>OX465261.1:14230937-15569502 GCA_949987775.1 Aproaerema taeniolella | reverse complement strand
CCTTGGGCCCCCCAGTTGGGGCCCAATCAAAAAGTGGCCCATACAAACGTTGTTCCTAGAAGGGTCCTCTATCCATTTCCGGCAAGAAAATGGGGGGTCATCTTGACACCGCACCTCCTCGAAATTTTTCTAAGTCTTTGAGGCCACAAAAAAAATTTTTTTTTTGCTTTTTTTTTTGCCCCTTTACGATCACTCCAACGCTAACCAGAAAACAGCTAAAATTTCGAAAATTTGCTAAGTCCCGTGGGCTGCCCCTTTTCCGACACGCCGACCCTTTAATTGACATCTCTGAGTACGGCAGGGCAGTTAGCCTGAAATATGATACTTACATAGTCAAAGTAGAACAGCATTTTGGCAGGTAGGTATTTAGCCCGTTGTAGAGTGCGTACGCGTCTGGATAGCACGTACGCGTCTAACTTCTGTTGTTGTATCATGTATCCGGTCGGAATGCCCACTTCTAGCACCGCCATGCCTGAGCGCGGGGATTCTGATAGCAATGTCCAGCTGGGGATAGAAAAAACTTGAATAAGTCTCTACGAATATACAAGAAGTCCAGTAATATGGACAATTTTAAAACTTGTTGTTTTATTTTCAATGACGATATCATGAACGAAAGAAAAGAGGAGTTTGTGTTTACATAGTGTGAAAGAAAGGCGCGTTACATAGGTTCATTTCTGCTTGCAATGTAATAACTTGGCTTCAACGAATTTGAATGTTCTTTTAGTGAAGACGATAATGAAGTTGAGCTATGGTTTTACTAAAAACTTTTATTTTATTTTTTATTTATTTTATTTATTTACTTAAAACTTACCGGTATTTATAACCTAATCCAATAGTGTAGCCAATTAATGTGTTACATATATTTCTTACAGCTAACTTATCTATTAAAAATTACGTATGATATTGTATACGTCGCCACTTTTTTAAACTCGCTTCTTTGAACAAATAAAAATGTCTACCCTTTCAGCAACCTCATCGAGTATGTGTAGAGCTCGTACTAGAGGCGTATTGTCTAACATGAAAATATCTACAGGATCGAACGTCATGTCAACATTTTAATTAAGAAAACTAATATCCTTAATTTAATTAATTCCGATATTTTTGTTTTCGGGACGAAAAAAATTCGAAGTTTACGCAAATCAACTCAACCCATTCCGATCTCTTGTAATTGGTATATTGGTATTGGTAAATTACGGATTTTACTATTACACTACAAAGAGAAAATTACATAATTTGGACTAGATAAAAACACATAAATTAGAAACAAACAAGAAACAAATTAAAGTGGGCCTTTGAGTGTTTAGCGTGTTATATAGAACTGACCTGGCACAGCTCTGGTACTCTATGTGCGACTGGTTCCGTCCGTAGAAGTGCGCATGCGTGAGCAGTGAGAAGGCCCGCGCCGGCGGGTCGGTCTGAAGCTAGTTGGTATATAGAACTGACCTGGCACAGCTCTGGTACTCTATGTGCGACTGGTTCCGTCCGTAGAAGTGCGCATGCGTGAGCAGTGAGAAGGCCCGCGCCGGCGGGTCGGTCTGAAGCTAGTTGGTATATAGAACTGACCTGGCACAGCTCTGGTACTCTATGTGCGACTGGTTCCGTCCGTAGAAGTGCGCATGCGTGAGCAGTGAGAAGGCCCGCGCCGGCGGGTCGGTCTGAAGCTAGTTGGTATATAGAACTGACCTGGCACAGCTCTGGTACTCTATGTGCGACTGGTTCCGTCCGTAGAAGTGCGCATGCGTGAGCAGTGAGAAGGCCCGCGCCGGCGGGTCGGTCTGAAGCTAGTTGGTATATAGAACTGACCTGGCACAGCTCTGGTACTCTATGTGCGACTGGTTCCGTCCGTAGAAGTGCGCATGCGTGAGCAGTGAGAAGGCCCGCGCCGGCGGGTCGGTCTGAAGCTAGTTGGTATATAGAACTGACCTGGCACAGCTCTGGTACTCTATGTGCGACTGGTTCCGTCCGTAGAAGTGCGCATGCGTGAGCAGTGAGAAGGCCCGCGCCGGCGGGTCGGTCTGAAGCTAGTTGGTATATAGAACTGACCTGGCACAGCTCTGGTACTCTATGTGCGACTGGTTCCGTCCGTAGAAGTGCGCATGCGTGAGCAGTGAGAAGGCCCGCGCCGGCGGGTCGGTCTGAAGCTAGTTGGTATATAGAACTGACCTGGCACAGCTCTGGTACTCTATGTGCGACTGGTTCCGTCCGTAGAAGTGCGCATGCGTGAGCAGTGAGAAGGCCCGCGCCGGCGGGTCGGTCTGAAGCTAGTTGGTATATAGAACTGACCTGGCACAGCTCTGGTACTCTATGTGCGACTGGTTCCGTCCGTAGAAGTGCGCATGCGTGAGCAGTGAGAAGGCCCGCGCCGGCGGGTCGGTCTGAAGCTAGTTGGTATATAGAACTGACCTGGCACAGCTCTGGTACTCTATGTGCGACTGGTTCCGTCCGTAGAAGTGCGCATGCGTGAGCAGTGAGAAGGCCCGCGCCGGCGGGTCGGTCTGAAGCTAGTTGGTATATAGAACTGACCTGGCACAGCTCTGGTACTCTATGTGCGACTGGTTCCGTCCGTAGAAGTGCGCATGCGTGAGCAGTGAGAAGGCCCGCGCCGGCGGGTCGGTCTGGAAGCGCGCTATGTCCACGTTGTACTGCACCGACATCTGCAGTATGGCGTAGCCGGCGCCGCGGGCCGTCACCTTCACCGTGCCCCACGCTTCGGGGATCTGGAAATAATAGAAAAATATTCAATCGGCACAGCACAGCAGTCAAAAACCCTGAAAGATCGTAATAGGGTTTTTACCATTGCCCCTCGAAAAAGGGTCCGTTATTCTTCAAAAACAGTGAATAAAACGCTGTTTATTTCACTGAGTGAATAAAACATTTTGAATTTGGAACATGCGCGAATATACGTAGTTTAGTAAGAAAACAAAAGAAAATGTGCAAGGAGGTTGCATACTCTAGCTATAAAAACGTACTAAAACTTGTCTGTATGTAACAACTGGCTGTATGGAATATGGCTCGGTTAAAAATTTTAAATTTAGAATAAGGAATTCAGCCAATTTTCTGTGCAATTTTCGTGCAATTAAAAGTTTTTGTCTCAAAATCATAAAATGAGTTCGACATCCAGTGATGAAAGTGAACCTTTCGTTCCAGAGTCATTTCGCGTTAAAGCAGGAGCTATTGTTGATAATTTACTGTCACAGAGTAATTATTTTCTTTTTCTCGTAGTCAATGGTAAAAAGTAGAGTACCTAACACGTGAAAAAAAAAATTCATCTCGGGATACAACTCAATGCCTCGAAAATAATTCACATTTTTTTCACTTGTTGGGTAATCTACTATTGTTTAACTGGTTTGTCAAACGAGATCATCGAGCACGGAACCAGTAGAGGTGCATAACGTAAATTACAGTAGAGCCGAATCCTAAAGTTACGTATGACGTATGTCAATTTGACATTACTAGTGATGTACTTAAACATACTCTATACTTGTATCGCTGTGACTATTTGATACTAAGTATGTAATTAACAGGTTATTTTAATTTATTTGGCTTAATTTTATTATATTTTGTTTTACAGGTTTTTGTGCATAAAAAAAAAACAAGTTAAAATAATATAAATCATTTTATTATTCGGATTCATCGTCGGAACTATCGCTATCACTGTTGACATCAGTGACTTATATAATTATTTCATTTTCAATAATGTTATCGATTCTGACGTCCCGATCAAAATCGGATACAATTAAAATTCTGGTTTTCTCCACGACCTTCTCCCAATAATGAATGGTTCAGGTCAATATTTTTTTTATGGAAAAGTTAATTATATGAGATACCAACTATTATTTTCAATAAAAAGGCAAATCAAATGGAAAAACAAATTATCTATTATTTTCAATATTGACAAGATGCTATTACTACTATTTGTTACTATACTGTTATTTGAGGTGACATCACTAGCAATTAAAAATATATGTATCCGAACGATATAACCTAGCAGGAGCGTATTACAGAATGAGTAATAAAATGTTTTCTAGCATTTCAAATGACATTAATATTAGGAATTTTTTTTTAGTTTAGAGTTATGATAATGTATATCTTTAGATTGTAATTAATTAGGGAGATATGGTATTATTGAAATTTGATTTGAAAAGATGACGACGTAACAAGGTTATAGCGACCTGTGGTTGAGCTGTCATACGTAACTTTAGGATTCGGCTCTACTGTAGTAAGAAATAAATTTTGACCAATTTAAAGTGATTGTGAATTTGTCAGCAAAACTTTAGGTGGTGATTCTCCCCATGAAACTGAACAACTTTCCCCAAATATCCTAGACCCTAAATAGCTTTATTAAATATAACATTCAGAATGTTACTTAGAACAAGTCAAAATAGTGAATTATATTTAGCATTTTTAAGTTTGCGCATATTGCAAAAGCAGTCAGAGAAGAATAGGCAAGAAACTCCTATTCTTCTTTAGGGAAACGAGGCTCGTATACCTAGCTGAAGACGACGACATATTTATGTGCTAACAGAATGCTAGTGAAGTGACAAAACTGACCTCAATGCTCTGCATGACTGCGATGTTATTGTTCTCCACGTGAAGTATCTTGGTGCTTCCCTTGAGAGCGACCGCGTCTACGGTAACGGTCAGCTCGCTCACGTCACGTAGACGTTTACGGTTCGTGTACTCGATTAGCGCTCGTAACGATATGTACGTGTCCTGTGAACAATTGGCAATTACGTTAATATTTGTAGAATTTGGAGAAGACATGTTTACATTAGTACTTCGTTTGAATAACTAACTAGCAAAAACAAGATGGCGGTTAAGTGCGCAACACAAAATGGCGGAAAGAACATCAAAACATTATTTTTATGACCAGTGGTATTCTAATTGCCCAATTTCTTTGGTAAAATATACATTTATAGTTTTTTTACTAGTTTTGACATTAACGACATTTGTCAAATCTGTGGCAGATCAAAATTGGAAAAAGATTTTGGAATAGTGGAATTGCACTTTAATTGCAGACCCACTCTTATCGCAACTAAAAAGTGCACGGGTGTGTTAAACTGATGTGCGGCCCTCCGTACCCCAGAGTGTGTAGCGTCTATTTAGTTTTTTTTTTTTGTTTTTTGTCACGCTAGTATTTTTTAAGCGGGGTGTCGCCGCAATCCTTGGGCCAAGATGGATGCTCCCAAGCTAAAAAAGAGGATATGTCCTATACAAAAAACTTTGAAAAACTTAAATTTTGAAAAAGTAACTTTTTTTTAAAATGTATGAAAAGTATGTCCGAAAGTAATTTAGTATCGTAGGCGGTCACGATTAATAAATGTTATATTTTTAATTTTTTTAAATCGGACAATATTTGGTGCCAGAATTGTTCAATTTAGTTACCTGTGTAGAAGCCCAGCCTCCATCCTTGAGTCTCTGCGCATTAAGCCACATGACGATAGGTTCGTTATTGTCCTGATGGTCCATACAGGCCAGTAGAGCGTACGCCGTAGCCGCGATATTGTTTGAGTCGTATTTGTACGGCAGCCGAGGCAAAAGGAATGGCTTCTGGTTTTCCATCTTGTATGGCGGTTGAGGGACTGGTTCTTTGCCCCAGTAGATTAACCCACCTGAGGAGTTAAGGTTTGTTACATGGCAGCTTCAGTTGGTTGATAACGCTAAAATACCAGCGTCTGTGCTATTTTAGCGCAGGCACCATGCTGAGTTGCAGTGACCCTACGTCACTGCGCATAAATGTATTTTCTTTCTTTCTTTCTAAAATAAAAAAAACGTATGGGGGGGTGATGACTTTAAGTAGCGAAACTTGAAGGGGCAAAACTCCCCATGAAACTGAACAACTTTCCCTAAAGAATCTATATGAAATTCTCAAAAAAAAATTGACTTCCCATAGAAAGGCTGATCGCCCAAGATGTATGGAAAGGGGAATTTTATTTTTCATATTTCGACCAATGTTTCTTGGAAAAAGTTGTTCAGTTTCGTGGGTCGATCCACATCCTTAATTTTCGCTCACTAATTTTAAGTCACCCCGTTACAAACTATTCTTGTTTTTTAATGTAGGTATTTCCAAAAAAAATTGTTTTTTCATATGGGTATTTGACCTCGTTTAGTTAATAAATGACATTTGAGACCGCTACATTGAATTACGATTGTGACAAAATCAAAAACTACCGCGAGTGCGCACGCTATTAACCACCAGTGTATACGCTACTGTGAGTTCGTACGCCAACAGTATGAGTTCGAACGCTACCAGTATGAGTTCGTACGCAACTACTTTCGTACGCTATACGTGAAAATAGCTTACCTTCCGACCGCTGTCGTTTCCTGAGCAATCGATACGCGTGCTCGGAACTAGGTGCCTTGGAGAAGGTGAGTGCGTACGCTACGACGGCCAGAGCGTACGGCTCGCCGAAGTCGTCTAACAGCTTCATGTGACGCTCTAGCCATGTGATCGCACGCTGTTGCGCTTGGACCACGCGCGCTGACAGACCCTACAATGGTTATTTTTAAACATAATAAAACGGGTTCATTACCCCGATTTTTGTTTAAAATGGGTATACCAAGGTTGACATAGATTATAGTGACAAAGGTTATAGTGATTAGTCATCAGTAAAAGTTCCTCCGCGGTTATTTGTACTGCCGAGGAACTCCTTTGTCTGTTTGTGCGCAGTAAATTCCAAAACTACAGAACGGATATTCTTGCGGTTTAAATTCACCAACTATATACGGAGTGATTCAAGAGGAAGGTTTATGAGTAAATTTCATTTATGTTTTTGTAGAAATCGATTGTTTTTTTGGAATTGGTTGAAACATGAAAAAAGTCAGTGGCGAAGCTGGAGCAAGTCTCTAGTCATAAATAAATAAACGCTACACACTCAAAGGCCCACACTAAGGTTTTCCCTTGTTTCGTGGGTCCCTCGGAACACACATAAAGACAGACACAAACACCCATGACCCATGAACAAACATCTGCTTTTTACACAAATATTTGCCCCGACTAGGAATCGAACCCAGGACCCGTTGATCAAGAGGCAGCGCTACTACCACTCGACCATACCGGCCGTACTATATTATAAAACAAAGCTGCGTCTGTCTGAACGCGATAAACTCAAAACCACTGAACGGACTTTCATATGGTTTTAACCAATCGACGGACTGGTATTTATCAGTGGACTTTTGTACTTATCAGTCATCCTTGTCACACTGTCACCAATAAACACACATATTTACAAACACACATACACACAAACAAGCATACACACACACATACACAACAAATTAGGTAGTAGTTTACTCTTTTCCGTCGGCTATGTACACACGCGCGCTAAGGGGACAGCTGAAAACCAGCGTCGGGGCCTCGGCTTCAACACATGCTTAGCTGTGTCCTATTTGACATCGCACTACACCACAATTGTACATTGTTTTGTCGTCTCATGTATGTGTTCTTGTCCTGGGTTTTATATTATATGTTATTTTCTTTGTGTTGTAGTGTTTTGTGTCAAATAAATGTCTTGGTTTAAGAGGAAAGTTTATATGTAAATTCCTATGGGACTTGATTATCTACAGTAAGAAGTATGGGTTGATCAACTCGAAAGAATCCACGTTTGTACTCTTCCTCACTAATTTAAGTTTTAAAACCAGCAATTTAAACATTAGCAAAGTAATAAATAATCACATACCTCTCTAACGCCAATATCTTTGAGATTCTTGACAGTTTCCAGTGTGATAACTACTTGAGCAGTTAGGGTTATGTTGCGCTGCAGAATTATCGAGTTGTTCACCTGAAAACAAAATATCAGATTAATACTGAGCCCAAAAAGCAATTTACTGCAAATTTTCTTATTTTTTGCCACGGTTAAGGGTCATCCACATATTACGTCACAGCGTATGGGGAGGGCGGGGTCATACCAAACGTGACAGTACATGTTAAAGGGATACCAAAAAAGCGTGACATAGGGGGGGAGGGGTTCTAAAAGTCGAAAGCGTGACGTAATATGTGGACGGCCCCTTAGCTACCCTTAAAATTTGACCCTAAAATTAAAAATGTTTAATATTACCCCTTGAAATTCATTGCTTGTAACGGCGGAATTAATTTTGACCAAATACAAGTAAGAACCATATCGATTATGCAGGTTTCGAATAAAAAAACCGCATCGAAATCGACCCATTCGTTTAGGAGTTACGATGCCACAGATAGACACACATGGTTAAAAAAATTGGGGGCTTATAAAACCCCTTTTTTGTCAGGGTATAAAAAATTGAGGCAGTTCACAAAGTACTGAGAGTTTATAACCTTATACCAAGCCAAAAAACATGTTTTTTTTATATTTTTTATTATGAGATGGGTTAACTCTTGACTTCAATCTTGACCAAGGTCATAGATGAGGTCGACGATGGAGCGAGTTAACCCAAAAATGCCTATAAGGCACTGGTACTCCTACGCACCGACGGAACACAGCAAGCTGTTTGGCGTCGGACTTCGGTAGGACGCCAAACAGCTTGCTTGCTTGCATGATTACGGGTTTGATAATGCTACGGTAAAAAAAAACTATACAAGAACCACTTACTTCTCTAGACTGCGTGTCGACCCAGCCCCTCTGCCCGAGTATTTGTGAGCTCTTTATACAGCTGACTGTCTTTGGGCACCACTATGGTACTGTTGTATTACGAACATGCGGTCTATAACTCTATACAGGAACCACTCCGTGTGGTGATCGGTTAAGAATAACTCCACCCCATTTCTATCCGTGGGTGTCATAAGAGGCGACTAATGAAACATTAACGAGACCTGCCTCCTATCATTCCATCTTAGGCAACGACACCTCAATTTGTTTTGAATCTGAGGTATCGTCCTACGGTCTCATGCGGCGTGTTAGGCTCTGTAAAGGGCCGTCTGGTTCGCGACCACCCTCCTACCGAAGTCCGACGCCAAACAGCTTGCTGTGTTCCGTCGGTGCGTAGGAGTGCTAGTGCCTTAATGGCATTTTCTGGGTTAACTTGCTTCATCGTCGACCTCATCTGACCTTGGTCAAAATTGAGGTCAAGAGTTAACCCATCTCATAATAAAAAAAACTTACTTCTCTAGACTGCGTGTCGACCCAGCCCCTCTGCCCGAGTATTTGTGAGCCGACCTCTTTATACAGCTGGCTGTCTTTGGGCACCACTATGGTACTGTTGTCGTTCCTGTTCGGTAGCCAGGTCACTTCGTAGAACGCTCCTTCTGGTGTTTGGTGGTCTAGCACCCAGGATACTGCCATTGATATTACCTGGGAAAAATATAAATCAAATTAAAATTAATTCACTTGTATCATAAGCGCTTGCATTTGTAGTAAATAAATAAAATAAAACCGACGTAAAAAAGCGAAAAGCGTCCAGCCGTTTAGGAGGAGTTCAGTGACATACACACGCACATAAGAAATATATTAAGATAATAGTAGGGAAATAGGGATAGAAGGGATGTTAGTTTATATGTAGTACTTACATCAGGGTCAATGTAAATAAAGTTCTCCCACTCGTTGAAAGACGCGTCTTGGAAGATCTTGGCACAGAATGACGTCAGCCACACGCTCGATGCTGATTGGTTCCTAATGCACAAAGTGTCATAAGTTCAGAATGTGGTCAGGTCAAAGGTATACGCTAATAATTCTATGGTATACGCTAAACTTTAATGGTAAACTAAAGTGTTGATAACTAAACAAAAGTATGAAGTTAATTGTACAGAGGGCCTCATATCAGATAGTACAGAGTAGAGCTCTGTACATATTATATCTTAACAATCACTTCTAAACAGACTGAAAGATACGCCTGGCTTTATAAAAGAGAGTTTTCGCTGGCATAACACGTTTATGTGATAGAAGGCGTCTCGTTCTATTGTTATTTCAACTTGATTTATAAGTTATATGACCTTTATTCAGCGTAAGACTATATTAAGACTTACCAATCACTCCTAAACAGACTGTTATGTTGAAGCGTAATTATCAATCATATTGTTAAAATAATGTCAAATATGTAAAGAAAAAAAAATTTGAATACGTCTGGCTTCATAAAGGACAGTTGTCGCTGGTATAACACGTTCATGTGGTAAAAGGCGTCTCGTTCTATCGCAATATTAACTTAATTTACTAGTTATATGACCTTTATTTAGCGTTACGCTATATTAAAACTTACCAATCACTCCTAAACAGACTAACGGATCCATCTGGCTTCATAAAGGATAGCTGCCGCTGGTATAACCCGTTTATGTGATAGATAGAGGTAACGTCATGTTAACTTGATTTATGAGTTGTATGACTTTTATTCAGAGTTAGGCTATATTAAAACTTACCAATCACTCCTAAACAGACTAAAGGATCCATCTGGCTTCATAAAGGACAGTTGTCGTTGGTATAACACGTTCATGTGGTAGGCGTTTCTTTTTTCGCTATTTTAGCTTGATTTATTAGTTAATGACTTTTATTCAGCATCAGGGTATATTAAGACTTACCAATCGCTCCTAAACAGACTGAAGGATCCATCCGGCTTCATAAAGGACAGTTGTCGCTGGTATAACACATTCATATGGTAGAAGGCGTCTCGTTCTGTCGTCCTGTTGCGTTGGTTGATAAGACGCATGTACAGCGTTAAGTACATGTTCGCTGCGAAACTAAACATGTTTTGTTCCGCTGAGTCCTGAGGGCAAAGGAAAAAGTTAGTCTAACGAGCCTAAAATGCATGAAACCGCTAAAAACCAAAATTATGAGGGGTAACAGGTTTGAACTATTAACTTTAATCTCATAAAGTAGTGATTTACATTCTCTTTGATTCTCACGAAATAAAAAAGTCACTAACATGAGAAGTTTAACATAAAGAGACTCAAGTCTTGATTTATACTTAAATATTGATTGTCTTTATCTCTCGAAATGACAAAGACGACTGCTATTTAATCCCTACAGAACGGAGAGTTCGGGTAAGACTCATAAAAGTGTAATAAGAGTAGCAAAATTCTTGGCCAAAAAAATAATGAAACTGCCTAATAACACAATAGAAGTTGTAACTAGGGAACCCTAAAAATGGCTCACCATAGGTAGATCCAGGAGGCTGGTGGCATTAACCGGCATGGTGGGGAACAGCGGGCCCACCACGTCGCCCACGATGGACACGCGGGCCTTGTTCGACCCGTACACGTAGTAGCGATCCACCTGAAACAAGAGATTATATTAATGATTCGATAATTTGTACGATTTATAAATTTACTTTTTCTAAAGGACAAAATTGCTTCCTTATCGTGCAGGTATGTGACGAACTGGACAAGTGAAAGTTTTCAAAACATCAAATGGCCTCTGAATTGGTTTAACGACTGTAGTCGTTAAATCCATCGTGCCCTTCGAGGCACGGACATTTCTTGGGCACAGATAAACGAAAACTGATTTTTTTTAACAGACTTCAAAAAAAGGAGGAGGTTATAAATTCGTCTTATGTTTTTTTTATTTCTTTTTCTTGTATATTTGTCGGTCGATTTTCAAAAATATTTTTTTTTCAAAAGATTATACTCCTAAGGTGGTCTATTCTCCTAAAGGTGTAGTATACTCTATACTGGGTGAAAAAGAACATCCTAACTATATTCAAAATCCTGAACCAGTATCACTCAAAGAACACATTTATGAAAAAAAAAATATTTTTTAAATATTTTTTAATATTTTTTCAATGGGAATAGTTCATTTTTTGCCTAAACGTAGACATTACTCCTACACCAGGCACGCGAAGGGTGCGTGAAGCGCTCGGGGGTTGCGCCCGAGTGGTGTCTACGTTTAAGAAAAAAAATCCCACCCCCCCAAAAAAAAACAAAAAAAAATATAAAGTGTTCAGTAAGTGATACTGGTTCAGGATAGAAGGAAGAGGAAAGCTAGGAGGTTCTTTTTCAACCTGTATAAATTTTATCGAAATGTTTTTTTTCTTCAAAAGAGTATAGGTACTCTAGAGATGGTCCCATATAAATGTTATCAAAATTGATACTACGCTTTAAAAAAAATCAACAAATCAAAAACACATACACATTACTTAGATGACGTTTCGGTTTGTGGTTATTTGCTGATAGGCATTATTTGGTTTTTACATGGACAATATACATATTATAGATATTGTGGACAATTGCTGTTACGTCATGTGACGTAACGTTACGTTGTGTTACGTTACCTCGTACGAGATGATGGGTGTCTCGGTGATGTTGACGTGCATGTATTGGAACACGTACGCGCGGTTGGACAGGTCCAGCAACACTGACTGGTGGCGGTGCTGGGGTAATCCATCAGCCTGGGGAATAAAATAATACTTTAGTTCGAAGCAGACATTCGTAACACTTTAAACCTTTGTCATTTCAACATTTAATACGATTATTTACGACGCGTGTGATACAAATCGTGCACAACGGGTGTGCGAGAATCGCGCTAAGGTTTAAAACGTCAAACTCGAATGGACTGTTTTTGTGGTTCGAACCGCATTGAATAGGGATTTTGACAGTGTTTGATTTTATGAATTATTGTATGTGAAACAATAAATAATGCTAGAAATATATTAATATCCGAAAACAGCCTTAAAATTGATTTATAAATGAACAAGTTATTGGCATTTATATTATCGTAAGGACTAGCTATCTCGTTTTGTGGGGAGAGCTAACTATCTCGTTTTTACCTACACAAACAAATGGCGATGACGTCACTTGTCTGTGACTGCATCTCTTTTTTGTTGTTTGACAGTTTCCCCTTCTATTGAAATTTAATAGCTTGAAACGTTTTTATTTCTCAATAGTTTTCAAAAATTATTTCGGTTTTGGGTTTTGGATTCAGTTTCTTTTCAAGATAAACAATAAAAAAAATTAGTCAACATCCCTGAAGAATGAGCCTTCATACTTCAAGACATTTTTGCAAGTACCTTCAGAGCCTGGTAGCTGAAAATTGGCCGTCGGCCCAGGCTAGCAGGTATTCATATGTTACAAGTACGTACTAGCATTAGTATTTCCCACAGTTTTGGTTAATGAGAAAATAAGTTACGTCTGGCGGCCCTGGGATCTTAGTCTATAAAGAAAGGATTTACTGTGCAGATTCATTAGTGGCCACATGTGCCACGCCAAATTAAAAAACAGTTTTAAAAATTTAACGCGCTCATTAATATGAAGTTATTCTCGTTCCACGAACTTACCTCAACAGTGATCTTCTTAGTGTAGTGGTGTTGTCCTTGCAGGGTAGCAGCGTGCACCGTGACGTGTATGTCCCCGAGGCGGGTGGGCACCACGGGTATGTAGACGGTGGCCGCGTCGCCTGCTAAGATGTATACGAAGAATTGGTGCTCGCCGAATGAAGTACGCGGGTTGTATGATACCACCTATGACATTAATTAATATATATAAATAAAATAAGCTTGTCATTGTAATTTTATATCTATACATATTATAAAGAGGAAAGATTTGATTGTTTGTTTGTTTGCATCGAATGGACTCCGAAACTACTGGACCGATTTGAAAAATTCTTTCACCATTAGAATCCTACAACATCCGGGATGGACATTGGTTACATGATTTTCCCGAAGTCCCGCGCGGGAAGCTAGTATAAAATAAAATAATTTTACTGAATGGTCCTATAGTTATAAAACTAAAAATTATTTTTATGTCATAATTATTTAACCTGTTTGTCATTAAATTATTCGTCATAAAACATAATATAAATAAGTCAATGGTTGAATTGTAATTTTTACGAAGGGCCGCACATCAAGGTAGCCATGCGTGCACTGTGTGGTTGCCAGTGGCGTGCATAGACATTTGAGGCAGGGTAGGCAGTGAACATTTAGTGATGAAAATGTCTAGTTTTAATTGACCGCTCAAACTCGTTTATACCTATGCGACTTTTGCCAAACGAGACACATTTCAACGTAGCTTCGAGATGTTTTTCAGAAAGCTCATGCTTTTTAATCGCTGTATTCAGGTTATTAAATCAAAATAACCTGTGTTCTTTCAAACGTTTTTATAACAGTTTGAAAACAAAATGCACGGAAAACAAAATAAGCGGTTAGTATTGCACACAATCCGTGAGTCAATTATCAATGTCGTATATTTTAGTATTAAAATGTCTTAGTGGTAAGTACCTTTTTTTGCGTTAAATCTAATCTGGGCCTTTTGCGATTATGTTTACTTTTTCTTGAAAAGGTAAACTTGAAAAATTACGCAGTTTCGGCAAACAAATATCATCACCTCACTTTTCACAACTTATTGCACTCATTTTGTTCTAAACAAATGTCTAACAATCACTATAAACTGATAAAACAATAATTTACAAAAGTTTTCGTATGTAGTTACAAAAGAAAAACAATCCAATAAGAAAAAATGCCGCAAAATTAAAAATCTAATAACAGCCCTTCCAAACTTACCGAATATTGACACTTCTCAATTTGGTAGCATCGCTTTATAGGCAGAGCTTTTTTCGCCATACAATCAGTTCGTTAATTTTTCGCGGGGGAGGCGAAACAGCCAATCAGAAGCCAGCATTTTTCAACAAAAAAGGCATTTCAAACGAGTGCTTATAAGCTTCGCCATCTAGCGGCTCTCTCTTCTTACTAGTTCTAATGTTGAACTAGTACCTAGTTTAGATGGCGCTGTTTTGAAAAAGTTTAAATTCGGTAAAATTATGTAGATAACGTGATTTAGTAAAACGTTTATTCGTTCCACAAGTTTTGATTCTGTCATCGTTAGTGTACATTATAATTTTTTTTTTGTTTTTTTTTTTCCTTGAATACCCTAGGGTAGGCACTGCTTTTCTGCTTGTATGGAATGCACGCCACTGGTGGTTGCTATAAGAACTGTTTTTCAATGCTGTTTGATGTGCTTCAGAGGCCAGAACATCAGGTTACCCCCAATTCATTGAACTCGACTAAATTAGTTTTCAAACAAAACGATCACATCGAAATCGCTCCATTCTTTTAGGAGCTACAATGCCACAGACAGGCACATAGATACACACGTCAAACTTACAGCACCTGTTTTTTTTGTCGGGGGCTAAAAAGAAAGAAGTGGCTCACCATATCACTTTTGAGTCCCTGAACCATTTAAATAAGTACAGTAGCGACGTTGGTATCGGTTTCTACGATGCTGTCTGTACCTATTAAATACCTATCATGAATGATACTTGTATTTAACAACCCATATACGGCCCCACCAAGGGGCACGGGCCTCCCTTCGAAACAAAAGGAGATTTAGGCCCAATATGGGTGAACAAAACGATTTTTTTAAACGTGTGAGGGAGCAATACTTACAATCCCATTTTCCTCAACATGCACAAACTTGTAGTCGCTCGAAGCGTGTAATACGACAACAGCTTCGATGTCGTACGGCTGGTAGTTAAACACGGCCACGCGGAGACCGATCTGCTCGCCCTGACGACACCGGTCGGGGCCCTCCACTTTGATGAAGAATGGCAGGACGCCTACGTACTGTAGACAAATCATTTAATTATAAATTGTTAAATTAATGAATAAATTCTTTGTTGCACACGTAAACAAAAACAGAAGGGAAAATCAGAAAATTGTTTATTTGACAAATCACATTTATAACATCGATACGTCAACTCGACTAGTTCTTTCACTAAATGGCCCCTCATTCATCGCCCCTAAATAACTATGAAGGCAACAAACTCCGACCCATATCTAGATGAGTGTGACATACGTTTGGCCCTATAAGATCACTCCAAAAGATGAACTCAATAAATTGCACCTCATCTGACCCGATGGCCTTTCCACCCCACTAGCTGAAGTCCTCTCACATTATACTAACCCCTCACCCTTACAAGATGTCCCCTCACATTACACTAACCTGCAACGGTTTGGCCAGCATGCCAAGCCCCAAATTAGGCGACATGGAGAATGCAGAGACAGTCCAATGCGCGGGTGAATGTGGCACGTCCACTGTGAATACGTGGCGTCCATGTGGACCGATGTTGATGACGCATTCATACGCTGATACTAAATAAGTTCCCATATATCGCTCCCACTAAATGGTCCCCTCACCCCACTAGCTGGCCTACATGTTTCGCCCCACTAGATACTCCCCTCACCCCAATCGATGGTCCGTCGCGCCATGGATGGGCCCCTTCATCCTACGAGCTAGCCCCTCACCCTACTACTTGGCCCTTCACCCTACTAGGTGTCCCCTCACCCTACTAGTTGACCCCTCACCCAACCAGACAAGCCCTCTAGACGTCCCCTCACATTACACTAACCTGCAACGGCTTGGCCAGCATGCCAAGCCCCAAATTAGGCGACATGGAGAATGCAGAGACAGTCCAATGCGCGGGTGAATGCGGCACGTCCACTGTGAAGACAAATCGCCCGTGCGGACTGATGTTGATGTCGCGCCATACCCATACGTTGATACTAAATACGTCCCCATATGTCTCCCCCAACTAGTTAGACCCACAAACGCCGCTCCCACTAGACGGTCCCCTCACCCCACTAACTAGCCTACTAGTTGTTCCTTCACCCAACACGACGGCCTCTCGCCCCTCTAGACGGCCCCGCACCCCTCTAGACGGCCCCACACCCTACTGTTTTCCCCTTAACCTACTAGGTGTCCTAACTCAGATTACACTAACCTGCAACGGTTTGGCCAGCATGCCAAGCCCTAAATTAGGCGACATGGAGAAGGCGGAGACAGTCCAATGTGCTGGTGAATGCGGCACGTCCACTGTGAAGACATATCTTCCGTGCGGACCGATGTTGATGTCCCGCCACACCCACACGTTATCGTATTGTCGTTGTACGCGGTTGAATCGGAACTTTCGGAAGTGGGCCAGATCGAATGAGGTGTCGTGGTCGCCTGGAGAGAAGATGTCGATTAGAAAATACTTTCTTCTTTTATTAATGGGTTTTCTGGTCCTACGATAGCCGTACCAAACAATCGAAACTTTAAAAAAAAATGGCGTGGGCAAGCCGCCTGTCCTTACAAGAAAGAGGTAAACAATTCAAATAATCAAATCAAATCAAATAATTTATTAATAATAAACATTAGAACAAATAAATCTTTTTGTAACAATATACTTAAAATTAGGGCAGAAATAATAACAAATATGCCTGAACTAGGATGTTCCTGTATTTCAGGTGAAGAAGGTAACCTTATCACAAGCAAAATCTATAAATAAAAGTTTAATGTTCTAGTTATAAACTACTATTCCTATTACACTTTAATTGATCTCAGAAAACAATTTTTTTTCTCTTAGTGCTCTTTTAATAAATCTCGAAGTTTTGGACTAAAAATTTTTTAAATAAAAAAATCTGTCTTATCTACACTAATATTATACAGAGGAAAGTTTTGCATTAAATTAAAACTAAATTTAAACTGATTTCAAAAACTCTTTCACCATTATAATGCTACATTATCCCTGAACAAGGGGCTACATAATTTTCCCGATTTCCCACGAGAACGAAGTCGGACGCTACTATATAATAAATACTTACATCCAGACTCATCGGTGCGGTCTGAGCAGTCGGGCACGCCGTCGCATCGCTTGCTGAGCGGGTAACAGCCCGCCTCCAAACACTCGCCGAGACCGAGCGACGCGTTACAATTGCTGTAGCGACGTGTTACCGCTACGTCGCTAAACACTATTAATCCGGCGTATCTGTAGGATATTTTTATGCTGTAGGTATAAACAATAGTGAAGAAATCCCCTTGTGGGATAAATTCGCATTTGTACTGTTTTTCTTATAATGTGTCTTATGTGTTTTTTCTTATAATGTAACTTTTGGTCATGTGTACAATAAATGATAAATACATACACACAATGGTTAGCCATTCACTTTATTAATGCTAGAGTCAGTTTTTAAACCGATTGCGCTTTAACGGCCATCTATCTGTCCATAAACACACGCCTATAATCCTTTTCGGGTTAGGCAGAATATCAAGAAGTTCTAGAACAAGTTGACGCCGCTTTTGGCATTTACTCTGACGATTAACAATATGAGTCTAGTGCTGACAGGTTGTCAACCTTTTGCCCACGATACGGCAAAACCCTCGCGTCCCACTTGCTGGTTTTTACAGTAAGCCTGGGAAGATTTGGCAGCAGGCACATTCTAAGTTTTTTTCACTCCCATGATAAATGAGGGGCTGCCGGGGAGGCCTTCGCCCAGCAGTGGGACATTAATAGCAAAATAAAATATTATTATGCAATTTTGTAAAATATTCTAAACCAATAATTTTATAAAAATGGGTGGCCCCGGCAACCGCGTATTGATTGACGTCATATAAATTATTTACCATACGTTAAACGTGCATAAAAGAAAATATTTGAAATAAATACTACTCGTACAAGTTAACTCGAGACCTGTGCCGACGTCGTAACCTTCAATTTAAGGTGTGCAAAATTATAAAACATCGAAAAATATATACAAAGACATAGCATCTTTGTTAAGGATACGTGTCACGATTCTGTTTCTATATTTTATCATTCCGCACACCGTACACCGAAGATGACGTCGTCGGGCCAAGTCTCAAGTTAACTCGCACGGGTTATATGACCGTGTTGTATGGTAATACTCACTCGAATGTTCTGTTAGCGTCGATGCCGAACGTAGAAGACGGGAAGTAGACGAGTTCGTCTGCATCTCCGAAGTGAGAGCGCCATGTGTACGCGAATGTACCGTTCGTACTCTCGTCGAAGTGAGACATCTTTGATATCACCTGGTAGGAGAGAAGTTAGTGTCAGTATGAACGCACACACGCATGGCAGCATATCAGGGTATATATCACACACACACTAACGTTCGTAAGTTTGTGCCTTTACGTTTATGAGCTTTTTAACCTTGTTATATGAGAGTTCGTACCCTTGAGTTGCGTACTTGACCTTGTACGAAAGTTTATAAAACATTGCGTGCATGATTTGCTACTTTGGTGTAAATGAGTTTGTATGTTTGGCACTCAAAACACAATGCGAGTTTTTGACACTCAAAAACAACTCCCAATTATTTTCTTTTGGAAGTCTTTATGGAAAGATTGCACTTTGACAGTCTAGCGCGACCTGTTTTAAAATTTACTATTGCGTACATGAGTCTTTATTCTGTTATACATAAGTTTCATATATTTTACATTTCATTTTCACCTAAGTACGCATTGTACCGAAATGAAGTATTTTCTATTCACGAAAATTCGTACCTTTGCGTAAGTGAGTTCGTTCCCGGCCTGCATGGTGTAGAACGCGTTGTCGATCCCGGACAGTCCGACGTAGGCTCCCGGCTCTCCGTAGATGGCCACTTCCACGCGCTCGCCCGTACGGTGTTTACGGTTGTTTATGTACACTGTGAACTGTGGGGCAAAAACAATTTTTTTAGACAAATGAGTCCAAGATATGCTGTCTTGGCAGCGCGATCCTCCCTCATTCTCTATACGTGGCCGAGCCAGCGAAGCCTCCGATGATAACCCTAAAAAAGCTGAAAGTGTTCGACTGGTCAAAATTGGCACAAGACAGAATGGAATGGCGCAATTTAATGTCGGAGGCCAAGATCCACTTTGGGTCATTAAGCCAGCGAAGTAAGACAAATGAGTGTTTTATACCAATTTCAATACCTCTACTTCTTTTTCTTAGCGCTTAGTCCCGTTTCTAATTCGGGGTACGCTTGACCATGATCATTTTGGCAGGTCAAGTTATTACAGTGGAGAGACTGCCATCTGACTTCCGTGACCCTGTTGCTAGCCGTTAGACCACCGACGGTGCCTTTAAATACCTTTAAAATTGTTTAAACCCCGGCGTTCCATCGCTTATAACTCTTAAAAGGCTGAGCCAATTTTTATCAAAAGAACCATCTCGATTACGTCAGCTTTCAACCAAAAATAACCGCATCGAAATCCATCCATTCGTTTAGAAGCTACGATGCCACATACAGACACAAAGATACACACTTCAAACTTATATGAGCTTCTTTTTTTATTAGAGGTTAAAAAACGGAAAATAAAGTTTCGACTTTCGGTTTACAGTTGTTAAGTTATTCACAGAATCGTCTGATTGGTCATGTTAAGCCAAGAGACGGATTTTTGATATTTTGACAAATTTGTCCCTTGCGGTTTGTTCAATTTAGAGAGCTGATTTACACTCTTAAGAGGATTGTTTCAGATTTTTCGTCTATACAGACTTAATAACACTTAAAACTTCCGCGATTTGAACACATAATTTAATACTAAAACGGGTCTAAATACGCACATTTAAATTAATTTTGCGCTTGTTCCCGACATTTCGGCGCGGTTGTACGCGCCGTGCTCACGGGTAGACTGTTGTTGTTCCAGCGAATTTAGACTCGTTTTGGTATTAAATTATAAAAACGTTAATGGGCAGTGCTGACATTGTTCCTAGAGATGCCGTTGACGGGGAAGGTGAGTGAGTCAGCGAGCACGTGCCCGTGCCGCTCCGTACACCACACCACGACGGACGCGACGTGTTTATGTATGTATGTATGTATGAGTGGGTAGTACTGACATTGTTCCTAGAGATGCCGTTGACGGGGAAGGTGAGTGAGTCAGCGAGCACGTGCCCGTGCCGCTCCGTACACCACACCACGACGGACGCGACGTGTTTATGTATGTATGTATGTATGAGTGGGTAGTACTGACATTGTTCCTAGAGATGCCGTTGACGGGGAAGGTGAGTGAGTCAGCGAGCACGTGCCCGTGCCGCTCCGTACACCACACCACGACGGACGCGACGTGTTTATGTATGTATGTATGTATGAGTGGGTAGTACTGACATTGTTCCTAGAGATGCCGTTGACGGGGAAGGTGAGTGAGTCAGCGAGCACGTGCCCGTGCCGCTCCGTACACCACACCACGACGGACGCGACGTGTTTATGTATGTATGTATGTATGAGTGGGTAGTACTGACATTGTTCCTAGAGATGCCGTTGACGGGGAAGGTGAGTGAGTCAGCGAGCACGTGCCCGTGCCGCTCCGTACACCACACCACGACGGACGCGACGTGTTTATGTATGTATGTATGTATGAGTGGGTAGTACTGACATTGTTCCTAGAGATGCCGTTGACGGGGAAGGTGAGTGAGTCAGCGAGCACGTGCCCGTGCCGCTCCGTACACCACACCACGACGGACGCGACGTGTTTATGTATGTATGTATGTATGAGTGGGTAGTACTGACATTGTTCCTAGAGATGCCGTTGACGGGGAAGGTGAGTGAGTCAGCGAGCACGTGCCCGTGCCGCTCCGTACACCACACCACGACGGACGCGACGTGTTTATGTATGTATGTATGTATGAGTGGGTAGTACTGACATTGTTCCTAGAGATGCCGTTGACGGGGAAGGTGAGTGAGTCAGCGAGCACGTGCCCGTGCCGCTCCGTACACCACACCACGACGGACGCGACGTGTTTATGTATGTATGTATGTATGAGTGGGTAGTACTGACATTGTTCCTAGAGATGCCGTTGACGGGGAAGGTGAGTGAGTCAGCGAGCACGTGCCCGTGCCGCTCCGTACACCACACCACGACGGACGCGACGTGTTTATGTATGTATGTATGTATGAGTGGGTAGTACTGACATTGTTCCTAGAGATGCCGTTGACGGGGAAGGTGAGTGAGTCAGCGAGCACGTGCCCGTGCCGCTCCGTACACCACACCACGACGGACGCGACGTGTTTATGTATGTATGTATGTATGAGTGGGTAGTACTGACATTGTTCCTAGAGATGCCGTTGACGGGGAAGGTGAGTGAGTCAGCGAGCACGTGCCCGTGCCGCTCCGTACACCACACCACGACGGACGCGACGTGTTTATGTATGTATGTATGTATGAGTGGGTAGTACTGACATTGTTCCTAGAGATGCCGTTGACGGGGAAGGTGAGTGAGTCAGCGAGCACGTGCCCGTGCCGCTCCGTACACCACACCACGACGGACGCGACGGGCGCCATCTCAGCTGACACTGTCACCGCGAACGTACGCATGTTTTCCTGTAAACACAATGTTAGTTTAGAAGTCAAGTTTTTTCGTAGCCTAGTTGCGCTGACTGTTCGGAATTAATCAGCAAGGTTAAGCAAAGTACAAGGACGATCGATGGCAATTTACCAATATTTCTTCGTGCTTCAAAAGGTGACACAGTCGGTTCCGTTTTTAGTCGCATGACTGCAGTCAGATATAGGTATTCAGTGTCATTTGAATGAAGATTTACTCAACCGGGACACATATTTATACTAAAATTGCATTCAATTCATTCAGATGTAGGTTATTTACTATTTTGAAATAGCTGAAATATGATATCTTTTACATTTTCAACCCCCATGGCACCGCCGTTTTGAAAAAAATTAAAAATCTGAATCGGCAAATTCCCATATAATTATCCATAGATTTAGATTTTTTTTCTATAATTATCGAAACTGCTCACAAAATTTCACGAGAATCGGTTAAGACATGCGGCCTGTTTTTACCAAAGCTAAAACTGAGACGTTTCACTCGCGCTACGCAATCCCAGAACAACAGATTGCCACCGGATTATTGTCTGTCTGAAGGATAAAAGGTTTTAAGGATGTGTCCTTCTGGACATGATGAAAAGTTTTCCAATTATCATTATAGAAATTCACGAATCTAAGAAATAGTGATGAAACCTCCTAGACTCATTACGTAGTTTAGAAACACACAAACCTGCAAGATCTCCTGCGCGCTAGTGAGGATGATTCCCTTCGACATCACTACGTAGTTGAAGAACTCCGCGTAGAAGTTAGTTTGTACGTGGAAGATTATGTACTCGCCCACCTGTTGATATGATAAAATAAATTAACAAAAAAATGAATATAACATGAGAATTGAAAACTTCCTCCTTTTTGGTTGAGATGTTTTTTTTTCGTTGTTTTGGTAAATAAATATATTAACTCGACTCTATCATAGAAACTTTGTTCTATGATTTGTGATTTGTGCTATTTCAAATACTATAGGCACTTTTTTATAACAATAAAGTAGTCGAACCATTTATCTGTACTGTATAGTAATATTAGGTCCATGAGTCGAACATCCATATTTCACTCAGTTGCAGAAACATTTATTAAAGTTAAAGCTTCTGTATATGTACCTAAAATGCTGTTCTTATTTACGCCGACAAGAAAGTGACAGTATGATATTTAAAGTGGCATTAACTTTAATGGATCTCTCTTCAACTGGGTTTCAGAGTCTCAAACCCGCAAGAAACACTTAGTTGAAGACATTGAGGTAATATGAAGTGCATGTGTTTATAATGTAGTTACCCGGGCCGCGGTGGTGGATGTGGCTATCGAGTAGTGCGCTATGAAGTGCATGTGTTTATAATGTAGTTACCCGGGCCGCGGTGGTGGATGTGGCTATCGAGTAGTGCGCTATGAAGTGCATGTGTTTATAATGGTAGTTACCCGGGCCGCGGTGGTGGATGTGGCTATCGAGTAGTGCGCTATGAAGTGCATGTGTTTATAATGGTAGTTACCCGGGCCGCGGTGGTGGATGTGGCTATCGAGTAGTGCGCTATGAAGTGCATGTGTTTATAATGTAGTTACCCGGGCCGCGGTGGTGGATGTGGCTATCGAGTAGTGCGCTATGAAGTGCATGTGTTTATAATGTAGTTACCCGGGCCGCGGTGGTGGATGTGGCTATCGAGTAGTGCGCTATGAAGTGCATGTGTTTATAATGGTAGTTACCCGGGCCGCGGTGGTGGATGTGGCTATCGAGTAGTGCGCTATGAAGTGCATGTGTTTATAATGTAGTTACCCGGGCCGCGGTGGTGGATGTGGCTATCGAGTAGTGCGCTATGAAGTGCATGTGTTTATAATGGTAGTTACCCGGGCCGCGGTGGTGGATGTGGCTATCGAGTAGTGCGCTATGAAGTGCATGTGTTTATAATGTAGTTACCCGGGCCGCGGTGGTGGATGTGGCTATCGAGTAGTGCGCTATGAAGTGCATGTGTTTATAATGGTAGTTACCCGGGCCGCGGTGGTGGATGTGGCTATCGAGTAGTGCGCTATGAAGTGCATGTGTTTATAATGGTAGTTACCCGGGCCGCGGTGGTGGATGTGGCTATCGAGTAGTGCGCTATGAAGTGCATGTGTTTATAATGGTAGTTACCCGGGCCGCGGTGGTGGATGTGGCTATCCGTATATGTTTGTGGCTAGGCGAGTAGTGCGCTATGAAGTGCATGTCTGCGGCTGCGTGGCTGCCGACTGCGTCTAGTAATTGCGCGCTGAGTCTGACTCCTGTCACGCCGTTTAGTACATCGCGGTAGTTCGGGTCGTTCTGGAGCTCTGTAATAAAAGTAATAATACAAATATATTTAATAATCCAACAATAACAGTCATTTTAGCAACAATTTGTTAATGAATACACTCTAAGCTATACAGGGCTTTAGGTATTTCTCTTTCAACCTCTCGGGTGGTTAATCAGTCCATGAAACTGAACAACTTCCCCAAGGAACATAGGTCTATACGCTGATGAAGTTTGTATCGGAACTCAAATTTTTTTTTCGCCTTTCGACCTGTGTTCCTTGGGAAAGTTGTTCAGTTTCATGGACAGATTAACCACCCGGGAGGTTAAAAGAGAGATACCTAAAGCCCTGTATATGTTAAGACATTTAATAGTAAATAGTAATAAAAAACGCTAAGTGATCATGGATGCAAGCGTTTTCCTGCCTTTTATTTTTTATCAATCTAATTTTATAATAAACAATACCAATTAATATAATTAATGGGTAACTCTAACACCAGGGTTAGCCAAGTGCGCCACACATTTGACTTTGCCTACACGATAAGAAGAATAAACAATTTTGTTGATTTCTGGACCGATGTCATTGTCTTATGCTACACCACTGAGAACAGATTTAGTGTATTTTAAATAAAAAATGCTGATAAAATAGAAAAAGTTTTTTAAAATTTGACATCGCAACTCAAAAAGTATTTTTTATTGATTAGGTAACATTTTATTAAATTGGTAAAGAAGCTTCAATTTAGATAATAACAAAAAATAGTCATCTACCTACCCCTTTGTTAGTCATGGTGTAACTTACTGAGCAGCTTGTATAGATCCATCTTGAGATGCCAGACGGCGTCGTGTCCCGGCACTAGCGTGGGGTGCTGCGGGTCCACCGTCCCGCGCCCGTCCACCTGGACGTTAACCACCAGCGACACGCCGGCCGCCTGCCAGCGGGGGAGGGGGGCGCCGTCGTGGTACGATACCACCATCTGAGGGGGGGGGTTATGTCATCATGTAGACCCGTCGATTAGGGTTTATGCTCGAGCTTTCTCGAACTCGAGAAAACTCGAGAAATTTGGATTCATTCGAGACGAGAAAAAAATTACCGGAACTCGAGAATTCTCGAGTTTCGAACTTGGATCGAGCCAGATGCGCTGCGCGATTTTTTTTCGCCGCGTATCAGTGCCCGCGCTCCGTGCTCGTTCATTCATTTGTTCACTCACTGCCATACATCGTTCGGCATGGCTTTACCAGTAAACTGAGATCTCAGGGCCGCAAGACCTTATTTTCTCAGTAACCAAAAGTGTGGGAAAGAGTAATGCGAATATGTACTATTAACATAATATGAAAACCTGCTAGCTTGGGCCGTCGGCCAATTTTCAGCTACCAGGTTCTGAAGGTACTTCCAAAAATTACTCACTTGTCTTGAAGTCTGGGCGCTGATGTGTTATAGAATATAATTAATTAAATATAAAAATTAATGATCTACACCGCCACACACTCTCCGTCTGCTGTAATTCCTGCCAGACGCTTTACAGCTCGCAAGTAAATTATGCGATTGTACCTACAATCTGAGCCGTGATTTTGTTATATGATGTTCAGGGAACTATAACAATACTTTTTATAGCACCCAGACTTCAGGACAAGTGAGTAATTTTTGGAAGTACCTTCAGAACCTGGTAGCTGAAAATTGGCCGCCGGCCCAGGCTAGCAGGTATTCATATTTTAATAGTACATAATTAGCACTACTCTTTCCCACACTTTTGGTTAATGAGAAAATACGTAAGGTCTGGCGGCCCTGGGATCTCGTTTTACTGGTAGAGCCGTGCTGAACGAAGTGTGGCAGTAAGTGAACAAATCAATGAATGTTTTCTTCAGCCTAATGTCTCTCGATACATAAAGATACATAGGTAAAGGTCGTCTAGATACCGTTTACCTTTTGATAGATAGATTGATAGAAGATTCGATTCTACTGTGCAAGAGGAAGACAACAGTTTTACCTGCATTGTGGGCGTTATTAACACAAAAACTTGTTTTTATCTTATATGTTTAATATTAATAAAATGCGACAAAGTATAGGAAATTAGCGAATTAGTGATGTTACTAAAAACTTTTCATAACTTATTGCATACCATTAGAAAGCGGACAGTCCAAAGATATTTTGAAAAAAAATTGGAAGAACATGATCACTTTTTTTATAAAAGTCTAAAGTTGAGGTTTCAGTTTATTTTTTTAACTTCAAAAAACTTTGCGGGGCTATAAGAAAAAACTAGACGTTGTTGGCGAGTAATTTTGACTTCAGTAGAACCGCATACCGATAAAAATTACAGATTTAAAAAAATTAGACCAGTACCAAACACTTTTTTTTCAATTAATGTTAAATGCGAACTCTTATAATTTTTCACACCTAAAATAATAAAAAATGGCATAAAAAGTTCCGTAGGGCCAAGAATTTTTATGGGGGCTGAGGAGGTAGCGAAAGACCCCTCTTACGGCTCATTCAATTTGGCAAATGATGCACCAAACATCCTGTATTTAGGCAGATTTCAAAGGTTTTAATAAAAAAGCTCGAGGCCCGAGAAAACTCGAGAATTTGACCTCGAGAATTCTCGAAACTCGAGAAAGAAAAAAGGTCGAGAAATCAGAAACCCTACCGTCGATCTTACTTAGGTTAAATACCTCTCGAGAGGGAACAATACAAATGTTTTGGTTAGTGCTTGTGAATCTTAATTTATAAAACAAAGTCGGTTGCGTCCTATTATAGAACGCGACTCAGACTCTGATCTATACTTAAGTAGCAGTTGTCTTTGTCATTTTGATAGTGAGAGAAAGAGACGATCAATACCCAATTATAAATCAAGACTTGAGTCTCCTACAGAAGGACGGGCTTTAGTAATAAAAAAACAACATCACAATTTTTGCACACAAAAAAAAACAAAAGTAAGAGAAACATAAAAAGATTCCATAGAATTCCATAGAATTTTTGGATGGAAAACGAGATTAACATTACATAATTACATTACATT
This sequence comes from Aproaerema taeniolella, assembly GCA_949987775.1. NCBI lineage: Eukaryota > Metazoa > Arthropoda > Insecta > Lepidoptera > Gelechiidae > Aproaerema > Aproaerema taeniolella. The sequence goes on along the minus strand of OX465261.1, from coordinate 15,542,264 downwards.
ACATACGCTCATGCCCATAATCCCTAACAGGGTAGGCAGAGCATCTGTGGTTCTAGAACCACTAGATGCCACGTTTGACACAAATTGTGAAGGTTATCAGATGGTACAAGTTACATAATGGTGAGAGGTGGTCAGCCGTTCGCTCATTATACAGCAAAACAAATCAAAAGGACTTTTCTTTATACCTGTACATTCTAAGTTTTTTTTTCACTCCCAGCATTGAAATTTAACAACAATAAAAAAAAATACATAAGCTAAATACTCACATAGACGTCAAAAGGCATATGCGGTTTGAACAGCTGCGGTGATCCACCCAGGAACTTAACAGCCAACGAAGAGTTGAATATTCTGGCGATGGAGTAGCCCTCGATTATTTCATCCAGGAAGGGGTCGCCCACGGCCGCTGTGATGATGACTTCCACTCCATCCAGGGTAGGAACCAGCTGGGCTAGCTCTGACATCGGGTATTTGAAGTCGTATGTGCCGTTGAACTACAAATATAGATTTTTTTTTAGTTTTCTATTCTTTTATTTTATTAAAAATGTCCCTGGCAGTGCGCAATTCCACTCCCTGGCAGTGCGCAATATAAAAGATGAAGAGCAGCGCTCAGTACGTATCCGAGGGATCTCGACAAGATAAGGGTGGTACCCCGCAGTGCGTCTGGACGTCCGATGGAAAAAAGAGGCAGGCGGAATGAGCTCATGTAGCCTCTGAGCACACTCTCCGAAGTACATCCTATAAAAAACACATATAGGCAAGCTATTTTGCGTATAGACGCATAGCTCATAGGAGCTAGGCTTTGAAGCTTATCCTTAACCAGCTTTTCATCACCAATAAGTTTTCAATTCTTATTTAAAATTAAAAAAACGATATAGGTGAATTTAAATTAGTTCGCAAAAATTGAGAATGTCAATCAGCCCCCGAAACTGAACAACTTTCCCCATAGATAAAAATTTCGCCTCTCCATATTACATGTGCGATCGTCGATACGCCCTAACTAGTATATCGAGTATGTTTCTATTACAAAATAACATCAATATTGTTATTTTGTAACTCTATATTGTACTCTCGATACACAATAAAGATGATTTGATTTGAGATTTCTTTTTAACTTCACATGAGTTTTTTGGAAAAGCAAAACTTTAGGGGAAATACATGCAACTGAACAGCTTGCTAATTTAATAATAATAATTGCCCGTGATTCAAGGAATGAAGACAAACATAATAATCAATAGTTATCACTTATTTCCGGCTTTGCCCATACTTACAAAAAAAACAGAAAAAAAAATTGAAGTCACCGCATATTAAATTAGCAATACAAACGTTGTTCCTACAATTGTGGCGTCATAATCTCACCTTATTATCTGACTCCGAGTAGTTAGTTAGAAGTAGGTATTGCAATAATGTTTTGCAGGTTTTTATTTATTTTTAGAAAGGTTTTTTGCAATACGAGCGACTGAGCAATGCCGAAAAGTAGTCCCGTCGCAGCGGGAGAGGAAGAAACAGAGAAATATAGTACATTGCTACTTAAGGGTTGAAAATAAGTCTTTCACCCGAGGTAAACACTGTGCTTTTCATTACGAATACAGAAAATAACAACATCAATAAGCTGTAGTCATTGCATTCATAGAAATCTCTGCAATCCAGAAGTATGAACAAAACTTTACAACTCGAAAAAACAAATGAAGATCGGAATGCCACTTTCCCGCCTATTATGTTTTTTTTCTGTGGCTGGCCAGCTATTGAACCATAATTTTCATTTTATCATTGAAAAGAATGGTAAATATTTTGCCAAAATCTATGCTATTTTAAAGAAATACCTAAAAGTATATTATTAAAAAGTCAACAAAAAACATATTCTTCAATGAATACTTTACTTTTGTTATTTCAATTTGTTTTTTTTAATACTTAATTTGACAGCTGTCAGTTGAAAGCGATTCCCCTAAGCCTGAAAAGTATTACTCTCAAGCCCCTCCTTAGGCAACTTCAGACCTATTTTCAGAGTATGAGTAATGAAAAAGATTTTGCAATACTTACGTATCTCAAGTACGGCAGCTGCGTATAGTACGGGTTGCTGTAGTAGCTGGATGATGAGTACGTGTTGTAGTTGTTATTGTTGTTGTTGGGGTTGTAGTTGGGGTTGTTGTTGTAGTTGGGGTTGTTGTTGTAGCTGCCGTGCTGTATGGCGTACTCCGTCGGGTCCGGCTTTACCATCCAGAACGGGTACTTTTCGTCCTGTTAATAATAGTACATTGTGATACGAGGGTGTGAAGGAGGTAAACGGTAAGGGGTAAACGGGAGTCTACAATAACCTTTACACCCTTGTGTCACACGACGTTTTTCAACACATTTGTGAGAAAAGTCATATAAATAAAAAAACAAATTTAAGCAACCAAATACCTATTTGTTACGGGAATTCGCAGGAAGAAGACAATCTTGCGCGGTTTTCGCCGTGTTTAAAATGTAGGATGGTTTCAAGTCCGTAATATCACTATTCTCACCAGACGAAGTCATATTTATTTGTTTCACAATATTAATAATGCAAAATTTACGAAAATGGCGCCTTTTTGTAAGTTTTTATTGTAATTTGTGCGCATGCGTAGATTATTTTTTTGTGTATCAAAATTATCGGGCAAAGAATTCAAATATTCAGCCTTCTTGTTTTTCTCTGTAAATAAAATATTAAAATATTTCAAATTAAATGTAATTAAATATACGCAAAATAATATTTTATTCCAAATTTGAAAATTCTTTGCTTAAATTTATTTATTTGATTATTGAATTACACATGAATTTGACATGATTTTATTCTCAGTATGCAAACCTCTTTGCTGGTAAACTTCTTAATTTGACGAGTGAAAATTAAGAAAAAACTACAAAGTAAAAAGCACTATGAGCTACTTTCTGTTTATGATTATAGCCATACAATGTTTATTTTTCGAGCAAATGTATTGAAAATTATATTTAAATGATTGAAAACCTGATTGAAGTATTTTATTAATAACCGATTCGTGAGTGTTACACATCCTTACAAATATTATAAAATATAGCTAAGAACCATCTCGTTTACGTCAGGTTTACAAGAGAGACCGCATCGAATAATGCGAGAACAGCTGGACCGATTTTCATGGTTTTTGATTTGTTGTATTTGTCTCCGTCCCGAATAGCAGAATAACTATAAAAATACATTGGAAAATTGTCAAATAAATTCCCACGGGAACGAAGTCCCGGGCGAAAAGCTAGTAAAAAATAAAATAGTAAAAATTCACACTTACGAAATTAAACATCCTAGTGACGACCTTCTGGGGGTCATACCACCAATCCGGCTGGTCGACCTGATTGGGCTGCCCGGGTATGAGGGTACGGTCCCGCTCGATGACGCGTCCGAACTCGTCCACTGACTGTCCGTACTCGTACGGGGATGAATACCCAGACTCGTTGTACAGGTACGGGTTGTAGTTCGGACGGACTGAATGGGAAAATTCATTAATAATTTTTGGGAAAAAAAAACGTTCGGCACGATTGGTACTTGAACCGACGAACCCAGGATTAGATTCCTAGTGTTCTTCAAACTGTGGGTCGCGACCCCCAGGGGGGTTGTGAAGCCTTACTCGGGGGAGTCGCAGGTAAAAGAAAAAAAAGAAAAATTTGTAAATCTTACACTAAACTAAGACAATTTCAGTGAAAAGGCTGTGCCTGTATAATGATGCCTCGCGCCGCTTTCTGCGTCTACCCCGCGGCAAACTCTTTTATTATGTGTTTTAAAATCTCCGAAGTAGTACATAGATTTAGCCTAACCTAAAAGGGTCTTAGGGACCTTAGGGGGTCGCCAGAACTTTATATGATCCAAAGGGGTCGCGAATTCGAAGATTGAAAAACACTGTTAAAACCTAACCAACTCAGCTATCGTGCCTTCTTATTAGCATTTACAGACTTTATGTCCGTGCCTTTGTCTAGATTAAGTTTTCTTGTTAATACTTGATTTTAACTATAATACATTACTTTCCATAGAGGTTTACAATTTATAAATAAGTATAATAAATATATGAATACATAATGTATATAATATATATATATATATATATATATATATTTAAGCGAGTGACGGTTCTTCGCTGTTGCATTCAGACCTCAAGGCATCCATGACGGCTTTGTCTCGACTTTTGATCGCCATTTTGAGGTAATTGACCACTTTTTCCCTGCCTGCCGCCTCTGCTTCTTTGATGAATCTGCCTATCGCATCGTTACCATCATCCGCATAATATTTGCAACTGGCGGTATGACGCGATATGGCAACTACAGCATGTGGGATACTGTCGTGTAGCTCCTGCCTGGTCGTTGTAGTACGCACGATCACCACCTTTTCGTACGTCAACCCTTGAGCCTCGTGTATGGTGAGGATGCGTGACCCGGTGCCCGATCCGTATCCCTGGTTTTGTAGAGTTGTCTTTTCTACCTGTGTATGAACAAGGTACAGGGTTTCGGACTGGGTTCGATCGATCTGTGCATCTGAATACCTTTCGAGTTTTAAAGAAACCGTACGAAGTTTCGACGAATAAATACCACTGTAGACTTCTCTAAGGGCAAATGCTACGTCAAGAGGGTTCCTATGGGTACACAGAAGCTCCTGCGTTATGGTACTCATTATTTCAGGGCGGGTGTATTTTAAAGGAAAAAGATTGTGTCGGTCAATATAGGGTAGTTGGTTTCTATCACCGATAAGCAGCAACTCGCTTGCCTTGACAATTTGGCCAGCCATAATAATAGCTCCAAAGTGGTTCATGAGTGCTTCGTCCACAATGAGTCTCTTGCACCTGTCCTTATTCGGTTCTCTAAGGCCATTAACTAGAACAGATGCAAGAGTACGCACCTTGGATCTGGCGAAGCCTCCAATACGGCTTGCAAGTTTATCTCTAAGGTCTTTTGCCGCTTCGGTTGTAGTTGTGACTACCAGGTCTTGTTCAACCTCAAAACGGTTTACAACCCAGGTTGTTTTGCCACATCCAGGAACTCCATTTATCCATGATATGTTTGGCGCCTCCCAGGACTCGAAAGCTATGTCATCGGAAGAACCTCTCGAAACCTTATCAGACGTTTCAAGGATCCTGTCGTCTAGCATTACCTTCGTGCATCGGGCTGTAACGACTATAGGATCTTCTGAAGGGGTTTCAAACGTTATTACTCCCGATATTCTAGTTTTTTCTTCGTCCAGAGGCACAAAGCCACCAGTCTTGCTATATGCAACCATATGCCGACTTATTTCTTTGCCTTTAAGGACTTGGCAGGTGTCGTTGTTATATATGGTTGCCGTCCTTGTTTACGCAAACAAGGCGGAAAGTGACAATATTTTATAAGGGTCAGATTATCACAAATATAAAATACTTACATCTAGTATACTGCGGGGTATTAATATACCCGGGTGGTGGGGGAACTGTCCCCGGTTATTAAATTGTCCCTGGTTGTAATATTTCGCCGGTACTGCGGTATAGCTCTAATAATAATGTCCGTAAGAGTCACATTACTAATAATACTTACATCTAGTATACTGCGGGGTATTAATATACCCGGGTGGTGGGGGGAATTGTCCGCGGTTGTTGAGCTGTCTCTGGTTGTAATATCTTGGCCGGTACTGCATTATAGCTCTAATAATAATGTCCATAAGTCACATTACTGATTTAAAATACTAACATCTAGTATACTGCGGGTTATTAATATACCCAGGTGGTGGGGGGAACTGTCCTCAGTTGTTGAACTACCCCTGGTTGTAATATCTCGCCCGGTACTGCAATATAGCTATAATAATAATGTCTATAAGGGTCATACTGATTTAAAATACTTACATCTAGTATATTGCGGGGTATTAATATACCCGGGTGGTGGGGGGAACTGTCCTCGGTTGTTGAACTGTCCCTGGTTGTAATATCTCGGTCTGTACTGCGGTATGGGTCTAATGGTAGCTTTAAGGGTTAAATTCCCGCGCACTGGCGCTCCAGACGTGTAGTTCGCCATTATTCGGCCGTGGATGAATGGCTCCGTGTTGAAGAAGAAAGCTGGCATTGTAACGTTCACCTGTTGGACAAATGTATAATTTTATTAGGTTAAGAGATGGGGAACCTGATGGGTGACCACAATGGCAATTTATCACAAGCGTTTCCGTGCTTAGGAGGGTACGTTAAACTGTCGGTCCCAGATATTGTCGATTGACCAGCCGTGAAAACCAAGTCAGAGGCCATTGTGCGGTTTGAAAACTCTGACACTAGGGTTAGCCACACACTTGACTATACCTACTTAGTTTTAAAATCCGTGATAGCCCAGTTGGTAATGAGCCAGACTTGTAATCGGAAGATTGCGGGTTCAAATCCTGGTGCGGGCCTGTACAACTAAATTCGTCTTTTCGGATTTATGTACGGACTTTTCATTAATTATTTATCGCTAGCTCAGCGGTGAAGGAAAACATTGTGATGAAACCCGCACGTCTAAAAAAAATCGTTTTCAAAAAGCGTGGTCCACCAACCCGTATTGGGCCAGCGTGGTGGACTGTGGCTTAAATCTTCTTCGTGTTTCGAAGAGAGGCCCGTGCCCCTGGGTGATAACGTAATGCTATCTAGTATATGAATGTATTATTGTACAGACGGCCGCAACTCAGGTTACCACACGCGTGCACTCTATGCTGTTGTGATAAGAGCGGTTTTGCAATGAAAATGGAGTAACCTGATTCGCTGGCCTCGAACAATAGTTACAATTCAGACAATGATTACAAATCATGCCATAAAATGTGTAACGTTACCTCAAACCTGGTCTGATAGTACTCTTCGACCAGGAACTGAGCTTCCTCCACCTGCCCCAGAGCCTCGACCCTCACGTTCCACTCGCCGAAGAGCGGCTGGTCTGACATTTGGTACTGTAGGCTTACTGTGCCGAAGTTACTCTGTGGGAGAGACACGGAATAAGTACACTATACAGGGTGTTATGATAGATAAGCAAAAACTGAAAATTTAGACCATCATTCTGAATGATTTTGACACTGGAATTTTCCTAAAAAAAATTTCTTTTCATTTTTTCAAATATTTTCTGCTTTCAAATTAAATTATTTATTCAAACACACTACATTTTACAAACTATCATAATAGCACAAAACACGAAAACCAGCAATGTACACCGCACTCCGACAGCGGCGCGGCGGGGGGGATCGCGAGTTGAGCGCGATTTCGCTTTACATTGCGTAGCGCCAAAGTAGGTAAATAAATAACGTAAGCTGCTTAACTTGACGTTTCCGAGAAAAATAATTACTTGTAGCCGGTCATAGTTATGTGTAGACTAGCTGATGCCCGCAACTTCGTTTGCGTGTTAATTTTTTCTTTTGAACAGATTACAAACGTTTTTTCCCGCTAACTCCCGTTCCCGTGGGAATTTTGCAATATCCTGTTGCTACTAAGCTTTAAGTTTACTAAGGTACATGCATGCCAAATTTCAAGCGTCTAACTTAAGCGGTTTAGATTTTTCATACAAAAGGATTTTCCCGCTAATTCCCGTTCCCGTGGGAATTTCGGGAATTCCTTTCTTAGTGCACCTCTACGGTACCTAAGCTACGTCCCTTCCAAATTTCAAGTGTCTACGTTTAGCCGTTTAGGCTGTGCGTTGATATGTCAGTCAGTCAGTCAGTCAGTTTCTCCTTTTATATATTTAGATTCTACCATTTAAGTATTTGCTAAACTGTCCCTCACACCCTGTATAACTATAATAGGGTGACTTTAGTTTGCGTAACTTGAATGGGTAATTCTCCCCATGAAATTGAATTACTTTCCCCAAGGAACCTGTACGAATTTATGAAAAGAAAAACAGTTTCCTATACCAAGGCAAATCAGCTGTTCGCACCAGTTTTGTGAAGAGGCGAACATTTTTTTTATCATTTCGACCAATGTAAATATAATATACACACCGGCACATTTAGCGGAACAACTTTTATTTTTCATACAATCGACTTAGATTGCAATTGGGAGTTCTAAAAATATACGTTTTACGTGCATGACTGCACTTTTATTTATGAAAATAAATTTTGTAAATGGTCGTCTCTTTATTAAAAAAAACTGACGAATAGCCTACAATCTCTCATGTAGTCAATAGAAAAAAAAACTCTTTAAACTTTTCATATGATAAGGTTTTTGCAATGTTCTCTTTTGGCCATGCGGCACATTGTTGAAAATTTCTTGCATGTTTTATATTTGGTTTTAACAGACAAACATTTTGGCCTAAACCAAGCGTAAAATTTTAATAACAGCATCAAATAAAAATCTCCATTTATAAACTCTAACGTTGAGTTAATTGTATGAAAAACATAAGTTGTTCCGCTAATTGTGCCGGTGTGTGTAATTTAGGTATATTAATCAAGGAAATTAATTGAATTTATGTATTTTAAACTGACGATATTTTTACAATTATTCTTTTAAAATGTGTAATTATTTGACATTTTATTAATTGTATTGTGTGTCTTCTATAAAATTGCATGACATTATCTATATATTATTTAAGACATTACCTATAATTATTAAAATTTTATACATAATATTGCACTTAATTAGAAATTAGTTTTTATTATATTCTTCTAATTAAATTAATGTAAATTTTTAAGACACAATGTATATTGTTAAATGAAATAAATGAAATGAAATGTTCCTAGGTAAAAGTTGTTCAGTTGCATAGGCTAATTCTTAATTTTTGCTAACTAATAAAAAGTCACCCGATAGATGCTAAGAAGACTATCTGTAGAGGTCAAGATAAGACGTAATCTACTTTTCTACGCAAACAATGTTTCTAGTTTAAGCTAGTTTACCACAAGGCAGTGCAAAATGATATCAACTTCCAATCAGGGGTCATATTCAATACACCGGCGTGTGTGACGGGACAATTTACGAAGTTTTGTAAACAAAACAGACATCTTGACGTTATGTCCTATTGTGCAACTCAATACGTAGTTTAAAGCAAGTTTAAAAGTACACTTTAGCATTGTTTAGGGGTGAAAATTGATCTGGAAAGGTCTCCCATTAGCAAAGATTCGTTTCCTATGTATATTTTAATGTAATTTTGATATTTGAAATTAAATCCACATCCATACTATGCAGTGCACACACTCTTGAAGTGATTAAACTTTCATTCATTGACGTCCGTCGAATTAATAAGGACTTTATGTAAAAAAACTAGCTTTCCGCGCGGGACTTCGTTCCTGTGGGAATTTGGAAAAAAAAATATGGAGCCTATGTTACTCGGGGATAATGTAGCATTCGAATGGTGAAAGAATTTTTGAAATTGGTCCAGTAGTTTTTGAGTTTATTCGCTACAAACATACATACAAAAATACAAATCTTTCCTCTTTATAATATTAGTATAGATTATAATATTAGTATAGATTAAAACTATACCTGTCTCGAAAGCCATCGCTTCATGATGCGTCGATTCGGGTCCAGTACAAACACGTCGATGGATCTTCCGAACGCTTTCAATTCTGTGTTGATCGGGATCACTCTGAATCGTACTGGAAAAAAACAAATAAGTAACGATACACACTTAAAAGCCCAAACTAAATTTGCCCTTCTGCCGGGGGTCGCTTGCGATACAAATACCCAGACCAGCATAAGCATATAGCTAAATTAGACATGTGAGATTTGTCGTATGAATCTCGTTCCGCCCTTAGATGTTACTTAGATGTGCGACCCATCTAAGTCGCAACTCTACAAGTAGCATGTCATCCACATACGGGGTATTTTATTACCAGTCTGTTCCTGTTCCTGAATGTAGGTAGACCGGCTTATATTTAAACGAATGAAGATGTTTATAAATTGTCTTGAGAACATCAGTTACGTTCCGTCAACAGCGGCGCGTCTATCCAAATGAATCGTCTTAATACACAAATAGCATATCGTCTACATACGGAATATTCTCTTACCAGTCTGTCCCTGCATGTAGACAGGCTTATCCATTTGTATGAAGATGGTCATGAACCGTCGTGAGAACGTCAGCTGCGTTTCATTCACAAAAGCGCGTCCACCGAATGGATCGTCTAGGTAGAGCCCTTCGACGCGGAGTTTGTAGTCCCCTGGTACTGAGGTTGCTGGGACCTAGGGTTTCGAATTGACAATTTTATATAACCTATTGAAATGTATAATGATAATGGTTCCATAAAATTTACGTACTGGGGTAGCTAAGATACATATAACACGATAAAATGTTTTGCTGGCGAAATAGTAAAATAATCATGTTACTAAGCTTGTTGTTGTGGTAGTCTTTAGCGTAACATAAGAATGTTTACTTTTTACTCGCGTTTATTCCATACGGGTATACTATAATAACTTCATACCTGTGGAATTAGTTGCGTACACCGTTAAGGGAACTTTTGTGTAAAATTTCAGGTTTCTAGGTCAAAAGGTTTGAGCTGGGCGTAGATGAGTCAAGAGTCAAGCCTTCAATTTTAATTATTTAGAACTAGATAAGACCGGTGATAGCCCAGTTGGTAATGAGCCAGACTTGTAATCAGAAGGTAGCTATTTCAAATTCTGGTGCAGACCTGTACCACTAAATTCGTCTTTTCGGATTTATATACACGATTTTTTATTTATTATCACTTGCTCAACTGTAAAGGAAAACATCGTGATGAAACCCGCACGTCTGAGAAAATTCGTTTTCGAAAGGCGCGCGGTTGACTAACGCGCATTGGACCAACGTGCTGGACTATGACCTAAATCCCCTCCGTGTTTCAAAGGGAGGCCCGTGCCCCTCGGTGGGGACGTATATGGGCTGGTAAGAAGACTCCATACATACCCTCATATTAAGTATCTCCGGCACTCCTTCTTTGACTCTGTCAATAACATCAGCGATTTCAACGCCATTGCAAGAGATGGAGGCTCGGATGGTCATTTGAAGGCGCGCGCGCAGGATGTTAGCCGAGATTTTGTAGATCTGTCCGGGACGTACCATACGGGATGCCACGATGAAGTATGTACTGAAAAATTGCATGTTTATGATAACATATTGTTTAGCTAATTTTGCTTAACGTTGACAAGAAAATAGCGCGACGGTATCGACGCGTTCCATAGCTACTTTTTTTTTTGTTTCCTTTTATTTATAATCAAACTAGCTTTCCGCCCGGGACTTCGTTCCCGTGGCACTTTTTTAGTTTTTTCTTTCATAAGAACCTTCTCCTGACAATAAGGAACACAACAAAAAAAGAATCATCCAAATCGGTCCAGCCGTTCTCGAGTTTTGCGCTTACCAACAGATTTAGTGATTCATTTTTATATATAAGAAGATTACGTAACATGAGTCACAGACAAAGTATATGGTGGTAAACAAAGTTAACTAAGTAAGACACAATAATATGAGGAGACTAACAGCAAGTTGATACTATTTAGTTAAACATCACCCATTATAAAATTACGTTTCAGGTATTTTACAGATACATTCCCTTGTGGAACTGGGAGATTGTGGTTAATAAATTTTTTAAACAACGTACACAGTGGCAGGGGACCTGATGGGTGAACAAAGTGGCAATTCATCCACGAGCGTTTCCGTGCTTCGGAGGGCACGTTAAGCTGTCGGTCCCGGCTATTGTCGATTGACTACAGTCGTTAAACCAAGTCAGAGGCCATTGTGCGGTTTGAAAACTCTGACACCAGGGTTAACCAAGTTTGCCACACACTTGACTATACCTACACGATAAGAAGAAGAAGAAAATTTTTTATCATAATTATTTCTCATAAATAACAATTTTGAAATTCATTTGAAACTACCAAACAGACTGCAATATATTACTAGTCTCTAAAAACAGAAAGTATTGATTTATTCAAACTGTTACGAAAACGCGCTCTATCCAATCGTGCGGGGGTTGTTTTTCCCGTAATACCACTGAAATCCTACATCGCGGTATCGAAGTTTTCCTACTTCTCGCTAGGTATACAAACGGCGCGCCCTTTCTTATGGGGTGGGCCGGACCCTACGAGGTAAGCCGTGTTTCTGGCTGTACCGGTTGAAATCAGCCGCCCTCATGATGACTGGTGCTGTCAAATTGGCTGTCAATCGACTGTCAATTATGACCATAGTGTTTATAACATAGTGTCACAGCATGCGAAGTTTCAGTTGGTTAGTTGAAGCGCTTGGGTTTCTCTGACCTTACCACCGAAGTAGTGCCTTTGTCTACCCCACTTTTGATTTAAGATAGCTATTTAAAATTAGATAATAACGTAAGTGTATAAGAATAATAGAATAGAATGGCGCGCTTTAATGTCGGAGGCCAAGATCCACTTTGGGTCGTTGAGCCAGCGAAGTAAGTAAGTGTATAAGTATAGCTTTCCGACCGTGGCTTCGGTTATTTCGCACTCCAAAAGGAAATGGATATTGTATTTTAGACATTTTTATCAAAACGGGTTGGGCTGTTTAGGAATAGTTTAGCCGTGAAAGAGTAACAGACAGACATTTATAAAAACGTAAATACAATATTTCTAGTTATGTCTCTCGGCAATCAGACATCGATTTTCCGAATACACACGAATACAAAGGAAGTATATTAAAATTTAATAAATTAGTAGATTTATCGACTACCTACAATAATTAAAATTTAGAAATACGCAGTTTATTGTAGTTCCGTTATAATTTCGGAACACGAAGCCGAGAGATAACATAGTTACTTACGGTACACATGTGTATAAATATTATTACAAAATTGTGAATATATTGGTTCGGGAAATTGGCAGCATAAACCTGTCTGTCGAACAGTGGGACTCAAGAGGACTTCATCAAAATGATTCTTGATTCTAAAATCATTATGAATCAAATGATTTGGCAAGTATTAAATCAAACAAAGCGACACATGTTTTTTCACAATTTTTGTGTTGTAAGAGTATCCAATATTTCGGCACTGCGTTGTTACAAGCACCAGCCTGAGGCACTAGCGTTATAATAGCCCGTGAAAACTCGTCTTCATCGCAAGAAATCATGTTTATCTTGTAACAACAAGAAAGAAAGTCTGGAATACTTTTTTGCGCGATGTTGTGCCAACGCCAACACACGAAAAGCTCTCGATTACAAGAAATATTTCCTTACAAAAACGAGAGTTTAATAAAAAAAGTCTAACTGGTAGTAACCATTGCTTGTATTGTGCTCCATTGACAACAATCGCTATTGTCATCCTAGTGTTTACTGCTAGATAATGGCTTTATCACGCATTGCTTACTCGTACGAAATAGCGGGTCGGGACCCGTTCGACAGGTAAAGTTCGGCCGGTCACAAAAAATGATATGGTTCGACCTGTATTTTGGTGTCGTTTCGACAGGTGTGCATTTTTTTTCAAGTGGCGAACGGGCACTGGTATTATTTTAATTTATTTGAAGGGGCGTTTCGGCCGGTGTTTTTTTATATGCAAAATTTAAGTCCTGTCGGTACAGTTAAGCTCGAAAGTTAAAAAAGATTTACATATGATCAACATTTGATATTAAACAGTTCTATGCGTTATAAGCTTTATATTAAATAAAATTTACCCTTGTTTATTAAAATAGCGTTCTCGGGTGACCTTAAAATGGCCAAGTAGTAAAATCAAGTTTGAAGGACAATAGGTGTAAGTAATAAGTTACAAATGAAAGTATTGTGATTGGTTGTTGGCAATGAGATTTTGCTTGCATATTGTTTTTTATTATTGCGTATCTATTGGAATGGGTTATAGATCGACATAAAGATATTTAGTTTAACTTCAAATTAAGTGCAGCAAACAAGTGTGTATTAATAATTTTGTGCACTACAGGAGATAGAGCCGTAAAAATGTAAGTAAACAACTTCAGATAATATAGATGTTATATTAAGGAATTCAAAATTAATTATAATAAGAAAATTTTAAATAAGTATCTAAATTTTAAGTCTTTTTTTATATTTTTAATCTATAATTGTATTTGTAGTCGAGAGTACTCGAGAGAAATGGTCAGTGGATAGTGAAATCCTTAATATTTTTGTTTTATTTTATTACAGCTAAATAATGGACGAAGCGTTTTCTAGCGGCTCCGTTGATATTTTTTTTATAAATATACCTTTAGTTAATAGTTTTTTTAAATAAAAAACTTAAATTTGTATACTGAGTTTTTATTTGATACACTGTTACATTTTTGCATGTGACTGTACTAAGAACTAAAACAATTACACCTGTCGAACTGGATATGAAATCGCGTACCTGTCGAAACGACACCACCGGCCGAACCTTACCTGTCGAACGGGTCCCGACCCGAAATAGCTTACTTACCTACTTGTTTTTCACCCGGGACTTCGTTCCCGTGGTAATTTAAGAAAACTATGTAGCCTATATGTTGTTATGTTATGATGTCTAGGCTAAATTAAGGCTCAGTTTCATCAAAATCCGTTCAGTAGTTTTTACGTGATGGAGTAACACACATTCACACATAAATCTTTCTTTACACACTTTCGCATTTATAATATACTAGCTTTCCGCCCGCGTGGACTACAGGTTATATCGTGCCCAGCTGTGGGATAAAATGTAGCCTATATCCTTTCCCAGGCTCTTATCTATCTCTGTACCAATTTCATCAAAATCAGTTCAGTAGTTTAGGCGTGAAAGACCGACAGACAGACAGAGTTACTTTCACATTTATAATATTAGTAAGGATTAGTTAAATCAGAAAAATCAGACGTTTAAGTTTCGTGCCCTCGCCGCCAATGTCTGATATATCAAACAAAAAAAATTTTTTTTTCAACTTTATTATCGTTCACCAAGCGTTCGCCATATGCCACGACAAAATTTTTTTTTCTAATTTTTTTGATGTCGTGGCGTGTGGTGGGCGTTTTTGACGAAAACTCTCGGCGCTAAAAGGGTTAAGTAAACTTAAGTTCGTATTACAGAATGCGACTCATACTGATCTATACTTAAGTGTAGATCAAGACTTAAGTCACCTTCTGTAATACGGGCTTTAGTCACGTAAATAAATAATCTGGATTGTGAAGAAACACTATTATGAAGGATTAAAATTCTTAGCTTAGTATTGTCACTTTCTCTACAACTCAGTTCATTCATAGGTTGCATTGAATGCACTCAATGGTATCCCATGAGGGGTTTACATAAATGGCATTGAAGGTTAGTAGGTAAGGAACGCGACTCTGACTCTGATCTATACTTGAGTAGCAGTCGTCTTTGTCATATTGATAGTGAGAGAAAGAGGCAACCAATCATGAGCGTAGCCAGGGGGGGTTATTAGGGGTTCAAACCCCCCCCCGAAATTTTCAAAATCAACTGATCACCGAATTTCAAAATCATCTCCCTGCCCTTTTCCCTGAATGAATGAATGAATAAAATATTCTTTATTGCACACCAGGGACAGATAAAGTAAATTAACATGAATAGTCAAGGAAACACCTCTATACGAAACACCGTTAAGTAGCATTTTATAACAAACATTATGTGTGATTTTGAAAAAAAAAAAAGCAACCGGTGCAATGGTTTATTAAAGTTAAAACTACGTTAAATGTGACGCCATCCTTGTTTTTAAGTCAACAAAAAGGAAAGTGACAAAACTATATTTAGGTGTTTCTGCAACTGACTGTCATGTACAGCTTTTTAATACCTACAGGTTGTGGTTCATGTGTTTTAATAATTTTCCACGTTAAAAACGTATGAGTCACCGACTTCAATCCCAATAACAGTTCGCACAAAGTAGATATCTAGTTTTTTGCGGACTACAATGCCTTTAGCAAATAACTACAAACAGAAATGTCATTCATTTATTTAGATGATGTTCTAGTTTGTAGTATATTTTGTTTTTGTTGATTTTTTTTAAAAGCGCTGAATCATTTTCGATAAAATTTATATGGGACCTCTTCAGGAGTATACTCTTTCGAACAAATAAAGAATTTTGAAAATCGGACAACAGTTGCCGGAGTAATCGCGTAACAAATATACAAAAAAAAAAAAATACAGTCGAATTGAGAACCTCCTCCTTTTTTGAAGTCGGTTGAAAATTATAAATTCAAGTACTTACGCTTCATTAATGATGAGGTTGTTCTCTATAGGTAGATTCCGGTTTGAAGAGTATGCAACATCCCAAGAAGGCCTTGGATTATTGTCCACAGGATTATACACATTCTGGTTGTAGTTTAGATCATTTCTGTTTTCATATTGGCCCCTATTCGGATCATATTGGCTCCTATTTGGATCATATTGGTTGCGATTTGGATCATACTGGTTCCGGTTTGAATCAAATTGGTTCCGATTAGGATCAAATTGGTTCCGGTTTGGATCATATGGGTTATCGTACTGCGTTGAAGAGTATGGGTTTCTGTTTGGATATCTTCTGTTGGGGTCATATGGGTTGTCATATCTTGGGTCGGTTGGGGTCTGGTACTCATTTGTTGGACTAGGTTGGTTCAAATCAGGGTTATATGTAGGCGTTTCGTAATCTTGGGCATAACATGTATGTAGCAATATCACCGTACTTATGTATATGTTGAGATTCATCTTCAGTCTTAGCAAGCCCACCTGTAAACGAGTTTATATTTAAAAATAGATGCACTTCAGAGGTTTTATATAACTTTGCAAGTAAGTTCAATTTCGGCGCTGGTTCCCGAGTCGGAGAAACAATTCATTCATTATGATAAAAGTGAAATAATATCTCCACTTAATATTTAACACTTCGAACCCTTTTGTTACACCTCGGTTAACACAATAACGTAAACAACACCGAAACTCTTGACTTAAATTCAAATTACGAAGGACATCTTCAATTCACACTACAAATAATAAATACAGGTGCAATACTAACTCGTAAAAAAGAGTTCAAGTCTTAATTAACCCTGATTTTAATTTAATAAAACATTAACAATTACTTAACCTGAAGTTAACGCCCATGGAAACGCCAATCTTCTTAGTTTAACGCACAATTTACGTTTTCATTTGCACTAACACTGCACTTTAGAACTAAATCTACACTAATTTGATAAAATTATTTAGTTACGACATGAATATTCATTGAAATTAAGTTAATTCAACGAAATAAACAATACGTTAGTTCGGTCCCATTAGTTAATTCATAACGAAAACCTCGCGCAGCCGCACCACGCCCGGCTAGTGGTAAAACCGGTAATTATCGATACTTTTGCTATCTGTGACTCACCGTCACGTTCCATTCACCATAAATTGTTCGTAAAAAAAGAGACAAACATATAACTTTTACTATTGATAGAAAGAGACAACTAACAATTGACCTTCAAAGTTACCGGTTTTTATAACAATTACAAAATGGTGTCGATTGGCGGTTGAATTCAAACGTTCGTGAGGCTACATTTTCACTCGTAGGGTATTGTAAATTTTCTTTTAGAACTTTTTTTAAGACAGATTCATCACCAAAAACTTAAAACTGTAACACATGTAAATTACAAAAAAGTTTGTGCGTTTCTATACGCGTTATTATTACACATTCAATGAACAGTGGTTAAGTTTGGTGGTAAAACTATTAATCTTAAGTTTAGGCTGTTGCCTGTAAGGATTTTTAAAGAAAATACTAATGCTCTTCCTCTCCTCCAGGACCATCTTCACAAATTATTCCTTCAACTTTTATTTTTTAGGGTAAGTAGTAATTTTGAAGGGATGGGGTTTTGCCCTCTTGTTCTGTCCAATAGTAGGTGATAGGAAGAAAAATAAACAAAAATGAAAAAAGTGTGGGAGATTCTGTAGCGGTGTACAAAACTGGATTTAAAATAAAAAAAATAATAATTGTGTGTGCAGGTCAACATGAAAACTTGAAAAATAAGGCAAGATTATTTATTATCTCCCACTGCAAGCTGAATAAGTAAGTATACATTTACGTTTAACTACAGGCACATTGACAGGGATAACAAAATAAAAAATATTCGGATTGATGATATTCTAATTAACCACTGAATTCTCCACAAATTAGCAGGATCTCATAAACAAAGGAATTGATCAAAATAATTATCACAAGAATGAATGGACACAAGTTAACAGACTCGATGGACCGCTGAAGGATCGTAGACAACAAGAACAAGAGAGTCGGGGCGGGTCAGGTTCCTCCGGGGCCTCCACTCCTCACATTCAAAACGCATTCCAGTACGCCACCATCCAATTTATCTTTTGACAAAAAAATCTGTACAAAATATATTAAATATATACTCTGTAATGCTAAAAACTGTAACGCTACCTCATCAATAGTTCAATCACGATTATTAAATGATTTAAAAACACAACTCGTTCACTGTGAGAACAAACATTAACCTATCTGCGAGCGGCGCGGCTCCGTGCGCGCCGGGAGACCTCTATTTACAAGTCAACATTTTAAAATCATACTCCTCAATCACAAGATTAACATTGCTGCATCTGATTTGTAATTCCTTTGCATAAATTTCATCGTGTTGCGATCTAGCGTCGCGTGTCGCGTCCTTTGCTTATCGTCCGTGCGTGGCATCATAATATACATAGTTTTATTGAACGTGTAGTGCGGCGAGCGGCGAGGCGTGTGTTAGTTCCTCTCGGACTCGTCGCAGTCGCGGGAGATATGTCCGGGCTTGCCGCAGACGTAGCACGTCTTGGTGCCGTCGGGGCAGTTGCGGGAGATGTGTCCGGCCTTGTTGCAGTTGTAGCAGGTCTGATTGGCGGAGTCGCGGCCGCCCTCGGGGCAGTTCCGCGCGATGTGGCCCGTCTTGTTGCAGTTGTAACACGACGGCTCGTCGGGGCTCTGCGCGCACTCGCGCGCTATGTGACCCGTGCCGTTACATCTGGAATATATGCAAAATAATTTATAATAATAATAATAAAAAATCGTTCATATTTTGTTTCCCCACAAGACCTTATTTCTATACTACATTATGAGCTCGTACGTACGTACGTCGTAAATGGGAAAGGTACGTATGGAGACTGGTGCCTGAAATAGACTTTAATCTGTGCTTCAGGTCACCAGACCCCATAATCAATTTATTTATTTCCCAATTTAATAATTACATTAATTTTATCAGCGACCCCGCATTAGGTAATTCCTGTTTAGCAGGCGTCAAGTTTTAAAGTTACCATACAAACATTAGAATATGCGAAAGAACATGAACATTAGATAATTCGACGCGGTTGAAAGCATCATAATGAACAGCATTATCCATGATCTATTTGTCTGAAGACTGAAACTTTGTTTGCAACGAAAAGGAAACAAGAACTCAGTTAAGGGAACTTCAAATAAGAAGAGATCAGAGTTTTCCTAAGATAGGAACCATTTCTTAGGCACACCAGAATATGGGAACCAGTAGCCGATTCTGTAAAAAAAACTGCTTCTGCATTGCAGCGCGACGTGTATCAAATTAAGCAACTCGTCGACATATACAGGGCACTAGGTATCTCTCTTGCAACCTCTCGGGTGGTTAATCAGTCCATGAAACTGAACAACTTCCCCAAGGAACATAGGTCAAAATATGAAAAAAAAAATGTTTGATCTCCCATACAAAAAGCGCTATATGCTGATGAAGTTTGTATGGGAACTCATTATTTTTTTCGTATTTTGAACTAAGTTCCTTGGGGAAGTTGTTCAGTTTTATGGACTGATTAACCACCCGAGAGGTTGAAAGAGAGATACCTAAAGCCCTGTATTTACAACTACAGGGCAATCGCGCTAAAAAAACTGGATTGAATCGCAATTGAAACGTAGCTGGGGGGCTACCACCTAAGCGAAGCTGATGCCGGGTAAACGAATGGAACGTTGTCGATTGCTTCTTAAGGAGACCTTGATTAACGACATGAACTAAACACAGCAATGTACATCATTCCATTCGTTCAATCAGTATCAGCTTCGCTTAGGTGGTAGCCCCCCAGCTACACACATCAAAAAAAGTTTAAGATCAGTAGCAAAATCAGGTGTATTCTTTAAAATATAAATTATTTAAAGAAACTGTTTACGTTTTATGATTTTATAATGAAAATGCACTAAGTAAATAAAAGAATCATTATTAATTATTTACTTTTTATTAACAAAAGCTAGGAAATGCAATTTTGGCTTAAATGTAATGTAATGAAAAATTTGAATTAATGAAAAAACAAACAAAATTTTTACGAAAAAATTAATAGTTAGTATAAAATGACTCCTCCCCTGGCTCGCACACATGCGGAAACCCTTCTGGGCAGGATAAGAATTAAGTTATCTAGCATTTCTTGTGGTAACCTGTCCCACTCTTCAATAGCAGCTGCCCTGATTTCTGACACTGTTCGCGGAGGTGGCTGACGGTTCCAAACAGCTCGCTTAAGAGCATCCCACGCATGCTCGATCGGGTTTAAGTCAGGCGAGCCGGCAGGCCAGTCTAACCTGGTCATGTCGTATTGCTGGAGAGCAGCATCAACACGTCCGTTTCGATGTGCGGGCGCATTATCATCTACCATTATGAATTGGCGCCCGTGGTTGATGCGGAATGGTCTGACGTATCCATCGATTGCAATCGTTTTGTACATGGCTCCGGTCATGGTGCCTTGATACGGGATTAAGGGCGTCCTAGCCCCAATCATTATCCCGGCCCAAAAGGACACTGATTTCCCGCCCTGCTGAACGGTTCCAGTGGCAGTTCTCTGCCTTTCAGAGTCGCCAGGTCTTCTCCAGACACGGACACGTCGGTTATCTGGATGTGTACTGATCCGCGTTTCGTCAACGAAGAAGCAGTTCTGCCAGATGCTTTCGTCCTCAATTTCTTCATTTTGACGGAGCCTAGCCCATTGCAATCTGCGCCGCTTCCGTTGCTGTGAGTTCAGAGGTGCTCGCCAGGATCTCCTTGCTCGTAATCCAGCTTGGTGTAAGCAATTTCTAATCGTTTGGGTGCTAACTTCGCGGCCGGTGGAAGCTCGCAGCTCTGCTTTCATTTTAGTAGCGTTCATTGTTGGGTCACGGGCAGCCAGTAATCTGATATATCGCTTCTGAATTGCAGTAAGAACAGTTGGGCGACCACTGCGAGGTCGATCAGCTAAATCTTCCATGCCCTGATACCTCTCCAACGTGGTCACCACGCAGGATTGGGATACATGAACTCTGCGTGATATTTCCCTCGTGGAATAGCCTTCTCCACTTAAAGTTAGAATTCTGGCTCGTAAAACTGCAGTTAATCCTCTCGGCATCGTTACCAACTTAATTTTTTTTTTGAATAAATTGAAAATATTGATAAGTTGCGACTATGTCAGATTTCTGAATGAAAGCAAGCAAGGGTTGATTGTCTTTTTAAATGAAAAAACATTTGAATTACGAAATTATTTTATACTAGCTTTCCGACTACAGGTTATATCGTGCCCAACTGTGGGATAAAATGTAGCCTATGTCCTTTCCCAGGCTCTAATCTATCTCTGTACCAAAATTCATCAAAATCGGTTCAGCGGTTTAGGCGTGAAAAGGTAACAGACAGACAGACAGACAGACAGAGTTACTTTCGCATTTATAATATTAGTAGGGATTTAAATTTCATATTTTTAAATAAGGAATCAAAAGATAAAAAGTGATTAAGTTTTATTCTTCTACAATAAAAAATATTAGCACTTTTCCAAGTGATCGCAAACTTTTTTTGATGTGTGTACGTTTCAATTGCGATTCAATCTACTTTTTTAAGCGCGATTGCCCTGCTGGCCTGCAGCATAATCCCTACACAATAACATTCCAAAACATACCCGACTTTTTGACGTGAGATCATGGATTTAAGTTTTGGATCTCAATACATTCCCAAATCAGGAGTAATCAATCCCATCCAGTCCTGTTCAATACCAACTGATTAAATGGTTACAAAAAGATCACGTAGGCATGTGGCTACATCAATTCCATCTACATTAGGTTGATGAAAGCCAGCGTGTCGCCCTGAAGGTTATCGGGTCATTTGTCTGGGCTTTTAGTCAAGTTAGGTCGGCGACACTATCAAAGTTGGAACGCACTAGAAAGTATGTATGGTGTCTTGATATGGTTTTGGGTAGCATTTCAAATCGACAAGGATTGAAAATAATTTAAAAATGCATCGCCCTTACAGGGATGTCACACATAACTTTTTTATGTATTGTGACATACAGTAAAGTTATGAATACGACAAAAAAAACCTTAACTCTACTAGCCAAGCAGATATTTTAAAATTGTGACTATCGTGTAATATACACATCAACGCGGTCTAGGGATATTGCACGATTTTTCATACAAAAGAGGTCTGTTTGAGAAGCTATAAAAGCATACTCGAGATGCATGGAGGGCTATAATTTTCAGGCGAGCAAGTGCTAAACCTGAATTTTCAATTCTAGTCAATAAATTTTGTTTTACTTGAAATTTGTTAAAACGTGATCGAAACGAAAACGAAAATGCACTTTTTGCCTGCTTTTTGTATGAAAATGGTCGAATTTACGCAATTTTTTTTTTCATTTTCGTCACGTTTTCACAAATTTCAAGTCAAACAAAGTTTATTGACTATAATTCAAAATTTAGGTTTAACACTTGCTCGCCTGAAAATTATAGCCTTCCGTATATCTCGAGTATGCTATTATAGCTTCTCAAACAGACCTCTTTTGTATGAAAAATCGTGCAATATCCTTAGACCGTGTTGATGTGTGTATATTACAGGCATAATACAATGAAGTGTCTAACACCCAGTTTTAGGAACGCAGATTAAAGATAATGCTACTTTATATTACTGTCACTTCAAGTCTTGTTGACGTAAACAAGGACGAATAGAATAGAAAAAATCTTTATTTTATAGGACATTCAGGATGCTACTTAAAACAAGATTACAATGAAATACATACAAACATACATTAAACGATTTAAATACATACATACGCATTCGTTCTTTTGACCCTACTGACTCTACGCTTTTTCGCAAAGGTGCAGTCTTCCTCAGAGAAGAACAGGCAAGAAACTCTGAGGTTGCTCTTTTAAATCACATTACAAATTTTCTTATTTTCTAATTTTAACTAAAATTGAAATAACTAGAGCTGAGCAGTTCATTCCCATGGCTGCCTGTCTGATAGATAAATCAGAAATGTTGTAATAGACGGCATTACATTTGAAGAAGCTTTAACACGTTTCTGCAACTGACTATAAGGCAGTTATAAAAGACAATTAATGTAATTAGGAAAAAAGAAACTACATACATAAATTCCGTGTCAATGTAAACGCCAGCTATATGCTTTAATCTGTCTATTTCCAGGCTTTTTCATCAACATTATAAACATCAGAATATTGGATGGTTAGATCTGTCGTAAACGAATTTTTGCACGTGTCTACATATAGTAGTACCAAATTAATTTAATTTAGTTAGGCAATTTAGTCGCCCCGTGAGGGAAGAAGACTTTCATTATAATTACTGCAACATGACGAATTTACGATAATGGTGCGATGAATTGCTGATATATGGAAGATGTAACTCTATATCATCTATTTAACAGTGACCGTGACACACGGCGAGGTCGTCGGATGAGGTGAGGCCGAACGTGACATCGAACACGTGCCTATCGATCTACACTACACTCACTACGGTCAAGGACCATTCGAATTTACTCTCTTATGCTTGTAAACGAGAGCATACGACTGTGTTTAGTAACAGGTACAACTTTCGGGATAGTCAATAAGAGCTATTTACAAAGCTTTTTTTTTACAAACCACAAACCATATATCTCCCAATCACCCTAAGGTAGACTGGTAGATAATGCCATTAGGCATTAAGTCCGCCCATGTACCTTTAGTGCATTTAGTCCACCACGCAGGCCTAATGCGGGTTAGTGGACCGCTCCTCTTTCAAACATGAATTTTCTTGGACGGGCTTCCACCACGATGTTTTCCTTCACCGTTGAGCAAGTGATAATTAGAAATCCGTACATAGACCCGGAAAGACGAATTTAGTGGTGCACGAGGATTTGAACCCACAACCTTCCGATTACAAGTCTGGCTCATAACAACTGGGCTATCACTGACTTATTTACAAAGCTTATCTTAACAATAATTATGAACCTTAACTACTATCCCCCAAAGTTGTACCTTTCCATTGTCACAGTCATATTTGATGCTTATAATATAAGACACGATTTATTTTATTCAAACCTTCTTTGGCAGGTATGAAACAGATCGCAAAACGCTGTTGGTTTACTAAAATGTTCCACTTTACTAAAATTTTACTAGCCTTTCAAAAATACTGAATTAACCTAACAATCCATATATTATGACAGATTTGACTGTGATATAAGTAGTTCTAAATGTCTGAGGTAGTTTATCTATTGACCAATCCTAGAAATTCCTTTTCTTCATAGACAAAATCATCTTACTCTCAGACTGCAATGTGTGTATACCTATCAACTAGGCATTGTAATAGAACAGGTCTAAAAATAGCTAACCTTGTTGTTTTTGGTCTTAAACAAACTGGGAATAATAAAAAAATTGGGAACGTTTAGAACTTAAGAAGATTGGTAATACTTGCTTTTTGTCTTTAGCCCTTGTTTCACATTTTATCAACCATGTGTAATTGTACATACTTATCTAATAGGTCTTTACCTATGAAATTGCCGATTTTTTCTCAAGATTTATTTTATTCATAATTTATTTGATTGAACAGCTATTACTAAAATTGTTTTTTATTTAAAACCTTGGCCATATAACGGAGATATTGAGTCAAATTAATACATATTTACTTTAGATTTATTTGCTTAAAAAGAAGCTCAAATATAGCTCGTTTCATCAGTTGCCCGTTTCATTGCTTACTTTTGCTGTACCGTTGTTACAGTTACAACTTTCAATAAAGTAATTATGATGAAAATTAACTTAATGTTGTCCAAACCTTCCCACAAAATTTTGCTAAATTTGGATTTCGCATTCCCGAGAAAAATCCAAAAACGTTAGTATGGAAAATTCAGTTTTCCAAAAATATTGTATGAAAAACGGCAATTTCATAGGTAAAGACCTATTATTAATCATGTCCCATAAATAACAACTATTCCGATGTCCCATAAATAACAATTAAAACTCAAGAACCCTACTAATTACAAGCAATAATCAGTCCTTAGTAATTGATCTCACAATATTTGCTACAATACAAAACCAATTTAATGTTGCTCCCGTCCAGCAATCTATTAAAACCAGCAATTTTATACACCTTTATGTTACACAGGTGTCTAAAACTGGTTTTTTTACCGACCCTCTGCAAGTTGAAAAAAGTAGCTTATGTAGATAGATGACTTTATTACAGACGAAATGTGAATAACCTCTTAGGTCAAGGTTAACTATTTCCCAGGTTATTTGAAAATGTATGTGACTCATATAATATCTAAATTGATTTTTAAGTGGCAGAGCTACTATAGATAATTATTGTATCTATAGACTTTTTACAACGATAACACATCTCAAGAAGTGTTATGGGAAAGTTGCTTTCGTTCCTCATTGTCACTTCAAGTGTTATTATTCAAGATCTATTCTTCTCTGCTCCGTGCAACTGCACGAATCTAATCAATTTTGAATAATAAAGCA
This sequence comes from Aproaerema taeniolella, assembly GCA_949987775.1. Lineage (NCBI taxonomy): Eukaryota > Metazoa > Arthropoda > Insecta > Lepidoptera > Gelechiidae > Aproaerema > Aproaerema taeniolella. The sequence continues at coordinate 15,516,774 of OX465261.1, read as the reverse complement.
AAAAACCTGTTCGACCGTACATTGAAAAGGTTTATTGTGATTCTGAAAGCGTGTCGCGTTCGGAAATCGGAAGCATGTTGGTATTGTATACTTTCGGAACGTTTTTTGTTTCATTATGCGTTTTAGTCGCCGAGGAGATGAATGATGGACAGTTCCGATCGCGCTCTTTTGCTCAATTACAGTATAAAGCTATTGACATGCTATTGACTAAACTATTTTTTTTAGTAAGGTCGTTTCGTTTTACAAAGCCGCGTCGCCTTATAAAATGCCGACCTTTCATGACATCGTCTTTAGATTTCTGAGCTGAAGATTATAAAATAGCCCAATAAATTGAAAACTCCGTATACAAACTATCGCGGCAAACTATAATTTTTTATTATTATTATAAGATGGGTTAACTCTTGACCTCAATCTTGATCAACAGTACTTCCAATAAGGATAGGTTTACAGGAGATCCCAGGACCTGACGAACATTATCGAGGGTAGTACTAATAATCTTTGAGTTTTTTACAACTTAGTTCCTATTTGGATCGCCAAATGAAATAAGGGTAGCAATCTTTACACAAAACCAAGGGTTCATCCACATATTACGTCACAGCGTATGGGGGAGGGGGCGGTCATACCATATGTGAGTACATATTAAAGGGATACCAAAAAAGCGTGACATAGGGGTGGAGAGGGGTTCAAAAAGTCGAAATTTTGTGTGACGTAATATGTGGACGGCCCTCACGTGGTTCAATTATCACTGCCTCATTTGTGCTTATTTCTTACTGTCATCACGAGATGGAAGTGTTCACATTTCAAATGTAACCATTTACATTCTTCTACTGTAAAGCGTTGAGGAGTTCCGTCATGTATCTCCGAAACCCATGAGCAGACCCTGGTGTCCTAAATGTGGTACCTAGGTCTAACCATAAACTACACATTACAAAAAGAATTAGCCATACCGGACTACTCAGTCAAAAAATATAGCCGGTCATACAATAAAAACAAATAAACAGACAAATATTAGAATTGAGAACCTTCTCCTTCATGGATGTCTTTTTTGTTGTTTTTTGAAGTTAGTTTAAAATAAAAAGAATCGATATACGAACGGATTTCAAATAATTATTGGGATGGGTGACTTTAGATTAAGTATCGAAAATTAAAGATGTGAATCAGCCCACGAAACTGAACTTTTTCCACATAACTTAATTTCTTTCTTTTTTTAAATTTTTTTTCATAAATTCCAAAACAAAAATATTTATTTACATTTACAAGACTTGCAAATAACAAACTTGAGCGATTAACTGATTGCGAATATTTAAACATATTTTGAGGGTTTAATATAGGTTCGTTGGGGAAACTTGTTAAATTTTATGAGGAAACTCAGCCTCTAAAGTTTCGGTAACCTTTTTAAAGTCACCCTACAAAATCACCCAAGTCACCCTACAGTTACTCGGCTTGTGAGTCATATGCGGGTTCTCATGGCCTCGTATATAACGTCAAGAAGACTGAGTACATGGTCTTTAAGGCTGGCAGTAAGTGTCCAAGGGCTATTCCTCCAATTTGGCTGCATGGCAAGCCTATAAATAGAGTGAATCAATTTAAATACCTTGGTCATTATGTTACTGCTAGCCTTAAGGACGATGTGGATATGGAGAGGGAGCGTAGGGCACTGTCGGTTAGAGCGAATATGTTGGCTCGCAGGTTTTCCAGATGTTCGGTCGCGGTAAAAATTACTTTGTTTAAAGCCTTCTGCACTTCGTTCTATTCGGGAAGTCTGTGGGTCAGCTATACGAAGAAATCGCACAGTGCCTTGCGCGTCCAGTATAATAACGCCTTCAGGGCATTGTTACGGCTCCCGCGCTTTTGCAGCGCCTCTGCTATGTTTGCCCACGCGGAGGTAGACAGCTTTAGCGCTATCCTGCGCAAGAAGGCGGGCTCACTGCTGAGCAGAGTGCGCGGGAGCAGTTACAGCGTCCTGAAGGAGATCGCCGAGAGTGGAGACTGTCCGCTGATCGGTCATTTAATTAAAGTAACAAAATCGCTATTAGAATTTAAGTACTAACAATAGTTTTAAGTATTTTACTAACACAAATGGATCTTTGTTGTCTGAAAATAAACAGTTTTTTTTTTTTTTTTTTAAATCGATAATCACCTGTAGCAACGGTCGGCCTCTTCCTTGCAGTCGCGTGCGAAGTGGCCGGTGCGGTTGCACTTGAAGCACTTCTCTCGCTGGCGGCCGAAGCCCGAGTCCCGAACCGCGCCCCCGCCTTGCGTGCACTCCCGGGCGAAATGCCCCGTCCGGTTGCACTTGTAGCATACGCTCGAACTCATTGCTGGAATCAAACAGATACATTCGTCAGCGAAGGCAGGAGACTGCAAACTGCTCCCCGATTGCGGTAAGTTTAAACGTGTTTACCAAAGCTAAATCGCTCACGTTTCCATTGTACTCCGGGCTGAATACAAAGGAAAAGTGAGCGGTTGAGCTTTGGTAAACACGTTCAAACTTATCGCAGTTGGGGGTCTGGACTGGACGTCAGCAGAGCGATTTATGTTTCCATCGCTCGTCGCATGCTAAAACACTGTCGTGTTTTTAAAACGCTTACGTGGCCTGCGTGAGGGATATTCACAATTAATTTTTCGAGATAAAAAAACTTTCGTCGCGAATGTGACTTGAACCCACGACCCCAGGATTAGATATCCTGGTGCTCTAACCAACTGAACATTTCCTGCCGAATATTTTTCCTTGCCTAAAAATTTTTTCCAAAAATACTGATATTATAAATGTGAAAGCAACTCTGTCTGTTACGCTTTCACGCCTAAACTACTGAATCGATTTTGACGAAATTTGGTACAGAGATAAGTTATATTTCGGGAAAGGACAAGGCTACATTTTATCCTGGGGTCAAGAGTTAACCCATCTCATTACTAATATTATAAATGCGAAAGTAACTCTGACTGTTTGTCTGTCCGTCTTTCACGCCTAAAATACTGAACCTATTTTGATGAAAATTGGTACAGAGGTAGATTAGAGCCTGGGAAAGGACATAGACTACATTTTATCCCATAGTTGAGCATGATATAACCTGTAGTCCACGCGGGTGGAAAACTAGTTTTCTGTATAAATGCACGTTTCCAAGTTCATTAGGGCTTACAATTTGGCACCTCATAATCCGTTTAGTGTAAATAAACTAAACACGGGTCGATATACAAATTAAGGTTAAGGGCGTCCGCTAAAGCTTAAGCCAAAAGAAACAACAGCATTATTGTTTGGATTTGAAATGAAAGATAAGATAAAGATTTATGGATAAGTGTTCCTCATGCTGAGTTCCCTGTCCGGTTAGACTATTTAGCATAACTCCTCATTGGAAAGGCAAAGAGTTAAATAGTTCAGGATTCAATTGTCAAGCCTCAGAGGTAAGCAAAATATGTAAAAATAAATAAATAATAAGACGTGACACTTTTCACAACTAGCTTTCCTACCGGCACTTGCGTTTCCGTGGAAATCTGGGAAAATGATGTGGCCTATGTGTTACTCTGATGTCTAAGCTATATTATTGCAAAGTTTTATTAAAAACCGTTAAGTAGTTTTGGCATAAAAGAGTAACAAGTAACCATCCATCCTGACAAACTTTCGCAATTTTATAGATACTTTAAAATAAGATTATAAGTAGCTGTGAAAATGGAAAATACTACTTTGAGGATAGTCTATAAGGTTCACAATTATTGCGATACAAAGCTCATCAAAATAATTCTAAACCTTAACGACTATCCCTAAAGTTTTAACTTGCAATCTTCCAGTCACATAAGGCTGAACAGAAATAAAACATTTTTCTTGTCATAACGATTGCGACAGGCTGGCGAACAAAACATATCGTAAACAGATCGTAAACGAAATCGCTTAACAAAACAACAGCTACGATAAGTAAAGAGAACTACGTAAAAACGTTGCGTCACTTTACAAAAGGGATTAGGCGAACTGTGCGTTTTGCTATTTCGCTCCACAATGCCTGCGAAATCCCCAGGAGGATTCTGAGCTTCTGATGGCTGCATTAGCTACCGATATTGTTGGCACCTTTCGAAACATAATGCGGAAAGAGCCCTTATTACTGTTCTGGTGTTTAAACCTGATGTAGATGGACAAAGAATATCTCGGGTTATTCGAATGTGAGAGTAATAGGAACGTCAGCTATAGGGAGGAGCACCTTAGTGGAGAGTCAGGTTATCGACGACGATTTCAGACAAGTGCAAGGATGGGAAGAGTGAAGACCTAGGACCAAAAGTGGGCCAGTGTGAAAGCCCTGGTGAAATAATGCGGCGCATCTCACAAAAATCAGTCTTAAATAAAACTGTATGGTCTGTAAATCTTCAGGCGTTCTCGTCCTTACAGGCCCGTTAAGGCGCAGAATACCAAAAGCGAAAAAACGTTTTGGACATTTTGCTCTTTGCTTTAGAGGTTTTACTCCTTGGACGTTTATTTGTTTAGTTTAGCATTCTGCGCCTAAACGTTTCAGACCACGAGGGTCATGATACAGCGTATCTATTTAAGGGTTAGGAGGACGAAGAAAAGTCCAAAACACCAGAAGCATTAAACACATCCATAGACAAACGGAATTCTAAAAGGTACGTCACTTTTACAAACGAGATTGAAAAAAGCATGTCCTTTTTACTTACAACATGACGACTGTGTTGTAATGTACACACGGCAGAACATCAGACTTTACATGTTGACATTGACGTAGCCCTTATCTCGCTCGTAATAACGCCGCGCCGGCTTTCGTAGTGCAAATGTGTAGCCTGACGTGCTGTTGTCTGTACGATCGACGCACGATCGTATTAATTAACGCAATATCAACTGGAGGTCAACAGTGACGTATGCCTTTATAATAGTAACACACATTGATACGGTAATTATAAAGGTGGCACTTGGCGTTGCGTATTCGCGTATTTGCTATATTCGGCCAAATAATCCCATGTGTGGAGGATTTATTCGTCTATATTTGCCATATTTGCACAAACACACAAATAGGCAAATACGCCGATCCGTTCGCTTGTTGGTCTTTGGTCACACATCAAAGGACGCTATATGATTATTAGACCATTTTAGACCTTATCTGCCGGTGTTATTTGCTGTTGGCATCCCAAGTGAAGACGTCGTGTTTGTGCTGTTTGGACTACGTACGAATATTTTGACAAATACAGCGAATAGACGCAACGCCAAGTGAAGTGCCACCTTAAGCAATAGTTATTCGAATCTTTTGCTCAGGCAACGGTTATACTACCAGATACACTATCTTAAGCACAACGTGTAAACAACGCGCTAAACAATGTTCGAAATAACGCCCGAGGGCGAAGAAGCCTTTGCGCGAGGTCCCTCGGGCAATCAGTGAAGTTTTACAGTCATCGGAGAGGCGTGACGCGCGAGTTTATCTTCTTACTTTGTACAGACAACGGCACATCAGGTTACCACAAACTGTCAAATTTCCCCAATGGATAGTAAACTCTAATGCTTGAAGATAAAATTGAAAATCGATTGAAGAAATTTGACAGTTTTGGATAGCATGATGTGGCTGTTGTCCCTGTACCATTATTATTTCGTACGAGGATGAAATTAAAAAATCTCACTTTGAATGGGACATGGAACACAATTCTTTAAAAAATGGCGTCCACAACCGTGATTTTGCCAATGTCTGAATATTTTAATTAAACTTAAAATATAGAATGGCGAAGTCGCCAATATCAAGTAAAGCAACCCTGCACGGTCGGTTGATTAGAAGGGTGCACTGTTAGCAGATGAGGATGACTGTTTTCGAGCACCAAGATGTTATGACCCCACACTCCCCCACTACATTGTTATGCATGAGCTGCTCTTCTGTTTGTTCTATCTTTTTTTCTCTGTAAAGAATAGAAAGATAGACAAAAAAGGCGGCTATAATATCCTTGACAAGAAAGTCAAGAAGCGAACGACGCGTGAGCCAAAGTTTTAGATGTTCACAAAGGCCTAGTTTTAATGAATCTAAAGAAATATCTATAAGCTGTTTCAGGATATTTACTTTAAACTAACTTTTCACAGTGCTAATGCTAACTAAAAAACTTGAAAAAAAAAAAAAAAAAAAAAAAAACACGAATCAAAAAAATCTATACAAATTCACGTAACCTTATCCCTGACCTTGCTTCGTGCATACAAAGAGCGTTGCGGTCATTCCCCTCTAATCGTCTCCCTTGCACCCGCGTTATCAGCCGTTTGAAGGAAGGAGATGATTATGATATGTGTGTGTTGTGTGAAATGATGACGTGGAATGATAAGTTCGAGATGCCCGTGAATTGGCTTCAATTGGTTCGCGTAGCGCCAAGTAATGGAGAAGGATGAGGACTTTAAGGAGGACGCAAAACAATTGAAGATCTTATGTAATTCATTTTAATCAATGCATTTAAGAAGGTAGTTTTTAAATATTTGTATGCCGATCTACGATTGATAGCGCGCCGCCGCCGCGCCGTAGGCGAAAGAATTAAGACATACCTTATAGGTACTGAGTACTCAAACTCGACGAGCATGAGAAAAGTTGTGAATATAAAAGCGAAAGATTTTACAAAAATACAGTCTGTGCAGAACTGGTTAAAACCCCAAAGGGTACAAAAGTTTGATCATAATCAAGTTTGTGTATGTTATTCATTCATGGTGAATTGATAGTAAATGATTCCTAAAATTACATGTGGATGGTAAGTCAACCAAAACAGCAGAAAACACACATAAAGAGAATAAAAAAATTACAAAGATTGGTGGGTATTTAGAAAAGAACCCCCAACTGTGGTCTCCGTCGCAGCCACTTAGTAGTTTCCTTTTAAAACATTTAAACAAATCTATTCAACTAAAAATGTATGAATAATCAACAATTTCCTTTTTACAACTAAAAGGCAGGAGAGATATGTATTCAATCATCTCTTACTTGCAAAACAAGGGCCAACACCTATAGAGGCAAGTATTTAAATCAATTGTACATTGTACAATCTGTTATCTGAAATAAGTATCTAGCCATGTTTCTTGTATGCTCGTGATAAGTTTCAAATTAGAATGAACTTGGCGCTAAGGGCTTGGGGCATTGAGTATACATTATATGTAAAAATGTTACATTTAACATACATAGTTAGTAAGACAGAATAAAGCAATTTAAATCTTTTGCTTGATCATTCATTTCATCAGACAGAAAGAAAAGAAGATCAAAGAAAACAAGAAAAATACATGTGATACAGTGGTAATGTAGCATGGTAATTTAATTATGCATTACAAACAGCTGATACAATATAATGGCGACTTATCTAGTACTTTCTACCTGCCTGTATTTTAAACCACATAGAAACACTCACCAATTTATTATTTTAAAGTAACTTATAGTAAAATAATACAAAACCTATTAAAATTTAAACAATACTTTAGCAAATGTCTGTAAAACTAGATCCGAAATTTAGAATCTAAGTCTAGATGGTTGGCTGTTAATTTGACATAATAATGTAGTGTAAGGTCTGCTTTCTAAATGGTAATTGTAACTTATAAGTAGGTCACTGGAGCATTGACCCCAAGTAACTGTACATAAGGAAAAAAATTAGTTTGCAGCTGCTGTTTGCAATTTAAGCCTTGGAACTTTCTTTTTTTTAATGAAGGAGATATGTAACCTTATTATTGTCTATTTTAATAGTTTGTAACCTGCCAGATAAGCTCATTGTTTTATATTTCTACTTTTACTACATCATCGAAAATACAGAAATATGTTTAATATAAAGTATCTAATAAAGTACTTAAAAAAGCAATAAAGTACTTTATTACTTTCTGTAAAGAAAATAAATAAATCAGCCGAGTTGTGTTCACCAGTGCAAGAGTCTTACTTGTGCACTAACGGCTGAAAACCACATAAGTAACATCTGAATGTTCTATGAAATAAAGCTGACCACTACTAAGAACCACCACCTCATATCATGCATAATTTTAGATATTTATTAAGAGGCTGTATGGACTGAGTAACCTTTGCCTTTTTTCATTTCAGTAAATGCAATAGAGGAATTAATTTAAAAAACCTATTCTTATGATGAGGTAGCATGGTTTTTAACCTTAGCCAGTCCACCTTAGCCAGTCCCGAATGGGATGAATGTAAAAAAAAATACAAAATATTATAACATTTTTATATTTTTGAGTAAGTACCCTCAATATAAGAAATAAATCACAAAAGGAATATTTTTTGTCACATTTAGCGTTTCACAATCTCTAATAATTATTGCAGAATGTGAAAAATCATTTTTCCACTTGTCTAGCGATGAAAATAACATTGCTGTCTAACATGAACAAGAAATCAATTAATTATTTTTCTTAGAACCTCATTACCGGATGATGATTGTGTAAATCAACTTTCTTGTTTCATTTCTTGGCTTGTGTTCAAAAAACTGGCATTATAACACAAACATTACAAATGTTTATTTTACATATTCTTATTAGCTAGTGTTTATATATTGTTATTGAATAATTAGGTTATGAAATGCAAAAAGTCATACAAGGAAAAAGGGAAACTTTTTAGGTTATAATGTCATACAGATAAGGTCGAAATAAGTTTTAATGCTTGAAACAAGGTACTCTAAGTGCATATTACAATTAAGAATTACAAAGCTTACACTATGTGAAAGACTAGGTAGCAGTTTTTTTATGAGGGTGCTAAGAACAATGTGACAACACTTCAAAAACATACAATTTGAAAACAAGTGGATTTTCAATGTTATCATTTTAGATAGGTAAGGTACTAATAATATGTTAAGTTCTTATTGTAACAAAAATACTTTCCAACACACAGTTCAGAGTACATAGATAGATGCGTCATAGGCCTTTGTACTTGACAGGGGCAAAAGAGAAATCCTCGCGACAAGAACTTGGTTCATAATAATAAGAGACAACTCAAGTTGATAGGGTAAACATACCAGTTTCAATTTAATAGACGTATAACATGGTAGTACAAAGAAAATGCGAAACCAACATGATCCACAATAATTTACCTTGATGTGATGTGTCGCAAACCAACCACTCGGCCTTGTCAGCGACCACGTTCAATAAACAACCTAGATATCGTGGAGTCACAGAAAAATGTACAGGAACCGCGCAAAAACACTAAGGGAATGTGCGTCGTGGCCGCTTTAGCTGGTGGATGTAGAAAAACACAAGGTGCAACATACGTGCGCGGTATAGTAGCAAAACCACGTGTAGTCGTACCGGTAACGCGCGGTTTCACATTCATTTTCTCACAGTACACTTACCGATTACTTGTGAAACTTCTTGAGCACTTAAATCACTATTATCTTGATCGCAGGTCGATCAAAACTTCGATGAATATTACAAATTAGTTGTAAATTATGACGCTTCGTTTGCAAGAAAGCCAGCCACCATCACTACGAATTCGTAAAAGACATTTTGAGCATAGACAAAGTAATAAAAAGTTACGTTGCATTGAAAAAAAATATGAGTTGATAAAAACGGTTGTCCAAAGGCATTGCCCTTATCTAAAGATAAACCCCGTTTAAGAAAAAATTAATACATAAACAAATTCATAAAAACAACGGTATTATCAGTTCAAAACGAAGTATTACGACGGAAAAAGTTTTACAAAAGTTCTGAAGAATTTTGTTTACAAAAGTAGCAACATTGAATGCCGTTTCAATTACACATAAATGCATGAAATAGAAAAAGACGTCGATAGGCAGCAAGCACAAGACAAGGAGAGATAGACGATGTTGTTGGTCATCAAAAACGCAGAGGTTATCTCTATGGTTTTTAAATCATCCAATAGCATTTGTCCACCGCTCAATGGCGAATCACAAAAAAATATTTATTTGTACTACCAATCATAAAATTGTAGGCTAACCTATAAAATAAAAAAGACATAAAATTATAGTGGATTCGTCGTTAAAGCTATACATTCAAATTTAGTAGCTTTGTATCTAAGTTTGAGCGCGATGGTCTGTTTTGGTCATGTTTTGATAATTTACTGGCTTTAAGAATAAAAAAAAACATTATTTGTGAATGAAATAAGCAGAAAATGTCTACTGAAAAAAGACCAAATGATGATGAAGCTTCAGAGAATGCGGAAGAAGGCGACGGGTGGATTGGGCCCATGCCTTCTGAGGCGGCAAAACCCAAACCTAAAAAACGAAAAGGTTAGAAACGTACTTTTTATGTAAACACCGTTTTCTATGGGCGGCACATTTGTATTTTTCATCGGTTTTAGTAACTAAAGATTTGCTTTTATCAAGTAATAAAAATCTTTTAACTCGATTGCTAATAAAGGGTTGAGGTGCACTGGGGCTTAGATGACACTAACCAGGGGCTGCCTAAAGCGCCTAGGTATGGGACTAGAATTCTTAACCTGATCCTCTGACCGAATTTTCAAAAAAAAAGCAGCCTGCCCCAAATGCAGCATAACCGAGATTTCTTGAGTTTGGTTGAGAATAACACCACCCCATCTCTTTCCGTGAGTGTCGCAAGAGGCGACAAAAGAAACACAAATGAGACCTGCCAATCTATCCTAAACAACAACACCATAATTTGTTTTGCTTCTCTTTATTGGGCCGTCTGTCTGTTTCGCGATCACGCGACGGGTTCTTACCGAAGTCCGACGCCAAATAGCTTGCTGTGTTTCGTTGGTGCATGGGAGTACCAGTACCTTATGAGATTTTTTAGGTTAACTCGCTCCATCGTCGACATCATTTATATTTATAATCCATCTCATAAAAAAAAATAGAAATAAGTAGTAACATTGATTTCATGCAACCTCATTATCTAAGACTATTGAAACGTACTGAAATACTTTATTCTACTATAAGCATGTTTTCTTTTCAGTACTAGAGTTCGAGTCCCTCTACATTGAGAACCTGCCTTCCTCGGAAACATATGAACGCAGCTACATGCACAGAGATGTGGTTACACATATCGTCGTGACTAAGACGGATTTTGTTATCACGGCCAGTCAAGATGGACACTTGAAGTTTTGGAAGAAGCAGGTACCTACAATACAATCTCCATCAGATAAGAAAGCAGAATGTGCTGTGTGGTGATTGGTTGAGAATACCATCACCTCATCTCTTTCCGTGAGTGTCGTAAGAGGCGACTAAGGAAATACAAATGAGAACTATTTTACTGAATTGAAAATAGTCAGTTTGGTCGAGTGGAAAAGTTGCCAGATTGTAAGTAACAGGTAGAGGGTTCGAAACCATGAAGTGAACTCAAGAAAGTCTTTTTGTATTTTTGGTTGAGTGGTGAAGTTATCAGATCGTAGATGAGGCGTCAAAGGATCGAATCCTGTGAGAATAACGGACTCTTTTTGTGTATTTTGTCTTATTTCCATATTAATGCACAACGTTAATGTTCAAGTTTTCATTTCTGCCGGCACTCCAGGAGTGCAACCTGTTCTTTTTTTTTACTATAAGATGGGTTAACTCTTGACCTCAATCTTGACCATAAAGGTCAAAGATGAGGCCGACGATGGAGCGAGTTAACCTAGAAAATGTCTATAAAGGCACTGGTACTCCCACGCACCGACGGAACACAGCAAGCTGTTTGGCGTCGGACTTCGGTAGGAGGGTGGTCGCGAACCAGACGGCCCTTTACAGCATAAGACCATAGGACGACACCTCAGATTCAGAAAAAAATGAAGTGTCGTTGCCTGGGATGGATTACTAGGAGGCAGGTCTCATTTGTGTTTCCTTAGTCGCCTCTTACGACACTCACGGAAAGAGATGACGTGATGGTATTCTCAACCAATCACCACACATCACTGACATTTAGAAGCTTTGAATGTCAGTACATCTCTGTCTTACACTATGCAGATGACAGTGATAGGTAGTGACACTTATTGGACATCTGTCGATCGTAGATGGAACAGAGTAGACCCTAGACACGGAGTATAATTAGTACTATTATTTATTCTGTGGTATAATCTATACTAATATTATAAAGAGGAAAGATTTGATTGTTTGTTTGTTTGCATTGAGTAGGCTCCAAAACTACTGGACTAATTTGAAAAATTCTTTCACAATTAGAATCCTACATTATCCCCGATGAACGTAGGCTACATAATTTTCCCGAATTCCCACGGGAGCGAGGTCCCGGACGGAAGGTTAGTAGATAGATAAAACTCTTTATTTATCACAGTGCAACATAAACACAATGCATAATTACAAATTAACAAAAAACATTTTATAATATATCCTTTACTTTTGGTATGATTAAGTAAGAAAATAACCTTTCCAGGCCTGATATCGCAGTATATAAAAAAAAAATGGCGTCTGATTTGATTCATTGACTGAAGTTAATCAAAAACTTTCGTGATAAATTGCTATAATGGTCGTTGGTCACCCATGAAGGTGCTCCAACTCTTATATGTTGCTTAATCTCATTAATTGACATTGAATATTGAACTTTAAAAATTAAGCTAAATATGGCAAAACATAAGTATTTCTTTCCTAGAAATGTTATCTCAGTTGTGCATACTCAACACTGTTTTTTAATTGCAGGAGGAAGGAATAGAATTTGTGAAGCACTTCCGGTGCCACCTGGCCCCGATGACACACATAGCCACCAACAGCACTGGAACATTACTATGTACTGCTTCTACTGAAAAGACTGTCAAAGTCTTTGATGTTGTCAATTTTGGTAAGTTTCTTTAAAAGGACAAGTCTATGGCCTCTGAAATATTCTAGAAGACTTTAATATTATAAATCTAAATCCCTACTAATATTATAAATGCGATAGTAACTTTGTCTGTCTGTCTGTTACGCTTTCACGGCTAAACTACTGAACCAATTTGGGAAAAGACAAGGCTACATTTATCCCACAGCTGGTCACGATATAACCTGTAGTCCACGCGGGCGGAAAGCTTACTTAAACTTACTTTATTTCACCCAAATATACAATTTTTACAGTTCATGTTAGTTTGACAACGTAGTGTAGTGTAGTAAAAGCAAGACAGGGTTCCAAACTAGTGTTATGGTTTCCTGGCCCCATCTCTTAAGGCGACTACAGCACCCGATAAAGGCAGCACACATAGGAATACTGCCATCTCCGTCTCTCAACAGGTCTGGGCCGGCAGTGCGAACAGTGTCGATACACGAAGTTTACGGACTATGAAAGCGTGCGTGCGTAAAAACATGTTCGAAAGTTAGAAAAATAAGATTTATGGAAAGGTAACAGCTTAAATCGAAAAATGCGTTAACTACTTATCGAGAGTGTTCAATCACGAACATTTTGATAGCAAATTCAAGTTCCTGTGTACATTTTACTGTCGTTTTTACAGCTTAAAAGATACACAATATTGGTATTTAGAGGTGACTTTGTGAGCTTTTTCTATCGAACCAAAACTGCTGAATCATGTTTTCAGCAAACTACTTATCTAGTTTATGTCCTGAATATTACCGTAGTATTTTTTTCTTCCATTTAATGCCGTGCGTCATGCTTATCTACGAATCATAAAATCGTAATTTAGGTGCTGTAGTCGCCTTAAAGTAGTGTTTTTCAAACTGTGGATCGCGACCCCCTGGAGGGTTACTCGAGAGGTCGCAAGTAAAAGAAAAACACACTTATTTGAAGGTCCTAACACTACATTTTCATTGAAAAGGCTGTGCCTGTTTAATGCGGCCCCCCGCCTTTCGTACTTACCCAGCGACAATCGTAGATTTAGCCTAGGGGGTCTTAGAGGCCTTAGGGGGTCCTCAGAACTTTTTATCCTCCAAAGGGGTCGCGAATTCAGAAGTATTGAAAAACACTTGTACACAGATATGTACAGTCAACGGCACATCAGGTTACCACAAACTGTCAAATTTCCTCAATGGATAGTAAACTCTAACGCTTGGAGATTAAATTAAAAATCGATTGAAGAAATTTGACAGTTTTGGATAGCATGATGTGCTGTTGTCCCTGTACATCAGGTTGTCACACGCGTGCACTGTGAAAATGGGGTAACCTTATGTTCTGCCCTCTGTACATTTCCTACTAGGTGTACTGTACATTAACTCCTTTTTCCAGATATGATCAACATGATCTCAATAGAATTTGAACCATATTGCACTGAATGGGTGCACTCCGCTGGTGATCCCATATCTGCACTAGCTGTGTAAGTTTTTAATATTTATTTACTACTACTCCTTCCTTATCAAATATGTAACGAACTTGACTAACCCTGGGCCCATATTTTTGAAACGATAGAATTCCAATGAGGGATTTTCTTTTTATTTTTTTTTATTTTTTCCCCAGTCGCCGGATAGATGGCGCTAAACTATGTACGTTACTGCAAGGAACGGAACGTTAAATTATTTTTGATTAATTCACTTGAACGTAATTTTGAGATCATAAAACGAAACGTTATAGTCATATCACATCAATATCACGTCTACCATACGCAGTTAGGCGATTTTACGAAAACAACGAAAAAACAAAACTGAATTATAACAAAGCGCGAGAAAACTAGGATGATTGGAAAGCCAAAACAAACTCAGAATATTTGATGCAATGTTTTTCTCCAAGCCTTTTGGCTTTGGCACCTAGTAACAGAGTCAGTTCAGCGCCATCTAGAGAGCTCTGGGGAAATACTTTTTTTTTTAATACCCAAAAAGAAAACCTCCCATTCGCATACGAATTGACAAGATTCGCATGAGAATCTCATACAAATTTAGTCAATTCGTATGCGAATTGAAATTCTATTGTTTCAAAAATCAGGCCCCTGGTGTCAGAGCTTTCAAATCACCAAATTGCCTCTGAGTTGGTTTAAGAACAACAACCGGGACCGACGGCTTAACGTGTGTGTGTATGTGTGTGTGTGTGAGTGACTTCGTACGTGCGTGCGTGCGTGCATGCGTGCGTGCGTATGTGTGTGTGAAGTGTACGATTAACTTAATGCATAAAGGCATTTTGTACCAATCAACCTTAGGATGACAAAATGCTTGTCAGAAAAAACCGATTTAATCATGTTCCCGCATGAAATGACTGAAAAATCAGCCCTTTAACATGCTTTAGTCACAGCGTGGGCTAGTAAGACATTTTCTTATTGACAAATTTTTGAAGTGAAAACTTCTTTAGCGGCGTTGTGCACTTTTTGGGATGGGTAAAAAATGTTAAACTCGCGTCAGGACATGAGACCTGATCGAAAATTCGTAAGACTGAGGGAGAGTAGACCGCAAGGAAGTAATATATTATGTTTAAGTTTTCACTTCTGCCGGCACTCCTGGAGTGCAACCCGTTGTTTTTTTTGAGTTGGCGTTTCATTAAATGTCGCTTTATTATTAAAAAAAACCCATTTCTTCTACAGCTCAGAAAAAGGCACGAACAAAATCCACATATTCGACGGAACGCAAGCATCGGGGACCCCTTTACACACATTCGAAACATTACATCAAAACCAAGTGATGACTATAAAGTACAACCCAGTTTTTGAACTGGCTGTATCTGTAGACAAAGCAGGCATAGTAGAGTACTGGACTGGGCCCAAACATGAGTACAATTATCCTAAAAATGTGACTTTTGAATCCAAATTGGATACTGATCTATTTGAGTTTGTGAAGAATAAGACGTATCCGTCGGCGCTTGCGTTCTCTCCGGATGGAAAGAAGATGGCGACTATTGCTTTGGATAGAAAGGTAAAGTTTTTATAAGTGCAGTACCTAATTGTTATATATATTTTACGATTCGTTACGACTTCGTTACCGTGGGAATTGTCCCGGTGGATTTACATTTTTTTTTTAAATAAACGTAAACCTTTTCGTGACAATAAGGAACACAAAAAAAAAATCATCCAAATCGGTCAAGCCGTTCTCAAGTTATAGCGTGACCAGGAGAAATAGGGTTTCATTTTTATATAATACTAGCTGACCCGACGGACGTTGTCCTGTCCGTGTTGTGCCGTGTGGTGAATGGTGATCGGTTGAGAATAACACCACCCCATCTCCCTCCGTGGGTGTCGTAAGAGGCGACTAAGGAAACACAAATGAGACCTGCCTCCTAGTAATCCATCCCAGGCAACGACACTTCATTTTTTTTTTATTCTGAGGTGTCGTCCTATGGTCTCATGCGGTGTGATAGGCTCTGTAAAGGGCCGTCTGGTTCGCGACCACCCTCCTACCGAAGTCCGACGCCAAACAGCTTGCTGTGTTCCGTGTAGCGTTTATTGCAAATAAAATAATTTGAATTTGAAACTCTCAGGATTCCACTGCTGGGCAAAGGCTTCCCATTTTTCCATTCGGGAAAATTATCTAGCCTCTGTTACTCAGGGATATTGTAGGATTGTAATGGTGAAAGAATCGTTCCTGTAGTCCTTTTTATAATATTAGTGGAGATTATAAAATAAAGTCCCCCCACTGCGTCTGTTTGTCTGGCTGAATGCCATAATCTCAAAAACTAATAAATGGATTTTACAGGAATAATTCAAAATGAAGGTTTATTTGTATAATTCATTTCCCAAATGTTGGCAAGATTTCGGCTTGCCAACATTCGGATTTTTTACTTTGGAGAGTATGTTCACAAAATGCCGTTAAAACTGCAAACAAGAATAATTTTCAGCTATCCTATCATACTCAATGAAACCTGTCTCATGAATCAACACAAGGAAAATTGGAAATATAATTGTCCTGCGTTTTAATTTGGATATGCGTCCATGCGTCCTCTTAGCAATTAAAGATTATTTGTCAGCATCAATAGAATGCAATGGAAATTCAAACTTCTCTTTCTACATTTAAGGTTTTGACGGCCGGTTCGGTCGGATGGTAGCGGCGCTGCCTCTTGATCGACGGGTCCTGGTTTCGATTCCCAGTCGAGGCAAACATTTGTGTAAAAAGCAGATGTTTGTTCTCGGGTCATGTTTGTTTGTCTTTATGTATGTTACAAGGGACTCACGACACAAGGGAAAACCTTAGTGTGGGCTTTTGAGTGTGTAGCGTTTATTAATTAATAAAAAAAAACTTTAGCAGGGATGTGAGTAACGGATACAAGAGATTGTTTAATTTCGGGTTTATTAAAGTTCCTTTTGCATAAATCACATTTTTACACAAAAAAAAGATTTGCACTAAAAAAAAAATACGAAAAAACGGCGGTGTCCGAGAGCGAGCGCCACGCCAACTAGCGGCTAAAACCGTGCAACTCCGTAGTGTTGTAACCTAATCGTAAATCTAATCTATTTGGTAAAATCGGTAAAAATAAAAGGAGTTAAATGGCAAAACGGGCCGGGCGCTTGCCTCGGTTATAACGAGGAGGAAGCTTACTCATGTCGTTAACCTTTGCTAAAAAAAATATTATATTTTCCTTGGCAATCAACTCTCATTAGAGTCTTATAGCGTCGTGTGTGCTAGGTCCGCGTGTTCCACGTGTCGTCCGGCCGGCTGCACAAGGTGGTGGACGAGAGCCTGCAGCGGTTCCAACAACTGCAGCACGCCACGCAGCAGCTGCCTAACATGGAGTTCGGGAGACGGTATTGTGTTAAAACTACTTTTCTTTAATATATGTTGACAGATTTACTTAAAAATTAAGCCTTTATAGGCTTCCCTAGATTTTTTTAGCTTTATTAAAAAAAAACTATTCTAGGCAAAAACACCTCAATTTCTTCTGAATCTGAGGTGGCGCCCTATGGTCTCATGGGTTGTGGTAGGCTCTGTAAAGGGCCGTCTGGTTCGCAACCACCCTTCTACCCTTGTCCGACGACAAACAGCTTGCTGTGTTCCGTCGGTGCATAGGAGTACCGGTACTTTAATAGGGATTTTCTAGGTTAACTCGCTTCATCGTCGACCACTATGACCTTAGTCAAAATTGAGATCAAGATTAACCCTAGTTACAATAATCATCACTACATATTATAAAATAAAGTTTCCTGCCGCGTCTGTCTGAATGCGATAAACTCTAACGGATTTCATACAGTTTTCACTGATGATTGGAGTCTTTAAGGCGACTACAGCACCTAAATTACGATTTTATAATGCGTAGATAAGCATGACGCACTGCATTAAATCAAAGAAAAAAAAATAATACGGTAATATTCAGGACATAACTAGATAAGTAGTTTGCTGAAAACATGATTCAGCACTTTTGTTTCGATAGAAAAAGCTCACAAAGTCACCTCTAAATTCCCAATATTGTGTATCTTTTAAGCTGTAAAAAACGATAGTAAAATGCACACAGGAACTTGAATTTGCTATCAAAATGTTCGTGATTGAACACTCTAGATAAGTAGTTAACGCATTTTTCGATTTAACCTACCTTCCATAAATCTCATTTTTCTAACTTTCGAACATGTTTTTACGCACGCGTGCTTTCATAGTCCGTAAACTTCGTGTATCGACACTGTTCGCACTGCCGGCCCAGACCTGTTGAGAGACGGAGATGGCACTATTCCTATGTGTGCTGCCTTAATCGGGTGCTGTAGTCGCCTTAAGAGGAAGTTGTATGTGTATAATTCATCGAGCACACAGCCTAATAGACGCCTAAGACACCGATCACGAAATCTGCTTTAGTATCGACTAAATCCGTCACCCGTGTACATCTCGTGCGTTTTTACAAAATAAAATACGAAAGAGGAGAAACATAGCTCCCTGTACAATAAAATGGTGTGGAAAATGTAGCCAATCATCCAATTTCAAAAAAAGACGGATAACTTTTCATTGGTAAGCCAATTTCAAGATTATTATTGTCAAGAATCAATTTATTCAGAGCTCAAATTACGCTGGTTCGAATCCGTTTCGAAAGCATTTGTTTATCGGTACATCCCTTTCTTTCAAATACAAATAGTACTGCTTATCCTTTCTTGGATTATTGTGACCTTGAATCGGCCAATCAGCATGCATTTCTTCCTTCTCCCCCCGCCCCTCGCTTACCTCAGCGCATTGACACAGTTATTTGTTTCGAGAAATTAAAACATTAGGCGTCTATAAGGCTGTGTCGTCGATGGTATAATTGATTCACGAAATTTCCACAGGAACGACGGGGAAGCTAGTAATAATTTAAGAATTCTGTTTCCAGAATGGCAACAGAACGCGATCTAGAGAAGTCCGACGCAGTTCATTATGCGAATATTCTCTTCGACCAGAGTGGTTACTTCGTGATCTACGCGACCATGCTGGGCGTTAAGGTGGTCAACCTGGTCACCAACCGCTGCATCTCCATGCTGGGGAAACCGGAGAACTTGAGGCCGCTGCATTTGGCACTCTTTCAGGTAAAAAAAGTCCCCTTCAGTTCTTCTTCTTCTTATCGTGTAGGTATAGTCAAGTGTGTGGCGAACTTGGCTAACACTGGTGTCGGAGTTTTCAAACCGCACAATGGCGTCTGACTTGGGTTTAATGACTAGTCAATCGACAACAGCCGGGACCGACAGCTTAAGCACGGAAACGCTCATGATAAATCGCCACTTTGGTCACCCATCAGGCTATGCTTAACCTCACTGATCGGTTGAGATCAGCGAGTGCCACTGAGCTACGAGTGCTTCATGTAGGCTACTTTTTCCACACGAGCAAACCGCAGGCAAAAATAGCCAAACAATAAATTATCCTTGATTGTTTTCAGGGTCGAACCAACCAATCGAAGATAGCTACAACCCTCGAGATGGAGGGCTCTGAGAACCCGACCCTACTCAACGTCAAGACTGACCCCACGTTATTCTGCACAGCATATAAAAAAAACAGGTGAGCTCTTCATAGTTCATAATAGTTCAAAGTCTTTTATTTACAATAAATATGGTACAATAAGTAAATACAATTTTGTTATAGTGTTCCACATATTTAGTCGGATCACGACATGCAAAAAAACAATTTGTACCTTAAATTATCCAATAAAGTAATTAATTGACAAATAATTCAATTAAAATATATTAAATTAATAACCATTTAATTCTGTAAAATTATAAATAATAATAAAATTCACTTTTGGAACAAGCTATATCAATAAATAAATTCATTAGTAAAAATAGATTAACAATCAACTGTTCCAACTCTTGATGAATATCAGTTTGTTCAGTAGCAATGTTTTTGTATGAGTGCGTGCGTGCGTGCGTACGTGCGTGCGTGTGTATTGTATTATATTATAAGATTCCTGACGAATTTCAAATCCGTCAATCAAACTTTAGAAACTAAGATTTTTAAGATTTTAGAATATAAATAATAGGTCTTTACCTATGAAACTGCCGATTTTTTCTTAAGCTTTATTTTATTCATAATTTATTTGATTTAACAGCTATTACTAAAATTGTTTTTTTATTTAAAACCTTGACCATATAACTAAGATATTGAGTCAAATTAATATATTTACTTTAGATTTATTTGATGAAAAAGAAGCTCAAATATAGCTCGTTTCATCCGTTGCCCGTTTCATTGCTTATTTTTGCTGTACCGTTGTTACAGTTACAACTTTCAATAAAGTAAGTATGATGAAAATTAACTTAATGTTATCCAAACCTTCCCACAAAATTTTGCTAAATTTAGATATCGCATTCCCGAGAAAAATCCAAAAACGTTAGTATGGAAAATTCAGTTTTTCAAAAATATTGTATGAAAAACGGCAATTTCATAGGTAAAGACCTATTAAATATGTAAATAGATAATTTTTGACATTTTCACACCTGCATGCAAGTTACATAAGTCGAAATATTGTTAACTCCATCCAGATCCTGTAATCATTTACTGTATTCATGCAAATAAAGTTTGTTACTGTTAGGTTCTACATGTTCTCCCGCCGCAGCCCCGACGACATCAAGAGTCCGGACGCCGACCGAGACATCTTCAACGAGAAACCTTCCAAGGAGGACATCATCTCCGCCACTGAGGGACAAGGTGACACTATTTAGCTAGCGTGGTCGCGTGACATAATGTAGTCATTTTCGTACCTACTGACACTTATGCAGTGCCAAAGACACGTAGTGTTATTTATTTATTTTACATACAGTAGTGTTATAAGTTTTACGTGTGTATCTGTGTGATGAATGAACAGTTTTTTTTTGTTTGAAAGCTGACGTAATTGAGATGATTCTTATATAGCTGACGTAATTGAGATGATTCTTATTTGATCAAAATTGGTGCAGCCGTTTAAGACTAATACAGGGTGTAAAAGACAGCTTAGCAAAAACTGAAACCCTGGACTCAGACAATCATTCTGAATGATTTTCCAGTGGAATTTTTCTATGTTTTTTAATATTTTCCGGAAAATTTTCAATTTTCCTTTATGTTTTTTAATATTTTCTGCTTATATTTTTTATAATTTAATCGAATACACTCCATTTTGCAATAAAAAACAATCATAACAATGTGAAACACGAAAACCAGCAATGTACATCGCACTTCGATAGCAGCGCGGCGCGGGGGGAGCGCGCGCGGGGCGCGGTTTCGCGATACGTTGCGTAGAGACAAAGTAGATAAATCATGAAACTCCTTAACGTGACGTTTCCGGGAAAAAGTAATTACTTATAGCTGATGATAGTTATGGGTAGATTCCACCATTTAAGTATTTGCAAAGCCATTAAGTATTTTACACCCTGTATACTTTTAGTTTAGATGACAATGCATGGTTAACTTAGTGACGTCATTCTTAATCCAATATGGCGGACCGTTTATTTTGTCCTGCACTCCCATGATATAGGTATCAAATGAAAGAGTTTTCTAAAAAGAATACGAAAAGAAAGAAACATTTTAAAAATATGTTTTTTAACAATTAACTCATTGTTTGAATATTTTGTTCCACTAGAACGAAGTCGTGGGCGGAAAGCTCATTATGTGATAAGAATTTGCGTATTAATAACTAGCTTTCCGTCTGGGACTCCGTTCTTGTGAGAATTGGGGCAAATTATGTACCTAGATATAGCAGGGTGAGCTGATAAACTATTCGATATTATTAGTGTAGCCAAAAGAAACGCAGAACGTACTTGAACACATTATTTTTATTTAATAGAAAAACTTTACCCAGGGATAACGTAGCATTCCAATGGTGAAAGAATTTTAAAATCGGTCCAGTACTTTTTGTGTTTAATCGTTACAAAAATACAAAACTCATCGTATTCTCCATATTAGTGTGATAATTTATAAGGTAAATTATTTATTCACAGGCGTCCAAAGAATATACGAGCAAGCGATCCTACACACGTCGCTCGGCGATATCCACATACGGATATTCGGTAAGGACGTGCCCAAAACAGCCGAGAACTTCTGCGTGCACGCACGTAACGGGTACTACAACGGGCACATCTTCCACCGGGTCATTAAGGGGTTCATGGTGCAGACTGGTGACCCCACTGGTAAGTTTGTAAAAAAAAAAAAAAAACTTTATTTTCACCAAAAAACAGTTAACATTATTGATACGGGGGCTGGAGTCTCCTTTTAAGTTTTTTTAAAACTTGTGTTAGGAGGCACCGCTCTTCCTTTAGGTGTCACATACATCAGGTGAGTAAACTAAAATAGGAAGTATACAACTACTTAGATTTATGATATTTTTTATAAACAGCTTTTACTTAATTTAAAAATGTTCATGAGTTCAGGCAGTAAAGTACTGAATGATAATTTAAATAAAAAGAAAAAAAACAATTAGGGTGTGACTGAGAATACCTATGAGTGACGTGTGTGTGTGTGTGTGTGTCTGTGTGGGTGTGTATGTGTGTGGGTGTATATGTTTATGTGTGTGTGTGTTTGTGTGACTACTGAATTATGAAATTGAAAAAGTTCTATCTATACACACACGCTTATAATCTTTTCCGGGATAGGCAGAACGTCATGTGCTTATAGAACCACTGAGCCCACATTTGACATGAGTTTGAGAACTATTAGATGGAATAATTGACGGCCGGTTTGGTCGAATGGTAGAGTCGCTGCCTCTTGATCGGCGGGTCCTGGGTTCGATTCCCAGGCGGGGCAAATATTTATGTAAAAGGCAGATGTTTGTTCTCGGGTCATGGGTGTTTGTGTGTATCTTTAAGTATGTTCCGAGGGACCCACGACACAAGGGAAAACCTTAGTGTGGGCCTTTGAGTGTGTAATGTTTAAAAATATATATAGTGGTGACAGGTTGTAAGCATTTCGTCCACAATTCAGCAAAACAGATTTAGAACAAATTGAGGTGTCGCTGCCTAGGGTGGATTAATTTGTGTTTCCTTAGTCGCCTCTTACGACACCATCGGAAAGAGATGGAGCGATTTTATTCTCAATCGATCACCACACGGCAAGAATATATTCCTTTATAATTCTCAAGTTGACTTCTCATAATCTATTATAATTTAAGACTTTCTCACATAACGCCCTGCAATGTTTCTTTAAAGCAGTAAACTTTAATTAAAATCGGGATACGGTTGTTATCGATGCTTTAGGGACTGGAGACAGTAGACAGAAACCACCGCTGGCTTAGGTAAATAAACAGAATAAAAATGTATTTAAGTATATTTTAGTTTCTTTATATGTATTTATTGTAAACTCAAATGGAGTATAAAATCTGTTGAAAATGTAAAATTATAATAAGACAAGGGCACGGACATCAAGTCTGTGGATGCAAAATTAAGTGTAATTAAAAAAAATATATAATTTTTGTACGAGTTTTTATTATACTTATTTCAGGTACCGGTACAGGCGGCGAGAGCATATGGGGCGGCGAGTTCGCAGATGAATTCAAACCTCATTTGAAACACGACCGGCCTTACACCCTGAGCATGGCCAACGCAGGCCCAGACACTAACGGCTCACAGTTCTTCATCACACTCGCACCTACCGTAAGTTTATCACTCACTCAGATTAAGTTCTTTTTTTGTTTTTTGTTGTGTTTTTTTTTACTGCAATGTCCTTAAATGTTTGTGTTATGATGTCCTGTGCAACAAAGAGTTATACATTCTGAGCATGGCCTTACAACCATAATGTGGCCACCGCAAGCATATAGTAACGGTTCGCAGTTCTCCATCACACTCGCGCCTGCCGTAAGTTCATAAGCCTATCTCTCTAACATAGCCTAACATTTTATGGCTTTACAATAAGCATGACGTTACTTAAATTTCGAGCTTGGCCTGACACTCTGAGCATGGCCTTTCTTACATTCAGCATGATCTTACTTTCACTCCGAGCATGGCCTTACTTACACTGAGCATAAGCCTTACACTCCGAGCATGGCTTAATTTACATTCTGAGAATGGCCTTACACTCTGAGCATAGCCTTACTTACACTCAGAGCATGGCGTTATTTACATTCTACGCATGACCTTATTATTACACTCTCAGCATGCGAGTCATTAGACTAATAACAGCTCACAATTTTAAACACACTCGCTTTTACTAATAGCTTTATACACAGCAAGGCCTTACACTGTGGCTAACAAGGACCCAGACGCGGCTCACAATTCTTCATCGCCCTCGCGTCTACTATTGTTTTACACATTCAGCATGGTCTTGAGCTCTTAGCATGGCCTTGAGCTCTTAGCATGGCCTTATATTTTCAGCATGGCCTACATATCTGTTGTCTACAACTTTTACTAATTTATTTATTTAGTTTTGGATCTCCAACAGTGGAGTCATTTTACAACATTAAAGAATGTTGCTAGCTTTAGATCGCTTTCATTTAAAATTACCTAAGTAGAAATTTAGGCATAGAAATGCCACTCATTAAGCTAAGAGGCCACAGGTCGGTATCGTATGCGGACGTATCGCATCATACGGATTGTAGTATTCCTTATACAGGGATTTAGGTATCTCTCTTTCAATCTCTCGGGTGGTTAATCAGTCCATGAAACTGAACAACTTGCCCAAGGAACATAGATCAAAATACGAAAAAAAAAGATCTCTCATACAAAATGCGCTATATGCTGAATGAAGTTTGTATGGGAACTCAATTTTTTTTTTCATATTTTGACCTATGTTTCTTGGGAAAGTTGTTCAGTTTCATGGACTGATTAACCACCCGAGAGGTTGAAAGTGAGATACCTAAAGCCCTGTATAGAGAGTCATACCATTGCGTCCACAAATCCGCACTGTACGGATCGCTCATCGGCAATGCCGACACCGATTCTCCGAGAGGCAACTTTGCGTTGCGTGCCGATGACGTCATAAGGAATGCCGATCAGTGGACGCGCCCATAAGAAAATTCAAATGAACTGGCATTGGCATAAGCAATCCGATTGCTGTTAGTTGCGTAGTTAAATTCGATCTCTGCCGCCTTTCTGCCGTGTGGTGATTGGTTGAGAATAACACCACCCCATCTTTTTCCGTGGGAGTCGTAAGAAGCGATTAAGGAAACACAAATGAGACCCGCCTCCTAGTAATCCATTTTAGGCAACGACACCTGAGTTCTTTCTGAATCTGAGGTAGCGTCTTATGGTCTCATGCGGTGTGGTAGGCTCTGTAAAGGGCCGTCTGGTTCTCGACCACCCTCCTACCGAAGTCCGACGCCAAACAGCTTGCTGTGTTCTATCGGTGCGTGGGAGTACCAATGCCTTAATTGGCATTTTCTGAGTTAACACGCTCCATCGTCGACCTCATCTATGACCTTGGTCTCATAATAAACAAAAATTAATTCGTTTGTTGCGATACGACGCGGATCAGTGGACGCTTAGCTCAAATATAACTCTCTTTAGTGTAATGTAATGATATTCTTGATATATTGTTCCACAGCCGTGGCTCGACAACAAGCACACAGTGTTCGGGCGCGTGGTGCGCGGGATGGAGGTGGTGCAAAACATCGGCAGCGTCAAGACCAACCCCAAGACGGACAAACCGTACGAAGATGTTAGAGTTATATCTGTCACGGTTAAATAGAGTTAACGCTGACTATTGGGTTACTTAACTTGACTTAAACTTGGTTTACTTAAATTAGCCAACTCAACTAAAGATTGAAGCTGACCATACGTCTTTGCAAGAGCAAGACTTCCTATGTATTCATAATTGACCAAAAGTGATCAGTGAGGGTAAGCAACGTAATCGCTGGCAGGAAACCTGATTGGGTGATCATAGTGGCAATTTATCACATTTTCCATGGTCCCTGTTTCATCACATATTTGATTTTACCTGCATGATAAGAAAGGATTTTATTTTAAAAGAAGGTAATAATTACAATAACTTTTTAGTAGAGTTTATAAAGCGGTGATAAATGAGCCAGACTTATAATCCGAAGGTCGCGGGTTCAAATCCTGGTACAGCCACTAAATTCGTCTTTTCGGATTTATGTACGGATTTCCAATTACCACTTGCTCAACGGTGAAGGAAAACATCGTGATGAAACCCGCCCGTCGAAGAAAATTCATTTCGAAAGACGAGCGGTCCACCAACCCGCATTGTGCCAGCGTGGTGGACTATGGCCTAAATCCCCTTCGTGTCTCGAAGGGAGGCCCGTGCTCCTCAGTGGGGACGTATAAGGGCTGGTAAAAAAAAGGAGTTTGTGGAAGCGATGAGAGACTTTGAAATCAACTATTTGTTTCTCTTTGCCCAACGCATTCTAATCATTTAAATGTTCTCTATTTGTATTTACTACCTTAATTTACTTAGGCTTTAGGTAAATCTCTTTCAACCTCTCGGGTGGTAAATCAGTCCATGAAACTAAAAAACTTTCCTAAAGGAACAAAGGTCGAAGTATGAAAAAAAAAAGACCGGCGGACAAGGACGCAGTGACGCAGTGATAAATATGTAGTAAAAGTAGAAATTGAGAAGGTATGTATAGTATATTGCACTAATATTTTTATTTATTAGTAGTCAACAAAATTGTAGGTTCGAGAACTTGAATGGCATTCTAAAGCATCATCGATTACTTCAAAAGATTCTGCAGTTGACTGCGTATCTTCAGATAGCTCGGTTCTTTGAACAGGTTCTGCTGCTGATAGCACTCTCTGTTCCTGTTCTGTAACGAACAGCGTATCTTCAGATAGATCGGTTCTTTTAGCAGGTTCTGTAGACGATAACACTCTCTCTTTCGGTTCTTCAAGTATCAAATTATCTTCTATTAGCTCGGGTCTGTTAGCAGGCTCTGCAGCTGATATTATTTTGCCTTCTATAGAAATGTTTCTTATAGCCATACAACGAGTATGGCGTGGATCGATAATTTCCAGTAAGAGACAATTCATATAAAAACGTATTAAATTTGGTATCATTTTGTTTTTGATTAATTCGTCATCTTTTGCAATGCGCATAATATACATGGGCTCATTTGCACCCGCCCATATACCGAGTAAGCAAAATTTTCGTCCGGTTACACGAAGTTGACCCTGTATTTAATAATACCAATTACTAGTCTTTTTAATGGTACTAGTGTCACTTTTTTTGTTATGTCGAAGGATCTGTATTTTGTTTTCTTGGATTGCATTTGTGAGACCTTTTTTGTAGGCAGTTATAGGACATTTTACTTCTACAACACCATCTTCTCCTACTAGTCCGTCTGGTGAAGCTCCGATAAAGGGAAACTCTTTATCAATAAAAAGCCCACATGGCTCAATGACAATCGCTTCTTCGTCTTGCATTTGCTGCAAAGCTTGTTTTTCATTTTCCATGTCAACTCCATGTGCCACGGATGCTACGTGTGCTAAATTTTGTTTATACAAAATATTTTTTACCAATGGTGATGTGTCCTTTGCTGGATTTCTTTTGCAGATGGAGCCAAAGTTTGATGCCGTAATGATTTTTTTTCTTATCTCCAACCATTCGCTAGAATCTCTCTGCAACACAGTGGATCTTTCCACCGTTTCTCTGTCAGCAACAAGAACTTGTAAGTTTTTGAGAAAGTTTTCCTTTTCTATCTCCAACTGTTCCGCAGTCATGTCGAGACCTGAACTACTTGGTCCGTAGTCATGCTGGAAAGGCGTCATTTGAATTTTTCTGACCTTTTTAACTGGGTTTTCTTTGTTTGATTTCCTCTTCAAAGACTTTCTTTTTTCTAAATCTTTAGCTTTTCCTTTTGGACCTTTACCTAAAATACATTTTTGTACAGACGATATCGCTGATTCGGTATTAAAAGAAACTACTGCAGCAGAACATCTAGCTTGGTATCCTCTTCGCTGGGAAAAGTTTATTCTTTTGCCTCCAACTAATTTGGCGATAACGCTATTGAATCGTTCAACGGTATTTGTGTCTACATTTTCAATGAGACTTCTCGATTTTGATGCAGTAGTTGCCACGATTGCGTTTATACGAAAAAGAAAGGTCGTGTTTTGAATATCTTTTATTTGATTATTTTCATTCTTACTCTTTGCACAATTGAGTGGTTTGGTTTCAAATTTGGTCAAATCCATATTAGGTAAGTTTATACAATGATACGATTTGTATTTTTTTAATATGGCAATCTTTAACCCATACTAAGATTGAGGCGGGTAATTCAAAAGAGACATTTATAAAAATGTACAGAAAAATGAACTTTGTCTCCATATAAATAAAAACCAGAATAATTAATTCAAATTTGGATTTAACTACTTTTGATTCTTAAGTCACTATTTGACCAGATTTGAAAGTTTGGGTTTTGGATATGGCTGAATTTGAATGTTACAAGGATTTGACTAGATTTGATCATAAAGACCAACATTAACCAGTGGTTGTCAAATTTGGTCTAAACTATTAATTATATGAAGAAAAATAATACAAAATATGAAATGTTGAAATTATTTAATTAAACCTGAAAATTAAAAATTAACATCCATCAAAACTTTTACGTTAATTTTAAGTATGAGTTCGGATTACTCAACAATGCCTAAACTGCTGGATCAATTTGGACGTTATTTTAAAACGTGTTTTGAAGCGTATACATATTACCTACATTTTTGTACCCTGTAGCAGCTTCGCATTTAAACTATCAGATGTGGAGGTTCTTGTCCTGCTTCACAATGTTCAAGTTCATGCTCATGTTGTAAAGCATCTGGTCGACTCAGAACATCTTTGAAATATGTTAAATCAGATATTTCTTCCCAATTTTCGCCATAATGCGTAGTAAGTAATTTTTTTACATCAAGAAGTTTATTATTCTTCACTTTTACTAAGAGAAGTACTGGTTCCGGGTTTATCTGACTTACGGATTTTCCTTTTTTGCAAACAGTTTTGTAATCCGATAGTTGGTTGTGATAGCTAATTTCTCCTCTTATTAAAACATTCGAGTTTTGCTTATTTCTTTTTAGAAAAAATCTTTTGCATTGCTGTATAGAAAAATGCATTGCACTGGTTGTCTTAAGAACATTTTCGCCTGCCTCCTTCCACTGAAGGGCATCAACTTCAGTTCCCAAATGCAAAACAGTCGCATGCTCTTTAAAAATTCGTTCATAAGCTTCTGGGTTAATAACTTCTTCATGTTTCTTAATTTTTTTTTCTATTTGTGCGAAAACTCTATCTGCTGGAAGAAAAGAGTGCCCCACAACTGGAAATACAATCTCAATGGTCTTAATACGTGCAGGTGCGTGGTCCAATAGATATTTGGAGGCCATCCCTAGCATAGTGGTATTCTTATTTTGTCCACTACACCCATCACAAACAAGCCGAATGGTGGTAGCTTCTTCATATTTGTCGACTAATTGACACAAGCAGTGGAATACGGCACTCGCGATTTCGTTGGAAGCTTTGGGTAGAATATCTTCTGTCCAAGTGTAAGACAAGACATTGTCTTTTTTGAGCTCTGTTTTTGAATGTCCCACAACGATCGTAAAATTGTAAATATACAGTTGGCGCGAGTAGTATGTAGTTTGATCTGGTATTTTCGGCATCGCTTGATTTTTTTGGCAGTCGAAGCTCAAAATTAATAAATTTGGATTATTTTCCTTCAACAAATTGTAAAAAGCTTTTGCTCTGAGATTATGAAACCTTTTATTAATCATCAGTTCTTTCTTTTTATCTTCGTTTTTTTCGTTTTTGATTTGTTCATGATATTGCAGGCATGTCGAGCAAACATCAGCACGAGGACTACCAAAACCTATATTAAAACAAGTATTAAAGATCCTTCGAAAATATGAAGCTTTAACATTCATAAATTCTGGTGCAGCTTGTTCTTTGTACATTTTATACATTTTAGCAATGGATAGGTCGGACGGTAGGTATTGCCTGCATTTTATACTTCCTCTGCAATAGTGAATTTCTAATGGCTTGAATTTTTTAATAAAATCTTTGATAGATTTTCTCTGTCCCGAAAATTTCTTTGTCTTACGATCGCCACCTCCATTTTCTTTAACTGATGAACCCATATCTTTGAAATTACGTTTAATAACACCATTTAGCCTTCCTTTCTTCAATCCTAAAATGTGCAGAAACGTGTTACGACAAATGGGTATCATATTATTATGCCTTCTACGTGCATAATACACGACATGAAATTCTTTGTTAGTTTTGGTGCCGGTTTTAGGGCGTCGACGGCTGACTGGCGACGCTTTTGTATGTTGTAAAATGAAGTTATCCTGTTCTATTTTTGACTTCGTTCGGTAAAAGGCAGAATGAAATGCAATAATATCATTTTTTTCAAGTGATGCGCATCTGTAATGTTCACAAGGTAATTTGATATTTGGTGGAGCTTTTGGAGAGTATCTGAAAATGAAAATGTTTAATAAGTAAAGCACTGACATATAAGTACCTAAATATGCGATACCAAATTTCCCACCGATGGATTCAGTTATTATTTATTATATAAAACTTCCGCCCACGCCACCCGCGTGGATTCTGGTTATATCGCGCTTCATCAGGAACATGTGAATATTCCGGGATGAAAAGTATCAAGTAAAAGTATGCATTTATGAAATAAACCTATAATAGCAATATGACATGTGTTAGTATATATTTATTTTGTAGTTATTTATTTTTATGTAGTTTGTTTTTATTTTATTTATTTTCATTTATTTATTTTAAATACACCACCTGCTCATTCATTATTGTCCCAACACTCCTACCCTAAGGTTGCCTGGAAGAAATTGCTCTGTAGCAATAAGGCCGCCTTATTGTACACCTGTCTTCTAATTTATGTTCTGTACTGTCCTTGTGTGCAAATAAAGTATATTGTATTGTATTGTATCCATTGTGTTACTTAGTCCCGGTCATATATACCTGTGTGCAAAATTTCATCTCGATCGGTTCAGTAGTTTTGGAGTGATTGAGTAACAAACAACCAAATAAACAAATATCCAAACTTTAGCATATTGATATTAATAAGGTCAGCAGGTACTGCAAGGCTATTAGAATACACACAATCGTGATAAAAATCCAGTTTAAACAAAGTATAATATGCACAATATTAGGTATACTGTAGGTCAATTTAAAACGTTGCACCACTTCAGTCTGATATTCACACATCCCAGATCCCAGGTAAACAACCCACGTTAAAAAATGTTGAGCTCCCCTGCTCACCAATGCATGGCGAAACGAAGTACAAAGTTTACTTACCGAGAGAGTTTTTCCTGGTTGGCTGTGGTAACCGTTTCCTTGATAAATTACCTTGTGTTTCTTGTATTTCTTGAGGATTTTCATCAATTTTTACTAATTTTATTTAATTAAAAACGCGAAGAAACACTCACCATCACAAACATGGCAACTGACAGAAAAACAAAATGGCCGTTGGCCCCATACTGAGTACTGGATCCAGATTGGTCGAAGTGGATTTTTCTAAATTTGATAATGAACTGTCAGCGATTTGACCGTTTTTGATGCCAATGACACTTTTTGAAGTAGATTATAAAGGAAAAGGCGTGGATTTAGCCAGTTTTGAATTTTAAAAAAGTATATTTTTACAAAGTGAATCTAGCTGCATATTCAACTTAAAAAACAAAAAAAATGGATTTAACCAAATTTGAAACCAAACCACTCAATTGTATTCATGGCAAAGTCTGTGATCTCCGTAAGAATGCGCCACAGAATTTATAATATCTTTGTATAACAAATTTATGCAAATGTCTGTGGGTTTATCGATTGTTTTATTATAATGTTGTATGGACTGAACTATTGCTTTTCTCGTTGTCATGATGCGTGAATCTTTTTATGTTTTTCTATATTTTAGGGGATATTTAGTTTCTTTCTGTAAAACACGTAACTTTTTGCAAAAATTGCGCAGTATGTGGTTGCGGCACTCAATTTTTTCGACAGTGATGTCAATATTCCTGTAAGTATCCGCACTGAGAATTTTGGCGTACGTTGATGCATCTCCGTCAGCTATTACTCTTGAGTAAGCAATGCCATACATTTCCAAAGATGACTTGAACCCTTCGACAATGATTTCGGACTCCATAGAGCTTGAAGACCCACTAAAGTTTTTAAAGCATTTGTGCTCTTTAGGAGCGATGCCTTTTTTTTCAGCGCGTGCACATACCAAGCAATATTTATTCTTGACACCCATATACAGAACCTGTCCAAACTTCCTTCCTATTATTACTGCAGCACCTGACGACGCTTTATAATTAGTGCCATAGGACCTTGCACACCAGCATCCGTCCACAGATACATCAATAACGGGCACGCCATTTTTAATTCTACCCTCTGCAATTGCAGCTTCTTTTTCTTTTGTAGCTGCTGCTACCATGCATTGGACAGCAACTTCCTCCCATTTTTCATATACTTGGCTTTGGAGGCGTGAATGATACTTTGCTGAAAATACAGGAATGTTCATTGCCGACAAAATTCCTTCAAATTGTGCATAGCCTGCCCCAGCAGATATCATGCCTGTCGTAGCGCCTATATTAGCATCCAAATTTTCACTATCATCGATATTTTCTGAGTCAATCACAGCATATTCTTTACATACGTTGCATTCAAATTTAAATTTTGATATTAGTCCAACCCTTTTCTCGCCGACTAGTTGAAAATTTCCAAGCGTACAATTAAATAGTCCATTATGGCGCGCCTTTTCTTGAATTTTAGCAAGTAAGTAGCTAATATCAACTATTCTTCGACCACTCACTGGTTGAAAAACATCTTGTTTATTTTCAGCTTCCAACACAAAATCGGTACTACAGCCATCTTCTCTAAAAAAAGTAAAAAACATAAGTAGTGTAGTAAATATAGTAGTAAATTATTTATTTTTTACTATGTATTCAATGCTTACCCGATACTTGAGATTTCGTCATTTAAAGTTTCATCGTCCATGGTGTCATTGATAGGCTCTAAACTCGAATTAAAGTCTGCATAAATATTTACATCCACTGGAACCAAATGAGTAAAAGTCTGGAGCCACATCCATGTGCGTAGTGGAGTTTTGTGGTTCCGATGTTTGGCTGAAAAATATAAATTCACACCCTTTAGACAATCTAGCCTCATCTGACAACCTACAAGTAAAATGTTTCATGAACTTTATGTCTACTCCAGCTATAAAACAAAATAAGTTTCAATTTGTGACGGGTGAAATCTCGGATGAATTAGAACAGGATGCGGCATTGCGGGCGACCCCCTTTCGCCAAAGTATATGAACTATTTGTTCTGGTCGGTATATGAAAAATAGTTGTCCGCGTGATAAGTCATCGAAGTGTGCCTCGTAAATACATGTTTCTTTTCGCTTATGTAGGCGTGAAATTGTGTATGTGTGCTGTAGGTACGTGTGAACCTCGTCCCCCTCAGCTTCTCGCAGAAAAAATATAGTATAAACGCGTGGCTAGGGCCTCTCCTGTTCTAGTTCCTCCGAGGGTGAAATGTACCACACAAAACTTACTGGGAATTCTCAGGCGTTGTTACAACTTCACCATTTGAGGTAGAAGTAAGTCCACACTCTGTAGTTTTTCTACCTTCATCTGACAACCTACAAATTAAATATTCCATTTTAATTATTTCACCCCACAAGTTGTTTTATATACACGAGTCGCTCGCTACTGTTATTATCTATACTGTGTAATTTTTTTGTCGTTTATTTATTTTCAATGTTTATTGAAAAACATTGAAAATAAATAAACGACAAAAAAATGACACAGGTGGCTTTCGCGTCGCCAATCGCGTCGTAATTTTCCCTATTACGAATGTTTTTCGCTTCAATGTCTCTCGCTGCGATGGCATTCGACCTCGTAGATTTCGCTTCAACATTTTTCGCCACAACGTGTATCGCTACAGCGTCATTCGATACCGCGTGCAAGACCTTACAAATTTTTCGCCACAACGGTAATCGCTTCAGTGTCGTTCGACTTCGTGGCGTTCGCTTCAATGAACTTTCGCTCCAGCGTACCACGCAGAAAGTTTTTCGCCACAGCGTGCGTCGCTTCAACGTCATTCGAAACTACGTACGGGACCCGTTATTAAATACGCCAATAAAATTGAAAAACAAGCGCAAAACGGGTTGACTTCCCGATTTTTTATGATCGTACAAAGTAATTGATATCGTGTTACCGAGGAGACTCTGCCCTCAGATAGATCTTTATCTCTAAGATATATTTTTTTCAGTCGAAAATAATGAATATTTCAATGTTAAAAAATAATCTAAAAAAGTGCAATAATCGGAAAACCTCGCCTTAAAATAAAGTTTTCTGACGTAAATGAGACGTTAAGTTTACGTGTTAGTATAAGGTCAAAGATAACGTCACATTATATACGTTATTTTAACTTGAAAACGTGACGTTATTTTAACGTGAATATTCTGTATGAAAGTAGGTCATAATTAACGTGATTTTTTAAAGATAATGTGATTTACGGTTCTGGCCATTTTAAGAGATTTTCACAACTCGAGCGTTTGGTATTTCTGAAATATAGTTATCCCGGACATAATTTTTATTTTATGTCATCAAAAATATATTATTCTTTATTTATAGAACATTTTAATTACAAAACTTGCAATAGATAACGGTTCCTCGGCTGACTTTGTAGTTTAGTTCCTTGAACTATCATTTCTTCATCATTTGAATTAGTAGGTATTACTCTGTTCATATTCCATATACTTTCATCACTTTCGGCGTACTCAACTTCGCCATCATATTTTTTTGGGTACTTTTTTCTTTTTAGCCTTCATTTTCATATCACTTTTCTTTTTGTTGATCTGTTTTTTTTTTCTTTTCGTCTTCGGTTACCTCCATAGCTCCACCATATTCTTCCCTATTTGCATTAATAACTTTGCCATCTTTATCGAAAGACCTGATTTCTTTCGATAATTTTTTTCTTCTTAGCCTTCGTTTTCGTGCCTTTTTTCTGTTTGTTGACCTCTTTTATGTTCTTTTCGTTTTCGGCTGCTTCCATAATATCTCGCCATTTGTTTGAAGTGATCACTGGAGGAATGTAATTTGCTTTTCTAGTTTTTGTAGGTACCTCTTTTCCTAGATACAATACACATTCTCTGTTCTCTTGCCGTGTAAGTAGCAGATTGTTTAGATATTTTCTTGATTTCTTCATTTGGTGTCGTAACGTCCATTTGATTGCAGGTATCGAGATGGTTTGAAGTAATGTAGGGAGAATCTTCGTTCTGGAGTTCATCCTGAGTGTTCTTCTCTTCTGGTGTGCGTAGGGCAGAGTTTACTTGGTCACAGATAACACGATGGGTGGAAGATGCGCAAGGTTCTTCAAAGGGATTGTCATATTTTAGGGAAGGAAGGGATTGTCATCTTTTCGTGATTTCGGGAAGATTTCTTGTGCCACTTCTAAGTTGTCTTTTATAACGATTTTTTCCAAGTTGTTGTCAACGACGACTTCTTGTACCATTTCCAAGTTGTCTTCGAAGACGACTTGTTTCATTTCCAAGTTGTCATCAATGATGCCTTCTTGTGCTACTTTCAGGTTGTCTGTAATAACGACTTGTTCCAAATTGTCATCAACGATGACTTCTTGTGTTATTTCCAAGTTGTCATCAATGACGACTTTTTTAATTTTTTTTAACATAAGATGGGTTAACTCTTGACCTCAATCTTGACCATAAGGTCAAAGATGAGGTCGACGATGGAGCGAGTTAACCCAGATAAATGCCTATAAAGGCGCTGGTACTCCCACGCACAACTT
Organism: Aproaerema taeniolella; assembly: GCA_949987775.1. Classification (NCBI taxonomy): domain Eukaryota; kingdom Metazoa; phylum Arthropoda; class Insecta; order Lepidoptera; family Gelechiidae; genus Aproaerema; species Aproaerema taeniolella. Next base: position 15,480,945 of record OX465261.1, on the reverse strand, counting down.
TTGTAATTTCCAAGTTATTATCAATGACGACTTTTGTCATTTCCAAGTTATCATCAATGACGACTTATGCTATTTCCAAGTTATTTTTAATAAAAAAAAAGTTAAAATTCTTTGTCATCATCGTCTATAAATTTCCAAGTAAATTGGGGTAAGTTTAGTACTACTAAGAGTGTTTTGTTTTTTCTGGACTCTGGCAAAACAATCAAGGGTGCTGATTTCATGCGTCCACTTATTGTGACGTTAGCCCGAACTACTTTGACAGTCTGCCTTCTAACTACACCATCAGCCAGAGATAGTTCGATTATCTTGTCTTTGAAATTGAATCCATTTTCTACAAGTCGTTGGTATAGGTATACGAAGCTACGTTGGTTTTTGCACCTATATGTGCGTATCCATTTACACCGCCTATATTTACGAATACGATTAGACTTGATTTAATATCGGCATCGACATTCAACGCGCAGAAGTTCACACTCTCATGTTTGACTGTCGCAGTCCTTCCAGAGCAAGTTTGACAGTTTGGTTCGCACAACCTTTGGTTTAGATGGGGAGGAAGCTTGAGTGTCGGCTGCTATGTTTACAGTCTGCGTAGTCATCAGAATCAGCTTTCTTATTTTTTCGACATTCGTCTGCAGTATGACCCACGTTCCTACAATATTAGCAATTGACCTTTCCTGATGTTTTCTTTAATTCTGTTGTCCTTTTGCGGCTTTAGTCGCGTTGTGACTGTGCTACGTGTCTTCTATGTTTGCTGTTATCCCTATTTTCGACTGTTTATTGACATGGAGTTTGCCAATCCGTCAGCTTGTGTGTCCTGGGAGCCACATGACTACTTCTGTGACGCCCCCGGGACGAGGAGATATGTCACTACACTGAAAATCAGCAGGGTCGTGCACTACGATGCCAGCGCTTGGGTCGAAGCGTGTAATTACCATTCGCCGAACGCCCTCGTCGCAGCCCTGAGGCTGGTCATGGTTACTTCGCGCGACTGCTCTACACTTTGAATTGAGGAGCGGTCCAGCCACGTAGGCCAGGAGTGGTTGGTTGACGGGAATGCCGCCGACAACAAATCCGAGTGGTGGGTCTTCGTCTCTAGCTGTGTTCACACTTGAAGATTCTAGTGCTGCAATCTAGTCATCAGTAAGCTTTTCAGTTCTTCTGCAGCTTAAGACATTTGCGTTGGGCGTTGATCCAGATTGTTCACAGGCTATGTCGTTAGGTAAATTTCATAGGACTGGACCCTCAGTTTGCCAAGTTGTGTGCGCCGCATGCCCGAAACCATGCGCCAGACTGACACGATCGAGGCGGGCATCATCTCGTAGCAACAGAGGTGACTTGACTACATTTGTTACGTTTATTATAAATTAAAGATGTAATTAAAGTTCAAAATTTTATTAGAGAGTAGCCATTATAATCAGAGAGTCTCTAAGTGTCAAGGTTCACAGGTGTTCGGATACAAGCTATGTAAATCAAACTTAATTATTTGGATACACATACAACGTCTCCCTCTTTTAAAGTAATAAGAATTAATGAAATAAAATTTTCTTTTCATCTTAAACTAAATAAATAGTAGTAACAAACCAAACAAGTAAATAAACCAAACAAAAGATTCTTTTCTTCTTAAACTACGAGGAGTGATCAAAAAGTAGTGATAATGACCCACTTGTACAATTCATAATTTACTCATTTATACCAATAATTAAAGATCATTTAATTACGAGGTTAGATACAAAAAATTAAGTCTTAATTTTAAGAAACATAGAAACCGTGTCTAGTTGTTTGACGAATTCCGACGTTAAATATCATTATGGAGAAAAACGAAGTGCGAGCCGTTATTAAATACCTCAGTTTAAAAAAGTTAACGACGCAAGAGATCCATCGTGATTTGGTGGAGACTTTAGGTGAGTCTGCTCCACCATGTTCTACTGTGGCAAGATGGTCACCTCAATTCAAGACTGGAAGAACATCGACAGAAGATGAGCACCGCTCGGGCCGGCCATCGACGTCAGTTACGCAGGAAAACATTAAAAAAGGCGAAAAGATTGTTCAAGACGATCGTCGTGTACAGTGCGTTATTGTCCAGGAAACTGGCATTTCATTTAGCAGTGTTCAATCAAAATTAAAATATTATCTGAGTATGAGAAAAGCCTCGGCGCGTTGGGTACCCAGAATGTTAACAGAAGATCGGAAGAAAACCAGACTCAATCTTTCAAGGCTCTGGTTGGACAGATTTCATGTGGATCCTAACAATTTTTTGGCTCGATTTATCACTATGGATGAAACATGGGTTCATATTTTGATCCAGAAACAAAACAACAATCTTTACAGTGGAAAAGACCGTCGTCACCAACTCCAAGGAAATTTCGAACCACAGCATCGGCAGGCAAAGTCATGGCCTCAATTTTTTGGGATTCCGAAGGAATATTATTAATTAATTATCTTGAGAAGGGACACACAATAACAGGCGTTTACTATGCATCTTCAATAGCTAAATTGAGAGAGGCTATAAAAGAGAAAAGACATTTCAAACTCAGAAAAGGCATTTTGTTTCATCAGGACAACGCGCCAGTTCACACTTCTGCTGTTGCACTGGATGCCATTCAACTAGCTGGGTTCGAATTAGTGGATCACCCACCTTATTTACTGGACCTGGCCCCCAGTGATTTTTATCTCTTTCCGAAACTAATAGAATACTTGCGTGGTAATAGATATGCCGATGATAATGAAGTGATAGAGGCCGTGGATGGGTTTTTGAAAGGCCAAGAGAAATCATTTTTTTTAAAGGGTTAGAAATGTTGGAGAAACGCTGGACTCGGTGTGTAGATAGAGAAGGAGACAATTTTGAAAAAAAAATCTTTTTTATTTAAAAAATATATTATTTTCTGTGTCATTATCACTACTTTTTGATCACTCCTCGTAAATCAATGAGTTATTAATAATAAACTAGAGATCCTTCTCATTTCAGTGAACAATTAAACCTTACTTATTCTAAAACTGTTCATAACAAACATATATGACTGACAGGCACTATAGGACTGACATTTACGCTATGTAACAAGTCCTTAATAATTATAATAATAAAAACAAACATAAAATAAACATATCACATAATAAAATCTTTGTAGTAACTTGGTTTTTTTATAACTCTACCCCTTCTAGTAGTATAATCACTGTCAGTCAAATCCTGTATTAACTCATGTTTTTCAGTTTCGTTATTCTCCTCATTCATGTTTCTTGTCATCTCTTCTATCCCATCATTATGTCCTTTTCCTGAATCTGCCCTCTCATACCTGTCTGGTCTCAAGTCTGGTTCTATATTGTCATATTCATTTTTTTAATGTACCTCCTTTAATAAGCATTCTTCTGTTCCTTTTGATAATGTCTCCACTTTCATTCTTCATTTTATAAGATCGAGGCCATTCACTCATTCCAATCACTATTCCACTTCCATGAGATTTCTAATTATTTTAATTCTGAATTTTCACTACTTCTCCTTTCTGTAAATCCGGTAATACTTTAGATCCCTTGTCATAATATTCCTTCTGTTTTATTTGTCTCTCTTTCAGTTCCCTTTCATACTCTGCATTCTTCAATCCCATACTAATATTAGGTTAATTATTTTTTACAGGTCTGAAATAATAGTTCTGCAGGATATTTACCATTGTCTGATATTGGTGTGATTCTATACATTAAAAGTCCCAAATATATGTCTTTTTTGTCATAAATAAATTTTTTCAAAGTTCTTTTAACTGTTTGAATGTACCTTTCAGCTAACCCATTGCCTTGGTGATGTTTTGGACTTATCATTTTATGTTCAAAATTCCATACTTTTGCAAAATCTTTGAAGTCCTGACTACTGAACTGTGTCCCTGCGTCAGAGTATACTATATCTGGAGAACCATGCCTAGCAAAAGTTTGCTTTAAACTTTCTATAGTGGTTTGGGCTGACAAATTGTTAAATTTTTAAATTTCGACATATTTACTGTATGCATCTACTACCAACAAGTGTGGTTCTCGGTACAGATAAAAAATATCCGTAGCCACTATTTGCCAAACTCTATCTGGAATTTCTTTCTCTATTAATGGTTCTTTTTTATTACTATTTTGAAAATTCTTGCATGTATTACAGTTTTGAATTAAATCTTCAATTTCCTTACTTATATTGGGCCAAAATAATGTCTTTCTTGCTAATCTTTTACATTTCTCAATTCCTAAGTGAGCATAATGAATTTTTTGTAACACTTCTTTCCTTTTACTCTGTGGTATCACAATCTGACTGCCTTTCATAAGTAAACCCTCACACTCTCCTAATTCATCCCTGTAGCTGTAATAAATCTTAGCTTCACTATCAACTTGATTTCTTTCAGATGGCCATCCTTGTCTGACATACTTCAAAACTTTTATCAAAATTTTGTATTTGGCAGTTTCTTCTACAAGCTCTTTTAATTTCTGATCTGTGATATTATAACTTCTAACTACACAGGCAACATGTGCATCGATTTCAATATCATAAGATTTGGAAGTATCATTTATATTAGATCTACTTAAGTGATCTGCTACTAATAAGTCTTTACCTGGTTTATAAACTAATTCAAACTGATAAGGTTGTAAAGCTAATCTCAGTCTTTGTAACCGTGCCGGGCATTTGTTTAACGACTTAGCAAATATTGAGACTAAGGGTTTGTGATCCGTCTCTATCACAATGTTTTGTCCATACAAGTATTGATGGAATTTGGTACAGCCATTTAATATTGATAAACTTTCCTTTTCTATCTGACTGTACAGTTTTTCTGTGTTGGTCATGGCCCTTGATCCGTATGCTATTGGTTGACCTTCCTGCATTAAAACCGCACCTAACCCATTCTTTGATGCATCTAGGTACACTAAGTGTAATTTTTTTATTTATGTGAAAATATGCCAGTACTGGGGGTTCACTGATAAGCTTTTTTAATAAATTGAATGATTCTTGTTGTCTGCTAGCCCAAACAAATGGCACCTGTTTCTTAATTAAGTCTCGTAGTGGGGCTGTAACTTCTGACACATTTGATATGAATCTTGAGATATAGTTTATCATGCCCAAAAATCTAAGTAACTCCTTATGATCACTCGGCTCTTTCATTTCCACTATGGCTCTCACTCTCTCTTTATCAACTTTCACGCCTTCTGTACTCAATACATGTCCTAAATATTTCACTTCTCTCTGTCTGAATTTACATTTATTTATATTAAATTTGACACCATTTTCAGTCGCTCTTTGTAAAACTTTTAGTAATATCTCGTCATGTTCTTTCCTACTTTTTGCATGTATCAATATATCGTCAATATAGATCTCCTGGAATATCTTTGAATATATTTGAATATACTCTACGAAATACCTCCGGACTTGATGACAATCCAAAGGGCAGTCTGTTATAACAGTAGCTACCATATGGCGTATTAAATGTGGTGTACTCCTTACAGTCATCTGACAGCCTCAGCATAAAAAAGGCTTTACTAGCATCCAATGGTAGACTGGGTACGATTGAACCAATTTTACTTTGAATGCGCATAGTTAAGTATCTATTAAATTCACAGCTTAAATATTTTTATGATATCAAGTACAGTTATCTGTCTTACCAATTAAATAAATTCTACAGCTCTACCTCAACGCATTTTGCCACCATCACCTTTCGAAGAGGACCGGGGAAAACAGTTCAATTGACCCCATGGTGGGGTCAGTTGAAACAGTAGGTAGTATTAATTGAAACACTTGGATATCTTTGGAATTATTTATCCTCTTTTACGGTTTTCTATAACTATATAGATTATTTTTCTATATAAATTATAATTGCATATTTTCATAAAAAAAGTAGGCAAAAATATAATCACTATGACTGCTATTTAAACTCTAGATATTATTTTATGGTATTTGATTACCATAAAATGGCATATAAATTCTGAGCAAAACTAAACAAACTCAAAAATATAAAATTCTAACAATTCTGAGGAGAAATAAAAATTATGAAAAGAACACTTTTGACAAAGTAAAAATCTCAAAAATAAATAGATAAATTATTTATCAAAAACCACTCTACCTATAATAAGTAATTAGTAAAACAATCAGTCTCAAATATATAGGAGGAACTTGCCGACTGGAAAACGTTAACAATTTGAGTTTTAACTCAATCAACATTTCAGTTTTAACGTACTATTTTAAAATTACGTAAAGACTTCTTAAATTCAATAACTTCACGTTTACTATGATAATGTACAATAGGTGGGCTAAGCACCTTTACTATTTGGTACCGAAAAATGTCAGATATGTCCTCTTTTATGGGCCATCTAAACCTGTGGTCATCAACTTTTTTTACAAAGTTTACGACGTAGCCGTCTTCAGTAACAATCTTGATTTGTCCGACGTAACGGTGAACAAGATTTTTCATTGAATTGATATTCACAACCACCCAATCCTCTTGTTGGGGTACAAACGAGTCGTCATCAGGGTCAGATTCACAACTTGATGAACTAATTTCATCGTTTACATCATACTCTGACTCACCCTCTTCTTCAAAATACTGTTCCTGATCTTCTTCAGAGCTAGAGGAAACGTTCTTTGAGGTTCTTTTCTTTGGTTTTTGTTTCTTCTTTGTCTTACTTGTCTATATTCTTTAAGTTCTTCTTAACTTTTTTAGCATTTTTTTTTCCTTTCTTCAGTTAGGAGTCTAATGTTTTCTTTTTCTGGTGTGTCCGTGTAAATAGTAGATTTTGCTTTTTTTATATTTCTTTCAGTTTTCCTCGGTGGCGCTTTAGGGAATGGTCTCACGTTTTCGGAAGAAAATCCACTTGTTGAAGGTTGTACATGCATAGTAATGGAGGGGACTTTGGAAGAAGCAGGTGAATCGGTTGTATTTGGAGAATATGGCTGAAGTACATTAGAGGAACCTGGCTGTGGTGTTGCTAACGGCGGCAGTTTCTCTGAGGCGCTCAGCACTGGGTCGATGGGTTCAAGATTTGCGGCGAGTGTTGGCAAGGGAGTCACAGGCCTTATGCAGTCTGGCTGAATGTCTGGTATAACCTCTATAAAGGTACGCGACTGCAGAGTCGCAGTGCCGCTTGTAGAAGGTTTAGTAATGACTATAGGATGCGTTTTATGTTCTATCTGGGGATTTCGTGGACTTGACAGATCGGGCTGACTTTCAGAAAAAGCTGCTGTAGATTGAGCTATTGTCTCAGGTGGGTTTGAGAGACTGGAAGAAATTTCGCGAAGCGGTGTGACTGATAAACTCTGCTGCGTTGCAAGTAGTGAAAGTTCGTTTGCAACATTGGAACCTGGATGTGCTGTCTCATCTTGAGCTTCTATTGCATTTTCGGAACTCTGACAAGTGTTCAAGTGTGGTAACTGAAAAATAACTGAAAAAAGGCTGAAAATTCCGAGGTTCTTCGACCACTACCAAGTTAGCACAGGTCTTTCAGGGTTGACTTTTTTGGTTTTAAAGTACTGGTATCTATCCTAACAACATCGACAAAAAATCAGAACCTTGCAATTTAATGCGACCTGAAATGTTCAATATGACCAGTGTAAGTAGGCATTGTAAACTATGGGTATTTTTCATGTGTCGCCATCTGAACAACGCTGTGTTCTAGTGGCCGTAGCGCTGCCTCTCTGTATCAGCTGGTCCTGAGTTCAATTCCCGGTCGGTCGAAGCAAATATTGTGTAAAAAGCAGGTGCATTGGGTCATGGATGTTAGTGCTTGTATTTAATGTAGTTATCCCAAAGGGCCAAGGGAAACCTTAGTGTGGACTTGTGCGTTTGTGGCGTTTATTTTTTTACTTGTTAATAAGCACCTAAATGAAGATAAGGATGATTGAAACACGGGGACGATTGAAACGTTTCAAACGTCCCCACACACATTGTTGCAATTGTACCCATAAGCCATCTTTAATTTCAAGGTTAATTTTTTTGTCAAAACAATTGCTATAGCGTTAGCCAATAGCAATTAACACATCTCAAATTGGTACGCTAAACAATGAATCAAAAAACTATAGCAAACTATGAATGTAAGTAATGATAAACTAAAAAATAAAAAGTCGTAAATTCTTACTTTTGGGTCTCAAAATCTTCCAACACTTCCTGCGCACAACCGCATCCGACAGCTGCCACCGCGCCACTATCCAAAGATTCAAACATGGTCGACGTTGTAACGGACGTGGCGTCTCGCTCGCACGTACTCGTATAATAGTTTCCGAGAAACTAGAGTTGTTTCAATCACTACGCGTTTCAATCGTACCCGGTCTACCCCTACTGAAAATCTCACTACCATTTAATTTAGAGGTTATTTCAAGACTGGGAATCATTATTTGTTCTCTTTTAATTTGTGAATTTAAATATTGCGGGTTAAGGCAAACTCTCATAGATCTGTCTGGTTTTGATACTGTTACCAAAGAGCTCACAAAGTCAGTTGGTTTCTCTATCTTGGATATCACACCTACCTTCTCTCATCTTGTTCAGTTTTCAATTTTGTCAGTAATTTAAAAGGCACATGTCTACACGGTTCAACCCTACCTTTCCAGTCCTCTTTTAATGTTATTTTGTATTCATAACCCTTGATTTCACCTAATCCTTCAAAAAAAATTCTTATATTTAACAATCATTTCTTCAGGTTTCTCATTTATGACGTTAACTCTTTTTATCAAATCAAAATTTTCCAATGTATCTAGTCCTAAAATACCTAGGAGCAAAGTTATTTGGAAATTAACAAAACCTGTCCTTCTTCCTATTTTACATTTGCATGTAATCTGTCCTACAATAATAATGTTATTTCCATCATAGTTTCGAAGCTGCAATTTTGATTTTTGACATTTGTTTATACCAAGCAACAAACATTGATCTTTAGATATAACATTACATTGAGCCTCTGTATCCATTTTAAACTGAATTACCTTATTAGAGTCTATAAATGTTACCTCTTGATTCCAACTGGACTCACCACTTGTATTGACTTTATTCAGAGAAACAATATTCAGGTACACATCCTCTTCCTGGTCTATAGCTTCTACTCGTCTCCGCCTGCACATCTTGATAAAATATCCGATCTTTTTGCAACCTACACACGTTTTCCCGTACGCTGGGCATCTAGTTCTCACATGCTGATATCCACACCTAGTGCAATCTATTTTGTCATTCCTGTAATCTCCATGATCTTGTTTTATACCTTTATTGTCACTTCTATCATTTCTGTAGCTTTCTTGTTTCTGTTGTCTTGTTATTTTATCAATGTTCTTTTCTTCCTTTTCTTCTTCTAATTCCTTTAATCTCTCTGTAGCCAACTCCGCAGCCTTGCAAATTTTTATTGTTTTTGCTAATGTAAGATCACTCTCTCGTAAAAGTCTGCCTTTCAGTTTGGCATCCCTTATACCCGCTACAATTCTATCCCTTATTAGTCTTTCTGTTAAGGAGCCAAAGTCACATTCCTTGGATAATTTTCTTAACTCTGTTAGATATACATCAAATCCTTCTCCCATTTTCTGGTCTCTTGTAAAAAATATGTATATGGGAGGCCACGCTTTCATTTTTTAATGGTATAAAATACGAGTCGGATTTACGTATTACTATATCATACTTGTAATCAGCATCCGCAACTTCAAATGTTTGAAATATTTCCATAGCTTGCTCCCCCATACAATTTAACAACAATGAAACCTGGATTTTTTCGGATTTGTCATCGGCACCTGAAGCCGTTCTATATATTTCAAAACGCTGTTTAAACTTCTTATATTCTTCAGCTGTCATGTTAATCATTGGGGCTGGGGTTTTTAAGCCCGAAATGCCCCCGCCTGGACGACGATCTCGCCTATTGCGTTTATATAAACAAGATGGGCATGTTGAAGTTTACAGTTTTGTAATCTCTGATACTTCAAGCTTAGCGGACCTCGTCTTGACATCACAGTGGATGCACCAGTCCCAAACCAGTTAAGGACAAATTTTGTCTTTGGAATGCTCTGAACTGGTATTATGTGGTTTTAATGAAAAAATGTGTATGTACAGTTGTTTATTATTTATTAACGCTGCTATACCGATAAATTATTTGAAACCAAATATTTCTGTTTTTTTATATTTATTATACCATAAGTGGAAATATACCTAAGTTTGACCAGTGAGTTCCACTAAATGACCACTTTTGCTAAAATAGTTGACCACTGAAAAACTAATAAAGAAATATAGGTAGCTTATTGAAAATAAAACACTTTTACACTTTACTTTCATTTATTGATTGTTTTTAACTTAGAATTAGAAGTTTTCTTATCTTAAAACTAGAACCTACGATACAAAAGGAACTTTGAACTTAAATTATCAGTCTTAAATCACAGATTTTTTTCATTTTATTGACGTGACAACGTCTTAAATTAGGTTGCGGCTGGGAGTCACTTATGAAAAAGTGTAACGCTCGGTAACGTTACGATGAGTCACCGAACGAGAGAGAGGCCCGCCGAATGCCTTGCGTCTCTCTCCCACTCAACTATGATCGGTCTGCCGCGCGCGCAGCACTAGAGAATTAGGCGCATTGAATCGTATCAATAAATATTCTACCGAGAAAAAGACGATGTCACGTAAAATCTTCGCCCGTAAAACCGACTTTATTTTTTTAACCCCTGGTATTTACAGGAACTGGTTCTTTTATAATTTCAACGATACTGTCACGACCATACCATAGCGTATCTTCTTTTTAGGCCATTTGAAAGTGGTTGCAGATCATAACACCATAGTACTGACTTCAGTATGCACCCATCAATGTTTATAATCTTCCCGGGAAAGTATTCGCCCTCATACTTGACAATGACATAAGATCCCAATTCTAAGCTACCATCAAGTGTTGCACCATTTTGGATTTGTGAACTTAATGGAATATCATCTTCTGAATCAGAGTCCAAGAAAACTTTTCTCTTTATCAGTTTCTTTTTGGGGTGCTCATTTTTTTCTTTAGCCTTTAACAATTCTTGGCACCAGCCAATTCTTATTCCAATACTTCACTCACTGAGCCGCACCAATAGCATCCGGCAATCGCTGCTTAGATGCCTTTTTCTTGCTATCCTTTTTTACAGGAGACTCAGAAGGCCAAAGAATGGCGTTTTGAGTTTATCTTTTTTGTTTTCAGTTTTGAAGTTCCTAATATTTTAATGAGTAAGGTCATAAATTAGTTAGTTAATTTCAATATTTTGTTGCTGTTAATTACTGAGACTAGTTTATGTCACTGACTTTCTAGAGTTCATTTTACATACTTACTTATACTTAGATATAATTTGATAGGCCCAATAAGGCCCATTGCCAAAACTGTGATTTCTATAGACTTAATAAGGAACAAGAGCCAATGACTGAGAATGTTCCTAATTAGGTTATATTTATGCTGAAATTATTTCAGTTAGTAAATTCCATTACAAAACCAAAATGTGTTTTATTAAAAGACATTGAACTATTTTATTCCGCATTTCAGTTTCTATAGACTTAATAAGGATCATCACTGAAATTCTTATTAATTTATGGCTTAATCTACCGAGAATGACAAAAGCAACTGTAACAGTTCACAAAAAAAAGGTAATGTAGTTTCGGAGATATCTACGGAATAGTAATGGCCCTTATTGAGATCATCAGTTCTTAATAAGGTCCATTGACAAGCTTTTTAAAAACACATTTTGTCATTTATTTACATAATTTAACATGTTTGCTTCTTTAAGCTCATCACGCATCCTCTTGCCCTTAAAGAGTATCATTGGGGGAATCGTCATCCCAGCAGCATTCACGCAGATAGCTACAGTCACATCAGCATGAACTCTGCGAGAGCCTTTTTCAGCCAGTACTTGTGGTTGCCGATGAACTGTGTGAGCCTGCACCCCTTTTCATCTATGTTATATAGACTTTCGGGATTTTCGTCTATGTTAAGGTCGTCATAGATTTTCCGAACCGCTTTGAAATGCTGTTCAACTATAGGCTTATTTAGTTTTTGAGCTCTGGCTGGGTTCATCAATTGAGCTTTGCGTTTTGATATATCTTTATTTCTTGCTAGGAAATTTTTCAGCCATTTTCTGCCAGCTGTCGATTTTTTGTCACTAAAACAGTTTTGGATATTGTGCTTCTTACAAATCAAATACGCGTGTTTACGTATTAATTTTGGGGTTAAGGGAACTCCTATTTTTGAAAACCTCTTAATTCTCTCCACCAATTCCTTTTCTGGAGCTTCCGTGAAAATAGCTTTTCTTCCCATCCTCTTTACTGCACTTCCCGACTTAATTTGATTTTTTAAGAGTTTTTCGTGGTACAGATCTTGCAATTTACGAGCGCGCGGCGCCCTTAGTTGTGCGAGTGACCTATCTGTATACGCGTCAATGAAGGCGTGAGAGTGACCGTGTGTACGGTTAGCAAATATAAAAGAATTCATTCAAGTTATAGATTTCACTCATTTTTATATTTTATATTTAATTTATTAGGAGTGGTAAAAAAACTAAATCGTCAAAGTAACTTCTTATGCACTCATCTATCAAACTTTGAACAACAGTCATGTTTTGGCCTATGTTTTTTGAGGCAATTCGATTTTTTATCATACCCCATATATTTTCAATCGGGTTGAGCTCTGGGTGATAAGGGGGGAGTCTTAAGATTTCAAAACCCTTACTTCTTATAATTTCATCTATTTCAAATGTTATAAAACGGTCTTTGTTCTTTTTGATCAAATCATATAGCTCAATTTTTTAAAAACCATTATCAAATGAGATGCCTTTCTCTGTCAGCCACTGTTGCATTGCCAATTTACTGGAACTAGAGGTAGGTATTTTGCTGCTTCGAGAATTATGATAAGAAGCATTGTCCATAACAATAACCGACTTCTCAGGTATTAAAAAATATTAAAAAATGTAAAATTTAAGTGCAAAAAAATTTAAAAACCTTATTAAATTTCTAACCAATTTTAAGCCAAACCTAACAAATATTTACAATTTGCCACTCCACCCCGTTACACCCTGTGTACTGACTAAGTATGGTAATAACCCTGTTACACCCTGTATAACACAATTTTTTTTACAAAAAACAAAAATTGAATTTTAAAGAAGTTAAGAAGGGGTGTGTAGGTGTGAAAAGCTCGTTGAAATTAAAAAATCAAAATTCCAACATCGAGTGACCGGAGTCGGTCGACTTTAGTCGATTAAACAAAAATGTTAGAAGTTTAGTTATTTCTTGTAATTGTTACAAGTGGGTTACGTTAGTGTATATAAAAGGCCGAGAACACCATTAAATCTTCGTGTTCATGTAAACAAATGTAGGAACAATATTCACTAGCTTGGTCAGTATTAATTAGAAGTAATAAAACTAATAAATGTCCGTGAATATAACACAGCGGCCGGTCAGGCGCACGGTAAGCACAGCAATGTGTGTGTGCAATGGCCGTCAAGCACGAGACGAAGGAAGTCGATTCGAAGGGCGGGAAACTTAAAAGTGAGATGGCGTAACGCCACAAATTTTACTATCGCGAGCGGTATTTTTGAAATGGTGGCTTTTAAGGAACTGGTCCTTATTAGGCGTACATACCTTACTTTTCGGTATAAACTTTTGGATTCAAACGTGTTAGATAATTTTTCCCAGGCTACTTTTGCCGTCTTGGCATCTCTTACATATTGGTATAGACTGGTGTGCATTGTAAAGCAAATACGAGCCAGGGCGCGGCTGTCTCGCCCGGCATCAGTATCGGTGCCCAAAACGCAATTCCACAAACCATCCATTGTGAGCAACATGCGTACGGCGAACTTCCATGAAACAGTTTGCAGCACCCTCAAGTTTTCAATTGTGCAAATTGCCCATCATGCCATTATTTGAGCTTGAGTTCGACATTTTCGAAGTAGAATAACTCACGAGTCTAAGCGTGTGTCCGCGGCGTGAGCGTGATTTCTGGGTCCGGAACCTGTAGGCGAGTGCAGCAGTGTGCAGTGTATCCGCCACGCACTTGACACAGCAGGATGAGTTTAATATAATAACACTTCAGAAATAGTCAATAATTAATAAAATTATAATGGATTTTAAAATTGGACGGAACAAACACAAAGTTAAGCTAGGCGAGCTAATTTGACAAATTGAGTCAAGACGTCAGAGACAAACGTCAGTCAACCTTATAGTGTTACCATTATAAATAATCATAGGGTAAGGTAAAGGTACATAATCAATTTTCAACAAGAACTCATTGTGATGAGTGATCGCGAACTTCGCTTAAACCAGTAAATGGTTACACACTTAGGTCTGATCTCAATACTTACTCAATACTTTATTTGCCTTTTTCCCGGTAAGGTCTTAAAATATAAAAAGTGTTTAATGCGAAACCCTGCAAGGGCACAGCAAACTTAGGAACTGGGTTCATGCACATTTACAATACAGTAGCATTCGTCTTTTTCATTTTTGATAGACGGAGAAAGAGACAAACAATACTTAAGTATAGATCAAGACTAGTCTCCTTCTGTATAATACGGGCCTTAGACTGTGACCGTTAACAGTCGTGTTTACAAAATGTTCGTTAACCTTTTCACCGCCAAAGTCTGATATATCAGATGTTTAATTTTCGTGCCCTCGCCGCCAAAGTCTGATATATCAGACAAAAAAAAATATTTTTTTTACTTTAATATCGTTCACCAAGCGTTCGCCTACGCCACGACATTAAAAAAATAATATTTTTTGATGTGGCGTGTGGTGGGCGTTTTTGACGATTTCTTGACGCTAAAAGAGTTAATAATTGCCGCATTTGTCACTCATCTGTTTCTCGCCCCATTTTTGTTGCTTAACCTCACTGATTGGTTGCGAATAGCGAGGTTCACGGCTCCAAACGCTTCAGTGATGGTCAGCTTCTAATGAAAACAAATTTGGTTTCCAATTTTGAGAGAACCAACTGTACAATTGAGATTTTTTATGTTTAGTTTTTTTTAACTACTGACTTAAACAATCTCAATATGCTAGCTAGACTATTTTGTGTGCAACATAATTATAAATTCTAGTGTAGGTAATTTAATTAGTATAGCGTAACTTAAGTAAGAATATGTACATATTACTTAAGACCACATATTTATTAAGACTTTGTTAGGTATATTGATAAATTAAATAAACAAATTGTATTTACAAAACGCACTGTTTTATTGACAAACCTAGACAAATTGTACTTAAACACCACACACTGAAAGGCCCACACCTGTGCCCACACTGAGGTCGTTGTTGTGCTATTTTCCGATATAGAAAACTCAAGAATTGCTTTTTGTCAATCCTACTTGCCCGAACCGGCTAAGAATCAAACCCCAAGAGTGGATAGCGTATGTCTTTCAGAAGCACTGGTCCAGCGGGGCTATAACTCGAAGAAGAATAAGACTGATCTCAAATTCGTCTTACACTGCTTCTGTACAAAGTAATTTTCAGTGGAAGTTACTTTGCACAGAAGTGATGTACGAGTATGTCAAAGGACCCGAAACTTTTGGAGAAAGTACTTTCATGTCGGGGTGTTACAATATTAAAAATGTTGTAACACCCCCGACATTAATCTATACTAATATTATAAAGAGGAAAGATTTGTATGTTGGTATTTCTGTAAGTAACGAATGGTTCCGAAACTACTGGACCGATTTGAAAAATTCTTTAACCATTAGGATGCTACATTATCCCTGAGTAAGATAGGCTACATAATTTTCCCGAATTCCCACGGGAAGGATGTCCCGAGCGGGAAGCTAGTCGCTTATAAACTTAACTCTAAAAAGGCTCGATCAATTTTTGATCAAATAAAGTTGACAGACAATACACAACACGTTAAACTTTATAATACCCCTCTTTTTGTCGATTTAATTACGTACAACTAACTTATACTGATGGGTGAATTTAAATTAGTTAGTGAAACTTAAGGATGTGAACTACTAAACTCACATCCTTAAGTTTCACTAACTAATTTAAATTCACCCATCAGTATAACCCATCACCATCACTTATTGACTTATTAACTCATTCTACTGCCTGCTATTACCGACCTCAATACCGTGACTATTTCCGTGGATGCACACACACAGCCAAAAAATAAAAAACACACACACACATACAGACACATCATTAGTCTAAGTACTTACTTTAAGTTTCCTTAAAAGTTTGTTTGGTTGAGTTTAGTTAGTTAAGTTTATTTGTCTGTTACTATAAGTTGTTATGGAAGAGCGGAGTCTCCTGGTACAGGCACATTACTTGCTTAAAAGGAGGCTCCATCCACTGAGCTACCTACAATACTCTGTAAACGAAAATAAACTATTTTTCATTTTTCAAACTGAACAACATTTCCTAAGGAACATAGGTCGAAACATGAAAAATTGAGCAATCAGCCGACTGCCTTAGTATGAGATATCGAATTTTTTTTGGGACTTTAAATCCCTTTGGGAGTTATTCAGTTTCATGGGGAGATTAAATAAAGTCACCCAATACACCCCAATATAACAGAAATCTATAATTAGGCTATCATCGTTAAGGTTGCCTGGAAGAAATTGCTACCTAGCAATAAGGCCGCCTTGTTGTACACTATGTTTTATGTTCTGTTGATTGTGCTGTATGTCCTTTTGTGCAAATAAAGTATATTGTATTGTATTGAACACCGTCGGATGGTCGCACTTTTTTTTGGCTTTTAGAAGCGATGATAGCCCACTTGGTAATGAGCCAGACTTGTAATCGGAAGGTTGCGGGTTCAAAGCCTGGTGCAGGCCTGTACCACTTAATTCGTCTTTTCGGACTTACCTATATGTACGGATTTCTAATTATCACTTGCTCATCGGTGAAGGAAAACATCGTGATGAAACCCGCACGTCCAAGAAAATTCAGTTTCAAAAGACGAGCGGTCCAGCAACCCGTATTGGGTCAGCGTGGTGGACTATGGCCTAAATCCCCTTCGTGTTTCGAAGGGAGGCCCGTGTCCCTCCGTGGGGACGTATATGGGCTGGTAAATGAAATAAAAAAAATGTGAAGAAGTTATCGATATCATCCAGGTAGCTTCCCAGAAGGTGACAATCTATTTCTAGGGTTTCTGTTCTGCAGTTTCAAACTTGGCCTAACAGACTCTGATTTACTTAGCGAGTAACTAGTTAGGTTACATTCATAGAAGCGCTCGTAACCTCGTGGGTGGCGTTCGCCGATTTTAACCGATCAGTGAAGTTAAGCAAATGGGGTGACCAAAACCGGCAAATGCCTCGAGCGTTACTGTGCTTCGGAGGGCACGCTAAGCAGTCGGTCACGGTTGTTGCCGATTGACTACAGTCGTTAAACCAAGTCAGAGGCCAGCGGTTTGAAAACTGTAATATCAAGGTAAGTCAAGTTCGCCAAATACTTAAGTATGCTTACAAGATAAGGAAAGAATAACGAATGGAAATTAGATGGAAAAAAATGCCGTTTTTAAGTGGACGGATTCTACAAACAGCCTGCGACATAGACTTTTGCTTTGCCCTTATTTCGTTCTCTTTATCGACTGTTTTCGTAGTGCAGCTGTACTAAATAATGTACAATTGGTCTAATCTGTATACACTAGACATAATAGAATAATATTTTTCGGTCAAGTTAGGTATCTGCAAAATTGTTTGTCGCCATTTTAGCTCCGACAGCTTTTTCATTAAGGTTCCACAAGTTTACAAGCAATCTGCAATTTGAAGGTCAACTAAATGTTACAATGTCACACAAACAATAACAGAGTTCCCATAATTGAAGGAATTTTAGGTGCACTTTATTTTCCCTCTGTAATATCGCTCGCTACATTAGTGCGAGAGAGACGGTGTGCTGTGCATCTCACTCGCACTCGTTGAAATCTCCATAACCCCCCTCCCGCGGGACAGGCATATATTTCTTGCAGCTACCCCGCCCCCGTGCCTCGCCCTATGCTATACGTTTCCATTGTATTACGACGCGTTTCAAACTAAAATTACACCAAAAAAAGAAAAACTTCGTTAGAAATGTAAATTAATACAGTTTTCGCGGATTTTTTTATATTCTGTAATAAGAATAAAGTTTCACGAGAACAATTGTGGATAATTAGTGTAGTTTAATTAGGTAATTATTGAATAATTAAGGTAATTTCTTAAAAAACTAACTTGTGTCTTTAACAACGCAATAATGGAAAATTAAGGGCTCAAAACCTGTTACTTTTGTACTCATATTTCATTTAATTACCATCAGAATGAATGTCAAAAACGGTGTCAAGTGGTTCTAGACGTACTGAAGCTCTGCCTACCCCGGAAGAATTATATGTGTGGGTCTGTGTGTAAAAAGCGCGTGAGATTTGTTTCAATTATTTGTACTAATAAATAATACGAGATTATTCGAAATATTTCAAGCATGACATTCCGCCTTTAGTGAGTTAACATTTATTAATAAAGTGAAATATTTTAACTTGGAAATGAAACTAGTATATTAAGATGTTGACGATACTTAAAAGCTGACCATAAATACATATACCTATACGGTTTTGATTTTTAATTAAAATAATAATAAATAAATAAATAAACGCTACACACTCAAAGGCCCACACTAAGGTTTTCCCTTGTGTCGTGGGTCCCTTGGAACACACAAAGACAAACACAAACACCCATGACCCGAGAACAAACATCTGCTTTTTACACAAATGTTGCCCCGACTGGGGATCGAACCCAGGACCCGCCGATCAAGAGGCAGCGTCACTACCACTCGACCAAACCGGAATTGAAAAACCTTAAAACAGCCCATGAGCAAAAACATTCATTCATTTCATTTTAGTAGTGATAGTGTTTTATTTTAGTACTGATCGCGTTTCCCTAAAAAAAATTCGCTGATTGATATCCTTTCATATTGACTATTTATGACATCAATAGGTACCTAAATAAATATGTATTACTAAGTTAAGAGATTTCAAATAAAGTACTTCCTTAGTTTTGCAAGATAAATGCTCGTGTGAATTTACCCATTTCATATCAAGAAAATTCTCGAAGTAATACAGTTGGCAATAACAATTAAAATAAACAATTTTACGATCACGTAAATAACTTCCTACTTTCTCGTACGTAAATAACTGCATTATTTAGACGCCTTTTATTGCTTTCTATTCAATAAATGTGGCAGCCATTTAAAAGTTGTAAAACTTTTCTGTAATTCTTGTAAAAATGCTTAAAAAAATAAAATATGTAGTATTAGGTACCAAATTGAAATTAAAGAATTTAGCACTGAATACCTACTGAATTTAAGGAATTTCACAACGTTTCATAATATGGACCGAATATCATTTTGACCTATTGAAAATTTAAAGAACATATTCAACCTAAATGCCTTTTTTAAAGATATAAATGAAAGACATTGCACACGCAATTTGCATTACTTATTTAGAATAAACTATCCACATTACATCAGGCATCTTAAATTTAAAATTTAGATCTATCATACACTGCGTTATGCATCACAGTGATTTAGGCTAAACAAACAACACCTTACTCTCATCAGAATTATGTAGGTACATACAATTTTAAAATTTCAGTAATGCATTCGTTAACTAATGTGAAATGCCAGGCCCTATTGTTATTTACATTATTTCAAAGGTATTTAATGTCTCGAAATGTTTCGCCTAATGGAAACAAAGCCACCGATTCTCGGTAATCGTACGAAGTCGTAAACAGCCCGCTGCGGCCTCGCGCCAAGCTACCAGACGGGCGACCAATCACCATCCGCCTTTAGCGTTTATCACGTCATGAACCGCCAATCAAAACCGGTCGATATCACGCCATTTCTAAAAATAGCCTATCTGAGTCATTGGAATAAAAGCAGTGGTTGTTTCTTAACAATGTTTAGAAACAAATGAGACGTCGAGCGGAGCGGACGTTCGCGTGCATGAGAAAGTTTTGAAGTTCGCGCAGTGAGTTTTAGTGTTACCGAGTTGTCGCAAGCGGGACACATGGTGCGCCACTCCGGCCACGGCATGGAGACCACGTTCTATGACGAGCAGTACCCCGTCAGCGGCCCCGTCGACAACCTGAAGCGGTCCCTCACCCTCGACCTGGACTTCGGGCGAGGCGGCAAGCGAGCGCGCGTCGCGGCGCCCGTGCTCTCCTCCCCGGACCTGCAGCTGCTGAAGCTGGGCTCGCCCGAGCTGGAGAAGCTCATCATCCAGAACGGCATGATCACGACCGCCACGCCGACGCCGGGCGCGCCCGTGCTGTTCCCGGCCGCGGCGCCCACAGAGGAGCAGGAGATGTACGCGCGGCCCTTCGTGGAGGCGCTGGACATGTTGCACAGCGGAGTGCGGGGCGAGCCGGCGCCGCGCCGGGTGTACGCTGACCTAGACCGGCCCGCCGAGCGGTACCCCACGCCCGTCGTCAAGGACGAGCCGCAGACCGTCCCCAGCGCGTCCAGCTCGCCGCCGCTGTCGCCCATCGACATGGACACGCAGGAGCGGATCAAGTTGGAGCGCAAGAGACAGAGGAACCGAGTGGCGGCATCAAAGTGCCGGCGGCGCAAGCTGGAGCGCATCTCCAAGCTGGAGGAGAAGGTGAAGGTGCTGAAGGGGGAGAATGTGGAGCTGGCGCAGATGGTGGTGAAGCTGAAGGACCACGTGCACCGCCTCAAGCAGCAGGTGCTGGAGCACGCCAACAGCGGCTGCCACATCGACTCCGCCTTCTGAACCCGCGCGCCGCGCCCCCACATTCCAAGCTAGTCGCGCCCGTAAGGACGCAGCATACAAAGCGATTTGTGATCTTAATTATACTGTGTAACATATAGTTAGACGTTAGTGTAAGGTGAGCTGTGGACCTATCGTTAAGTTTGAGAGATTAGGATGCCAGTGAGTGCAGAACCTCCGCTCGAATTCCGTGTTCACGTTAGAGGATCTACTTAGTGGGCAGTGCTATCACGGTCGGGTTGATTTCGCTGTAAGTCGCAGTTTTCCCTGTATCAGTATTGCGTTCTTGTTTAGAATAGCGTAGAAACTAGAAAGGATAATCGTGCAACGTCATTCGTGTGCAGATTGAACGAGGTTGTGCAACGTTGCCAGCTCGATACGGACGATTTTCCCGTTTCGGCGATGTTGCCGTACTTCCATTGTTGAAACTGGGGTTTCCATTGTTCATTTGTTCGGCCGAGGTGTATATTTTTTCCTCGAGTCGAACCATATGAAGATAATAATTAAATACTTATTTGCATTTGTGATTTTGAAATAAAAGTTGTAAACAGAGAAAGAGAAGTGTCGACAAAGGGAGGGCATAGTAAGTGCGAGAAGGATGGGCATAGTGAGGAACTGGCAACGGCGCGTATAGTCAGTCACGAGCGGATGTTCTGCTAATTAAAATTCCGCCTGCGCCGCCCTCGCGGAATGGCGGCCATGTGTTGTCGGACGTTCCGATTCACGTTATGTTGCACAAGGTTAACTTTTTACAACAATGGCGTCGCGACGCCGCCTGTGAGACGGAATTTGTTCGCTACGCTTGACAAAATTCGTGCTTGTGTGGAAGACTGAACGAATGTCAGTGCCTTGTACGCGTGAGTGCTAGTGTAAGAATGTTGCGCAAGTTTCCGATATTTAAAATGTTTCTCAGAACTGACCCGGTGCTCTTTACTTTAGTGGACGAGGCCGTCCAAGTGTGCGAGCGAGAGAAAAAGCAAGTTGAAATGTGTCTGATACGATGAGTGAATGAGACGGAAGTATTTATTAGTGAGAATGTTTACCTTTAGGACGAAGTAGCAATCTCGAGTGCCTACGCTTTGTAAACTGAAGCCTATACTTATGTTTTATTGTTTTTGTTACCATTAAATGCTACAGAACTCTGTACCATTGTCTTCTATAGGTTACTGTAAGTAATATAATACCAATTAACAAGTTGAATTGTTATAGAATATACGCGGGGAGCCAGCTGCCATCCCCTGAGGTCTTAGTATTTCAGGACCAAACGCTGGCGAACCTATTTGTATTATTTTTATACAAAATTCATCAGAATGTTAACAATAATTTGTAAGTTTATAAAAGAACAGTTATACTAAAATAATATATTTCTATGACTTTAACAAAGAATATTGTTTTATACTGAATAAAATATTGTATGATAAAATTGAATGAAGAGAAAATAAATTATGAAGATATTATACCATTTAACATTTTCTTTCATTTGACATGCCTGGGGGATTTCCATCTGGCACGCTTCCAAACTAGACCCAGTTTCAATAACAAAGAATCAAAATGTTCTGTGTCAAAAACCTGGATACTACTTATTACGCTGGCCAAATGTTAAATCTATACATCTTATAAATAGGAAAGATTTGATTGTTTGTTTGTTTGCAGTGAATAGGCTCCAAAACTACTGGACCGATTTGAAAAATTCTTTCACCATTAGAATCCTACATTGTCCGGGATGGACATAGGGTACATGATTTTCCCGAATTCCCACGGGAACGAAGTCCCGAGCGGAATGCTAGTTTATAATAAAATCTAAGAAGGCACACAAAGTTCATCACTTGCAGTCAGTCTACAAATAAAGTCACATTACGAAAAACGCAAAGACGCACGTTAACACTCTTGTAGTAAAAGTAGAAAAAAAACCTACACAGAGATAATTGCCGTAAATACTGTAGTAAGTAGTAAATTCAAACGCTTCTTCCACAAAGAAAACAAACAGTACTTATTCAATTGTAATGCAGAACGTAAACATAAACCTAATGAAAAAAAAAACAACGTAAACGATGCTCCATGAAATGCAAGATTATGTGGATCGAATAAAGGCGAGTAGGTAATCAGAATCAATAATAATGAAATCTGACATTGAAAAGACAGTTAGCAAAATTGCATTCGAAGTTACGTAATCACTATAATGATTACATCAGTGCACGCAATGCACAATGCTGCAATGAATACGTTGATGACGTCATTGTAGGTAATGATAATGACAACACACATTTTGGTAGGCCTGACAAAAAGTCTTAAGGCCCGTATAGGTACAGAAGGAGACTCAAGTCTTGATATATACTTAAGTATTGATTATCTCTCTCTTACAAAATCAAAATGACCAAAACGAAAGCTACTTAAGTATAGAACAAAGTCTGAGCTCCGTATTACAGAACGCGACTACTTAAGTAGCTGTCGTCTTTATCATTTTGATTGTGTGAGAGAGAGACAATCAATACTTAAGTGTAGATCAAGACTTGAGTGTCCTTTTGTAACACCACCCCATCTCTTTCCATGGGTGTCGTAAGAGGCGACTAAGGAAACTCAAATGAGACCTGCCTCCTAGTAATCCATCCCAGGCAACGACACTTCATTTTTTTCTGAATCTGAGGTGTCGTCCTATGGTCTTATGCGTTGTGGTAGGCCCTGGTTCGCGACCACCCTCCTACCTACCGAAGTCCGACGCCAAACAGCTTGCTGTGTTCCGTCGGTGCGTGGGAGTACCAGTGCCTTTATAGGCATTTTCTGGGTTAACTCGCTCCATCGTCGACCTCGTCTTTGACCTTATGGTCAAGATTGAGGTTAAGAGTTAACCCATCTTATAATAAAAAAATAAGAAAAAGTTATACTGGCCTTATAACCAGTGATGCTAATTGAATAAGGGGTTTCGTTGACCTAATAATCCAGTGACCTACCGGTAGGAGTGCCAATAGGGTAATGGCTTCAATAGGTCTGGCTGAATACAAGTTGTCTCGGCGCCGGCATTGAATTTTAGCTCTGAATTTTCCTTATAGAGGCTACAGCTACAACAACGACTCTCTGGATGTAATTCTGGATTGGTAAAATGGGTAATTAAGAGGTAACTAGCTTTCCGCCCGCGGGTCCACCCGCGTGGATTACAGATTACAGGTTATATCGTGCCCAACTGCGGTATAAAATGTACCCTATGTCCTTTCCCAGGCTCTAATCTATCTCTGTACCAAATTTCATCGAAATCGTTTCATTAGTTTAGGCGTGAAAGACGGACAGACAGACAGACAGAGTTACTTTCGCATTTGTAATATTAAAATTAGTAAGGACTAGCTTTCCGCCCGCGGCTCCGCCCGCGTGGACTACAGGTTATATCGTGCCCAACTGTGGGATAAAATGTAGCCTATGTCCTTTCCCAGGCTCTAATCTATCTCTGTACCAAAATTCATCAAAATCGGTTCAGCGGTTTAGGCGTGAAAAGGTAACAGACAGACAGACAGAGTTACTTTCGCATTTATAATATTAAGTAGGGATAAAGTAAGGAGTACTAATAATGTAATGTGGCTCCAAGTGGTTTGTGAAACCTCATGTTGCTCTGCTTACCCCGAAAGGGTTACAAGGCTTGAGTATATGTGTGTGTGTGAACTAAGACGATAAATAAATAATTGAAACCAACAGAACCTAAATACGACATAGTTCTATAGGTACGTAGACGATGACACTAGCCGAAAATTATAATGAAACTCAAAATGAATTCAAAAAAAAAACAGGAATAACAAAGTCATCCAAATAAACATGACAATTTAAAAGAAAATGTTCTCATAAATTGAAATCAATAAATAGTGGGATTAAAAATTGAGATTCACCTTTTCCAATTTGTTGTTCATCACATCACCTATAACAAACTTTGTTTTCAAAAGGTAAAATGGGAACTGGCGTCACTACGACTAAAGAACCTATATGATAATATGCACATACTGAAATCGAACTAAAAAATATGGAATTTCTATAAACGTTTTCATGTACAGTCAACTCAGGTTACCACAAACTGTCAAATTTCCCCAATGGATAATAAATTCTAATGCTTGGAAATAAAATTGAAAATCGATTGAAGAATTTTGACAGTTTTGGATAGCATGATGTGCTATTGTCCCTGTACCTACTTGTATGTATCGTACTGTTGATAGATTCTTCGTCCTTCATTGTAACCATACATTTTTCCTTTTTTTTGCCTATAATATTCTTCCTACTTTTAATTAAATACTTCTTTTATTTTAGTGATAATTTAATCATTTAGTACTATAGTAGATGTTATTTACATTTACACCCTGTATAAAATGAGAGCCGGGCTAGTGATTCAAACGTCGTTGTTTTTTTTTTATTATTACAAGATGGGTTAACTCTTGACCTAAATCTTGACCATAAGGTCAGAGATTAGGTCGTCGATAGAACGAAATAACCAAGAAAATGCCTAAAAAGGCACTGGTACTCCCACGCACCGAAGGAACACAGCAAGCTGTTTGGCGTCGGACTTCGGTAGGAGGGTGGTCGCGAACCAGACGGCCCTTCACAGAGCCTACCACACCGCATGAGACTATAGGACGACACCTCAGATTCAGATAAAAATGAAGTGTCATTGCCTGGGATGGATTACTAGGAGGCACGTCTCATTTGTGTTTCCTTAGTCGCCACTTTCGACACCCACGGAAAGAGATGGGGTGGTGTTATTCTCAACCGATCACCACACGGGCCCACGTCGCGTCTTTATGAGGAACGTCATTGGGCGATCAAACTTTAAGCAGATCCCTACTCTTAGGCCCGTATTATAGGAAACTCAGGTCTTGATCTATACTTAAGTATCGATTGTCTCTTTCTCTCACTATCAAAATGACAAAGACGACTGCTACTAAGTCAAGCACCAGCTTACGCGCCGTGCGATACAAATCCAGTATCTGATGTGATACTTTTTGGTGTGACGGGCAGTATAGATCAGAGTCTGAGTCGCGTTCTGTATTATGGGCCTAATTTTATTCTTGTCATAACCTAAAAACACACTCGCTAAACATAAATAATCGAAAATCTAAGCGCCCTGATCGTGCATTGGTGCCAAGGATATGGCAATGTTTGTGGGCCGTCCAACTAAACGTCAATCAATCGGATATCCGGCAAGTTGCAGATTTGGCAAACGTCTGAGGAACGGCCTTCTCAGAAATCGTATATCACATTTAGCACTCATTGAATCATTACATCATCGACATAACAGATAACTCTAAAGTAAAAAAAAATGTTATCACCCTCGACTTTCGATTGCTTATCTATACTACTAATATTATAAAGAGGAAAGATTTGATTGTTCGTTTGTTTGCATTGAATAGGCTCCAAAACTACTGGACCGATTTGAAAAATTCTTTCACCAATACTACCTACCATCTGTCTAAACAAAGCCTTATATGGCAAGCTTGTGGTACAAGAAAGCCGGGCCGTCCCCGTACCACCTGGAGACGGTCAGTTAATAAAGAGGCTGCATCAACTGGTCTGGGTTGGAAGGACATCGAAGCTGCCGCCCAAAACAGAGAAGAGTGGAAATCCTTTCTGAGAGCCCTATGTCCCTGATGAGGGATAACAGGATTACATCATCTCATCATCATCAATACTACCTACATTATCCCTAGGCTACATAATTTTCTAGAATTCCCACGGGAACGAAGTCCCGGCCTGAATGCTAGTAAAGTTAAACTATTAAGTAAAGTAGCTTGCCTATCTATTTTTTATAAGATGTACTTTGGGGAGTGTGCTCGGGAGCTGCATGAGCTCATTCCGCCTGCCCCATTCTTCTATCGGACGTCCAGACGCACCGCGGGGTACCATCCCTATCTTGTTGATATACCACGGATTCGCACTGAGCGCTTTTCATCATCTTTCGTATTGCGCACTGCTAGGGAATTGAATTCCCTGCCTGCGTCTGTATTTCCGAGTTCATATAACCCGAATCTCTTTAAGTTCGAGTGAACAGGCTCCTTCTGGGTGAGCTTGCTACATCCTCGACCGCATCTTTGCCCTTGGGCTAGATTGTGGTCAAGAGCGAACCCTTCATTAATAAAAAATAAAAAAAAATAAACGGCTCAACCAATTTTGATTAAATACAGCTAAAACCATCAAGATTACGTCAGCTTTCAAACAAAAAAAATCATTCCATTCGTTTCGGAGCTACGATGTCGCAGACAGATACACAGCGATGTCTCCAGAGAGTGAAACCGTTGGAATCGCATCACCATGCTAGTTTCAAAGCATTTGTGGTGCGGTTCCCGACGTTCATGCTGGAGACCGTCATGAAGGAGAGCTTTTGGCCGGAGGGCGTGGTGTTCCGCCGTTTCCGAGGGAGATTCCCGGTCGCAGACACCCCCGGAAAAACATCCGGGAAATAGTGTTAGTTAGTTTTATTTTGTTTAATTATAATTCATATGTATGTTAGTCTGTAAGGTATTTATCTATGGGCCTTAGTTGCCTGATAATAAATGATTTTATTATTATTATTATAGGTCAAACTTATAACATTCCTCTTTTTTTGTCAAAGCCAAAACGCTACTTTTTGTGTTGCTTTAGCTCGCTCCATCGTCGCCCTCATCTTTGACCTTATGGTCAAGATTGAAGTCAAGAGTTAACCCATCTTATAATTTAAAAAAAAGTTAACCTTTACGTCGCCCTTACATCGCTCGTAAAAGCTTCGACTTTAGTAATACAAATTTGTAACCTGACATGCTGCTGTCTGTACTTCAGATTAGATACTTGAGGTACATAGTTTTATTTCAGATCATTCATATACTTACAGACATAACAACTACATTGAATCCCCAATAGGGCCCCGTAGAACAATGATAGAGGCGCAACATTATCATCACAACAATAAACAGTTTACCAACAAATATTGTTTTATTGTTTATTTTGTTATACACTTAGCTCAAATGTTGACCAAACAACAATAATATAATATTTATGCTCTACATTTCTTATACAAACAACATGTTCAGAGCCATCTTGATGCCGAATGTGCTTTTTTATAATTCGTAAATGGCACGGCAAAATTGTATTACCATTGCCTCCTATGTAATATAAATACTAGAAGCTGAGAACATAGGGGGCAATGGTTATTCAAATTTCGAAGTGCCGTGCCGTGCCGTTCGAATTATAAAAAGGCCTTACGGCTGAAGCTACTGAGCGGTGTTGACTATTTTTTTATTATTATTTATCTTAAAAAGGAACTAAATCCAAAACCAAAAACCGAAGTAATTTTTGAAAACTATTGAGAAATAAAAAAGTTACAAGCTATTAAAATTTCAATAGAGGGGGAAATTGTCAAACAACGAAAAAGAGATGCACTTACTGGCACGTGACGTCACCGCCACAAAACGAGATAGCTAGTTCTTCATATCAGCCTATTGCAGTCCACTGCAGAACATAGGCCTCCCCCAAGGTGCGCCACTTTGCACGATCCTCCGTTGTTTTCATCCAGCCACTACCCGCTATCTTCTTTAGGTCATCTGACCATCTGGGGGGCGTCCTACACTACGTTTGCCAAGACGTGGTCTCCATTCGAGAACCTGTCTACTCCAACGCTTGTCGGTTCTGCGACAGACATGGCCAGCCCACTGCCACTTCAGCTTGCTACACTTTTGGATAATATCCATCACTCCGGTTTTCTGTCGGATGACCTTGTTTCGGATTCTATCCCTTAGCGAGATCCCGAGCATGGAGCGCTCCATTGCTCGCTGAGCGACGTGCAATCGGTGGGCCAACCTCACTGTCATGTTCCACGTTTCGGCTCCGTAGGTCATGACTGGTAGGACGCATTGATTAAAGACCTTGGTCTTTAGACACTGCGGGAGTGGCGACGAAAAGATATGACGCAGCTTCCCAAATGCTGCCCAGCCAAGCTGCACTCTTCTGATGATTTCCCGCTCGAAGTTGTCTCTACCTAACTGCAACGCTTGCCCGAGGTATACGTATTCAACACCGTCAACAGAGATCGGCCTGGACACGACATTATCATTGAACATGATCTTGGTCTTGTCCAAGTTCATCCCAAGGCCGACACGTCTCGAGGCAGCGTTAAGGCTGTGCAGCATTTCTAGCTATTTCTTAGGATATTATAAATGCTAATAACTTGTTCATTTATAAACTAATTATAATGCTGTTTTCAGATATTAATATATTTCTAGCATTATTTTTTGTTTCACATACAATAATTTATAAAATAAAACACTGTTAACATCCCTATTTTATTATCCGTCCCGCTCGAGTACGACGGTGATAGCGCGCGTAATGCGCCGCGGTCCTATGTCAAAATGTCAACATTGACAACTCCAGAGCGAGCAAGCCTTTGCGCGGGGCCCTCACGCAATCAAAGTGAAGTTGCAGCGTCGTCAGCCGAGTGGCGCGGCGTGTGAGTTTGTCGCCAACGCCATCGTGCTCGAGCTGGGTGGCGAAAGAGAACTATCGAAATGAAAGAGAACATTTGATGAGAGTTATCTTGGCCAACTGAAAGTTAAGTTGAGCTTTCAGTTGGCGGAGGCGCTGCTGGTTGGGGGGGTTGTCATCCAGTGTAAGAGATTTCGATACTTCTTAATTTCGCCACCTGAACGGATAAAATTACCATTGTAATTCGAACGCCATTGATTAGTTGACTTGACGCCCGCAGCTCTAGCATGATAACGACAAACTCGCGCTCGGCTCACGCTGTAACTTCACTTTGATTGCGCGAGGGTCCCGCGCAAAGGCTTGCTCGCTCTTGGCGTTGTCAATGTTGACATTTTGACATAGGACCGCGGTGTTGTCGCGGCGCTGTCACTATCGTACTCGGCCTGCTGATTGTTATAATGTCTTCTACATTTGCCTAGATTTTCAAATCTGCTCGTATAACATCTAACTAAACAGTGTTTTTAATATTGTATGTTTTTTGCAACAACAAAGTGCAATGAAGCGAATCTACCTACCTGTCAAAGTACAAAGTAAAGTGTATCAGTTATCTAGACCCATAGTACAAACCTTGCTTAGTGTGGGGTTTGATGACGGCGAGTAATTTGTTCAAGAATATTTATCGCTCGTGGCCCAGTGGCTCTCGCTGATCTCAACCGATCAGTGAGGTTAAGCAACGTACACAGAGGCAGAGAACCTGATAGTTTATCAAAGTGGCAATTTATCTCGAGAGTTTCCGTGCTTCGGAGGGCACGTTAAGCTATCGGTTGTCGATTGACTACAGTCGTTAAAACCAAGTCTGAGCCCATTGTGCGGTTTGAAAACTCTGACACCAGGGTTAGCCAAGTTCGCCACACACTTAACTATACCTATACGATAAGAAGAAGAAGAATATTTATTTATTTACAAACACCTGATCGCACAAGTCGTTTACATAATGTTCACAGAAGCAATTTTCATATTTCAACCTATAGTAATCTATGTCAACTAAAAAGCAAATTTGTCTGTGGGTATTATTTTTTTATTAACAACCATAACGTTATTCCGAAATAACAAACCTTTACAATACAATATATGTACTTTATTCAAATAACAGAACATGAAACATAGTGTACAATTAGGCGGTACAATAAGGGTACAACATAGAACATGGTTACCAAAAAAGAGCTCAATTTTAGGAAGACATCAATATTTTACAAGACAATGCCTATTCAACAAAATATTATGGAAAGGTGCCAAAAAAAACTCGGTGTGCGGTCGTCTTTCAATATGCGTGACTCAGAGGTAGAAAATATCGGTACCTTTGCTTATTTCTAACAAAAAACGGCCAAGTGCGAGTAGAGTTTGCCTTAAGAATAACCCAAATCTAATATTACAAAGAGGAAAGATTTGTATGTAACGAATAAACTTAAAAACTCCTGGACTGATTTCAAAGATTCTTTCACCATAAGGATGCTAACAATAACCCTGAGTAACATAGGCTACAAAATTTTCCCGAATTCCCACGGGAACGAAGTTAAGAGCGGAATGCTAGGCATTTTAAGGCGACTACAGCACCTAAATTACGATTTTATGATGCGTAGATAAGCATGACGCACTGCATTAAATCGAAGAAAAAAAATACTAAGGTAATATTCAGGGAATAAACTAGATAAGTAGTTTGCTGAAAACATGATTCAGCACTTTTGGCTCGATAGAAAAAGCTCACAAAGTCACCTCTAAATACCAATATTGTGTATCTTTTAAGCTGTAAAAACGATAGTAAAATGCACACAGGAACTTGAATTTGCTATCAAAATGTTCGTGATTGAACACTCTCGATAAGTAGTTAACGCATTTTTCGATTTAAGCTGTTACCTTTCCATAAATCTCATTTTTCTAACTATCGAACATGTTTTTACGCACGCAGGCTTTCATAGTCCGTAAACTTCGTGTATCGACACTTTTCGCACTGCCGGCCCAGGCCTGTTGAGAGACGGAGATGGCACTATTCCTATGTGTGCTGCCTTTATCGGGTGCTGTAGTCGCCTTAAATTCATGAAAAGACTTGAGACCTACGACCGAGCCCTGCGGTACTAAATTAATTTGTAATAAAAGATTCTCAAAACTTTATGTAGAAAGTACAATAAACAATAAGTTGTAGTTTTCGGGTTTAGTTTCTTATATGTAAAGAGGGCAGTGCATAAGGTTACGCCATTTACATTCCAAAACCACTCTTAGCCCAACAGCATAGAGCACAGAGTTGCACGCATGTCATAACCTCATGTGCTTCTGTACTTATACTCTGCTTAGTAAAACCCTTTACAAGTTGTACTAAGTAGGGGCCATCCATAAATTACGACACACGAATTTCATGATTTTTTGACCCCACCCCGTCCTTGTCACAGCTGGTCACATTTGTGAGACTCCCTCCTCCCTAGTGTGACGTCACATATTTTGCAATTTTACATCTAGTAATTAATGAAATTAGTTTTATTTCCATTTAAATTATATTAGTTGCAAATGTTTTTGAGTTTTTCCTTAATAGTTCAAAGTTCGTGTTTAAACACTTTGATTTCATAGATGTTGAAACGTGACGTCACGAAATGTAGGACCCCTCCCACCCCCTTGTCACACAATGTCACACTTCGTCGACCCCCTCCCGCCCCCTTAACGTGTGACGTAATTAATGGATCGCCCCGTAGCGTAGTGGACCAAATCCTTCAAGCTTTCGTTTTGCCTCTTTACTGCGAACCCCTAAAGGTTTGAAATCCCAGATAACATACAGTCAAAATAGAAACAAATGGAACAATAGTGTTAACAACAAAACTGAACTTCGTGGTAGATATCAGGGCGAAAACAAATTCCGAATTCTTGAAGATAACATATCTCTGTGAGATGTATACAGATAAGTATCTAGATATCGTTTTTGGTAAATATTAGATTAGATACACTTTATCTTGTTTCCGCATTATATTACTTAGGTATTTTTTTAAGAAACTTTAAAAAATAATGTCATGCGTAAAGTGTTTCTGTGAACCCTTTATCTACAGTAATATTATAAAGAGGAAAGATTTGTATTTTTGATACTGCACAAAGATTTGTATACTGCACCGATTTCAAATCTTTCTTTCACCATTAGGATGTTACATTATCCCTGAGTAACATAGGCTATATAATTTTCCAAAATTCCCACGAGAACGAAGTCCCGAGCGGAATATTAGTAACTATTAAGTTATCAACATTATTCGACGCATCAATTATGATATAAAATCAAATCAAATCAAAAATACTTTATTTTCATAGAACATACAAAGTATTTCTTGAAACGTCATAAAAATACATTAGCAAAATCAATGTAAATCATTGAGCAAAATAGTGAATCACATTAGCATTTTTTACTTGGCGCCTATTCGCAAAGATGCAGTCTTCCTCATGAGAAGAATAGGCAAGAAACTCCGAGGGTCGCTCTTTTTAAGTCAATCATATAAATTTTCTTACTTCTAATTTTAACTGACTTTATATCTGAATAACTCTGGAGCTGAGCAATTTATTCCCATGGTTGCTTGTCTAACAGATAATCAGAAATTCTGTAATAGCCCTTTTTACAAAGTTTTTGTTTAATTATTGTCTTAAATTTTTGTAAAGGTATGTTTTGAATACACGTGGGAATCTTATTGTAGAAGCGTATACATTGACCCATAAAAGAGTTTGTTACTTTGTGGAGACGACTGTCTAGCAAATCCAAGTTATGTTTGCTTCTAGTGTTTACATATGACACAGGCGATAAGCTTACTAGGAGTCTTTTGCCACTAATAGTTTTAAGCTTACCCTTTATGAAAAAAAATATTTATTATTAATTATTTAACGTAAATAAATAAATAAATTTTCTTGGACTTAGTGTAATCTAACCCCTAAGGAAGATAAAGGCTTAATTATATGGATGCTAAGTAATTGATATAGGTATTATAGAATACTTTTTTTGTAAAAACATACATTTGATAATAAACACCAAAACTCCGCACAAATAATTGAAAATCATTGAGAATATAATTTTAAAATATTTGTCTTGATCGGCAATAGAACCTACAACCTTCAGATCAGTAGACGAGGTCACCATTTGAGCTATCAGGCTAGTCATTTGTTATTTATTACGTTATGTTAAACAATCACGATAGCAAAAAAACAGTGATAGCCCAGTTGGTAATGAGCCAGACTTGTGATCGGAAGGTCACGGGTTCAAATCCTGGTGCGGGCCTGTACCACTAAATTCGTCTTTTCGGATTTATGTACGGATTTATAATTATCGCTTGCTTAACGGTGAAGGAAAACATCGTGATGAAACCCGCCCGTCCAAGAAAATTCATTTTCGAAAGTCGAGCGGTCCACCAACCCGCATTGGGCCAGCGTGGTGGACTATGGCCTAAATCCCCTTCGTGTTTCGAAGGGAGGCCCGTGCCCCTCGGTGGGGACGACTATGGGCTGGTAAAAAAACAATCACGGCCTTTCAGCAGCTCGAGTACGATGGTGATAGCGCGCGGAATGCACCGCGGTCCTATGTCAAAATGTCAACATTGGCAACGCCAGAGGGCGAGCAAGGCTTTGCGCGGGGCCCTCGTGCAATCAAAGTGAAGTTTCAGCGTCGTCGGCCGAGTGTCGCGCCGCGCGTATTCGTCGCCATCGTGCTCGAGCTGCTGAACTCTAATTTGTAAGTACCTAAGCCCTAATTAGGTACAATGTTTCCATCGAATACGGAAGTACATTTGAGGTAACTAAGGTACTATACCTATTTCAAAAGGCACTGCAAAAAACAGCCTTTGTTAGCCATCGCTACATTGTTTTTGATAACGATTCCACTTCCAGGTAAATCCATTAGCTTAACTACCTTCCGTGGTGTTTCTTACGTGGGAAACTAAGGTCCATATTACAGAACGCTACTCGGACTCTGATCTATACTTAAGTAGCAGTCGTCTTTGTCATTTTGATATAGAGAGAAAGAAACTTAAGAATAGATCAAGACTTAAACCTCTTTTTGTAATCGGGCCTAAATGTAGTTAGCTACAGTCAGAGCACAACGGTTTTAACATTTTGTTAAGATCGAATGTGCTCTTGTCTGTTTTTCTTTTGTATTTATTCAGTGCCATGCCCTAACGATCCACGCATATCGGCGACTTCGCCTTTTTATAATAGGTCTTTACCTATGAAATTGCCGTTTTTCATACAATATAATAAAAATAAATCTAAAGTAAATATGTATTAATTTGACTCAATATCTTCGTTATATGGCCAAGGTTTAAATAAAAAACAATTTTAGTATAATAGCTGTTCAATCAGATAATAAATCTATATATAAAAAGAAAGTCGTGTTTGTTACAACACTTATAACTCAAGATCGGCTGGACTGATTTTGATCAAATTTGGTATGGAGGTAGCTGATACCCTGGATTAACACATATGCTACATAATTTTCCGAAATTCCCACGGGGACGAAGTCCCGGGCGTAAAGCTAGTTATGAATAAAATAAAGATTGAGAAAAAATCGGCAATGTCATAGGTAAAGACCTATTATTTAATTTTTGATTAAAATACTTCTTCAACCTATGGCCACCCAACGCTGAGTGTAGGTCTCTTACATAGCACTCCACTCTCTTCGATCTTGAGTCTTTCGCATCCAGTGCCTGCAATCCTGGCAAGATCGTCAGCCCTTCTCATCGGTTGTCTGCCCACGCTTCTACGCCTAGTTCGAGGTTTAAATACTTGTACATTGGCAACATCATGATTGTGAACGCCTTTTTTTTCAACCCCGACAAAAAAGAAGGGTGTTATAAGTTTGACGTGTGTTTCTGTGTATCGGTTTTGTCTGTCTATAGCATCCTAGCTCTTAAACGAATGAAACGATTTAGATACGGTTTTTATTTGAAAGTTGACGTAGTCAAGATAGTTCTTAGCTAAGTATATTTGATCAAAATTGGTTCAGCTGTTTAAAAGTGGCCTCAGCCGTGTGGTGATCGGTTGAGAATAACACGACCCCATCTCTTTCCGTGGGTGTCGTAAGAGACGACTAAGGAAACACAAATGAGACCTGCCTCCTAGTAATCCATCCCAGGCAACGACACTTCATTTTTTTCTGAATCTGAGGTGTCGTCCTATGGTCTCATGCGGTGTGGTAGGCTCTGTAAAGGGCCGTCTGGTTCGCGACCACCCTCCTACCGAAGTCCGACGCCAAACAGCTTGCTGTGTTCCGTCGGTGCGTGGGAGTACCAGTGCCTTTATAGGCATTTTCTGGGTTAACTCGCTCCATCGTCGACCTCATCTTTGACCTTATGGTCAAGATTGAGGTCAAGAGTTAACCCATCTTATAATAAAAAAAAAAGAAAATAAAAAGTTGTAAGCAATATAACTGCTACTGCAAACAATAAAACACCACTTAGACCTATAACCAGAATCTACTTAAAAGTTCGAGTGAATAGGCTTCTTCTGGGTGAGCTTGCTACATACTTCGCCCTTGTGCTAGATCGTGGTACTTAAATGTAAAGACTGATGTGCTGCCGTGTGTACATACTACTTTCTTGCATTAGAAAAAATGGATTGTTTACAATTAAGACGTCGTTTTATAAAATGCCCTAAAATTACGTAATTATAGTGGTTTAACAACATTTATGGAGTCAAAAAAGACCTAAACCAGTTTTTGAATTAGGTAAATGAAGGCAAAATGAAATGGATTCAGAGAATTGCTAATTTATTAAAACCTGTAGGTATAAGTAAGTATTAAAATATTCCGACACCAAAACAGGTCATTAGTTAGTAGTCATTACTATTACGTAATTGAAGAAAGATACCTATATTTTACCTAATATTTTGTCATTCATTAATGTTAATGCGTTAAATACAAAATAATTAGGCTATCTTTAATAGAAACCCCCACGAGAGTGCCTGTGCTCGATTCCTTCATAACTCACTAGCATTCCGCTCGGGACTTCGTTCCCGTGGGAATCCGGGAAAAGTTATGTAGCCTATGATACTCAGGGATAATGTAGCATCCTAAATGGTGAAAGATTTTTCAAATCGGTCCAATAGTTTCGGAGTCTATTCAATGCAAACAAACAAACGATCAAATCTTTCCTCTTTATAATATTAGTGTAGATTATGTAGAAAAGACTAAATAAAGTAAAACAGTTTAAGATAGCCATGGCAGGTCAATGGTAATTTTTATTACCAGCCCATATAACGTCCTCACCGAGGGGCACGGGCCTCCGTTCGAAACACGAAGGGGATTTAGATTATAGTCCACCACGCTGCTGGCCCAATGTGGGTTGGTGGATCGCTCGTCTTTCGGAAACGAAACTTTTCTTAGGTGTGCGGGTTTCATCATGAACATGTTTTCCTTAACCACTGAGCATTGGTAATTAAAAATCTCTTAATAAATGACTGTTACGTGGAATTGAATGTATTTCATTAATTTGTTTAATTTCGCAAATTCATCATAATTTTTAGATGTTGTCAAAATGGATTGCGTTAATTAATTACAAAATACAGAAAAACGTTAACGGTTAAAATGTCAAGGCAGCTAAAATGGTGTTTAATTTTGTTCTGGTTATTTTTTTTCACCAAACCAAAATCTAAAGCATTGCGCAAAGATGTGGTTAAAGATGTAGCAAGCTCACCCAGAAAAAATGTATTATTTTTTGTCACTTGTATTATTTATGGCAAGGAAACATAAAAGCAGAGGATTTTTTTTATTGTTTATCTTAAAAAGGAACTGAATCCAAAACCCAAAACCGAAATAATTTTTGGAAACAATTGAGAAATAAAAAAGTTACAAGCTATTAAATTTCAATAGAGAGGGAAACTGCCAAAGAACGAAAATGAGGTGCACTTACAGGCATGTGACATCACCGCCATTTGTTTGCATAGGTAAAAACGAGATACTTAGCTAGCTCTCCCCACAAAACGAGATAGCTAGTCCTTACGATAATATAAATGCCAATAACTCGTTCATTTATAAACCCATTTTAATGCTGTTTTCGGATATTGTTTTCGGGATTATTTTTTTTAACACGCTTTTATTAGCTCGGGTTGTATGTATGTATGTATGTATGTATGTAACGGAATCTTTGAGCCTAATTTTCACTGGTTTCTAGACGTCTGATCAACTTGAAACTTTGCACACGTGTTAAGGGCCGATGACAATGCAATAACCCGATAAAAATTTTCCATTATCCTGATTAGGATCGTCAGGATTAATAAATCTCTTCAGGGACTAAAAAATGGAAAATAAATAATAGTTTAAAAAAACTAAAAAAACACGCTTTTATTGCTAACCGAACTAAAAAGTAGAAAATAATTTTTAATTACAATCAGGATAATTCAATTCAGAGTAAAAAGCGTGGGGTGCATTTTACAATATTTTCATAACATTCAATACATCAAAAATTATTTTCTACTTTTTAGTTCGGTTAGCAATAAAAGCGTGTTTTTTTAGTTTTTTTTTAACTATTATTTATTTTCAATTTTTTTGCTTCAAAAATTATACACTGTCAACATCCCTAATAAGAACCATCTCGATTACGTCAGACTTCATTTTAAAAAAAACAACATCAATACAGGTAGTGACAAATCCACAATATGAACCTCTTTTTTGTCGGAGGTTAAAAAGAGAATCGCTCGGTACGAATTTAATTACCGGGATCACACGAGTTAAGGGTGGTACCTAGCGTATTGGAGGTAATGGTAATACAATTTTGCCGTGCCGTTTTCGTATTATAAAAAGGCCCAATGCTGGTTGGTGCAATCGGACATAATATAGGTGTTGTATTTATAATAGGTAGGACATCTATCTACTTGTTATATTGTATTTCTTTGTGTGTAAATTTCCATTGTTGTTGTTAAAAGATAACCATTCTGTTTTATTAAATTCGTTGACTTAACTTTCACCAGATTTCTCGTGATGGCTACCTACTGGTAGAGCCTTTTAAGATGGTCCTTCGTGACACACTTTCTTTTTATTCGATTCTAAAAAGAGGTTCTTTATAAAACTCATTTTTTACAGTTCTTTATAAAAAATAAACAAAATCAAGAATACACCGTATTCCGTGTAAGAATACACCGAATACACCGAATACACCGTTTTTATACACCGTTGTATACACCGTGTAAGAATACACAGAATACACCTTTTTTACCGTGTGGTGATCGGTTGAGAATAACACCACCCCATCTCTTTCCGTGGGTGTCGTAAGAGGCGACTAAGGAAACACCTGCCTCCTAGTAATCCATCCCAGGCAACGACACTTCATTTTTTTCTGAATCTGAGGTGTCGCCCTATAGTCTCATGCGGTGTGGTAGGCTCTGTAAAGAGCCGTCTGGTTCGCGACCACCCTCCTACCGAAGTCCGACGCCAAACAGCTTGCTGTGTTCCGTCGGTGCGTGGGAGTACCAGTGCCTGTATAGGCATTTTCTGGGTTAACTCGCTCCATCGTCGACCTCATCTTTGACCTTATGGTCAAGATTGAGGTCAAGAGTTAACCCATCTTATAATAAAAAAAATAATAAAAACACCGGAAATTGTTAATACAAAGGAAGGAAAACGATAAGAGACACATATAAAATAAGAACATAGATTCTAGCTAGCCATTATTCTAGGCATTAGATTCTTATCATACTCATTCCATTTCTAAAACTGGTACAATATTCAAATCGGGCACATTTTTTTCATACCATGTTGGGTGTTAAACGACAATCGCGGTTGTGCCCTTTGTTCTTTGAACAAAGAATACTGCGCGTGCGCAAGTATGTGTTCGACGTAGTATTTGTTACAGGAATAGTTGTGAACTCGACAGTATACGTAATGCCTATGTTATAGTATGAAATATCGTAATTATATTATTATTCTTATTCTTAATAATATAATTACGATATTAATATTCTTAATAATATAATTCTTAATACCTAATGTAATTCTTAATAATATATATCATGTAACTGTTTGTAAAAATTCTACTTGCCGATATCATGGTTTGCCGGTAGCTTTGTATGTCGATTAGATACAGTGTTTGCTGACAGCATGGTTCATCGAAAACTTTTATACACCGGTAGCATGGTTTGCCGGTTATACTGTAGTCCCGTGATATCCATCCCACAGTTGCCATGGAAACCTTTG
Source organism: Aproaerema taeniolella (assembly GCA_949987775.1). NCBI lineage: Eukaryota > Metazoa > Arthropoda > Insecta > Lepidoptera > Gelechiidae > Aproaerema > Aproaerema taeniolella. The sequence continues at coordinate 15,441,686 of OX465261.1, read as the reverse complement.
CGAATGGGCTTTTTTATAATTCGAAAACGGCACGGCAAAATTGTATTACCATTGCCTCCTACATACTACGGATTTTTGTAGTTAGGAACATAAGGGAAATGATAATTCTTTGAAGTGCCGTGCTTTGCCGTTCGAATTATAAAAAGGCACATTAAGCGTAGAGTCAATATGCCGTGTGGTGATCGGTTGAGAATAACACCACCCCATCTCTTTCCGTGGGTGTCGTAAGAGGCGACTAAGGAAACACAAATGAGACCTGCCTCCTAGTAATCCATCCTAGGCAACGACACTTTATTTTTTTCTGAATCTGAGGTGTCGTTCTATGGTCTCATGCGGTGTGGTAGGCTCTGTAAAGGGCCGTCCGGTTCGCGACCACCCTCCTATCGAATTTCGACGTGCGTGGGAGTACCAGTGCTTTTAAAGGCATTTTCTGACCTTTATGGTTGTTTGTTATGGAAGCATACAAGGGTTCGCGCAGGTAGTGCAATGATTGTGGCAATCAATTAAAACAACCAAATTATTTTGAATGAAAGGCGCGTGATGAACGTCTATCCCGAGTGCGTCTTTGCCAAGCAAACACACTGAAAAAAATCGAGCCAATCAAGTATACCATCCATCCAATATGTATACCATCCAAGCACTGAATAAGAAAATTGAAAAAGAACTGAGGGGCGCGCGCGCCGGGCGCGCGGTACGCCGGGACGCCGGAACTTCGCAGCGACCAATTAGAAAAAATGTTAAGACGCGGGGATTGGCTACTTACGTCACGCCTCTTTTTAATATTTTTATTACCTAGAAAACATTTAGAGAAGACTTAAATTAGTTCCTTAATTAAGTTACATCCGCAACAATGGTCAAGATTGAGGTCAAGAGTTAACCTATCTTATAATAAAAAAAGAGTCAAAAGAACAAATATGCATATAATTAAATCCTATAATGTAACATCCTGAATGAACGAATATGTTTGTATGTATTTAAACCCTGACTTATTTATCTTTTGACTTTGACATCATTATTTTGAAGTAAGTAGTTAAGTAACTATGAGGTGACCTAAACTGTCTCTTCCATCTTTCATCAGGTAAATTTTTGGTGATTTCTTTAATTCGTATTATTTTTGTTAATTGTTTATGGTTAATGAGTACCGTCATCAACTCAATAACCATACTGGGTGAAAAAAAAACATCCTAGCTATATTCAAAACACTGAACCAGTATCACTCAAAGAACACATTAATGAAAAAAAAAATTTTTTTTATATTTTTTCAATGGGAATAGTTCATTTTTTTGTCTAAACGTAGACATTACTTCTACACCAGGCACGCGAGGGGTACGGGAAGCGTTCGGGGGGTGCACCCGAGCAGTGTCAACGTTTAGGAAAAAAAAACCACCGATAAAAAATAAATAAAAAGAAAGTGTAAGTGATACTGGTTCAGGATTTTCAATACCTACAGCTAGGAGGTTCTTTTTCAACCTTTATAAAAATAATCAAGTAATATTTAAGTGTGTCTGTGGTCCTAGAAACTTCACGAAATGCCTACACTACACATATTCACAGTGACACGACATCTACGTGAGTGTGCGTATGTTTACGTTAACGTGGCTGAAGCACGTAAACGATCTAATTAAAATAATTACTCTGAGTAAACGCGCACGATTTGACAAAATTAAATTAGGTATATCTATTGAAAAACAGCGCGAATGCACTTTTAACTGGCAAATGCTGAAACAAGAACTTTTGGTACTATAATAATATTGGGTTACCTTTCTTAATTATACTTTTTTATTTTTTTATTATGAGATGGGTTACCTCTTGACCGAGATCATTGATGAGGTCGACGACGACGGGGCGAGTTAACCCAGTTACTTACTTTTTTTTTTAAACGATAACATTGTTAATAGTGTCAATTAACTATGTTTCGTTTCTTTCATTTTATGGACGGCCCCTTACTGGGTTCAACAATAAGCCTGGAAAGAGTGGACAGCTGGCACATATTTCAAGCTCTTATTTCACTTCCAGGGCAGCGTGAAAGTATTATTGTCACCGGAAAATTATAAAAATCGTACAAATTCACTAGTATAATTATAAAACGAAATTTTAAGGGCCGTTTTTATGAAATTAGGATAAGTTTGGTTAGGTTAGGCGTTTTAGGTTCGGTTAGAATAGGCTGCATTAATATTTAAATATAAAAAAACCCCGTCAATGTGAAAAAATGGGACCGTTCACAAAGTATCGAGAGTTTTTTTAATGTCAAAACTTTTATCATTTTATCATTTAGTTTTGTTTTAGTTTGTTTTAGTTAGATATAATTTAATAAAAGCAAGTATTTATTTTATGTATGGAAGAGCGGTACCACCTAACACAGGCTTATTAGCTTAAAAGGAGGTACCAACTACTGTGTACTTTTAGCAATTAAGTATATTGAAAATAAAATTATTTTATTTATTTATTTTTTTATTTATTTATTTTATTTGATAATCTTACTAAGTCAATTTACAATATTACGGGTTTGACAATGTTACGGTGACATTCTTACACCGTTTTAGAAATAAAGTTGTGTTATTGGGTGAATTTGGGTGGAATTGCAATTAAAATCTGCGTTCGTGAAAGATTTAACGACCTCTGATACCAGAAAAGGTTTTGTGACTCATTGATCATTTGGAACCTCAATTAAGATCTTAATTACCACTCAGTTTTGGCGTTGGTTGGTAAAGCTAACAGTCCAGAGTCTATATTGTAACATAAATGCTCTCTCAACATAACTGTAGTAGCAACCGCAGTGCAGCAACAAAGGTCTTGGATCGGCGTGGTGGTATGGAGGTTGAATGAAACAAATTTCGCATGTTTGAGGAGTGCGAACTCTTCATTTATTATTCATTAAGGACGTCACATTAATATTAATCTAAGACTAGGAGGCCTAATGTCTGGATTAACTCACATTTTGTTTTAAAGATAAAATATCTCGACGTATCGTGTTGGACGAGCAAACACGACGGCCGGTTTGGTCCAGTGGTAGTGGTGCTGCCTCTTGATCGACGGGTCCTGGGTTCGATTCCCAGTCGGGGCAAACATTTGTGTAAAAAGCATATGTTTGTTCTCGGGTCATGGGTGTTTGTGTTTGTCTTTATGTATGTTCCGAGGGACCCACAACACAAGGGGAAACCTTAGTGTGGGCCTTTGAGTGTCTAGCGATCATTTTTTTTTTAAAAAAGATCAAGATGACCACCGGAAACAACGTTCCAATTAGAGACAAAAAATTATGGAAGTCAGCGTTATTATTTCTTTTTATCGTATAAGGAATACTATTCACACAACATCAACGAGCCAGGAGGCTACCCGCAAAAAAGGGTTTCTTTCCCAAGAAACCCATGATAAATCCTTACCCTTACCAATATTTTAAGCTAGCTTTGGTTCGCTAACTGTGGTCATACAAATCCAATATGGCAGGTTCCCCAAGATGGCGGACTAGTTATTTTATTTTGCACCCCATGATATGGAAATCAAATGAAAGGGTTTGCAAGAATACGAAAAAATATATGTTTATATTAAAAAATCGCGCGATTTTTGCACACCAGTATATGCAGAATTTGAATCGCAGTATCGTACGTGCCGTAAACACAAGCGCGCGGGGTAAAGCTTGTTTTTATTAAAAAATCAAAAAGTGGCGCTCGCTGATCTGAACCAATCAGTGAGGTTAAGCAACGTATACAAGAGCAGGGAACCTGATAGGTGACCAAAGTGGCAATTTACCTCGAGCGTTTCCGTGCTTCAGAGGGCACGTTAAGCAGTCGGTCCCGGCTGTTGTCGATTGACTACAGTCGTTAAACCAAGTCAGAGATCAATTGGCAGTTTAAAAATTCTGATACCAGGCTTAGTCAAGTACACTACACTCTTGATTATATCTTCACGATAAGAAATAGATTAAAATAAAAATGATTTTCAACAAAAATTTGTTTTAACAGTTTATGTTTTCATCGCCTTGATGTGCACAAGCTTAACACGAGGAAAATGTCATTGACATTGGATTATTCTAAACACCCGAACCGAAAGAATGGTGATCATTCATTGTCACAGTTTTAAAGGGGAGAAACATTGAAACATAAATAACCATAATATAACTTTTACACTATCATTTCAAGGCATTTTAGTGTAGGAGGGACGTGATTGACTTTTTGTTCACGTTTAAACTAAATTTTAAGAGTGATTTCGATAAAAATAAGTTTACTTTTAACCTTGTTTTTATAGTTTTGTAATAGTAAAGACAAAAACACAAGGCTTGATTAACAAAGTCAAGTTTTTCGTATTTATTTATAGATCCCAAATTCTCACTGAAGCCGTCATCAGTCCAACCCGCACTTGGCCAATAGCCAATTTATTGCTTTTTTATCGATTGCTGAAATACATAATCGTAAACCAAAAAAATTTAACATTTATTTTGTACCTTTTTTTCATTCACACGATCGACACACCTGCATATTTTTATAGAAAAAACAAATGACCGGAGCAAAATTCAGATATCAACTATCTTCAAACATTCATTGAAACTCCAAAGAAAATGGCGAATAGAAACAACTTAGTTTTTGTTGGAGTTTTGACTGTAATCACAATTACAAACCAGAAAAGATCGCTCAGAATCATCTCAGGTGATCCAGTGGAAAACAATAAGTATCATTACGTGCTTGCCATCGCATATATTGATGTCATGTCGTTTGACGAGATCTCTGCGCAGTTGGTAGGAAGTGCTGCTCTTATAGCACCTACCTGGGCCCTCACCGCGGGACACTGCATCGGTGATGGAATGGAATACACCTCAGTTGTCTTGTACGGGGACCTCAGTAAAAACACCACAGTAAAACGCATAAAAAGAGCAGTAAGACATCCAAATTTCCAACACATATACAGTCGGAGTAAAAATATCCTTAACAATGATATTGGACTGATAATGACGGAGCGTTTTGATAACAAAATGTTAGCAAAAGTATCTGCAGTTGACTACAAGTCGCTAATTGGAAGACCTGTGACGCATGTTGGAACTGGCTTACACGTCACTGATAACGAATATTACGAGGGAAAATTTCAGGCACCACAAATAATTATGTCCCATGATTTGCACCCTCTGGCGAGCACATCTTTCAAATTGACGTTTAAAGGAATTGCTTTAAAGTGCGACTTTTCGAAACCGCAAATTAGAATATGTGTAAGGCCCAAATGTACCAATAGAATTCAAAGAATACACTTTGGAGATTCTGGAGGTCCCTTGTTCTACCTCAGCCGGATAGTTGGCGTGGCTTCTGATGCGGCTGATTACGAATCCGAGTCTTTTTTTACACCAGTCAGCCCCTATGTTGACTGGATTGTTTCTGTCATAAAGAAATACAAGAACAGAACTTTAATTTGAATTAGCAAAGGATGCCGCGGGCGCATTTTACACTCTAACGCAATATCTCAAACGCAATGGCCCAGTTGGTAATGAGCCAGACTTGTAACCGGAAGGTTGTGGGTTCAAATCCTAGTGCGGGCCTGTAGCACGAACTTCGTCTTTTCGGATTTGTGTACAGATTTTTCATAATCATCAATTGTTTACAAGGAAAACATCGTGGTGAAACCCGCACGAAAAGAAAATGCGTTTTTTTTTTGTTTGAAAGCTCGGGGTAGTTTTTAGCTATATTTAATCAAAATTGTTTTAGCCATTTAAGAGTTATGAGCGATTGAATGTCGTGGCCGATACAAAATAAAAATTGTAGAGTTATAAGTTATAACTCCTGAAGTACTGTGCTAGCTAAAGTTAGAAATTATATGTTTGCTGTTACCAATAAACGTGTCTACTCTTACTGAGGAAGCATTTTAAAAAACAGTTCATAGAAGACTATTTTAAGGCGACTACAGCACCCGATAAAGGCAGCACACATAGGAATAGTACCATCTCCGTCTCTCAACAGGCCTAGGCCGGCAAAACGAACAGTGTCGATACACGAAGTTTACGGACTATGAAAGCGTGCGTGCGTAAAAACATGTTCGAAAGTTAGATAAACGAGATTTATGGAAAGGTAACAGCTTAAATCGAAAAATGCGTTAACTACTTATCGAGAGTATTCAATCACGAACATTTTGATAGCAAATTCAAGTTCTTGTGTGCATTTTACTATCGTTTTTACAGCTTAAAAGATAAACAATATTGGTATTTAGAGGTGACTTTGTGAGCTTTTTCTATCTAGTTTTTGTCCTGAATATTACCGTAGTATTTTTTTTCTTCGATTCAATGTAGTGCGTCATGCTTATCTACGCATCATAAAATCGTAATTTAGGTGCTGTAGTCGCCTTGAGCCAAAAACTTTTTACTTATAAAAAAAGTTTCCCAAACACATTTGTGAAATGAAAATGTCAAAAACCTATCGCTAAAAATCATTGTCTGCCATGCACAGTGTTCTTTGAAAGCCGAGGGTGTCGACCTCCAGTTCGTTACTCCCTAACGATGTCACTGCCATAATTTGAGGATAACATACATGACATTACATGACAATGTATACAGCAGATCAGCGTGTACAATTAGATACTTCTTCTCTGGGGAAGTCTGCACCTTTGTGAATAGGCGTAGAATCAGTAGGGTCAAAAAAACGAATGTGTATGTAAGTATGTATTTAAATCCTTTAATGTATGATTGTATGTATTTAATGTAATTTTGACTTATTTTAAGTAATATACTAAATGTTCTATCAAATGAAGATATTTTGAATTTGATACACTTGCATTACGAAAAGCGTCACTACTGTAAACAAATGTGAAAGTATCCTCTTCTTTTCACTTGCCGTTAGAGTTAGGGTAGTGGACTTAAGGCATAGTATAAATGACCTTAAGTATGCATAGGACCTCAGGCATAGTATTTTTATACTATGCCTCAGGTACACCACCCTATCAGAGATGACACCTCATTTATTTTATTCTAAAGTTATCTAAACCAATTTGGTCAGGTTTCTTTGTTCAAGCATATGCGACGGTAGCTGCTCCACTAGTTATCCTAGTTATGTTACAAATCTAATATGTAAAAGCAAAAGTTTGTGAGGTTTGTTACTCCTTCACGAAAAACTACTGAACGGATTGTGAATCATTAAAGTAAAAAAAAATTTTTATAAAAATTATTTTAAATTAATTTTTATAATTTAAAATTAAATAATTTAAGGGATAAGCTTTAAATTAAAATATTATAATTTTTATTTAATATTAAATTAAGAAAATTATAATTTTTTTTTAAATTGTAGTTTTTTATAAATAATTTTAATTAAAATAAAATTTTAAATTAAATTTAATTTTTTATGAAAATTTTTTTTTTAATTATAAAATTAAATTTATAAAACTTTTCAGTAATATAGGTTAGACATCAGAATAACACCAGCAGCCAGTTTGGTCGAGTGGTAGTGGCGCTACCTCTTAATCAACGGGTAGGTACTGGGTTTGATTCCCGGTTTGTGTAAAAACAGATGTTTGTGCTCGGATCATGGGTGATCGTGTCTGTCTTTGTGTATGTTGGAAAATTGTAATGGTCAACTGAGCCTGCGGGCTCATGCGGACTGTGGGCTCAGTTGACCCCGGAATGGTTGGAACATACCACTAGGGAAAACCTAAGTGTGGGCTTTTGAGTGAGTAGCGTTTATTAATTATATTTATTAATGTGTTAGTGTGTACACATAGGCTACATAAATTCCAACGGAAACGTCCAGAATAAAAAATGAGTCTTCGGCCTGTATTACAGAAGGAGACTCAAGTCTTGATCTATACTTAAGTATTGATTATATCTTTCTCTATCAAAATGATAAAGACGACTGCTACTTAAGAACAGATCAGAGTAAGAGTCGCGTTCCATAATACGGACCCTAAATAAGTAAGAAACAGGTCAAATGCTTGAAGGAACAGTAAAAAAAAGTACTTAATTTTTCAATTCTCAGTAGCTTAAAATATAGTTTTGGAAAGCGTCATGTCATGTGTGTTCAAGTTCATTCCACTCGTTTCGGCCCCTTTTGAGGATAAGCGGCCATTAATTCCAACAATAAACGTATTAATGCGAGGGGCCGACAGACTTTTGTGGACTGTTTGATTGGATCTCGCGATTGTGCCGTGTGAGTCCCCGGCAGAGTAGAATAGGACCACCTTCTTTCTTACCGAGGTGTCGTACAAGGCGACTAAGGTAAATATGCAAGCAAGTTCATCTGCACACAGAGAAGGAAAACTCTGCAATTATATCAAAACCCTCGCCAACCCGTCTGCCAAGAATAGAATAAAATAGAATAGAATAGAAAAATCTTTATTTCATAGGACATTCAGGATGTCACTTAAAACAAGTCAAGATTACAATGAAATACATACAAACATACATTAAACGATTTAAATACATACATACGCATTCGTTCTTTTGACCCTACTGACTCTACGCCTATTCGCAAAGGTGCAGTCTTCCTCGTGGTGAGTACGGCATTTGATGAGTACGGCATTTACCCCTCATGTTATTGAGGGAGGCCCGTGCCCCAGCAGTGGGGACGTATATGGGCTGATGAAGTGAAGTGATGAAGATTGTGTTCTATGGTCTCAAAAGTGAATAACATTTAACACATCCAAAGGTTCGGACAAAGTTTACCCTTTGTTCGAGTGACGATCTGTTGAAATCGGTGCCAAGGCGACCTATCGAACTTATTTTGTTTGGCACCGACTTCAAACAGATATTTGTAGGACATAAAATTATTTTGTCTTTATTTTTCGCTTTTTTGAAGTCGGTTTAAATTATTTGTGGGTTGGATCCGCGCCTGAAGTCCCAGGGGATACTCGATACAAGGGTAAACTGTGTCCGAGACTTATGTTAAGGCTCGAGAGTCGAGACTTACTTCGTACGTTAAATGATTTTGTCTTTTTTTTAATATATATATTTTTTCGATTTTTAGCGTAAGTAACAGCGAACATACATGAGAAACATTGCAAGTGCCTATTAAATTCGAGGGCTGCCCTCGATTTCCCTTGGGGATTCCGTCATCAGATCCTGACTTAGTGATAATGGGACCACCTACTCTTTCCGTTTTCCTCAAAAGTTCAAGTGGTTTCTGTCGATTTTCAACTAAATATATCACGACACCATCCAGAAGACTTGGCCCAAAGGTCTAGGCCAAAAACTGAAAAAAAAAACTTAAGAGAACATTTTTATGTGCCCAACTGCGAAGAAACAATAAGTTTTTTTATGAACGTAACTCTACACGTGCAAAATGTACAACATTAGTAAGTATGTAGTTGTATCGAATATCAATAGTGTCGAATTTAATACACACAGCATTCAACTCGAATTGTTTTGTTGAACTGGAACGTGGCACGATGGTACAGTTTTTTATTTATTAGTTTTATTATATACGCAGGTATCTCTATACCTCAGTACATAAATACATAGTGGGTGTGACGAAACTTTAGGGGGGAAAACTTTAGTGGGTTTGACGGCCGGTTTGGTCGAGTGGTAGTGACGCTGCCTCTTGATCGGCGGGTCCTGGGTTCGATCCCCAGTCGGGACAAACATTTGTGTAAAAAGCAGATGTTTGTTCTCGGGTCATGGGTGTTTGTGTCTGTCTTTATGTGTGTTCCAAGGGACCCACGACACAAGGGAAAACCTTAGTGTGGACCTTTGAGTGTGTAGCGTTATAAAAAAAATAAAAATAAAAAATCTCTATACCTCAATACATAAATACATAGTGGGTGTGACGAAACTTGAGGGGTTATTCTCCCCCTAAAACGGAACAACTTTCCCCAACTATGACATTCGTAAAAAAAAAAACATATTTTTTTAAGTTTTTCTGAGACGATCGCCTCCTTCAGTTACGCTAACTAACACAATACGAAAATACGCTCACTTCTATAATCTGGGGTAGGCAGGGTATCAGTATTATTAAAACCACTTGAAGCCTTTAACATACATTTTGAGGGTTATTCGATGAATATGAAAGCGGTGAAAGGCTGTCAGCTTTTCGCCCACAATACAGCAAAACCCTCGCGTCCCACTTACTGACTTTTACAATTTGCCTGGACAAAGTAGACAGCTGGCACCTTCGATGTTTTTCTTTTACTAATGTAGATAATTACATAGCACTAGTTCTTCTTCTTATCGTTTGCTGCGCTCTACTTTTGACCTGTCTCTTTCTTTCCCTACTTTTTCCACTAATTTCTACTCTAATTCCTTCACTGTCAAAGGTATTCGTTTATGGAATTCCCTCCCTGTGTCCTTCAGACGTTCTCCTTCTATCCATTCTTTCAAATCTAATCTAAAAGCTCATTTCCTATCCCTTCCTGATTAATACCTTCTCCTTAAACTTGCAAGTTGTCATTCACTAGCACCTTTCTTACGTTTTTTTTCATTTTTTTTTCACGTGTCTAGATATGTATGTATAGTAGATATGTATATATATATATATATATGTAGGTAATATTTAATGTTTTTCATCATTTATTTGTGTGTATGTATATGTTATATATTTAGGTATAGATTAGATATGTATAAGTTATATTAATTACTCTTTGCACGTCTACCGCTTCACCTTTTGTATCGGTTCCTTCACCCCCCGGTTGCCTGGAAGAAATTGCTCTATAGCAATAAGGCCACCGGATTGTACACTACATCATGAACATTTGTTTTTGTTTTATGTTATCTTTTATGTTTTTTTGTGTGCAATAAAGAGTATTGTATTGTATTGTATTGTATAGTCAAGAGAGTGTGGCGAACTTAGCTAACCCTTGGTGTCAGAGCCTGGTGCCCACTTACTTATAATTATTTAGATATTAAACTTTGTACTCGATTTCACAAGTGGTCGTTTATCCACAGCGGTCTGTCTGTTTGCAGGTATATTACAAAGATAAGGACACGAAGATAAGATAACATTCTGCACGCAAACAGAGGACTCTGATGAAAATTACTGCAGTAATTTGCAACGAGGTCCTAAACACTATTTTGAGGAATAGAAGAGGCAATAAAAAAAATGAACGATTCAAACTAAGGTCTTCCCCTGTATCCTTGGAACATACACAAAGACAGACTCGAACACCCATGACCCGAGAACAAACATATGCTTTTTACACAAATGGATGCCCCGACCGGAAATCGAACCCAGGACCCGTCGATCAAGAGTCGGTTTGGTCGGGTGGTAATGATGCTGTCTCTTAATCGATGGGTCCTGGGTTATATTCCCAGCCGGGGCAAATGTTTGTTCTCGTGTAATAGGTGTTTGTGTCTGTCTTTATGTATGTTCCAAAGGACCCACGGCCTTAGTGTGTAGCTTTTTATTTTTAATCTGCTAAGTCTGGCGTGATAGGTCAAATCCGGCGTAACATGTAGTTTTAGTTAGATAACAGAAAAGTGATTTGGTTGCGCACGTGCGTACGCGCTTACGGACTAAACTGCGCAATTCGGGAATACCCGCCTATCAAGGATGTGCCCTCGTTATGCACTTGATTGGCTGTGTGACCCGACACCAAAAGCATGTTTTTTTAAAACGCTTCCCCGCGTGACAGATATCACAAATATTTTTTATGGAAAGAAAGATGTTCGGCGCGGATGGGACGTTACGGCGACTACAGCACCCGATAAAGGCAGCACACATAGGAATAGTGCCATCTCCGTCTCTCAACAGGCCTGGGCCGGCAGTGCGAACAGTGTCGATTCACGAAGTTTACGGACTATGAAAGCGTGCATGCGTAAAAACATGTTCGAAAGTTAGAAAAATGAGATTTATGGAAAGGTGACAGCTTAAATCGAAAAATGCGTTAATTACTTATCGAGAGTGTTCAATCACGAACATTTTGATAGCAAATTCAAGTTCCTGTGTGCATTTTTCTATCGTTTTTACAGCTTAAAAGATACACAATATTGGTATTTAGAGGTGACTTTGTGAGCTTTTTCTATCGAACCAAAAGTGCTGAATCATGTTTTCAGCAAACTACTTATCCAGTTTATGTCCATTTGTTTTCTTCGATTTGATGCAGTGCGTCATGCTTATCTACGCATCATAAAATCGTAATTTAGGTGCTGTAATCGCCTTAACCCACGACCCCAGAATTAGATCTCCCGGTGCTCTAACCAACTGAGCTATCGTGCCTTCAAGTCAAGTGCGGGTTCAAGTCAAGTTCAAGTCATTGCGGGTTCAAGTCCCATTCTTTCCCTTCTTCTTTTTCTTATCGTGTAGGTATAGTCAAGTATGTAGCGAACTTGGTTAACCCTGGTGTCAGAGTTTCAAACCGCACAATGACCTCTTGGTTTTAACGACTGTAGTCAATCGACAACAGCCGGGACCGACAGCTTAACGTGCCCTCCGAAGCAAGGAAACGCTCGTGAGAAATCGCCACTTTGGTCACCCATCAGGTTCCCTGGATCTGTGTACGTTGCTTAACCTCACTGATCGGTTGAGATCAGCGAGAGCCACTGGGCTACGAGCGCTTCTTTCCCTAGAAATTATTTTGTTGTCAGTACTTTTCTTTTGTTAGTTTTTATTTGTTTTGGATCCACAGACAAAATGGCCTTCCTTTGTTAGCTAGTTATCTTATTAATACTTGTTTTTTTTTAATAATGCTCTCAACGAATGAGTTTACAGATTTTTTAAACTAATACATAAAGTCCATCCATAAATAAAAGTCTTAAAAGGTAAACAAATATGGCGGAATGTGTAACCATAGACTACTATAGTGATGTGGTGTATGTCGAATAATGTCGATGTCGGCAAAATTACTAAGTGCATTTCTGCTATTGCTATTTAAGGCAATAGAATAGGTGAAGAAGTAAAGAAGAACACAGATGAAGTAAAATACATTTATTACAAATAGCATTTGTGCGAGGTGTCGTTAGAGTTGAAAGCCAAGATGTGGAGTATTTGAAAGCTGTTGAGTAGTTGTTTTTTTCTGTGTGCGATGTTCTAGTAATCTCATTGAAAATGCTTTTTTGCTAGATAACCGGACAGAATTGAAAACATGACCATTTACAATAAAATTTTTACCATTTAATGACAAGTTCTTTATTTGCCTCTTTATTATGTTTTTTTTTAAATTTGGCGCACCGGAATAGCCTCAAGTTTTTATCGATATGAAAGAACATCCCATCCCTATCCACCAAAGACAATACAGAGTATTTAAAATGTCAGTTGTAGGTTTGAAATTACAGCGATCTCGGTTTTCTGCAAAAAAATAAGTATTTTACGATAAAATGGACATATTATTATAGAAATAATGGTGTTGCACGTGATTACCTAGATGTTACAACAAATACTTACTTGTTATTGCGTGTGATTACACCAAGAATGTGTATTTTTCTTCCGGTAACAGGTTTGTTTACAACTTAAGACTTTTAATTATGGATGGACTTTACATAGACCTACTAATGTCATAAATCTACGTCATCTTACGTGGTAGAGAAATGGTATCTAATATGCTAAAGAAAATACTGGCTAGCTTCACAATACCAACTACATTTTGTCCCGTGTGGTGATCGGTTGAGAATAACACCACCCCATCTCTTTCCGTGGGTGTCGTAAGAGGCGACTAAGGAAACACAAATGAGACATGCCTCCTAGTAATCCATTCCAGGCAACGACACTTCATTTTTTTCTGAATCTGAGGTGTCGTCCTTGGTCTCATGCGGTGTGGTAGGCTCTGTAAAGGGCCGTCTGGTTCGCGACCACCCTCCTACCGAAGTCCGACGCCAAACAGCTTGCTGTGTTCCGTCGGTGCGTGGGAGTACCAGTGCCTTTATAGGCATTTTCTGGGTTAATTCGCTCCCATCGTCGACCTCATCTTTGACCTTTATGGTCAAGATTGAGGTCAAGAGTTAACCCATCTTATAATAAAAAATAAAAAAAACATAAAAAATAACAAAAAGTCACTTCGCTTTCGTATTTCCTCTGAGCATGTTTGTACTTGCAGATTTAGATATTTACTTAGTTCGTATTTGTTTACACCTATTGCACCATATTTTGAAATATTGCACTGCACTATTGTCTAGGCATCCGCGCAAGTTTTGCGTTGCAAATTTTCATTTTCGTACTTTCTACTTATTTGCTTTAAAAAATAACATTGCTTTTCATAAAATGTTGATGCCTTTTTGAATCATACATAAAATCAGCCGTTTCCCATTAGGCTAGGCAGAGGCCACAAATAACTCTTCTCGCTTGCTCTCAATTTTCATGATTCGTGTCATACCCTACCTAGCAAAGCTCGTCGGATTCGTATAAAGCTACTTACGTAACCTCAATTCACTTAAATGTTCCTGTACTTACCTACTTAATTGAAAACAAACTACCTAGGTAATTCAACAGTATTTTTCTCGTGCCCAAAAACAAATACACTGGAAAGTTGTAGTTCATTCATTGTAGTCCAGTAGTTCATTGCTCCAATTTTCCTCTACCGTTATACCAGCACGTTGCTACATGCAACGTTTTCAAAAACAAAGTCATTATACCCTGTTTACCTGTATCATGGGCACATCGACTGCCAAAAATGGCAAAGAGAATGCGCGGGCGGCGGGCTTCACACGATCGAACTCCGTTTTAGTGTTGTACTTAAGTCGAATGGTTAAACTATCGATAGGTTAACAATCAAAAGTTTTATCCAGACAATGAACAAGATACCTATTAAAACACCTAAGTAAGATACGTACTTAGGTGGAATGGTGAAACTATCGATAGGTTAACGATAAAAATAATCATCAAGACAAATAACAATACGTAGCACGTATTAAAACACTTTAAGGAAAATGAGACAACTCTGAAAAGAAGCGATAGGATGACTCTTTTAACAATGTTTTTTTATGTAATTTATATAGAGTCTGATGATACATTTCGGAAGATGCTCAGTAAGTTAGCAAGGGAAGTTTCTAATGGCTACCAGTCATAATAGTAAATAAGGCTTCTTCTGGGTGAGCTTACTACTTCCTCGACCACATCTTCGGCCCTGAGCTACATTGTGGTAAAGAGCGAATCCATTATTATTTTGAAAAAAATCTTACGTAGTTTTCAAAGCAAGGAAACAATGCAAACGTTGTCTCAACCCTCGCGCGATATCTGCACACCCGTGTGTGCAGTATTTGTATCGCACGTGGCGTAAACAAGCGCGCGACGGGTTAATCTTACTAAAAGGCCAAAAGTCAATTTATTTACTTTGGAGACGTATAGTCACTTAAAGTACGTCAAATATATTGTTTTGAACACTATGTCTGTCTAAAATTATAACTGCCTTAAAATATTAAAATGAAGCAATTTAAATACGACCTGATGAACTTATGAGCTAGTTGCCAGTCAAGAGTTTTAGCATAAAATGTAAGATAGAGACATAAAATAACAGATTATACCACCTAAAATTACTTGGTTTATTTTATAACATCTCTCCAGTCAGCCTACTTTCTTCAATGAGGGATTTTCTTTTTATTTTTTAAAATTTTTCCCTAGTCGCCAGATAGATGGCGCTAAACTAGGTACGTTACTGCAAGGAACGGAACGTTTCATTATTTTTTATTAATTCATTTGAACGTAATTTTGAGATCAAAAAACAAAACGTTATTGTCATATCACATCAATATCACATCTACCGCACGTAGTTAGGCGATTTTACGAAAACAAAGAACAAACAAAACTGAATTATAACAAAGCGCGAGAAAACTAGGACGATCGGAAGCCAAAGCAAACGAACAGAATATTTGATTCAATGTTATTCTCCAAGCCTTTTGGCTTTGGCACCTAGTAACGGAGTCGGTTCAGCGCCATCTAGAGAGCTCTGGAGAACTACTTTTTTTTTTAATACCCAAAAAGAAAACCTCCCATTCTTGTTAGCCGATCGCTTGCGCTTCTTCTGCAAATACATTGCATAGTGCGTACTTAGACCAAATTGGTGACGTACCTACTTAGGAGTACCCTATTTCAAAGAGCTAATATGCAGGGAATTGTCATTGTTGAGGAAGCGATAGGGATGTGTGTTTGGATCGTAGCAAGTGAAAATATTATGTGGTCTCTGTCTATCCCAAGGTGTGAGCTTATATTTGTACGTATGTATGTATTGCACAGTTAATAAATAATAATAATAATAATAATGAAATCATTTATTATCAGACATCTAAGGCCCATAGATACGGGCCTTTACCTTACGGACAAACATACATATGAATTATAAAATTAAACAAAATAAAATAAAACTAACTAACTCTATTTCCCGGGTGTTTTTCCGGGGGTGTCTGCAACCGAGAATCTCCCTCGGTGCCGGCGGAACACCACGCTCCCCGGCTAAAAGCTCTCCTTCATGACTGTCCAGCATGAACGTCAGGAACCGCACCACGAATGCTTTGAAACTAGCATGGTGATGCGATTCCAACGGTTTCACTCTCTGGAGACCTAAGGGAACTTTTGCCTTCTGCCGTATGTACTCGACGACGTCTTGCACCTCAGTGCTGTAGTGCAGTCGCGACAAGTACACAGGCGTGCTCGGAGCATCAGCCCGCAGACTCACTTCCGGGTCCGCCGCCGCCGTCCCGCAGCGATTCTTGCTAGCCGATCGCTTGCGCTTCTTCTGCACCTTGACGAAGCCATCTTCGTCACGGTGTCCCAGTCCCACTTTTGGAGGAAGTGGCAAAAAGTACAGCAACTACCGATAGCCAAATGAATCGATACCTCGGCAGCTCTAGATTGAACTCCATTTAGCAACTTTATAACGAATGGCCAGCTTTCTCCATGCGAATGTTTTTCTCTTAGCTTTGTGTAAAATAAACGGAGAATTGTGAAATTGCTGCTGGTTTTTGTAGAGTACAATCCTTTTTATATAATTATTACCAACACTAATCTTATAAAGTTTGTTTATTTGATTTGAAAATGTCTTTCACCATTAGAATCCTACATCCCTAAAGAACATAGGCGACATAATTTTGCCGAACTAACACGAGAACGAAATCCCGGGCGGAAAGCTAGTCTATACTAATATTAGAGGAAAGATTTGATTGTTTCTTTGTTTGTTTGTTTGCATTGAATAGGCTTCGGAACTACTGGACCGATTTGAAAAATTCTTTCTATAAAGAAAAAAAATCTGAGTACCTACTACAGCATTTTTTTGCAACTGCACAACGATAGAAGCGTTGTGGTTGGTTTTGTAATGGGCCTTTTTATAATTCGAAAACGGCACGGAAAAATTGTATTACCATTGCCTCCTATGTAATAGTAATACTAGGAGCTGAGTTGGTAATTCAAATCTTGAAGTGCCGTGCCGTGCCGTTCAAATTATAGGTAAAATGGCCCAAAAACTGTTCTGAAAGTGATCTGCGGTCGACCGTAACATTATTAAATATTGCTCGCTATTTGCTGAATACATTGATAACTAAAATGATTCATCGGATGCAAGAGCATCTGTTTTAGCATCTAGTCATTGAGGTCGATTATGATTAGCATTAGCCAAGGTCGGGCAATAAAAACTTGCAACAAAAGTTTTATGACTGCATTTTGTATTATTATTTATTGCAAGTAATAGGGATGTTGACTACATTTTTTTTATTGTTTATCTTTAAAAGGACCTGAATCCAAAATCCAAAACCGAAATAATTTTTGAAAATTATTGAGATATAAAAAAGTTACAAGCTATTAAATTTTAATAGAGGGGGAAACTGTCAAACAACGAAAAAGAGATGCACTGACAGACATGTGACGTCACCGCCATTTGTTTGCGTAGGTAAAAACGAGATAGCTAGCTCTCCCCACAAAACGAGATAGCTACGATAATTAAAATGCTAATAACTTGTTCATTTATAAACCAATTCTAATGCTGTTTTTGGATATTGATATATTTCTAGCATTATTTTTTGTTTCACATACAATAATTCATAAAATCAAACACCGTCAACATCCCTATTACCTACCTAGGGACCATCCATTAATTACGTCACACGTTAAGGGGTGGGGAGGGGGTTGACAAAGTGTGACATTGTGTAACAAGGGGGTGGGAGGGGTCACAAGTTTCGTGACGTCACATTTCAAAATGTGTTATGAGTATCAAAACGTGTTAACTATTAACGACAAACTTAACCTCCTCAGTCCCAAGCACTTTGTGTACTTTGTTTGAGACAATGAGTTTTGAGTTCCCAAAAAAAAACAACTAATAGGTACTAAGTACTGCTCTTATTAGAAAATTACAAAAAATTGAAAATATGTGACGTCACGCTAGGGAGGGGGAAGTCTTACAAATGTGACCAGCTGTGACAAGGAGGGGGAGGGGTTCAAAAAATCATGAAATTCGTGTGACGTAATTTATGGATCATTTATGGATTAGCCCCTAGGATCATTTGCTGAAATACATGGAAATATTTATGGTATATATGTATATATAGGTATGTATGTATAGACGTGTTTATGCCGAAACGGTATGGTTAACTGCCATTTTGGTAGAAAAGATTCAGTCCTTTTGATTTTTTGGGTATGATTACGTTCAACTTAGTAGTTTTCTTTTAATTAGATATACAGGGTGTTAAGCAATTCGATCTTATCCTCTCAGGTGGTGAATCAGCCCATGAAACTGAACAACTTTCGCTAAGAACAAATGCCGAAACAAGAAAAAAAATTTTTGACTTCCATACAATTTATCAGCTGATGCAATTTGTATAGGAATTAAAAAATTTTTTTTCGTATTTCGGCATTTGTTCTTAGGGAAAGTTGTTCAGTTTCATGAGCTGATTCACCACCCGAGGGGATAAGATCGAATTACTCAACGGCTTTAATCGAAAGAGAACCATTCCTTTATCTTTAAATGGAAAATTCATTTTTTATTTTTTTTACAAAATTTAATTTTCAGATAATTAATTTTTATGTTATTTTTTGGAATACTATCAACCTATACAATAACGCCTTAGAAGGTAAGTGACTAATAAATTAGGACCTTATATAAATGAAGGTATTGGAAGTGTGTGGGCCGATTTTATTTTTTGTGTTAACAGAGTATAGGCTAGGCATGTATAGGTAGTCTTGAGCCTCAAGACTTGAGGTGACCCCATATATAAACATCGAAATTAATTAAGTGTTTAAAAAAAAACAACAAAAACAAAAAACACATACTTACATATTACATGCAGTTGCGTTTTGGTTGGTATTTATCTTTGTCTTACATTTAAACGGTGCCATGCTGAAACTCTAAAAAAAGCTGTTACAAAACAAAAGGTAATTAAATATAAAAATTTAGTTATTTCCTTTACCTCTGCCCTCAAGCTATCATCAATCTCTATATTTCGTGCAGTCATCTCCGGCCGCTCTTATCGCCCAATTCACCCTTTGCTTGCTCAATTGACCTCTTTATTGAAGCTTGGTTCAAAGTATGGCTTCTTTACGACACTGAGCGTAAATAGATTCAAACAAATCGAAGATTTTTCTGTACCGGGGCAGGAAAGGACAAATTACATTCTTTATCATCATACTTATGTTCACGTTTGCCTAATTAAGTGGTTTTATGATCACTAGAGGAAACTGACCGCACTGACGTTTGGGTCTTTCACAAAATAAGTGAGAAAAAATAATTTTCTATCATTTGCGTTCGGAAAACACGTGAAAACTAGGGAAAGTTTCGAAAAAAGTGTAATTTATTTCCGTGTTACCCATACCTGATATGTTGTTACCCTAGAAAAGAGAAAAAATAAAACGGGCAAGTGCGAGTCGGACTCGCGCACGAATGGTTCCGTACCATTACCTATAAAACCGGCCAAGTGCGAGTCGGACTCTATAAAAACCATTATCTCTGTAAAAACGGCAAAAAAATTACGTTTGTTGTATGGGAGCCCCCTTAAATATTTAATTTATTCTACTTTTTAGTATTTGTTGTTATAGCAGCAACCGAAATACATCATCTGTGAAAATTTCAACTGTCTAACTATCACAGTTCATGAGATGCAGCCTCGGACAGACTTTCTAAAAAACAAGCATAAAAATTACGTCTCTTGTATGGGATCCCCCTTAAATATTTATTTTATTCTGGTTTTTAGTATTTGTTGTTATAGGGCACATAGAAATACATCACCTGCGAAAATTTCAACTGTCTAACTATAACACAGTTCATGAGATACAGCCTGGTGACAGACGGACAGACGGACGGACGGATAGCGGAGCCTTAGTAATAGGGTTCCGTTTTTTCCCTGTGGGTATGGAACCCTAAAAACATATTTCTAAGGTTGCTTTGCGTGTTTTACTGATACTTTGTATAAAAAATATATACCTAAGCTTTTGGCTTCTTAACTTTATTTTATTTCTGAAATTTATTAATTTTCCAGAAATCTTTCGTGCCATCAAGAAGCAACAATGGAAAGTATAAACCACAAAATCTCGTTATTATGTTAGTGAGTGATTTTACATAAATGTACTTGAGAAAAACACATTAATTTGCCGAAACGATGATTTTAAAGGATTTGACAAAAGTCATCGCTTTCCTTGTTTCGTAATAGAATAAAATAGAATAGAATAGAAAAAATCTTTATTTTATAGGACATTCAGGAAGTCACTTAAAATAAGTCAAGATTACAATGAAATACATACAAACATACATTAAAGTATTTAAATACATACTTACACATTCGTTCTGTTGACCCTACTGACTCTACGCCTATTCGCAAAGGTGCAGTCAAAAAATCTACGTAAAAAGCTGGAAGACATTTCTCTTTAAGGAAAACTACATTTAATTGTTGGTGCCTAGACTAATCTTTTTTCCTTGTATGTTTACAAGAATCATTCATATTGAACCAAATCAACACATCGCTTATTGATTTCATAAGGGCATTTCTATGAAATCTTACAGTAAGTACACCTTTATCAGATAACACTTCGTAATCGTTTTCTGCTTATTTAGATAACTATTTACCTAGCTAGCATCCGGTAATTATTAGCGCGTTCCAAAAGAACTTTTCAAATTTTCAGTATAAAATGTAGCCTAGTCCATTCTCGTACCTTAAGGCGACTACAGCACCCGTTATAGGCAGCACACATAGGAATAGTGCCATCTCCGTCTCTCAACAGGCCTGGGCCGGCAGTGCGAACAGTGTCGATACACGAAGTTTACGGACTATAAAAGCGTGCGTGCGTAAAAACATGTTCGAAAGTTAGAAAAATGAGATTTATGGAAAGGTAACAGCTTAAATCAAAAAATGCGTTAACTACTTATCGAGAGTGTTCAATCACAAACATTTTGATAGCAAATTCAAGTTCCTGTGTGCATTTTACTATCGTTTTTACAGTTTGAAAGATACACAATATTGGTATTTAGAGGTTACTTTGTGAGCTTTTTCTATCGAACCAAAAGTGCTGAATCATGTTTTCAGCAAACTACTTATCTAGTTTTTGTCCTGAATATTACCGTAGTATTTTTTTCTTAGATTTAATGCAGTGCGTCATGCTTATCTACGCATCATAAAATCGTAATTTAGGTGCTGTATATCCATAGAAAATGTCATCGGTTGGTTACTTTCGCATTTATAATATTTAGTAATGTATTAGTATGGAAGTGAGGACTATAAAGATAGTGTGGGCTGTCATTTTATAGTCTCATTATTTTTCCTGTTAATTTATTATTTGTTTTCCTGTCCCCGATAGGCTTTTCCGGTCTGAGTTGTTAGTTTATGTTGGTAGGTACAATATTACAACAATATGTATAATGTTGATGATGTTATTATTTTTTTAACAGCCTATATGATCCCACCAAAGGGGCACGGGCCTCTCATAGAAACACGTAGGGGATATACCTAGGCCATAACAGTCAACCGTGTGGTGATCGGTTTAGATAGACCGTATGGTGATCGGTTTAGAATAACACCACCCCATTTCTTTCCGTGGGTGTCGTAAGAGGCGACTAAGGAAACACAAATGAGACCTGCCTCCTATTAATCCACCTCAGGCAACGACATCTCAATTTGTTCTGAATCTGAGGTGTCGTCCTATGGTCTCATGCGGAGTGGTAGGCTCTGTGAAGGGCCGTCTGGTTCGCGACCACCCTCCTACCGAAGTCCGACGCCAAACAACTTGCTGTGTTCCGTCGGTGCGTAGGAGTACCAGGTGCCGAATAGGCATTATCTGGGTTAACTCGCTCCATCGTCGACCTCATCTATGACCTTGGTCAAGATTGAGATCAAGAGTTAACCCATCTTATAATTTAAAAAAAACGGTAGTCGAATACGGGTTGGTTAGCCGTACGCCCTTGAAAAATAATTTTCTTAGACGTGGGGGTACATCACGATGTAAGGAAACCCGCTGAACAAGTGATAATTGATGAGAAATCCATAGATAAATCCGAAAAGACGAATTTAGAGGTACAGGCCTGCACCAGGATTTCAACCCTCAACCTTCCAGTTACAAGTCAGGCTCATTACCAACTGGGCTAACACCGCTGATCATTCCATTAACTACAAATAAATAAACTTATTTAGGCTCTGTGGGCTCAGATGGCTCCACATCGTTCTATGTAGGTGTGGATATATCTATATTAATACATAAAAGCATGTTTACTGTTTGTCTGTTGATACGTCCGTACGCCACGCCTTGACCTACTTGTAAGGTCCGAGGGCAGTCAGTTCGACTCCCCGATAATTGCTGATATACGTCGCTAACATTAATTTTAAAATATAGTGTCTGTTTTTGTAAGTACCCATCGTATTTGTGAGAAAACTGGTGATTTGATTAATTACTTTCGCTCACAATACAGCAAAACCCCGTGACCCAAACACTGACTTCTGTAGTATGCCTTGAAAGAGTTGGCAGCTTTTTTTTAAATAAACGCTACACACTCAAAGGCCCACAATAAGGTTTCCCTTGTGTCTTGGGTCCCTTGAAACATACATAAAGACAGACACAAACACCCATGAACTGAAAACTAACATCTGCTTTTTACACAAATATTTTCTCCGACTGAGAATGGAACCCAGGACCCGTCGATCAAGAGGCACCCAAACTACCACTCGACCAAACCGGCCGTCGTGGAATAGTCCTGCTATTATCATAAAAAACATTACGAAATATTAAATTAATTAGCGCTCAAGACGAATATTATAAATCAAGCGACTCTGGAGACCAAACAAATGGGTCAAACGCTACAAATTTCAATTTGCATTCATACCAACTTATATCTGCACTTGAAAAACCTGTTTCCACACAATTATAAGCTTTTATTCCCTAGCAACAGAGGATTTTATCGAATAATTTAATTTTGATAACAGTATTGGTAAGTTTGTCTAGGTGTAGCGTGAGTCATTCCATTTAGTTCTATGAATTGTCCCTTCAGTTTACTTTTGTTTCGGTTGTTACCAAGAGAATTGTTATTTTATGTTATCTATTGAAGAACTAAAGGTAAAATTGTAAGTCAAAGTCAAAACATATTTCATACAACAAGGTCCTCGTATAGGATTAAAACTGTCGGCCTGACGCAGATTTTCAGTAACGTTGTAACGAGGCGGCACGCGCCTCGTCTTCATCCTCCTTCTCCATTCTCTTTTTGCGGCATTTTTACTCTTCAGTTTTGGCATTCTTAATCTAAATTCGAAATTGAACTCATCTATCCGTCATTCCCTGAGATGACAGAACCAACAGATTAACGGAATTTCCGTCGCGGGCGCATGCCCACTCATACTAACCTATTGAATTTGTAAAATAAGTTAATGTTAAGTAAAAAATTAAATAATAAGTGATTGATGTAATTCAATAAACGCTCCAATCCTGCTTAATTGATGTTGCTTTCCTTCATCGTGCTCCGAGTCTCCTCCGGCTCCCGCCGCCAACCAGCGCAACGTTACTAAAACCGTGTCAAATTGTTAATTACTTTTCGGATGTTACTTAAAATAAGTAAAAGTAAGTAATGAATCGCATTAGTTCTTATAACTCTACACCTGTTGGCAATAGTGCAGTCTTTCCCCAAGAAAAATAGAGAAGTATTTTATTAGTCTTTTCTTTCATCGGCATTTTAAACAGACCAATTGATCAAATTGCACCTACTTAGATCAAATCCGGTACCAAGAGTGCTGTCATCAAGTATCGATTTAAATTTGAAATTGAACTAGTTTAATTCACAGTTGGTACCTAGATCAAGCTCCGGTAGAGGAAACTTAGAAGACCTCATAAAATTTCGCGATAGGTATTTATGTACCTTGGATTAGGTTTTAAGAGCATAAAATTGCCTCTAATCCGAGGCATAAAATGTAGAATTTGTACAGAGTAAGAAACAGCTTAGCATACAATACAATAATCACAAAACAAAAATACGTTACAGTAAGTATACAGCATACCATACTGCTTAGATAAAACTGAAACCCTGAATTAAGGTATATGATTCTAAATGATCTTCTAGTGGAATTTTCCTCGGGAAAACTTTCAAATTTTTACTTGTTTTTTAACATGTTCCGCTTTAAAATTTAAATTGTTTATTTGAATCCACTCCATTTTGCTATAACAAAAACAACAATAATCGCGTAAAACACGAAAACCAACAATGTAAGTTACGTACTTCGCATTCTGACAGTGGCGCGGCGAGGAGACGTGGTTTCGAGATAAATTGCGTAGCGCCAAAGTAGGTACTAAATAACGAAACTACTTAAGGCGACTACAGCACCCGATAAAAGCAGCACACATAGGAATAGTGCCATCTCCGTCTCTCAACAGGCCTGGGCCGGCAGTGCGAACAGTGTCGATACACGAAGTTTACGGACTATGAAAGCGTGCGTGCGTAAAAACATGTTCGAAAGTTAGAAAAATGAGATTTATGGAAAGGTAACAACTTAAATCGAAAAATGCGTTAACTACTTATCGAGAGTGTTCAATCACGAACATTTTGATAGCAAATTCAAGTTCCTGTGTGCATTTTACTATCGTTTTTACAGCTTAAAAGATACACAATATTGGTATTTAGAGGTGACTTTGTGAGCTTTTTCTATCGAACCAAAATTGCTGAATCATGTTTTCAGCAAACTACTTATCTAGTTTATGTCCTGAATATTGCCGTAGTATTTTTTTCTTCGATTTAATGTTTCCCTTCACCGCAGAGTAAGTGATAATTTATGAAAAATCCGTACATAAATCCGAATAGACGAATTTAGTGGTACAGGTTGATTTGAACCCGTAACCTTTCGGTCACAAGTCTGGTTCTTAACCCACTGGGTTAAGAATCATCGTAATTTCATATGCTCTTAATAAATCATCTTCAACGGTTCCCTCGGTCTATGTGGCAGAAAATAATCTTATAAATTCAGAGGACTAAATACCTGAAGTTCGTATGCATTGCCGTTTTCTAGTCTAGATATATAAAAATGAATCCCTTGGTCACGGCATCGCGCCTAAACCGCTGAACAGATTTTGATGAAATTTGGTACAGAGATAGATTAGACCATGGCAAAGATCATAGACTACATTTTTTCCCACTGCTGGGCACGATATAAAGTGAGCTCCACGCAGGCGAAGCCGCAGTTGGAAAGCTAGTTACATATAATTCCAGTCGTCGTGCAGTGACAATACGAGGGTGTTGGCGCTTCTTGGAAGATGATAGATAGGGATAGGTTCTTATGATTAAATTAGTGGCATATTTTTTTCAGTCATATAATCCTGCGTTGACACCACAGCTGGCTGGTACTCCAGCTACCCCATCAACACCAGCAGCGCCGTCCACCCCGGATAGCAGAGCACTCCGCCCACGAAGGCGTATTCGCCGCCCTGGAACTCGTCGCCGTCTTTCATTGCCATATGAAAATTATTTAAATGACTCAGGTAGTGAGATAGAAGGTGGTGTTGACGAAGACGATGACGAGTTTGAGGACTATGCCGGATTACGAGCAGTGGCGCGGGAACTTCGCGAGCTGGAAGCAGCGCAAGCCATACATCAGGCGGAAGCAGTGGAGGAAGCTCTACCTAGCACTAGTAGGGACGTCGGCGGGGGTGACAACGTTGCCAACATATATAATTGGAGCCAAGACTTCAGCACCTTTGTGGGGAGGCAGGAGGAATACCGACGCACGCCAGGGCTGTCGGAGAACGCCGGTTCTCAAATTCCTGTCGAGCTGTTCATGCTTATTTAGGATATGCCCATTGTCGAACGCATAGTCGAGGAAACGAATAAGTACGCTTGGAGTATAATTGCGACGCTTTCGGAAACGGGGGATATAAGCGCAAACCTGGAAACATGGGTAGAGACGACGGTGCCTGAAATTTACAGATATTTGGCAGTACTTATGTATATGTCACTCAATCCTCGAGGGCATATACCTGAGTACTGGGCAACAAATATTCTTGGCATGCCTGATTTTCGGAGTCTGATGTCCAGAAACCGTTTTTAAATGCTTTCCCGTTTCCTTCACTTTGTCGACAATGAGTATATCTCTAATGATATGCGCAGCTACGACAGAAAAGTGGCGAAAATTGCACCCCTGCTGGAGCATTGTAACAACAAATTTTTTAATTTGTATACTCCAGGTAGGCATTTGAGCATCGACGAATCTTTGCTTTTGTGGAAAGGTCGCCTTAGCTGGGTCCAATGCATATGCACTAAGGCGGCTCGTTTCGGCATCAAAAGTTTTGAGGTCTGTGAAGCGACATCCGGCTACATGCTCAGATGCATCTTATATGCCGGAAAGGATTCCTCCATGCACGCGGGTCCTATTCATGGATTTGCGGCACCTACCGCGAAGGTAGTCCTCAAACTGATGGATGGGCTCCTCGACGCTGGTCACTGCTTGGTAATGGACAATTGGTATAATCAAATACCACTTACTAGGTACTTGAAAGAAAGGGCAACTGATGTTATAGGCACTATGAACAGGCGAAGGCGCCATGTTCCTGGTATTATAAAAAATGCCAACGAGCAGATGCCACGTGGTCATCATGTAAGTTGCCATTGTGGTGACGTGAGTCTCACTGTTTGGAAAGATGTTAAACTCGTCACCACAATTTCAACTTTCCATGATGACCAGATGGTTCCCAGCCGACGTGCGGGCGAGGATGGGGAAAAACCTGTCTCCGTTTCTGAGTACAACAAATACATGGGTGGCGTAGATCTTAAGGATCAAAAGCTGTAGAAAGGAAACGGGGACTCAAATGGTACATAAAAGTGTTCAAAAGACTGTTGAACATAAGTATTTTGAACACTTATATTATGTACCAAAAACATCCAATGTTTCGCATCCTCAGTCACAGAGAGTTCCGCTACCGGTTGGCTGAGGGATTGTGTGAAAGGTTCCCCAGGGTAGAACCAGTGCGCCCGATTCGGCAGGGTTTACCGGCGTCATTAGTGAGACTGGACAGTGCTCCAGACCACTACCCGGCTCACACAGAGCCGATTACCGGCAAGCCAGCGCAGCACGTGCAACGTCGGTGCTTGCGGTGCACAGCGCGAAAAATTCGCACTCAAGTCACCACCATGTGCCAGAAATGCCAAGCCCCTTTATGCATTGGTACATGCTGGATCGAGTACCACACCCTCCAAGTATTATAAAGTTATATTTGTGTTTGAATTTTTTAAATTAATTTACGATCATCAAAATTATTATTAAAAACATTTAAGTACATAATTATTATTTTCATTGGGCAAATATAAAAATTGCATTTGTCATAATATAAAATTCACAATATCTTAGTCTATTACATATCTAAATATATAAAAGGAGAAACTGACTGACTGACTGACTGACATATCAACGCACAGCCTAAACGGCTAAACGTAGGCACTTGAAATTTGGAAGGGACGTAGCTTAGGTACCGTAGAGATGCACTAAGAAAGGAATTCCCTAAATTCCCACGGGAACGGGAATTAGCGGGAAAATCCTTTTGTATGAAAAATCTAAACCGCTTAAGTTAGACGCTTGAAATTTAGCATGCAGATACCTTAGTAAACTTAAAGCTTAGTTGCAACAGGATATTGCAAAATTCCCACGGGAACGGAAGTTAGCGGGAAAAAACTTTTGTATGTAAAAATCTAAATCACGTAAGATAGATGTTTTCAATCTGTGTACTCTTTACAAAAAAAGATTAACACGCAAACGAAGTTGCGGGCATCAGCTAGTCTATAATAAAATAAAATAAAAAATTTCATGTTTCATTGTTCTCATGTTTGTGTGATTATTTTAAAATTCTGTATCGTGTAAGTACCGTTTTTTACGTTTGAATAAATTTTATATCTATATGTGTGTGTGGTCAGGTGAGATGTGTTTATCGGCCATTGTAATACTAATGTAAATATTGTAATATACCTAACTATTATTGATATAATTCATTAAATAGTTTTTTCCATATAAACATTTTTATTTGCCTGTGCACGTCACACCAATTACAAGTTGATACAATAAATAATCTCAAGAACACATTCAACTACAATTATTTTATTGTAAGAAAAAATATCAACCTGTATTTGGCACCGTTCGCAACCTCAACTCCCGTGGACGCGATATCGCGCGTTCCGAATTTTGATGCCCGCGTGACCACGGGATTCGCTGCATTTTGACATATTGGGTCGGTGGGACGGGAGAGGTTAATGCAGTGCGTCATGCTTATCTACGCATCATAAAATCGTAATTTAGGTGCTGTAGTCGCCTTAACTTGCCGTTTCCGGGAAAAAGTAATAACTTTTTTCAAAGTTTTGTATACTGGACGGCCGCAACTCAGGTTACCACACGCGTGCACTCTGTGCTGTTGTGATAAGTGCGGTTTTGCATTGAAAAAGGAGTAATCTGATGCGCTGGCCTCTGTACATTCCGCGTTTAAGTACATATTTGCTAAGCTGAATCTTAAAAAAATTATGTAAGTACTACCTTTACTTAAATTGTGTACCGTTTTAACGCAATAAATAATAATTTTATTTCTGAATAGAACGTGGTTTATCGGTGCTACAAAGTACAAATACTTTAAGTCATAGTGTCGAGTCGAGTAGACCCATTGTTTTACGGTTTTCCTTTTAGATAATGTGGTCACAACTGCACGTAATGGAGAAGCTGTCTGTGCCACAGATAACTCTTCATAACTAACATAATATTATTATGTATTTGTCATATAAAAACATCTGTTTTTTTATTAAAAAAGTTGATGTTTTGTTTTGATTTGGATTTGAGCTAATGAAAAGATTTTGACGACTCTACATTCGGAACGAAGGTGCCTGGTTTGGCCACAAATAAATCTGTAAGAAGCAGATGTTTGTTCTTGGGTCCAGCAGGCCAATCGCGCTAAAAGTATCGATTGAAACGAAATTGAACCGCGAATGCTTCACAACTTTTGACAAAAATGTTAGCGTGATTTACAATTTTTGACAAAAAGTTGCAAGTTTTTTTTTAAATCTTTGGGACTGATTCTCCCCATAAAAACTTAACTATTTTCCCCAAGGGACCTGTACTCCTAAATACTCCCAATACATAAAAAAAACAACAGTTTGCACTCCGGGAGTGTCGGCAGAAGTGAAAACTTGAACATTATTACTTCCTTGCGGTCTACGAAGTTTTTACGAATTTTTGATCAGGGTCACGTGACCCTGACGCGAGTTTAACATTTTTACCCATCCAAAAAGTGCACAACGCCGCGAAAGAAGTATTCACTTCAAAAACCAAAGTGTGAAACCTAACTTCTTACTCAAGGCGCTGGTGTTTTTTAGTCTACGATTTCCTTTGTTATACACGCGACACCACATCCGACTACACACGTTAACCTTGTCGCCCTTATGCCCCAAGGAACATAGGTGCCTTTCCGTACGTACAACTTGAGCGATCATCAGCGTGGACTAAAGGTTATATCGTGCCCAGTTCTGAGATAAAATGTAGCCTATGTCCCTTCCCAAGTCCTAATCTATCTCGTATCTCTATTTCATCAAAATAGGTTCAGTAGTTGAGACGTGAAAGTGTAATAGACAGAGTTACTTTCGCATTTATAATATTAGTATAGACAAGCTTTCCGCTCAGGACTTCGTTCCCGTGAGAATCAGGGAAAATTATGTAGCCTATGTCACTCAGGACTAATGTAGTACCTAATGGTGGAAGAATTTTTGGAATCGGTCCAGAGGTTTTGAGTTTATACGTTACATAGAAAAATACAAATCTTTCCTCTTTATAATATTAGTGTCGATAATTTCCTTGGGGAAAGTTGTTCAGTTTCATAGGGAGAATCACCCCATGAAACTAATTTAAAGTCCTCCCCCCCCCGCTTTCGTAACGTAAATGTGTAACCTGACGTGCTGTGGTCTGTAATTGAGCAATTATTCATGTCTGTTCCGAAGTGCTATATTGATTAATTGTTGTTTTTTTCTTTGAGTTTTGATTAATTATTCCTATTTTAGAACTAGCTAGGAAGTGCGCAATGTGAAGTGTAGGAATATGTTTTCCCATTATTCATATTGGTTTGAACAAAATAAAGAAGGTATTTATGTTAAATAGATAGATAAATAATACGTTTATTTGTCTGCACAGTCACACACATACACATTTTCTACATTTAACTTATAAAAATTAATTTTGGTGTTTAAAATTTTTTATTTATACTATATACTTACCATGCTTATTATATCTCATACTAGGTAAGACCACAGAAAATATAACTAAAAGAGAACATTTTTGGAAATTCCTCTCTGTAATTAATTTAAGGACGGAAAAGATAACAAAATAAGTAAAAATATATCATCCACTCTTGGTGTTTTTTTAAAATTATAAGATGGGTTAACTCTTGACCTCAATCTTGACGATAAAGTCAAAGATGAGGTCGACGATGGAGCGAGTTAACCCAGAAAATGCCTATAAAGGCACGGTACTCCCACGCACCGACGGAACACAGCAAGCTATTTGGCGTCGAACTTCGGTAGGAGGGTGGTCGCGAACCAGACGGCCCTTTGCAGAGCCTACCACTACCACACCGCATGAGACCATAGGACGACACTTCAGATTCAGAAAAAAATGAAGTGTCGTTGCCTGGGATGGATTACTAGGAGGCAGGTCTCATTTGTGCAGGATTAAAAGAAAAATATCATTTTGTACATATTAGTTTTAATATCGATATGTTGAACAGAGGCCAGCGCATCAGGTTACTCCATACTCAGAGACTTCTTGAGCTCTGCGTTGGTGATTTTATGTTTGTGAGTGACGGGGAATCAGGTGTTGCCACTTAAAAAATAAAAACAAAAACAAAATCCGTTGCCAAACTACCAAAATAATGCAAGTGGTTCTTTCAATAGCTGGCTCTTTTATGCCACTTCTCCTATATCATTTTGTTGATCATTTAACAGATCACGTTTACCAGCACATGTACTATTAAATATAATTTAGAATCTACCATGTTATGTGTTTACGATGTTGTACAAGGTCGCGAGTAGGTACCTACTTAATGCAGCCTCGAGTTTTTTATCTTGTTGTTTTACTTTAGAGGTTATGTTTTTGTGTTTTCTATGCTTCATGCATGTTGCCATTGTTTTTGTCAATGATGAGAGATAAAGCTATAGTTAGAGAGAGAGAGAAAGACACAGAAATCGACACGTACGAGTATCATATCAACAGACAGTTTCGCTATTCGATTACCTATATTAGTTTCTAGCTTCACACAGGTGAATCATTGTGATGTATTTCTTGGAAAAAGAATTTATTTACACATGCATTTTCCGTGAAAAATGTCTATCTGACGGTGAAAACCGCATCAAAATCCGTTGCTTTGTTTAAGAGTTGGAGACAGACGCGGAAAATGACTTCATTTTATATGTTAAACAGGTTTTTCGAACTTTGTTCCCGTGGGAATTAGGGAAAATTATGTACTCTGTCACCCGCTGATAAGAGAGCTTTGAGTTTATTCGTTCAAACACACAAATCTTTGATCTTTATAATATCAGTGTATACGGGGCTTCAGGTAAATCTCTTTCAACCTCTCGGGTGGTTAATCAGTCCATGAAATTGAACTACTTTCCCCCAATAATAGGTCAAAATACGAAAAAAAAATTTTGAGTTCCCATACAAACTTCATCAGCATATAGCGCATTTTATATGGGAGATCAAAATTTTTTTCGTATTTTGACTTATGTTCCTTGGGGAAGTTGTTCAGTTTCATGGACTGATTAACTACCCGAGAGGTTGAGAGAGATTTACCTAAACCCTGTATATAGTTAGATGTGGAGATTATGTTTAGGATTTTAAGATCAACTCAACACAAATACCAACCCAAACTTGTTGATAAAAAAAATAATTAAAAAATTAAATTGTCAAAGAGTATAGGTACTTTTGAAAATGATTGGGAAACCCTGTTCTTAGATAGTAAGCGGTTGTATAAGAAGTAAGTAGTTTTGATGCCTTTGGTCGCTGCGCATGAGTCATTTTCCCAGAAGTGACTGAGGAATTCACTCTCTTTGCCTCGCTTCCGGACTTCGGACGTAGCGACAGAAAGAAATAGAAATTATTTTCTTTTAAGAACCGAATAGACAAAGTTCGTCGTATTACATCTTTTTATACAGGTCGTTTATTTTTTTTACTTATAGCTTTTTTTTGAATAAATTATTTGTCTGTCTGTCATATATTCCAAGTTTATTTCTTGCCCTTTTTTATTTATTTTTGTATTGTATTGTAAAAACAATACAACTCCACCCAATATTCACAAGTTTTGAAGGGTGGTACTCCACTCATCTTAAGATCTTCGTCTAAAATCTTTGATCATCAAAATCAGTATAATGAAGATCGCGTTCTGACAACGGCGCGGTACGTTTCGCTGTTCATTGCGTAGCGCCAAAGTAAATATCAATAGGACTTTTCTAGGAAAAAAATTACTTGTACCCGATCATAGTTATGGGTAGATGCCATCATTTAAGTATTTGCTAACATGTCCCTTAAACTATGTACCTATATCTGAGGAAGTCTTCCAATTTCTTTGACCGAAGAAATTGAACGGATTCAATACCACAAAAATTCCCATATGACGAGGTTACAATATGAACAGAGTCAATGTCTAACTAAGTATGAAGTTACAAAACGTAGTAAATAATATGCAATAAGTATCTATAGGTATCAAAGTACATGTTTTATCCATTCTCGATGAACACCTGGATATTCCATTTATTCTGCAGGTTTCCTTTTTAGTTAATATAGTAGATATCGTATAGTATAACATAAGGAGGCAGGTTCTATAGTACTTATATTATGCACATTATGTACTTTGCTATGTAAAGTTGCGTTGTGCCACTTTCTGGGCAGTGCACGTGTGTTCTGATTCCGATAAGGCTTTGCTTTGTTTAAACAATAGGTAATTTTCAGTAAGTACTACTTTAAACAAGGACATGTTCTCGAGACTAGTAGGATTTGACACGAAAGAGTCCTAGAGGTTTACCATGATCGCTTAACGCGATCCAATTTAGGACCTAAACAAGTCTGCAACGCTTATTCGTACCATGATGGCTTATAAGCGATTCAATTTAGGCGCTGTTGCGATTCAAAGGCGACAATTTATTTTTAAAATAAAAATGGACCATAGACAACCGAGCAGTTCAAAAGCAGCGCCATCATGGTACCTTTTAACATTCCAATTGCGAAGCAGTTCAAAGTTGGATCCTAAACAGAAATGCTTTTAAACGATCGTGGTAGGTACTGTGGTATGCAGACCTTCATGGAGGATCTGGCATAACGCAACTTCTTTCTCATTCGGTCATTTCGAAGAAGATAATTCGAATATCACTTTAAAAGGTTTGAAATGGTATTCGATGTCAACATTCGAAAGGATTGAAGATCTGGTCTTGCGCCATTCATTGTAGAGAGCTCGCGGAATAGTTCTTGTATGCGTTCATAGGCGTGCAAATAGCACTTTCCTAAGCATTATATAATTATAATAAATGTGTATGCGTTTACAATAAACAACAAGTGTAATAAAAGTGCCAGTAATTATTTAAATATATAGCACCTGTAAGAAGAGCTACGTGTTTCACACTTTGCCCCCAGAATAGGTCCTACAGTATCTACCCAGTTATCTATGTAAGGTTTCGATATAGGTATGGGAGAAGTGGTATGAAGGAGCCAGGTTTTGAAAGAACCACTTGCATTATTTCGGTAGTTTAAAAATTGGTGATTTTATTTTTAAGTGGGTATCACTTGATTAATTATTTCATCATTTAACTTTTGGGCGTTAACTGATGAGGAAACAGATGAAAATGACCAAGTTTGCCATGGCCGCCGATTTAAAACTTTCGTTGCACAAACTCTTTGATGCCATCTGTCTACTCTTTCGTATAGGCACATTGTAGAAGTCAGTAAGCAGAGGTAAAACTCATGCGCTGTTATAGGAAATTCGGTGAAATGATCCCTAATAAGAGGACTGTGATCGCCTGTGCCGGGAGGGCGTCCCCTCTATTCATAGATAGAGATAGATAGATAGAAGTGAGACCTGACGGTGTTGCTATTTCGTGGGCGAAGGCTGACAATTTATCACCACTATATTCATTTTCAACTAATAACCCCCAGAATGTATTTCAAACGTGGCATCATGTGAACCAAGCGATGCTCTGCCTACCCCGACAGGGATTTTAAGCGTGAGTGTATGGATGGATAAAATTCTTTGATGTCTCCTTAAAATAAGTAGCTCTGAAGTCTAATTTGAAACTGGTCCTACCTCGATAGATAGATAGATAGAAATTCTTTATTGCACACAGTCACAAAAAAAAGTTTTACAAACTTAACTAAACAAAATTGCGCAAAGGCGGCCTTATCGCTAAGAGCAATCTCTTCCAGGCAACCCTTGTTTTAGGGACAACTTTACGAAGTCGAGAGTAGTGCAGAGTAATATTTATAGAAAATAATAGACTAATGGAATATAATAACTATGTATATAGGTTATAATATATAAATAGACAATGTGTACATAAATAAACAAATAACTACATATACCACATTATATATGGGCGATTCCGCTAGAGACAATTTTCGACATGAATTTGTAAAATTTAAGTTTTTGTTACTTTCATATGTCCATTCGAAAAGAAAGATGTAAATTACATAATAAAACAACTTTTATAAGCTTTCTATGAAGACAATTCATGCAGTTTTATTGAAATATATCGTAAATGTTCAAATAACTGTTCGATCGGAAGATACGGCGTCAAATTGCAGGCACCAAACATGAAATTGGTGGTAATTATACATGCTTACAATTTCTAATAAATATTGACTTATTTGTGAAAAAAATAATTAATATAAGTAACAAAAGAGTGTAGTAATTAATCATATACTTGTTTGATCTCACTTCTATCATTTAAAGTCTTTCAGTGAGGTTTAAAATCACTTCAGTTAGATGAGTTGCACCCGCGATAATTCGATGTTGCACCCGCGACGGATAGAAAAGTAATAAAGCCATTATATTTTATCAAATTTATGTTCTTTTATAATTACATTTAATTAAATAATTGGTTGACTTTATACTTTTTAAAAATATGAAAGCAGAATTAAATAAATGTTTCACAATTAGGAGACATTTGTCATTCTTTCTCTAAGATCTGTAATGGTGGGCCGATTTCGTTGCACCCGCCATAGCACTTTAAACTTCTCTTGTGCTAATTCATGCATTTTATTCTAATTTGTATATAGACACCTTTAAAAAACACGTTAAAATGTAACCCTTAGACTAATCAATTTCTTATAAATGTTTTATATTTTATTAATAGAAAGCCATAAGTGTGTCTAAATGTTGCACCCGCGATAATGGAATCGCCCATACATATATGACTACTTATATAAATATATATATATACTTATATATATATATATACTGTGTCTACAAGCACAGCGAATGAACGAAGGGAGAACTTAAACAAGCACTAATGGCAGTTTTCAAGGCAGTGTTTATACAGTTTTGACTTAAATGTGGAAATAGATTTAGAGTGACGAATATCATGGGGTAAGTTATTCCAAAGTCTTGCTGTTATTTTTGTGAAAGAATCTCTTTAGCTGCTTTCAAGCAAATTTGGCCCGGTTTATCGCCATTTTGGCTAGCAAACTGATCTTTAAAGAACGAATTCCTTTGTCCAAAAAGCCACTTGTAAAGTCTGCGATAACACATCGGACATTGTAGATAAGATTACACTTAGCAGCGTGTTTACCCAGTTCGGTGCTTGATAAGACTGTCTCGGCAAATATGCTCGCTTGTTTACACTGGATTTTACGTTTAGGTGATTTGTAGTTAGGTTATCTCTGGAGATTTTGCACCTCATTTTACAAGTTTTTGTATTCCAGGTTTTCTCTAGAGTGTCGCAAGATGGTACGGGACGGGAAGCATTTTTCGACGTCTTCTTTCTAGCGCCTTTTCTTTTTCAAAATTACTCTTTTTATACTCTAGCAGCTTAGCAGAATTAATTTTTGCGTTTAGGTTCTTTAAGTTTTTAGACTTGTTAAAGTCTTCTTACAATATAATACATATAGAATACAATGGAACACAATATACATACTCTTGAAGACAATAGAATATAATAGAAGACTATAGAAGACTTCTATTTATATTGGACTTTAACAAGAGGAGGAGGCTATCTATCGTCTGTATTTAACAGTCTTCTATGAAAATTTTACGTCTATTCTACAGGGCTTTAGGTATCTTTCTTTCAACCTTTCTTTCAACAACATCCCCAAAGAACAGGTCAAAATACGAAAAAAAAATTTATGAAGTTTGTATGGGAACTCAAAATTTTTTTTCGTATTTTGACCTATGTTCCTTGGGAAAGTGGTGCAGTTTCATGGACTGATTAACCACCCGAGAGGTTGAAAGAGAGATACCTAAAGCCCTGTATTGTATATGCTCCTAAACTCGCCTCCACTCTCGAATCTTCTAAAAATTACATTAAACTAAAATACAATATACATATACATATACTTTATTTCCACACAAGAACATACAATTACAGGAACAATTATATGACAATACAAAAAAAAATTGGTTTCAACTGTGTATAAAAAAACCTGCAGGTTTATTTTAAATGCCTCAGTCAGTAGGTCAAACAAAAAAAAACATTCAAGCGACAAAGAGCCCGTGAAAGCCTTAAAAATTGGCCGCGCCCATATCACTGAGCTTTAACTGTACAGCAGTCTATAGCATGTATAACGTGACACGTCGGCATTATTTCGAGGAAATATACAGGGCTTTGATAGCACTAAGCGGTGATAGCACAGTTGGTAATGAGCCAGACTTGTAATCCAAAGGCCGTGGGTTCAAAGCCTGGTGCGGGCCTGTACCACTAAATTCATCTTTTCGGATTTATGTACGGATTTCTAATTATCACTTGCTCAACGGTGAAGGAAAACATCGTGATGAAACCCGCCCGTCCAAGAAAATCCATTTTCAAAAGACGAGCGGTCTATCAACCCGCATTGGGCCAGCGTGGTGGACTATGGCCTAAATCCCCTTCGTGTTTTGAAGGGAGGCCCGTGCCCCTCAGTG
The DNA here is from genome assembly GCA_949987775.1 of Aproaerema taeniolella. Classification (NCBI taxonomy): domain Eukaryota; kingdom Metazoa; phylum Arthropoda; class Insecta; order Lepidoptera; family Gelechiidae; genus Aproaerema; species Aproaerema taeniolella. Next base: position 15,404,313 of record OX465261.1, on the reverse strand, counting down.
GGGACGTATATGGGTTGATAAGATACAGGGCTTTAGGTAAATCTCTTTCAACCTCTCGGGTGGTTAATCAGTCCATGAAACTGAACAACTTCCCCAAGGAACATAGGTCAAAATACGAAAAAAAATTTGATCTCCCAACAGAATGAGCTAATGCTGATGAAGTTTGTATGGGAACTTTTTCGTATTTTGACCTATGTTCCTTGGGGAAGTTGTTCAGTTTCATGGACTCATTAATCACCCGAGAGGTTGAAAGAGAGATACCTAAAGCCCTGTATATCTATAGTCGTAGAACATAAAATCTAGATAGGATGGGAAAAAATAGCGGTGATAGGTTGGTAAGAGCCAGACTTGTCACCGGGAGGTTGCGGATTCAAATCCTGGTGCGGGCCCCCTGTGTTGTGTTACTCAGCAGTAAAGGAAAACATCGCGATGAAAGCCACGGCTTCTACCTGGTTGGCAGCTTTAAAGTTTTTCTTCCACTCCCTGTCCAACTTGGAAACAATGTGATAAGTGCACTGATATTTGGATAAGTGCTAAAAATCAAAGATCTTTTTGGCTCTGGTCTAGGTTCATCTTTCCATTATTTTTTTTTCTATTCATCTTTCAAATACATAATGCCCTACCTTAATGTCCATGTAAAAAAGGTATTTGTGTGTTTTACTGTACTCAGTAAATGATGAAACTTTTGACTTCTGCCATTCGCAGATCAATATTGGTTCTGCGGTCGTTTTTATGTACGATTTTGTTTAAAGAACCTTGTACTATGGTAGATTCAAGAGTCATTTATTTTATAAATCGAGTATACTTTAAATTACTTAGTTACAAAAAATTAAAGATTAATAACCTAACGAAATTGAATAACTTTAACATGGAACAAGTCAGAATATGAAAGAAAATATTCGTCTCTCGTTCAACTTGTGCAATTTGCTTTTTCTGTATGGGAAGTCGAAATATTTTCTTGACAATTTTTTATAGGTTCCTCGGGGAAAAGTTGTTCGGTTTCGTAGGGACAATATAACTCTAAAGTTTCACTAATTAAAAGTAACAAAAATGAAAAGTGCATGATGCACACTAAATATACCGGTTCACCCTGGTTCATCCATCCAAAACGTCACATAAGTTATTAACAACTTCACGATAACGCCTTCCATACATCTAAGAATATCATAATTTAATTTACGTTGCAAATAATAGCCAACCATAATATTGAAACGGCGCGATTGTTCGCGATGCTAAAAATACGACGCACTACCAATCCAGAGGTAAAATATAACGTGAAAATGATGGGCAGCAATCGACACACACACCTACGCGCGAATGTCCACCAAAATAATTCATTGACTGTCAACAAATACTTCCTACATATTTATACACTAGGGATAACAAACTGCGGCCCGTTTGAAATGGTTGTTTTTCTATATCATACGTTCGTTAGTGTAAAATCAAATACCAGAATGATAAATAAAAAAAAACTACTTAGTAATAATCTCAAAGGAAACTTTTACACTTATTAATAGTTTATTTATCGCAGAACATTATATGAAAAAATGGTTTCAGTCAAATATTACGAAATTTTAACATGATTTCAAGTTACCTACTTCCTTTCCTTGATCATTTTTGTAAAAGCAATCCCATCAAAAACATAAATATGAAAGAGAGTCAAGTTCAATATTATGCTACTAAAAAAAATATTACTTGGTTGTTGACTTCAACGACAAAAGAAGTGAGATCTAAATGGGTGCCAAGTTCAATGGTCAGACCTGTTTATTTATAACATCATAAAATGTTTTATAATAACTTTAAATATATTTTCTTCTTATAACTCAGGATAATATATTGAAGCCTGACTTGGCTAGTTCTCATATTATATGACCCGTGACCCACCCCATATTGGTAAGCCCTGGCTCGTGTTACACGCGCTGGTTCAAAACGTGCCTCTTCGTTTCGGAGCCGCTAATTCAACTAATTGAACGCAAAGGTCAACATCGATATTGTTTACTTTGTTTTTTAACATTATGTCGACGTTTTATTAATACGAGTTTCTTTCTTGATGGCCACGCGTTACCCATTCTAGATTTTAGAATGTTTGTATACGTATACATAACTACATAATTTGTATCATATCATCATCATATCAGCCTATTGCAGTCCACTGCTGAACATAGGCCTCCCCCAAGGTGCGCCACTTTGCACGATCCTCCGCTGTTTTCATCCAGCCACTACCCGCTATCTTCTTTAGGTCATCTGACCATCTGGCTGGGGGGCGTCCTACACTACGTTTGCCAAGACGTGGTCTCCATTCGAGAACGTGTCTACTCCAACACTCGTCGGTTCTGCGACAGACATGGCCAGCCCACTACCACTTCAGCTTGCTACACTTTTGGATAATATCCATCACTCCGGTTTTCATAATTTGTTTAAACAGTATTTTTAGAGGGTTTTGAAATAATAGTATCCTTAAGCCACATGTAATTTTTAATGTCAATCAAAAATCAAAAAATCAAAATCAAAAATCTTTATTTAAATTAGTTGGGCGGAAATTTGAAAAATTGTTCGCTGAGTGATAAAAGCATGAAATTTTTACCATGCTTAGGGGATACCATAGCGATTATTTTAAGATGTGGAGGCAAGCTGGATTTAACCCCTATGGCACTTTAGAGGTCAAATTGTAATTTCGATGACGTTTTACTCCGTTTTATGTATTTTTATGAACTCAATTTGGAGGGGTATTAGAAATTTACATATGAAAACACATCTACACATCACCTGCTTTCCAATGACACCTTAATCATCAAAATCGGTTCAGTAGTTTAGGCAGGAGCCAGGACCGTCTTTAACCTATAGGAGTCCATGGGCACATTACGATAATGGGGCCCCTGTGACTGACAGAAAATTGCATAGAACACTGAAAATTATTTTTAAACTAGCTTTCCGCCCGGGACTTCGTTCCTGTGGCACTCTTTTAGTTTTTTTTTCATAAGAACCTTTTCCTGACAATAAGGAACACAACAAAAAAAGAATCATCCAAATCGGTCCAGCCGTTCTCGAGTTTTGCGCTTACCAACAGATTTAGTGATTCATTTTTATATATAAGATAATCAGTGTAGGACTATTTAAACGCAATACAAAAGCCTGATTTTCGGGCATACCCTCAGCACTGTGCGCTTAACGCTTGCAAAAGTATATAAAGCATATTCTAGTCATTAATTATAATTATCTACTGGGGATAAGGGGGCCCCCGTTGAACGCGGGGCCCTGGGCACTTGCCCAAAGTGCCCAGTGGGAAAGATGGGCCTGGCAGGAGCTATCCCCAGTGCCAAATAAATTATTTTCTTTTTTATTTATATTTCCTTAAAGTGGGCTTTTGAGTGTGTAGCGATTATTTATTTATTTATACTGTAAGTATGTATTTGCTAGGTTAGAAAACACGTATATATTTTTATTTATTATGAGAAGGGTTAACTCTTGACCTCAATCTTGACCAAGGTCATAGATGAGGTCGACGATGGAGCGAGTTATCCCAGAAAATGACTATTAAGGCACTGGTACCATAGTATACTAGTACTCCCACGCACCGACGGAACATAGCAAGCTATTTGGCGTCGGACTTCGGTAGGAGGGTGCTCGTGAACCAGACGGCACTTTACAGAGCCTACCACACCGCATGAGACCATAGGACCTAAGATTCAGAGCAAATTGAGCTGCCGTTGCCTGGGGTGGATTGATAGGAGGCAGGTCTCATTGAGTTTCCTTAGTCGCCTCTTAGGACACCCACAGAAAGAGATGGGGTGGTGTTATTCTGAACCGATAACTACACGGCAAAAAAGTGTGAGTTATAAATGTCTTGTTCAATTATCAAGACATTTATAACTAAACTCTCAATTCACGAGAATAAGTAAGTGATTCATATGTGAATTAATAAAGACTACTTAAACGCAATGTTTAGTTACTGTTTAGTCACAAATGTTTACTTATTTGTACACCTTGTAATCTGTGTTTTGTAATAGAATTCTCAGTAATTCTGAAGTTTTGCGGTTTATGTGTTTCATTTTCCGGAGTGGAATTTAATTTAGGTCATTAAAATTAATTTATTGTTGTTAGTAGTTCGTAGCCCGTGGCACTCGCTGATCTTAACCGGTCAGTGAGGTAAAGCAACGTACTTAGAGGCAGGGAACCTGATGGGTGACCAAAGTGGCAATTTATTACGAGCGTTTCCGTGCTTCGGAGGGCACGTTAAGCTGTCGGTCCCGGCTGTTGTCGATTGACTACAATCGTTAAAACCAAGTCATAGGCCATTGTGCGGTTTGAAAACTCTGACACCAGGGTTAGCCAAGTTTGCCATACACTTGACTATACCTACACGATAAGAAAGAAGGAGAAGTAGCTACTCGTACCTAACTAAATAGACAATTTTATTTCATCATCATTATCATCAGCCTGTGTCAGTCCACTGCTGGACCTTACCTTACGAATATCGTCACCCCACCTACTTACAGGGCGCCCTACGCTACACGCTACTTTTGCCGATTCGTGGTCTCCATTCTAGAACTCCTCTGCCCCAACGGCCATCAGTTCTACGGAAGACAAGACCAGCCCACTGCCACTTTATTAAGGAATGATAAAGAGATGCTAAGCTGCAGCCGTTTTTTGTCAATGCAGCACACATCCCACTAATATTATAAATTCGAAAGTAACTCTATATGTCTATCTGTTACGCTTTCACGGTTAAACTACAGAACCGATTTTGATAAAATTTGGCACAGAGGTAGATTAGACCTTGGGAAAGCACATAAGCTACATTTTATCCCATTGCTGCGCACTATCGCGTACCCGCGTGGACTATTAGCTAACCAATAGTCAACGCAGGCGGAAAGCTAGTATATTATAAGTAGCTATGTATTTAAAATACCAACATAAATATAAGAAGCAACATTGTCCGTCTGTATGTGCCGACATTGAAGCCGAGGTCATCGGAGTGCTTAGATAAGCCAGCAGTAAATTACGAAAAAGTCAATGTTAAGAATGGATTGTTGTTCGGAAAATCTGTTTTTAAGGAGTTACACCTACTCGCGGTGGGACCTTGAAATGAAAATTGAAGGTATTTTTAAGCGCTCCTAGCCTAGTGGCACTCGCTGAAATTAACCGATCAGTGAGGTTAAGCAACGTAGGGACACAGAGACAGGGAACCTCATGTGTAACCAAAGTGGCAAATTGGCAATTTACCACGAGCGTTTCCGTGCTTCTGAGGCCACCTTAAGCTATCAGTCCCGGCCTGTTGTCGATTGACTATAGTCGTTAAAACCAAGTCAGAGGCCATTGTGCGGTTTGAAAACTCTTGACACCAGGGTTAGCCTACACGACAAGAAGAAGTAAGAAGATTCTGTGCATCTTTCAAATTATTGCGAAACGGAATAAAACTAACAGGGAAATCAGTGAAAATTCGGTATAACTTAAAGCAATGATTCCTAAATTTGTTAAACGTGAATTAAAACCGTTAATGTGTTCATAAAATCTGTTTTGAAGGAGTTAGGTACACCTACTCGCGGTGGAACCTTGAAATGAAAATTGAAGGTGTTTTTTATTCAAATTGTTTAAAGTTTTGTATTCTACGTTTTTTTTATTTATTCAAGAAAAACACAAAGAGACTTACTTAATTTGTTTAGAACAATGTAGCATATTGCTAACTACGTAATATTGAGTATTCTTTGATTCTTTCAATATGATAGCGAAAGCAAAAAGGTAATTCTGTTGGTTTGTATTTGAATATAAAAAAATAACAATACATGGCTTTAGGTATCTCTCTTTCAACCTCTCGGGTGGTTAATCAGTCCATGAAACTGAACAACTTCCCCAAGGAACATAGGTCAAAATACCTATAGTTGTTCAGTTTCATGGACTGATTAACCACTCAATATTTGGCTTTAACTTTTATTGTTAACACAAAGTGATAAGTTAGCATTTTAAAATAGATTTAATATTATAATTATCTACGGAGCTGATGTAGTATCACGTGCTAATAGACTTGAATAAATTAGTATAAAATGCAACTAGTATGTACAAGTATGACTCATTTAACGTGTAGTGAGCTAATATTGAAGCCGGATCCCACTTCCGACACGTGACTATCTTAGCTAAGATAATTTTATAAAAGAATACCTAATAATACAAAATGCAATGCATTTTGTCTGCGGCTTCGCTCGCGTTTTTAAGGTTGCACAATATTTTTATGTGCCTATGTGCTGTTTTGCAGGTCAAGCACAACGTGATAATCCCACGGTCAAATACGAGTATCAAAAAAAGTGTCAAAATGACATGGCCAAAGGGCGAGCAATCCTTTGCGTGGTACCGACGATGCATCTGAATGGTGTGGCGGCGCGAGTTAATCGCGATCGCGGGCCGTGCTAGCTAAACTAGCTAAAATTATCTAAACTTACATTGTAACATTAAACATGGTAATGTTACAATGTAAGTTTAGACAAAACCCATCAAGTAGTTTTTCGTGATCCAATTCAACCATCCATCCGCACATACATGTTTTTACATCTTTTTAGCAGGATGTTTTAGAATCAGTTACTAAAGAAGGTCTTTCTGTCACCTTTGCCTAATATCATGTAGTGTTGGTTTAATATATTGTGCGCTCCACAAATTGGCTGTCCAAAAGCAAAACACAGCAAGGGACTTTTGGCAAATTTTACAGAACGCGCAAAAACATGTTTTTTGATTGTACCGTATGATTATTTGAATCATAGACAATATTATACATATATCAATCGACGCGGTTTGGAACACTGAATTGACTGATATCATTATTTGTAAGTTATTTGTCTATTTGGAATAGTACACTCAAACTCTCACTTTTTAAGCTATTGAAACCTAGTATGTACAGATAACTGTTTTTTTTAATACCTATATCCTAACGTCCAACAAATACAAAACACAGTAACTCCAAATTCAATATGGCGATACAAAAATGGCGCGCTAAAACAAAATCAGACCTAGTATGTCATCAAAACAAATACAAAACACAGTAACTCCAAATTCATACTGTGTTTTGGTTTTGTTCTTGTGCCTTACTCTGTTTTAAATTTGTTTTACGCGATTTTTTGTGACCATACTAGGTTTTGATTTATCTATATCTCGGGTTCTTATAATCGTAGAACGACGTGGAATAGACCATTTTGTAGAGCGTTACTGGGTGACTCAGAAAAGGCGAAAACATTTTTTTTTTGCAGATGTTCCATACTGTGTTTTGATTTTAGACCGCCGAAATGCCCTTAATTCTCCGACAACTCTTTTACCTTAACAAATAATAATATTGAATACCACGTCGAACGCATTCCTCACTTTTGTGACCCCTGACAGCGACATACTCGTATCAGTAAAAAAGACTAAAAGGTTCTTAACCACTGCATTCCTTGAGGTGTTTTACTTTTTTTTTAATTTCAAGAATGAGAGCTTGTTAGGCGTAAATCTTATTGTACATTTTTTTATATTTTAAGTTCGTGTTTTTAAGTAAGTAGCTTGGTATAATACAAACGAAAGATGGGTACATTTTTTTATTAGTTATTAATTTTTTCATGAGAATTAAATATGAAAGAGAATTTTAGTTATATAATTTTTTACAAATGAACTGTTGTAAGTAGTCAATTTCTTTTTAATTTACTTCTACTTACGCCTTCAACGCTCTAACGAAGAGAAAGAAAACCTGAGAATGTGTAATACATATCATAAGCCAACTTTTCCCAGGTATACTGTGTAAGTATTATAAATAACTAGCTTTCTTCCCGGGACTTTGTTCCCGTGTGGAGTCGGGAAAATTATATAGCCTATTTTATTTAGGAAATAATAATGTTGCATTGTAATGGTGAAATAATTTTTGAAATTGATCCTATAGTTTTTTAGTTTATTCGTTACAAACATACAAAAATACAAATAGTTCCTATTTATAATATTATGAGTATACAACCTGTTCCTGTTGATGTCCCATAACTCCAGGGTATCAATTAGACCACGAATATGAATCAAATAAGATATACCTACATTATTTTTCAATTATCTCCCCGTGTGGTGATCGGTTGAGAATAACACCACCCCATCTCTTTCCGTGGGTGTCGTAGGAGGCGACTAAGGAAACATAAATAAGACCTGCCTCCTAGTAATCCATCCCAGGCAACGACATTTCATTTTGTTTCTGAATCTGAGGTGTCGTCCTATGGTTTCATGCGGTGTGGTAGGCTCTGTAAAGGGCCGTCTGGTTCGCGACCACCCTCCTACCGAAGTCCGACGCCAAACAGCTTGCTGTGTTCCGTCGGTGCGTGGGAGTACCAGTGCCTTTATAGGCATTTTCTGGGTTAACTCGCTCCATCGTCGACCTCATCTTTGACCTTATGGTCAAGATTGAGGTCAAGAGTTAACCCATCTTATAATAAAAAATAAATAAATAAATAATTTCAAATTTTTCATACAAAATAATTCGATAAAAATGTGAATTTCTTATTTATCACCTTTGCGTAAGAAATGATAACGTCGCATTATCGTATTCTAAGTTATGAATATTGAAAATAATTGACAATGAAAGTTTACCAACTTAGGACTCGTTTTATGGGAGAAAGATTTTGAAATTCTGATTCCCAAGTCGCAACATAATTATAACTGAGTTGAGGACCCTTTGTCTCGGACCCTACAACACAGCGATCTAAAGCTAGTTTGTTGTATTTGTTATCGTCTTTATGTAGTGTATCGTGTTTTACTGTTTAAGAAAGAAAGAAAATAAGTTTAGTGTTCCTAATCTGTAGGACAGTACATAGTATAGAGCTAAGCTAAAGAACACAATTAACATACAAAAATAATAATAATTAAATACTATACTACAGCACAGGAAGAACAGGGATGCGACTCAGCATAATGCTTACACTAAATGTGCAGGCGCTGATATTCTGCCGCTCCCTCTCATTTCGCCAGCCCTGATCTCAAGAACAGAACACGACAATACTTACGGAGATTTTTTTATCACCATCCAAAATTTAACAGACCCGTATTTTTTTGTTTTATATCGTTTCATATAAAAATTTCAAGCTAGATCGTCTGAAGCATGAAAACAAATCAACATTTTTGTATGGAAGAAAAAACATGTCCGATTGACTTGAAATTGAAACTTGGTAATATTACTCTTCAATACAATTTGTGACACCCGTGTTTCTACGTTTTACAAAATTCATCCTATAGGACATTATAAAGGGGTATCAAAATCTGTAAATTTTGGAAAAAAAAATTGTTTCCTCCATATTTACGTTCTATCAACGTTACTGACACCGTAAGAAAAATTTGGAAAATACCCTGTATGTGTTGTGATGTCTGATATAATAAATTTGTCTTTCTTTCTTTCTGAAATATTTTAATTTTTATTGATGATTTCTCCGAAAATACCCATTTAAAAACATATGTTCCTTGGAATTTTTTAAATTATTTCATAGAATATGACCTTAGAGTTATGGGATATCAAAAGGAACAGGTTGTATATTATAATATAAGAAGGGCGTGAAGGATATATCATTGGCAAACGAATGACTACATATCATCACTATATACTCATGTGTTATCTTTTAACTCTGTTTTGTGCCGTGTGGTGATCGGTTAAGAATAACACCACCCCATCTCTTTCCGTGGGTGTCGTAAGAGGCGACTAAGGAAACACAAATGAGACCTGCCTCCTAGTGATCCATCCCAGGCAACGACACTTCATTTTTTTCTGAATCTGAGGTGTCGTCTTATGGTCTCATGCGGTGTGGTAGGCTCTGTAAAGGGCCGTCTGGTTCGCGACCACCCTCCTACCGAAGTCCGACGCCAAACAGCTTGCTGTGTTCCGTCGGTGCATGGGAGTACCAGTGCCTTTATAGGCGTTTTCTGGGTTAACTCGCTCCATCGTCGACCTCATCTTTGACCTTTATGGTCAAGATTGAGGTCAAGAGTTAACCCATCTTATAATAAAAAATAAATAAATAAATAATTTCAAATTTTTATTTTTCATACAAAATAATTCGATAAAAATGTGAATTTCTTATTTATCACCTTTGCGTAAGAAATGGCAACGTCACATTATCGTATTCTAAGTTATGAATATTGAAAATAATTGACAATGAAAGTTTACCAACTTAGGACTCTTTTTATGGGAGAAAGATTTTGAAATTCTGATTCCCAAGTCGCAACATAATTATAACTGAGTTGAGGACCCTTTGTCTCGGACCCTACAACACAGCGATCTAAAGCTAGTTTGTTGTATTTGTTATCGTCTTTATGTAGTGTATCGTGTTTTACTGTTTAATCTTGCCTCTTATACAGGAGAAAGAAAGAAAGAAAATAAGTTTAGTGTTCTTAATCTGTAGGACAGTACATAATATAGAGCTAAGTTAAAGAACACAATTAACATACAAAAATAATAATAATTAAATACTATACTATACAGGAAGAACAGGGATGCGACTCAGCATAATGCTTACACTAAATGTGCAGGCGCTGATATTCTGAATCCTCCCTCTCATTTCACCAGCCCTGATCTCAAGAACAGAACACGACAATACTTACGGAGATTTTTATATCACCATCCAAAATTTAACAGACCCGTATTTTTTTGTTTCTACGTTTCATATAAAAATTTCAAGCTAGATCGTCTGAAGCATGCAAATAAATTAACATTTTTGTATGGAAAAAATAACATCGTCCGATTGACTTGAAACTTTGTAATAGTACTTACTCTTCAACACAATTTGTGACACCCGTGTTTCTGCGTTTTACGAAATTCATCCTCTAAGACCTTAAAAAGGAGTATCAAAATCTGTAAATTTTGGGAAAAAAAATTTGTTTCCTCCATATTTACGTTCTATTAACGTTACTGACACCGTAAGAATGGATGGTGATTAATGTGTTGTGATGTCTGATATAATAAATTAGTCTTTCTTTCTTTCTGAAATATTTTAATTTTGATTGATGATTTCTCCGAAAATACCCATTTAAGAACATATGTTCCTTGGAATTTTTTAAATTATTTCATAGAGAATTTTATTAAATTATGTATATTATAATATAAGAATGGCGTGAAGGATATATCATCGGCAAACGAATGACTACATATCATCACTATATACTCATACCATACTATACTACTAACTATATATATATATATATATAAGTATAGTAGTACCTAGTAGTTTATAATATATAGTATATACTCATGTTTTATCTTTTAACTCTGAAAATGTATGTTAGACGACATGATGCTCTGTCTACCCCAACAGGGATAACAGACATGAATATAAATATGTAAATAGAAATATATAAGTTTTATTAATTCCTTACATAAACACAAAGAAGTATTATATACTTATAAATTAAAGGTCGTATCACACACGGCGCGGGCGGAGGTCAAGGCAGGCTGGTTAACATTGAGCTAAATATTAATGCTTATTATTAATAGTGTTTACTGTAACCTGCTCAATATTATACTATATTTGTTAATTGTAGTCCATCCTCGTATCTTAAACTATATCCATATAAAATTTCATTAAAATCGGTCAAATATTTTAGGCGTGAAAACGTAACAGACCGACAGAAAGAGTCATCATCATCATATCAGCCTATTGCAGTCCACTGCTGAACAAAGGCCTCCCCCAAGGTGCGCCACTTTGCACGATCCTCCGCTTTTTGCATCCAGCCACTGCCCGCTATCTTCTTTAGGTCATCTGACCATACATGATCTGACAGAGAGAGTAAGTTCAAGTATTTATAATGAAACTAGCTTTCCCCCCGGGACTTCGTGTCCGTGGGAATTCGGGAAAAATTATGAAGCCATTTTGATTGTGGAAGAATTTTTGAAATTGGTCCGGTAGTTTCAAACATACAAAAATACAGATATTTCTTCCTCGTACCTAGTATTAGAGATTTAGATTGGCATAAAATGGATTAGGGACGAAGAGAACCTCTCGATTGGTACGAACCGACAAGGTAAGAGTGGTAGGTGTACCCTACATTGCATCTAGACGTCCGATAGAAGAAAAAAGCAGGCAGAATAAGCTTATGCAGCTCCTGAGCACACTCCCCGAATCACATCTTGTGATCTAACAAAACACACACATCAACACGGTCTAGGGATATTGCACGATTTTTCATACAAAAGAGGTCTGTTTGAGAAGCTATAAAAGCATACTCGAGATACATGGAGGGCTATAATTTTCAGACGATCAATTGCTAAACCTGAATTTTAAATTTCACCTAGTCAATAAATTTTGTTTTGCTTGAAATTTGTGACAACGTGACAGAAACGAAAACGAAAATGCACTTTTTGCCTGCTTTTTGTACGACAATAGTCGAATTTACGCTTTTTTTTTTCATTTTCGTCAAGTTTTCACAAACAATTAAACCAAAATTTATTGATTAGAATTGAAAATTCAGGTTTAGCACTTGCTCGTCTGAAAATTATAGCGCTCCATGTATCTCGAGTATGCTTTTGTAGCTTCTCTTCGCTTCTCTTCTTCTCTTTTGTATGAAAAATCGTGCAATATCCCTAGACCGTGGTAATGTGTATATTATCATAGAGAGGCATTCTCACCGGATTAAATTTCATAACTACCTAATCATCACAGTATTTCATAATCAACCTCTATTTATTTAAGTAAACACGCGTGAGTCATCAGAATGCAGTAAAGAACAGCAAAATAAAGACTATCTTATCCGGGTACTTTCACCTACTTACCATACGAGGCAGGCAGTGTATAGGCGGCGAAGCGGTTACCTACAGATTAGGTAAGCCAACAAAGCTCAAACTCAATAATTTTCCACGTCAAAAACGTAAGAGTCACCGACTTCAATCCCAAATAATTTTGTTACAGAGATCCCATACTCCTAAACCATTCATCATCAGCTTCATCATCAGCTCAGCAACATCAGATGGTGACCATTAGATGCAAAAATCTACATAGATTAAGATAATTTCTGATAAACAGTGTATACCTATGCCTACAAAATTTGAGGATTTCCCTCGATTTCCCCAGGATCCCATCATCAGATCCTGACCTGGTCACAATGGGACCACCTCTGACGTATGACCTACCAAATAAAAAAAGAATTATTCAAATCGGTTTATAATTGCCGGAGTAATCGCGTAACAAATATACAAAAAAAAATACAGTCGAATTGAGAACCTCCTCCTTTTTTGAAGTCGGTTAAAAATAATTTAGTTTTTCCTTAACAAAATGGCAAAATGTTTTTTTAACAATACATACTGCTAAAACTCAAAAAATGTTTTATTTTTTATTGACAAAACGTTCTTTTGACAATACATACTCACGTGCGCTCACGCCTGTGATCCCATAAGGGGCAGGTAGAGCATCAGTGGTTCAGAACCACTTGATGCCACGTTTTATATAAATTCTGAGGGTTATTAGATGTATGTATAGTGGTGAGATTTTGTCAGCCTTTCGCCCACAATACAACAAAACCCTCGCGTGCCTATTACCGACTTTTACAGTATGCCTAAGAAGAGCTGGCAGCTGGCACATTCTTAGTTTTTTTTTCATTCGCAGTCCAGCGTGGAACACAGCGTGTTGTTTATGTTTAACAATATAAATTAATAAAATATGTGATGAGTTAAGAAAATTAAATGAGTGCTACCAAAAGTAGCATTCATTAGAATTTGATGAATGTTACTTTTGTTAGATACCATCTATAGGATTTACATTTAGAGTTTATTGTGTGACTCTTCCTGGGGTTTGTAGTGGAAATTTAGTAAAATTATGTAGCCTTGATGTGTTGATTTAATGTCTCAGCTATACTACTGAAAAGTTCCAGTTTTGGTGTGCAAGGCGACTACAGCACCCGATAAAGGCAGCACACATAGGAATAGTGCCATCTCCGTCTCTCAACAGGCCTGGGCCGGCAGTGCGAAAAGTGTCGATACACGAAGTTTACGGACTATGAAAGCGTGCGTGCGTAAAAACATGTTCGAAAGTTAGAAAAATGAGATTTATGGAAAGGTAACAGCTTAAATCGAAAAATACGTTAACTACTTATCGAGAGTGTTCAATCACGAACATTTCGATAGCAAATTCAAGTTCCTGTGTGCATTTTACTATCGTTTTTACAGCTTAAAAGAGACACAATATTGATATTTGGAGGTGACTTTGTGAGCTTTTTCTATCGAACCAAAAGTGCTGAATCATGTTTTCAGCAAACTACTTATCTAGTTTATGTCCTGAATATTACCGTAGTATTTTTTTCTTCGATTTAATGCTGTGCGTCATGCTTATTTACGCATCATAAAATCGTAATTTAGGTGCTGTAGTCGACTGTAACAATAACAAACATCCAACGCTACAATTCAAGAATATTTTGAATAGATCGTCGAAGTGTAGTGATGAAAATTTTTGAAATTCAATGGAATCCGCGTGAAACAAAAAAAAGATTCCGACACGAGGCGTGCGATTCAAAAATAGGGCCCCTGAACTTTCATATTCATAACATTTATTAAGGGCCATCCATAAATTACGTCACACGAATTTCATGATTTTTTGACCCCCCCCCCCCGTCCTTGTCACAGCTGGTCACATTTATGAGACTCCCCCCTCCCTAGTGTTACGTCACATATTTTGCAATTTTACATCTAGTAATTTATGAAATTAGTTTTGTTTCCATTTAAATTAATATTAGTTGCAAATGTTTTTGAGTTTTTCCTTAATAGTTTAAAGTTCGTGTTTAAACACTTTGATTTCATAGATTTTGAAACGTGACGTCACGAAATGAAGGACCCCTCCCACCCCCTTGTCACACAATGTCACACTTCATCGACCCCCTCCCTCCCCCTTAACGTGTGACGTAATTAATAGATGGCCCCTTAGAAGGGATAGTACGTATAAAATCTATCGATCACCGATAAACTATTGACTTACCACGTTTTAAAAATACAAGCACGAACATGAAATCTTCAAAAGCAACTTAATTCTAATTCAAACTGAATACAACGCCAAAAAGCGATAAGTTCTTGAGAAACCATAATGTTGGCCATGGTTGAACACGACCAAATTGAGAAGCACCCTCGTCTTGCAGCGATTTTGTTCAATCGAGAGGCCTTCGTAATGTGGTCGTATGTTTGCGGTTTTCCCCATGCATGTGGCGATAAAATTGTTTATTTGTTTGACATGTGTTGTATGGAATGCTAACAGGCCTAGTTGACCGCAAGGTTCTTTGATGCAGTGTTTTTTGATCCGGGTTATTGGGAGTAGATATCGTAGGGGTAGTAAAGATAGATAGATATAGAAAAAGGTAAGTTTTATTTACTAAGCTAAAGGAGGCTTATACCCAAACGGGGTCCACTTAAACTACGAACAATAATTTTGAGTATAGTTTAAGTATCATCATTATTCATTATTTCATTCATTCAAACAATACCGTATATTTCAACTGTACAAAAGGAATAAAAAGGCCAATATATTTTTCATTAACTTACTAGCTTTCCACCGGCGGCTCAGCCCGTTTGGACTACAGGTCCGCGCCCAGCTGTGGGATAAAATGTAGCTTAGGTCCTTTCCCAGGCTCTCATCTACCTCTGTACAAAATTTCATCAAAATCGGTTCAGTAGTTTAGGCGTGAAAGCGTAACAGACAGACAGAGTTACTTTCGCATTTAGAATGTTAGTAGGGATTATATTTAGGAATGAGGGATCGTAGGTACAGTTGGGATCGTGGGGACAGTAGAATTTAACTTTATTAAAAACTAGCTGATGCCCGCAACTTCGTTTGCGTCTTAATTTTTTTTTGTACAGAGTACACAGATTGAAAACATCTATCTTACGTGATTTAGATTTTTACATACAAAAGTTTCTTCCCGTTAACTCCCGTTCCCGTGGGAACTTTGAAATATCCTGTTACAACTAAGCTTTAAGTTTACTGAGGTACCTGCATGCCAAATTTCAATTAAGCGGTTTAGATTTTTCATACAAAAGGATTTTCCCGCTAATTCCCATTCCCGTGGGAATTTCGGGAATTTCTTTCTTAGTGCACCTCTACGGTACCTAAGCTACGTCCCTTCTAAATTTCAAGTGCCTACGTTTAGCCGTTTAGGCTGTGCGTTGATATGTCAGTCAGTCAGTCAGTTTCTCCTTTTATATATTTAGATAAACATACAGTGTCGTAATGGTTGAATACTAGTGTCTAAACTAGGCCTTGCCTGTGTCTTATGACCTTATGACACTAGTGCCTTCTTCATGATCAATTATTCTTCTTCAACATTAAAATTAAAATTTAAAATGTTACCAACATAATTTTCCACGTCAAAAACGTAGAGTCACCGACTTAAATCCCAAAAAGACAATTTTTTTGAGAGTTTCCCTCAATTTCTTCACCATTCCACCATCAGATCCTGGTTTCCTTACCATGGAACCACCCTTGGGATACTCCCTTTCCAACAAAAAAAGAATAATCAAAATCGGTTCATAAACGACGAAGTTATCCGCGGACATACATAAAAAAATATATACGGTCGAATTGAGAAACCTCCTCCTTTTTTGAAGTCGGTTAAAAAAGATTGGGTTCCTACCGTCATACAAACTGATGGAACTGAGACTAAATATCACGGCACTTTTTAGATTGACGTTCGCTATTCATCGTTAGGGCTGCCATCCGTCCGGGTTTCCCAGGACTTGTCCTAGTTTGGAAGACGTCCGGGGAGCGTCCGGGCGAGGTTTAAATTGTAGTCCGGGTGCAACCCGGACTACAATAAAAGTCTGGGTTTTCGATCAGATCCCGTTCCCATAATTTATGTCAAACCTACATACCTAAGAAGGTTACAAAATAAAGCACAAAATTACTCACTTGTCGTCACAAGGACGATTAAACACAATATTTCATGCAACAAAAGAGGCTTAAAATTAAAGTTTTCTTCTATCAAATACGGAGTAAAATATATTTTAATTAAGATGTAAGTGAATGAAAAAAGTATTGAAATGTCCGGGGTGAAAGCTCCAAAATCCGGGGAACTTACGCTTCCGGTCCTGGGGGGGCAGGTTTTAGAGATGGCAGCCCTATTCATCGTAGATTGTAGGGACAGTAGGGAACGTAGAGACAGAAAAAATAGCAGGGATTCTATTTTCGGAGTCAATGCTTAGAGATCTACATATACTTAGTAGGGATATGATTAATTAGGGAAACTAAAATCTATTTCAGGGCGTCGTTGGGGACCATCCATAAATTACGTCACACGTTAAGGGGAGGGGAGGGGGTCGACAATGTGTGACATTGTGTGACAAGGGGGTGTTAGGGGTCATAAGTGTTGTGACGTCACATTTCAAAATGTGTTATAGGTATCAAAACGTTTTAACTATTAACGACAAACTTAACCTCCTCAGTCCCAAGTTCTCTTTTTAACCCCCGACGCAAAAAGAGGGGTGTTATAAGTTTGACCGCTATGTGTGTGTGTGTGTGTGTGTCTGTGTGTCTGTCTGTGGCACCGTAGCTCTCAAACGGGTGAACCGATTTGGATGCGTTTTTTGGCGATGGTTCTTAGATACGTTTTATCAAAATCGGTTCAGCCGTTTCAAGGTCATCAGCTCTTTTGTTAGCTGCGGTAGGGTTCTTAGACTCTTAATGTGTATTTACTTTACTTTCAAACATACATGTGACCTAAAACTTGAAACACTCATGTATGCTTAATAACTATGCAGGATTATGGAACTCTTGGTCTGATGCTGCAGCCAGGATATCCAGAACACTAGCACACTCTTAAAAAAATAATAGCAGATATGTCGTGTTTGGACTCGTTTTGTTCAGTATTTGATTCTGCATACAATGCAATGGTGGCAACACGGTGAGCTGATGCTGCGGCCAGGATATCCAGAACAATAGCACATCCTTGAACAAATAATAGCAGATATGTCGTGTTTGGACTCGTTTTGATCAGTATTTGATTCTGCATACAATGCAACGGTAGCAACACCGTGAGCTGATGCTGCGGCCAGGATATCCAGCACACTAGTACACTCTTAATTATTTTGAAAATAAGTTAAAAATTTTGAAATAAAAATTAAATTAAAAATTTAAAAAACCCCCCCCGCAAAAAAGTAAAGCGGACATTTAAAAAGTAAAAAATAATACCTTTCGTTGAGCTATCAAATTCATTTCAGAAATACCTATATATATTTTAATTATCGAAATCGATGGATGGCACGATAGGGTTTGCTCATTAAAATGGCGCTATAATGTCGCGTCGTCGGGGTACCTGTGATTACGCTGTGATTACATAGGGGGGGTAAAAAAACGGCCAAAAATGATCACGTAATTGTTGAACGGTCCCTTTACAAACACACTTTAAATCATATTTATTTTAAACTTAGCAATGAAAATCAAATGTTACTATTTTACATATCGTAGTAAACAAGCATGACTATGAAAATTATCATAATAATCATTAGATAAGCACTTGCTTAACTTAGATTATCTTTTTTTTAAATCAAAGTCCTTCAAATGTTTGTAGTGTTGCGTAAGGCCGCCAAAATAAAATGTAAGTAAGTACATAAGTGGTTATTGTTTATCAGTCAAAACATAGGTGTGTTTCATAGTAATGGGCACCGGGAGACGATCAATTTTATATCAAGAATCCGAATCGGGATATAGGGACGAAGATTGAATAGGAAAAAAATGTATTTAGGGTACGAATTATTTGAATATACTTCGACGCGGGACGGGAAGCGTTTAAAAATATAAGTATTAGAAATGAAGCTTAACAATAAAAACGTGAAAAATGGATTCGCCCATGTTTCAAGTTTCAAGTTCTTTATTCATAATAAAATACTTTGTGTCGAATTACATGCATAAAAAGTCAATTTAATAAAACAGTAGCAATTTGGGACAACAATAAACTAAATAATTATGAAAACAAATATCAATAATAAAAAAAAATTGTGTCACTAATTATTGTAAAAAAAATAATAAAAAAAATGGAAAAATGTTAATCAAAATATTCACTAAAACTATAAAAACACCTCTCCAGCAAGAAAGCCCTTAATTTAACTTTAAAGTTTTGAGATCTCATAACTACTTTGAATTTGAGTCTAAAGTTCTGAACATGCACGACAAATCGTGCTAAAATATACTTAAGTAGCTTCCCGCCTGGGACTTCGTTCCCGTGGAGATTTCGGAAATGAATTATACACATAAATCTTCCTCTTGAATCGCTCCATCCATTGGTAAAAACTGTATGAAAATCCGTTCAATAGTTTTTGAGTTTATCGTGTTTATACAGACAGATAGAAGCGCCGGGGGACTTTGTTTTATAATAATAGTTTGAAATGAAGTATAAAATTATGATATGATGAGTATGACATGATATGATAACAGGGAATTAGACATTTTGGCGCTTAGTTTGAAGGCGTGATAAATATGTATTTATAACGCCAGGTCTATTCCTGGGGTCATGAGTTCATATAATATGCTCAAATATTTTCCTACGCCGACGATACTGCTATCGTTTTCACGGGAGAGTCCTGGGATGGTGTCAGGTATTCAGCTGAGCAAGGGTTAAAAATTGTCTATAGATGGTTAGAATATAATAAATTATCATTAAATACAGATAAAACTAATTTCATTAGTTTTGGCATAAGTAATGATTCCCAGCCAAATGAAGATTATCAAATTAAAATTCATTCCTGCAATGACGTATTAACTTCTGCAAATTGTCTCTGTTCTTGCCCTTGCATCAAGAGAGTATCTCAAATTAAATATTTAGGTATCTATTTGGATCAGAGGCTCTCCTGGGCCCCACAGCTGGACTATGTCACTAAGCGAATTCGTAAACTTATCTGGATCTTTAAAACTTTGAGACATGTGGTGCCCAGGAGAGTTTCTGGCCATGACTCGAAATCTAAGGATCTTCTCACTCGAATATACCTGGCTCTGGTACAGTCTGTTATTACCTACTGTATTACAGTATGGGGTGGCGCAATTAAAACTAATTTTATCAATGTAGAAAGGGCCCAGCGTAATCTGCTAAAAGTAATGTACTTTAAAAAACGAGCTTTTTCTACGCAGAGTCTATACCAAATAGCAGACCTTTTCTCCGTCAGAAAGCTTTATATTTATAGTACAGTACTCAGAAAGCATAAAACTCTCACATTCGACCCAACTATCTTGGAAAAAAGAAGAAAAGATATTGCTGCTGTAGTGCCTTATACCAATACTGTATTTGCTAGCCGACACTTTGTTAAACGTTCGGCGAAACTGTACAATGTTTTAAACAGAGATATATGTATTTACACTAAAAATGCATATGAATGTAAGAAATGTATTTCTACATGGCTTAAACCTAAATCATTTGATGATCTGGAGGAGCTGTTGAAAGGCTAGTAGATTTCATTTTACTGTTACTGATCCCAACACATAGTCGTAGGGCTGGCCTTTCAGCGGCTCTTCCACCTCAGATAACATATGAATATATCAGATACCTACATTAATAAACACTCGTAATACACACACACACACACACACACACACACACACACACACACACACACACACACACATTCACACACACACACATTCACACACACTTACACTCTCTTTCAACTTTTACTAACATTATGAATTTATGATATATATTTTTATTTTGTGTTAATTTGTGATAAGTACCTATAGATTTAAAATTAAAATTAAGAATAGAATGGTCTCACGAAGAGCGGTGGCTCCAAACACAGGCGAAAAGCCTAAATGGAGCCACTAGCGACTCGCTTACTTTTATATTGTTTAAAGTGAAATAAAGATTTTTTTTTTTTTTTTTTTTTTTAATATGTCCAATTCGCGGATATTTTCTTTCCCTAAAATTCTTTGAGATAAGATACAGGTATCCAATTATATTTGGGAAAAGCTCCTTCGCAGTTATCATTATCAACATAAAAAATTAAAAAATCTCGGAAAATGCTTATTGACGAGTTTAAAATAAGCGAGATTGACAGTGTCCTACCGCCTAAAATTAAAAAATGCTGCGTCCAATCAATTCGTTATGGCGTGTACGTGACTCATGTGACGAATCGATGTTTATGTTTTTTCTTATAAGTAATTGAAATCAAGTCTTTCCTTGTTAAGTCTTATGAATGAATATTCTAAGGTTTAAGATTTTTTTTTACTGTTTCTATAATCTTAAGTTTATATCGTACTGCTGGTCAGATGCCTCTTCACACCTAGTTGTGATAGGTTGCCAGCATCTCACCAAAGATACAGCAAAACCTTTGCATCGTCCCTACAGTTTGCCTGGGAAGAGATGGCAACTAGCAAGTTTTTCTTTCACTCTTTCTTTCTGTCTTTTATAAAAATAAGACACTTCGAAGTAGGTATATAATTCTCAAGTTATTTTTATTCTGTAATAAAAAATATACTTAACATAAAAATAATTTGCAAGATGTTACAGCGCAACGCAGCATACTAATTGTGTTTTATAGTTACATGTCTATTATACATATTCATACATCATATATATACGTAGGTATCGTGTGTTGGTTTACCGGCTTACGATGGGACGTAAAAGACAACGTGTTGGGACGCACGTAAAGCTTTACTTAGAGAGTTGTACCTACTTGCTTGTAATTGTTACAGGGTTTTGAAGATTAAATATTAATAAATATCATAAAATAATAAAAATGCTGCCCAAAGTAACATATTCCATGCGAACGAAGTCGCGGATAAAAGCTATAGTTTCTTAAAAATACCTACCTAAACTTCTTATTTCTCGCAAAGAACGCAGTACCTACAATAAAAAGTGCAGTAGGTTGTAGGTTATGTTTTATAATGGAAATAAAGTGAAAAGCGATATCAAATGAATTTGTTGTGAGCAGCGGAGGCGCCGCGGCGGCGGAGCGGCGCGCCCGGGCGGCGCCTTCGCCCCTCTGGGCTAGGGCTTGCCTTTACCACGAGATCTCGAAGTCAACTCGATGTTTTTACATGTTTTTCAGTCGAAGGTATAACCTGCCTCATTCCCTGATGAAAGTCCTCGTATAGGATCGAAACTGTCGGCCTAATGTCGATTTTTAGTAACGTGAGTAAAACCGTTTAAATTATAAATTAAATGATGTTTTTACAGATTGGAAGCCTGAAAAAACGGTGAACATTACTTTATTTAGTCACTTCTTCAATAGGTACATAATCACTGTATTCTATGGTGTTTTTGTAAGGTGATTTATTCAATGAAAACTTATGAAACCAAATTGGGAATTTACCTACGTAAAGCCTGACAAAATAGGCGTTAGAATACAATTTAGGTTATAATCTTTTTTGCACATTAGATGACTAAAATCAGTAAAAAAAAATTAAGGATGTGAATTAGTCCAGTGAACTAAAAACTTTCCCGAAGAATTTAGCTAGAAAATATGGGAAAAAACTTGCCTTTTCGTACAGTTTATGCGATCAACTCGTGCGGTTGTAAGTTGAAAAACTTGTTTTTGGAACTTCAGTGTTCCTATGGAAAGTTGTTTAATTTCACGGGAAGACTATTGATCAAAATTGTAAGCAAAAGAATAGTTTCATAAAAATGTAAAATGCATGTGATGTAGATGATCCTTATTAAATAAATCATTGGGTGGAAAACCTCTTAAAACTTTTGTGGCAAAAGCATTTTTGCCTTTTGTAAACTTTTGTAGAACTAATCGGCGGGTTTCATCACGATGTTTTCCTTCACCATTGAGCAAGTGATAATTAGAAATCCGTACATAAATCCGAAAAGATGAATTTTGTGGTACAGACCCGCACCAGGGTTTGAACCCGCAACCTTCCGATTACAAGTCTGGCTCATTACCAACTGGGCTATCACTGCTCCTCCCGCCTATCCAAGAAAATTCGTTTTCAAAAGACGCGCGGTCCACCAACCCGCATTGGGCCAGCGTGGTAGACTATGGCCTGAATCCCCTTCGTTTTTTAAGTGAGGCCCGAGGGGCACAGTGGGGACGCATATGGCTGGTAAAGAAAAATAAAATTCTTATTAATTTGTATCAACTGAATGAGTAACCAGTCAAGTTGTCAATTCTCATCTTTTATTCGCTCATTGTTACTTTTCTCACTTTTAATATGATGTAAATGGTAGGGGTGTGAAGTAACCCCATACACAGACGTGACATATTTATAGCGAGAGAGTATTAGCGAGGTGGGGGGAGTGTGGTCGCGTTACCCTTTTAATTGGTTCCACTAAACAGTGTAATGTGGGCTCGGTTTTATTTAAATTTGTCATTTGACACAAAAAAATTTGTTTCTGGATACCTACCACGATCGTTTAAAAGCATTTCTGTTTAGGATCCAACTTTGAACTGCTTCGCAATTTGAATGTTTTTTTAAATAGAACCATGATGGCGCTGCTTTTGAACTGCTCGGTTGTCTATGGTCCATTTTTATTTTTAAAATAAATTGTCGCTGGTCTGCCTTTGAATCGCAACAGCGCCCAAATTGAATCGCTTATAAGCCATTATGGTACGAATAAGCGTTGCAGACTTGTTTAGGTCCTAAATTGGAACGCGCTAAGCGATCATGGTAAGCCTCCAGATCGTGTTATTTGTCAGTAGTCTGACAGATTTCTTGAGTTTGTCAAGGTTCACATTTTTTAAATATATATAATACTAGCATTCCACTCGGGACTTTGTTCCCGTGGGAATTCGGGAAAATCATGTACCCTATGTCCATCTTGGATAATGTAGGATTCTAAAATGGTGAAAGAATTTTTCAAATCGGTCCAGTAGTTTCGGAGCCTATAAGTATTCTACAAACAAACAAACAATCAAATCTTTCCTCTTTATAATATGTATACATAGATATAGATTTTTAAATATAAAATATTTATAAAACGTAAACCTTATTCTAATACATTATTCAATAAATGCACTCCATTTTGCAATAAAAAAAAGTATGGTAGATTCCACCATTTAAGTACCTACATGCTGAGCTTCCCCTACACCCTGTATACTGGCCTGGGCTGGGTATAATACATATCTTCTCTTATATATAAAAATGAATCACTAAATCTGTTGGTAAGCGCAAAACTCGAGAACGGCTGGACCGATTTGGATGATTCTTTTTTTGTTGTGTTCCTTATTGTCAGGAGAAGGTTCTTATGAAAGAAAAAACTAAAAAAGTGCCACGGGAACGAAGTCCCGGGCGGAAAGCTAGTATCTAATAAAATATAATATAATAAACGCTAGACACTCAAAGGCCCACACTAAGGTTTTCCCTTGTGTCGTGGGTCCCTTGGAACACACATAAAGAGGAACACAAACACCCATGACCCGAGAACAAATATCTGCTTTTTACACAAATGTTTGCCCCGACTGGGGATCGAACCCAGGACCCGCCGATCAAGAGGCAGCGTCACTACCACTCGACCAAACCGGCCTTTTTAAGATCACCCAAAATTTGTGAGTAAGTAAACAAAGATTTCTCAGAAGCTAAATAATGTTACGCGAAGGACAATAAAGTAAGACTTGTAACACGTGAGGATCGTGACGTCACGGGTTCAACTGAAGCTGAAACTAAAACTACGTGACTCACTCACAACCTGTCGCTTTCATTCAGGAATAGTAAGATGTGTTCACATCTGCAGCTCGAGTTGACGCTGAAACTTCAGTTTGATTGCGCGAGGGCTCCGCGCAATGGCTCGCGTTTTCAATGTTGAGTTATTTTTTTTATTTTATTATAAGATGGGTTAACTCTTGACCTCAATCTTGACCATAAGGTCAAAGATGAGGTCGACGATGGAGCGAGTTAACCCAGAAAATGCCTATAAAGGCACTGGTACTCCCACGCACCGACGGAACACAGCAAGCTGTTTGGCGTCGGACTTCGGTAGGAGGGTGGTCGCGAACCAGACGGCCCTTTACAGAGCCTGCCACACCGCATGAGACCATAGGACGACACCTCAGATTAAAAAAAAAATGAAGTGTCGTTGCCTGGGATGGATTACTAGAAGGCAGGTCTCATTTGTGTTTCCTTAGTCACCTCTTACGACACCCACGGAAAGAGATGGGGTGGTGTTATTCTCAACCGATCACCACACGGTAATATTTTGACCTAGGACCGAGGCGCATTACGCGCGCTATCACCATCGTACTCGAACTTGAACAAACATAGGTACGCTCAAGACTAATATAATCCCTATCGGAGTAGGCAGAGCATCAGTGGTTCTGAAAATATGATGTAAGTAGTGAGAGATGGACAGACTTTCGCCCGTATTACACCAAAACCCTCGCGTCCTACTTACTGACTTTTACAGCGTGCCTGGGAAGAGTAGGCGGCAGCTGGTACTTTACAATGTGTTACAAAAAAACCCAAAAAAAATAATAATTCAAAATAAAATAAATTAAAATTAAGCTTATTGCACAGCTCTATTACAAATTGACAAGTATGTCATATTAATTATATGAAATTTTCATTTTGTTAATGTCAAACCGTGCAACTGATTAGAGTTGCGACTATTTCACTTTTAAAATTAAATTTTGGAATTTCTTTTTTTTGGGTTTTTTTGAAACACCTTGTATAGTGCCAGCTTTATTCACATATGAAGTTGATATTTAATTAGTTAGCGAAACTGTAGGGGGTGATTAATATCTCCATAAAACTAATCAACTGTCTCCAGGGAACGTATACGTGTATAAGAAATTTTCAAAAAATTCGTCTTTCCATACATCAAAGGGGCAAAAAAACCCTGCCCGTTTCTGTTACTCTTGTGTGCCAATATTGTAAACTAACTTTCCACTCGCGTGGACTACAGGTTATATCGTGCCCAACTGTGGGATGAAATGTAGCCTATGTCCTTTCCCAGGCTCTAATCTATCTCTGTATCAAATTTCATCAAAATCGGTTCAGTAGTTTAGGCGTGAAAGACAGACAGACAGACAGAGTTACTTTTGCATTTATAATATATTAGTATGGATCAGCTATCGCAAAGTTGTATACAGGGTGTAAAGGACGGCTTAGCAAATACTTAAATGGTGGAATCTACCAATAACTATCATCAGCCATGAGTAATTATTTTTTCCCGGAAACGTCACGTTAAGGAGTTTTCATTATTTACCTACTTTGGCGCTACGCAACGTATCGTGAAACCGCGCCGCGTTGCTATCGGAGTGCGATGTACAGTCAACAGCACATCAGGTTACCACAAACTGTCAAATTTCCCCAATGGATAGTAAACTTGAAAATTGAAAATTGATTGAAGAAATTTGACAGTTTTGGATAGCATGATGTGCCGTTGTCCCCGTACATTGCTGGTTTTCGTGTTTTACGTTGTTATGATTGTTTTTAATTGCAAAATGGAGTGTATCCGATTAAATAATAAAACATGTAAGCAGAAAATATTAAGAAATATGAAAAAAAGTTCCACTGGAAAATCATTCAGAATGATTGTCTGAGTCCAGGGTTTCAGTTTTTGCTGAGCTGTCTTTTCACCCTGTATTATGAAGAGGCAATTTTTTGTTTTATGTTATGTTTCTTGGGGAAAGTTATTCACATACTCAATTTATAGTCACCTATTACCTATACTTTAAGTATCCTTAATTCCTTCCTTAATACGGGGTAACAGGGTTTACCACATTACGGCCTGGTGTCAGAGTTGTCAATTCTCCAAATGACCTCTGTCTGTTTACGGTGTATCTTGATGGGTGGTCTTCGCCGGACTGTACGTACAATGATTTCTCGGTGGAAATCATTCCGCCCGGGACTTCGTTTCCGTGGAAATTTGGGGAAAATATGTAACCTATGTGTTAATCCAGAGTGTCAGCTACTTCCATACCAAATTTTATCAAAATTAGTCCAGCCGTTTGAGCGTGAAAGAGTAACAAACATCCATACATTCACACAAACTTTCAAATCTTAATTTAAAAAATAAAGTCGGGTTTGTTGAACTTCCAACACTTAAACATATGTATAACTTGAGAACGGCTGGAGCGGTTTTCATGGTTTTTGATTTATTATATTTGTCTCCGTCCCGAATATCAGAATAACTATTAAAAACATTGGAAAATTCACGTAAAAATTCCCACGGGAACGAAGTCCTGGGCGATAGGCTAGTATATAATATTAGTAGGAGAAAATCAACAGTGTGAACTAAAGTTAAGTCTAGTAATCGCCTTACAACCCAGTAGGTCTTTCAGGCTGAAAATAGCGAGGCTTAGCTGGAAAATGGAGATGTGCGCGGGCGCAAGCGTGGCGTGACTCACGCGACGGTGGCGCCATCTGATTTATGGACTGAACTCCTTTTACACAGCTTATACAGGATGTTCGGCGCATGGCCTGTAACTTTTTTCAGATTACTGGTAAGATCATTTGCTATATTTTCATCTTTGGGCCCTAGGTCATAAGAGTCATGGTTATGGAGATATGATTTTTAATTTGTGACGAACTTGACTAACTTTGAAGTCAAAGTTTTCAAACTGCCAAATGCCCTCTGACTTGTTTTAACGACTAAGTCAATCAATAACAGTAGGGATAGCTTTATTAGCGTGCCCTTCGAAGCACGAAAACGCTTCATTATGGTCACTTTAAAGCCCTGAACAACTCAGACTTAAATATTTCAATTGTCAATTTATTCTAAAACTACGCACTCATGTACTAGGTTTGCAAATGTTTTCCACCTCCTGTTTAAACTAGAAAACCTGTAATTGGCTTTACAATTAGACCTAAGCTAGCTATTAATTTTACATGTCTTGTAATTAAGCTGTTGGTTTTGTACAATAAATAAAATAAATAAATAAAAATAGCTAAACTATCATAACTAGATATCTACACATCACTCTCAAATAAGTTAAGGTACCTATATATTTTTTTAAACCCTACCCGCGTGATTCACAAATAATTATAGGGAAAGAAAATGGGACTGGAACCCTCGACCTCAGGGTTAGATCTCCTAATTTAGGTAATTTAGGAAAATCTGTAATTGGCTCTTAAGTTAATTTTAACGTTCTGTTTAGATAAGTCCATTTGAAGAGGTTTTCTGGATAAATAATGAAACATTTATTACTTAATACTTCTTCTTCAACCTATGTCCACCCAATCCTGAGTGTAGGTCTCTTCCATAGCACTCCTCTCTCTTTGATCTTGAGTCTTTCGCATCCAGTTCTTCCCTTCAATCTTGGCAAGATCGTCAGTCCATCTCATCGGTTGTCTGCCCACGCTTCTACGCCTAGTTCTAGGGTCTCTACTCTAGCACTCTCTTACCCCATCTCTGTTCACATCTCTGCGACATATGTTACTTAATACAACAATTCCCAACTACCCGAGTAATTGTATTGTAAGGACCGAAATATCGTCAACAAAAAGCAACAACTACGTACTCTAGTGGGTAGGTACTTGCCACCAGATGTGCTACCGCTTTTAGACGGATGAAAGGACACGATTAATGTCCTCCACCGCACTTACAATGACGTTGTAAGATAATAAGAGGTAGGTATGGTACAGAGAAGTGAAATGTAGTCTGCTCTATGAATATGACACATTTCTATGAGTGATTGCCCTCTGATGTTAAAGACATTAAAAATGACGAAGCGTTTGCTCAAAGACCGAAAAACCTTTTGTTGAAAAAAGAATATTATTCAGTGGAGGAGTTTCTTGAAGAACATTCAAGTAATACCTTTTGACATTTAATACTTACATTGAATAGATTGACATACTTACCTACTTTGGATTTTTTAATAATCTTTTGACATTATTCCATTGGGAATGTCATTTAATTATTTTTGAATTTTTGACATTGTTATAGTATGTAGCATACTTATATTATAGATTTACATTTATTTTAAATATTGACATTGTGTTATCTTTTCTCAAATATTCTTTTTTCTTTTTTCTCTTTCTTTGATTAACTACACGTATAAATTATTGTTATTATTTTTTATGACGATCATAATATGGAGTGACACTACATGTTATTACATATTGTAAATGTTATCTATATCATGAAATGTATGAAATGAAACTAAACATTTTGGTGTCTTTAGAACACGAATATTTCTTCGTGTTTTTTTTACTAGCCTGTCAGATCCCTGCTTAACTACATTTATCGCGGTCCTGTGCCAACTCCGACCAGCTCTTAAATAGGCATCCAGATCGTCACGCTATAGTTTTCGGAGTCAGCCTCGACGCCTTTGCCCACCTTGAAGCTACCAATGCGTGACGACCTGTGCCCATCGGTCTGTGTGCAACCTACACACATGCCCGGCCCAGTTCCACTTTAGTCTGGCAGTTTTTTCTCCTACTGTATTTCGTCCTCCATAAAATAATTAATTTTACATTTGCAAAAGCTCATAGCCCGCATTTGCGCTCGCCTAACTGAACTGAACAGTGAGATTAAGCAACGTACCCAGAGGTAGGGAGCCTGATGGGTGACCGAAGTGGCAGTTTATCAGAGACAGAAAGACAGACTGACAAATAATTTATTCACTGTTACATGTAGTTCACAATAGCTTATTCTAAACAAAGATAAGCGTTTCCATGCATGTCCCGGTTGTTGTCGATTGATTTAGTCAAGTTCGCCATATACCTGATTATACGATAAGGAAGGAAAGACTTGTAAAGTTCCACGCTAGACTAGAAAAACTTAGAATGTGTGAGCTGCCAGATTTTCACGGGCTACTGTAGAAACCAGTAAGGGGGCGTGAGAGTTTTGCTGTATCGTGGGCGAAAGGCTGACCTGACCACCTATCACCAGTACACCTACTCATATTTCATCGAATAACCCTCAGAATATATGTCAAATGTGGCGTCATGTGAACCACAAGACGCTCGCCAGTCAGGGATTATTAGCGTGAGCGTAGAATAGAATAGAATATAATAGAAAAATCTTTATTTTATAATAGAACATTCAGGATGTCACTTAAAACAAGTCAAGATTACAATGAAATACATACAAACATACATTAAACGATTTAAATACATACATACGCATTCGTACCTCTGATCCTACTGACTCTACACCTATTCGCAAAGGTGCAGTCTTCCTCAGAGAAGAACAGGCAAGAAACTCTGAGGTTGCTCTTTTAAATCGCATTACAAATTTTCTTATTTACTAATTTTAACTAAACCTGAAATAACTCTAGAGCTGAGTAGTTCATTCCCATGGCTGCCTGTCTGATAGATAATCAGAAATTTTGTAATAGCCCTTTTTGCAAAGTTTTTGTTTAATCACTAGGTTTTTGTTTAATCATGTAGGTATATATGGATGGAAATTCTTAAAAGAATTCTCGAAATGTCACAATGTTTTTTTTACACTGGATTTCTTTATTTTTGTTTACTTTGTATCGATTAATAAATATTTTATTGATCTGTCTACGTTTTTTTCATTGCAAAACCATTAATACAATACACCTAATAATAAAACTGAAGATGGTATGACTAACACTCTATTATTGGTAGCGCCTAGCGCCTCTCTATAGCCCGTTGTTGAGCTAACGAACACATTAGCTTCAGAAATAAGATTCTAATTAAGTAAGTACTGATTGTTTTGAAAGTCTAAAGCTCGAAATATTGTATGATTACAATATACAATAAAGACAATTACAAGACAAAGTCAAAAATAACTTTATTTCATAGAATATTTAGGATATTACTTAAAATAAGTCAAAGTATAGGTAGTGAATACATTAGCATTTTTTACTTTGCGCTTATATTCGCAAAAGTGCAGTCTTCCCTAGAGAAAAATAGGTAAGAAACTCCGAAGGTTGTTCTTTTTAAATCAATCATACAAATTTTTAGGGTTCCGTAGTAATCTACGAACCCTTATAGTTTCGCCATGTCCGTCTGTCCGTCTGTCCGTCTGTCCGCAGGTTTTCTAAGAAACCCTTGGTACTACAGAGCTGAAACTAAGCATGATTATACATATGAATCACGCCGACAGAACTGTAGAGTAAAATCTTGGAAAAAAAAAATTTTTCGGGTGTCTCCTATAGACGTGAAAGGGCGATGAATTTTTTTTTTCTCGCCAAAATCATTGAGTGGGGTGTCATAGGATAGCATTTTAAAAGATAGAAGGGGTTTACTAAGAACGTTTTTCGATTCAGCACTCCGTTTGCGAAATATAAATTTTTAAAGTGAAAATTTTTGTCAAACACAAGTGTCCCCCCCCTATACCTGCTAAACGGTTGTTTCTAAAAATGTGAAAAAATTCACGTTGGTAGAATATACAACGAAATTTAAAGGAAAACTATCACACATAAGTTGGTCCTTCAAGTTTGCGAGTAATAGTCGACCAAGTGCCAAACACTGTTGGGATTAATAAGAATATATTTGAACCATGCTGCTACGGAACCCTACAATGCGCGTGGCTCGACACGCTCTTGGCCGGTTTTTAATTTTAATTGAATGAGTATCTGAATTCTGCCGTGTTACGCACAACTCATGTATCTTTTTATAGGTCGATTTGAGAAAATCGAGTTCAAAGTTTTAAACATATTTTGCTATTTTAAAGTTACAATTTACATGAATATGGATATATTTCTATGCATATGAGATCAGAAATAACAGAATTAATTAACAAGCATAATTTTTTTTTCGGATCTATTGTAGTTTTCAAATTATTCACAAAAACTGAGTTGGGCATAACCACCGTTCCATACAACCGTGGTTTTGCGTCAGCCTGTAACTAGAGTTACACGAGTTGTGCATGACCACGAGACATTTTGAAAAACGAAACCTATCTCATGCAGGTATACTTACCGGAGATGACCATTACCTGTAGCTATTGGATTTTATTGTAATTGTTATAAATGGCACCAAACCAGAAAAGAAGTAACACTTTTTCTGCATTATTTCTTTAATAAAGATCATCAAAAAAATAAAACTGGTTCTCAAACTTTGATTTTTTATGTGGTATGGACATATTATTTATGTTGGATATGCGCATAGTTAGAGAAATGACGAATATATATTTTTTTGGTTTATTATAAGTTAAGCAAACATTTAATCGAGAAAATATTAGATGAGATTCTAAAAAATATTTCAATAAGATGATAAAAGACGATATTAAATTATTACGAGTTATAGAATTTCAAAAACAAAAAGGTCTTAGGTTTTACTTTGATCAAAATTACGTAAAAATATTATTAAGTTTAAAAAACCACTGGCTGAACATATATTTCTGCCGTAACAAAATTAACGAATTAAAATATCATCAAATCAGTATAATCATGCGTTATACTATCCAGATCGGAGAAATCTTCATTTACGTGTAGATCTTCAAAAAAAATTGTTTTTCTAAGAAGAGGTTGACTTGACCACAATCTAGCTCAGGGGCGAAGATGTAGTCGAGGATGTATGAGCTTACCCAGAAGATGCCTATTCACTTAAACTTTATCAAAGAGAGTCGGGTTGTATGAGCCCAGAAATTCAGACGCAGGCAGAGAATTCCATTCCTTAGCGGTACGCAATATAAAAGATCAACAGAAGCGCTCAGTACGGATTCGAGGAATCTCGACAAGGTAAATGGTACCCCACGGTGCGTCTGAACTTCCGAAAGAAGAAAGGGGCAGGTATGGAATGAGCTCCTGCAGCTCATGAGCACATTCACCGAAGTAAATCTTGTAGAAAACGCATAGGCAAGCTACTTTGTGTCTATGAGCTAGGCTTCGGAGTAAGTTTTTTACTAGCTTTCTGTCACCAATGGGCCTCCTGGCTCTGTGGTCCACCGAATCCAGAGCGGCTAGCTAGTTGATGTTTGGCCGAACCATCCTAAAGGTGGCTGCAATATTCCATGCACAATCGGACCTGTCCCTTATAAGGGGTAAGAAGTTGATCAGGCGTGAAGTATCGCTTGACTTTACTAAGGATGCTCAGCTTTTTGGCCGCAGTTTTGAGCTTTTTGGCTGAAATTTGATGGAGGTGGCGAAATTAAGGTTGCGAATAACTCTATGCCGAGGAGTTCAAGCTCATCGGTGACCGATACAGATGTACTCCGCAAAGTTGGAGTCAGGTTAAAAGGACTCCGTTTTGCGGATAATAGACACGCTTGTGTTTTGGTGGCGTTAAAACTAACCAGATTAATGTCTCCTCATTGGGAGACGAGACCTAAGCCTAAGGTTGAGTTTACTCACTCTACCATTGTTCCTCTCATTTCGAATTTCATTCCCACCGGCTCTTACACTAGTCAGATATCTCTCCATGACTGTACCTGTCATCTGCGTACGCAACAACTCCAGGAACAAGCATGTCGTTAATGGACTGCAGGAAAGAGCCGCAGACCTTTCTCGAACCTCTGAGGAACTCCGGCATCAATAACCGTGAGGTTATTGGTCAAATGAGCAGCCATCTATGACCACTCGGATCAACCGTTCGCTCAGGTAGTCAGCTATCCAACTACAAAAATTGGCAGGGACGCCATACGCAGGAAGCTTGCTTACCAGACTTGCGTGCCAAACCCAGTCAAATGCCTTCGAGATTTTGAGTGACACTGCGAGAGCTTCGCCATGTTTCTCGACAGTTTTAACTTGAGGTTTTAAAAACGACCAATTAGTAGTTGGTAAAAAATACTCAAATTTAATTCAAATATGGCTCAAAGGACATTGACACTCAAGAAACTGCTATCGAACAAAATCTGAAATGATTTATGTTTGGGTATTGCAGCTTTTGAAAGAGTTATATAAAGGCTCTTGAGGTGGAATTGACAGTAGTTGGTATTGCTTAAATTAAACATTAGTTTCGTGGATTAAAAAATATTTACTGTTAATTGCAAAACGTGCACTTAATATTTTGAATCTGAATCTAAGATCTAAAGTTCTGAAATTGCCGCTGGGCCTACAGTTTTCCAAAAAAGAAATTTTAAGTGTGTGCGTGTGTGTATTAACTAATAGTTCATCCTAACCTAAAATGAATGGGGTCTCGGGTATCTTGAAAGTTTGAGAACCAGTTAGATAAAAATAATAATATGAAAAATATAAATATGTGTACATCCCAGTGCATGAAAGGGATCGATTAATTTGATAAACTATGGATTAAAAAAATTAACTGGTTGTGCCCACTTTGCGACGTTAGTGTGACCACGATGGGTTTCTAGCTTCTTTGTTCTATTTTTCCTTTGATTGGTCGATCTGCACAACTCAGTTAACTCGTGTTAGCGGAGATAGGCTGACGCAAAGAATAATTGTTTGGCCACAACTCGAACAAATACATCTCATGTAACTTGAGTTGCGTGAGTTTGGTGCGACTGGCGCTAAAATTTTTCGAGTTACATGAGTTTGACCATTTCATTTTCTTAGCAAAACCACCGTTTTTTTCCAAGTTTTTGATATTACCATATAGAAAGTGTAAAAAAAAATGCTCTTTGCAATGGTTAAGCGTAACTCATGTAACTCGAGATAACTGAGATACGCGTAACACGGCAGAATTACTCTAGCTAAACGAGCATATCTACATTCTGCACGCGGCCTGCAATTTCGATCCCGTGTAGGTAAATTTGGTGTAATTATCCAGCCTTTGTGTTATTCTGATGTCTAAGCTATACTATTGCAAAGTTTCATCAAAATTTAGCCATTCGTGTTTGCACGAAGGAGTTATCAACTTCCATCCATCCATCCATACTCTCAGATATTCCCAATTATAACATTTAGTAGGATGAATCGCTCTTAGCTCAGTGGGGCTCGCTGATCTCAGCTGATCAGTGAGGTTAACGCACACGGAGGCAGGGAATCTGATGGGTGAACAAAGTGGCAATTTACCACGAGCATTTCCGTGCCTCGGAAGGATCTTAAACGGGACCGCTGTTGTCGACTGACTACAGTTGTTTAAACCAAGTCAGAGGCCATTTGACGGTTTAAAAACTCTGACACCAGGGTTAGTCAAGTTCGCCACGTACTTGACTATACCTACACGATAAGAAGAAGAAGTAGGATGTTCAAAACCTGGTTCAAAAGTGTATTTACAGCAGTGTATCCTTTGCTTAACGCAGCACCCCAAACTGTCAATTGTAGAGCGTAGTGCCAAATGGTGGTTGGCAATCGACTGACGGTGACTCACTGGCCAATGGCCATCGTCATTTGCGCAGGTGTTCCTTCAGCTCATTGCAATTGCAACTATAAATCCTTTTGCCTTTTTCTCTTGGCAAAATCTTTAAACATTATCAAAATCCTTTTGCTAATGTGTTCTTTGGCAATTATTTTAATCTGCTTATATCTAGTTTATTTATTTATTATAAAATGGGTTAACTCTTGACCCATAAGATCAAAGATGAGGTCGACGATTACGCGAGTTAACCCAGAAAATGCATATAAAGGCACTGGTACTCCCACGCACCGACGGAACACAGCAAGCTGTTTGGCGTCGGACTTCGGTAGGAGGGTGGTCGCGAACCCGACGGCCCTTTACAGAGCCTACCACACCGCATGAGACCATAGGACGACACCTCAGATTCAGAAAAAAAATGAAGTGTCGTTGCCTGGGATGGGTTACTAGGAGGCAGGTCTCATTTGTGTTTCCTTAGTCGCCTCTTACGACACCCACGGAAAGAGATGGGGTGGTGTTATTCTCAACCGATCACCACACGGCCTAATAAATTTACGTATAATATATTTAGGGTTAGCTACCGAAACTTTATGAGGTGGATTCTCCTCGTGAAACTGAATAACGTTCTCCAATGAATCTATTATATAAAAATGTAAGTATTTGAAATTCTCAAAAATATTTTGACTTCTCATATAATTATTAATTGTATTGTACTGATGGATTTTGCTATCTGAACTTAATCCGTCTTCATTTTATTTTGAACCAAACACCAGCTTCTGCTATGTGATTTGATTACATTCTAAGAATTATATTGTTTCACGCTGGACTGGGAGTGAAAGAAAAACTTAAAATGTGCCAGCTGCCAACTTTTCCCAGGCATACCTACTGTAAGAGTCAGTAATTAGGATATGAGGTTAATATTGTATTGGGGATCATCCATAAAGTACGTCACACGTTAAGAGGAGGGGAGGGGGTCGACAATGTGTGACATTGTGTGACAAGGGGTGGGAGGGGTCATAAGTCTCGTGACGTCACATTTCAAAATGTAAGAGTATCAAATCGTGTTAACTATTAACGACAAACTTAAACTCCTCAGTCCCAAGCACTCTTTTCAACCGACTTCAAAAAAGGAGGAGGTTCTCAATTCGACAGTATTTTTTTTTTTGTATATTTGTTACGCGATTACTCCGGCAACTGTTGTCCGATTTTCAAAATTCTTTATTTGTTCGAAAGAGTATACTCCTGAAGAGGTCCCATATAAATTTAATCGAAAATGATTCAGCGCTTTAAAAAAAAATCAACAAAAACAAAATATACTACAAACTAAAACATCATCTAAATAAATTAATGACATTTCTGTTTGTAGTTATTTGCTAATAGGCATTGTAGTCCGCAAAAAACTAGATATCTACTTTGTGCGAACTGTTGTTGGGATTGAAGTCGGTGACTCATACGTTTTTAACGTGGAAAATTATTACGTTTTCACTTTTAATGAGACAATGAGTTTTGAGTTCCCAAAAAACTAATAACCCTATTAAGTACTGCTTTTATTAGAAAATTACAAAAAAAAAATATGCAAAATATGTGACGTCACGCTAGGGAGGGGGGATAAGGAGGGGGAGGGGGTCGAAAAATCATGAAATTCGTATGACGTAATTTATGGATGGCCATGAAACTCAGTTTGTGGGCGAAAGGCTGTCAACTTATCACCACTATACTCATATTCTATCTAATAACCCTCAGGATACATGTCAAATTTGGCGTCAAGTAGTTTGAGAACCACATGATAATCTGCCTACCGTGATTGGGATATAAGGCGTGTGTGTATGTAAGTATAATTTTGTTGTTAGTTGTTGTTTTTATTTCATTATGGTAAACTATGGCAATCATCTGATCCCTCAAGTTGTATAGAGAGGCGATTATTTTATTATATAAGGTCCTAATTTATTAGTCACTTACCTTCTAAGGCGTTATTGTATAGGTTGATAGTATTCCAAAAAACAACATAAAAATTAATTATCTGAAAATTAAATTTTGTAAAAAAAATTAAAAAAAAAA
Organism: Aproaerema taeniolella; assembly: GCA_949987775.1. Taxonomy (NCBI): domain Eukaryota; kingdom Metazoa; phylum Arthropoda; class Insecta; order Lepidoptera; family Gelechiidae; genus Aproaerema; species Aproaerema taeniolella. The sequence goes on along the minus strand of OX465261.1, from coordinate 15,367,270 downwards.
ATCCATTTAAAGATAAAGGAATGGTTCTCTTTCGATTATAGCCGTCCACTCCCCGCTCGCCCGCTCTACTACTGCCATTATTATTTACGTTTGAATGGATGGGTTTATTCAACATAGTAATGAAAAAATATCATAACAAAATTTTTCAAGACCTTTTAAATTTAATATTATGCTTTTGTTTTTTGACTCATATGATATATTTTGACCTACACAATAACGTGTTAAAAGGAAAGTGACTAATAAATTAGGACCTTATATATTTCTACCTGTTTAGTGGACTGAGTCGCACCCTTAACTTTCTCTACCTACCTAATAGAAAGGCATCCGATATACCAGGGTTTCTCAAACTTTTGGCTCCATGAACCCCTATTAAAAATTCCAGATGACAGCGAACCCGTTGAGTCAAATAATCAAGTTGACTGTTGAAGAAACTAAGGTTTTTATTTCAATAAAAAGGTAACAAATACAGTGTCAAAAGAAATATCTTTTTAATATTAATGTAATGGGTTGGCTTGTTTCTTGTCACAAATTGAGTCAATTTTAGGAGTAATGTTGGCACGAAAGTCATCAAGCCGCCATCACGTAAATCTTGCCGCGAACCCCCTACCGGCGAACGGCGAACCCCTAGGGGTTCGCGTACCCCACTTTGAGTAACCCTGCGATATACCAAGAACATTTTGTAACAGCAATATGTCAATCAACACAACGTTTAGTGAACTAATTTCTTAGAAAACCGTTGAAAAATCGTCAGCATAAGATCCAATACCGCTTGAATGGCTTGTGATGAGTGAAGCGATTCTACTGTCAACAGCTTCAGAAATCTTGCGTAATTTCCAAATTTTAACACTATTAAAAACATAGGAATTTTAGGAACAACTTTTATTACAAATGAGTAAGGTTGAAATTGACAAAGAGGAAAGAAAACGTGCGGGCTTATTGCCAGAGGCTGACAGAGAAAGCAAGTAAATAAATAAACGTGATACAATGGAAATTTCGAGAATTTTGGAAATTACTCACTAAAATAATACCTAGAATTACTTGAAAATATTGTGTAATTTAGAATTAGTTAAGTATGTAAATATGTGGATTTTTCTATGATACTAAAAACAATGATTAACGAAGGCAGAATATCCCTGAAGGGATGTCTGCCAGTCAGTCTACCTTAATAGCTGGACAGAGAAACAAACAGGGCTTTAGGTATCTCTCTTTCAACCTCTCGGGTGGTTAATCAGTCCATGAAACTGAACAATTCCCCAAGGAACATAGGCCAAAATACGAAAATAAAATTTTGATCTCCCATACAAAATGCGCTATAAATGTTTTGTATTAAAATGTAACTGTACCTTACTTGTGTTGGAGTGCAGTAAAGTATATTGTATTGTATTGTATATGCTGATGAAGTTTGTATGGGAACTCAATTTTTTTTTCGTATTTTGGCCTATGTTCCTTGGGAAAGTTGTTCAGCTTCATGGACTGATTAACCACCCGAGAGATTGAAAGAGAGATACCTAAAGCCTTGTATTTATATTATAGTAAAGAAGTAAGGATTTAGAATCAGAATAGTTATGTATGTGGATTTTTCTATGATACTTACTAAAAACAAAAATTATTAACAAAGGCAGACTATCCCTGGAAGGGATGTCTGCCAGTCTACCTTAATAGCTGGACAGAGAAACAAATAATTAAGAAGGGTAACATGTAAAGTTTGCTCGTTCCTCAATCGGATATCTAACTATTAAGTACTAGCTTTCCGCCCTGGACTTCATTCCCGTGGGGAATTTGGGAAAATTATGTACCTAGCCTTGTGTTATTCTGATGTCTTAGCTATATTACTTACCTACTGCAAAGTTCATCGAAATCAGTCCAGTCATGTGAAACCATGGCTCATTTGACTTCATACTCTGCATGCCCAAACACCTGCACTAGGGAAGAGCTAATGGCCGCTACTGATTATGCTGTTGATGTACCTAGCTAAATATTGGGCCAAAAAAATACACATGATTTATGCTATCGACACGAAAGTAGAAGTTCAGTAGTTTTTCCGTGAAAGAGTAAATAAGTAAGTAACATACTTTCACCACTTAGGTACATCATATTTCATTTTGTCAATAGGCCGTATAGGCGGCCTAGGGGCGGCAGCGTCCTAAGGGCGGCAGATTTCAAAGGGACGCTCACTCGATTTCAGAGGATAAAAGTCGAACAAGTTCACTGGTTTTCTCATGTTTTTTTTTATTAAATCCCCATTGAAACTCATTGAAACATTTTCCTACCGAAAAAAAAGATTCTTTAGCTCTTCTCTACCTAGAAGCAGAGATTTAACACCATAAGCTATAAAGATATTTTAGACGATTTTGCTATTAAAAAGTTCCGTAATTTTTTTTCTTAATGACGAATTCATTCGTTTATTTAATTTTAGTGCCTTCCTTATAGTTAAGGATCCGAATTAGAAGTGTTTGGGCCTGCAGAGCATGAAGTCAAATGAGCCATGGTTTCACATGACTGGACTGATTTCGATGAACTTTGCAGTAGGTAAGTAATATAGCTAAGATATCAGAATAACACAAGGCTAGGTACATAATTTTCCCAAATTCCCACGGGAATGAAGTCCAGGGCGGAAAGCTATTTATTATTTTGGAAAGGTACATGGAGCGGCGGAAATAAAGTGGCCTACACTCATAAAAACTGTAAATCCGGTACTGCTTATAACCCTCTGGATGTATTGTATGTCAAACGTGGCATCAAGTGATTTTGAAATCAGTGATGCTCTGCCTAACCCCGATAGGGTTTACAGGCGTTAGCATATGTATGTATGATGTAATAAACATCCATTCATCCATATAGATAGATAGATAAACTTTATAGCTTCTTAACAATTTGTAACATTGTACAATGTTCTTATACAATTTAAAAAAAAAAGGTTAGCGATAGATTGTAGAAGCCAATAGGACACAGAACTCAGCATACTTGCTGTCTATGACGGACAACAAACTGATTTTCAGCTGTGCCTAGAGTTTTTTTTTTCGCGCGTACCTGGGGTAAAAAAATAATAATAATGAAGTAACTTATCAGAAATGTGTACCAGTATGTATTCAAGTGAGATAGTGAAAGTGCGTGTAAGTACGTGTAAGTGTAAGTGTTAGCTGTAGCAATAAATGTATAAATAACTCACTGAGAATTTGTCACTTAGGATAGTCTTCTTACCAGCCCACATACGTCCCCACCGAGGGGCACGGGCCTCCCTTCGAAACACGAATGGGATAAGATAGTAAAACAGATAAAATTAAACTAAATTAGGGCAAAACTGTGAGACTAAAATTAAATGTTATTGAGTTACCGACATCTCAACTTATCATGACGCGAAGATATTACATCCATATCAATCCATCCACCGTCCTCACAAACTTTTTCATTTGTAATATTAGTAATAGGATTCTGTTAAATTACACCTTTATGGTGCACAAAATAGAGTGTGACCATAGTTTCCCAATGACTAGGCATTGTTTACCTACCTACACACGATTTTACTTGAGTTTACGATGTATTCAAGGCGTTTTGGAGATCAGCCCAAGAGGTGATGACCACGTTTCCGCGAATTCTGAATCTGACCCATTAATCGTTCAAGGTTTAATTTACTGTCACTGTGCCAGTTTTTTCACACGTACACTCAGGAGCACGGCAAGCTTGACACATAGCTATTACTACTGTTTTAGTTGCAGATTGTAGCTCCTTTAGATGTAATACCGTCCCTGTTTACGGCCACAAGACCAAAAGCTGGCATTATTATATTTAAAATACTGCCACCTTTCGTATTGTTGCCCTAAATAGTGATGGTAAGTAAGTACAGTACAATCTCACTAATCCGGCACTATTAAAAACCAGACGGTATCGGATTATTGGGATGTTCGAATTACTAGATTGTATGGAAAAACTCATAATAAATAAAGCACTTAATGAAGAGAATACATTGTATGTATCTGTATCCATGTGAGATATTAACATACAGATATGTTAATATCCCACAATTAACTAATAACATGGTTTTAAAATAATCACTTATTGAGGTCTTGACATAGGGAGAGGTGAGGATGGCGCAGGCGGAGGGTGCCGGATTATTGGATTGTCGGTCTATTGAAGTGCCGGATTAGTGAGATTATACTGTAGGTATTACATATAACGGACCATCCGGACCTTCCCCTATTATACGCCTATGCCTACCAAGGTATTATAATGCATTTAGCCAAAAATTTTACAATCTGCAGCTGCAGCCCAGCAATTTATAAACAATACCAGAACTTATAACTGCGCAATTTGTAAATTGACGAATTATATTTATTTGACTGCCACATATCGATGTTCGTTTCCACGGAAGTGTCACTTTTGTACTTTTGGTTCCTGCTGCGCTGTGTCACGGGCTGGCTTCCTTCCAGGTTTTCGCGCCAATTCGCACACTTTTATTTTTTCTATCGTGTTGCTAAGGCACGGGTACATTGACTCATGCAGCCTAATTGATGATTATACTGGTGTTTATTTTGTGTGCATTATTTTATACGAATAAATAGTATAGTGGTAATAGGTTGTTAGCCTTTCACCCACAATACAGCAAAACCCTCGCATCCCACTTACTAGCTTCTACTGTATGCTTGGGAGGAGTGGGCAACTGGGACATTCTAAGTTTTTTTTCACTACCAGTCCAGCATGCAACAAAAGACTTAAAATAAAATCCTCTAACAGTCCAACTCATTATCGACTATTACAATCAAGCATCTATTTAAATTAGACACTATCGTTTGAAGCGATCGTGGGTGGGTAGTCGAAGATTTATTCGTGTAATGGGTCCCAATCTGTCTAGATAAGTTGGAAGCCGCCCAGCCCATGCTAATAATACAATACACTCTATTTCTATTATTGCTAAACGTTGATAGACTGCAGAATCGATCTAAAAATACCAGTGATATTGGTACCTACATATTCGCATGACCCGAATTATTTCAAAAAGGTGATAGCCATCGTTGGTAACGGTCTGTAATCTTTCTAAAGCCTTTTTGTAACCGGAACGTTGCGGGGCCTACATTGACTTAGGGTTTGTTTTGTAATATTAGTAGGACATGACATGACAGTGAGGTTGGCCCTTCAATTGCACGTCGCTCAGCGAGCTATGGAACGCTCCATGCTAAGGGATAGAATCCGAAACGAGGTTATCCGACAGAAAACCGGAGTGATGGGTATTATCCAATTTTGTAGCAAGCTGAAGTGGCAGTGGGCTGGCCGTGTCTGTCGCAGAACCGACGAGCGGTGGAGTAGACAGGTTCTCGAATGGGACCACGTCTTGGCAAACGTAGTGTATGACGCCCCCCAGCCAGATGGTCAGATGACCTAAAGAAGATAGCGGGTCGGCTGGATGCAAAAAGCGGAGGATCGTGGAAAGTGGCGCACCTTGAGGGAGGCCTATTTTCAGCAATGGACTGCAATAGGCTGGTATGATGTTGATGATGATCAGTAGGATCAATGGGCCCACCCATTCAACTAAATTCATGTTTTCGGATTTATGTATGGATTTTTCATTAATTATCACCTGCTCAACGGTGAAGGAAATAACGGCCTAAATCCCCTTCGTGTTTCGAAGGGAGGTTAGTGCCTCTATGTAATGACATATATGGGTTGATTAAAAAATAAAATTAAGGCGATTAGCAGTAAATTTTTGTATAAAAGTACCATCAGCAAAAAAATGGAAATATTTAAAGGGGCAGTCACTAATATCTTCTTACACCACAGGACATATATGTATATATATGTATATGTTCTGTGACTTACATCACCCAAAGCTCTTGGAATCGAAAATCTTTGAAACGCACCCACACAACACTTTCCACATGGCCGGATATCAACTTCCATATTATTTTGTAATCAAACGACCTTGCAAGCCGCCAGGGATGTTACAAATAAAATATATTTACATCAAAACAATAAAAAATATAAAAAAACACAAAATTTATTTAGAATTATTAGGCACGGCGCAGCGGAGACTCGATATCTTACACTAATCCATACTAATATTATAGATGCGAAAGTAACTCTGTGCGTCTGTCTGTCCGTCTTTCACGCCTAAACTACTGAACCGATTTTGATGAAATTTGGTACAGATATAGATTAGATCTTGGGAAAGGACATAGGCTACATTTTATCCCACAGTTGGGCACGATATAACCTGTAGTCCACGCGGGCGGAAAGCCAGTATATTTAATATTATAAAGAGGAAAGAATAAAGATTTGATTGTTTATTTGTTTGCATTGAATAGGCTCCGAAACTAATGAACCTATTTCAAAATCAAAATCGATTTTAACCATTAGAATGCTACATTATCCCTGATGAACTAGGCTACATAATTTTCCTGAATTCCACTTGACGGCACGTTTGACATTTGACATGCATTCTGAGCGGGTAGTTAGATGGAACATGACAGGGCTCTAGGTATCTCTCTTTCAACCTCTCGGCATGTTAATCAGTCCATGAAACTGAACAACTTCCCCAAGGAACATAGGTCAAAATACGAAAAAAAAATTGAGTTCCCATACAAACTTCATCAGAATATAGCGCATTTTGTATAGGAGATCAAAATTTTTTTTTCGTATTTTTACCTAGGTATGTTCCTTGCAGAAGTTGTTCAGTTTCATGGACTGATTTAGCACCCGAGATTTACCTAAAGCCCTGTAGTGGTGATAGGTTGTCAGCTTTTCACCCATAATATAAAAATAACCTCATGTTCCAATTACTGACTTTTACGGTATGCCTGGGAAGAGTTGGCAGCTGGCACATTCTAAATTATCTATTCACTCCCAGTCCAGCGTGCAAGGAAAACCTTACTACGAAAACCTTAATTTGGGATAAGTCAAAGGAGTGTGTGGCATTAATAAAAAACTTATCCCTGCCAACCCTGTAGGTCCACCCCCGCAATTTCGTCCCACATTACTTCACCCTCACCCCTCAACTTGCCCCTACATTAGCACCCTTTATAAGTCTTACATGGCAATTTTGTACCTCTACCTACCCTGATCGGTATTAAACATTTATTTTATCATTTATCAGGAGTGTTACCAATCACATAATGCTCTGCCCGTCTCTATAGGAATATACTCGTATGTGTAGGCGTGAATTAGGTACACACACACACACACACGCACACGTACATAGGCTCACGCCTTTGTCTCATTGAGGTAAGCAGAGATCACAACAAACAGAAAAAAAAAGTGAAGGTTGCCAAAGGTTGCCGATAAGATATTGCTTATTACCTCTGTATTGTAACTGTACCTTATTTGTGTTGGAGTGCAATAAAGTATATTGTATTGTATTGAATGAAAAACAATTCAACATTTTTCCCATGGTTCGTGGGACACAAATACCCAAATAAGAGAAAATCAAATACTCCTTTTTTATTAATAATGAGTTTGCTCTTGACCACAATCTAGCTCAAGGGCAAAGATGTGGTCGAGGATTTAGCAAGCTCAACCAGAAAAAGTCTATTCACTCAAACTTTACAGAGATTCAGGTACAAATACAGACGCAGCAGGGAATACCATTCTCTAGCCGTGCGCAATATGAAAGATGATGAAAAGCGCTCAGAGCGAATCTGCGTACTTTCAATAAGATTTATTTTATTTTATTTATTTATTTTTTATTTTCAGAAAACCAACAGCTTATAAAAATAAGTAATAAGTTATTAATGTAACTTAAATGTACGCCAATTACAGGTTTTCATAATGTTACTTGATACAGTAGGTAAAAGATAACAGAGGCTTGGTTGCCGTAAGCGAACTGAAAAAAAAGCTAATTAATTAGATGTTGACTAAGTACAAATAATCGAAGGAGAAAGCTAGAGCACAGATTACTTGTTATTATTAAGATAGGGATGGTACTGCTGGGTACCATATCTTTGATCTGACCAGGAACCGAACCTGGGAAATGTAGATTCTGAATTTCAGACAGCGCTGATAAGTACCTATCCATAACGACTGAAACCGACTTACACGAAATTCCCGATACTTACATGTGCTAAAAAAAAGTGTTGAAATTATAAAATTAAATGGTTGTAGTTAATTGGGCTTCTCAAAACTTGCCCAATTTCTTGGAATACTCGTGTCGGTCGCCAGACATATGACCTCGGACCTCGCCCATCAAAATTTGGCTCTCATTTATTGTATGTTAAATACTTTGCCGACACGTCTAATCTAGTATGAAATGCTACGTTAAGTAAGTACTTACCTAAAAGTAGATACCAGACTTTAATTGCATGGAATTTTAAGGAAGAATTATCTAAACGAGAGTTGAATGCAAATAAAATTCGCATTCTAAAATAACAATGATACTGATTATGCCATCTATTGGTGAATAGAATTAGTAAAATTTGTTAGTTTGACTGCCATCTAGCTGTGTGAACAAAAAACTTTTGCGAAACGTACGCCATCTAGTGTTGAGTAGTGGAAGGAATTTACGAAAGAAACAAATAAAATTTTCTTTATGGTCTTTTTTTTTTTTTTTTTATAATTATTTTCTGGCCTGGAAGCTAGTCCTTTTGGCCGTTCTTTATGGTCTTTACCGTGGTATTGCCAGATAATAAAATATATTTCTACTATTTTATTTTATTGAATAAATTTTTCAAAAACAAATATACCTAGATTTTAAATGATTTGTAAATCATTTGCTCGTATTTGTTCCTATTTTCTACATAGGTTTATTTGAAATGAGAAAGCCATTACATTTTCAAAAGTTGACATTGACAGCTCTGTAAAAAGAATATTGTTTATGGTTCCTTTTTGACAAGAGGTTACATCCGGCCCACCAACGAGAAAGAAGGTCTTTTTCAAGCGTACGCCATTGCTGGCGTATGGTAGTTTAATTTGGTGAACGAGAAATCAAAAACCATCCAAAATGGTGAGTATTTAAAATCTTCAAAGTGCGCAGAATAGTGTAGCAGTGCCTTCGATCTACTATATTCCGTGTTTATTTTGTGTATATCGGGAAAAAACTTCAGAATAAACTTTTGTGTCTCACGTCGGCTGTCTTTGTGTTAGGATGACGTTTTCACTGTGGTGCCGTGGAATATCGAAGTGCTTGTGATATGGACTGTTTAACTAGCAGATGCCGTTATAAATAATCCTACCTAAAGTAGTCTAACAAAAGTAGTGAAACAAAAATGAAACGTGTGTGTTATTACAAGTTTTGGAACATCTGTGATGAGTGTACGACGATGTTGACGAGTATTTGGTTTTGTTCAGGTGAATTTCACGGTAGACGAGATTCGGCAGATGATGGACAAGAAGAAGAACATCAGAAACATGTCTGTGATTGCCCATGTCGACCACGGCAAGTCGACTTTGACAGACTCCTTGGTATCCAAGGCTGGTATCATCGCCGGGGCGAGAGCCGGCGAGACACGGTTTACCGACACCCGCAAAGATGAACAAGACAGATGTATTACAATCAAGTCTACGTAAGTACCAGGAATTTTGATAATAACACCACATGGTGAAATAACCTTTCTCCTTTCACTGTACTGATAAGCGACTTTGTGTGGTCGTTATAGTCTCTAAATTACACTTCTAAGCAGTAGTTACAAGATCTATTTTGCATTATAAAGTCAAATTATATAGTTACAGCAATATTAGTAGTTAAATTTTTTGGCAATGGCCTTGATCTTCACTAGATAATGCATGCAATTAACATTTTGTTGTACAACACGTTTGTTCCTTTACCATGATGATTGTTCTTACCATTTATAAACTGAGAAACTTTGAAGATTCTTAGAACGGCCATCTGACATTTTTAATTAAGTTTTATTTCTGTAAATAATCCCTGAGCCTAAGGAAATAATATGAGATCTTTTTCAGTGCTATCTCCATGTTCTTCGAGCTTGAAGAGAAAGACTTGGTGTTCATCACAAACCCTGACCAACGTGAGAAGAGTGAGAAGGGTTTCTTGATCAATTTGATCGACTCCCCTGGGCACGTTGACTTCTCCTCAGAAGTGACTGCTGCCCTCCGTGTTACTGATGGTGCCTTGGTCGTTGTAGACTGTGTCTCGGGTAAGGGAATTATTTAATTTATAAATTAAAAATGGTATAAAAATGCATCTGCATGAGGCTTAGTCATATTTAAATGTAAATATTTTTAAAAATTATACAAGGTGTAAGAAACTTGTAGATGTTTAGTTTTTTTTTTTAATTGAGTGGCAGTAATGTACACCTAACTGCTTTTATACTTAGCTGCATGTGTTCATAAATTGCCCCCTCATAGCTTCTTTGAGCATAATTGCAGCAGCCCTAGCTAGACTAAAACATAAAATATCTAGTTGTCACTTCATCAAGCAATTTATTGAAACCTCTGTTTTTATTTCAATTTCTTTCAAACAAGACTAACTTTGTGAATAACTTTACAAGAGGAAGAGTGTGCTTGAATATTGTATCTTAATGTCTCAAATTGTTAAACTAAGAAAAATATTTAAAAGCCATTTAGTCATGACAATGAAAAACAGATTAATTTAATTTAAGCTGTCATTTGATGATTGGACACTGTCAGCTAGGTTTTACTAAGCTAAGAGAATCATGATATTAGAAAGAACCATAAAGTATTGGCCCTTAGAACTAACAAAGAATTATATCAAGTCTTAAGAGAAAAAATTAACTGTATTCACACCTTATGAGCACTTATCTGTGGTGTTGACAACCATAAAAGTAACAATCTAATTTTTAGTTTACCGGCTAGACAGTGCCTATGCAACTTTTATAGAAAAGCTTTAACTGTCCTTCTGTTTAGCTAACTCCTGAATCAGGGCTCAAAAACTCATCAAATCATAATTTCCCAGGTGTGTGTGTACAAACCGAGACGGTATTGCGTCAGGCGATCGCCGAGCGCATCAAGCCCATCCTGTTCATGAACAAGATGGACCGTGCTCTACTCGAGCTGCAATTAGAAGCGGAGGAACTCTACCAGACTTTCCAACGTATTGTGGAGAACGTGAACGTTATTATTGCTACTTACAACGATGATGGTGGTCCTATGGGTGAGTAAATTATTTAAGTTTTTTCTACAGGTAACTTACTAAGGGACTACATAATTTTGCGTAACTTTAGAGGTCCCAAACAATAAAAACAAATCCCAAACAACAAAATAATGAGAATATGCAAATTTTTTTTTGGTCTTTGTTCCTTGGGAAAAGTTGTTAAGTTTCAATTCAATGTTTTATGAATGGCTTTCCGTGTAGTCGCGATTCCGCCAGTATCACGTAGCAAAGAGGATACACATAAGAGATGATTGGTTCGGTTATGTACTGGTTTGTTTAGTTGCAGTTGTTAAGTTTCATGGGAGAATCAACTAAAGTTTCGCTTGCTAGTTTACAGTCTCCCAATAATAAATAAAAAGCATTTATTTCTAAACCATGTGTACAATTAGAGTGTGAAGTAATTTCAAAGTTTAATTTTCATTTTGTAGTTTAGATCCCATCCGGGTGAATGCCTCCTCCATCTCCTTCCAATTTTCTCTATTTTTTGCCTTTTGAGGCCAGTCTTTTCCTGCCACTAACTCAATTTCGTCCTTCCATCTCTTTCTCGGTCTGCCTATTTTTCTCTTTCCGGTTGGTCCCTTCCAAGTTGTGGATTTTAGTGTCCATCTCGGGTCAGTACATCTTGCGACATGGCCTGCCCACTGCCATTTCATTTTCAAACCAAATTCAAGAGCATCTGTAAGTTTAGACTTCTGGCATAAGAAGGATATCCAAAATTCAAAATAGAGTTATTCGTCAGAAGACAGTCTCCAATAGAGTTTATTATTTTTATCTTGACCTCAATCTAGACCATAAGGTCAAAGATGAGGTCGATAATGGAGCAAGTTAACCCAGAAAATGCCTATAAAGGCACAAGTACTCCCACGCACCGACAGAACACAGCAAGCTGTTTGGCGTCGGACTTCGGTAAGGGTTGGTCGCGAACCAGACGGCCCTTTACAGAGCCTACCACACCGCATGAGACCATAGGACGACACCTCAGATTCAGAAAAAAATGAAGTGTCGTGGGATGGATTACTAGGAGGCAGGTCTCATTTGTGTTTCCTGAGTCGCCTCTTACGACACCCACGGAAAGAGATGGGGCGGTGTTATTCTCAACCAATCACCACATGGTTAACGATTAACACGGTTAAAGTTTATTGGGTCTACTGCAGCTTTTAGTTATTAATTATTTCTTGTACAGAGATAGAAGCTCCATATTGATCTTTCCTGCCTATGTCACGTCCAGTGATTTCCTATGGAAACTTATTCTCTGCATGGCTAAGTTTTTCTTAGTTTATTAAGGGCGAACAAACAGTTTCACATAGGTTTACTTAAAAACTAGGTAAAATAGCTTAGGTTACTGCGGAACCAACATCGTTGGCCACGGATTACTAAGTAGAACTAAGTGAGTTATGGCAAAGGTTTGGCATTATTTTTGGGTGTACGAGTGATGTGCCCACTTGCGCGATTCGCCAACTTGCCCTTTGTATTTTGCCGTTCTGCAATATACTTGTTATCTTTTGTATTATCATTGTGTACACGGTAGAATGATGACCTTGATGTCGCCCATATTTCGCTCGTAATAGCGGCGCCGGCTTTCGTAGTGCAAATTGGCAACCTGACGTGCTGCTGTCTGTATAATAAAGAATCAATACATACATATATATATACAAAGCCTATTTTGTATATATTGCTATAAAGAACATGCTCGAAAACAATAATAAAGCAAAAACTAGCATTAAAACAACATTTTTTTTGTACACCTAGTTATCAAATTCCAAGTACATATTGTTGTGGAAAAATTGCATAACTTTATCATGACTCATAAATCCCATAGAAAACAACTGCAATGCAGTAGTGTTAGATATTACTGTTACAATTGTCATTTTTCCAGTTTTTTAACTAACTGCTAACAAAATAACAATAACCTATTAACAGTAATTGCATAAAAATTGGGGGGAAATAAGAAAATGGTTTTAATGTTTATGTTTTTTAAAGACTAAATTTTAAAACACAAGTTACTTTCACACTGAACTGGGAGTGAAAGAAAAACTGTGCCAGCTGCAATTTTTTCCCAGGCATACTGTAAAGGCCAGTGAGTGAGACGCTAAGATTTTGCTGTATGTATCACGGGTGAAAGACTGAACCAATCGCCACAATACTAACGTTTGCATCTAATAACCCTTAAAAATGAATGTCAAATATTTATCTTATATATAAAAATGAATCACTAAATCTGTTGGTAAGCGCAAAACTCGAGAACGGCTGGACCGATTTGGATGATTCTTTTTTTGTTGTGTTCCTTATTGTCAGGAGAAGGTTCTTATGAAAGAAAAAACTAAAAAAGTGCCACGGGAACGAAGTCCCGGGCGGAAAGCTAGTTTATTATATTATTTATTTTAATATGGCGTGAAGCGGTTCTAAAACTACATGACGTTCTGCCTACACCGAAAAGGACTATAGGAGTGAGTGTATGCATGTATACAATTGAGTCTCGACTAATTCTCAAACCCCAGCGCATGTTATGCTAAAATACCACAAGGGGCACAGATCCTGCATAACCCAGTATCCCTGCCAGAAGCATACAAGAACGTCAAGAACCTTGTGTGCTTGGCTGGCTGGAATAGCCAGCCCGAAACATATCACGCACAATGGCCCAATCGATAGACTAAGTGCGGAAAACGCCCGACAAACATAACATAACAAGTCACAGGGCATTAACGGCCTTTTGCGTATGATCTGGGAAATATCATGACCGTCCGGCACGGGCATCCGCTTAACAAGACGGGGTGGGGTGCCCTAATAGTTTTTTAGTGATGCAAACAAACCAATTTGATGAGTCATGTGGAAGCAGGCCCAATCCTAGTTTAAAATCATTGAGCTACAATAAACAACTACTAATCGCGTTCAAAAAGTGTCTGCGGCAAATGAATGCCAATCACGGCTATCTGATGGTGGAATCCTGAAGAAATTGAGGGGAAACTCTCGAAAAAATTGTCTTTTTGGGATTGAAGTCGGTGACTCTTACGTTTTTGACGTGGAAAATTGTGCTAGGTTTTCTCACTCTTTCATTATTTTGTTCAGTTCATAGTTCATAGTTATTTATTTGCAATAAACAGTTTTATCCTGCTCACCCATCCGTCAGTTCGTTCGAAGCTCGGACAGTTTTTGGTTGACGTTTCTTTGAGATTGGGTATCTAGTTCTTTTATTATAGCGAAATTTAACGATGTGAACCCGCCTACGAAACTAAACAACTTTTCCTAAAGAACCTATTCAACTTCCCTTCACAGGCGGGGATAAGTTGGATGGAGAGGCAAGTTTTTTTTTCATATTTCCATCTGTTCCGTAGGGAAAGTTGTTTTTTTTATAGATAATGGGTTTGCTCTGGATCGCAATCTAGCCCAGTGGTGGAGATATAGTCGAGGATGTAGCAAGCTCACCCAGAAGATGCCTATTCACTCGAACTTTAAAGATATTCGGGTTATATGTGCCCGGAATTATACAGACGCAGGCAGAGAATTCCATTCCTTAGCGGTGCGCAATATAAAAGATGAAGAGGCGGAATGAGCTTGTGCAGCTCATGAGCACACTCCCCCAAGTACATCTTGTAAAAAACACACAAGTCACCCTACTCCAACGCTATTCTTGTACGTCACTGCAAAATTTCATAACAATACGAAACTAGCTTCCTTTGCTCATAACAACTTAATACCCTTATCACTACGACACTGTAAATTGTTTATATCAGAGTGTTCTCAAATATTATCAATGTCACTTCTTAAGTCACGTTTTTACGCGTGATAGTCTCGCGATGGCGAGTGATTTGCCGATTTGCCAGCTAAGCAAAGTCGAACGTTTCTGTTGAATTTGTTTTAGTTATAGGAGTTTTTATAATTTTGTTGATTATTGCTTATATTCGCTTTAAATTACATTTTTACAATCGACGATTTCATTATGCCATAATTTCCCTTAAACCATTTTTTAAATTTAAATCTCAATTTAATAAATTCAAGACCTAATTTATTTTTTGTATGGTAGAAACCAAATGCTCGCAATATGAAGTGTTAGGACATGTTAAATAGTCCCAAGTGTTGCCAGTAACTTGTACATAAGCTCCTGGGTGTCAAAGTGGACTTACAGAAAATCTTTCCGGAATTGGTTGCGAGTTTTAATGATTCGTGACCCCATAAATGGAAGATACAAACAAAATAAATTGGACATTTTCGACGAGGTTACGTCAAGGAAATTTTGACTTAACTACTTTTATTGTCTTGCAATGTCTATGATGAACTTCATAAATATCTTGAAGTAAACACCGTTGCTGACGTAACTAAGATGTACTCAGCAAATCTGTATACAGCAGGCGACTAAAGCGTCAAGATGTCACTGATTGGTGCCCAGAAACCATCTAAGAATGAACATGTTTCCTCAATGGAGGAAACCAATCTGAACGCCCTAACCCCATTCAACATACCTGCTCGTGCTCATAGTTGCAATACTAATTGCAGCAGGCCGAGTACGATAGTGATAACGCCGCTGTCCTATGTCAAAATGTCAACTTTAACAACGCCATAGGGCGAGCAAGCCTTTGCGCGGGACCCTCGCGAAATTAAAGTGAAGTTCTGTGTTGTTATTCCTTATGTAACGTTGTTGTTGTGTTGTAGTGTGTATGTCAAATAAACGTTTTGAATCTTGAATCTTGAAGTTTCAGCGTGAGCCGAGCGCGAGTTTGTGGCTATCGTGCTAGAGCTGCTGATAAGGAAACAAAAAAAAATTGACTCGCGAACTTATTTGACGTTTCGCAACAGTACTTCACTACTGTAGACTGGTTTTTCATTGCTCAAATACTTATTAAAAGATATTTATGAAGTAAATTAGCTTAACGATACTTAAGGGAGTGCTTCTACCCATGAAACTGAACAACTTTCCCCAAAAAACGCATAAAACATTCTCAAAATAAATTCTCTACATCTCATACTTAGGCAATAATTTGATAGCTTAGGTTATATGGAGTGGCAATTCTTTTTTCTTTGGGGAAGTATTTAGTGAGCTGCTTCATATCTTTTTTTGCCAACTGATCATGATCAATCATGCTTCCTTACTCTAAATGGCCAAATTTATTAACCCTGGTATCAGTTTTTAAACTGACAAATGGTATCTGACCTGATTTTTGAGAACTGTATTCTTCATTTCGAAGAATACAGTTCGAAGAAATTCAACCACCGAATTTCGGAATCACTCTTTATATAATATAATTTGCCACTCCGATTCCATTGTTTGAAACGCCTTCTTTGGAAAGATCAAACCCAAAAATAGCTTTTCAGCAAGCTTTAACAAAACCGTTATAAAACTCCATTCATAATTCGAGATGTATCTAGTTGGCTCATGACGTCATGACGTACAATTCGCTTCACCTCCCACGCGTCGTGTCGCATGTCAGACGCGCCATTCAAGTTTGCGTGGGGGGCCGGGGGTGTCTACCCTTTAACCTTTGGTGGGGGATGCTTTTAGCTCGATCAATAGCTATTTTACTTCTAGAGAAAGTTTTCTTTAATTTACGATGTCGAGAAAATGTCTGTCGGTATGCAAGGTTGGAATCAAGATAATCGTTTTCTCAATTCTCAATAATTTATTTTCATTCCATGGGTTTTCTTTTCCGAAAGGGTGTAGACTGATATTAAATATTTATTACTAGCATCCCGCACGGGACTTCGGGAAAATTATGTAGCCTATGTTACTCAGGAATAATGTAGCATCCTAATGTTGAAAGAATTTGTGAAATCGGTCCAGTTGTTTCGGAGCCTATTAGTTACATACAAAAATAAAAATCTTTCCTCTTTTTAATATTAGTATGGATAAAAACACTTATATTTATTTAGACAATATATTAATGCGTTATATTATAGGACCACAGTCTTTGAAATAAAATTTGAAATTGATCAAAAAATTAAAAACATACACTCAGTTGCAGAAACAATTAAATTAACATCCTTGGTTACGTTAAAAAACAGTATGTCATTTAAAAAACAGTAGGCCATTGTGCGGTTTGAAAACTCTGACACCAGGGTTAGTTAAAGTCGCCACACACTTGACTATACCTACATGATAAGAAGAAGATCCGTACGAGCTTTGGTTCATGTGCAACTAATGTATAACTCAAAAAACGAGTCATTACTAGATGGCAGCACTGTGCATTGAACTCGATACCTCTCGCTTACGAATTCGACCCGCTAGATGTTTTTTTTAATAAGATGTACCTACATCGGGCAGTGTGCTCAAGAGTAGCATGAGCTCATTCCGCCTGCCCCTTTTTTCCATCGGACGTCCAGACGCAATGCAGGGTATCACCCTTATCTTGTTGAGATCCCTCGGATACGTACTGAGCGCTATTCTTATCTTGAGTGGAAAGGAGTGGAATTCTAAGCCGGCGTCTATAGAATAGAATAGAAAAATCTTTATTTTATAGGACATTCAGGATGTCACTTAAAACAAGTCAAGATTATAAGTCAAGTCTGTATTTCCGAGCTCATACAACCCGCATGTCTTTAAATTACGAGTAAATAGGAATCCTGGATGATCTCGCTATCTCCTCGACCGCATCTTCGCCCTGAGCTAAATGCGAACCCATGCTTAATTATTTTTTTAAAAAGGACATTTTTAAACCGACGTATTTATAAGTAACATTGATATTTTGTGAACCAGGTGAGGTGCGTGTAGACCCAAGCAAGGGCTCCGTGGGCTTCGGCTCTGGTCTCCACGGCTGGGCCTTCACCCTCAAACAGTTCGCAGAGATGTACGCTGACAAATTCAAGATTGACCTCGTCAAGCTTATGAACAGGTGCGTAAATATTTCTAATAATAATTAATGAAAAACTGTTATACTTACTTGTCTTTATATAAGATGTGGCATTTTCACTGACAATATATCTACGATTGTTCATTAAACGCTTCGTCTATATTATTTTCTCTATTTACCATAAAATATAACAGTTTTTTATTAGGTTAGGTAATTATTGGAAGTACCTTCAGAACCTGGTAGCTGAAAATTGGGCGTCGGCCCAGGCTAGCAGATATTCATATGTTAATAGTACATATTAGCACTACTCTTTCCCACACTTTTGGTTAATGAGAAAATAAGTAAGGTCTGGCGCCTGGGATTTGTGTTTTTGTGCAATTTGAATAAAACAAAAATTCTACAAAGTTCTACACGCGATCTTGGTTTGGTACAGTACTAATACAAGCTGATATCGATTTGATACCGTCTGCAGTCTTACGACATTTATAGCGCGTCAATGTATCGATTTGAAAATGTAAATGTACTTTGCCTTGTATCGATCGCGATAGTGACGTAATGTACACATCATGGTATCAAAAACTATCAAATTTCTTCAATCGATTTTCAGTTTTATCTCCAAATATTAGAGTTTACTATCCATTGAGGAATTTTTAAAAATGTTTGGTAGTCTGATGTGCTGTTGACTGTACTTTGTCGTCTAAATTATTGATCGCGACAGTGACGTAATGTACACACACACAAATGTATTAGTCATCAAGTCTGGATGCAAAATTAAGCGTTAAAAAAGAAAAAAAAATATTAGTCATACTCTGAAGTAAATTCACTAGCCATATTTAAAACTAGCATTCCGCTCGAGACTTCGTTCCCGTGGGAATTCGGGAAAATTATGTAGCCATGTTACTCAGGGATAATGTAGCATTCTAACGGTGAAATAATTTTTGAAATCGGTGCAGTAGTTTTTAAGTTTATTCGTTACTAGCATTCCGCTCGGGACTTCGTTCCCGTGGGAATTCGGGAAAATTATGTAGCCTATGTCCATCGGGGATAATGTAGCTTTCTAATGGTGAAATATTTTTTTCAAATCTGTCCAGTAGTTTCGGAGCCTATTCAATGCAAACAAACAAATCAATCAATCAAATCTTTCCTCTTTATAATATGTATAGATATAGAGACATACAAAAATACAAATCTTTCCTCTTTATAATTTTAGTGTGGATTAGGCCCTTATTAGGTCCGTATTATAGAACGCGACTTAGACTGCGATCTATACTTGAGTAGCAGTCGTCTTTGTCATTATGATAGTGAGAGAATAAGACAATCAGTACTTAAGTATAAATCAAGACTTGAATCTCCTACTGTAATACAGGCCCTAGTCCCAGATTGGGTTAGACAGAGACCATAGTTTGTGTAGTTAGGATCCAAACACACCTTCTCTTAGTGATTGTTTTGAGTTAGCTTTACAACTCTTTATCAAAATAGCTTGTCAACTCATACCTTAACGTTATTTACACCAAACGAAACTAAAAGAGAGTATACAGGGCTTTAGGTATCTCTCTTTCAACCTCTCGGTTGGTTAATCAGTCCATGAAACTGAACAACTTCCCCAAGGAACATAGGTCAAAATACGAAAAAAAATTTTGAGCTCCCATACAAAATGCGCTATATGCTGATGAAATTTGTATGGGAACTCATTTTTTTTTCGTATTTTGACCAGTGAATTGTTTATTTGAGAAACCCCATAAGTCAGAATCGTCGGATGATTTTAAAAACATAAAAAATCATTTTTTGAAAAAACTGAGCATATTTATTATTCAAAAATCCTATAAAATAGTAATGTCAGTATCGGTTAAAATTATTACATGTTGAAAAATTCAATTATTCAACTTGTACCATTAAAAAATCAACCTCGTTGAAAAAGTGACTTATGGGGTTTCTTAACCCGGCGGGAGTGTGGTGGGGTATGACATACCCCTACTATTGTTTAGATGTGTATATCTTTTTGATTTTCTATGCTACATTTTAGCGGCTTCGTGTAGCTGGAGGGTAGTGGTTGTGGGAGGGGAAAGTGGCGTGATCGCAGTGTTGCGCCGGCCGGCGGTTGGAATACACGTGTACAAACGTCTGTGGGGTAAGTCATACCCCGCCACATAGTTTTTGTAAATATTTTGTGACAAATTTATTTAGTGTTTGGTTTGATTTATTTGGTGTTTTTAGCTAATTATTGCTTTCTTTCTAGGTTATAAATAAAAATGTCAGTGGAAAGGGTCCTTAGGTCATTGCTGGAACAAGTACTAGAAGATTCTTCAGATGAATCAAGCTCGTCAGAAGTACCTGATCATTGCAGTGAACACGAACAGGAATCTGATACACAAGAAATAAATGTCGATCATGTGGAAAGCAGCAGTGAATGGGATTCGGAGGAGAATAAAGTGGTAATTGCGATGTCTACTCTTCACCACGACGACGAAATTGATGAGAGTACTGGAAACAAGAGAAAACCGGAAATTATAACTTTCTATAACTCAACAAAAGCCGGAGTGGATGTTGTCGACGAATTGAGCGCAACTTATGATGTCTCCCGCAACAGCAAGCGCTGGCCAATGACGATCTTTTATGGACTTCTAAATATGGCGGCTATCAATGCTAACAGAATATTTCAAGAAAATGCGGACAGAACAAATAAACGTACAGAATTCCTCCGCAACTTGCGATTAAATCTGGTGTATCGGCATTTGCAGTTACGAGCAGATCAAAAAAATATTCCTGTATACATTCGTCAGAGAATTTCTTCACAAGTCAATCAACCACTGCACCCAGTAGTCCAAAATGATCCTAGACGTTATACTCGATGTGTAGATTGTTCACGCAAGACAGATCGAAAAACAAAATACGCATGTACAGGCTGTGGAAAAGCCATATGCTTAGAACATGCAATTTTTTCTTGTAAAAATTGTACTGATTTTGATTCAAGTTCCTAATATGTTCCTAAGCTACTTTCTAAGTTTTATACTTTTATCTGATTTTAGATCTCATGTCTTTTACGTTCCCAAAGTTTCTTTTGTTTAAGTAAAACCTGGTTATTTTAGTGATTATTCAAAGTAAGGATAATTATTTTTGTTACCAAAAACGAGTGCCTTAGATCTCATAAGTAAAATAATAAAAATATAAACAATTAAAAATATGTTTTATTTTAATTACATTTAAGTAATCCCCAAATATGTTATAGAGCAGTCATTTGATGTTATTTCAGTGAAAAACTTAGAAAACATGCCGTTTTGTTTTGGGGCATGTCACACCCCGCCACATACTATAAGTGATTTTTTTTCACCACACTCCCGCCGGGTTAAATAAACGATTCCTATGTTCCTTGGGGAAGTTTTTCAGTTTCATGGACTGATTAACCACCCGAGAGGTTGAAAGAGAGATACCTAAAGCCCTGTATAATAAAATAAAATAATGTTTTAAAATCACCACGAGGTTCGAATGAGTATTTATTCAGCAATGCTCTAACAAAACCAGCACTTGTGTAAACATTAAACATTGTTAATGAAAACATATTCTGACAAGAAAGGTTGGTTAGTATGGTGCAATTAATTCGTATTGAGGATTTTAAGGCCGATTGAAACTTAATGCGTTCGCAGCACGTACGCAACTTGTACGTATACATGTACGTTCGGCGAAGTGTGCACGTTCAAAAAGATAAAACTTAATTGGAACCTATGTAAAATACCGTCATTTGAGTTAGACTTTGGACTTGAATGAAGAACAGAGTATAGAACACATGTCTTTCTGCGATTTCCAGCCCATCCCAAACTATTTAAAACTTAAATTTTGCAGCAGAAGTTCCCTTAATTAGAAACAAGATAATAGTTCAACAACAAGTAAATCAGTTTTTCATAACATATGTTCTACAATTAAACCTAGTGTTATTTCATCCTATTTTTGGCCCATTTTAAAAAATCTCCTTTCTACGGTATGTAATCCGGGCGTTCTATAATTTTATAATACTTCCAATCAATAAAAATCAATAGAAATTAAAGAGACAGAAGTTTCTCCGAACAATACGCGTCATCAAACACGTCGGAATAAGTCCACGTGTTCACGATGCCGTGGCGAGAAGCGGGCCGGAATCCTATAACTTTCACTAGTTCATTGTTAATGTGGGTTATTAGAGCAGCACCCGCGCCGTAAGATTAGATTGCACTGCACACGAGAGAATAGAGCACTTTATGCGTTTACATCAATGCACTCACGTTCACAAACTTATTTTCAAAGATTTTGAAGACATTGTTATAATAAACCTAGCTTTCCGCCCGGGACTTCGTTCCCGTAGGAATTCTGGAAAATTATGTAGCCTTATTCGTTACAGACATACAAAAATACTTATTTCACTTTATAATATTAATGTAAGTAGCTAAGTAGATATCGTTTGTTGTTGGTTTATTGTTCAAACGTTAAAGGTTAAGCGACGATTTTCTGCTATTACTTTCCGTTGATTAAAAAAAATAAAGCATTCTATGAAATTTCTTTAAACCCACGACTGTTCCATATCGATCGCGGAACATAAAATTACTTAACGCCGTATATAACAAAGATTCCGAAGGTTAATAGGCGAAATTGTTACCTATGTTCATAAAAGGCTTTGTACTGACTAACTGTCTGACTGAATGATGGATCTAAATTAGCAGGAAGTAAGTCCTTTTGTGATGTAATCATACGATAAGAAAGGATTTTCCAAAGTTCCCATGGGAAACGGCGAAAATCAGCGAAATAGAAATACGTGTGTGTCCTTTAATTTCGACCACCAGTCACATACTTCTGTCGTCTAATAACAGAGACATTTTATCAAAGAAACGCGACATTGGCAGCAATGGTCGTCCGTTTCATGCGACCGATTTCCATTCAACAATAGGTTGAACTATTTATCAGATACTTAAATAAGTGAGAGTTTTTCTTATCAATATAATGTAGATAATTCGTCCCGTTGATACTGGGTGTAGTGATCAATGCTACACTCCAGCGGCAGTAAGGACGAACATTAATTCTCAGCCCGGATTGGTGGACTGATCCTTTGTGGACTTTTTACAACATGAGTTGAGATACACAATCAATAAATCAGTACACATAATTTTTTATTTAATAATCAAGATACCTAATCCGACGTACCGAAACCCAAAACCGAGCTTCGTGTATTTATGAATGTAGAATTGTAGACTGTAGAGGAAGCGAACGAGGTGTGTTTGGGTCGTATAAGGTGGTAATCTGTGGAATAAAATTCGGTAGTGCGTACGTTGCAACGCGAACGATTTTTTTTTAATATTAGTAAGATCTAAAAAAATTATGTAATACGTCCCCACCGCGGGGCACGGGCGCTTTCGAAATATGCGGGTTGGTTGACCGTAATTAATCTGACTAGCCTGATAGCTTGACCTTGCCTACTGATCTGAAGGTTACGGGTTCGATTACCGAATAACACACGAAACTGAACAATTTTCCCAATGAACATGGGTCTAAATATGAAAAAAAAATTCGCCTCCCCATACAAAATCTACGATTAGATTTGCCTATGGGAAGTCGCAATTTCACTTTGAGAATTTCCTATTAGTTCCTTGGGTTATGTGGTTCAGTTTCACGGGGAAAATCACCCCCTAAAGATTCGCTAATTAATGAAAAGTCACCCCCCCATTTTCAATAAATTTCAAGTATTCGTGAGGAGTCTGGTATTTCGGTTATCTAAAAAAAATCAAATAAGTAATCGGTTATCTATCACCCGTAGTACAATCCTTGATTAGGGGATTAAATGGTGCTATAACTTGTCCAATACATTAAAAAAATGCTTGAAAGAATACAACATAACATCCAGCCTATCTTCTCAGATTGTGGGGTGAGAACTTCTTCAACCCAACAACGAAGAAGTGGGCCAAGCAGAAGGACAATGAGAACAAGCGTTCCTTCTGTATGTACGTGTTGGACCCCATCTACAAGGTAAAATAACAAAGATAGGATATTAAGATCCTATGTACAGACAGCAGCACGTCAGGTTACCCATTTGCACTCCGAAAGCCGACGCTATTGCAAGCGAGATAAGGGCGACGTCAAGGTCAACATGTATAGCCTAATGTGCTGCCGTGTGTACAATTTAGTCTGAATAAATGAATTGAATTAAAAAAAATACTATTTATTTCCATTAAAAAAAAGTAATTTTAATACAGAATTTAATGCTAGATTGTGGCCCCTTATGGAGCCTATTAGTCTTTGTTTTGTAGTTAGAAAAAACATTTTTTATGACATATGCTCGTTGTTGTTAATAATTAAGTTTGAAAGTGTCGGAATCACATATTTACAAAATATTTTTTTATTGATAGGTGTTCGATGCCATCATGAACTTCAAGAAGGACGAGATCGAGCGTCTGCTCAAGATGTTGAACATCACCATCAAGCATGAAGACGCTGACAAGGATGGCAAGGCCCTCCTTAAGGTGAGGCATTTGTCTTCTTTTCTATTCTTGGATAGAAGGGTTTTCAGCAACTCAGTTTTGCAGAAATCGCTGAGCCTAGACCTTTTCAGCTCTCTGTGTTGTAACCAGGGCTTGAAAACGGTTAAGGTATAACGATATGGTACAGGTATAAAATTTCAATACCGTATCAATTTAAAGGTAGAGTCAAAACGGTTAAGAATTACGGTTACACTACCGTTTATACCGATACATTAACCGATATCTTTATCATTTTACAATAATATTATACCTTTATTTTTATCGCTACCGTAACCGAAATTATTTCGGTATACCGAAAAAACGCCAGCGCGATGTTGCCGGCAGCGGTAGGGTGTAAAGAAAACCTTTATTTAATAATTTATGTACCACAAAAAATAACGATACCGCTATAAGTAACCGTTATAAGCAACCGTTATAAGCGCTACCAAATAATTTCGCTACCGAAATTTTTAGCTACCCGAAAGTAACGGTACCGTTATTTACGGGTACCTAAATTTTAAGGTATGACGTCATACCGCTAATCGTTTTAACCGATATTTTTTCATATTTGTAACAGCTTTCTAATGTGTTCTACTGTGTGAAAAATGAACAATTATTATAAGGGATTGTTTCTTTTGCTTGTAAGTAATACTTTATTTGCACACAAGGATACACAACACGACATAAAATAAAAACAGAACACGGTGTTCAACAAGGCCTTAAGCACGTTAATAAGTAAATTCAAATCCTATTCTATTGCTTGATTATGGGTACTTTTAGTACTTAATAATAATAGTACATTTTCAGTGACTGTGATCTATCACACAGGCATGCAATAGTGTGGGTACATTATGTATTTCAAATTTACATTGGGAAATTCATGTAAAAAAAATATTGGCAAATTCATGCCAAAAATTCATTAAAATAAAGAAAATGTCTTATTAGTTTAACATCGGCTATATTAGCGCATTACAGCGCTGAATGTGAATACCATTCACCATTGCCCAGTGGAACTATGGACATGGCGCGTACGTAAATCGGCCAATAGCGAACCACCTCTTACATGTGCCGCGTATTGGTTGAGTTGTTTTCACGCCATTCAAAACAATACTTATAACTGTACTCTTCGTGCTAGAAATATCATAGAATCATCTCTTCTCTCAACTTTTTATAGTCCCAAGTGTTGCCAGTAACTTGTACATAAGCTCCTGGGTGTCAAAGTGGACTTACAGCAAATCTTTCCGGAATTGGTTGCGAGTTTTAATGATTCGTGACCCCATAAATGGAAGATACATTTGTTATATAAATTGGTCCAAATGTTTGAGCGTGAAAGAGTAAAAAAACATCCGTACATCCTCACAAACTTTCGCATTTATAACATTAGTAAGTATATCCCTCATGCGGGTAAGCGTTTTAAAAATCTTAGTATACAGGGCTTTAGGTATCTCTATTTCAACCTCTCGGGTGGTTAATCAGTCCATGAAACTGAACAACTTCCCCAAGGAACATAGGTCAAAATACGAAAAAAATTTTTGATCTCCCATACAAAATGCGCTATATGCTGATGAAGTTTGTATGGGAACACAAAATTTTTTTTTCGTATTTTGACCTTTGTTCCTTGGGAAAGTTGTTCAGTTTCATGGCCTGATTAACCACCCGAGAGGTTGAAAGAGAGATACCTAAAGCCCTGTATAAAACAAAGTTGGGTACGTTCGAACACTTATAACTCGAGAACGGCTGGACCTATTTTCATGGTTTTTAATTTGTTGTATTTGAAAATCTAATAAAAACATTGAAAAATTGACGAAAAAATTCCCATGGGAACGAAAGAAGTCACGGGAAGAAGACTAAAAATAAATGTACGTTGTACAGGTGGTGATGCGTACTTGGCTGCCAGCCGGAGAAGCCTTACTTCAGATGATAGCTATCCACCTGCCGTCGCCCGTGGTGGCGCAGAAGTACAGGATGGAGATGTTGTACGAGGGACCCCATGATGATGAGGCCGCTCTTGGCATCAAGGTATGTTTTTTTTAAATATTTTCTAGCCTGGAAACAAGTTTTATTTTATTATAAGATGGGTTAACTCTTGACCCATCTTGACCAAGGTCAAAGATGAGGTTGACCCAAGAAAATGCCAATTAAGGCACTGGTACTCCTACGCACCGACGGAACACAGCAAGCTGTTTGGCGTCAGACTTCGGTAGGTGGGTGGTCGCGAACCAGACGGCCAGACAGAGCCTACCACAGATTCAAAACAAACTGAGGTGTCGTTGCCTAAGATGGATTACTAGGAGACAGGTCTCATTTGTGTTAAAAGAGATGGGGTGGTATTATTCTCAACCGATCACCACACGGCGGTCCTTTTAGCTGGAGTCTTTTTCATTTTAAATCGATCGCAACTGTCAATTGTCAATACTTTTGTGTTCATTTTCAATAGTGTTCACAATAAAATTATATAAGAATTTATAACAGTATCTACAAGACATAACCAGGGACTTTATTGAAGACATAAGCAGGGACATTATTGAACTAAAAACACAAATCTAAATATATGTGACTGTGTTTAGTAAAAGGTACAACTTTCTTGGTAGTCAATAAGAGCTATTTACAATAGCTCATCACACTAATTTTGTATCTTAACGACTAGCACGAAAGTTATGGTACATGGTACTTTATGCGGACGATAGTACAGTTATTTTTTCAAATGGAGATGAGAAAGCGCTAGAAAATGACATCAATTACACTTAAGAGAAAATAATTGAGTGGCTAAAAGCTAATAATCTTCATCTTAATTTGAAGAAAACAAAATATATGCGTTTCTATAATAGAGTCCAACCAGCATCAAAATTGAACATTAGGTACGGTGGCGAAGTAATAGAAAGACTTGATACAAATAGATTCTTGGGGATTAATCTGGATTCACAGTTAAACTGGAAAATGCACATCAAGAGCGTTTGTGATCGCTTGAGTAAGTTCTCCTATGCATTATATCAGCTGTCTAAAGTGGCAGACCAGTCCACAGTTCTAATTTCATACAGAGCACACGTCGAATCAGTATTAAGGTATGGACTAATATTTTGGGGAAACTCCACAGATAGACAGGATGCATTTATTGCACAGAAAAGATGTCTGCGCTCTGTTTGTGGTTTGAAGCCAATGGAATCTTGTGAACCCTACTTTAAAAGATTGAAGCTGCTGACTTTGCCGTGCCTATACATCTTTGAAGTCTCTGTTTTTGTGAAATGTAATATTGATTTATTCGGAAAGTATCGCAGTAAACGCCATCAAAGCAAAATTTGTATACCACAAAGCTGTAAATCAGCTCTGTTTAGTAAAAGTATTTTAAAAATGTGTGCTAGCTAAGATATATAATCACCTTCCGACGCAGATACTTCAAGTGGAGACTGTCACTATGTTCAAAAACAAACTTTATGAATTCTTGACAAGAAAATGTTATTATAGTATTAATTTATTTTTAGAAGACGTATGAACAATTTTATCACATTTTATAAATAATTTTTATTAATATTACAATTATAAATGGATATTTGTATGCCGAATGGCTGGTCATATTGGAACTAAAATGTCATTTCTATATTTAAGATCTTATGTACATATGGTCCACAAATAAATGATTTGATTGATTGATTGATTATACCTTTTCATTTTCACAGTCACATATTTTTTTAAGACTACATTAATATACTTTCAGACAAATCCTGTTACGTAGTTGATGAATTCAGTTATTCAAATTATTTCAGTTTAACATATTTGATATAAAAAAAATATGTCTGATAAAAAAATAAAACTTTTTGATATAGATCAGTTTGACATAATTATTTCTTTATCAATATTATTCATAACTAATTTAAAGTGACGAATTACATGAACGATCCTTAACCGTTGGCTGCCATGAGCATCACCGGTGGGATCACTTAATCTTCTCTGTGGCTATGAGCATCACCGGTGTGATTAGATGCTTATTTTTGAGGGTATTGTTTTGCAGATTACTAAAATCATTCGCAAAACATTACCCGCAAAAATGAGCTTTTAATCCCACCGGTGATGCTCATAGCCCCTCAGTAATAGAGCGATGCTTTCAGCATCACCAATGGAATCAGTAAATTTGTATGGGGCGTAGGAGGAATACTGTAGGTGTAGTATGGTGGGCAGGCAATGTGTTAACAAGTGAATATCTTTCAGAACTGCGACCCCGAAGCCCCTCTGATGATGTACGTGAGTAAGATGGTGCCGACGTCGGACAAGGGTCGTTTCTACGCGTTCGGACGAGTGTTCTCCGGCAAGGTGGTCACTGGGCAGAAGGCACGCATCATGGGACCCAACTTCACCCCGGGCAAGAAAGAGGTACGTTTTATTTACCAACTTATTTTCCGCCCGAGTGTTGAAAAGTATATTTTTTTTACCAGCCCATATACGGCCCCACCCAGGGGCATGGGCCTCCCTTTGAAACACGAAGGAGATTTAGGCCATAGTCCAGCACGCTGGCCCAATGCGGGTTGGTGGACCGCTCGACTTTCGAAAATTTTCTTGGACGGGCGGGTTTCATCGTTTTCCTTCACCGTTGAGCAAGTGATATTTAGAAATCCGTACATAAATCCGAAAAGACGAATTTAGTGGTACAGGCCCGCCCGCACAGGGATTATAAGTCGGGCTCATTACCATCATTATCACCGCATCTATATTGGGTGACATTAATAATTTAGTTATGTCAAACGTGACATCAAGTGGTTCTGAACAACTGGTGCTCTGCCTATCCCGTGTGGGATTACAGGCGTGAGCATATGTAAAAGTTAGCGAAAATTAAGGATGTGAATCAATCAGCCAACGAAACTGTTTTTTTTTTAATTTAAATTTTCCCTTAAGAACATAAGGTCGACATAATAAAAAAAATTTCAGGGAAATTAAACATGAGGGATCAGCCAAAAACAGGTCCCTCAGAGATAGTTTCAGTTTCAATTTAATCATATATCACTGTCCTGCCGAAAAATTAATTATCCTTATGCAAAAAAATCACGTTGATGTTGTTGCATAGGGACATAAAGGGAAGGAAAAACTAAGTTTAAAAAAAAATACTAAATAAGGCTTGAGAAATAATTTACTTATAATCATCAATTCCAACAGGATCTTTACGAGAAGACCATCCAGCGTACGATCCTGATGATGGGTCGTTACGTGGAGGCCATCGAGGACGTTCCCTCCGGCAACATCTGCGGTCTGGTCGGAGTGGACCAGTTCCTCGTCAAGACTGGTACCATCACCACCTTCAAGAATGCTCACAACATGAAGGTTTGTTACTTGGATATCAAGTTCATTAGGATAGATGACTTAATTTTTTTATTGTCTTTTTTAAATTTATTGTAATAAAATAAAATCGCGCGGTCGAAACGCGGGTGTAGCACTGCAATCGCGTCTTTTTTATTCATATGGATTTACAAAGCAGCGCTGCAGACGCGCTGCCTCCGCGCGGCATTTTGCCGCAAATTTGAAGGCGCCCTAGCTTCTTTATCTTATCAATAGCCTGGTATAAATAGTTATTCAATATCTTTAAAAATAAGAAAGATGTAAAAACATATTTCAAACTTTAGGCGCTCTTTATACGCAAGCGACGTAGCGCGGCGGCGCGGCGATCCATGCAACGTAAAATGAATCTTAATAGCTACGGAGCAAGGGTTTTTTTGACGAAAATAGAAGAGAAATCTGTCACTTGAAGCTGGAGTGATAGACGAAAAAAAACTTGTTCCGTAGCTGTTGAGATTCATTTTACCAAATCGCAGTATCGCTGCGTCATGTCGCTTGTGTATAAACAGCGCCTTAGACAGAAGGAAATACTTAGTAGTGATGTCCCTGCTACATTAACACATAAAAATTATTTTTTAGAAAGAGATAGACTAAAATATAGTCTATTATTAGTTTTTTGATTTTTTCCCATTTCAAATTTTGAAATTCTGTTGTCATATTACGTTATTAATATGCCACCAGTATGTCCAAATCTGTAACATTGGTACCGGTCCACAGGTGATGAAGTTCTCAGTATCACCCGTGGTGCGAGTAGCGGTTGAGCCCAAGAACCCGGCTGATCTGCCCAAGCTGGTAGAAGGTCTGAAGCGGCTCGCCAAGTCAGATCCCATGGTGCAATGCATCAACGAGGAGTCGGGAGAACATATTGTGGCTGGAGCTGGAGAGCTGCATCTTGAGATCTGTTTGAAGGTAACATTCTTTTTCTTATTGTGTAGGTATAGTCAAGTGTGTGGTGAACTTTAATCTGTCATTGGCTTAGCGACATAACTAGTTATTGATCATTAGTAAGTACATATGTTAATCAAATTAAGTTGAATGTTATTACTTAGTTTGTTAAACTGTTTATATAATATAAGCTGTTGATTACCTGAATAAAAAAAATAAAATTAAAATAAACCCTAGTGGTTTTTATGGTAACATTAAAATGGCGAATGAGTTAGCTTAGTATATGCTAACCGCCTATTCATAAACGTGATGCAGCAGTAAACTCATTCTGTGGCCAAAGGAAGGTCACAGCAACTACATAAAATGTAAGATCAATTGTTGAATGACTGAATGAAAATATTTATTTCATACAAACAAGTCCATTATGAAACAAAGGAAAAAAGTATTTATTGTTTATTTTTAAGATATGTTTTTTTACACTCTCCTGAGGGCTGTTTACTGTCACTTAACTTTAAATTACGTTAAAGAATAGGTCGGTGAATATTTAGCTACTAGCTTTTCGCCCGGGACTTCGTTGCGGTTGGAATTTGGAAAAAGTGTGCAGCTTATGTCACTCACTGATAAGAGAGATCTATTGGTTAAAAATCTTTTTAAAAGTGGTCCAGTTAATTTGTTACAAAAATAAAAAATCTTTCCTCTAATATTAGTGTAGATTTCCGCAAATAACGGCTAGCTAAAAAGTAAAAGTAGACAGTTAACTGATCGCTTAACTTTTATGGAGAAGTGATTTTTTTGAAAGATTTAAACCTATGTTCCCTGTAAAAAGTTGTTCAGTTTCACGGGTACAATTACTCCGTAGTTTCGTTATTTCAAAGACGCCTCCGTATGCTTACTAAGTTTTACGCAAAATCGTGACATTTTGGTCACGATTTTGCTCTATCTTTTTTTATCTCTGTTGCAAATAATCCTAGAAAAATGTTCCATTAATCAATAACCCAAACCAACTAATCCTTCAACAGGATCTTGAAGAAGACCACGCTTGCATTCCAATCAAGAAGTCTGATCCCGTGGTGTCATACCGTGAGACGGTCAGCGAGGAGTCCGACCAGATGTGTCTGTCAAAGTCACCCAACAAGCACAACCGTCTCTTCATGAAGGCCCAGCCCATGCCTGATGGTCTACCTGAGGATATCGATGAGGTTTGTGAAACATAATTTCTTAACATTTATTTTGTCAATGAAGATTAACAATCAAAACTTTATACTTAATGTAATTTTTTCAGCAGAGTTCATAATGTAAATGTTTTTAAAAAAATTGAAGGTCATTAACAATGTTTTTATATGAAGTAGGGTATTACAACTAATTGTAAAAATAGAACCAATTGGTAGGATAAATGGGGAGACCTTTGCTTAACAGTGGGACACAATAGCGGCTAGATAAAAAAGGGTATGACAAAAATGTTTTGGCATTTTCATGATTGTGCAGAGGCATCCATCAGTAACAATTGACTTAATGTGTCAGCCCAAGTTAGTAACTGAAAGTAATATTAGTAAAAGTGACCTCATGATGTTTGTTGTGGTTTATCTTGAGTCCACAAACAACACCGAACCTCTACAATTTTGCCTTCCCTTCCCGCGCCCCGCGCCGCACTATAGCGCGTGCGCAGGTGTCCCTGTCTCTGTATGGAGCGGCTCGTCTGCGCACGCGCGCGGACAGTGTCGGCCGCGCGGGAAGTAGAGCGACTTGCCCGCGGCTAAACGCTGCGTAGGACCGCTATCCTTATGTCCTAAGATCGTATGCTACGCCGTGGGCGATACATTTTAATATAAATTTTTTTTTTCGAGTTAGATTTTAGTTCATAAATAAGGTACGCCGCGATCTTCGATCAACTATAAAGAACTAGATACACAATCCACAACAAAAAAGTTCCCTCACTAAATGATCACCCACTTGACGTTTTGGGTTGTCTTTTCGTTTAGTAGCATTCGTTCGTTCCGAAAGTAAGCATGCCTCAGTGCGCAGTGAAAAATTGTAAAAATCACACCTCCAGAACATTAAAAGAATATGGAATGACATTTTTTAAATAAGTAGTTTTGTAATTATTATATGTGGATTGAAATTATTTTGGTATTTGGCCAAGAAAAGGTTATAAAACATTTTTTTAGTTTAATTTAATAACATTCGGCGAGAGTATAACCCTTTAAATTGAATAGACACTAGCGGAACTTACAAATCCATACCGTTGTATTTCAGCATCATTTGTTCGGGTTATGCAGTGACTCTGTTCTAAAACAAATAGAGACGCTTTTTTTATATTGTTTTTTTTTTCAGTTTCATCTGTGTTATAAAATTTAAGTGTAAAGAGTATATATATTAATTCTGTTTTCTATACTTACATTAAAGGTATTATGGCAAAACCATTAATCATATAAAATTGAATTAATAAAAAATTTAACGTGCGTGACGTTTACAAACAAAGTTTTATTGGATTTTTAGTTTTCCTAGAGATCCTGTGCAATGTGGACAGTGGACATACGTGGTCGCACGTCAAAGATGTGAAGATTTTTTCTAGCCGTCGCAAAGTAGTGTCTTTTGCTCCAAGCATTTTTTAGAAAGTGACTCGTATGTCATTACAAAAGGAGTCAAAAGGTTACACAAAACAGCTGCACCTCAAATAGTATGTACCTTTTTATCACTTTTGATTTGGAGTTTCTTGTATTGAATAAAATAAAAAAAATATATTTCATCTTATATCAAAGATGATGACAGCGAAGAAGACAAATGTTTTTTTTTGAGTTAGTTGCTTTTTTTTTTAAATAAATTATTACTTGTACTTAAATATCTATTCAGTTTCATAGCTAATTTCCTCTCTTAAATCTCAATAGGTCATTTCTTTTCAAAAAATTATACTAAGTTTTAAATAAGCAAAACATAATATATGTGTAATCGGGAAAGACACGGTTCTTTTCTTTTTTTATAAGTTATTACATATTTCATAAAAAAAAGCAAAGAATATTAGGTTTATAAGCAATAATTAAGAAGAATGGCGGCGGCTGTGATTATCAGTTGTAATGTATATTAATTGTCGGTTAATTTGAAATGAATGTGATTTTTTTAATAATAAAAGACCATAAAAACCAACATAAAAGTAAACGGCTGAACCAATTTTGATAAATCATATCTGAAATCCAGCGCAAGAAGAAGCTTTCGAATAAAATAAACTGCACCATTAACATCATCAGTTTAAGAGCTATGATGCTCCTATACATACACAACACAATCAGGGGTTAAAAAGAAAACCACACCATTTCGTAGCATTTTGAATTTGTTAAAAAGTTTGTACGAAGATTTTATATGTGAAATCGACCCAACTAATATATTTTTAAAATAACAAAGGCAACTCCACTCCTCCCATGTTCTACGTGACAGCCAGTGTCATCAAATTGTCTTACGTTATCCTTTGTTCAAAACCCAAAGTGGTATTTTACAAATTAAACAGATTTTATTTTCGACCTTATAATATTACGTTAAGGTTTAAATTAGATTAAAATGTTTGACACTTTAGAACTTTTTCATAATACATGAAGTGGTATACAACTATCTAAGTACGTATTGTAGTTAGGACACTTTTAAATTTCATTTTGTATGGGACTGTGTATCTAGTTTTCTATAGTTGATCGAAGGCCGCGATTAATGAAATTCTTAATAGCAGATAGCAGTAACTGTGTTATAAACACGATATAAAAACGACTATATGTACTTATAGGGACATTTTGGGAAAGGGACATTTAGGAAAGCTACATAAGGCTTCATTTAGGGAAACGTACAATTAGGGAAGGGTCATTTGGGAAAAGGGTACTTAGGAAAAGGACGTTAAGGGAAGCGTACAATTAGGAAAGGGACATTTGGGGAAGGGTACAATGAGGAAAGGGACATTTGGGAAAAGGTACTGCAAGGTGTATTTTAGGGGGCGATAGTAAAACAGCTTGCTTCTTCGTGATATTTAGTTATAATTAACAACAGCTTCTTCGTAATCACAATCTTTTACTTCATTTACAAAAATCACAATTGTAACACAGATACTTTTTATTTTTAAATAGTGCTATTGCACGCCTATCATCGCATACAATTTTATCGCGGGCTAAGATTATTAATCCGCAAAGAACAAATATTCAATCCGCCACGATCAAACAATGAATGGCGCAAGACCAGATCTTCAATCATTTCGAATCTTGACATCGAATACCATTTCAAACCTTTGAAATTGATATTCGAATTATCTTCTTCGAAATGATCGAATGAGAAAGAAGTTGCGTTATGCCCGATCCTCTGTGAAGATCTGCATACCACAACTGCCTTCCCCCCATTGAAAAATTTTCGATCGGTCGAAATTTTTTTTTAACAGGCCTACCTAACTTCCTATACGATGGCCCTAAGTTTTTTAATCCATCGGGGTGGCCTTGAAGTAGCATCTCTCTGGGCTGCATTTGATCAGGTGGTCGGGTCGATCTTCTTTCTTCCATCAGGATAAAGATCTTCTTTGTTCGGATGATAGGGAAATAAGACCGAATATTAATAGCTCCTATCAAACCCGCACCTGTCCCTAACTAACAATTAAAAGGAGTAAACAAGTGTTAGCTCGACGCTGCACACCCGGGTACTGCCTTTATGAACATGAAGCCGAAGGTCACCAGGTGGTGGTGGACCCTGACCCCAAGTCAAAGACGCGGACTTAAAAAATTTCAAAACCGCACTTTAACACACGCGCCTAACTTCGAAGCTACGGGTGTCTTCAGCGTCGTTGCTCGAAGTCCATATGACATGAAAAACAAATAAAACAGATCAGAACACAATAACAAAAATCTGAAAACAAGAGCATTAGTGAAACTGGGAAAATATTTATATGCATGTGCATATCCTTACATTGCACCTGTACTTGCATTCCCATAATGCCCCATATTACCATAATGTCTCCATATATTACCATAACGTCCCCTATTACCAAAACGTCCTTGTACCATAATGCCCTTATCACAGTATGCCCAAAAGATATAACATGTGAGTGCACAAAATTGCATTGACCTCACCCTCACATGCATTTTTTGTCGGAGTGCCCATGTTATGGCCTCAGGGGCGGAGGACCACTGAGTATGAGGGCCAACATAAACCCTCCACCACTTGCAAGGTGTATTTTAGGGGGCGATAGTAAAACAGCTTGCTTCTTCGTGATATTTAGTTATAATTAACAACAGCTTCTTCGTAATCACAATCTTTTACTTCATTTACAAAAATCACAATTGTAACACAGATACTTTTTATTTTTAAATAGTGCTATTGCACGCCTATCATCGCATACAATTTTATCGCGGGCTAAGATTATTAATCCGCAAAGAACAAATATTCAATCCGCCACGATCAAACAATGAATGGCGCAAGACCAGATCTTCAATCATTTCGAATCTTGACATCGAATACCATTTCAAACCTTTGAAATTGATATTCGAATTATCTTCTTCGAAATGATCGAATGAGAAAGAAGTTGCGTTATGCCCGATCCTCTGTGAAGATCTGCATACCACAGTACAATGAGGAAAGGGACATTTGGGGAAGGGTACAATGAAAAAAGGGACATTTGGGGTAGGGTACAATGAGGAAAGGGACATTTGGGAAAGGGTACAAGAGAAAAAGGACATTAAGGAAAAGGTACAATGAGGAAAGGGACATTTGGGAAAAGGTACAATGAGGAAAGGGACGTTTGGGAAAAGGTACAATGAGGAAAGGGACATTTGGGAAAAGGTACAAGAGGAAAAGGACATTTGGGAAAAGGTACTTGGGAAAAGGTACAATGAGAAAAGGGACATTTAGGAAAAGGTACAATGAGGAAAGGTACTTGGGAAAAGGTACAATACAATGAGAAAAGGGACATTTGGAAAAAGGTACAATGAGGAAAGGGACATTTGGGGAAGGGAACAAAGGGAGTTTAAAAGAAGGGGACTTCTAGGAAAGGAAGTTTTGGGAAAGTACTTAGAAAAATATATTTTAGAAAGGTACATTTTTTAAAAACACCTATTGCGGTTTGCCAACCTGGTATATCAGTACTGCATATTACCTACTTATACTTAGTTTAATGTCCAATTTTTGTCGTAATAATTTAGATTTTTATTAAATTATTTACTAAATTAGAATTTTAAAAACTGGCGAAAATTCCTTCTCTAAAAACAAACAATTAAAATTACTCATCTTACAAACAGGGTCGCGTCAACCCCCGCGATGACTTCAAGACCCGCGCGCGTTACCTGAGCGAGAAATACGAATATGACGTCACTGAAGCGCGTAAGATCTGGTGCTTCGGCCCCGAGGGTACCGGCCCGAACATCCTAGTCGACTGCTCCAAGGGAGTGCAATACCTCAATGAAATTAAGGATTCGGTTGTCGCTGGGTTCCAATGGGCTGCCAAGGAAGGAGTTATGGCTGAAGAGAATCTGCGTGGAGTGAGATTCAACATCTATGATGTCACGCTACATACTGATGCTATCCACAGGTGAGGGTGTTGTCTTATATGCATTTTTTTTGATTTTTGAAAGCCTTCGACCCGAATTTCAATGTTGACCAACATTTGGTGCCAATTTAACCGTAAATTTTTTTTTGTTTAAAAAAGGAGATTCCTTGTTTTTTTTTTATTTTTTGATGTCTATTTATTTTATTTAGAAATGGTATCATTACTTTAACAATTATCACCCAGTTGCAGAAAGTTTCACTAGAGTTAATGTTTTTTAAATATCACACTGTCTCTTTCCGTCTTGTTGACGTAAGCAAGCACGTCCCTTTCATAGCCACCAGTCTCTCACCAATGTTAAAATATACTTAAATCTAATAATGTACACTTAATATTGAGAGGAATAAAAATGATTATTTATTATTAGTATGTCTGTAAACATTATTATTAGTTTTGCGCTTATTAAAAAGAACAAAACAAAAGAGATGGATACAAAGAAAACTAATGTACAAAAGCGAGCTTATCCCTTAAAAGGATTTCTTTCAGCTAACCCTTGAGAGAAACGAAAGGAGACTAATCGCAGGATTTGTTTGTTTGTTTGCGTACAGAGGCGGCGGTCAGATCATCCCGACGACCCGCCGGTGTCTGTACGCGTGTCTGCTGACCGCGCAGCCGCGGCTCATGGAGCCCGTCTACTTGTGTGAGATCCAGGTCAGTATCACACCAGGTTATTACCAATAACAACGCCATCTAACATTGAATAAAACTTAGACCATACACTCTATAGACGGAGACAGGAGCGTGCCTCTTTTAGATAGCAATAGTTTACCCCTTCCCTGCACCCAACCATACTTCACTGTACAAAAGCTGTACAACAACTTAACTAATGGAGTCTCTTTTCTCACAAATTCACCACAAAAACGAATAAACTTTACGCACAAAACCTTAAAAACCGTAATGACTGACAGAAGCTGCAGGTCACGATTTCCAATCCATGACATCAAAAAATGGGTTACGCAGAAAGAGATGGCGTTAAAGTAACCTATCTCTTACTATCTTGTAGGAACTCACATGTTTGCATCTCTTTCAAAAGTGCTGTGACGTCATAAGTACTCCGTCTATAGAGTGTATGGTCTAAGGAATAAAATAACTAATGTAAAGAGCGTCCCTGTCGGTGAACAAAGGAAACTTATAGTACCGCTATTCACCACCATTGCAAAACCCGTCCATACATCCAAACCAACCAACCTACAATACCAACCTACCAACTTACAACCGTCAAAACTATCTTAAACAACCTTCTTCTCTGTTACATTTACACTTATCCAGCCTTACATTCATCAGAACCAATGTATACAACTGCTTTCCGGTTACATTTACACTCATCCAGCCTTACATTCATCAGAACCAATGTATACAACCTGCTTTCCGGTTACATTTACACTCATGCAGCCTTACATTCATCAGAACCAACGTAAACAACCTGCTTTCCGGTTACATTTACAATCATCCAGCCTTACATTCATCAGAACCAACGTATACAACCTGCTTTCTGGTTACATTTACACTCATCCAGCCTTACATTCATCGGAACCAACGTATACAACCTGCTTTCCGGTTACATTTACACTCATCCAGCCTTACATACATCAGAACCAACGTATACAACCTGCTTTCCGGTTACATTTACACTCATCCAACCTTACATTCATCAGAACCAACGTATACAACCTGCTTTCTGGTTACATTTACACTCATCCAGCCTTACATTCATCAGAACCAATGTATACAACTTGCTTTCCGGTTAAATTTACACTCATCAGGTCCGTTAGTAAGATCTGTAAAAAATTATAATAAACTTCCAGAGTCAATATTAAATGAGACGAGGAAAAAAAATAGATTAGCGGGATTTAGACAAGAAAAGGGTGGTAAAGTACTCAGCGGTGCGTCTTGACGTCCGTTGTAAGAAAGGGGCAGGCGCAATGAGCATGATGTCCGCTTTATATAAAAAGTAATAAAATAAAAAAAAGCATTGCGATTTAACAGCATCCTCATCTGAATTCATGTAGGATTATCCAGCTTCATACATCTATTTTGTTGACACCAACGACTAATAAAAATACGGATTTCGGGCTGATTTCGAAAGAAAAATTTGCACAATATTCTCAATTATACATACTTTGTGTTAATATGATAAATGAAATAAGCTTTGAAAAAGTCGAGCTATACTTGAAATGCTAAAAGTTTAATTAACGAGAAATCAAGGTATAAATCAAATAAACTTTAGATATGAGTTGATATTTTTACAACAACATTTATTGATTATTGCTGCAATGAAGTAAAGTAACAAACTAAGCATGGTGTGCCCCTCAAATCCTAAAACATTCAAATTCCTACCGATTACCATACCTAGCATGAACCACGTTCTATCCTGAGCGAGCTACCCTGCATGATAGCTTCGCCTTTCCGAGACGTGGAAGACTAACAGTTTTTAGTTTAGGCATTGTCATTCTTACATGCACTTTGCCTGAATAGGGGAACTAACATATCGAACCAAATTTTAACTCCCTCGGAAATTGGCTAGTCCTTCGCTCTTGGAAATATGATTTTATGTGTTGAATTTGAAACTGTGTTTTGATACTAAATTCCCAAGTGGTTTTGAAAAATAAAATGTGTAATTTTGTTTCATGTTATACAATTTCTCATATGTTGACCACCATCATCAATGAAAATAAAATAAACATTGAGAATGGCTCATTTCATAACTCCGGAACTCGTCTCGTTATCTTGCACATCTTACTACCTGCCTACATATTGTCAACAATTGGACTGCACCGTTCCATTTTGCATGTTGGTGAATGTGCGAACGCGAACAAAATAATTTCAAATCGAGAGCTGTATTAACCATTACAGCGAATAAAGATATTTAATTTGAAATTCCCAAGCATTTTTGGTAAACAATATTTAGCTTTCGCGTTCGGCAGGACTCTGTAAAATGACTTGAGTGTTTTGTTGAAAAGCGGAAGGCCTCCCAGCAAAAATAGTGTACATTTTTTCTGTAGTATAAAAATGGAAAAATGTTCTATGGGATTTCTTGGGGAAATTCGTATTGTTTCATTGGGAAGACTCATATCTTTGAAGTGACCCCGAACAAAATAACTATTTCAGTTTCTAATCTAAAGTTTTCGAAGACTATTTTAAAATTTTCTATGCATTTGAAATTAGCAACTTTCAGAAATTTTTTTTTAGAAGCAGAATGTTTTTAGGAAAGACTGATATTTTTTACGTCCTTTTTTACCTTTTTTGCACTATGATTAATGAGTACCTATTTATACATCCAGTGCCCAGAAGTAGCCGTGGGCGGTATCTACGGCGTGCTCAACCGTCGTCGTGGGCACGTGTTCGAAGAGTCCCAAGTGGCCGGCACCCCGATGTTCGTGGTGAAGGCTTACCTCCCCGTAAACGAGTCATTCGGGTTCACGGCTGATCTACGTTCCAACACGGGCGGGCAGGCCTTCCCTCAATGCGTGTTCGACCACTGGCAGATCCTGCCTGGAGACCCGTGCGACTCCGGCAGCAAACCATACGTCGTCGTACAGGTATTTAGACGTTTTATTTAGTATGTAAGAGTTTTTATATTTATTAATGTTACGGTGTGTTATGAATTTATGATTAATTGTTACCAATAGTCTTCACAGCAAAGTAATAACAATATAAAGCAACGATAGCGCCAGAAGGCCAATTACAGGTCCTTGCCGAGGTTTAGGCGCAGAATGCCAAAAGCGCAAAATGAGAAAAGAACAAAAGGTTCAAAACGCAAAATGACCAATAAGAAAATTCCAATATCGCAAAATGACAAAAATGTCATTCATGCGGCAAAACCGCCTAGATATCATTTTCAAGGTTCCGTAGTCACCGAGGAACCCTTAAGTTTCGCTCTGTCTGTGTCCATGGCAGCTTCGTTGTTCCAAGAGCTTCGTAAGTTACCGCAGACAGATAGACGGACGGACCTGATGTCAAGAGTTTTTAAACTGCCAAAAAAGTTTTAAAAAATTAAAAAAGTAAATCTATTATTCCCTTCCCGCGCCCCGCGCCGCACTATAGCGCGTGCGCAGGTGTCCCTGTCTCCGTGTGGAGCGGCTCGTCTGCGCACGCGCGCGGACAGTGTCGGCCGCGCGGGAAGCAGAGCGACTCGCACGCGGCCAAACGCTGCGTAGGACCGCTATCCTTATGTCCTAAGATCGTATGCTACGCCGTGGGCGATACATTTTAATATACAACTATTTTTAATTCAGAAATAGGGTACGCCGCGATTCATAAAATTGCATAGAATGTCAACTGTCGTAATAGCTGATAGTAGTAACCCTGTAGCAGATAGTAGTAATCGTGTGGTATAAAACGACCATTCTAAAAGGGTCATTTTGGGAAGGGTGCAGGGAAAGGGACATTTCAGGAAGGGTAAGGGACATTTAGGGAAACGTACATTTAGGACAGGGACATTTAAATCAGTAGACATTTTGAACATTGCCTGTTGCGGTTGCCCCACCTTTTAGATATCTTCTTACATTTATTTTTCTTTTTACAGACGCCTTTTACTTAGAATATAGTTATATAATTATAAATTTTTAGCACAAAAAATTCATTTACTTGTATAATTTTGAGCGAATTTGATACGCTAAAACAAATGACATACAACTTTCTATATTTAACCAAAATATTGACAAAATTTGTTTCAATTAATTAAATATTATGTAGCTAGTTATCGAGTATGGGTACAAATTATAACATGTTAACTAATTTTAATTATTTTGTCTGTTACAGGAGACGAGAAAGAGGAAAGGGTTGAAGGAAGGTCTCCCAGACTTAACCCAATACTTGGACAAGTTGTAAACTCCGTAGCTAATGCAATCCATATTGTAATATATGTAATATTACGCGCCTCACGCAATTATATTGTTTTAATTTCTTAAACAGAGCATTCTGTTCGCCTTAATATGTTTGTAAGTGCCCCAAGAACACCAATAAATATTGCTGGCCGATATATCGCATTGTTAATGAGGTGATTTCAAATTGGTTAGCAAAACTTTAGAGGGAAACACAAATGAGACCTGCCTCCTAGTAATCCATCTTAGGCAAGGACACCTCAGTTTGTTCTGAATCTGAAGTGTCGTCGTATGGTCTCATGCGGTGTATAAAAGGCAGTCTGGTTCGCGACCACCCTCCTACCGAAGTCCGACGCCAAACAGCTTGCTGTGTTCCGACGCCAAACAGCTTGCGTGGGAGTACCAGTGCCTTAATTGGCATTTTCTGGGTTAA
Organism: Aproaerema taeniolella; assembly: GCA_949987775.1. Taxonomy (NCBI): domain Eukaryota; kingdom Metazoa; phylum Arthropoda; class Insecta; order Lepidoptera; family Gelechiidae; genus Aproaerema; species Aproaerema taeniolella. Next base: position 15,324,946 of record OX465261.1, on the reverse strand, counting down.
CTTGCTCCAACGTCGATCTCATCTATGACCTTGGTCAAGATTGGGGTCAAGAGTTAACCCTTCTCATAAAAAAGGGTGTTTCTACATGTGAAACTGAACAACTTTTCCCAAGGAACCTATAAGAAATTCTCAAAAAAGTTTCGACTTTCCATACTAAGGCTGTTCTATGGAAATGTTCTATGGAAGCGAATGTTTTTTTTAAATTTCGACGTGGGTTGATTCATATTCTTAATTTTTGCTAACTAATTTAAAGATCGCTCAATATATCCAAGTTATGTGATACTAGTTTAACGTATCACTTTATTATAATATAAATAAATATCCAATTCAATTTTGGTAAGATTTGTTATCAGTGATATGTAGTTGGGAACCAGGACTTATTTACTTATACTGTAATTAATTTTTAAATTATAATTTTTTTATTCAAAAAAGAATTGTTTAATTTTTATTAGGTAGAGTTTACTATCTGAATGATTACAGGTTGGTAAATTGATTGATTTATTTTTATATTTATAAAATTATGTTATTTGTTAACATGTGATATGATTGAAACTGGTTTTATTTTCAGATTAACGCTAACGCTTGCAGAATGGCATAGGAAGCTTGCGTATTTTGTTGATGTGAAAATGAGGCCCAAAATGAAACAGGTTAATATTATTTATTATTATTCTTTAATATATTTTTCGGTTGTTCGTGATGATAAATACACAGACCTGTACTGATGTTAATGAAGATAATTTTATTTTACTGATATATTTGAGATGCGTAAATCACCACTTCAAAAGTATACAAATATAAATGATTATTTCTTTCTTTTTTAGGTCTACAGCCAAGTCCTTTGAGTCATCTGTCCTTCACGTGGTTTTAACGCGACTACAGACCAAGAATTGTAAGTATAAACTTTACTTATTAATCATGATGGAAAGTAGTCCACCAATTCGCATTGGGCCAGCGTGGTGGACTATGGCTAAATCCCCTTCGTTTTTCGAAGGCAGGCCCGTGCCCTGAGGTGGGGACGTATAAAAAAATAAAAAAAGGAAAGTAGACAATAAGAGCGAAATGCAGTACTTTACACACAGAAAATTTTCGCTATTAATGATATTAATTGTTTCCCTTTTCTAAAACAATATTTTTTAACTCTCATAGCGACAAATGTTTGACCTTAGAAGTCCTCCTCTCTCAAATAAAATAGCGTGCCCAGCCTAGGTCCATGAGTTCTCATAAATGTTATTGTTTGTCACCTTTATAAAACACCATGGAATGCAAATAAAAGATGAGTATTGAACCAAGGGGCGATGTTTAGATCAACCTGTGTAATTTGGTGTACTGTGGTTTGTATTCTCAACCTTATTGTCAACTACTTAAAGTTTATTTTTAATTACCACATTTGATGATGATAAAAACGTAACTAGATGCCATTGTGATAGTTTTTACAAGCTCAACAGGACTGATGTTTACGAAAACGTCTCAAAAACTGGAATAATTTCAACTTGGCATTACAAAATTGTTTAATTTTCTTGCAGAAATAAGGAGAACTGTTCCTGGGACTATTTCGAGGGAGATCTGAAGCTTTATTCAAGGTTTGTAGTTCTACATTTTTAATCTTGTCCAAAACAAATCCATTCAATTTTTAAATAATTTTATGCATTGGTAATGTAATCTAGAGACTAAATGAATTTGACCCTACAATTTTAAAATGTTATCACTACCAATTCTGCAATTAGTAAACGGCTCTTTCTAAACGAAAGCAAAAACCAAGTACTTATTAAACTTTCTTGTTTACCCTATAAGTTGCAGACTTCATGAACTAATGAACATAAGTTCCACGAAAGTTATTTATTAACTTTGCAACTTTACTTCATTCATTGAGTAATATATATTTTTTATGATGTTAAAACTTCCCCTGATGCCATTGTGAAGGTATATTACAAGCTCAACAGGACTGAAAATATCCACGAAATTGTTCAATGGCTCAGACTATGAATTTGAACAATTTCTTATTTGTTTTTATTTATATTTCAGATTACAGCAGTCAGCAAGCCGATAGCGAAGCAGTTTTCTTTAGCTAACAGTTGGTAAGTCTTTTTTCTGTAGTTTTTAGCTAATATCCAGTTGCAGAAACACAAATTAAAGTTAATGCGACTTTAAAAATCTTACTGTCACTTTCCGCCTTGTTGAGCGGCATGAAATTTAAAAAACTATAGTAAATGATCTCTAAAATAAATTGGCCGTTCCGCACGAACGCGGGACGCGTGCCGCGAGCGATGGGGGCTAATCTTGTCAGCCAATAATAAGTGCATCCATAATAATACGTGCAAGCACAATAATAAATGCAAACACAATAATAAGTGCAAGCACAATAATAGGGGTGCGAGGTGATGGTGCAAAGGGTCCTGAGGTGATCTTCTAGCTGGGGGGGATCACCATTTTAAATGATCAGGAAATGCCGAAATGCGCACGCTCGGGGAGTGTAAACCCGGGCTACAGGCGCCCGTCACCAAGTCCTACATAGTACGTCCCCGCCGCTCCTACCTTGCCGTCGCGAGGTAGGGGCGGACCTCCGCTTGCGGAGGTCGTGCACCCCGGGCAATGTTGTGGCTTCACGAGTTTTACACAATCCATCTTCCTCGATAGCCACAATAGCAAAACTATGTTTGGACGAAGGCGAACCACCGGCGCCTTAAAACCGGTTTTCTAGCAACTCCTTCACTTCGGTAAGCAAGTGGTCACTTAGCGAGGGCATGTCGTCACAATAGTCCGCTGACGGCATGTTGGAAATTTTGACCACCCACGTGTTTGTGCCGTGCGTGGATACCCGTACGGGAGGATGAAGGGAACCTGGAGGTTGAGCTTCGCAACACACCTCTTTGGCCTGGATTTCTTCTTAAACGGGAGGTCATGGACTAGCCACCCATGATCAATCGGCTGGGGCTCCCGTCAGAGGGCGCCAGGCTAGGGATCTGAACTGAAGGGGGGCAGGCGGCGTGGCGCGAGACCCAGGGCGAGCGGCGTATCGGTACCCCCGGTGCGTTGCAACCCTGGCAATCTCGCCACGTTTGTCTCGTCCTACTGACAGGGAAGATTCCTATATCCTCGGAGTAGTTCTGGCGACCATGCACATTGACATGTATGGCGTCCCCCCTTGCGGGCTCCATGGAGGGCGGAACGCTGCCGAGGATGAAAAATTATAACCCTTTAAAATGGCCAATTTACAGGGAAAATCGTGTCCACCAGAGGCGGCGTCTTCGGATGCGCCCACCACACCTATCGGAGGCAACCAGGCTGCGCCTAAAGGTGCGCCCTTTTGCCAGGCTGCGCGATTATGTGCGCCAACCGCAACCGCAGCTTCGTCTGCGCAACAACCGACGACCGAATACCAGATGCCAAACGTGGATCTAAGCGGATGGGAACTGGTAACGGTCAAGAAACGGAAATCAAAGACCAAAAAAGACCCAACCGCTACTTCAACGGTGCCGACAACGGCACAACAGAAGCCGCTCAGCAACCGTGCCAAGGCACGACTTGCTAAGCGGAAACAGCGGGAAGCCGCTAAGGAGTTCAGAAGGCAACAGGCGAAGGGGCGTCCTGCCCCTATGCCACAGCCTTCTACCAGTGTCCAAGTAGGCCCAGCACAACCAGTGCTGGGAAACCGCCCGAAACCGAGTGCGAGTACCGAACGGACACCCTTGGCGGCCACACCAGGAGGGAGTACAGCTGCTCAAGCGGGGGAGGGCAAACTTCCCCGCAGCGCTGCTCCCAGACCAAGGGGCAAGCGAGCGGGTAAAGGGAAGCAGAGGCACACGGGTCCTGTCGCCTCTGAGCAGGCTACCACTCAGCCCAAAAGGGCTAGAATGGATGAGACCTTTTCGCCCAGGGGCGACAGGAAACGAGCCAAGGTTGTCCCAGCACCCGCCGTGACCAAGCCATCGGTCAGCTACGCAGACACACTGCATGGCAGTGAATTCTGCGTAGCCATTATGACTGTACCTTTTGTAAACCTAACGTCAGCCCATGCGGAAAGCATAACGGAGACGTTAGAGGATTACCTGGACATCGCCGAACTTCAGCCGACAACCCCTGGCACGGTGCCTCGTACTGCGGCATTCCGCGGCAGGCCTTTTTTGTGCGATGGGGTTATCAAGGTATGGTGCGAAAACCAATTCGCCCTTGACTGGCTGAAAGAAACCATAATCAAAATAACATCACCATATAAGGGTACCCGGCTGACGGTCATACGCCAGTCGGAGATTCCGAAGAAGGTGAAGTGCGGCCTCATGGTACCACGATGGTCTGGTGAAATCGGTGACCTATATAGGAAACTGATTAGCCAGAACTCTGAGTGGTACGACCTCTCCCAATGGTCTTTGTACCACGTGGATACGAGGGAAGACCCACCAAGTACCTTCCTGGTTTTAGGATTGCCTCAAACGGAAGTGAACAAACTCATTGAGAGGGGCAGGAGAGTTCACTACCGTATGGGGCAGATATACATGAGATTTTTCCGCGAGGGGCGCGGGGCTGGTCTCAGCAATGAGCCACCCCCGCCTCCTTCGGCAGCGGCATGCAGTATGGCCACGGGTCCTGCCAACCGTGGTCAGAGCAGCGGGCCAGCTTCTGGTCCCGCGCAACTGCATACTGCGCCGCCAGGTGTCGCCGCGCGAGGACCGAGCCCCAAACCAGGGACCTCGAGCCAAAGCGCGAAAACCACCGAAAGCGAAGTCGTCGACATAACTGACAGGTTGACGACACAGCTTACGTGGGGGACGACTCCTGGGCTAGAGGCGATGGATGTCGAGGCGTTACTCCACAGCGATGACCTCTCCGACACTCCACCCTCACCCACCCGTTAAAATTATCCAGACCAATCTCCAGCACAGTCAGACTGCGATTTCCACCCTTCGCAGAGTGCTGGAGACAGATAACCAAGCCATAGCCCTGATACAAGAGCCGTACATACGGAACGGCAGGGTCTGTGGCCTATCAAACATTGGTGGAAAGCTCCTTCTGGACACCACCGTAAGTGAACCAAGATCATGTATATTTGCTCCGAAACATGTAAACATCACCTTAATCACCCAATTCTGTTCCAGAGACCTAACAGTTGTAAGGCTCTCTAGCACCCCCGACAGCGACATAAAGGACGTGATCCTCGCGTCTGCCTACCTGCCAGGCGATGCGGATGTGCCGTCCCCGGAGCTTGTGTCGCTGGTCGCTCACTGCGAAAAGGAGGGGCTCGAGCTGGTCATCTCTGCCGATGCGAACGCGCACCATCCGCTGTGGGGCAGCGTAAGTGCTAACGACCGAGGTGAGGAACTCACAAATTACCTTTTTACTACTAATCTAAGAATTCTTAACATAGGCTCGGAACCTACCTTTGTAACGTCTCGAGCTGAAACCATTGTTGACATTACCCTGAGTACGGAACTTATATCTGAATGCATCTCGGACTGGCATGTGTCTAAGGATGCATCATTCTCTGACCATAAAAGGATACTGTTTAACATACATATGACCATTAAACCACCTGAACCTAGACGAAATCCAAGGAAGTTAGATAGGAACCGATTCAGAGCCTTAATGGCGACAGAATTGGAAAAATTAGGGCTTCCACCCAACTACACTTCCAATAAGGATATAGATGACCATGTTAATAACTTAACTTCATTACTCAATAGCTCCTTTGAAACTACATGCCCACTTACGACAGTAACAGCAAACCAAAAAAACCGGAACTCCTGGTGGAGCCCGGCTCTGGAAAAGCAACGCCGTAAGGTAAGGAAACTGTTCAATAGAGCTACAAACACCAGGGAAGACCGCGACTGGAGTGAGTACACGCAAGCCCGTAGGGACTTCAAGAAGATGATCCGCCTCAGGAAGAGCGAGTGCTGGAGACGCTTCTGTACTAACATCGAGTCCAATAACCATGCCGTAAGAATTAAAAACATACTATCCAGTGAGCCCGAAAGGACACTGGGGTGTTTGAAAAGACCTGATGGCTCTTACACAAATAACGACGCCGAAACTAGCGAGTTACTACTAGAAACACACTTTCCAGGTTGTAGAATCTCAGACGAGATCAACTGGGATGATGATGTCCAAGTAACTCCAGATCACGAAGATTGGATAGCCGCCCAAAACATAGTTGACTCGGACAAAGTCAATTGGGCAATCAATAGCTTTCTCCCTTTCAAATCAGCTGGCCTAGACGGAATTTTCCCGGGCCTGCTTAAGTGGAGTGATGTAGCCATTGTCAGTCATCTGACAATGATCTTCAGAGGTTGTATAGCCTTTCGTCACGTTCCACTCAAATGGAGAGAAGTCAAAGTTGTGTTTATACCCAAGCCCGGCAGAAGTGACTATACACAAGCTAAGTCATTTAGGCCAATAAGCCTAACATCTTTTCTCCTGAAGTCTCTAGAAAGACTTTGTGACCGGGAGATCAGGACCAACATCCTAAGACTTAAGCCACTTCATCGCAACCAACATGCCTATAGTATGGGCAAATCAACCGAATCGGCGCTTCATAGCGTAGTCACGCGCATCGAAAACGCTATTAATAACAAACAATCAACCTTGGGCACCTTCATTGACATAGAGGGTGCATTTGATAAAACACGATTTACAAGCATAAGCCGAGCCCTCGCAAAACATAATGTCAATGCCACGATTGCCGGGTGGATAGACTGCATGCTGCGAAAAAGGGCCATTCAATTCACCGTCAACTCAACAACAAGGGGGGTAGTATCGAGAGGATGCCCCCAGGGAGGAGTCTTATCCCCTCTCCTATGGAATTTTGTTGTTGATGATCTGATCTGCCAACTAAACAGTCGCAGATTCTTTACGGTGGGCTATGCAGACGACCTGGTAATACTCATAAGCGGGGCTTTTGAGAACACCCTATGCGACCTTATGAGGTCAGCACTGAGAGTCGTCGAACTATGGTGCAATGAGCAATGCCTATCGGTTAATCCGACGAAGACAGAACTCATTCTATTCACCAAGAAACGTAAACTTGGCAACCTTAAATTGCCAAAGTTGTTTGATACCGACCTGGTGCTAACTAACGAGGTGAAATATCTGGGAGTCATCTTAGACCACAAATTACTGTGGAACAAGCATCTTGATCACAAACTAGAGAGAGCATGCATAACCTTTTGGCAGTGCAGAAGACTCATAGGAAGAACCTGGGGTCTAGCTCCGAAAATCACGATGTGGCTATATACAGCCGTAATACGACCAATAATAACCTATGCGAGTATTGTTTGGTGGCCCAGGACCGAACTAAGTACTACGATCACCCGACTGCAACGATTCCAGAGGCTAGCCTGTACGGCAGTTACAAGTTGCATGAGAACCACACCAACAGCAGCCCTGGAAGTCATCCTAGGCCTACCGCCCCTAGACCTGTTTATACAACAGGAGGCGACGATGGCGGCGATAAGACTAAAGAAACTAGGACTGTGGGACACCTGTAAGAGCACACACATGTCTATTTTGGACAGGGCCCTGCAACATCAGCCTCTTATTGCAGCCCCGTGTGATAAGACTCCAAAATTCTATGCTTTTGAGAAAAAGTATCATATACAACTTAAGGAGGAGGAGAAAGACTATTCTGGAATCCATGAAGTCCGCATTTATACGGACGGGTCCAAGATGAAAACCGGTTCAGGAGCCGGGGTCTTCTCTCTCGATCTGAATATCCACATATCACTAGCTCTAGGGATACATGCTTCCATTTTCCAATGTGAATGCGTGGCTATCAAGGAAGCAGCTAACGCAGTTGCACGAAGGAGTATCCAAAACTACATCATTAGGATACTCTCTGATAGCGCATCAGTACTACAAGCCCTAGGAAATCACTCATATACTTCTGGACTTATTACCGAATGCCACCAAGCGCTGAATAAAATATCTTCAGCCAACAGGGTCGTCCTGCAATGGATTAAGGGGCATAGTGGTTCCATAGGTAATGATGCGGCAGATGAACTGGCTAGGAAGGGATCAAACACCATCTTGGCAGGCCCTGTGCCAACCATCCCGATTCCATTTAGCCAAATACGGACTTGGATCCGAGCACGCACCCTTATGCAACACAAAGACAGGTGGGACAACGTAACCACTTGTCGGCAGTCGAAGGAAGCCTTTACAGGACCCTCCCCGCGTCTGACGCGCAGACTGCTAAACCTATCCAGAGATAACCTACGAATAATGGTGGGTACCCTTACGGGCCACTGTGCTCTGAACAAGCATCTATTCGTACTAAACGTCACCGACAGTCCCCTCTGTAGGGGCTGCTTGGAGGCTGATGAAACAGTCGCCCATGTAATCCTGGATTGCATGGGAGTGGCAGAACACCGGGCAAAAATCCTTGCAGACATTAGGTCGCTCCGCGAAGCCTGCGAAATCCCCAGGAGGATTCTGAGCTTCTGGACGGAGCTGAAGTGGCTGGAATAACCACTGACCCACACGCATAATGGGCCACTCAAGAGCCTACATGCGGAAAATGGGAGCCCATATCACTTATCACTTATCACTTAAGCACAATAATAAGTGCACGCACAATAATAAGTGCACGCACAATAATAAGTGCACGCACAATAATAAGTGCACGCACAATAATAAGTTCATGCACAATACGTGCACGCACCATAAGTGCACGCACAATAAAAAGCGCAGGCACAATAATATGTGCAGGCATAATATGTGCAAGCACAATAAATATGTGCAAGCACAATAAATATGTGTAAGCACAATAAATAAGTGCAAGCACAATAATAAGTGTAAAAATAAGTGCGCAAGGCAGAAAGGTACTGACAATTCGATGCTTCGAAATCGCGGTCGTCGATATTACAGAGTAGAGCATCTGGCCTGCGCGCGGGAGCAAATCTGCATGACTTATCTTTCCTTATAGTTATGAAATGATGAATAATTATCACAGACCTGTTCTGAATTATTATTGAGGTCAATCATAATATTAAACTGACAATTATCACCTAAATAGTAAATTTTATTTTTAAAATTAATTTCAACTCATTATTTTTTGTGTTCTTTTTCAGGTAATCCCGTTCTCCTATCAAGATTACTGTGATTTATAAAAATGTGTTTTGTAATAAATTCATTTGTAAGTATGTACTTTTCTGTTGAAAAATAAACACCCTTTAATTTATTTCCATCTTTTAATTACTTACCAGCTTTTACCCCAAATGCTGTAAAATTTCATCAAATAGATTTTCCGCGAGTAACTTTTACTGTTTCTGTAAGATTTTCAAGCAATGGCTTTTACAGTAATGACTAGAGAACTCAGCTCGTCTATTTCCAATGAGACCGTCTCATGAGAGCAGACTTTCGAATCAACACAAGGAAAATATACCCTAATTGAATTTAGATAAGTTTTCTTTTTTTTTGCGTTTTGATTTGGACAAACGTCCTTTTAGCAATTCAAGATCATGTGTCAACGATCACCACACGATCGGTTGAGAATAACATCACCCCATCTCTTTCCGTGGGTGTCTAAGGAAACACAAATGAGACCTGCCTCCTAGTAATCCATCCCAGGCAACGACACTTCATTTTTTTCTGAATCTCGAGGTGTCGTCCTATGGTCTCATGCGGTGTGGTAGGCTCTGTAAAGTACCGTCTGGTTCGCGACCACCCTCCTACCGAAGTCCGACGCCAAAGCTTGCTGTGTTCCGTCGGTGCGTGGGAGTACCAGTGCCTGTATAGGCATTTTCTGGGTTAACTCGCTCCATCGTCGACCTCATCTTTGACCTTTATGGTCAAGATTGAGGTCAAGAGTTAACCCATCTTATAATAAACTAGCTTTCCGCCCGCGGCTCCGCCCGCGTCCTATTTTTTTTTAAATAAAAAGTATCCTATAAACCTCACGGAGCCCGAGACCTTTCCAACGAATGCAAAACCGTGGAAATCGGTTCGTGCGTTCTGGAGTTATAGCGTCAGGAAGGAAAACAGACTTATTTTTATATAGTAGATAATTAAATGCAAAAGAAACGAAACCATCTGATCATATATTTTAGGTTGTTTTCCTTGGCAATCTACTGTCATGAGAATGAAGTTTGGCACTCTAGGTAGGTATGACACTAAATAAATGTATGAACTTACTACCCTACTGTACGAGTTAAAACCGCGCTTCAACGAAAAAAAACAAGGATGAGATGTATTTTAAAGTAATTTATATTTTAAGATTCAATAATTTACATGAAATATACAACAGTCGTGATTTGACTTACTAAGTAAATAAACAATAAGTAAAACAAACATAATTAAGGTTTATTATTTGATGATGCACGTTAAAAAATGTGCAATCTAGTATGTACTATCCGAATGATATCCATTTTTTTTTCGCCATTTTGCAGACAACGCAACATTTAGTACGTCAAATTTACTCAAATAAATTTAATGACGTACTAAATGTTGCATTCTTGCTTCTTTATCGTTCAGGTATTAATCAAGTAATCTGCAACTACTTAATTTACATTCCCGCCCGTGAATCGCGCCACTCGAGATGGCGGTGAACCTACTTATCAATAACGATCCACGTTCGATTACTGTCAACTGAGTGACGACACTTGCGGTTTGTGCTCGACGTGCTGATTTTAGTTTTCAAAATTGAAGTTTAAACTAAACAATCTACAACATCGCTCGTGATAAACCATTATGGTCACCCATCATCCAGATGCCTCGACCCGTCTTATTTGATTAACCTTACATCGATTTCGATACCCTGCTGTACCAAAGATCGTCTTCGGGCGCCAAACAGACTAGAAATGAAGAGTTGCCAAGCTTATTGAGCTGATTCACATAATTCACATTCTTAACTTTTGCTCCCAAAAGGGCAAAGTCGAAGTGGTTGTCATAGCCGAAATCTACTGGACACTTCATCTTCTAAGGAGTAGATGGAGAAGAACGTGAAGTAGTTGGAGTGGATGGAGTCGTAGGTGTAGTTGGAGAAGAATTCGACGAAGATACAGACTGTTTAGTTTTTTCTGGGGTCTGAGCGAAGGATAGGAAGACTTCTTCAAGCGTGGTCTCGGTGACGGAGTAGTCCTCCACGAGATTTGGGAAACTACGTTTAAGCTCCTCGAGCGCCGTGAACAGAACGCTGTAGCGCATTGTTTCGTTTATGTGGTAGTGTAGCATTGTCTGGATACGAAAAGGATAGATTAATATTCAATACTCTATTGCACATTCACAAAAAAGTTTTTTATTTTATTAATAAAGGGTTCGCTCTTGACCACAATCTAGCCCAAGGGCAAAGATGCGGTCGAGGATGTAGCAAGCTCACCCAGAAGAAGCATATTCACTCGAACTTTAAAGAGATTCGGGTTATATGAATTCGGAAATACAGACGCAGGCAGGGAATTCCATTCCCTAGCAGTGCGCAATACGAAAGATGATGAAAAGCGCTCACTCACCTAGTACTGAGGCCAGTGTATCAGGTTACTCAATTTTTGTTGTAAAACCGCACTTATCGTTGCACGCAAGGGTTACCTGATGTGCGGTACAAAAGTGCGCAAAGGCGGCAAAAGAATACGAAACTTGTGTAGCCATTATTTAAAGAAATACTCATATAATTTTTCAGCTAATTACAAATTCTTCAACCTCTATTGACATCAAAAGAATACATCCCCAAACCGTTTGCTTCGATATTCGACAAGGTTGCCTGTGATTGTCATTTCTAAAGCATAGGAGAGATGGCTGATCTTTTCTGACTCGGCATCCAAGGGTGGTGTTCCATTGTACAAGATCTTTGTCCAATGTGCAATTGATAAGTTCATCAAACATTGATTGATACCACCGATATGGGTCATCTGTCAGATGTGTGTCAATCAAATTTGATCAAAGAAATATTGGACGAAGACATTGGATGAATGGAAATAACCCTCTATGTAGCAAGTTCTCGTTTCGAGGGGGCACTTGTAGCTGTGTGACATGTTGTTCTCTCTTTGTGAGGTTTTAGGGCAAGACCACAACGAGGAGCGGCGGCGAAAAACGCAATTTTCTGTACTGCTGTGTTCTGTCCGAAGTTATTAGGAAATTCAGAAAATTATTTAAACCGTTATAAAGCTCTTACTAACCATATGCTCATCTTTTAGCGTACAGTTAAATCGTCCTTCTATTGTCTCCTTCAGTGTCTGTATTGCAACGTTGGCAGCTTTCATATCTGGAATTCAAATGACACATTACTCTACGCAAGAATTCACTGTTCCAAGCGGGGGGGCCACATCAAAATCAACTCGTGCAGCCTGATCTACTGTCGTGTGTACTGTGGAGAAATTCTATCTCCAGGATAATAAATAAATAAAACGCTACAAACTCAAAGCCCCACACTAAGGTTTTCCCTTGGAACATACATAAAGACAGACACAAACACCCATGACTAACGTGACAATTTTTTTTTCGTGTCAAAGCGGGACGCCTACGGAATTTTGTATATAAATTAATACATATACAGGGCTTTAGGTAAATCACTTTCAACCTCTCAAGTGGTAAATCAGTCCATGAAACTGAATAACTTTCCCAAGGAACAAAGGTCGGAATACGAAAAAAATTTTTTTAGTTCCCATACAAACTGCGTCGCTGATAGCGCATTTTGTATGGGAAGTCAAATTTTTTTTTCATGCTTCGACCTTTGTTCCTTGGGAAAGTTGTTCAGTTTCATGGACTGATTTAACACCCGAGAGGTTGGAAGTGATTTAAATAAAGCCCTGTATAAGGTACGTCGGTGTAAGATGTCATATTTAAGTGCAAAATAAAAATTGTGGTACGCGTCGTGTCTACGCTGCGTTGCCGTCTTTAGCGATGTATTAATCTAATCTAGGCAAGTAATTAAGTAGGTAGATATAAAGGTTTATTCGTAAAAGCGGGACATTTTTGTTCTCGTCGGGGACAGCGGGACGGACCGCCTAAAAGCGGGACGTATGGTCACGTTACCCATGACCCTAGAACAAATATCTGCTTTTTACACAAATGTTTGTCCCGGCTGGGTTCGATTCCCAAATCGAAGTAGCTATGCTACAGTACCTTTATGCGACCCATTTGCACTATACCAGCGCAAGAATGTTCTGACAGAATTCCAGCGTCGCGGCTGTGTTACGACATATGCTGAGTTAGGACCTTTTTGCCAACACAGTACATTTCAAATGATAATGTATTGTGCACTTAGGATCGTATTACAGTAGGAGACAAGTCTTGAGTTTTTCATCATTTATTTGTGTGTATGTATATGTTATATATTTAGGTATAGATATGTAGGTATAAGGTATATTACTCTTTGCACGTCTACCGCTTCACCTTCTGTATCGGTTCCTTCACCCCCCGGTTGCCTGGAAGAAATTGCTCTATAGCAATAAGGCCGCCGGATTGTACACTACATCATGAACATTTGTTTTTGTTTAATGTTATGTTTTATGTTTTTTTTTGTGTGCAATAAAGAGTATTGTATTGTATTGATCTATACTATTGGACGGCCGGTTTGGTGGAGTGGTAGCGACGCTGCCTCTTGATCGGCGGTCCTGGGTTCGATCCCCAGTCGGGGCAAACCTTTGTGGAAAAAGCAGATGTTTGTTCTCGGGTCATGGGTGTTTGTGTTTGTCTTTATGTGTGTTCCAAGGGACCCACGACACAAGGGAAAACCTTACTGTGGGCCTTTGAGTGTGTAGCGTTTATTTATTTATTATTTATTTATTTATACTAAGTATTTATTGTCTCTTTCTGTCTATATCAAAGTGACAAAGACGACAGCTACTTAACTATAGATCAGAGTCTGAGTCGCGTTCTGTAATACGGACCTTAGACATTGGTAAATTATATAATTTGTTGTGTTCTGTGTTGGTAAATAAATTGGATTTCATTTCATTTCGCTACAAAAGTCAGCGCAGAGCGAGAAATCTGTTCATCTGTTGTGGTGTATAGGAATCTTCATATAGTCAACCCCTAGTTCGAGAGCCAAGTTCATTCTAATTTGAATAAGTATTGAACCAGCAAACAAGAGACTGGGGAGGGGTGGATACCCCATTTTTAGGGATCAGACTGTACCTTCGTATTTGTCCGGCGTTAGTTTGAGTACAAGCGCGTGCCCCGACGCATGTTGCGCGCGCAACATGGCGGGCGAGCCCAGCGCGCCGATCTCACCGCCGGACATTATCGCGATACGGTCGCATAGGGCTTCCATCTCGTCCATGCTGGGAATGAAGTTGTTTTTAGTTTTTAACGTGATGTGGTTTTCTAAACATTGTGTTTTCCTTAAATAAATGATGAAAACTCCTAGTCGGGCAGAATTAGCCGAAAATCTGGGAAATTGTAACCAGCAATTAAAAATGTTTTTTTTTTCCATAGATCTTTGCGTTAGTATAAACATATTAATTTTGTACAACTGTAGAGTAGCAGCGCGGCTGTCAAAAAATGTCCGAAACTGTCAAAACAGGTTTTTTGCGATTTACCGGTAAACTACGCATCTGGCAGTAAAAAGTGTTACATAACAAAAAACTGCAATAAAAAAGTCAAACAAAATGAGTTTTGTTGAGTCCCGGTCGGTATGGTAGTTTTTGCCATTTTTTCCAAATTTAATAACTCTCGTTGTTTGTACATTATATAAAGAGCTGAAATTTGGAGTGAAGGTAGATATTAGATCTTCTTACAATTTGTACCAAATTTTAGCTCGATCGCATATACGATTTTTGCAAACCGCAGCAAAAACTGAAAAATGGTCCTCTCGTAAAATGGCCCTAAAAAGTTTGTAGACTTTTTTTTAATCATAAGATGGGTTCTCTTGATCTCAATCTTGACCATAGAGGTCAAAGATGAGGTCGACGATGGAGCGAGTTAACCCAGAAAATGCCTATACAGGCACTGGTACTCCCACGTACCGACGGAACACAGCAGGCTGTTTGGCGTCGGACTTCGGTAGGAGGGTGGTCGCGAACCAGACGGCCCTTTACAGAGCCTACCACACCGCATGAGACCATAGGACGACACCTCAGATTCAGAAAAAAATGAAGTGTCGTTGCCTGGGGGTCTCATTTGTGGTTCCTTAGTCGCCTCTTAAGACATCCTGGGGTGGTGTTATTCTCAACCGATCACCACACGGCAGACTACGTAGAGACTTTTGAAACCTCTCATTCTCTTTCCCTAATCTTTCTCTACAATATGTCAAAGTTTCATAAAGTATAAGGGAGTGCAAGTCCCTAAAACGTTAATCACAAAGAGGACCATTTTTCAGCTTTTGCTGCGGTTTGCAATTTCGAAGAAATGGCCAAAAACGCGGTTTTTGGCCAAAAAGTTTTTGAATTTCGAAGATTGCGCAAAAACTACCAAACCGATTGGGACTCAACAAAACTCATTTTGTTCGTCTTTCTATTGCGGTTTTTTGTTACATAACATTTTTTACCGCCATACGCGTAGTTTACCAGTAAATCGCAAAAAACCCGTTTTGACAGTTTTGGACATTATTTTTGACAGCCGCGCTGCATCTGTAAAGTTGTACAAAATTAATATGTTTATACTAATGCAAAGATCTATAGAAAAACAATTTTTAATTGCTGGATTTCCTTGACGCAATACCTAACTCTGCCCGACTGTCCAAGAGATTCGCTCAGTCATGGATAAAAACTTCATATTTGCATACTGAAATGGAATGTGACGCAATCGTTCAAAAGTTATTGACAAAAGAAGATTATTGACACTAGCAAACGCCTGCGATTCTCAACAATGATAACAAAAACAAACGGTTGAAAGAGCACCAATTTTATCATGTAACATCCACAGTAACTCATAAATAAATCGCTGTTGGCTATAATAATCAACCCAAAGAACCCAATATTTTAGAAAATATTTACATTTCTTGGTGGGCCACAGGACTTCGTAGAGCCCACTTCAGATCTGGAAAACTGAGATAAAAACTAACGACGCTGGCTGCGTCACATATGATACGTGATAGCATATAGGGGCAACAACCTTATAAAACTGACATCAGAGAGAAAAAACGTGAATCAAACTCTTAAGCGTTTGCTCGTAGGGACCACATTCAAAACCTGCTTCTTTTAATACCGCGTTACGTAAGATGAGAAGGTCTCACAAATGAAAAGAATTCCTGTTACTGTAGGTCTGTAAAATACAAATGCAATAACACCATCTTTTTCTGTGGAACAAGATGTTTGGCATTTCATTAACCTAATTAATGAGACCCCAAACAGCTTGTTCGGTGTTCCATCTGTGCAGGCATTGTTTGGGTTAACTTGCTCCATCTATGGCCTTGGTCAAGATTGAGGTCAACAGTTTTAACCCATCTAATAAAAAATAGGAAAAAATATAGCTGGTCAAATGACGCTAAACCTGTGAGAAGTAATGACAATGCCTTGCCGCTGCTTAAGACCGCGACGCATGGCGACCCACACCCTGCGGCGCGCTGACACGTCCACTCCAGAAGTGGGCTCATCCAACAACACCAGGGGGGCAGCACTGCCCAGCGCGGCCGCCGTACCCAACCGACGGGTACAACCTCCGCTGTAGCCTTCCACTTTTATATTTGTGTACTTTTCTAAGCCTGGGCATCAATTAATCATATTGGGTGACTTACCTAAGCGTCCACAGGTCGGTATCGTAAGCATCGGACGTATCGCAACAACCGCACTAATTTTTCATAAAGCGTTCACTGTATCGGCAGAGATCGGATTTGCCGACGCAAGTACCAGCAATCGGATTGCCGATGTCAGTTCATTCGGATTTTCTTTGTGATTGTACGTGTTTTTGTACTGGACGTGTCAATGATCGGCATTTCGTATGACGTCATCGGCACGCATCGCAAAAGTTGCCTCTCGGAGCAAAGGTGTCGGCATTGCCGATGTGCGATGCGTACGATGCGGACAGGTGGACGCACTTATATGAGTTTCTATACAAAGAATACTACGATCTGTTGCGTGCGATGCGTCCGATGCGTACGATACCGACAAGTGGACGCTTACCTTAAAGAAGTATTAAGCGAAAATTAAGGATGTTAATGGGCCTTTTTAAAGTTCGAACGGCACGGCACGCTACGACAGAATTTGTATTTACCATTACCTTCTATGTTCTCAGCTTCTAGTATCACATGTGCAATATGTGCATAGGAAGCAATGATAATACAATTTTGCCGTGTCGTTTTCGTATTATAAAAAGGCCCTATCCCGCTAAACTGAACAACTTTCTCTAAGATTCATAAGTGCTTACGTCGAAATGTGAAAAACATGTTTTCGCCTATCTTGTGCGATTTGCCTTTGTATGGGAAATCAAAATTTCTTTAGTGTTATGGATAGAACAATATCCTACAGTTTCGCTAATTTAAAGTCACCTCATACAGCTGAAGCTTGAAGAGAACACTCAGCGAGTAGACAATGCTCTTACGGTATATACAGGGGTTTAGGTAAATCTCTTTTAACCTCTCGGGTGGATAATCAGTCCATGAAACTGAACAACTTTCCCCAAGGAACATAGGTCGAAATACAAGAAAAATTTTTGATCTCCCATCCATACAAACTTCATCAGCATATACTAGGTGAAAAAGAACCTCCTAGCTATATTCAAAATCCTGAACCAGTATCACTCAAAGAACACATTTATGAAAAAAATATTTTTTTTTTTCATAATATTTTTTCAATGGGAAATGTTCATTTTTTGCCTAAACGTAGACATTACTCCTACACCAGACACGCGAGGGGTGCCAGTAGCGCTCGGGGGGTGCGCCCGATTGGTGTCTACGTTTAGGAAAAAAAAATCCCCCCAAATATGTATATGTCTATATCAAATAAAAAAATTAAAAGTGTTCAGTAAGTGATACTGGTTCAGGATTTTCAATAAAGCTAGGAGGTTCTTTTTCAACCTGTATAGTGCATTTTGAATGGGAGGTTACATTTTTTTTCGTATTTTGACCTATGTTCCTTGGGAAAGATGTTCAGTTTCATGGACTGATTTACCAACCGAGAGGGTGCAAGAGAGATACCTAAAGCCCTTTATATGACGACAGACAATGCATGTATCACGAGAAAACCTACACATTCAGGCGATTGAACGTGTAACCTTGATTCAATTTGGTCTGTCAGGTTCCACTACTAGCAGGATCACAAAGGTGCCATATATGGTAGTCGCTTCACTCTTACATTATCTGTTCTCTACAACCCTGGATCATGGTCAGGAAAGCCGCCCCTAAATGGAAATAGGACTCAGCGCAATCTTAGGAAAAATTACAATCGACAACAGCTTGAACCGATGTTTTCAAATACATATTTTAAGGATCGGTCATATTTATCATACTGTAAAATCCAGTTAGTTGGACGCGGGGGTTTTAGTGTATTGTAGGCCAAAGGTTGAAAATCTATCACCACAATACTTAAGTTCTATCTAGTAACCCTGAAAATGCATGTCAAATTCAACGTCAAGTGTTCCTAAAACCTCATGATACGCTGCCTACCCCGACAGGGATTATAGATGCCCAAGACATACCAACAACAGAAATCCAATTCTTCGTCTCAGAAACCATGCCAACATCATCGAGGCCGCGTAACGTCTGCAGTAGTTCCAGGTTATCCCTCCCCGTCAGGAAGTAGTCCAGGCCAAAGAATTGCGGACAGTACCCCAGGGTTTTCAAGTACTGCGGCAGTAAAATATTTAGCGTTAGTTCAAGCGGATCACATGGATGGTGAGTGGCAGATTCCTCATACACAATTTTTGCACGAAATCGAGAGCGTCGGTGGTCTAATAGCTAGCGGGTAGGACTCATAAACGAGAGGTATCAAGTTCGATTCCCAATACCACTATGTACCAATGATTCGTTTCCTA
Source organism: Aproaerema taeniolella (assembly GCA_949987775.1). NCBI lineage: Eukaryota > Metazoa > Arthropoda > Insecta > Lepidoptera > Gelechiidae > Aproaerema > Aproaerema taeniolella. Next base: position 15,306,118 of record OX465261.1, on the reverse strand, counting down.
AGGTTACGTAGGTATATTAATTGCACACTAACCGATTTTCTTACGGTGAGGGAAAACCTGTATCGTAAGGAAAACTGCACAATCAGGCCACTGAATGTGTAACCATGATTCAATCCAACAAGAGTCAAGATTCCTCTGTTAGCAGGATGACGGAGGTCAGATAGCAGTCGCTCCACTGTAATATGGCAGTCGCCAAATCCTGGATCATGGTAAAAAGTACCCCGAATGAGAAACGGGACTAAGGTTTCTAACTGGAGATGTAAACCAAATTCATCAATCTACCTATGAGCCAATTTACGTAGGTTCGACTAATGAAAAGTCTTCTTCTGATTCTTTCTGTTTATAAAGTGTATTAGCTTTCCACCCTGGACTTCGTTCCTGTGAGAATCTAGGCTACGTATTATGTTACAAAGTTTCATCAATATCCGTCCAGTACTTAGTTTTTGTGTGAAGGAGTAGGTAACAAACATTTATCCATCGTTCCCAAAAAAGGTAGGTATGTTTCCCGAAGTCTACCAAAAAATAATTACTTAAAAACAAGAACGACAGATAGACATTACTGAAATGAAAGAGCTCATCTCAGTTAAATAGAAATGCATAATACTAACTTTTTCCCTAGGATACTTGAGATGATGTCCACTGGAGAACAACTGCCCCCGGGTGGGAGTCTCTTCCCCGGAGATCATTTTGAACGTGGTGGACTTGCCAGCGCCATTCACACCGAGGAGACCAAAACATTCTCCTGTCAAGTATTCAAATTTAGACTCCAACGTTATAATATGACGACCAGTTTGGTCGATTAGCCTTTTTATCGACAGGGCCTTTACGAGCAAGCTGTACAAAACCAATGCAACATCCGACATTGACACAGTTTTCATTATTCATCGGCCGCGCGCACTCGCAATTATTAAAATCAGATCATTAGCATTAATCAGCATATTTTACATCAATATATTTTATACAAGTTATTTCGGGGTTTATTAATTTATTCCCCGAACAGGGCCTGGGTTCGATTCACAAACACTCAAGACCCGAGAACAAACATCTGCTTATCACAAAAATATTTGCCCCGATTGGAATTAGAACCCAGGACCCGTCGATCAAGAGGCAGCGTTACTACTACTCAACCAAACCAGTCGTCGTAATGATCTTTTACCTTTCTGAACGGACCAGCTGACGCCATTGACGGCTTTGAAAGGGCCCTTACATTGCATGCAGCGGGGGTACTGCTTGTGCAAGTCATTTACTAACAACGCTTCGGGGATAGTTGCTGAAACAAAATAAAAAATAAAATAGTCGGAAATGCCGTTCTTACTCATGCTTAAAATCTCTGGCGAAGGTAGCAAAGCATGACGTGGCTCAATGAAACTGCAGAATGAGACCGCAGGTGATTTTTTAAGCGTTTGGTTTTTGAAAATTGAATAAAACACATAATTTTTTTAAAATTATATGAAATATTTATTTGGATCGATAAATCACTGCTTGTCATTTACTTTTAAATATTTTTTATGCAAATGTTGCCCACGGCTACGCTTCAGGTGGTCCATTCTAGAAGTCCAATTTCTATTTCTAGGCCGGTTTCTCACCAATGACACTTGTAATGTTGTCTTCCAAAGCATCAATCGTAGTTGGCTGTCCCTATAGACGAGAGACTTCACGTACCCCCATTGGGTAGTCTAGTGGGGTCAAACCGCACTATAACGTGAGATTAATTGCTCACCAAACTCGCCTCTCAATAGGTTCATGGTATCGCTTTCAGTGTGGCATGTGGCACCGTCCTGTTGAAACCACATGTCAAACAAGCCCAATTCTTCAACTTTAAATGACCTCAGTTTATATAAATTGTAACATCTTTGTGTATATATACCATGTTTATTGCAAATAAATAACTGTATCTGTAAAAAAACTGTGCTATAGTGTCAGCGTCAGCTTTCAAACAAAATAAACCGCATCAAAACCGGTCCATTCGTTTAGGAGCTACAATGCCACGGATAGATACACAGGCATACAGATACATACGTCAAACTTATGAAACTGTTTTTTGTCTGGAGTTGTAAAACAATGTATGCTTACGTTTTTTAATTAGCTCACTGACGTAAGTTTTTTCTTCCTCAACCGCCTTGTCATAGAATTTCCTAGGATTCGGATTGTATTTTTTTATCTTGGATACTAAAGCGTTTAGTATGCCATACTGTGCTATTAGAGTCAACGTCTGGAATAAAATTATAAATAGAATGAGGCCAGAGGTTTCATCGCCGAGGTAGGTCAGCGTTTTAGGGATAGAGTCTGACCATCGAAAGCTATCTACGAGAAGCGAATTTAAAAATTCGTCCTCTGGCAACACTGAACTGAACTTACAGGGTGTAAAGGACAGCTTAGCAAATACTTAAATGGTGGAATCTACCCATAACTATCATCAGCTGTAAGTAATTATTTTTCCCTGGGAACGTCACGTTTAGGAGTTTTCATTATTCACCTACTTTGGCGCTACGCAACGTATCGAGAAACCACGACCCGCGCGCAATTTCCCCGCGCCGCGCTACTATCGGAGTGCGATGTACATTGCTGGTTTTCGTGTTTTACGTTGTTATGATTATTTTTATTGCAAAATGGAGTGTATTCGATTAAATAATAAAAAATGTAACCAGAAAATATTAAAAAACATGGAAAAATTCCACTGGAAAGTCATTCAGAAAGATTGTCTGAATCCAGGGTTTCAGTTTTTGCAAAGCTGTCTTTTACACCCTGTATACTGAATAAACGGAGTTAATACATACTTTTGTATTTTCTACCAATTTTCTTTATTTCTATTTGTTAGGTAGGTGGATTTATATGTAGAAAACAGTTTTCAAAGAACGATTTTTAAATCCGCCGTTTCTCGTGGAACAGCTTTCGATGGCCAGGGTCCGTATTACAGAACGCGACTCAGACTCTGATCTATACTTAAGTAACAGTCGTCTTCATCATTTTGTTAGTGAGACAAAGAGACAATCAAACTTCAGTAATAGATCAAGACTTAAGGCGACTACAGCACCCGATAAAGGCAGCACACATAGGAATAGTGCCATCTCCGTCTCTCAACAGGCCTGGGCCGGCAGTGCGAACAGTGTCGATGGACGAAGTTTACGGACTATGAAAGCGTGCGTGCGTAAAAACATGTTCGAAAGTTATAGAGATTTATCGAAAGGTGACAGCTTAAAGCGAAAAATGCGTTAACTACTTATCGAGAGTGTTCAATCACGAACATTTTGATAGCAAATCCAAGTTCCTGTATGCATTTTACTATGGTTTTTACAGCTTAAAAGATACAAATATTGGGTATTAAGAGGTGACTTTGTGAGCTTTTTCTATCGAACCAAAAGTGCTGAATCATGTTTTTAGCAAACTACTTATCTAGTTTATGTCCTGAATATTACCGTAGTATTTTTTTTCTTCGATTCAGTGCAGTGCGTCATGCTTATCTACGCATCATAAAATCGTAATTTAGGTGCTGTAGTCGCCTTAATTTGACAGATTTTGTTGCTTTAACAGCCGAGTTAAATGTGTTTAGGCTGTTATATACGGTAAGCACTTTGGTGAAAGTCGTCCTAAATTGTGAAGCCTGTGGGATGATTAAAGATATTGTATGTATATGTCACCGTTAAAACCCGTCATAGTGAAACTATTTTTAACTAAATGTCTTGGTTAAAATTAGAATATCCTAGTTTTAACTAGAATTTCCTACAAATAGTTACAACTAGTTCTAACTTTTAACTTTAGATAATACTAGTAAGTAGTAAGTACTAGAGAACCTTGTTAAGGATTGAAAATATGGAGTTTCTTGCCTATCCTTCTCCTGAGGAAGACTGCACCATTGCGAATAGGCGCAGAGTAAAAAAATTACGTATTTTAAGTAACATTCTATATATTCTATGAAAGAAAGCTATTTTTGACTTTGATTTTGGATAGGTAGGTCAAGTTACAAAAAAAGCCTAGGTTGAGGTTTCACCGTATAAGAATTGTAAAACTACGGTCTCGCCTGCCGTAAATGCTGGCGTAAGGACGTAAGAAATAGGGACTGCTGCGCCTTATAATCGACCCTACGAAGGACGTGGTCACTGCGCACCACGGTGGTTTTAGGGCAAGTGGTATAGACCTCATGTCCCGGAAGGAAGTATAAAAAAATAAAATAAACGCTACACACTCAAAGGCCCACACTAAGGTTTTCTTTTGTGTCGTGGGTCCCTTGGAACACACATAAAGACAGGCAAAAACACCCATGATCCGAGAACAAACATCTGATTTTGACACAAATATTTGCCCCAAACTGGGAATCGAACCCAGGACCCGCCGATCAAGAGGCGGCGTCACTACCACTCGACCAAAAATAAACTCTTATAAATTGACTAGCTTTCCGCCCGCGGCTCCGCCCGCGTCCTAAATTAAAAAAAAAAAAAGTATCCTATAAACCTCACGGAGCCCGAGACCTTTCCAACGAATGCATAACCGTGGAAATCGGTTGGTGCGTTCTGGAGTTATAGCGTCAGGAAGGAAAACCCGACTTCTTTTTATATAGTAGAAGATTATGAAGCAGTCAAGTGCTCAGGATATAAGTATTAACAATTTTTACATAGTCTAAACGCAAGCTTACCATGTAGAATAGAAACTGGAAAAACATAATAAGCATTTGGTTCCCAGGAGCAACGTCACTTAAACAGAAGTTACAATCATTTTTACCTGCTGTAAAAAAACAAGTAAATGACATAAATAAATTAAATTAAAGTGTTTTTAAATATGGCTTCCATGGTGGACTGGGAGTGAAGGAAAAACTTAGAATGTGCCAGCTACCTACTTTTCCCAGGTATACAGTAAAAGTCAGTAAGTGGGATGCGAGGATTTGTTTTGATTTGTGTCAAATGTGGCATCTAGTGGCTCTAGGACCAGTGCATCAACTTTCGCCTATAATCTAGGGCAGGGGTTCCCAAACTGTGCGCCGCGGCGCCCTGGTGCGCCGTGGAAAATACAGAGGGGCGGGCGCCGCGAGGCGATCGTCTTAACATACTCAGAAAGCTTAAGTATTCGCGGGTACGAAATGAACAATGCCGCACGCTTTGAAAAATGTGTAGAGATCACCAAGCTCTCCCAGCACATTGGCTAAGTAGCTATTGTATTTTATTTTAGTTTTTCTCAACTCTCTCATTAATGGTTTCTTTTAATTTGGTATTGTTGCGGACTCCTTCGTGCACAAAACAAAATTCACGCCTATCCTTTGTTAGGACGTAACAGGTATTTTAATAAATAAAAAAAATAAAAAACTTAACTTCAAATTGTTAGTATTTAAATTTTTGTTCTTTTTTACCTAACTAATATCATTGTACCTATTTCTTTCAAATGTGCCTATCTATTTCGACTAGTTAGCTAAGGGGCCATCCATAAATTACGTCACACGAATTCCATGATTTTTTGATCCCCCCCCGTCCTTGTCACAGCTGGTCACATTTGTGAGACTCCCCTCTCCCTAGTGTGACGGTACACATTTTGCAATTTTACATCTAGTAGGTAATTATCGAATAAAAAAAGCAGTTCCGGAATATGTTATGTTTCCATTTAAATTATTTTTTAATAAAATTAACATCAATGTTACTTTTCAAGAAATTTACAATTTGAACCTAATGTTTATACAGATAGAGTTGCAAATATATTTGAGTTTTTCGTTAATAGTTCAAAGTTCGTGTTTTAACACTTAGATAATAATAGATTTTAAAATGTGACGTCACGTAACGAAGGACCGCTCCCACCCCCTTGTCACACAATGTCACACTTCGTCGACCCCCTCCCTCCCCCTTAACGTGTGACGTAATTTATGGATAGCCCCTAAGTTAGGGCGCCGGGACAAGATTTTGAACTTGTAAGTGCGCCGCGGACTGAAAAAGGTTGGGAACCCCTAATCTAGGGATTATAGGCGCGAGCGTAGATGTATGTATGTATGTATGTATGTATGTATGTATGTATGTATGTATGTATGTATGTATGTATGTATGTATGTTTTTAATTATTTTGCCTCTATTTTGTTTAAAAAAAAGGGAGAATAATTACCTAATATTATAAACATGTTTGCTTGGCTGTTCTTCCTCAGGTTTTTCGATAAAAATTAAATCGCAAGTGACTACTACTTCAAGTTATTCCAGTAATTTGATTATATTAAGAGTTTATCAATGTAGGTATATATTTATTTATTTTAGTTCACTATGTAACTTATTTATTTATTATTGTTATGCTCGGTTGCCTTCGTGGAGACGAGTTCTAAAACATCTTGGTGGTTCTGACAGAATAACAGCGCTATGGTTACCGACCATAGCACAACGCTGAGTCAGCACCATTTTGGCGGGTGCAGAACAGACATCACGGTTCATTAAAGTACTTGTATTTATTATTTCTGTTTAATATGTGCTGTTTGTGCTTTTTTTGTTACTGTTTGTGCTTTTTGTTGTTGCTGTTTGTGCGTTTATTGTTGTGTATATGCTGTTTTGTTTGTGTTGTACCCCCAAATAAAGTGTTTACTTACTTACTTACTCAAGTAGAAAATTGATGGTAGGTAAATAAATAAACAAAACACCCAAAGACCCACACTAAGGTTTTCTCTTGTGTCGTAGGTCCCTTGGAACATACTCAATGACAGGCACGAACACCCATGACTCGAGAACAAACATCTGCTTTTTACACAAATGTTTTCCGGCACTCCCAGAAGAGGCAGCACTCTCCTCAACTACGCGACCAAACCGACCGCCAAATCAACCAATTTATAGTAAAAAACTAAGGTCCGTATTACAGAACGGGACTCAGACTCTGATCTATACTCAAGTAGCACTCGTCTTTGTTAAGTATAGTTCAAGACTTGAGTCTCCTTCTGTAATACGGGTCTTAGAGTTACAAAAATGATTAAATAAATTGAAATTAAATGGATATATTTTGTGGCTACTGTAGCCTTTGAAGTAGGAATAGATGTTGGAGTCACACATTTGCCCTCAATACGATTTTTTAAATTCAAACTCAAAATATCTTCATTTTAACCGACTTCGAAAAAGGAGGAGGTTCTATGTTCCACTGTATGTTTTTTTTTAAATGTATGTTTACCGATTTCTCCGCCAATTATGGACCGATTTTCAAAATTCTTTTTTTGTTTAAAAGAGTATACTCCAGAAGTGGTCCCATATAAATTTTATCGAAAATTATTAAGCGCTTTTAAAAAAATCAACAAAAACAAAAAAATACTACAAACCAGAACATCATCTAAATAAATGAGTGACATTTTCGTTTGTGGTTATCCGCTAATAGGCATTGTAGTCTGCAAAAAATACTAGTTATCTACTTTATGCGAACTGTTGTTGGGATTGAAGTCGGTGACTCATACGTTTGTGGAAAATTATAAGGACATTCAGGATGTTACTTAAATAAGTCAAAATTACATTAAATACATTAAGGCCAGTGTTCACCAAAAATTTAACCAACGATTAGCAGCTAACCAGAGATTTGACAGTGTCATTTTCATACATTTTTTTTGACATTTTGTCTGATTAGCTTCTAACCGCGATTTAACCGTCGGTTATATTTTTGGTGAACACGGGCCTAAAGGATTTAATACACACATACATATTCGTTCTTTTGATCCTACCGACTCTACGCCTATTTGTAAAGATGCAGTTTTCCTTCCCAAGAGAAGGGTCAAGTTACACTTTTGACTTGATTTGGTTGCATACCAGTAAGTAGGTATATTTTTTCAATTGTTTCATCATTTGGTCCAGTATGTGAGGTAATATGACAGTCTTCTTACCGTGTAGGTATAGTCAAGTATGTGGCGAACTTGGCTAACCCTGGTATCAGAGTTTCCAAACCGCACAATGGCTCCTAACTTGGTTTTAACGACTGTAGTCAACCGACAACAGCCGGGACCGACAGCTTAACGTGACTTCTCCGAGGCACGGAAACGCTTGTGATAAATTGCGACTTTGGTCACCCATCAGTTTCCCTATGGATGGGGGATATGGCAGTGGCCTCTAGTTTCACTTACCACAGCACTTAGCACCATCAAATCCAAAATACAACGGATGAGGGTACATATTTGGACACATCCATCTATTTAGGTTACAATAAGCATTGTTCCGAGCTACAAATGTCGCTTGGTACATTGCTGCCATAGCCGTGTAGGGGGGGAAAGTATAAAGAAACAATGGCAACAACATCCTGAGTCCATCAATATCTATCTTGAGTATTTCCGTTATGTAACCTACGTGGACTAGTGCAAGTGCTGCAATAAAAAAAAAACTTATTGCTCTAGCTAGTAGCAAAAGTGCCGTTTGAGTCCCCGGCAGAGTAGAATAGGACCACCCTCTTTCTTACCGAGGTGTCGTACAAGGCGACTAAGGTAAATATACAAGAAAGTTCATCTGCAGACAGAGAAGGAAAACTCTGAAATTATATCAAAACCCTCGCCAACCCGTCTGCCAAGCGTGGCGAGTATGGCATTTACCCCTCATGTTATTGAGGGAGGCCCGTGCCCCAGCAGTGGGGACGTATATGGGCTGATGACGAGTAGCAAAAGTTATGATTAACTCCTTGAGAGACATTGTTAAGTACCGCTTAGAGACAAATTAAGCCCCTTTCGTAGAGACGGCGTAGCGTATCTATTGCGTAGCGCGCTCGTAGCAAAGTTCTACGAGCAGTTAGCTTAAGTTATAACTATAAAATTAAAAGTTTTAATAACCTCCGACATTGATCGCTTGTAACTTTTAAATTGCTTAGCCAATTTTGTTCAAATATACGTCAGCTTTCAAAACAAAGCCCGTATCGAAATCGGTCCATTCGTTTAGGAGCTACGATGCCACAGACAGAAACACAGATATATTACACACGTCAAACTAATAACACCCCTATTGGCTAAAACAATTATGTCTGCCAGGAAAGCTTCAAGACACGGTTTAGTAAAAATGGGCACAAAATTTCAGGAAAATCTTAGAAATACTTAAGACTGCCCTTTAGATAGACCTAAGGCCTATTTACACAGGTTTAGAGAAATCTCAATCACGGATTTTAAGAATCTTGTAGGTGGACTTTATAACAAGCAAACTTTAGGCACAAAACAGGTTTAAGAATACGTAACCAGGTTTTTGATATACTTAACTTGCTAAAGTAGCGATAGTCTACAATAAAGTACTATAATCTTACTATAATAGTCTTATAATAATAAATGATTTAATGAAACCCTTTATGAATTTCATGTTTGGGATCATTCAACAATAATACATCTGGATTATTTGGGAGGATCCATGATTACGTCATCATTTTATATTTTGTTAGCTAAAGAAATTTTCTAAAAATGAAAAAGGTGTTGTAGAAGCTAGAAATACTTTTAATTAGAAAAGTAATAAAATTACTTTAGTCATCCAACTGAGAACATATTGTAAAGCCAATTTGAATTTGAATTTTTCATCCTTAGATGGCTCCTTTCTGTGTGACTGGATTAGCTTTATTTCTGTGATTCTTTCACATTTTGTTTATAAAAGAAACAAAATGTATTAACACTTTTTATGACGCCGCCTTTTTGCTGTCGTGTGATACTGGATTAAAATAGCATCGACTCATTTATTTTCCGTAAATTTCGTAAAGAGGCGACTAAAGGACTCAAAGATTTCAGTGGATTGCAATTTTGGGCGATTGGCTGACAACCTGCCACTACAGTGATTCACAATTTCTGAAATGTCCCTCAACATTTGTCAGAAGTGGCGAAAACAACTGTTTTAAGGCCGTTGATGCTCTGCCTACCCTGCAAAGGATAAAGGCGTGATTTCATATATATTTGTATGTTATGACATGACATACGTGTCAGTGCTAATAAACAGCAACATTTTAAGCACGGACGAAGATTACGTAATCAAGGCGAGGGGGGGGTTAAAAACAAAAGATTACGCTGTTATCACATAGGGGGCCAAAAAAACGACCAAAAATGATCACGTTATTGTTGAACGATCCCTTTGGATGAAGTAGGTTAAGTATGTTTGATGTAATTACTTGTTTGCTACTTTGGAATCGTAAGCGAGAGGTACCGGGTTGACCGTTTTCTAACTTACAAACAGTAAATTGCACAATAACCGATGCTTTTACGGTGAGAAAACATCGTGAGGGAACCTGAACATTCTAGGTCTGAGTAGCTCCACTTTAATGACTTGATCTGCCGAATCCTGGATCATGGTTAACCCTCCGCATACCAGGTGGGGTGTAATAAACCCCAGGCGGTGAAAAATCGATATATTTTCAAAAATTTTCTTGCGCGGAATCTGAAGCTCTCAGTAGCTGGAGTTGCGACGTTCTTACACACGTTCTGGCAAGTACCATTAGTTTAGTGGTGCGTGCGTTTTTTAGGGGTCTAGATGCGTTTTTGTTTAGAGTTGTTGTTATTTGAGCATATACAAAATGCAATTATGGCGAACTAAAGAACTCCTACCTCGAGATTGAAGTAAAAATTTAAAGATGTATCATCGTTGTTCAATTTTTTAAAATTTAGTCAGTTTAATTACAAACATTGGTAATTATCAATTCTTAGGGTAATTTCAAGTCTAAATTAGTAGTCAGAAGATGGTATTTTCGCTACCCTTTTTCAACAAACCATTTAATCTATTTAAATTTTTTTTATATAGTGCTACTCAGGGTATGTTCAATTTCAAAAATATGCAATGATAATTCAGTACCCCTATTCCTATCTGATTACAGCGACCACTTTGTTAGGGTATGTCATACCCCACCTTGTATGGCATGTTACAAATTTTCACCTGGTATGCCGAGGGTTAAGCGTATCCCTAATCAGAACGTTAAGAAAAAAGCAATCACAGAGAAAATAAGTTGCTCGAAGATATTACTGAATGTGTTTCTGAATCACGGCGTTGGATGAGGAATTATAGGGGCTGATGACGATGTGTTATAAAAGTAATATAATAAGTACTATAAACGTTCAGCGACTTACCGATGAGACAGAAGACACTTATCAATATGTTAGCGCTGCTTTCACTGTTAAACCATCCCACGACGTAGCAGAATGGCAGGAAGGTAAAAACACCCTGCACCAATAGCCAGGCAAACGTCACTGAAGGAATTACAAGCTTTTTATAAGTTTTGAACAATATTACAACTCAAAGGACCACATTCAGGTTTTTCCTTGTGTCGTGGGTCCCTTGGAACATACATAAAGACAGACACAAACACCCATGACCCGAGAACAAACATCTGCTTTTACATAAATATTTGCTCCGACTGGGAATCGAACCCAGGACCTGTCGATCAAGAGGCAGCGCCACTCGACCAAACTGGCCGTCATTTCGGCGCTGTTGCAAGCACCATGTCTGGAGAACTGCGGGGAAATTGTTAAGGCAGCTTTCCAGTCCATCTTTGATCAATGTTTTGAAGCACTGATGCATTGACACGGACCCCCAAACAAGATACAGTAATGCAAACACAAGACAACCACAAGGTGTGCCACGCATAAATGATTTTGCACTATATCACGCCGAGCTCTTCAGTACCGACCAAATATTTATCTTTTGGTGCATGGTTTTTCTTTCTGATACCATTTTCTTATTTTTTTTAAACTGTGCACGCGAAATTTATATTTGGTTGGTAAGTACCTACTGAAGTGATGCACCAGAGCTCGATTTGATTCACGTACAAAATCATATATTAGCTATCGAAACTTTAAATTAGCTATCGAAACTTTAGGGGTTGATCCTCCCCATGAAACTAAACAACTTTCTCTAAGAAACTGTTGCGGCGCGGATTGCGCATTTTTTACGCCAGAGGGCGCGCACGTCTTTCATGGATCAATTCTTATACTTAACGGCCACATTGTAGTGTTTCTAATAAATCGAAGCGTTTTTGGAAAAAACATACAATTTATTAGAAACACTACAATGTGGCCGTTAAGTATAAGAATTGATCCATGAAAGACGTGCGCACCCTCCGGCGCAAAAAATGCGCAATCCGCGCCGCAACAGAAACCTATATGAAATTCTCAAAAAAAAATTCCACTTCCCTTAGAAAGGCAAATTAGTTGATCGCACAAGTCGTATGGATAGATGACATTTTTTTTTCATATTTCCACCTATGTACTTGTAAAGTTGTTTAGTTTCGTGGGATGATCTAGATCCTTACGTATTTATACGATAAGTTGTCTTGGGCTCGCTACCAATTTAACTCGAGGAGAGTAAACTTCATGATCTTGGTTACACCATTCCAAAAAACCAGATCATTCGAGGGAAGCTTCCGCTATCAGGCTACCAAATGCTGGAACAACCTCCCTCCACCTCTAAAGCTACTTATTTCGAAGGATATGTTTAAAATCAAGCTTAAATCTCTATATTTGGAGAAGCAGAGGTTGCTAAGATGGCGGTAGCATTATTATTACACACATTAAGACAGGCTTATTATTATTATATATATTCCACACAAACATAAATATTTATATTTACAAAAATACATATACCCGGTGTATAATTTTTTCTTAGATTTATTTGTAAACAATGTAAAACCAACATTATTATTGAGGCTATTAGGATTAGAATTACACCTTGTCGGCACTACAAGTATTATTATTAAGTCATTTTTTTATTTTATTTTTAGTTTTATTTTTTTATTTCGGTGTCGCACTATTTAGATCTGGGACGACCTAGGGAGCAGCAGAATACCAGCGTCTGTGCTATTTATTTAGCGCAGACATTATGCTGAGCTGCACCTTATGACACTATTCTGTACCCAACGTCACCTAATTAGTTATAAGTACCTATCAATCTACTTGTAAACAGTGTAGTGAAATAAATTTATTTTCTTTCTTTCTTTCTTTCTTTCTAATTTTTAACCCCCGACGCAAAAAGAGGGGTGTTATAAGTTTGACCGCTATGTGTGTGTGTATGTGTGTCTGTGTGTCTGTCTGTGGCACCGTAGCTCTCAAACGGGTGAACCGATTTAGATGCGTTTTTTTTTTATTTACAAGCAGGTTTTTTGGCGATGGTTCTTAGATACGTTTTATCAAAATCGGTTCAGCCGTTTCAAGGTCATCAGCTCTTTTGTTAGCTGCGGTAGGGTTCTTAGACTCTTAATGTGTATTTACTTTACTTTCAAACATACATGTGACCTAAAACTTGAAACACTCATGTATGCTTAATAACTATGCAGGATTATGGAACTCTTGGTGTGATGCTGCAGCCAGGATATCCAGAACACTAGCACACTCTTAAAAAAATAATAGCAGATATGTCGTGTTTGGACTCGTTTTGTTCAGTATTTGATTCTGCATACAATGCAATGGTGGCAACACGGTGAGCTGATGCTGCGGCCAGGATATCCAGAACACTAGCACATCCTTGAAAAAATAATAGCAGATATGTCGTGTTTGGACTCGTTTTGATCAGTATTTGATTCTGCATACAATGCAATGGTGGCAACACGGTGAGCTGATGCTGCGGCCAGTTATTTTGAAAATAAGTTAAAAATTTTGAAATAAAAATTAAATTTAAAATTTAAAAACCCCCCCCCCCGCAAAAAAGTAAAGCGGACATTTAAAAAGTAAAAAAATAATACCTTTCGTTGAGCCATCAAATTCATTTCAGAATTACTTATATATATTTTAATTATCGAAATCGATGGATGGCACGATAGGGTTTGCTCATTAAAATGGCGCTATAATGTCGCGTCGGGGTACCGCTTTAGTGAATCAGACCCATTGGGTCTTATGCGCTATCTTGTGTGCTTTTGTAAATGAGCATCAGTGCTCAATGGCGAAGCAAAGACTTAAACTATTCTTACCAATAAAGCTGGACTGAGTAAAAGTATAATTGTTAGTGTCAAAGAAGACTGAAGGAAGCGCTGGAAACACCAAAAAGCAGCAGTAGAATCCAGCTTGAGCCAGGAGGGCGGCGCCCCACACTACTGCAGGGGGGCACCCAGACATAACGTGGATGTGACGAGTGCCTGATTTTCGCTCCTTTATCGCTAACGATGTCCCTTCCAACGCTGATTGTTGGATCACTGTAAGCAATATAAACTGCATTGCACAGATTGTTGCACTGTATCGCATCACCATGCTAGTTTCAAGCATTTGTGGTGCGGTTCCCTCGGTTCATGCTGGAGAGTTATGAAGTAGAGCTTTTAACCGGAGGGCGTGGTGTTCCGCCGGAGATTCCTGGTTGCAGCCACCCCCGAAAAACACGTGGGAAAAACACGTGGGAAAAGTTTTAATTTTGTTTAATACATTTTATATGTATGCTAGTTATAACTCTAAAATTATTATTATTGTATTATTATTATAAAGCCGGGGTAAGATAATCAGTCTTTCCAAGCTGTTATTGATTGACGGAAACTAAGAGACTATTTGGTGGCTAGAAAAAATTGACCACACAATGGCCGCATAATTGCGCGGATGCCGACGATGTGCCAGTTATTTGGATTGGATAACAGGGTATAAACTGTAAAGGAAAGGTTATCAAAAACTGAAACCCTGAACCCAGACCATCATTCTGAATGATCTTTCAGTGGAATCTTCCTCAGAAAAATTTTAGTTTCATGTTTTAAGGCGACTACAGCACCCGATAAAGACAGCACACATAGGAATAGTGCCATCTCCGTCTCTCAACAGGCCTGGGCCGGCAGTGCGAACAGTATCGATACACGAAGTTTACGGACTATGAAAGCGTGCGTGCGTAATAACATCTTCGAAAGTTAGAAAAATGAGATTTATGGAAAGGTGACAGCTTTAATTGAAAAATGCGTCAACTACTTATCGAGAGTGTTCAATCACGAACATTTTGATAGCAAATTCAAGTTCCTTTATGCATTTCACTATGGTTTTTACAGTTTAAAAGATACAAATATTGGGTATTTAGAGGTGACTTTGTGAGCTTTTTCTATCGAACCAAAAGTGCTGAATCATGTTTTCAGTAAACTACTTATCTAGTTTATGTCCTGAATATTACCGTAGTATTTTTTTCTTTGATTCAATAGAGTGCGTCATGTTTATCTACGCATCATAAAATCGTAATTTAGGTGCTGTAGTCGCCTTAAATAGTATTTGTGTAGAAATTAATTTTTTCATCTAATAAATTCCATTTTCTAATGAAAAACAATGACAACAGCTGGGAAAAAACAATTACTTGAAGTTGATCATAGATATGGTCTGAAGTAGTAAGTGATAGCCCAGTTGGTAATGAGCCAAACTTGTAACTGAAAGGTGGCAGGAGCTGAAGGTGGCGCGAGGAGGTGGAATGTAGGTAACTGTACTTTATTTGTGTTGGAGCGCAATATTTTTTTTTTTACCAGTCCATATACGTCCTCACCGAGGGGCACGGGCCTCCCTTCGAAACACGAAGGGGGGTTGGTGGACCACTCATCTTCCGAAAATGAATTTTCTTGGACGGGCGGGTTTCATCACGTGAAGGAAAACTCACCGTTGAGCAAATGATAATTAGAAATCCGTACATACATCCGAAAAGACGAATTTAGTGGTACAGGCCCGCACCAGGATGTGAACCCACAACCTTCCGATAACAAGTCTGGCTATCACCGCAATAAAGTATATTGTATTGTATTGTGGCAGGTTCAAATCCTGGTGCGCGTCTGTAGCACCAAATTCGTCTTTTCGCGTTTATGTGCGTATTTTTCATTAATTATCACTTGCTCAGCGGTGAAAGAAAACATCGTCCACCAACCCGCATTGGGTCAGCGTGGTGGACTATGACAATCCGTTTCATGTTTCGAAGGGAGGCCAGCCAAGATCCTCGGTGGGGACGCATATAAAAAAAGTTGAAATATGTATAAAAACCAGTCACCACACAGTAAAAAAAAAGTTTTCTACTGTTTGGTGATCGGTTGAACATAACACTACCCCATCTCTTTCCGTGGGTGTCGTAAGAGGCGACTAAGGAAACACAGATGAGACCTGCCTCCTAGTAATCCATCTTAGGTAACGACACCTCAGTTTGTTTTGAATCTGAGGTGGCGTCCTATGGTCTTATGCGGTGTGGTAGGCTCTGTAAAAGGTCATCTGGTTCGCGGCCACCCTCCTACCAAAGTCCGACGCCAAACAGCTTGCTCTGTACCAGTGCCTTATTGGCATTTTCTGGGTTAACTCGCTCCATCGTCGACCTCATCTATGACCTTGGTCAAGATTGAGGTCAAGAGATAACCAATCTCATATTATAAAAAAAAAACAACTTACCAAACGTGGTAATAGTGGTGAACATTACCGCCTTTAATAATTCCAAACCAAAGTATAATTTTCCTTCAGTCCTTGCTAGAGGGATGCCATCTAGCGGATGGCTCACAGTAGTAATACTCTGTCCATCTCCCGATCCCAGGTAGTGGCTGGCTAGTACGTTTGAAAGCATGTTCATCGCGATAGGGACTGCGTGTCGAACTGATGATTTGAAGTATATCTGTTTAAAAGTAATCATAAATTTAGTTTTTTTTATTATCGACGATGGAGCGAGTTAACCCAGAAAATTCCAATAAGGCACTGGTACTCCTACGCACCGACGGAACACAGCAAGCTGTATTGCGTCGGACTTCGGTAGGAGGGTGGTCGCGAACCAGACGGCCCTTCACAAAACCTATCCCACCGCATGAGACCATAGGACGCCACCTCAGATTCAGAAAAAATTGAGGTGTCGTTGCCTGAGATGGATTAATAGGAGGTAGGTCTCATTTGTGTTTCCTTAGTCGCCTCTTACGACACCCACGGAAAGAAATAATGAAATGGGGTGGTGTTATTCTCAACCGATCACCACACGATCAACATATAATGGGTTCTTACCACGACCCTCGCCACTTGTCTACCGACGGTCCAGAGGGCCTTAGAGGACAGCCAAATTACTCTTTCGACGGCTGGTTTGGTCAAGTGGTAGTGACGCTGCCCCTTGATCGGTGGGGCCTGGTTTCGATTCCCAGTCGGGGCAAATATTTGAGTAAAAAACAGATGTCTGTTTCTCGGTTTATGGGTGTTTGTGTCTGTCTTTATTGTGTAAAGGGACCCACGACACAAGGGAAAACATTAGGCCTTTGAGTACGTAGTGTTAAAAAAATAAAAAAAATAATTGACGCCCATACTGCTCAAAATCGGGAAAGATGGAGAAGACAGACAAGGAGAGCCGACTCCAGATAATGGGAAAAAGAAGAAGATTTCTTACCAAGATTTTTGTTTTTTTCGGTGTTGTTGAAAGCACCAACATTACGAATGAACTGGAAACTGCGGCAAGGGTTAAGAGCAGACAAAACGGTCTACCCTGGTGCTTGCAACAGCGCCGAAATATCGAATAATCATTTAAAACAAAAATCGTGGTTTTAGTATGTTTAAAACCCGTTAAAGTATGTTTAAAACTAGTGAAAATAACCGCATGAATCTTAAACAATATAATGACCAAAGGTCTGCTTGCGTCGCCTCTTATACTAAAATTTTTAATCAGACGGAGTAAACTGACAGATCGAAATGTCAATTAACGTAATAATGATACCAACTTTCACATTATAGTGAAGTATTTGACTCATTCATAAATAGTTCAAAAGATGTGACTATGAATAAAATGCAAATAATTTTAGAGCATTTAAATTACCGTCAGTTAATTGTCAGACATCCAGCTCGACGACCACATTGATACTGTTAGTGACAGATTTTTGATAAATGTGACAGATGATGATGACGATTCTTCCGATAGTGAATAAATTATTATAATGAAAATAATATGTTTCTTATTTATGTCCCATTTTTTGTGTTCTAGTTCCCCTTAATAGGTAGCAAAAACACACATTAGAGAGATATTTTGGATTTTAGATCACTGAACTGAAATGATTAAATTGAGTAAATCATTTAAGCACAACATTAATTGCATTTTGTAAAAAAGCGGCAACATTCGATCTGTCAGTTTACTCCGTCTGATAAACTGAATTATATTTTCATTTACAAATAGTTTAAAATTTACACTTAATAATAATTATAAAATAAATTAATTACTACTTATAAATAAAATAGGTCATCCAATGCGTCCCCCTGAGGCACAGTACCCAACAGACTGGCAACATTCCCTCGTTGAATGGCCATACTAACTTTTTGCGCACAGAAGCTACCAGCCCGTGGGTCCCCTGATGCCTCACGGAGACGCATCGACAACTCCGCCATAAACAATTTTGCGTCCGAACCCCACGGACCCAGCGTCTCCACAGCGAACGGCACGAAAACATAATTATTTAACAGTTCGGAATACTTCCGGCGCTTCAGTCCCTCTGCTGCCGCAGCCGCTGCTCCCGCTCGCTGGGTTGTCGACGGTAAGTGAGATGGAGCCAGGGTATCCGCACAAGTAGCATCCCAGACCAGACACTTCCCCACTTTCCAAGGGATTAACGTCATCCCGTCTGGCCTTTTTCCATCTGTGCGGAATATGCCTAATGGCTCTGGTACCGAAGGAACGCCGGCGGAAACGAGCGCTCTACGAATTAAATCGTTAATGCTCGCATGCCGTGCCCACCGACCGGCGCTCTTCTGGCACGAAAGACCGTGGTATCCCAACTCACTCACCGCCGCCCCGCAAACGCATTGGTGAGGCGCATTGATTTTTAGTCCCAGGCGCAACCCCACAATAAGCGACAATGAACGATTGTCGAGGAGGGTGCCCAGATTAGCAGATGGCAGAGCATGCAACCACAGCCCCGACTCCCTCTCCGACACCGCAAGCAGCCTCGCTCGCTCTGTCGGGTTTGCAGAATTAGCCACTAGACTCTGTAGAGCAGTTTTGCATAGCGGCTCATCCCACTGCCTCTGAGAGTGCGGGATACCAGGCAGTTCCTCATGGCAAATTTCCCGCCAAACTTCCCTTGCCTCCGCTAACCCTGCGATCTCAACGGTACCCAATGATGGGTTGAGGATATTTCCGCATAAGAGACCAGCAGCGTGAGCCGAGGATAAAAAAGCAGGCAAAGAAACTGCAGAGGCCCTCCTGATACCCAGCCCCCCAAATCGTATTGGAAGTGACGCCTGAGACCACGCTGCCTCATCCAACTGACAATTCAGAACCAACGCTAGAGTTTCTCGAACCAAACCGTCTAAATTTTCGAGCAGCGCTTCGTTCTGCCAAAGCTGTGTACAGCGTAGAACATATGTGGATTTGGGTATAAAAAGGCAAAACCTGATAATGTGAAGCGCCATGTGAGCGTGTATTTTAAGTAGTCTCTCTGAGGACGAGCGAAAAATCTGTATATGTTCCTCTATGAAGGACGGGAACGATTCGTTAAAAATCGGGGCACCCAACAACCGCAGTGACTCACTCGATACTGTCCTTATACCAGGCGCTAAGATGTTGAACTCCTCGACTATCTCGTTTCTTCTCGCGGGGCTTAATGAAGGCTGTAAAAATAGCTCACATTTGTTGAAATTCAACTGGAGCCCCACAGAAGCAAATGCATCTCCAAGAGTTCGCAGATCTGAGGCAACAGACGAAGCGTCGCCGCCCAATGTTCCGTCATCCAAATACCATAAATTAAGGGCTGAACTCAAAGTGGTTATTATTGGATGAATCGCCAAACTGAAGATTGCGGGGCCGAGAGGATCACCCTGCTGGCAGCCTGTGGAAGAGATTAGCAAATGATCTTTGAATACTAAATTTTTCGGTGTTGCGTAGCACTGCCACAGGAATGGATAAATGGCAGGAACTTGTTCTTTCACGGCTCTCAGCAAGGCGCCTCTATCGATACAGTTAAATGCATTCTTGACATCCACCTTGATCAGCACCTCTCCGGCACCCCGCCCTAAAAAAGTTCTAGTGGCATGAACGGCCGCCTCGCATCCTCCCTTTATTCCAAACCCCAACTGTTTAGGTTGGAATTTAAGCGAAAGTTCAGGTGCAATATGTTTGCAACAAATCTTTGCTACCAAACGGCGGAAAGTACTTCCAACTGCGATTGGTCGAATCCCACCGTCCTTTTTCTTGAGTGCAATTAAATTAGCTCCATAAACAATTTCTGTAAAAAATTGTTTATGGAGCTAATTGTCCGTCTGATTAAAAATCCGACTTTAGAGGTTCACGGGAAAAGCCATGTAAGTATGTTCGTCATCAATGCGCTTCTTAACTATTCATCAGATTATGATGAAACTTTGGTATGATGTTCGCATACGCCCGCGAAGGTTTCTAGCACAAATCCCTACTATCCCTACTAATATTATAAATGCGAAAGTAACTCTGTCTATCTGTTACGCCTTCACGCCTAAACTACACAAGAGATTTTGATGAAATTTGATACAGAGATAGACTAGAGCTTGAGAAAGGACTCAGGCTACCTTTTATTGTGAAAAAAGTCTTGAAGGGGTTGAAATAGGGGATGAAAGTTTGTGTAGAAGTTGATTATTGTCGAAGATAAAACCATGAAATTTTGTATCTAGGCACTTTTGTTATAGCGTTTTTGAAATTCGACCTGTGTATCATATGACGGGATGAATAAGTATCACATTTGGGCACGATCAACTCACGCGAAAAACGTAGACACGGCTCTCAACGGGTCGTGACAAATTATTACGGGCACTCTAAAATCTACTCCTCTGGGTAAGATTTACTCCCTCGCAGGAATCGCCCCACCTGCCGTAAGACGTAAGGTTGCTTGTGCTACGGAGCGAGAAAAACAATCGGTGGATAGCAGACACCCTTTATTTAGTAAAGTACCCCATCCTACACGTCTTAAGAGTCGCCGCAGCTTTCTTAACCTCACACTACCCATCCAAAGTGCCAGAATCGAATTTTTGGCTGAGAAGTTCCCTCGAAAGTTCCAAATTCATCCTGCGGAACATCTGCCTCCAGGACATCGTCTTCCGTGGGTAACCTGAAAGTCACTAAATCGAATCCGGGCAGGTGTTGGTAGGTGCAGGGCAAACCGAACCAAGTGGGGCTTCTCGAATAACGACCGACCGGTGTGACTGCGGCGCCATACAGATGATGGAACATCTTTTATTATGTCCCGTCAGCCCTGTATCTTGCACGTTGGACGACTTAAAAAATCAAATCAGAAGGCTGTAGAACCGGCCATTTCTTGGGCCGCGGTCTGATCTAAGTGTTCACCGACACGCAAAGAAGAAGAAGAAGTAAAAAGCTGCCCAAACTAACTGTACCACACGGATGAAGTCGTAGGCAAAAGCTAGTAGGTAATAAAACCGCGATCGAAGTTTCAACCATGGTGTTCACACCCGATTTCAATACATTGGCGCCGTTTATAGCCAAGCGACGTGGCGATCAAAGACGTAAAATGAATCTTAATACCTACGAAGCAAAATTTTTTTTTCGCCCGTCGCTCCGCCTTCAGGAGACGGATGTCTCTTCGTGTTTCTACTTTCGGCAGAAAACCTTTGCTCCGTAGCTATTAAGATTCATATTACATTGCTTTGATCGCCGTGTCACGTATCTTGTGTTTAAATTAAACAGTGCCTTATCGGGATGTTAGTGCGCCCTCATCGCTTCGCCCTGTGGACCTTGAGTCCGTCCACAATGAGCGTCTTGGTTGACTGTAAGTATGACTAAAATATTTGAGGAGTTTCTCTAGTATCTGATGAATTTAATCTACAAAATTTTGATCAAAATATCAAAATGGAACCGATCTGCAAGAATTTTTCAAATCGAATTACAAATTACGGAGTTAATAATAGGTCTTTACCTATGAAATTGCCGATTTTATCTGAAGCTTTATTTTATTCATAATTTATTTGATTGAACAGCTATTACTAAAACTGTTTTTTATTTAAAACCATATAACGGAGATATTGAGTCAAATTAATACATATTTACTTTAGATTTATTTGCTGAAAAAGAAGCTCAAATATAGCTCGTTTCATCCGTTGCCCGTTTCATTGCTTTTTTTTGCTGTACCGTTGTTACAGCTACAACTTTCAAGAAAGTAAGTATGATCAAAATTAACTTAATGTTGTCCAAACCTTCCCACAAAATTTTGCCAAATTTTGATTTCGCATTCCCGAGAAAAATTCAAAAACGTTAGTAAGGAAAATTCAGTTTTCCAAAAATATAGTATGAAAAACGGCAATTTCATAGGTAAAGACCTATTATTTGCAGTCCGTTAAAGAAAAAAGTTATTTAATAGGTAGGCCAAATTTATTTAAAAACGAATTTTTGCCCTAATTTCTGAGACGAGGCAAAAAAAACTTACCGTCGCGGAGGTTTCATTCATATCCAACTCAAACAGGTATTGGGGGTCTTTCAAATTGCCTTCTTTTTCTGTGCGCCTGACTGCAAGAAGAAAATGTAAATATTTTTACACACACGTCAATAAAATTTTTTCGATCATTTCAATTTTCACTTAGAAATCTGTTATCATATGTAAGCAGTACGCTATTTTTGTATTCATTTTATTAGATTATTAATAATTGTAAAATTAATCCTAATAGAAAAGACATTTAAGGCGACTACATCACCTAAATTACGATTTTACGATGCGTAGATAAGCATGACGCACTGCATTAAATCTAAGAAAAAAGTAGTTTGCTGTAAACGTGATTCAGCACTTTTGGTTCGATAGAAAAAGCTCACAAAGTCACCTCTAAATACCAATTATATTGTGTATTTATTATTATTATTATTATTTATAATTCAGGCAGGCAGTTGAAAAACAACTGATGTAAGCCTGTATCCTAATATCCTCATCTACGTTGGTCTAATCTCAATTTATATTGTGTATAATTGTGTATAATATAATATTGTGTATATTTTAAGCTGTAGAAACGATAGTAAAATGCAAACAGGAACTTGAATTTGCTATCAAAATGTTCGTGATTGAACACTCTCGATAAGTAGTTAACGCATTTTTCGATTTAAGCTGTTACCTTTCCATAAATCTCATTTTTCTAACTTTCGAACATGTTTTTACGCACGCACGCTTTCATAGTCCGTAAACTTCGTGTATCGACACTGTTTGCACTGCCGGCCCAAGCCTGTTGAGAGACAGAGATGGCACTATTCCTATGTGTGCTGCCTTTATCGTTTTTTTTCTTTTTTTCTAAATGACTACACTGTTGGCTGCTGATGGCCTTGACAGCTTCACCGAGCAAGTGGCGAGCGCAGATGGCTCTCAGCCCAGCTGCCTTTATCGGGTGCTGTAGTCGCCTTAAATACAAAAGTTAAAGTAGCGGAAGTTGACTTCCGTTTTGCAAGGCTGCCCCAGCGTGGGGCGTGTGGTGGTAGGGATAGAATAGTTTACTTGAATTGTTAGTCGAGAGAGGTCAGTTAGTCTGTTTGTAGCCGTTGAACAGTGAAGTTAATAAATCCAACCTTTGAAAGTGTTCCTGAGTTTTATTGGTCCTGTACGTTAGCTAAAAAGCCAACATATCAGAAGCGGGATAAAGAACGTAAGTGTTTCGTTTATTTCCTCTTTTCATCTACTTTGATAATGTGTAGTTGATATATAGGAAGTGTAGTTGTTTGCATTTTTAACGGGACTTACCCTTTTTTGTTGCTAGAAAATAAAATTATTAATGTACGTATGTTCGCGATGTTTAATCGCAGCCATCCCTGATAATACATATGTATATTAAATTTAAATTTTATTGTTGACCTCAATTTTGTCATTTGAAAAACAACTGACTTATTCGAAATCAACTGAACCACAATAAGAAAACAGAAGCACTGTATATTATAACAATCATTCCGCCTGGGACTTCGTTCCCGTGGGAATTCAGAAAAAATATGTAGCCTATATTACTCAGGGATAATATAATGGTGAAATAATTTTTCAAATCGGTCTAGTAGTTTCGGGGCCCACTCAATGCAAAAACAAACAATCAAATCTTTTCTCTTTATTATATTAGTGTAGGTTCCGCATACCTACATCCCCTCTTCTTCGAAACAGCACATCACTATAAACTTCCTGTAAAGGGACGACCCAAGCTGAATCAAAGTCATACAGCACTCTCCGGTCAATATTATTCCTGTGGACGTCCAGATTCATCGTCTCGGCCTGGTTGATAGATGTTGACATCTCAGGAGTCATCAGCATTAAGTACGCGACCAGGTATATGCACAGTAAGGGTATAAGTATTTGCTGAATAAATTATAATATTAAATTAGTTTATTTTATTTTATTTTAACAAATTGGGAAACATACAGCATTAAGTAAATCTACTGGACATAAAACAACTTAATTAACACAGAAGCCTACAAAGTTTCCACTAAAACCAACATTACCGTCGTAAGTTACGCATTGTTAAGTTCTACATGATTATTATAATTACGAAACCAGACTCAGTCATCGTTTTAAGTTTTAATTAGTATACTTATTTTTGATAAAAAGAAACATACATATAATATCTTATAACTCGTTACACATATCGATGGGTTTTAAATTTATACGATATCACTGCTAGTATTTTAATAAAAGGAACCAACCATAATGAGAATGTATATTTTATTATGCTTGATAAACTTTATCTGCCTCCAGAACAGCACGCGGAATTGACGCAGGTATAATTTAAAACCTGTTATTTTCTTCAAATCTCTTTTAGCTGAAACAAAAAGCTTATTTAGTGAAGTAGTAAACTATGCAAATAGACTAACACATCTAAAGCTATAAGTTATTGAAAAGATGAGAACGTTCGATGAAAATGTTCCGCAAATAGAGAATACTCAGTTGTGTATAGGTTAGGTTGGGATATTTTAGGTTAGGTAAGAATGAATTATAATATTGGTACGGTCCATGGCTTTCCACGGGGCTACTATATGGATATGTGCCCTGATGCTTCATAACTTGGCTCTCTTGCGGACTTTGCAAAGGATCTAGCCGTCGGGCAATAAGAGGGTAACGCACCATCTCATATGAGGCTGTGGTATGAAGGTGGAGAGCGAGACATCATGGAACGGAGTTCTTTTCTTCTGTGAAGACGTGTTCTCCTAGGAGACGGCGGAGAGAGAAAGGAAGGCGGAGGCTAGTGCCGCAGAAGACCTGGACGTAGAAGGCGGGCCGAGGCCTGATGCCTCCATAGAAGAGGCCTGGTCAGAGGCAACCGTCACCAGGAAAGGCTTCGAGATGGGAAGGCGTGCAGCGTGTTCCGTGATCGTCTTTTAACCTGTAGTCTGCTTAAGCGTAGATCCGCGTCGCATCATACTGGTATTTGCCTCTTTCCTTACTAACCGCCGTAGACAAAGGGTTAAACAACAGGTTATGCGGGAGACACTTTATCCCTCCGCGAGAAGGGGTCCGCTGATATGAGTAATCCAGTGCCCGGTAGGATCACAGATGAATGCTAACGCTATACCTGTGAACCCATCCCAGAGAGTAGGAACAAACACCTTGAGGTTTTAGTCGGTTCGAGTCCGACATAATGCTTTAATCACTCCTCTGACGTAAGGGATGCAATGATCCTGTAAAAAGTCCGATAAAATATGAGAAATAGAGGCAAGTGGCAACTGACAAAGTTCCGTCTGATTTTATAATTTCACGAGTGAAACTAATAACATCATAGCTATGACAATATTCCTGCGACTTAAACTTCTCCATGGCAGAAAATCAATGAAATGTTTAAGGAAAACAATGATATCGATATTTTCTTTCTCGGGCTGAATAGTTTTAAGAAAGCGGTTCTTGATCTGCTTTCCACTCACAACAAATAATATAAATACATATACATATATCTATTGGAAGATCTTTATTGTTTATTTGGGCTATCGCATGTTTAAATGGTTCCGTTTATTGGTTTAGTTTTTTTGTTTTGTGATTTTTTTTTGTGTTTAAATTTTGAATAAGTAGTTATTTATCTGTGTATTGATCTTACAACTTAATTTTAATTTTAAGCTAGCCGTAAGTTACCTATAATTGGAGTGGCATTGAGTTTCTGTGTTTAAAATATTTGATGTACTTGAATGTGGTGGTGTGCACTCCGTTGGTAACCTAATAAATAAAATAAAATAAAATAAATAAATAAATAAATAAATAAATAATACAAACCCATTCCTTCGACAAAAGCACTACTGCTCAAAGTTAAAATAAAATGTATAGAGCGTTTTTTTAGCGAGCGCACCACCGCGCTCCCTCTTAAAAACGAACATAGGGGCAGAAAACCTTGGTCACTGCATCCATCCATGCATTCAAGCCTATAATCCCATTCGGGGTAGCCAGAACCTCATGTAGTTCTAAAACAACTTGACGCCACATTTGACATTAATTCTGAGGGTTATTAGACAGAACATGAGTAAGTGGTGGCATGACCCTTGCGTCCCACTCACTAGCTTCTACAGTATCCCTGGGAAGAGTTGCTGCCAACTTCTGACCTATTCTAAGTTTTCAGGATTAATTATACAGGGTTATTTTTTAATCAGTACACAAATTTTTTGTACGTAAACCTTATGAAAATTTAACAGACCCTTATTTTTTATTTTATATCGTTTCATATAAAAAATTTAAGCTAGATCGTCTGAAGCATGAAAATAAATCAATTTTTTTGTATGGAAAAAAAATAACTTGAAACTTGGTAATAGTACTCTTCAACACAATTTGAGACACCCGTGTTTCTGCGTTTTACAAAATGATTTATCTAAGACGTTAAAAAGGGGTATCAAAATCTGAAAATTTTAGGAAAAAATTTTTTTTTCCGTCTTATTTACGTTCTATCAACGTTACTGACACCGTAAGAAAAATTTGTGTACTGATTAAAAAGTAACCCTGTATATTTTTTCCTGTGTTTGATATTGTGTGCACACCAGCACTACACACCAGCACCACATACAAACACACACACACACACACACACACACACACACACACTAGCACGCGCTCGTACACCCCACCACCACCCACACACACTCACACACACAAGCACACGCACACAAACACATACGGCGTATGTGTCGCGGTGGCGGCGACTGTTGCCGCACTTACTCGTAGGTCCTGGCAGAATATCAGCGTTACAGGTAAAACTGTAGCATTATGCTGAGCCAGCGCCGATTTCGTCTGTGCAGCACAGGCACCACAGTGCAGCTCTTTGTTTTATGTTTGTAAGTGTTTTTTAGTTATATCTTTAATTTGTTTTTGTCTTTGTGTCTGTAAAGTATCTTCAGTGTTTCTATATTGTGATGTCTGTGTTGTACGCCGAAATAAAGCATTTTCTATTCTATCATATTCATTACAGTTGCAATTTATCACAAGCTTATGTGCGTGCTTCAGAAGAAACGTGGAACCGTCAGTCTAAGCTTTCTGTAACTATAATAAACTTCCTTACATATTTCTTTTTCATCCATTTTGTCTTCTCCGAAAGAAGTGGTGACGTCACTACATAATCTGAAAAAAATACGAGAAACTGAGTTAGGCATTTTAGTTTAAAACAAGATACCTAGATTCCTATCTTATTCACAAATAATTTAAGGGAAAGAATCCTGTTCGGCGCGAATGGGACTTGAACCCACGACCCCAGAATCAGATTTCTTGGTGCTATAACCAACTTGAAGTCGGTTAGTAAAACGGTCACTTACTTCAAAAACACATCCTCAAGCGTTGACACTCCAACGCCTATAGTGTCAATTTTTAGCGCACTTTTATTTTCTTCTAACTTGGAGAAGAGTTTCGGAAATTTGTCGGTGTCACTTGCAGGTAGGTTGTAAGATAAAGAGTTGTAAGTCTTTTCTTTTAAAATGGCATCCGGAATAACTTTTGTTATGACCGGAGTGATGAGATCGTCTTTCGGTCTGCCTACCGTGGTGAGGTTAAGTCGATACCCTGTACCTGTTTCGGAGAAAATCTTGGTGTTATTTTTTAATTTTATTTTTTAATTATAAGATGGGTTAACTCTTGACCTCAATCTTGACCAAGGTCATAGATGAGGTCGACGATGGAGCGAGTTAACCCAGAAAATGCTATTAAGGCACTGGTACTCCTAGGCACCGACGGAACACAGCAAGCTGTTTGGCGTCTGTCTTCGGTAGCAGGGTGGTCGCGAACCATACGGCCCTTTACAAAGCACACCGCATGAGACCATAGGACGCCACCTCAGATTCAGAACAAAAGGTGTCATTGCTTAGGGTGGATTAATAGGAGACAAGTCTCATTTGTGTTACCTTAGTCGCCTCTTACGACACCCACGGAAAGAAATGCGGCGGTGGTATTCTCAACCGAACACCAGACGGCAAAAATTAAGGGTGTGAATCAGCCCATGAAGCTGAATAACTTACTCCACTAGGTATGTAAAAAAAAACCTCTCCATGCAACTTCTACGATCAGCTGATTTGCCTTCATATGGAAAGTCGAATTTTTCATTGATAATTTAAATAGGTGCCTTATACAGGGCTTTAGGTATCTCTCTTTCAACCTCTCGGGTGGTTGATCAGTCCATAAAATGAAACTGAACAACTTCCCCAAGGAACATAGGTCAAAATAAGAAAAAAAAATTGAGTTCCCATACAAACTTCATTAGCATATAACGCATTTTGTATGGGAGACCAAATAATAATTAATGATGATCATTTATAATTAATATAATAAATAGCTATACCATGCCAAAATGAAAAATAATGTAGCAGAAAAAATTAATAAATTATGAAAAATAAATAACTTTCAAGGCAGGATTACTCTAATTGAACAATGATGTATCGTTTATTTCCATTGGTGCCGGTACCGAGTTCCATACTAATACCGATACCAAAATGCCCATCTTAGCTGAGTGTAGCTGTAATTTTAGTAATAGTTCAAATTCGTTTGATAGCGGTTCTTTTTTACATGTGGGCCATCCGCCTTAAGGCTCTATAGGAGCATTCTTCCCGAAACTTCGTTCCCGTGGAAATTCGGAAAAATTATGTGGCCTATATTACTCAGGGATAATGTAGCATTCTGATGGTGAAGAATTTTTCAAATCGGTGCAGTAGTTTCGGAGCCTATTCAATGCAAACAACCAAACAATCAATCAAATCTTTCCTTTTTATTATATTAATGTAGATAATTTACCAACGCTTTTCTTGAGAAACATAGGCGTGGCATGACATCGAATGGTACCAGAATGTATGGCGATCACTCGATCTCCAAGAGCGTCTGCTTCTTCCATGAAATGAGTTGACAAAACTACCGTACGAGACCCACGTAGCAACTGAAATACGAATTCCGATTTTACTACAAATACTATTAAAGCATCACTTGAGGCTCACCGAGGCTCACACCAAGCTCGTCACTTGAGGCTTGAGGTCTTGAAATTTCAACAAGGTTACAATTTAAAAAATGCATATAGTGATGCGATTCCAACGGTTTCACTCTCTGGAGACCCAAGGAAAATTTTGTCTATGATATAATAGATCTGTCCATACTGAATGGGCTATGAACGACATTTTAAAAATATTTTTAATTTAGTTTAATTTTTTATTTAACATAAAGGAATAAGGTCCCGTTTCTTAAAAAAATATATAAAAAATCCATCTTTTGAAATAAAAGTATAATAATTAAAAGATTCTCAGTACGGTAAACTAATCCTGAGTATGGCATTATGTAGCAATCGTATTTCTTTGCCAAGCTGTCATGTCAATTAAAAAAAAAAACCTAATTCATTTTGTATTTGGTTGTTTATTTCCGAGTTTGGTTGGTTGTTACTTCAGGCAAGTTGGTAGAATCGGCTCTAACGAACTGAGCGGTATCCATAGTGTCAGAATCCAGTGTATTGCGAAAGTTTGAAAGTCCGGGAAGCAAAGCCGAGTCGTCAGTAAATCTCAATCCAAAAACAAAACCACGAAACAGAAGGTAACGGTAGAGCCCAGGTAGGAAAGCCAAGTAATCAGTAAATATCCAAATAATCAAAACCACGAAACAGAAACAAACTCAACCACCAACAATTCAAAAACACAACAATTAGGTTATGTGTCAACCAACTGTCAAACGTTTTTTTTTACTTTGGCAAAGGAATTAAACCGTAGAATGCTGTAGTTAGCAACAAATCGTGACCAAAATTTTAAAATATAGGTATATTTTTTTATCTATGATCAAAATTATTTGATATATTTTTTATTTGAATATAGGACCTTAAACCTGCTTAAAAAAAATTTGTGCAGCAGCACTGATAGCATAAATACCTACTATCAGTCAA
Source organism: Aproaerema taeniolella (assembly GCA_949987775.1). Classification (NCBI taxonomy): domain Eukaryota; kingdom Metazoa; phylum Arthropoda; class Insecta; order Lepidoptera; family Gelechiidae; genus Aproaerema; species Aproaerema taeniolella. Next base: position 15,276,021 of record OX465261.1, on the reverse strand, counting down.
GTGCCTCAAATGAGATAAGAAGGTTACCAAGCAAAATAAGTTACCAACAATAAGTCCCAAAGCTCTCTCCTCGTCTCCACATCGAGTCCTGACGTTGGCTCATCCAATATCAAGACATTAGCTTCTCCTGCCAAAGCCATAGCTAACTGAAGCCGTCTCTTCATGCCCCCTGATAACGTAGATGATTTACTTTTGGCCTTAGGTTGTATGCCTAACTGGACTAACAATTCATTGGTATCGTCCAAAGACTGCATTTTAGATTTGCCTCTGAGCTGTAATTAAAATCATTATGCCTTACTGAACGTGTCACTGACTTAAACGTTTCTATTGTATGGACGATCTCCACAAGTTCATTCTTGTCAGAATTGAAAAAAATCACAGCATAATTAATTACTAAATTTTCCACTACACAAGGGGAATCTGAGAACAATTTCAGTTTTCTAAGTTTGTTTTGCGCTTCTGTCGTTTATGAGAAGCTAAAATGACTCGGTGATAAGTAGGACTTTTGTTTTTATAAAAAGATACTGTGGATAGCTCTTTACTCTAATGGCCAGCTGATACCCTTGGACCTAGTAAGCTAAAAGTTTGTAGATCCTCTAGAAATATGACGTAAACAAAGGATATGGTTCGATATTTCAACATTTCTTGGGAAACAAAGTAAAGCCGCCACTAGTGAAAATAAAAATTACCATTGAGAAGAATCTGACATGCTCAGCAACAGTAAGGTCAGGGTAGAAGATGTTATCTTGGGTACAAAACCCGACCTGACGTCGCAAGGATGCCTGGTCCTTAACTATATCGTAGCCGTTTACGAACACCTTTCCGAATGTTACGTTTATCATTCCTAAAAGGAGTAGTAATTATTATTCAGAAACCCTTTATGCGGTCCTGTGAAGTATGTATATAACTATTGTCATGTTAATATTATGATTAGTTCCCTGAGAGTGCTGCTAGATGGCGTAAACAGTCAAATTGTAAAACGCGATATTGAGATGTTCACGCCAGGCTATATTAACTCCCTCAGATTTCATAAGAGTATATTATTCCACCAATCAGTGTGTGGCTTTATTAAATTTAAACCCTGTCTATTAAAAAAAATCCTAAAATTTTCATTTTAAAATAAGAAAAGGGAATAAGAAATATAAATCATAAAGAAAAAAATGTATGACGCATTAAAGAATAGCTGATTTGGTCAGTAAGTCAGAAATATGGTGCTTATAAATCTTTTTTTTTGTTATTTCCTAGGCAACCGAATTCAAAATGTTAAACGATATACTTGCGTTAAGTAATCTGTAACTAGAACCCCTTAAAAACCTCGCTTCGCTCGGGTTTCAAGTGGACTCACATTACACATTACTTACCGCACTGTATATCGTTAATAACTATTGTTTGACACCCATAGCGCAGCACGGTGCATGTAGTTTTTAAATGGAATGGCGCTGCAGTTCGCACCGGTGATGATGGACATGAGGGTAGTCTTCCCGGCGCCATTGTGTCCCAGAAGCACTGTGATCTCGCCGCGGTACACGTCGAATGATATGTTGTTCAACACTCGATTTACGCCATATATCTGCAAGAAATAGGAATCTTGAAAGGGTTTGGCTGCAACGAAATTCAGGAAAAAGAAATAATTGGGGTAACGTATCGATGCGTGAAGCAAGGGTCGGCACCCTATTTTAGGTAGGTCCGTAAATACTTTTTTATTATTATACTAGCATTCTGCTCGGGACTTAGTTCCCGTGGGAATTCGGGAAAATCATATACCCTATGTTCATCGCGGTTAATGTAGGATTCTAATGGTGAAAAAATTTTTGAAGTGAAAACTTTTTTAGCGGCGTTGAGCACTTTTAGTATGGGGAAAAAATGTTAGAATCGCGATGAACTCGCGTCAGATCGTCAGATGTCACGTGACCGAGATCGTCAGATGTGCAGCGTTGTGCACTTTGAAGTATGGGTGGAAACCCGGACGGCTGAAAGCCCTATGGTAAAATAGCTTGATCTCATGACACATGTCAACGAAACCAACGCTACTTTTTTTGTACGAGCGTTACTTTTACAATTTTATTTATTATCACCTTAATTTTTATTATTTACCTGCCAGTTTTATCACAATTGAAATGCAATACGTTATTGATATAATAAAATAGATATTCACACCTAAAACATACCTCGCAAGTTCTAAAATACATAGATATTATTTTATGAAAATATAACGATTACGCACGTACAAAGTCATACCGGACGAATCGAAATTGCGTAAGGCGGCTGGAGAGTGAAAACTTATTTTTTTACTGATTCTGGTAACAATGATGATGAAAGAGTCGTTGAAATTATGGATGGAAGTTGATTTTTCTGAGAGATAAACTTTTTAATGTAATATAAAATAATTGTAATAGTTCTGAAGTGTTAAATTTTTAATGTGATATAAATTGTTATAATTGTGTGTGGTAGCGCAATAAATGAATATTGTATTTTACCACATAAATGATAGTATTTTTGTACTGATTATTAAAGCAATTCGTGCGAAACTATTCCCTAATCATTCCAAAATATCAACGTTAGGTAATGTTCAAGTTTTCATTTCTGCCGGCACTCTCGGAGTGCAACCCGTTGTTTTTTTAAATCGGTCCAGTACTTTCGGAGACTATTCAATGCAAAGAAACAAATAAACAATTAAATCTTTCCTCTTTATAATATTAGTAAGATTTATAATGAGATCGGTTAACTCTTGACCTCAATCGTAACCAAGGTCATAGGTGAGGTCAACGATGGAGCGAGTTTACGCAGAAAATGCCATTACGGCACTGGTACTCCCAAGCACCGACGGAGCACAGCAAGCTGTTTGTCGGACTACAGTAGGAGGGTGCAGGTCACGAACCAGAGGTCTGATTTCTGTTTCCTTAGTCGCCTCTTAAAACACTCACGAAAAGAAAGACTCCCATAAAAAGACAAATAGCTGAACGCAGAAGTCAGAGGCAAAATTTTTATTTTACACTAGCATTCCGTCTGGGACTTCGTTCCCGTAAGAATTCTGGAAAATTAAAATGTGTAGCAATCAGTATGTAGCATTCTAATGGTGAAATAATTTTTGAAATCGGTCCAGTAGTTTTTAGTTTACTCTTTACTAACACGCAAAAGTGCAAATCTTTCCTCTTTATAATATTAGTTACGAGTATGTAGATTTCGACATACGAGTATGTTTCTTAGAGGAAGTTGTTCAATTACGTGGGCTGATTCACATTTAAAAGTCACGACGAGGAGGCGATTCTCCAAAGACGGCCGGTTTGGTCGAGTGGTAGGTGACGCTGCCTCTTGATCGGCGGGTCCTGGGTTCGATCCCCAGTCGGGGCAAACGTTTGTGTAAAAAGCAGATGTTTGTTCTCGGGTCATGGGTGTTTGTGTTTGTCTTTATGTGTTTTCCAAGGGACCCACGACACAAGGGAAAACCTTAGTGTGGGCCTTTGAGTGTGTAGCGTTTATTTATTTTATTTAATGACGACCCCAAAACCTCGTCAAATATCGTAGCGCGTTAATTTGGCATGTTACAATGGAAAGTCTTGTCTGTGTACATTTATCAGGCCGACATCCATATAACCATCAACACCTGTCCTTTCAAAGGAAGAGGGAAAGTCAATTAGAAGGTTGGAATTTTGTCGTTTTGTGTTAAATGTCGACGCTGAAGATGAGTTTTTTTAAAAACATTCTCTGGACGGACGAGTGAAGTTTTGACCGTCATAGTATCGCACACTACAATGATTTGCACTATTGGGCTCCGAAGGCGGAAACTCAAAAAAGTTTAAAAAAACTGCGAAAAAAATGAATCACCTTTATTTATTGGGTGAACTCTACCTGGACTAAGTCGAAAGTGATTTTTGTGATGTAGACCATAAGTTTGGTATTCATACCTTTTTGGATAGATTATTAAATGAGGAAGTTAGTTAAGGGATTTGTAAACTTGGTGTCATAGTAAAGTTTTGACCTAGGCATCGGTATTTAACCTGTTACAAAGAAAATTAAAAAAAATTGAATCTTCTTTTCGGCTCATGATTTAAAACTGTTAAAGAATTTTGGGTAGTAATGGCTTTCCTAGCTTTATTAAACTATCGACTTTGAAAAAAAAGTTAAATGTAATTCCATCCTATAAGTACTCATAACGAAATCTCGAAAACTATTAACTTTCGGCCATACATTTATTTATTTATTTATTTACTTTATTGCAAACTTCACAGCTTATACATGTTACATTACATAGCCCTTATATTAAAAATGTATACAGCCAATTAAGAAGTTAAACATATTATAAACTGTAGATTTAGATTAACGGGTAGCATAGATGTATGATTAACAAAACTAAATAGATTGGATGAGTAATGTAAAAGTAAGTACAGTGTGTGTGTGTGTGTTATGTGTATGTGAGTGTGTGTGTGTCTGTGTATGTATGTGTATGTAAGCGTATTCAGTTACTCACACCTCATGAAAATAAAATAAAAATATTGATGTTGTGGTGAAATTATTTGTTTATCATTTACTAGGATAAATGTCGTTCTCATTAGGGAAAGTCTTCGATGTGTGCTTAATAAACTGGGTTCGGCTTAAAAAGAAAATATCGACATCGATAAACCTAGACTCGTATGTATGTACTATTCTATGCAATACAGAATTCCGTGCGTAATTTGTACGAGCGTGGCCAGCACATAACGAATGCATTTGCCGGGTACGATTGGGTCTGGTGATGACGCCGATCTGAGCAGTAAGGTCTGGACAATCCAATCTGGAAGAAACTATGTCATAAAGCAGCTTCATGTCGGTCACAGTCCGTCTATCTTCAAGCGAGTGAATCTTGAAGTGGGTGAGGCTATCAGTGTAGTTGTCTGTCCTTTTACAACGGTAGTTCAATCGTCGGATAAATATGCGTTGCACTGACTCTATCTGGGCAATATAAGTTACGTAAGATGGTGACCAAATTGCAGAAGCATACTCAAGTATGCTTCTAGCATAGGAAAAGTAGAGAATCTTTAGGGAACTAACTCTTTATACATAAAAGTGGGATTTGTTGCATTTTGGCTGCCCTATCATGTCCTGCCAGGAATACGTCGAGTTTCCGTTAATCCTGTACAGAATACCCCTTAGGTGACTTCGTTTTCGATATGATGATGTCGATTCGTAGCCAGTAGATTGCTGGATTTACTACACAACTCCAGTTAAAACCACTTTGATCAGGAGTAATGTATGAAGAATGGTATCAAAATTACGTACACCCCTGACCTCGGCTTCTTTTCTTTCCTCTTCTGTTAGAGTTATAAACAAATCTAAAATTTAAATTTTTTGTCACCCCTGATATTAATCGCTCATAACTCTTAAACGCTGAACCAATTTTGATCAAATAGTTAAGAATCTTCTCGATTACGTCAGCTTTAAAACAAAAAAAGGCCATTCGTTGGGAGCTACAACGCCACTGATACACAAGACAAACTTAAAACACCCCTTTTTTGTCAAAAGTTAAAAACCTACCTTAGTAACTTTTTGTACTCTGATGCCCACTTCAGCGCTAGAAGGGGGTTCTTCGAAGTACCGAGGGTCCTGTGGCGCCTCTTCATCATCTTCTCTCAAAATTCTAAGTTCTCTGGGCTTCTTTTGCTTTTTGGATAGCTACAACCCAAAGTAAAGTTTGAAAATTCTACTCAAAAGCCCACATTACAGAAGGAGACTGAAATCTTGATCTATACTTAAGTATTGTCTGCCTCTTTCGCTCACTATCAAAATGACAAAGACGACTGTTACTGTATAGATCAGAGTCTATGTCGTGTTCTGTAATGCAGACCTAAGCTATAGAGTTGGAATATCAAAAATTGTTCATCGATGGTTCATAAGCCTAAGGACAGACAGACAAATAATTTATTCATTGCATTAAAACATACACACAACGTTAAAAAAACCACTGGTACAAATAAACGTAACACAAAGGTTACAAAGATTTTCTGGGCCCCGATTCTGTAACTTCAGACAGACAGACAGACAAAGAATTTATTCATTGCTTTAAAACACACACACAACATTCAAAACAGTCAGAAGTACAAATACACATTAAAGGTTACAGAGTTATTCTAGTGTTGTGTGTGTGTCAGAACGCAACAAAAAGGCCATAGCTCAGCATAAGCTTTGTCCAAAGGACAAAACACTGGTATTCTGCTATAACCTCATTAACGTCAGTCAGTAACCTCATTAACTTCAGTTGTGTGTTGATGGAATGCTCGCCATTGTATCCGTTCAGGTGGCGAAATTGAGAAAGAACGATCAAAATTTCATACATCTAATGACAGCTGCTTTGACCGGTGGCGCCACCGCCAACTAAATTTTCAGTTGTTAGGTAGTTTGCAACTTTGCGTTTCGTTAGCGGTAGCGCTGCTGGTCGGGGTGGTTGTCAGGAAGTAGATATTTTTTAATTTCTTATAAGATGGGTTAACTCTTGACCTCAATCTTGACCAAGGTCAAAGATGAGATCGACGATGGAGCGAGTTAACCCAGAAAATGCCTATAAAGGCCCTGGTACTCCCACATACCGACGGAACACAGCAAGCTGTTTGGCGTCGGACTTCGGTAGAAGGGTGGTCGCGAACCAGACGGCCCTTTACAGAGCCTACCACACCGCATGAGGCCATAGGACGACACCTCAGATTCATATAAAATTGAGGTGTAGTTAGTTGCCTGGGATGGATTACTAGGAGGCAGGTCTCATTTGTGTTTTCTTAGTCGCCTCTTACGACACCCACGGAAAGAGATGGGGTGGTGTCATTCATATCGATCACCACACGGCCAGTATACAGGGTGTAAAAGACAGCTTAGCAAAAACTGAAACCCTGGACTCAGACAATCATTCTGAATGATTTTTCAGTGGAATTTTTCTCCGGAAAATTTTCAGTTTTTTTCATGTTTTCTAATCTTTTCTGCTTACATTTTTTAAAATTTTATCGAATAAATTCCATTTTGCAATAAAAAACAATCATAACATCGTAAATCACGAAAACCAGCAACGTACATCACACTCCGATAGCAGCGTGGCGCGGGGGGATCGCGCGCGGAGCGCGATTACGCGATACGTTGCGTAGCGCCAAAGTAGGTAAATAATGAAAACTCCTTAAAGTGACGTTTGCGGGAAAAAATAATTACTTATATCTGATGATAGTTATGGGTAGATTACACCATTTAAGTATTTGCTAAGCTGTCCTTTACACCCTGTATGAAAATTAAACAGTTCTCAATTTCGCCACTTGAACAGATGAAATGGCTTCCATTCCATCGACACACAACTGAAGTTACAGACTCGGGGCCCTGAAGTGTTGTGTGTGTCAGACTGCAACAAAATAGCTATAGCTGCAGTAGGTAGTTATCTACTGTGTGAAAAGAATATTTTTTTAAGTCGAAAACTTTTGAGCGAATTGCCTTTAAGGTCAACATTGCTTAACTTGGGCTTCCAGCGTTACTCTTACCCTCATTATTTAAACTAACGCTCAGTTGCAGAAACGTTCATTAACACGTTGGCTACCCACCATACTACACACCTACAGTATTCCTCCCACGCCCCATACAAATTTACTAATCCCACCGGGGTGATGTTCAAAGCATCGCTCCATTACTGAGGGGCCATGAGCATCATTGGTGGGATTAGAAGCTCATTTTTGACTCAAGTTTGACTCCAATGCACTCCGCAAAACAATACCCTCAAAAATAAACTTCTAGTCCCACCGATGATGCTTATGGCCACAGAGAGATTATGTGATCCCACCGGTGATGCTCATGGCAGCCAACGTGTTAAGTTAAATATTCTTTAAATGTCATGCCGTCCTTGTTTACGTCCACAAAGTGGAAGGTGACAGCATGATACTTTGGATGTTTTATGCAACTGAAACCACGTGTTGCGTGATGTAATGGTTTGGATAAAGATAGTACGCCAGTCATATTTAACACGATAAATGTCTAAACAAACAAACTAACGGCTAATTATGATTTAAATATATGTTGTTAGGACCACTACCAGTATCGTATATTCAAGTTTGCAGCTTTGAAAGACCCGTGCTAACTTTGCAGCACTCGAAAAACCGCGAAATTATCGCACTTTTTATAGTATTCTCAACATAACTCCTAAAGTATGCGTTTAAAATTAAAATTTATACGTTTTTAAGTAGAACAAAGTTGCGAAAACCAGCTCTGTACTAACCGAAAAAGTAAAAAAAAATTTTTTTTTTCAAAAAAAAGTGCAATTATAAATGACTGATAAGATCAGGTGGCTTCCGAATCTCAAACGAACAATACTATGTTTCGTTTCACGCAATGTTTTTAACCAAATAAAGTGCAAAAATTTCGTGATTTCCTTAGTAATTTACCTGAAACAACATGTAAAAAAAAGAACTAGCCGTTTGTTTGTTAGTTTAATATTCCATATGACTGGCGTATAGCGCAAATGAAGTAAATGTAAAACGTGTGCAAAATGTGCTATTTTGTGTACAATACATATACCTTAAACCCCCCCCCCCCTTTTTATACCTTAAAATCCTTAAATACAGACATCAATGGCTGTTTGACGCCAAATTTCCCTGGCCTCACTACGCTTAATACTTTAGCGATGAAGAGAAATATAATTATCTGCGTTATCAGAGACGATAAAGAAAAAAATGCTGAAGGACCGTTTTTATCGAAACTCTTAAACATATTGCTGAAAGACAACCCAGCTCCTGCGGAAATAAAGATAACAGCCCTGTGACCGACGTTCAGACTGACAGGCGTTCTGGCTTATGCTGTCTGCCTATCTGTACGTGTTAGACAAAGCAACGTAAAATGAATCTTAACGGATATGCAGCTAAGGTTTTTTTCGTTCGTCGCTCCGTCTTCAGGCGACGGATGTCTCTTCGTGATTCTATTTTCGGAACCAAAACATTTTTTGTGCCGAAAATACGGGTTTAATGGACTGTTGCCGACAATAATAATTCCTACCTTCCTCATCGAGTTCTCATAGGGTACAATTTAAGTGCTCACCAAAAATATTTTTTTATACCCTAAGACTAAGTACCAATTAAAATAAACTAACTCTAATAAATTAAATCCACTCTAAATCGAGGTCCCCAAAGTAAAACATTTAAAGTTCCAAAATAAATACACACACGTCAGAATAAATATAATATTATGTATCAATATTACATTTGCTTGCCAAAATGGATAAATGCTCACCAAATATTGTTTTACTGAAAGGATAACATTGATAGGTACCAAAAACGACAGTTCAATTTTTTTTTTGCTTTTTTCTTTTTCTACCAATGATTTACATATTTTGTTACTTACCTACGGAGTGGTGTAAAATAATTAGTAAATGATTAATAAATAATTAAGACCTGCCCCAAAAAAATAAACCACCTCGGGCAACATCGTCTCAAATTGTCTCATTTTGAGATGACGGTCGAAGGTCCCATAAAGCGGTGGTAGACTCTGCAAAGAGCCGTCGTCTGGACTAAAATGTACTTTAGGGTCCCACGCACAGACCGTGGTCCCACGATTTGGACGTCACTGACGTGTTTGGCAGAAAGGTCTAGACCTAGGTAGACCCTGTGCAAAATCTCAAGGTGACCTCACCTAGTTTTTGAAAAAAAAAAAAATAGAAATCTAGAAAATTTTCATAATTTGACCTTTTTTTTGGGTTGGTAGAGGCAAAGGTGCCAATGTTCATACAGCCAATGAATATGTTTCGTTTTTATTTTGTATTTAAACATTTAAAAAATTGGTTTAAAGTTTTAAAAATTAGGTTCACGTTGTATGTGACAGAACCGAATCAGAGTACCCCGACTCCACGTAGTCTTGTCTGCCCTACCCCTAGAGAGTAATTAAAAATCGCGAAGGCGCGGAGGAGCGTGGAGAGCCGCGTGTGGCTAGGAGCAGGCACCTGCGAACGTTTTTTCAATGAGATTTTGTCAATTATCCTCATGGATTCGGAAATATCTAATGATACAGGAAACAATTTTGTAAACAAAACCTCAAATTGACTTTCAACTTTTTTATGGCTTGGATGTCTGATTTTTGAGCCAAAATTAAAAAAACTGAAAATATTTATTTTTATTGAAATCCGTCGTTAGGGGGCCACTCTTTTTCGCTTAGCCTGCTTGACGCTTTATACAACTTTGATGAGCTAAAGCATGAGAACGGGTAGTCCAAAAAATATGAATCTGGTCTAATCCTACGCAGGATTAAATGCCCTCCAACTTTTATGAAGGACAGTTTTCGATATTGTAAGTCCTTTACGAGATATAAACGAAAAATTGCAAAAATATCCCTTTTGGGGAACATTTTTACCCCCCACCACTTACGCACACCTCCGCCGAGGGGGAAAACTTAGGATAGTCTTATTTGGCAACAAATGAAGCTATTAAAACAATAAAACCTTTTGTAGGAATTAAATCCGATTTGAATTCTAAGCCGATTGGGCTATTAGTAATGATTACTTAAATGAAAGTCATAAAATACAATATTGGTAACATCTATTTAGCAATAATATAAAATATTTGGTTTGAAATTAACTTTAACGGTATTAATATATTTTAATGGCATGCAGTAAAAAGAAAATTAGCTTCATTTCCACAATACTTCAGGAAACACATTTTGGTGAGCATTTATCCTTTTTGGCAGGTATTTCGAATTTATTGGAAGTAAAATAAGTGTTTTTCTGGTAGGCTTTTAAACACCAACCGTTCTGATATTCAAGATGTGGCGAGGTGAACTTGACTAACCTCGATATCAGAGTTTTGAAAAGTCCTCTGACTTGGTTTAACAACAAGTCAATCAATAAAAGCGGGACCGACAGCTTAACGTGCCCTCCGAACTACGGAAACACTTGTGATAAATTGCCACCTTGGTTACGCATCAGGTTCCCTGCCTCTGTGTACGTTGCTTAACGTCACTGATCGGTTCAGATCACCGAGAGCCACTGGGCTATGAGCGCTTCAAAATTTTTCACTACACAAAAGGAACCTGTGAACAATTTTAGTTTTCTAGGTTTGGTTTGCGCTTCCGTCGTTTATGAGAAGCTAAAATGACTCGGTGATGAGTAAGACTTTTGTTATTATAAAAAGATAATTTAGATTTTCTAGAATGTGATTCTCTCACAAAAAATTGTTCTTTACTCTCAGGACCCAGGAAGCTAAAATTTTGTATATCCTCTAGAAATATGACGTTCTTACCATGCTTTTCAATTTCACCGACTTCCATCCAAAACCACAATACTGGTACATGTGGAAGTATTCCAGTGAAACGGAGAGGAACTCCGAATTCCAATTTGAACTCTGATATCAAGTTATTTACAAGACGATATATAAAATAAAATATCATATAGGAGGATAAAGATAAAATTATTGCGTATTGTGCTGTAACAAAGTTAATTTTAATTAATCTTCAGGCAGTTTATGCAACTGTCTTACTTCAATTCTTCTTAACCGTACTGCAGAAGCCAGTATCGTTTTTTGATCAGCCCATAATACGTCCTAACCGAGGGGCACGGGCCTCCCTTTGAAACACGAAGGAGATTTAGCATATAGTCCACCACGCTGACCCAATACGTGGACCGCGCCTTTCGAAAACGAATTTTCTTAGACATGCGGGTTTCATCTCAATGTTTTCCTTCACCGTTGAGCAAGTGATAATTAATGAAAAATCCGAACAACTAAATGAATAAAATTTTAGTAACAAAAACTTACATGTCTTAATTATAAAGCTACAGGCTAGACCCCGAGCAAGCATAGCACCGAAGTCTAAGCCGAGGCCAGTCATCAGAAGCAATGCGTTACTCTCTGGTATAAGGTAAGGTTTAAGCAATTTGAGAAATAAAATCCCGGAAAACATATAAATTGTAGCGGAAGGTATCATATTTAAAAAGTGGGATGCTAAAATCATATTAGGATGTCCCCCGGCCATTCGTACTAGTTCCTGAAAAAATAAAAAATAAAAATTATGGATTTTTTTGTGTGGTGTAATTTTTTGGTCAGAGTTAGCACAGGATAGCGATAAGTGGAGTAAAGCAGGGGAAGCCTTTGCCCAGCACTGGGATCTGACAGGCTGTTAAAAAAATCTTCTTATCGTGTAGTATAATCAAAGTGGCGAACTTGGCTTACTCTAGTGTCAGAGTTTTCAAACCGCACAATGGCCTCTGACTTGGTTTTAACGACTGTAGTCAATTGACAGCAGCCGGGACCGACAGTTTAACGTGCCCTCCGAAGCACGGAAACGCTCGTGATAAATTGCCACTTTGGTCACCCATCAGGTTCCCTTATCATATCACTTATCATGCCTTATCTATGCTAGTGGACTAGTAGGTGTGTGTGTAGTACTTCCATCACGCTTCATCTTATAAGGTGCTGACAGAAAATTAACGTTGTTGCCTCTCAACAGCACCCATTCACCGTCACAACGCTGTTACTAACTATGATTTATGTAACTAATATTGTAACTATATTACAGGTATTTCTTTAATTTGTATATGCCTTGTCTATGATTGAGGGTCGTCGGTGGGTTCTCGGTGTGGGTGGTGCCGATTGAATTTTTGTTTTTAATATTAAAGAGTTATTTAATGTGCAATAGTGATAGTGTATTTTGCAGTAAACTAACTGAAAACGGTGTGGTAACAAAGAATTCAAATGATACAGGATACTGCTTCGTTTGTTTCCGACAAAAATCCCGCGACAGTGCTTCTCGCCGCTATAGTTATTGCGGCGAGAAGCACTATCGGTTCACGGAGAATTAGAGGAGCTTATTGAAAAGAAATACATCAAAGACACGACTTGGGCATAGTTTGCCTTTCCTGAAAGGGATGAATTTATTAAATAAAAAATGTCTGTGATTGATCCACCTAAATCCCAGGGTCTTTGGCGGGAACTTGATGTGAGCGGTTGCTGTGTCGACCGAATTTTTGTTTTCTACATTAAATACTTAGTTGTTTAATGTATAATAGTGTATTGAGCAGTAAACTAATTTAAAACAGTGTAGTTATTGAATAAATTAAGTGATATGGTGTATTCCTTTTGGTTCCGACAAAGATCTCCGCGGCAGTGCTTCTCGCCGCTAAAGTTTTCCGTAAACGAAACATTATCGGTTTACGGTCAACGGGGGGAGCTACACAGAAGGAAAAAACTTAAGACAACGGCTCTATGGTCATAGAATCCTTTGCCTTTCCCGAGAGCGATAAATTAAACAACAACACAACCTGAATGCCAGAACTCCGTTCTTCTATGAGTCTTGACATGAAGAATATGTACGGAAAAAGAAGTCCATAAACGCACGCTTCTGTGACGGCTGCCGTGACTGCAACCACCCATGGCTTCGTCACTTTGTCAGCCAGCGGGAATTGTTTCAGTTCTACTTGCTGTAAAAGAATATCATCATCATATCAGCCTATTGCAGTCCACTGCTGAACATAGGCCTCCCCCAAGTCGCGCCACTTTGCACGATCCTCCGCTTTTTGCATCCAGCCACTACCTCTATATTCTTTAGGTCATCTGGCCATCTGGCTGGAGGGCGTCCTACACTACGTTTGCCAAGACGTGGTCTCCATTTGAGAACCTGTCTACTCCAACGCTTGTCGGTTCTGCGACAGGCATGGCCAGCCCACTGCCACTTCAGCTTGCTATGTAAAATAATGTAGCATGACACATTATGCCCACGCCGGCGCTGCGGCGCGGCGGCGGTTTTGACCGAGCCTGCGGGAGCGGGGACTGATATTGATTTACTATACTTCCCCTGCGCCGGGTGTGTCGGCTGTTCATTGCCACTTTGGTCACCCACCAGGTTCCTTGCCTCTGTATACGTTGCTTAACCTCACTGATCGGTTAAGATCAGCGAGAGCCACTGGGCTGCGAGCGCGTATTATAAAGAACTAAGTAATTAACTTTCCCGACTCCGTTTGCGTAGAGTTTCAATAGTAAAGTAGAGTGGACTTCTCTCACGCAAAAACGGAACACAGCAAGCTGTTTGGCGTCGGACTTCGGTAGGAGGGTGGTCGCGAACCAGACGGCCTTTCACAGAGCCTATCACACCGCATGAGACCATAGGACGCAATCTTAGATTCAAAAACTTGAGGTGTCATTGCCTAAGATGAATTACCTAATAGGAAGCAGGTCTCATTTGTGTTTCCTTGGTCGCCTCTTACGGCACCCACGGAAAGAGATGGAGTGGTGTTATTCTCAACTGTTCTCCACACGGTAAACATTCATTCCTTACTTATTGCAAAGTACATACCTTATATATCTCATTGCCTGTCAGCAACTTCAAGTAAGCAGAGTCTATAGCCCACTGTAACTGCATAAACGGCTCGTACATTGCTCCTGAAAATAAAAACCTCTTTAATAATAATAAGACGAGGTATTTGGACTTGGCGCACGAGGTTACCGACATGTGGAGGGTGGCATCCACGGAATAGTCTCGATAGTCATGTCGGTGAATGGTATGGTCCCAAAGAGCATCGCCTTATATCAAGGGTTCCCAACGTTTTAACCTATGCGCCTCACCTAACGTTGAGCTAAAATCCTACACCCCCTCTAGGGGCTGAAATTGGGAGTTTGTATAAGAAAATTAAACAAACAATGATAAAGTGATAAAAATGAGGGTGTTTATTTTTAAAAATGAGGGTGCTTATTTGGGGGCGAAGGTCGTGTGCGTGTTGCAACTTGTCGCCAACTTCGCGTCAGTGGCACCGTCTGTTCACGTCGCGCGAGAATAGGTACCTACATTTTAATAAATGTACCTACCTTTTGGTTTTACGAGGATATGCAGTTAACCTGAACCGTTTCTTCTCTATTATTTTATGACTCGTAGCGTGGAGAACGGATACAACAAAAATTAACCAATTGAGTTTAGTAATTTTTTTAATAGGCAGAAATTAGGGACCTCTGCGCCCCCCTTGGAACCGCTCGACGCCCCCCAAGGGGGGCGCGCCTCACTGGTTGGGAAACCCTGCCTTATATCTTCGTAGGCCCGGTATTACTAAGAAGTCATTGATAGACAAGATGTAGAAAGCAGTCCTGCTCGACAATGCCCGGATAGTTCGCCGATTTCTTTCACAATCGCCCTAGAACCCTGGCCGATTGTTGCTGGCCTCGCCAGGGTTTTTCCTACCACTCCCACCTTCAGTGTTTGTTTCTAGAATAATAATAAACACCCACACTAAGGTTTTCCCTTGTGTCGCGAGTCCCTTGGAACATATACACGGAAATCTATGACCCGAGAAGTAAAATCTGTTTTTTACACAAATGTTTGTCCCGACAGGGAATCAAATTCAGGACCTGTCGATCAAGAAGCAGCGTCACTACCGCTCGAGCAAACCGATCGTCTAGATAATTATTGCAATTTAAGTACTGCCTCGACTAAAACTAAAATTAAAAACAATTGATCTTATCCGACATTTGATTGCTAAACATATTTTAAACGGCTAAACATATTTTGATCAAATATAGCTATGAACCATCTCGATTACGACAGCTATCTAACAAATAATAAATAAATAAAAACCCGACTGCATGATAAAAAGTGAAAAGAAAAAAAAAAGTAAGTCCAGTAATCGAGACATTTGTTATTGAATATTATTGAATAACATAACGATTTTAACAATCGGGACCCATAGGAAGCCTGACTTTTGATGGGTGCCGACTGTTAAAATCGTTATGTTATTCAATAATATTCAATAACAAAAGTCTCGATTACTGGACTTACTTGTTTTGTATCATGCAGTCGGGTTTTTTTATTTTTTTATTCATTTATTTTATTTTACACTTTTTAGTTGGGGTCAGATATATACATTTGTGTATTGATTTTCTCATTAGCTGTTTACATATATCTTTTCCTATGTTTAAGTGAAAATCGTTACTAACCAACTTTAAATTGTTATAGATCCTAAACGGTAATTCTGATTAAAAAACGATATGAGAAACCTATAATTGATTTTTAAATACCTATTAAATGATACCCCATTTGATATATTTCGTCGATTTTCATTTTTTTATTTTTACGTAATGGCGTCCAAAATCGGCCATTTTGATTTTTACAATTTTTTATACTTTCTATGACATTCGCGCCGTCATGACGAATCCAACGACGTATTATTTATCTAAATCGGTCCACGCGTTTGGTCTAAATAGTGCCGCAAAGGTACAAACATACATACATACATAGGCTGATAAAACACTCCTTTGCGCGCGACGCAAAAAAAAAACCGGCCAAGAGCGTGTCGAGCCACGCGCATTGTAGGGTTCCGTAGCAGCATGGTTCAAATACATTCTTATTAATCCCAACAGTGTTTGGCACTTGGTCGACTATTACTCGCAAACTTGAAGGACCAACTTATGTGTGATAGTTTTTCTTTAAATTTCGTTGTATATTCTACCAACGTGATTTTTTTCACATTTTTAGAAACAACCGTTTAGCAGGTATAGGGGGGGGACACTTGTGTTTGACAAAAATTTTCACGTTAAAAATTTATATTTCGCAAACGGAGTGCTGAATCGAAAAACGTTCTTAGTAAACCCCTTCTATCTTTTAAAATGCTATCCTATGACACCCCATTCAATACTATTGGCGAGAAAAATTCATCGCCCTTTCACGTCTATGGGAGACAACCGAAAAAAAAAATTTTTCCAAGATTTTACTCTACAGTTCTGTCGGCGTGATTTATATGTATAATCATGCTTAGTTTCAGCTCTGTAGTACCAAGGGTTTCTTAGGAAACCTGCGGACAGACGGACAGACGGACAGACGGACAGACGGATATGGCGAAACTATAAGGGTTCGTAGATTACTACGGAACCCTAAAAATG
This sequence comes from Aproaerema taeniolella, assembly GCA_949987775.1. Lineage (NCBI taxonomy): Eukaryota > Metazoa > Arthropoda > Insecta > Lepidoptera > Gelechiidae > Aproaerema > Aproaerema taeniolella. Next base: position 15,259,186 of record OX465261.1, on the reverse strand, counting down.
CATCGAAATCGGTCCATTCGCTTAGGAACTATGAAGCCACAGACAGACACACAGATACACAGACATACAGATACACAGTTACACAGATACACACGTCAAACTTATAACACTCCTCTTTTTTGTCTGGGGTCAAAGAAAAGAAGAGATATGTAATGTATTACATTATGATTTACTATCCTTGTCACGTCTGCATACGTCACGGTAGGCGGTCATGATTATTAGGGACGCTGATATCACAATCAAATCCCTACTAATATTATAAATGCGAAAGTAACTCTGTCTGTCTGTCTGTTTACGCTTTTACGCCTAAACTACAGAACCGATTTTAATGAAATTTTGTAGAGAAATGGATTATGGATTAGACCTTGGGAAAGGATATAGGAAATAATTTATTGTCTCCACACCATACACATAGTTACAAATAACATGCAAACAAAAAAAATAAATAAAAATAACAAAATCAAAATGTACTAAACCTATTTAACATAATGTGTCTTAATCGAGGTTGCGGATCACTATGTGCATGCCGCAGTGAGTCAAAAAGTTATAACTCAGTGCGGTTAAACACTGATTTTCAGTTACGTTTTATTCTATAACTGGGCACGATATAACCTGGTAGTCCACGCGATTGGAGCCGTGGGCGTAAACATGGGCGTAGCCAGCCATAGGCTCAAGGTGGGGCAGCAGTCTAAAATAATATGCATCTAGCAAACTATACCCCGGTAAATTTTTTCATACAAAATAGTTACACCCTATAGCACCCTGTATCTGTATGTATAATTCGAATTATCCTAAACTTTTTCTTTTGATCTTATCTTATCGCTTTTTGTTTTGATTGCATTTTTTTTGTGTCGACTGTCAAGTGCGAACTTTCTTACGGATATTGTAGTACTAACTACAATTATCTAGGTACTAACCTAGATAATTTATTTTTTAGGTTTGGTTAGGTTAGTCCTTTAGACCCTGATTAGTAACTGTCCTTTACACCCTGTATGTATTTTATATTTATGTATTTATTTTATTGTAATAAGTATCGTTTTATTATTGTTGTATTTATTTAATATTATTATTATTATTCTATTTTTTTCTGTAAACTCTGTGCGCAAATATCTCTACACCTTCTACTTATACTATTTCTCACAAGCTAGGTTGGCTGGAAGAGATCTCTTTTAGAGATAAGCTCGCCTTTGTACACTTTTTTTTCTAATTAATAGTATTGACTATGTTTGTGCAATAAAGAATATATACATACCTTACAGGGCAAGCGCCCCACCCTGCCCCACCGTGGCTACGCCCATGTACGCCGCTAGTATTCTATTAAAAAATTACCCACCAAAGTTGCCGTGAGGCCAAATATCATCATCCAGGGCGTGGTAAATGTGGACATTGTATTCTAGCTTCATTCGTATCGTGTAGTTCAAGCGAAGTGGCCACAAGGAGCCTTCCATTTCCTATCGAAAAAAAAAGACATACACTCAAAGGCCTACACTATGTTTAAGGGCTCTTTTCTTTTATTGTCATGCGTGTTCGCGCCCGCAACCTGTCATTTCATACATGTAAGGCGTGCCACACGCACGCGGGAAAAGAAAAACGTATACCTAGGTATGAAATGACAGGTTGCAGGCGGCACGCATGCGGGCCTGCCTTGCATGCATGCGTGAACACGTATGACAGTAAAAGAGCCCTAAATGTCTACAGAAATCGTAAAAAAACTTTTTTTTTACGTTTCTAGTTGGATTTTCAAAATAATTGAGTTATCACTATTGTTCAAGCTATTCAAACAAAAAACACCAACAAAATTTTGTAACAAAATTAGCCTATTACAAATACCTACTTATTATTTTAATATCACAACATTGAAGTTAATAAAAATAGCATAATTAATAATAGCATCTTCTATACATATTACAAGATTTGATTGTTTGTTTGTTTGCATCGAATAGGCTCAGAAACTACTGGACCGATTTGAAAAATTCTTTCACCATTAGAATCCTACATTATCCGGGATGGACATAGGGTACATGATTTTCCCAAATTCCCACGGGAACGAAGTCCCGCGCGGGAAGCTAGTAATTTATAAAGAGGAAAGATTTGATTTGATTGATTGTTTGTTTGTTTGTTTGCATTGAATTGGCTCCGAAACTACTGGACCGATTTTAAAATTTCTTTCACCAATAGAATACTACATTATCCCTGAGTAACATAGGCTACATAATTTTCCCGAATTCCCACGGGAACGAAGTCCCGGGCTAAATGCTAGTGTCAAAATATACTTAGTATTTTTAAAACACTGACCCGTGTGAGGGACCATCCATAATTACGTCACACATTAAGGAGGGGAGGGGGTCGACAAAGTGTGACATTGTGTGACAAGGGGATGGGAGGGGTCATAAGTTTCGTGACGTCACATTTCGAAACGTATTATGAGTATCACAACGTGTTCACTATTAACGTCAAACTTAACCTCCTCAATCCCAAGCACTCTGTTTACGTTTTTACTTTGAATGAGACAATGAGTTTTGAGTTCCCAAAAAAACTAACAACTCTATTAAGTACTGATTTTAGTAGAAAATTACAAAAAATGGAAAATATGCAAAATATGTGACGTCACGCTAGGGAGGGGGGAGTCTTACAAATGTGACCAGCTGTGACAAAATCATGAAATTCGTGTGACGTAATTTATGGATGGCCCCTGAGGGATATTCACAAATAGTTTTAGGGAAAGAAAATTATTCGGCACGAATGGGACTTGAATCCAAGACCAGTCATGATGAAACCCGCACATCTAAGAAAGTCCGTTTTTAAAAGGCGGCGCGGTCCACTCCACCAACCCGCATTGGGCCAGCTTGGTGGACTATAATCCCCTTCGTGAGTGTGTATATAGGCGACTAGCTGATGCCCGCAACTTCGCTTGCGTGTTAATTTTTTTTGTGCAGAGTACACAGATTGAAAACATCTATCTTACGTGATTTAGATTTTTACATGCAAAAGTTTTTTCCCGCTAACTCCCGTTCCCGTAGAAATTTTGCAATATCCTGTTGCAACTAAGCTTTAAGTTTACTAAGGTACCTGCATGCCAAATTTCAAGCGTCTAACTTAAGCGGTTTAGATTTTTCATACAAAAGGATTTTCCCGCTAATTCCCGTTCCCGTGGGAATTTCGGGAATTCCTTTCTTAATGCACCTCTGCGGTACCTAAGCTACGTCCCTTCCAAATTTCAAATGCCTACGTTTAGCCGTTTGGGCTGTGCGTTGATATGTCAGTCAGTCAGTCAGTTTCTCCTTTTATATATTTAGATGAGGAAGAACAGGAAAGACAGTAGGATGACTACTTTTCAAAATCCTCTCATGCTATTCATTATCAAACTCAAACGGGTACAAAAGATGTTAAAAAGTAATAAAATGATCTGCGAACTCCGCCCACATGAGCGTATAAAAGAACTTATTGCATAGATTTCATAGATACATTGGCAAATGTGGAGTACTAAAACTTTTGCAATCGGAAAAGCGTAGAGAAGAATGGACACATTCGTTTTTTTATTTTTATTATAAGATGGGTTACCTCTTGACCTCAATCTTGACCAAGGTCATAGATGAGGTCGACGATGGAGCGAGTTAACCCAGAAAATGCCTATTTAGGCACTTGTACTCCTACGCACCGACGGAACACAGCAAGTTGTTTGGCGTCGGACTTCGGTAGGAGGGTGGTCGCGAACCAGATGGCCCTTCACAGAGCCTCCCACACCGCATGAGACCATAGGACGACACCTCAGATTCAGAACAAATTGAGATGTCGTTGCCTGGGGTGGATTAATAGGAGGCCGGTCTCATTTGTGTTTCCTTAGTCGCCTCTTACGACTCCCACGGAGAGAAATGGGGTGGTGTTATTCTAAACCAATCACCACACGGCGTAAAATTAAAACTGGGCCCACCCTTGAACTACAGACAGCTGCAGAGATACAAGACCACCCTTACCGGATAAAGATGAGTTTTTGTTTTGTGCGAAAGAGTACTCCATAGGTGTTTCCACTGTCACCAAATCAGGATCTAATGATAGAATCCCAGGAAAATCGAGGGCAACCCTCGAACTTAATAGAAAATTGAATGGTATATCATTATTTAATTTACTATTTTTTCTGTTACTAAGATTCCGCTGTCCGTCCGTGGGTCTGTCTGTCTGTTTTTCCGTCTGTCACCAGGCTGTATCTCATAAACCGTGACAATTAGACAGTTGAAATTTTTACAGATTGCCGCTATAACAACATATACTAAAAAACAGAATATCTATATACATATTATAAAGAGGAAATATTTGATTGTTTGTTTGTTTGCATCGAATAGGCTCCGAAACTACTGGACCTATTTGAAAAATTATTTCACCATTAGAATCCTACATTATGCGGGATGGACATAGGGACATGTTTTTTCCAAATTCCCACGGGAACGAAGTCCCGCGCGGGAAGCTAGTAGTAAATATTTAAGGGGGTCCCATACAAAGGACGTGATTTTTTTGCTCGTTTTTATAGATAATGGTTACCATGCTGTATCTCATGAATCGTGATAGTTAGACAGTTGAATTTTTCACAGATGATGTATTTCTGTTGCCACTATAACAGGAAATACTAAGAAACAGAATTAAATAAATATTTAAGGGAGCTCCCATACAGTAAACGTGATTTTTTTTCCCGTTTTTATAGATAACTAGCTTTCCGCCCGGGACTTCGTTCCCGTGGCACTTTTTTAGTTTTTTCTTTCATAAAAACCTTCTCCTGACAATAAGGAACACAACAAAAAAAGAATCATCCAAATCGGTCCAGCCGTTCACGCGTGATGCCGTGACAACGAAAATCGGGTTCCATTTTTATATATATAGATAGATGGTACAGAACCCTACGTGCGCGAGTCCGACTCGCTTTTGGCCGGTTTTATTTAAAGTCGGTTTATGCTCCTCTTTCTTTCTCTGAAATACTTTACCTGAAAAATAACTATTGCGGTAGAATCGCGCATTTTTTCAGCAAATTTCGATATGTTAGCCAACGCTGAACGGGAAAAACCGTAGTATCCCATTGAATCATGATCTGAAAATAAAAATACAATGTACTCTTCGGTTTCCGTTTTGAGTTAAGGTAGAATAGAATGGAATAGAAAAAAAATTGTTATTTCCACATCACAAATTACAGAGAAATAAAATTAATTTATATATAGCTCACACTTTATTTGTGGAGGGCTGGTCCCTACACTAGGTAATCAAACCTGTACTACAGGTCACTAGGCCTTCCCCTGGAAGCTATACAATTTTAAAAAGTACAGCATAGACAACATAGTAGGTATCAGCGATATTCAAAGTAGGGGCACATTTTATGATGGGTATATATAATTACCAATAGCTGATAGATAGTTGTGTGCAGTGAGTGGTAAGTGTGGCGAAAATTCACAGATCGACTTGATATTTGAAATTTATTCTAAAATCGACTTAAATTGGGACGAAACACAAGCCGAATTATCGCATATAAGATCATATTTATTTGTGTTACAATAACTGCAACAGTTCTTACGGAAACAGCTGGAAGAACTAGGGGTTTGCAGCCGTTTGGATACATTGAGAAACTCTGTTTTAGAAACACAATTTAGCTGCAATAATTTTAAAAGCGGTGATACGATCACCTTCTTGAGTTCTACAAAGGTCTTACTACGTACGGGAATCCATCGATAACCTCGGTAAGGCACTAGGATGTTTGGTGTGCTTAATAAGCATATCATCACCATAATTTTCATCCCACATCAACCCACTGCTGGGGTATAGGCCTCTTCTCTATAGCGCCAATCATCTGATCCTGCGCCAACTTCATTTATTGAGATCCCGTCGATTTGAAGATATAGACATAGACATAACATTTATTCACTCAAAAAACACAGCACACGTTACAAAGGACAAACAAGCAATAAGATGTATGGTGTATATGTGTAGGTGTCGTCGTGTACTGTGTGCGATAGTTAGCCCATCGTCTGACCATCAGGCTGGTGGTTTGCCCGCTGGCCTTCTCTGAGCCACCATTATTTGTCTGCCTTGGTCCACCGTCCATCGTCCCTCCTAGACAAGTGTCCTGCCCATCACCGTAATACCATTATCACATGTAATCTATTAGCTTAAAATTAGTAACTAAGTAGTTTGAGGCAAGTGTCACGTCAGAGACCATTGTGCGGTTTGAAAACTCTGACACCAGGATTAGCCAAGTTCGCCACATACTTGACTATACCTACACGATAAGAAGAAGAAGAAGTGTCACGAGACTCACGTTACAAGGGCCTTCGAGTGGGTGAGTGTGTAGCGTTATTACCTGGCATCTCTGTCAGCTTCTTTAAAAACAACCTCGGACCAGCTTCACTCATCAAAGCATTCGCGACGACGGAGTCCGGAGTGTACAGCACTAGTAATGGCGCCCAGTCAATTTGTTTCAGAGGCATTGATTCCTGATGTCAAGAAATATAGAATTAGTAGAGTGGAGTGAAGTCGAGTCAAGTACAGTAGTAAAGCATAGAATAAGCCTTCTTAAACACAGAATGCATAGAATAAGCCTTCTTAAACACTAGCTTTCCGCCCGCAACTTTGTTTGCGTGGAAAAGTAGCCAATGTCGCTTTCCAGCCCTTCAACTATCTTTGTGCAAAAATCACGACGCATCAAAATGGCGGAATTGGTACCGACAAAATGGCGGCACCAACTTCTATCTTGCTTGCGAGAGAGAGAGAGAGATGGAACTAGTAGCGGGACCGCACACTGTCATACAAATGTCTGTGCAAAATCACAGAGGTGTTGTAAGAAACTGATCGCGTTAGACTGCAACTCTATTAGTTTTTATTTTTTATACAGACTGTTGATTTGGTCGACATCCATCGACTCAGGGATGGTAGTATACACGACACTGATGCCAAAAAAAAAAATATTTTTAAAAAATATTTAGTACCTCGGCGCTCGCGCCGCGGCCCCCCCTACCTGCACAACCAACCTTGCGCGAGCAGGCAGGCACACGTATTCGCGGCGCAACGATACTTTGGCTACGCGAAATGTTGTGTTTCCCTAAATTTTGAAATTAATGGATGATTCCATGGAAATTTAAGGTATTTTTTTATATTTGTTTTGGCTACTGATGCCAATACTACCATCCCTGAGTCGATGGTTGTCGACCAAATCAACAGTCTGTATTATAAGATGGGTTAACTCATGACCCCAATCTTGACCAAGGTCATAGATGAGGTCGACGATGGAGCGAGTTAATCCAGAAAATGCCAATTAAGGCACTGGTACTCCCACGCACCGACGGAACACAGCAAGCTGTTTGGCGTCAGACTTTAGTAGGAGGGTAGTCGCGAACTAGACGGCTCTTTACAGAGCCTACCACACCGCATGAGACCATAGGACGATACCTCAGATTCAAAACAAACTGAGGTGCCGTTGCCTAAGATGGATTACTAGGAGGCAGGTCGCATTTTTGTTTCCTTAGTTGCCTCTTACGACACTCACGGAAAGAGATGGGGTGGTGTATTCTTACACCACACGGCGGGAAAGTGCTCGGTGTAGTGAATAGAGATGAGTATTCTTACGTTATTACGCATAGTTGGATGCAACATCGCTCGATATCGTCCTGTTTTCCCTGCAGCGGGCGCCTGTTCCATTATAAGATCTCTCAAAGAGTATATCACTAGAAAACAAACGCACGGCGACAATATCTCAAAGGCCGTAGAAATATACCGACTCTTGCGCACCTTAAGATGTTTCCACATTAACACCAATAAGATATGCATTTTGTTAAACGAACACCCACTTTTTAAAACTAAAATAAACTCTTTTTCTTATGTCTTTTTTCACCAAGACAGTCAGGGGGATTTTCACTTTTGCATTTGATTTAAGTTTTCAACTCAACTCGTAACACGACCTTCTAATTTTATTATAGAGAAAAGGTCATGGAAAATCTAACCAGCCCAAATTAATTTTGGGTCAAAAAGGGAATAAACTCGTTCTGTAGAAATTGTACAAAGAAAATTACGCAATAAGGATTACTGAAAATTAATTATTATGATAATGAAATTCTAAAATAATTTAACTTTATTCGTAAATGTACACCCTCTGACATCCGTTTGACCAAATTATGGAGGCAATGTTGCTCTTCACTTCTTAATAAATGGCAATCAGTCGTTGCAATAAAACAACCATTTCTGTCAATATCAAGTTTGAGAAAACGCTATAAACAAAATAATCAAAACTGAAACAAGAAAATTCGGACTTTCTACCTAACCTTGAAATGCGACATGGAAACAAGCAATACAATATTGACAATGATTGACATTAAATTGACACTAATAATTATAGCTCATTGCCTTTATAAATGTCAGGTCACTTATTTTATGAATGAAAAAAACTACTACTGTCTATGCTACAGGTAAAACCGTAACAATAGGCTGTTTATAGACACATTACTATTATTAATTTGTGCTGTTTGTGCAAAACAGTCAGCACAATGCAGAGCACCCATGGATCTAATACATCAGGATAGAAATCTTCGAGCTCAAACGCGGGCCGAAGAAGAGATAGAGCAACAAGGCAGAACGTCTCGTTCTAGTAGGGTGACAATGCGATTACTCGTATTATAATTTTTTTTTTGGGGTTGCAAAGTATACGTAACAGACAAATACAGGCTTCCATTTAAGGATAGAAGTTTTCCTGTAATTTTATTTTTATATAACAAACCATCAGCAACATTTACGTTACTACATTTTTGTTATGAAACACCAAATTGTATGATAATATACAAGGAGGACACAGAGTAGTGGACATCGGGAATGTTTTTTTTTAAATTATAAGATGGTTTAACTCTTGACCTCAATCTTGACCAAGGTCATAAATGAGGTCGACGATGGAGCGAGTTAACCCAGAAAACGCCTATAAGGCACCGGTACTCCCACGCACCGACGGAACACAGCAAGCTGTTTGGCGTCGGACTTCGGTAGGAGGGTAGTCGCGAACCAGGCGGCCCTTTACAGAGCCTACCACACCGCATGAGACCATAGGACAACACCTCAGATTCAGAAAAAATGAGGTGTTGTTGCCTGAGATGGATTAATAGGAGGCAGGTCTCATTTGTGTTTCCTAAGTCGCCCCTTACGACACCAGCGGAAAGAAATGGGGTGGTGTTATTCTAAGCCGATCACCACACGGCACAAAGTTGTGTAGTTAGGTTGCGAAAAAATAAAACAAAAACTCGCCTTTCGTCTCATCTTATAATCAAATCATTAAAACACGCTTTTAACTTAATTTCAAAACTTTTCCCATGAAAACATTTTCCCCAAGCAATCCATATTGGATTTTTGTAAAATTGGAGTTTTATGCTTAGAATTTGTTTTTTCCTATTTTATCTAACGGACCTTAGTTCCATAGGAGCCCGTTTAGTTCCATAGGTATATATAAGTTAATTTTGATCTTATGTAATTTTTTATTAAAAACTATTAAATAATAAATTCCCCCTTTCACAGAATAGAATAGAATAGAATAGAAAAAATCTTTATTTTATAGGATAATCAGGATGCCACTTAAAACAAGTCAAGATTACATGAAATACATACAAACAAACATTAAAGGATTTAAATACATACCATACATACGCATTCGTTCTATTGACCCTACTGACTCTACGCCTATTCGCAAAGGTGCAGTCTTCCCCAGAGAAGAACAGGCAAGAAACTCTGAGGGTGTTCTTTTTAATCGCATTACAAATTTTCCTATTTTCTAATTTTAACTAATTCTGAAATAACTCTAAAGCTGAGCAGTCATTCCCATGGCTCCATGTCAGTTAGGTCATCAGAAATTTTGTAATAGCCCTTTTTGTAAAGTTTTTGTTTAATTACTGACTTAAATTTATCCAAAGGTAAATTTTGAATACCTTCGTTCGTGACCTTGCCTATCGCTATTTTTCTTAAACAAATGTTCATTTTTCTTCACATATAAAAGATTGTCACATATAATATATTGGGTTGCAGAAGTCAGAATATTTATTTCTTTGAATATTTGTCTAAGAGACATTCTAGGTCTCATTTGATAAATCGCGCGAATAGCCCTTTTCTGCAGAACAAAGATCTTATTGATATCCGCAGCATTACTCCAACAGGAAAGAATTCGATCTAGAAAGTTAGTGGACTTAGCAGAAAATCAGCTGCCGAGTCAATGATGTCACACCAAATTCAATGTCAAGGCAACTAGAAGTTTATGTTTAGTTGTTAAGTAGAAGCGGTCAATGGCTTCTAAGTACGAGTTTGGAACTTACTACGTAATTCTAATAGAAGTGAATTTAATTGGAGAATATATTGTTTACTATGGAACTATAAATAGTGACTAGTAAACGAATTGAAATTATAATTTATAGCTTTTTAAAGATAGAATTAAAATTTTGAACAAATCTTTCCGCATGGTAACAGATGAAAATTCGATGCTTCACACATGTAAGTTATGAACAAAATTAAAAATAATAAGAGAGTTATTAAAGGTATAATCATTAGGAAATACCAATTTGATACGGATTACAAAAACAGGAAAACCGCGTTAACTTAATGCCTTTTAAAAATAATTGAAACAATTGTTTTAATTGGTCTTATTACACAACATATATTGTTGCTAATGAGTTTCTATTTATCGCTCTTTTGGGAAATCCAGGGAATTTTATTTGTTGGCAACATGCCCACATACGATAGTAGGGGAGTTGTTTACATAAAACTCTGGGTTTTACCCGTAGAACTATTTTATCTGAATAATATTAATAGGTATTTCATTTTCTGAAAACTGTAACATTAGCAACAATTTATTGGTTGATAAATTCTTGCGCACATTCTTGGAAACTGTCAATTTTCAGGTCAATGTTGATAGAGATAGATTATGTCTTAGATTAGATTATACCTAAATGTACTTAAGTATACTTAAAGTTTTCTGCACCTATTATCTCCAATTAAATTTTTGTTTCACTGTAAAAAACTTTACTAATGGAAATAGTTCGTTAGATCAATGACTCATGACCTGCGGCGCAATATTTATGAATTTGCTGTTTGGTAGTTAACTTTCGCTAATAATTATAGGAAAATTGGATTCATTACCACTTTTGAAATTCAATAACTATAGTTTATTTTCATTTTGATATTTTGAAATGAAAAATTATCTTAACATTGCAATAAACTCAAGGATATTCAAATAAACACTGTACTAGAGTTTAAGCAGTTAAAATTCTGGTTGTAGATATGACTTATCATAAATTATCAATTATTACAAGTAGAAACTGTGGGCTACAATCAAATTTGGGTATGATAGCTATTATTTATGTAAAAATCCATTTATTCGGCCTTACAGAATACTAGATGATATAATAACACTTACTGTGGTAGCATAAAAGGAAAATTGAAAGGAAAATATTGAACCCATTGTTATGGTTTATCCAGAATAAATATAGACCGATATCTTACGGGAAATCCACGCTTTATACACCAATATAAATTGGTTTCATGCCAATAGTACCTATTTTGAAACAACTTTACTTCAGTCTTACACTGGCATTGCTTGGAGACAGATCCATACTTTTCTTCTCATCTGAAACAATGGAGTCTCTTGTAATCAGCGAAGTATTTGGTGCAGTGAACAGCAGAGGAGACAATTTTCTCCATGACATCTGTCAGAATGGGTGCGTGTCCCTACTTCTGCGAGCTGGATGGTGGTTGGACCATAACAACGAATCTCTGCTGCGGGAGTACAATTTTGACGGACATCAGTGTGTCCACATCGTAGCGCGAATTCATAGAGGGCAGAAGGCAGAACAGTTACTGAAAATCCTGATTAAGATGGGGGCAGACCTGAACGCACCAGACAAAACTTCTGGAAGTACTGCGCTTCATATTGCTGTCGTCCATCAGGATTACGAGCTGGCAACTTGGATCTGTCAGCAGATTTCCGTGAATTTGGAAGCTTGTAATTATGCAGGACTAACTGCTTACCAGGTCGCTTGGAAGAGAAGAGACTTCAAGATGATGAACATCTTAATGAAATTTGGCGCGGACTGTCATCAGCAGTATTCTAGTGAGAGTGACAGTGAATGTAGTGATAGTGATAGTGAAAACTAGGTAATTTAATGGTAAAGATATCTAAAGATTAAGTTAGAAATTAAGTGTTTTTGGTTGTGCTAATATTAGCTGAATTAGTGTGTAAGTTTTTTGGTTCCTGTATATTATAAGCAATGTCGTGTGTAAGATCAATGGTCTCTTTAGTTGTAAGGGATTGTATGCTGCAAAAAGAAAATCAAAATTATTGTACAAACTTTTATTAAAGATTATGAAGAAGATGTCAGAGAATTTTACTGAGGTACCCAAAAAAACCCTAAAAGTATCAATAGTACTGACATCAAAGACCGTATTCGCTGTTTTAATGCATCAAACAAACGTTGGACGATAAATTCAAAAATAATAGCTTTTATGTTTGAAAAGTATTTTAATAAAAGACTAATTATGACAATGTACTAAGCAAATTCGAAAACTACAAAAGCAAAGGTAACAAAAGAACATAAGTTCAAAGCTTTGGCCCACTGAGAATTTACCGTTTACAAACAAGTAATTAAAGGTTAACGCCACCTACATGAATTTCAATCACGAAGGCACAGCTGGTAGGTGAACGCACGAATTAAGTTAATGGTCTGATATGTGCGCAGTTTGCAGTGGGCATGAAAATGAGTATAAAAGTCCTAACACTGTAAAATGGGAATTAGTTTAAAAGCGATATCCGATATCAACAGCAGTGAGTGTTAGTTCGATATTGAAAATACTACAAAAATGTCAACTTTGCTTATAAACGGAAATGATTTTCTACGTTTTATGAGGAAACGTGATTCTCTAACTTATGTCATGGCGGAATATTATTCTATAGTGCCCAAACGAAAAGAAAAGCTGCTGAAAACTTCAATCCAGGAGGAAGATAAGAGTGCAAACGAAGATGATATGCTGCTTGAGCGTCATCTTGATCGTCGCGTAAAGCTCAAAAGTAAGAAGACAATTTTTGGCGCTACTTTCGTCGATGGTTATGAGACCGTGCGAAAGTATATTTGCATCAAAAGCCAGCAAGAGAATGTCAGCGGAAAATTCTGGGAAATCGTGTGGGATTTCAAGGTCCAAATTATTGTGGTGATGGACCAATTCAGTGACAAGAAGAGTAGCCAAAATTTGTTCCCGGATGAAGGTTGTGTGACAGTGTGCGATAAGTTTAAGATAAAGACTTTGGAGATTATTACAAAACCGCACTATAAGTTGACTTTGCTAAGTCTGACCGACCCGTCTGGGCACGAGCACAAAATATCCCACTGTCAATACACCGCTTGGCCGTGGGACAACTTTTCCCATCAGCCGGATGCATTCATAGATTTTTATTGTTACGTGAAAGACTTGTGCCTTCTGTTGGAGAAGCAGGCTGACAAGAAAACTGCCCCCATTATTGTGCAGTGCCTAGACGGGCTCAATAGCTCTGCGGTTTTTTGCGTATTTGATATATGTGTTGCACAATTTGAGAAAACGGGGACTCTGTCAGTAGGAAGTGTTCTCAAGAAAGTAAGGCAGCAAAAATATGGATTTATGAACCGCTTAGAGAACTATACTCTGTGTTACCAATTGCTTGAAATTTATATCAAGAAGAAGTTGTTTTCGCAACCTGTTATTTAAGTTTTATATAATTTGTAATCGAAGACTACTTGTTTGTGCTTAAAATGATGTCATATAGGTACTGCAGACTGCAGTTAATTTGGAAATTTTGAATTTAGCCATAGGTATAGTTACTTGCAATTTGACCAGTTTTTCGAATTTACATCATAATTTCTTAGAAATTTTTTAATGCGCACGTCAATTTTTACTATTCTAAAGTTTAGAATTTATATCATTCTGACATATTTGAAATAAGTTTAATACTTGATTTGTATTGTAAATTCTTAATCTAGTTAATGAAATTATTGCATCGCACTGAACTCCCAAATGATCAAAAAAATATTCACTCACGCAATCTTCATGAATAATAGCGTAACTGCGGTTAACAAGCCAGACATAGCGTCATTGCTGATTAACGAGTGCCATTTGACGTCACAAACGACCTCATTGATAAAACTGTTCGTTAATTGGTAATTAAAGCTCAGAATCGAGTAGTTGCCCAATTTTGAAACATAGTAAAGGGCTTAATCATGTCCACATATGTTTATGCAACTCCATTGGGATGAAAAATGCTAAAAAATTGATTTTGAAAAATTTTCCCTCTACTATGTTTTGAAATTAGGCAGTCGCAAGTTTCTCAAAGTGGGTTTCATAGAAAGCGACCTTCCAAAATAGTCATTTCTTCAAATTGTAAATTTTTTCCGCATACTTCTGTGAACAGATACCGTTCTGACAATTTTTGCAAGACATTGTATCATAAATTAAAACTATAAGTGTGACTACTTCTTTAGAAAAGCAGCCATTAAATTCCTGTCTCTGATCTCGGGAAATCAGTCTTACAGAAGGGCAGTTCAGTGACTCAGTCAAATAATGTTTATAAACAGACGACAGCGTCTTTTGCTCTCAGTTTGATACAGACAGTGACCGCGATAACATCGAAATGAGTACAGAAAGTGTACAAGATTTTGCAAAACGGAGGGACGAGGTTAGTTTTCGAGAAGTAATGAAAAGTGAACACTATTTAATAAACCGCCTCACTTTTAAAGATGAAAGTACGCCGAAGAAAAGTGAAAAACGTCCCCGCTTATCGATCGTCGGAAATATTGACTTTGATATGTTCACTACTAACTACATTGACGGGTACCACGTCAAGGATAAGTTTTTGTTGATCAACAATCCTAAATCTGAAATGGATTCGTATATTTTTTGGAGCTGGATCTGGGATTGTGGCTGCAAAGTGATTGTAAGATTTGATCAGAAGAAATCAAAGAAACATAATTGGCTGGATAACAAAGAATATACTGTCGGTGAGTTTAAAATTTGGAAAAAAATTATTGTTGATAAGCACTACACACAATTGGAATTGTTTGTAAATAATTTAATGGAAAGAAAATGGAGGAGAATTTCACACTATCAGTACCATGAGTTTCCGGACAGAAATACCTCTTTTAATTCCCGGCAATTGAAAAGCTTCCTGAAGATGATTAATGAAAAACAAGACAGTTACTGCGTAACAAGAATGGAAGGCAAGGAAAGTACATATCGTCCAATTGTGATTCATAGTATTGGATGCTTCGAAAGAGCGGTGACAATTTGTGCACTGGACATCTCTTTAGATCAGATAAGAATGGTGAAGTCAGTAGCAGTGCCTAATGTTCTGTTAAAAATTAAGAGTCAAGTGTCCTTTGAATTTTTCAGTTTGAAGGAATACATTTTCCTTAATCAGATTTTGTTGGATAGTATCAGTGATTTGAATTTGAAAGATGAAAAACTTAAAGACAGTTCTGAGAGTGCATCTTTCAGACAACGAGTTAGAAAATATTGTTTACTTTTTAAGCGAACGTCTGTTCCATAAGCTTTTTGTATTAGACATAGATATAGGGTTAATATGAGATTTTTATGTTAGTTACAAATGTATTGCTGTAAAGTTAAAATTGTGATGAAAAAGATAAGAGAGATTGTGAAATTCCTAGTTTTTGTAATAATACTATGTAGAATCATATAATAAATATTTTATGGTGTATGTTTTTATTTTTTCCAATTCAAATTTTACCAGACCTTATAACACGAACAATTTTTTTTTCTTAGGACAACAAAAAATGGGATAACATAGTAATATGTTATGATATCAAATGAATTTAATTATAATAACAAATCAATAAGTTTATTTAACAAAATCAACTATGTGGCAATAGCAAATTTGTATTGCTTCAAAATTATTTTTTTGTCTTAACAAAATCACTTTGTTGTCATGACAAGTTTATTTGTTGCATCCTGACATGTTATCGGGAAGGTCCAGGTTCGATTCCTGGCTTGGTTAATTTTTCACGGATTCTTTCAAAGTTGCTTTCAGTTCTCAGTGGGTTCATTTGTTTATTAACATCTTTGTCTATTCGAACAGATACTAACAGCTTCCAGCTTACTAGTGTTCTTGTTTGGTGGAATCCATCGACCTAGTAAAAATAGACAATTCCGTCTTGATATTTAGCGAAGATGGGATGCTCCATCTCGACTTGAATTAGTTTAAAAGTAGTCAAATAATTAACCGATCTGGTACTATTAACGTCAATAATTTAAAGAATACGGTTACAATTTAAATAATTTATTTGTTGCAATAACAAAATAAGGGGGAAAGTTTGGTAAAACCAAATGTGCATGCCTTAAGCGCTTATGTTATCGAAATCTATGCTAACGCCCTCTTACAGGTTCTGGTAAAAGTCACAAGTCCTCACTCAACTCTGTTTATTATATTTTTTATACATATGGCTGACGTAAATAGAAAAATTAAGTGTCGATGTCAATCTAAAAAATTAAATTATAAATAAACAAATGAATATTAAGTTAAGATTTTTGTACGTGTCAGTTCCCAAATTCATAACAAAAAGATTAGAAAAAAAATTAAGTCCTGAAATTCTATTTTCTAAAAGTTTTAAGGTTTACGCCGCCATGGTTAGTACAAAGAATTCTCATTAAAAGGCATTGAAACCACTCTTTTTTATGTTATTTTTTACGATTAAATAGCTATATTCAGCTCAAAATTTTTTTAACGCTAAGTTAATAATGTCTTACTTATGATAAGGTGTTTTTACATTCTTTACATGCATATTATAAATTATAACTGCGATTTAACAAAATAGAATCGTTGGTTTCAATGTTTAGGCAACAGTAGAGCATACCTACGCTCGCGCTTAAGGCATGCAATTGTTTTGTTATCAATGAAATTTTGTACTCAAATAAAACTATTCCGTCTTTTTCCGTAACTGTAACAAATCGGTTTGTTACTTCAAATAAACAATTTTTTCAAAATATTTGAAAGATTCTGTTACAATAATAAAATATATTTTTTTGGGTGAACATATAAATTGCTTATAACTATGTATTTGTTATCATAACATATTATTTGTTATCCCCATATTAACGTAACGATTTGTTGCCACAACTTTTGCACGCCTCATAAGCGGAGCGTTGAGGTAGTGCTCTACTCTCGACATGTCAAAAAAAGCAGTTTTTCGAAACTTAAATTAACTTTTTTATCACTTATTCTGCACTTATAAGATAATGTAAGTGCACGTACAGCAAGAAAAATGATGTGTTAAACACGTAAAATATAATTTGACATTCATTATTTAGTTTAACACAGTAAATAAATTAGTTAAAAATAATTTTTCTTGGACGTCCGTATGTCTGTGTGTATGGATCCCCGTATGTGGCAGGAAAATTGATCGAAAAAATTATCATTACGGAATAATTTTTTCTTTATCATTTATAGTATCACTCGGCGCTGTTTCTCAATTAATATGACTGCTTAATTCCCTACCGTTCAATAATTATTTATAAAAAACTAAAACACGACTGTGTATTTGTATATATTTATATACAAATGAAGATTAGCCTTAAGTCGTATAAAAAAATTGAGATCAGCGCATGCGCTGTGTAAACTTTATCTTATGAAATAGTGCGAAATTTAAATAGATAAATTTTTTCCTTATTATTTTATTATTAAAGACTTATGAAATAAAATTTTTAATCTTAAAATCTATTTAAATAACTGCTATGAGGCGTGCACTTTTGGATTTTCCAAACTTTTTTTTTTGTTGCTCTAACAAAAAATTTTCATGAACCATCGAACTTTAAAAGTATCAATCTGTTCAAATAAAATCATAAATCTTGTATCAATTGGTCAATTGCAAGTCAAGGAGAATACTATTTTGATATTTTTGAACCATAATACTCTAAGCGAATCTCATTCCATTGATTCATGATCTTATTAACGAAATATTTTCAAAACAACTTGTTTTTAACGATTTTTCTTCGAAAGGAAGCTACTTTAAATCTTTAATAAAAACAATCATCTGAAATTCTTCGCAGATTACTATTATGAAATTCCATATTTTACGACCATATCAATCATAACTGTACGATGTTAACTGTATCATAAAAACAAAAAACATGAATATCAAAGGTACGATTTCTAGAAAGCAATCTTGATTAATCAAACTGTAAATATATTGAAAACTCTGCGTCGTTAAGTTCTTGGAAAAGAGATTTTGAAAAGGGTTTTTAATGCTGTTGACAGGTAATTACTAACTTCAAACACCAATTGGTCTAATGCCAATGTCAAAGAAATAATTTTATGTTCGGCGTTTTAACCTTGAAAACTTACAATATTACGAGAAGGTTAGTGACTGCTAGTAGATTTTCCTCAATAAAATAGAGTTCGTTAGGACAAATATTCATAAGAAACGTGAATGAAAAATCAGAAAAATGAACCTTATTTATGAAAAAAAAATCATGCTACGATATATGAGAACAATTTGTATTTTCAGTGCTTTTCTATGAAGCAGATTCAGTTACAAGTTTACAGCAAATTTTACGAGAAGAAAAAACTTTTTTAAAGTTAATGATTTATTTAGATTTCAATTTCTAAATTTCGACATGGAAAACATTCCTGTCCACAGTAAAATGCTATATGACATTAGGCTGTGGAAGTGAATATACGGTTCTCGCGGTTTCAACGTCCGATAATTGACAGATTTGTTTAACTGCGTAGGCTGCTGAACTGAGTCTACTCGCTAACTTATCAATATGAGGACCCCATTGAAGCTTTGCATCAAGAGTTATTCCTAAGAATACAGTAGATTCCATAACGTCTAGTTTTACATACCTGTTTAACATTGGGCAAGGTAAACTTAACGCATCGTGCCCCTCGGTGGAGACATTGTATGGGCTGATGAGAGTCAGAGAGATATTTGTTATACATGAGTGCAAAGTTGCTTTTAACCGCGTGCTCAAATTTGATGACCGACCAAGCGAAGGATTCTAAAATTGAATCACAAGCGCAGCGAGTGCTACAACAATTAGAATTCTGAGCGTTAGCGAGAGAATCAAAAGAGCACAAGGTCAAAAATCGTGGCACTCGAGTCTAACACGTAACTTTTAATGAGGTAGTGGAAAATGAGGTAAGCTTCCAAAAAAATCCCATAGATGGTGCTGTTTAAGAACGCTACACATTTTCGTAGTTT
Organism: Aproaerema taeniolella; assembly: GCA_949987775.1. Classification (NCBI taxonomy): domain Eukaryota; kingdom Metazoa; phylum Arthropoda; class Insecta; order Lepidoptera; family Gelechiidae; genus Aproaerema; species Aproaerema taeniolella. Next base: position 15,239,957 of record OX465261.1, on the reverse strand, counting down.
TCTTCAAAAATAGAGTATTTTATAAAATATCAACTGAAGTTTAAATTAAAGATCTCCCTGATACTATCATTTGGACATGATTGGAATTTAAAACACTTTGCAATGTTGTATTAAAAACCGATCTTGGATTTTGTTTCGCTCAAAAATCAAAACTAGAAATTGTGACTAGTACTTCTTACCATAGGTCATTCAAATGTCACAAGGTTGAGTTACGATGAAGTTATGTAATAAATATTTTCTTTATCAAGAAAATAGGTAAAGATGAGCCACTGATTCTCTGCCTACCCCCTTAGGAATTACTGACGTGAGCATATATGTATACAGGTTGAAAAAGAACCTCCTAGCTTTAAATGAAAATCCTGAACCAGTACCTATCACTTATTGAACACTTTTTTTATTTTTTTTTATTTAATTTTGACATGGTGTCGTTCGGCGCTGAGTATAGTGTTGGGCTCAGGTATACTTTAAAAATATGTTTTACCATATTAGGGATTTAAAAATGTACCCGACGTCAACGCGTTTCCGGGGTATATTTTCAAACTGGAAATTCCGTGTTGTGTTATTGCAAAATATATCAAAATATACTTCTAAATTCCTTTATCCCTACTGAAAATTATAAATGTAGGTAGATAAAAGCTGTTTATGAAAAAGCTTAAATTTTCAGTTTAATGGGCCTTTAAGTTTAATGAGACTTTAGTTTAATGGGACTTTAAGTTTAATGGGATTTTAAGTTTAATGTGACTAGTTTAATGGGATTACTTTAATGAAACTTTAAGTATAATGGGATTTTAGTTTAATAATGGGACTTTAAGTTTAATTAGACTTTAGTTTAATGGAACTATAGTTTAATGAGACTTTAAGTTTAAAAGACTAAGTTTAATGAAACTTAAAGTTTAATGACTCTATTTAGCTTTTTACGTACCTAATGAAAACTCGTTACTCGTTGTCAAAATTAAGCGGGCGTTCTGATCTAAATGAGTGAGTGTGTTGCCGTGTTGCGTTCGGGTATGTTTTCAAATACCTACGCGCGCGTTTAGTAATTTGAAAATCCGATGTCAACGCGCGCCAGTGACGTCACAGTGTTGGGTAAAGGTACATTTAAAAAAAATCTTGCCTTTTTTCGATTCGTTGTGGCTAGGTATATTTTCCAAATATGCGGTTATTCATTAGGTTGTAACATCCTAAACAAGTCAGCAAAAAATCAGAACTACCAGATTTAATGCAAGGTCGCTAGGCTTTCAAACTACAAGGTAGGTACAACCTTGTACCTGGCCTAATTATTTTTTTTACATTGTTAAATTACTGTCTTAAATTTATCTAAAGGTAAACTTTGAATACCATGACGCAACTTTGAAATTTCACTCTCAACGCGCCCAAAGAAGTTTCATTTCAAATACTCCAAGTTTGAAAAGGATGATGATGCTAACTGTACTTGGACGGGGGCGGTTTGGAATGAGGGCGGAATAAACTAACCCTGGATAGTGAGTGGGACCTGTGAGCGGATGGTCGTGGGTTCGATGCCAGGTTGAGGCCTGTATCACTATACATTCGTCTTTTAATTCGTATTTAATAGTTATCACTTGCTCAGCGGTGAAGGGAAACATCGTGAGGAAACCCATAACTCTAAAGGTTATTTCCGAAAGACCCACCAACCCGCATTTTAGGCCAGTGTTGTGGACTATGGCCTGAATCCCCCTTCATTGTTCGAGGGAGGCTCGTGCCACTCGGTGGGGACTTTACATTTAAAACTATAACTGTTAAGTAGTATTTTATAGGTCTACAAAGGTGACAGTTGTAGCTAGAAGAACTTGTATTGTAAATAAAGGCGTCACCATGGAAACCGCGGGCCAAAAGATCTTTGTAGACATGTAACGTGTATTTATGGTGTATTGGTGTGCGAATTCAAAAAAATACAATTTCGCAATAGTACATAGTTTTTACCGTGGAGGAATAGTAGGAGTTGCGTTCATTTTGAGTAACTGGCGGGAATTCCCAGCATAAAAGCAAGTTGGCACAAAGTGCCGGCTGCATATAACGGAATTTTTTTGTTATCTTTTGTCTAATCTCAACGCTGTTGAGCCATTTTTGTCTTTGTTCTGAATCTTTATGCACTCTGCAATAAAATAGCACAGCATTGTTGAGAACCTTTCTCCGCCAAACACAAGAAATCATGGACAACATAGTAATAGATTTATAAGAAATTATTTTAGCTTACTTGTGAAAAGATATGTTACATCCACCATACGATTCACTTGAACAAGTGTGAACACAACATCTTTCTACCATTTTGTCAGTATTTTAATTTAAAAAACTGGTAATCCTTGCCTTTACGAATTATTTTTATACGATTTAAAGCATGCCGCCATGATATTACGATGACACTTTACGGGATGCCAGTAGTAATAAATGGTTTGAAAAAAAAATTCGTTTTCTTTTGGTAATTTATGAAAAGATGACGAAGTTATTATGATTACAATTAATTTACATCAATTTGAACTGAAATTCATTTCAAATGCAACGTATTTCTTCGTTATTAATTTTTTTTTTTTGTTAAATTTATCCCTTTCGGGAAAGGCAAAGGAAACTATGTCCATACAGCCATGTCTTCAGTGAAAAATCTTCTTTCTTCAACTTAACCTAAGCCCTAAGCTCCTCATGTTCTGCGTAAAACCGGATAGCGTCTGTTTTACGAAAACTGGCGGCGAGAAGCACAACCGCGAGGATCTTTGTCGGTACCAAACGGAGCAGAAACACTGTTATCACTTGAATTTTTCATCACTACACGAATTTTAGTCAATTTACTGCATAATACACTATCACTATTAAACATTAAACAACTTTTTCACGCCGAAAACGAAAATTCAATTGACAAAGCAACCGCTCACGCCGAGTTCCCGCCAAAGACCCCCGTTATTAACTTCATTGTCAAAGCCGGACTTTTTTGATTAATGAAGTTTTTTTAAATTGGCAAGAAAAAAGAAAGAGACAATCCGCCTCGCACATCGGTGTCCCTTTCGGTTTCAATAGAGGCTGTCGGAGAAGCAGTCGAAAGTGTGTAATTGAAAAGTGTAATACGATTTTTCTAAGTAATCGGTCCTTTAAAAGAGAAAGTACTAAGTCCATGTTATCCTCTTAATAAAACAAATGAACAGAGGACTTTGACATTACTGTGACAGACTGGCAATTGAAAATATTATCTCAAAATTGATTGATTGAAATATTCAGAGGAGAACCTATTTATATCGTGTTTTAGTTTGAGGATATGTACAAATAAACGCCAGGTTAGATCGTCAGAATGGGTGCTTTGGCGGTGCTAATGTGGAAGCACTTGGCTCAGCGCAAGATGAACCCTTTTATGACTGTACTTGAAATATTTGCGCCCGGAATATTATTTATAATAGCAATCGCAACCAAGGATATGTTTTTGATATTGGTTCAAAGGAGTTTAAATCTTAAAAAACAAGAGCAAAATTATACTACAACTTATCTGCGAACTGGCGTAAGAATATTAACATACTGCAGCTCGAGCACGTGATGATGGTAAAACTTCACTTTGATTGCCCCGCACAAAGGCTTGCTCGCCCTCTGGCGTTGTCAATGTTGATATTTTGACATAGGACTGCAGCGCATTACGCGCGCTATCACCATCGTACTCGAGTTGCAGATGACAGTGCATTAAATTACTTAATTTTTGTTGCTTTAATAAAAAAATTAAACCGACTTCAAAAAAAGCAATAATAAAAGACAACATATAATTTAATGTTAGTTTTTTATTAAAAAGTTCATTTATTTCTCAATTTTTAGTGTGAATAATAGAAAGTACCTATACGAGAAACATTGTAAGTGCCTATTAAAATTCGAGGGTTGCCTTCGATTTCTCTGGGATTCCATCATCAGATCCTGACTTGGTGACAATGGGACAACGTCTGGAGAATATTTTTTTGAATATTGAGTGTGTGGTTCTGTATTTCTTCTTGCCGCTGCAGTTGTTGACGATCTTCGATCAACTATAGAAAACTAGATACACAGTCCCATACAAAATGAAATTTGAAAGTGTCCTAACTACAATACGTACTTAGATAGTTGTATACCACTTCATGTATTATGAAAAAGTTCTAAAGTGTCAAACATTTTAATCTAATTTAAACCTTAACGTAATATTTTAAGGTCGAAAATAAAATCTGTTTAATTTGTAAAATACCACTTTGGGTTTTGAACAAAGGATAACGTAAGACAATTTGATGACACTGGCTGTCACGTAGAACATGGGAGGAGTGGAGTTGCCTTTGTTAATTTTAAAAATATATTAGTTGGGTCGATTTCACATAAAAAATCTTCGTACAAACTTTTTAACAAATTCAAAATGCTACGAAATGGTGTGGTTTTCTTTTTAACCCCTGATTGTGTTGTGTATGTATAGGAGCATCATAGCTCTTAAACTGATGATGTTAATGGTGCAGTTTATTTTATTCGAAAGCTTCTTCTTGCGCTGGATTTCAGATATGATTTATCAAAATTGGTTCAGCCGTTTACTTTTATGTTAGTTTTTATGGTCTTTTATTATTAAAAAAATCACATTCATTTCAAATTAACCGACGATTAATATACATTACAATTGATAATCACAGCCGCCGCCATTCTTCTTAATTATTGCTTATAAACCTAATATTCTATGCTTATTTTTTATGAAATATGAAATAACTTATAAAAAAAGAAAAGAACTGTGTCTTTCCCGATTACACATATATTATGTTTTGCTTATTTAAAACTTAGTATAATTTTTTGAACAGAAATGACCTATTGAGATTTAAGAGAGGAAATTAGCTATGAAACTGAATAGATATTTAAGTACAAGTAATAATTTATTTTAAAAAAAGCAACTAACTCAAAAAAAAACATTTGTCTTCTTCGCTGTCATCGTCTTTGTCCTGAAGATGAAATATATTTTTTTTATTTTATTCAATACAAGAAACTCCAAATCAAAAGTGATAAAAAGGTACATACTATTTGAGGTGCAGCTGTTTTGTGTAACCTTTTGACTCCTTTTGTAATGACATACGAGTCACTTTCTAAAAAATGCTTGGAGCAAAAGACACTACTTTGCGACGGCTAGAAAAAATCTTCATATCTTTGACGTGCGACCACGTATGTCCACTGTCCACAGGAAAACTAAAAATCCAATAAAACTTTATGTTTGTAAACGTCACGCACGTTAAATTTTTTATTAATTCAATTTTATATGATTAATGGTTTTGCCATAATACCTTTAATGTAAGTATAGAAAACAGAATTAATACATATACTCTTTACACTTAAATTTTATAACACAGATGAAAATTAAAAAAAAAACACTATATAAAAAAAAGCGTCTCTATTTGTTTTAGAACAGAGTCACTGCATAACCCGAACAAATGATGTTGAAATACAACGGTATGGATTTATAAGTTCCGCTAGTGTCTATTCAATTTAAAGGGTTATACTCTCGCCGAATGTTATTAAATTAAACTAAAAAAATGTTTTATAACCTTTTCTTGGCCAAATACCAAGATAATTTCAATTCACATATAATAATTACAAAACTACTTATTTAAAAAATGTAATTCCATATTCTTTTAATGTTCTGGAGGTGTGATTTTTACAATTTTTCACTGCGCACTGAGGCATGCTTACTTTCGGAACGAACGAATGCTACTAAACGAAAAGACAACCCAAAACGTCAAGTGGGTGATCATTTAGTGAGGGAACTTTTTTGTTGTGGATTGTGTATCTAGTTCTTTATAGTTGATCGAAGTTGACGATACAGCCTTGCCTCTAAATCAGGGGTTCCCAACCTTTTTTTGTCTACTGCCCACTTTAAGAATAAATTATTTTTTAACGCCCCCCTTTTTAAACATACTTAAAAACTGCTAAGTACTTATAACTGATTATTGAAACGCAACTTTATAGTATTCGGACAGAGTATCTTTTATTGAAAATAAAACAAACATAATCAATTCTTATATAAAAACTAATGTGAAGGTTGAATCTGATGCTGTTCAATAAGTTTGTTGATATCAGGTTCCAATTTACTCAAAAACAGCCGCAAGTCGCCACGTTCGGTAACACGCAAACGATTTCTCTTTTTAGTAAGCAGCGTTGCCACAGCACTAAAACCACGTTCACACAAATATGACGATGGGAATGCTATCAAGAATCGTTGAACAATTGACCACAATCCAGGGTACAATTGCAGGATCGGTTTTTGAAGCCAAAATTCTTGATATCCATTTTTGAACTTGATTTTTATTTCTTCGTTTGTTGTCAATTCTATAAGTTCTTCTTCCAGCTGAGGTGACATTGCTATGTTGACATTTGAAAACGGATCCAACAACCAGTCTGGTATTTCCAAGTTTAAAATGTCCTGGTATCGTTCGGTGAAGTCAATGTGGAGGTTTTCCAAATGTTGGCAGTAGGCAAACAAGTCGTCGTTACTCCAGGATACTGATAAATTCGGAAAATTGTGAAACTCACGTCTGCCCATATTCTTTTTGTGCAGAAGCAGTTTGGCTGCGAAAGCAGCAACGACATTTTTTGTTTTAATTAAATTTAGTTCATCGCCTTGCAGTTGGAGGTTCATGTCGTTGAACAATTTATACAGGTCTGTCATGTAAGCTATATCATTCTTTGATGTTATGAGCTTGTTGCGCAGTTCTGTATCTTTAGTTTCCAAGAACTCTATCACAGAGTCAAACAGGTTGTAAAATCGAATCAGACAATTGCCTCTTGACAGCCAACGAACTTCAGTATGAAGCAATAAACGGTTGAAATCTTCGTCATTAGTAACACAAAGCTGATGAAATAATCTATCATTCAAAGAGCTGCTACGGATTTTATTGACTGCTTTGATGACATATTGCAGTGATTGAAATAGTCGTTCACTTAAGTTTCTAGCAACCAAATGTTGTCTATGAATAACGCAATGTATAGCAAGGACATCTGGAATTTTATTTTTTAAGTACGCTATGAAGCCTTTATGGCGCCCTGTCATAGCCGGAGCGCCATCCGTAGCAACTGATATAATATTTTTCAAAGGAATCTCTTTCTCTTCACAAAACTTTTCCAATGTATTGAATATGGTTTCGCCTTTTGTATCTGTCTCCAAATTTCTGGCAAACAATAGTTCTTCACGTATTTTCTCATCTTTAATAAACCTCACGTAAGATAGCAACAACGCTTCATTAGTTGGTAAAGTGGACTCATCGAGCTGAATTGAGAATTGACTAGTCCTCAGATGATTGCACAATGATTCTTCAATGTTTTCAGCCATTTCATCAATTCGTCTTTGCACAGAATTATTACTCAAAGGAATTTTTCGGATAATATCTGCGGCCGGTTTATGAAGCACAGTAGTTATTACTTCCTTTATTGCTGGCAAAATTAACTCTTCTCCGATGTTGTGTGGTTTGCCTTTTTGAGCAATTAACAGAGAGATATTGTACGAAGCTCGAAGTCCGTCGTCATCTTGCTTAGCAGCCGCCGAAAATAGTTTTGATACACTTGGCTGAATATTATGCTTCTTCTCTAGGTCTTGAAAATATGCTACATTCTTGTCTTTCTTATCTGGATGCATTTTATTCAAATGATCTTGCAGTCTTGAAGGCTTCATTGCTTTGTTCGAAAATGTTTTTAGACATAGAAGACACAAAGGCGACGATGGGTTTGTGGGATTTTCAATAAATTCGAATTTAATATATTCCGCAGAGTATTGCCGTCTCTTCTTTTTTACTCCCGACATTGTTTTGTTTTGAGAAATACGTAAGTGTTATAATGAAGTACTGCTTATCTATTATGCGCGAAACCGCAAATGAAAGTAAAATAAATTTACGTCGTTTATATAGGATTGCATAAGCAGCACGCACCAACAGGAATAAGACAAACGTGCATAAACTCGTTTATCTCATTCGACGCCCAATCGTACTCGACAAGCAAGAACAAGTATTATAGAACCAGCCGATTGATACAGGAATGTACAAATCGGATTATTTAACAAAAACTTGTTAAAACATGATTGCCCGCGGTCTATTATATCGAACCGAGTTTGAGCTATATCTTAATTAATATTAGTTGATGTTCACAAGATGTAGTCGAGAGTCGAGAGCTCAGTCGGTGTCTAAGAGTCTTCCTAGCTAGGTAGATGAAATTATAAATCGACCCCAAAGCCCTACACAACGCCCCCTTTTTTTTCTGGGTCTCTTACCGCCCCCCTTTAGGCCTGCAGCGCCCACAAGGGGGCGTTATCGCCCACGTTGGGAAAGACTGCTCTAAATGATCATTTCCTTGGGTCACGCCGTAGTGAAAGTGCATTCCTGCGTACTCACTAAGAATAAAATTACTCGGGTTTGCTGCACGAATGTAATCCAAATTCACTAAGCAACTAAGGTCCATAAAACAAACACAAGTCAGTCATTAGGCAAATCAGAGTTCTGTAACACAAGCACAAGTCAGTCGTAAGGCGAATCAGAGTTCTGTAAAACAAGCACAAGTCAGTCGTAAGGCAAATCGGAGTCCAGTGAGAGTACGGAATAAGTTTGAAATAAGCATTTTTTATCACTTGGTCGGATTCACAAATGTCGAATTCGCACTTCGCCGGAATACAGTCAAGAAGAAAAACAGGTGTTACCCTTAATTTATATTTAAAAAATATTTAATTTACACAACCGCTCTAAGCAATCCATCGAGGAAATTTTACTGCTTGAGCAATCGGATATAATTTTATCAATTATCTTTTTGCTTATCTTTTTGGACGTCAAGAGATCAGAAATAATGTAGTAAGATCACACGCGACAGCAGTGTATGACTGAGGATATGGTGGCTTGGATAAGACAAAAGGCTGGAAGGACCTGGGAACAAGGACAGAGGATAGAAAAACGATCCTTTTGTAACTGTTCTTTGTGCAATTCACCTTAAAGTGCACTTCAAAAACCATTCGGCCTACGGTTTGAAAATTTGATAATCTTTATCAAATTAAACGATCAGTTTGCTAAAATGTATCACTGATCGTTCAATTTGATATTGTTTAACGCTTTTCAATATGTTTCACTAACGCCGGTTAACAAATTTCACAATTTTCAGTACTCATTAAATGACTCAGTTTTGGAAAATGTCCCCGTAATCCGTGATTTAGGAGTTTTACTCGATTCTAAACTGCATTTACACCATCATATCGACCACATCACTGGCAAAGCATTCAAACTATATGGCTTCGTGATGAGAATGAGCACAGATTTCGAAGAACCTAGCACTTTTCTTTACCTTTACAAAACTCTCATAAGATCGCAACTAGAATACGCGACAGCCATATGGAATCCATTTTACGACAAATACAATAAAAAAATCGAAAAAGTTCAACGTAAGTTCCTCCGCTCAATAAACTACAAATTCTTCCATAGCAAATCTTCTTATATAGAACTTACTTATTAAATTTAATCTGGTATCACTAAACTCTCGTAGGAATATGTTGGACGCCGTGATTCTGTATGACATAGTGCACAATATGTTCGATTGTAACATGCTAACTAACAGTACCGAGCGGTTATCAACGCATCCGTGATAAATACCCCCATGAACTCTTCTCTCTCAGAAGAACAGAACTAATGCCGGTGCGTGGGCTCCTCTCTACAGGCTTATGAAATCCTATAACGAGCACCTGCACGAGCTTGACTTGTTTGCGCTTTCTAAAAACTCTTACAAAAATAAAGTTAAGCTTGTTTGCTCAAACAAAACTGATACCTAATTTTTAAGTTGATGCCTTGCCCAGTGAATTAATTTCGATCCCAAGATTACTATAATGTGTCGCAGGGCTGGGCAAGGTATCAAATAATCTGAGATAATACAAGTATAAATATACACACACACACACACACACACACATATACACACACAGGCACACAAAAACACACATATACATATATATACATACACTTCATTGCTCCCTCTTAAACTCATTGCTTATTTTTGTTTTTATTGCTCATATGAATGTTTTATTATAATGTTGTTACCACAATACGTAACTTCTATCATCTAGTTTAAAACTTCTTACCATAAATTCTCCTTTATAACGTGATAATGTGTTGATGCACATGATCTGTTCTACCTCTTTTTTATATATTTACCACGAGGATTACGTAGCTGGTTATACGATTACCAAACCCGTTGTTTCTATATAAGTTTCATTGTTTATCTGTTTGTAATCCCAAATAAAATAAAATAAATAAATAAAATAACAGGACGATAAAAACAAGCTAAAACAAATTTTTTTGAACATACCATTTTCTAAGCTCATATTTTTTAATAAGTCACGCACCAGCTTTCGCGCCGTGCGATACAAATCATGTATCTAATGTGATACTTTTTAGGGTGACGGGCCGATTTCATCGTAAAATCGCAAATGAAGACCAATGTTTTTATTATTTTTTGATAAGCTGGGTAGTCATTGAAGTTTTTGAAATGAGTTTGAACCTATGGAACAGCCATTTAGTATTTTTAGGAGATTTTTGAAAATTATCCTCCGTTCATCGAAAACCATAAAGGTCATTGGGCAAAATCTGTACCAATTAGTGAAGGTTTCGCCTACAGAAACAAAATTACTTTTAAATTAATAAGGTACATACATCCCACGTTTCATTTCAAAAATATATTTTTTTAAATCATGGAAACAAAATATTACAAGTGATTTGAAAGTTGAAGATGTTTATTCCAAAGAAAAAATTCATAGAAATTTATTTTATTGTTATAAATATTGATGAAATATAATAAATCTCAAAAATAAATAAATTTGTATTTTACAAATATCTACTTACAGAATTTTATTTTTTTCATCATGAACAATTTATTAAAATACTCTACACTATTTTATTTCTTAATGCGACCCACATATTCGTAAACCATAAATAAATGTCTAAACATTCCACATTAATTTATTTCTGAAGGCCGTGGGTAAATTTTTCTCATACTTAAGTGCCCAATGATCTTTTCAGTTTTGGCTGTTTTTTTTGATAACTTCTAATTAATTCTGTGGCATAGTTTATTTATCACATGAAAGGGTGACTCAAGGTGACCATGCTGCAAACAAAAACAATTGAAAATTTTCACTATTAAACTAGTTATGATTTTTTTAAGTAGCGCTGGTAGAAAATTCGAAAAAACGCTATCAAAAAATCATTACTTCTAAACTACAAAAAATCGCGGAACATACATAGGGTATTTTCGGTGAATCGAAACCAGGGGGGGTGAGTAATCTAAGAACATTCTTAGACGTCACGTGTTGGATCACCCTGTATACGTAATTAAATACTAAAACCGGTCTAAATTCGCGTTCAAATCATGATTTTACCTATTTAGACCCGTTTAAGTATTTAATTATGTGTTCAAATCGTGCAAATTTAAAGTGTTACACTCTGTATTTCATCTAAATTGGGTTAGCCGTGAGTTATGAGGCGACTGAGGGGGGTAAATATATTTTTTAAAATAAAATGTAGAGTTATTTATAGCGCTTTCTGATCCTACTTCCTCCTTAGGTATCATGTTAGTATAGTCAAGTATGAGGCAAACATTAGCTGGAGTTTTCAAACCACCCAAATGACCTCTGACTTTGGTTAAACGATTTATGGTCAATCGACAATAGCCGGGCCTCTGAAGCACGAAAACTCTTGTGATACATTGTCATTATAGTCACCCATTTCTGCTCGTGTGTACGTTGGTAAACCTCACTGATAAGTTCAGTTAATGGCTAAGCGATCGCCTATGGGCTGTGAGCGCTAGTCGGCATGGTTAATTACACAAATACACATCATTGTAAGATATAATCCATTCTAATCAAATGTCTGAAAGATCTGAACTATGACGAAACGGAAATATACTTACGATAATATGTTGATCAAACAAAACACAAAAATGAGTATACACACATACATAGACATACACACATACAAACACACACTAGTTGTATTATGTACTTCTTTCAATTCTTTAGCACAAGGAATCCTAGTTTGGAATCCTGTCTCCCGCTTACATAAAATAGTATATTATGAATGCAATTAATAACTACAGGGCTTTAGGTAAATCATTTTCAACCTCTCGGGTGGTAAATCAGCTCATGAAACTGAACATCTTTCCCAAGGAACAAGGGTCGAAGTATGAAATAGTACATTATGCTACAAGTGTGCTAAGTTGGATATTACATAAGAGGCGAGTTTAGAGCCCGAGTCGAAGGCGAGTGCTCAATGGAGCCGAGAATGAAATATCCAATGCACACGCGTGTCATACGACGTTTTTCAACACATTTGCGAGGAAAGAAAGAAATACAAACTTTGCTTTGATATTGACGGCAACAAGCTATCACTTGCATGTTGCGCCTCGGAAAGTATTTCTGGCGGTGTACCCACGTAGGTTTCCTGATCTGCACTAGAAGAAGACATTTTTTGTGTTGTATTTCTGACAATAATAACAATCTGATGAATACAAATGCCGTTTGTGAAAACCAAGTGAAAACATCTGAAAAGAGGCGCGATTTTTTATTTTTTCGCTCGCAAAATGAGATTCACATTGACAAGTATGCCATGCCATACAGCCAAATAATAAAAAAATACTTAAGTATATATTTTCATGTTTTAGCATAAATAAATGATAATTTTCTGTAAAATTTAAATGAATAAGTCGAATTATATTTTTATTTACAAATAGTTTAATATTTACACTTAATTTTAAATATAAAATAAGATCGGATCTCTTTGCTGAAATTTAGAAAAAAATAACCATTACGTACTAGTGCTTTACTTTTATTACTCACAGGCTGGGTAATACATATTATTATGAACCTTAAAACAATGACATAAGACCCACTTTATGAGCAAATGTGTTGAAAAAAAAATGTTGACTTCCCATACAAAATGCGCTATCAGCGTCAGCTTTACCACCCAAGAGGTTGAAAGTGATTTACCTAAAGCCCTGTATATAAACTATATAATTATGTATTTGGGGGAAGTAAAGTATATAAGTATATTTTTTTATTTTTTTTATTTGTATATTCAAGTAATGATCTCTAAGCTGAATGCTCGATCGACAGGATCCATCACCCCTGGCGCAATGGAAGTGGGAACCAACCTTGGTAATGTTCACTCCTGACTCCGAACTCGCTAATAACTTGTTTGAAGAAGTTGGAAAAATGTTGTTACTGGAGAAGCTCAATACAACGCCAAGTAATTTTTTGTTATTTTTTATTTTTATTTGATACAAGTGTCGTAAGTAATGTGTAACGTGCTGCCATCGATTTTTGTTCAATTAATATTAAGGTATACAGGGTGATTGTTTAATTAGAACGCAAATTTTTCTTACGGTGTCACTAACGTTGATAGAACGTAAATAAGGAGAATTTTTTTTATCCCCTCTATTCGGAAAGTGTCGCTTTGTTCCTCTATAAGTGGGAGCAAAAGAGCACATTTCTGTTAAGAACTCTTGTACGGGTGTAAATGAGCTTTTACGCCCGCCAGAACATCATTGGCGGACGTAAAAGAGATTTATTTAGAACATGTGTCTTTCTTAGAAATCGAACGCAAATCGTATAAATACCGGTTGGTACGTGTTAATTGAAAAAAAAAACGCGCAAATTAAGTCTCAGTTCTTGTAATTTATTTTCTCATAGAAAGGGGATCTTCTTCTTCTATTGTGTCGATAGCAAATCAAATTTTATGGCCCAAAACTTTGCCACCTTTACCGCACGGTTGCCGCCATTAGACCTTCCCGGGTGCAGGTGGCAGGGAAACACTGCGTTACCGTGCTTCAGATGTTGGATCTCGGCAATAAGCGACAGCCCTGGTATGTGTGGCTTACTCTGGTTTGCATCTCTGTGGGTCTCTTGCACGCATAATATATAGCAATGGAAGTCGCGGCACAATTCGGCAAGAACTTCCGCCTTGTTTTGAGAGAACCCTACTATGTTTATGGAGATGACGCGCAAAGTTGGCTTTAAAGTGGACTGCCATATGCCAAGGTGGATTTTTTGATTTGCCATCGCGTTGAAAAGATTCGCAAATCCGCTTTGAGTGCTTTGCGGATTGCCCAGAGTGCGCCAGACGTAGCAGGAATTTTCGTACGTCGTTCGGGGAGGCTCTTTTCGTGGTTTAAAAGTAGAGTACAGAAAGGGGATGAAAAGTAGAGTGTATGACTCGAGAGCAAATTATTTTTACCTCGGGCGATGTACGCTCAGGATTCTACGTTAGAATTCTTTGCTTCGCTCGTGGTTCAAAGTAGCGCCCTCGCCGTAAAAATACTTCTTTGCTCTGTTGTCATACAATATACTATTTTTCCAAAGTTTTTAGATTTTGATACCCCTTTTTAACGTCTTAGACTTCGATCAACTATAGTTGATCGAAGGTCTTAGAGGATGAATTTTGTAAAACGCAAAAACACGGGTGTCACAAATTGTGTTGAAGAGTACTATTACCAAGTTTCAAATCGATTGGACGTGTTCTTTTCCATAATTTTTTTAAAATTTATTTTACTTCTGACGATCTAACTTGAAATTTTTATAAGAAACGGTATAAAACAAAAAAATACCGGTCTTTTTTATTATGAGATAGGTTAACTCTTGACCTCAATCTGGACCAAGGTCATAGATGAGGTCGACGATGGAGCGAGTTAACCCAGAAAATGCGTATTAAGGCACTGGTACTCCTATGCACCGACGGAACACAGCAAGCTGTTTGGCGTCGGACTTCAGTAGGAGGGTGGTCGCGAATCAGACGGCCCTTCAAAGAGCCTACCACACCGCATGAGACCATAGGACGCCACCTCAGATTCAGAACAAATTGAGGTGTCGTTGCATGGGGTAGATTAATAGGAGGCAGGCCTCATTTGTGTTTCCTTAGTCGCCTCTTACTTACTACCCCTAGACTACCCCCCCTGAGGGATACTAGATAAGTAACCCTCAGTTTATGTCAAACTTGACGTTAAGTCGTTTAACTATTGAGGCTCTGCCTATCCTAACATGTATAATATGCGTGAGTATACATAATGCATTAAAAGAACATCGGCTTACTTTGTTCCAGTTAAGGTTCAACCAGGGATCGAACCCGCTAATCATTAGACATCTATTGTTTTTTAAAACTCCCACAAAAAAGGTGTTTGTTATAAGTGTCAATTTTACAGTTAATTTATATTTTGCAGCTGCATTTTCAAAAGGATACTATGGATTTCCAAGAGCATTGCTGTATAACGTTACTGATTTTGCATTGAAAATCGCAAATACCTCTGCGATAGTTATATTCGAGGTAATAATTTATTCGTTTCGACATAAAGGAAGGACAAACAACAGAGCTTTAACCAGTAGAGGTATCTAGGGCAATCACTTTCTTACAACATCACAGTGATTTTGTACTGGTTTTCGATTTGTTGTATTTGTCTCCGTCCCGAATAACAGAATAACTATTAAAAACATTGGAAAATTTTCGAAAAACAATTCCACGGGAACGAAATCCCGGGCGAAAAGCTAAGTAGTTCTCCATATATTAATATTTCGTTACCGATTTCTGAACTTTCCCCTCCCGCCTCTTTATGAATTGCCTAAGATTATTATGTAGGGTATCAATGAAAGCGTTTTTCAAGTAGTCCTAAGAATATATAATTATAATGACAACTTTGTTTGATAAATAACATGCCGAAAAATTTGTGGGGCTCTTTCAGTATTTCCAAAAATCCTTTTCACTTTTTCAGTGGTTTATTGAAGTTTTTTTTTCAGGATATGGAAGGCATTACTTGGCCAAGCCGCCTCAACTACACCATCTGTAAGAAGATGCACAGATTTCAGCATGTAGCTGTACCTTTGGACATAAGCATCATAATCCCTCATTGGGATCCACGTGAGTTTTAATCAAGACTAGCTTTTAGCCCGGGACTTCATTCGCGTGGGAATTTTTTCGTAAATTTTCCAATGTTTTTAATAGTTATTCTGCTATTCGGGACAGAGACAAATACAACAAATCAAAAACCATGAAAATCGGTCCAGCCGTTCTCGAGTTATAAGTGTTCGAACAAACCCGACTTTGTTTTATTATATTATTATATAAGGTAAGATAAGATTACCGTCTCAATGAAAATGTTTGTGGGAGGACATGGCTGGCAATGCGGAGGTGCGGAAAACGCCCGACAAACAACATAATATAACCGTCTCAGCTTGGAACGCTCGCATTTTGGGATTTTAAGTATTTTCTTGTTGTCTCGCTGATGCCGGGCTGCCGTGCCGGCCCGCTTTATGCGAAACATAGTTTCAGCGTTCCGGCGAAATGCCGAGTTTTATTTTTCCAAAATTACGCGTTTATGTGTCAACGCTTCCTACCCCAAAATCTTCATAAACTAGATTCCCTAAGTTTTGTTTTTTCAAGAATAGGCCTGGTTTTTACTTCTTAAAAGTTAAGACTTTTTTTGGAAAAAATGTTGACTTTTAGTTTCAAATATCTTTTTGGGCAACCTGCTGCTGGTGTCCAAAGGGTCTCGGTTTAAAGTGTAGGTACTAGGATGCGCTTTAATAAAAGGCAAACACCAATGCACACAGTGGTTTATTGGACAACGCAGAAAAAATTCACAAAACTTTTTTTATTCACAGCTTATATGTAAGTCAGCAGGACACTTTAATACCTACTGCGTTTCAAAAAAGCCTAACGCTATCTAACAGATCTTAAAGTAAATAATTGGACAAGAACATTGCTTGATTTAGTACGTCAGTTGTACATGGCGCCCTACAAGGGCAAGTTGCACTTTCTTTGTCCTTAAGAAACTGTTCAGATTACATAAGAAGGTTATTGCAATAACCTTTCCACTCGGGTCTCATACAAAGGGTATGTGGGGTCACATCTTTGGTCCGTATTACAAAACGCGACTCTCACTCTGATCCAGTCGTCTTTGTCATTTTGAAAGTGAGAGAAAGAGTCATTAATACTTAAATATAAATCAAGACTTAAGTCTCCTTGTGTGATACGGCCTTAGAGCTCAAAAATCGTCATTATCACCTGCTAGTTGCTGATCAGCGGATGAGGCTCTGACGTAAAACAGCCCGTAAACACAATTTTGACTTCGTAAAAATAAAAATAAATATATAAACTGCAATAAAAAGGCCATATCATTGGAAATATAATTTACAACCCACGTTTTAGCGTCTGAAAATATTCCAAGCTATGAATAACTGTACTTCACGATACAATACGGTTTTACTCAGGTTACTGAAAATCGGCGGCGGGTCTATACATATATTTTCGATCCTATACGAAGAATGAGGCATAGTAAGTTAAACAGGAATGAATAGCAAAAAACCGGAAAAGTATCATTTTTCTCACCGTTTTTTAGCTGTCAAAAGTTATGCCTATCCCTGGACTCTTGGGACTTTTCAGAAATTAATCGAGAAGCTAAAAGATACATGTACACACATTTTCAGCTTGTTTGGAATTTTTCCGAAGTCAAATGCTAAAGTTCCTGGAGTATGGTATGACGCAGATTTTCAGTATCTTAAGTAAAACCGTGTTATTTGTGAATTATATTATATAACACTTACGAATTATTTTATGGTAATATGAGTAACTTTGTTAAAAAATATTCTTGCATTTATTTTATTTTTAGAAGAAATAAGTGAACCGTTTATGCATCTGCAGTGGGCTATAGACACTAGTTACTTGAAATTGATTACCGGCAAACCTATTAACATGGTACGTAATTTAAGATTTATAGATACTTACACGTTTTATACATTAACAAACTTAATAATCAATCAGAACAGGTTTATTGAACGTCAATTAGTTAGAAAAAAATTCATAAATAGCCGAGATCACCGACATAGCTCGGCGAATTAGTTAGCTTAAAAGGCAGTGATGACCATCAGGATGACGCACCAAAGTGACCTATCAGCTTTAAAATACTACAAACATCTAATACCTATTTGATACTGTTTGATGACTTTGTTTAAATATTTGGTGCCTAATATGAAAAATTATCTCAGAAGTGGTCTTTTTAATTCCGCGTACGGACTCCGAATTTTCCTTTTCATGTTACAATGATTTAATATCTATTTGGTACTACACATTTGTTTTTTTAATAGACTTTTAGAGTTATAAATAAAAATGCTATGAATAAAAAAGATTTAGCAAAACAAAACAAAGGAGTTGTAGTAATTCAATGCAATGCGAGATATACGCATTACAGTCTGTCCGCTAGATTTCCTTGGCAGCAATTTAAAAAACAAAATTGCGGACCTAGTATTATTAAAGCTCTAGGATATTATTAAAGATCTTTTTTTTCAGACTGTTGCATTAAATAATAACGATACTCAACCAAGTGATTATTCATTATTAATTCATTTTACTTTAGATATGCTCTGTGAGTGGTCAAATATAATTCCGATTGTTTGTTTCGTAAACAGACTCGTCGAGGAACGTACCTATGGCATACAGGTGTGTAAACTAAATATTTTAACAAAATCAAGGGAAAAACATTTCAGCCGTGTTTTTTTTTATTATAAGATGGGTTAACTCTCGACCTCAATCTTGACCATAAGGTCAAAGATGAGGTCGACGATGGAGAGAGTTAACCCAGAAAATGCCTATAAAGGCACTGGTACTCCCACGCACCGACGGAACATAGCAAGCTGTTTGGCGTCGGACTTCGGTAGGAGGGTGGTCGCGAATCAGACGGCCCTTTACAGAGCCTACCACACCGCATGAGACCATAGGACAACTCCTCAGATTCAGAAAAAAAAAGTATCGTTGCCTGGGATGGATTACTAGGAGGCAGGTCTCATTTGTGTTTCCTTAGTCGCCTCTTACGACACCCACGGAAAGAAATGGGGTGGTATTATTCTAAACCACACGGAAAAAAAAAATCCGCGTAGTGCGAAGCCCGGAGTACTTTGACTGACATTTTTGATATATTATATATGTTATATGATACAGATATTATATGATGAGTTGAGTATGCTGAGTTGAGATATTATATGATGAGTTGAGTATGCTGGGCTGACGTCATCGCAGCAGTCTCACCGGCACCTGTCTTTAACTGGAAAAGTATTGAGGAACTAATTAATTAATTGTAGTACTATTTGTCACTATTTCCGGAACTATTTATTGGCATATGTAAAAACGTTCAATTCCGTGATGAGGCTTCTGGGGTTATGGTCACAACGTAAAGTTGCAAATTACCTAGCAACTGAAAATTCAGTTGGCGGTTTGGCGCTACCAGTCAAAGCAGCCGTCATTAATGTAGGTATAAAATTGGGATATTTCTCAATTTCGCCATCTGAACGGATAAAATGGCGACCATTCCATCGACACACAATTGAAGTTACAGAATTGGGGCCCAGCAGATGCCCCTTAACTTTAACTTGGAGCATCGAATGTGCTAAGAATCCGAAGATTATCATCATATCAGCCTATTACAGTCCACTGCTGAACATAGGCCTCCCCCAAGGTGCGCCACTTTGCACGATCCTCCGCTGTTTTCATCCAGCCACTACCCGCTATCTTCTTTAGGTCATCTGACCATCTGGCTGGGGGGCGTCCTACACTACGTTTGCCAAGACGTGGTCTCCATTCGAGAACCTGTCTACTCCAACGCTCGTCGGTTCTGCGACAGACATGGCCAGCCCACTGCCACTTTAGCTTGCTACACTTTTGGATAATATCCATCACTCCGGTTTTCTGTCGGATGACCTCGTTTCGGATTCTATCCCTTAGCGAGATACCGAGCATGGAGCGTTCCATTGCTCGCTGAGCGACGTGCAATTGGTGGGCCAACCTCACTGTCATGTTCCTCGTTTCGGCTCCGTAGGTCATGATATTTGATATTTGTAGTCATGATTATCCGAAGATTATAATTTTTATTATTTTCAGGAAACGTTACGTATGGCTGGGGCGCCGTACAACATGATAATGGCATCCCACATTGGCAACTCAATGTTTTCTGGTTTTATTTACGCGCTAAGTGGAGTAAGTCATTTGAAATGGCCAATAAATTCTCTCGCGCCAAATACCCATGAAATTTTCTTTTTTCTTTTTTTTGATCTTCACTATAGCTCCTTGATTTCTTTCGCTTTGGTCATTAGCTTTTTTCCCTCGTCATGTAAGTATATTTTAATATTTACCTAGTTTATTTCTATAATAGTCGTAATTAAAACGTTGAACGGCGGATTGTGTAGCGTCCATTAGATCTTGTTGCGCTGAACTGGGAGTGAAATAAAGAATCCGGGGATGATTAGACACTTTGCCTAATTCACTACTTTTGTTCATTCGTAACTTTCTCTAATTCGACACTTTCTTCAACCGGACTTATTCCTTTTTGGTTACTTTTCCAACTGGCTACTTTTATAAATGTACACTCAATTACTTAATTTGAAGTTACAAATTTTTAACCCGAATATGGTGAAGACAAAAGGAAAGGTTATAATTTTTACACTTTGTATATGCAATTATGCATGCAGTAGTAATATTGCCAAGACCCAGGGCCCGCCAGACCTTATTTATTTTCTCAAGCGTAAAATATACTGTATATGGTAGTGCTACTATGTACTTTGAGAGTAAGCATACCTGCTAATCCGAATCGTGGGCCATACCAATATCCTGTGCTAAGTGTACGCGAAACGTCATCAAATTCTAATGACATGTCGTGTAAAGTAGTTAATTATAAGTATCATATTTAGAAGTAAATATGTAGACTTCATGTTTCCAAGTTTTTAATTTAATAAATAAAATACAAGTCAAAATTAATTGTCATACCTTTTTTTATTTATTTATCTTAAATATCTAAATATATAAAAGGAGAAACTGACTGACTGACTGACTGACTGACATATCAACGCACAGCCTAAACGGCTAAACGTAGGCACTTGAAATTTGGAAGGGACGTAGCTTAGGTACCATAGAGGTGCACTTAGAAAGAAATTCCCGGGAACGGGAATTAGCGGGAAAATCCTTTTGTATGAAAAATCTAAACCGCTTAAGTTAGACGCTTGAAATTTGGCATGCAGGTACCTTAGTCAACTTAAAGCTTAGTTGCAACAGGATATTGCAAAATTCCTACGGGAACGAGAGTTAGCGGGAAAAAACATTTGTATGTAAAAATCTAAATCTTAAACTAAATAAATATTTAATAAACTAAATGAAGGTCCATTAATGGACCGTCAATAAAGTGCAATCTGTTCAAAAGAAAAAATTAACACGCAAACGAAGTTGCGGGCATCAGCTAGTACATTATAAAAGAAGAAACTGACTGGTGACTGACTGACTGACATATCAACGCACAGCCTAAACCGCTGGGCCTAGATATTTCAGATTTGGCACGTAGGTTTCTTATGAGGTCTAGGGGTGCACTAAGAAAGAATTTTTCGAAAGTCACCCTCTAAGGGGGTGAAACGGGGGTTCGAAGTTTGTATAGAGAAAACAATTTTTTTGGACATTTTGACTCAAAACTTCGTGAGGATATATTTTGAAGCAAATAAACGGACACGTGTTTAGTGATTTTTTGAAAATCAAATATTTAGAGAATGAAATGGGTGACAAAAAAAGTTCTTTGCGCGAGCGAAGCTGTGGGTAAAAGGTAGTCCCTGTATAAAAGCAGAGTATCTATGGTTTTAAAACCACTTGAGGCCAAGTTCGATATACATTAGGAGGGTAATTAGATGAAGGTGAGAGTTTATTAGCCTTTCGCCCATAATATAGCAAAACCCTCGCGTCCCACCTACCGACTTTTACAGTATGCTTAGGAAGAGTAGGCATCTGGCACATTCTATAACTAGCAAATGTTGTGTACACCTGTAATTGGTGCATATATCTGATGTATTACGTTGATTGTGAATTGAATATTGCTTGTGAATAAATATATGTACTGTTGGTGTTCCTATATATCAGGGGTGGCCAACCGGTCGACCGCGACTGTTAGTCCAGTCGATCGTGGCAAGGCAAAAAAATAAAAAAAAAACATTTCAGAATTAAGTTTTTTCTCTTAATATAATAAAAAATACTACATGATTGTGTACTGAACTATGCTGTTTCATTTAAGATTTCAAGAAGTATGTAATTGGTAGATCGCACAGGGTTTCGTTAGTAAACAGGAAATGTTTGGTATAATCAAGTTGGCCACCCCTGCTATATATAAATATAATAATAATGTAATTCTACTCATATGTTATTCTTTTACTCTCAGTCCAGCCTGGAAGTAATATATTATTTTAATAGGGTTAAAAAGTTTATGAAATTTTTAAATTTGTATTTGTCATAATATTGTCATTTTACAAGCCGGTAGTTGGCTTGTAAAATAACAAGCCAACTACCGGAGTTGATGTGGCTGGGTAATGCATGCACTGTTTTCGTGTCTGTGCATGGTTTGTACGGGACGGCGGATGGTGCATCCTTTCTATACTACAGGGCTTTAGGTTAATCTCTTTCAACCTCTCCGGTGGTTAATCAGTCCATGAAACTGAACAACTTTCCCAAGAAACATAGGTCAAAATACGAAAAAAATTTTTGATCTTCCATACAAAATGCGCTATATGCTGATGAAGTTTGTATGGGAACTCAATTTTTTTTTAGTATTTTGATCTATGATCCTTGGGAAAGTTGTTCAGTTTCATGGACTGATTAACCACCCGAGAGGTTGAAAGAGAGATACCTAAAGCCTTGTACATAGTGGCGGTGCAGAAAACTTTAAAATATCGCCCCCGCCGGCAGTACGAGTACGAACATCTTATCATCATTACCTTATGAACATAGGCCCCCCGAGAATAAAGCCGCAACGACTGGTCAGGCGCTGCTCTTTCTCTGATTAGTCTATTTTTCTCAGTGGTCAAAGTTGCGTGGACGATGGGTAATGTATGAGTACAATTGTGTTTCAGGCCAATATTCAACTATCATTACTTTAGCAATACTGATGGTTCTTATGATATCAGGGGCACAGTATACGAGATTTAAAAACAACGGATTTCTTTCTTTTCTAATGGGTCTGTGCCCAAATGTTCCCGGAAAATGGTTTTGGGCAGAAATCTATGAATTGGAACACAATAGTAAGTTTGGCACCTTTGAAAATTAATGAATAGAGTAAGCTTTCCGCTCGAAACTTTGCCTCTGCACACTTTGTGCACCCTAAAGTAAGTAGAACCAATGATTGTGAAATCAAATCCATAACTGTAAAATAAACAAAAATATACAGGAAGGTGCAAAAGGTGACCTTTGAACATTTTTTTTAGATTCCCCTCTGATTAATCTATTTTCTCAGTTTAGTCTATTTTTCTCACCCACCGGTGGGTGAATCCGAAAATACCCTGTGTATATTCCGCGATTTTTTTGAAATTTAGAAGTTATGATTTTTTTAAGGCATTTTTTCGAATTTTCTACCAGTGCTACTTAAAAAAAAAACAAATTTTCACGAACATTTTGATAGCAAATTCAAGTTCCTGTGTGCATTTTACTATCGTTTTTACAGCTTAAAAGATACACAATATTGGGTATTTAGAGGTAACTTTGTGAGCTTTTTCTATCGAACCAAAAGTGCTGAATCATGTTTTCAGCAAACTACTTATCTAGATTATGTCCTGAATATTTCCGTAGTATTTTTTTCTTCGATTTAATGCAGTGCGTCATGCTTATCTACGCATCATAAAATCGTAATTTAGGTGCTGTAGTTGCCTTGAGTAAGAATTTTCAAAATTTGTTGTTTGCAGCATGATCACATTGAATCACCTAAACACAACTACAATAATTTTACAGTATAAAACTGAGGGTTAAATGTACAAAAGAAAAACTTAACACTAATGTTATTGCTATGTACAATTTTTGCCCTGACCTTCAAGCTAAGAACCCTGTGTTTTGAAGGTCAGTGGTTTGGCTCGACTTTCGGACAGTTTGTCATAACATAAGAGAGAGAAGCCCTACGGAAAAGGGACTCTAAATTCCTTGGGATCAGTTTAATAAGTTACAACTGCATATAGGCACCATGCACCAATCATATCAAGCGGTGTATGTGTTTGTGAGTGTGTATGTATGTGTGTATTTAGTGTGTATGGTATTGATGTGTATCGAATGTATGTAGGTGAAATTGTAGTTTTAATTATATTATAATTGAATTTAATTTTCGCGGAACATACATGAGGCATTTTCGGATTCACCCAGGGTCGAGGAAACTAAAAAAAAAAATGTATACGTCTCCTTTTGGACCACCCTGTATGGGATATTCATCGCTTATTACTCTGAACCGATATTGAGAAAACATATAAGAACCACCGCTTTAAATAAAAAAAGTCATCCAATTTGGTTCACCCGTTTATTAAGGTGCCACAGACATAGCGGTCAAATTTATAACAACCCAAGCAGTTACATTGGCGTTACTTATAACCGTGGTGCATTCCAATAGGCTATAGACCAGGGTTTCTCAAAGTGGGGTTCGTGAACCCCTATGGGTACGTCATTTGATAATAGGGCGTTGGCGAATAGAATAGGTGGTGGCTGGATAGCTGGCAGTGGCAAGATCATGTGACATGCATGAAGAAAATACAGCAATCAACTTTATATTAAGTCAAATTCTAAATATATAAAATTGGAGGTCCTGACTTATTAACGCCCAGCCCAAAATCTTTGCCATAGAAAGCTAAGATTTGGAAAAAAGTGTCTTAATAAGACCTAGGCAAGCAGTAAGAAAGGATTTTCCAAAATTCAATCCCTAAGGGAGTGAAATGTGAGTTCGAAGTTTGTGTGGAGAAAATAGGTACCTATATTTTTTAAATCGTTTGCTACAGGGTCGATATGGGTAAAATAAATAAGAAATCAAGGTTCTGATTAGGTCTGTGGTTCTGATTAACTCTCTACAAAAAATAGCACATTTATTTTCGTCATCATAATACACTAGAGAGCAAGAATCCGGGTCACTTAAAAAATATTTTGATAGATAATGATTTTTATAGAGTCCGACTCGCACTTGGCCGTCTTTATAGGTAATGGTACGGAACCCTTCGTGCGCGAGTGCGACTCGCACTTGCCTGTTTTGTTTATTATTATTTAATTTTCATAAAGGATTAGGAGCTCGCAGTCGTTTGGAAACGTGAACAGGGGTACGAGGGGCCATAAGTTTGAGAAACCCTGTGATAGGCGGTTTAAATGAAACTATTGGAATAATAAAAAAAGACTGTTCTGAACTGATGACCCTAACATTACGGAAACCTGCAGACCTATACCACAAAAAAACTATAGAACTGCACTGCACTTTTGCGTGAGTCTATCAAATTGAACAACTCATTATCATTATTTTTAAATGGCTTGGAATTTGGCCATATGTGTTGTTTATTATTATTAACGAGCAGCGATGATAGCCCAGTTGGTAACGAGCCAGACTTGTAATCCGAAGGTCGCGGGTTCAAATCCTGGTGCGGGCCTGTGCCACTAAATTCGTCTTTTCGGATTTATGTACGGATCTAATTATCACTTGCTTAACGCTGAAGGAAAACATCGTGATGAAACCCGTCCGTCCAAGAAAATTCATTTTCGAAAGATCCACCAAACCGCATTGGGCCAGCGTGGTGGACTATGGCCTAAATCCCCTTCGTGTTTCGAAGGGAGGCCCGTGCCCCTCGGTGGGGACGTATATGGGCTGGTAAAAAAAAACGACCATGCCGTTTTGAGCTTAAAAAAAGATAAATTTCAACTAGTTGCTCAATTTCATACGTCGCGTCGCTTAGCAGTGCAGCTGCAGTTATTTAGTGGAATCGGCCTCTCACAGTTATTTATCTTTTTACAGAAACCGGTTTATCAACTAAAAATATGTTGAAGACACATTCTACAAATTTTTCAGTATTTTACGCTTATTGTATGTTAGCTATTCAATCAATTATGTATGTCTATATTGCCGACTATCTAAAAAACGTGATGCCAGGGAAATACGGTATCAAGAAACCGTGGTGTTATTGTCGAAAGGTACGTTTATATTTATACCCATACGCCTCAGTCACGACATTTGGCGATGTGTTTTGCGGTGAGTCTTGAGGCGCGTGTACTCCATTACGCAGCTTTTGTTTGTTGCAACGCAACCCTTTTTTTTGGTTGTTTACGTCGCTCTCTGGTCAATTTTTTATGTGAGCTTTCTGGAACTTGTTCATCATTTCTTTGTCTCGAACACTCAGGCGCGGCCGTAACAGTGTTAATACCTTGCGGTTTAATCTAATTGGGTCAGGTACACGACTTTCCTATCGCGTTGCTGCTCTGTATCCCAATGGACAGACCTTGAATCAGAAAAGCACCAGAACGGCAGACGCTACCCCTGTCTGCGATTCGCCGTCCTAAGTTCTTTGGCCTCTGCACGCCATGTCCCACTCGTCTCCACGACGAAAGGGATGAACCCTGTGGTACTCTGCCTAGCCCACAAGAAATGTAGCGATAAGTGTAAAAGTTATTTCTTACCTCAGGACCATTTTAATGCATTTCAGACATTTTTAAAAGATTTCTGTTGTAATTTTAAAGAACAGTGCTCTCGATGTAATTACTACTAGGAAAGTTCTGCAGTAGTCACTGTTTTACTTCAAAACGAGGTATACGAGAAAAAAGCTCATTAAGTACAGCTTTTGTTTATATGATTCTGAAAGCTGAATTCTGCTGAAGTTTTCGAAAAGTCTTAGAAGCTTGTGAAGTGTTTTTCTTTTCGACATTGATTTAAAATCTATTTCTTTAACGGTTATGTACCATCTGTGATTTTAAACTTTGGGTTTTTAAACTATGATCCACAACGCCAAGGTCGCGATAGCTCAGGCATTTCCCGCCGCACGCCTCGCCACAAGACGCACCGCGCTGACTCGTGGTATCATGGTACCTATCATAGTATCATGATATCAAAGTATCATGGTATCATAGTATCATGGTATCATAGTAGTTTCATACATTTGTTTTTACCGCCACCGCAGACGTAAAAACCCGGTCACGTAAACGGTGATGCTGTGGCTAAGGGGTATAGGAGTGATTTGTTACGTCTTACGCTATCGGTCCGTCTGTCTGTCTGTATTCCCATTGCTACTATAACAACAAATAATACAAATTGAATTAAATTCAAACTTAAAGGGCACAACCTTTGTGTCATTCTATACCCGTAAGCGTAAGCATGGTGGGCAACTTCTCAGGTGCAAAGATGTGTTAAAACGCACATAAAGAAGTGTCAAATACTTAGAACCCACGCAGTAGGAGCAACAGGCTGCAAAGAGAACAGAGTAGAGGATGGTGGTCAAAGCAAAAATCGAAGACTGATGTACATTGTTCTTTGGAGCTTGATGCTTCACAGGATTAATTAAAAGCTCGTCCACCTGCGGTTATGAGTATATCAATGGGTTGCCCGCAAAGCGTGCGACGTTTTACGACAGATTAGTTACATAAGCCACGTGTGAGGACACGAACGTAATCATGACGTAACCATAACAAGAGTGAACGTGAATGTTCCCACTAGTTCCTTTTAGTACTGTCACCGGCGGTGACAACTGGGAAACAGCCATAAAGTAGACATTTTCTTATTATTATTACAATTAAAGCTTTTAACTTAAAATAATCCGGTAAAAAAAACTGCAAAAAGGATCTGTATGGAAGATACGAATGAATAAAATAAATAAATAAATAAACGCTACACACTCAAAGGCCCACACTAAGGTTTTCCCTTGTGTCGTGGGTCCCTTGGAACACACATAAAGACAAACACAAACACCCATGACCCGAGAACAAACATCTGCTTTTTGCACAAATGTTTGCCCCGACTGGGGATCGAACCCAGGACCCGCCGATCAAGAGGTAGCGTCACTACCACTCGACCAAACCGGCCGCCATGAATGTTTGAAACTCTCTGTTAAATAGAAAGGGAAATACTAAACTGACAAGTCACTATTCAGTACCGCCTTACAAATTACATATCAAATTTCGTTTTGTAAGAAAGAGAATCCGTTAGAAGAAAGGGGCAGAATCATTCCGTCTGCTCCTATCTTCTACCGGACGTCCAGATGCACCTTAGGATACTACCTTTACCTTGTTAAGATTCCTTGAATCCGTACTGACGAGCTATCTTCATCTTTTAAATTGCTTACCGCTAAGGAGTGGAATTATTTGCCTGCGTATGTCTTTCCGAGGTCATATAATCCGAGTCTCTTTAAAAGTGGAGTGAATAGGCATCTTCTGGGTGAGCTTGCTGCATCCTCGACCACATCTTCAGCCCTGAGCTAGATTTTGGTCAAGAGCGTACCCATTCGTTATGAAAAAGGGGACAATTTTGGAAATTTGTCACCCAAGGTGGCATCTGGGAGCATCTGGGACAGAAATTCCCATCTGTCACCGGCCCGAGCAGTACTTTTAGAGACTAGTGGGAGTATTCAGTTGAAGCGGGCGTCGTGATTGAATTCGGCCGGGAAGACATCATCATCACAAAAGTGTATATATTTCTTGGGTAATAAACATGATTTTTTGGCAAAACCCCTTACGTGCAAGTTAAACCAGTTAGCTACAGTGATACCTAAAAATGGTTCATTCTTACCCAGTACTGGATAAGAATGAACCATTTTTTAAATTTCATTGAAGCGTAATTGTTTATTAAAACTTCGCATGCTTATTGAACACATGGTGTACGAGATTTGTGCACGCACGCGACGGGTTAAAAAAACCTAAATATATTCGTATTTGAAAAAACCATCTCAAGACCTAAAAGAATTCATGAAATAACTTATATTTCTTGCATCCTGACCCTGAGTTAACTTTATAGTGGCAGTCCTTAACCAGTTTCATTTATTTTTAAATCACTTAATGATTTTAGAAGAAGAAATCTGACGTGCTGATTGAAGACGAAGAAGAGAAGCCGCAAGTTGATCCTCAATACTTCGAGGAGGCCAGCGCCAATTTAGAAGTCGGCATCAGAGTTCAAAACGTTACGAAGGTAGATAGATTTATTTTTATCAGCTTATAGTGATGAGTTGTTAACCACACCGGCGTGTGATGATCAGTTGAGACTACGGAAACAAAAATGAGACTTGCCTCCTAGTAATCTAACTTAGGCAACGACACCTCAGTTTGTTTTCAAACTGAGGTGGCGCCAATGGTCTCATGCGGTGTGGTAGGCTCTGTAAAGGGCCGTCTGGTTCGCGACCACCATCCTACCGAAGTTCGACGCCAAACAGCTTGCTGTGTTCCATCGGTGCGTGGGAGTACCAGTGCCTTAATTGGCATTTTCTGGGTAAACTCGCTCCATTGTCAACCTCATCTATGACCTTGGTCAAGATTGGGGTCATGAGTTAACCTATCTCATAATAAAAAAAAAGTTAGTGAAAATTAAGGATGTGAATCCACCCAAGAAATTGAACAACTTTCCCCAAGAAATATAGGACGAAATATGAAAAGAAAAATCGCTTTTTCTTATAACTTGTGTCGTGTCGTCAGCTGATTGTATGGGAAGCCGAATTTTTTTAGAGAATTTCAAATAGTTTCCTTAGGGAAAGATATTCAGTTTTGGGGATGATCGCCCCATAAAGTTTCGTTAGTTAATTAATTTAAAGACACGGGCCTCCATTCGAAACACAATAGGAATTTAGGCCTAGTCCACGCTGTCTCAATGCATGAGCGCGCCTTTAATAAAACGATGTTTTTCTTCACAGCTGAGCAAGTGATTATTAATGAAAAATCCATACAATACCCCGAAAAGACAAATTAAATGGTACAAGCCTTCACCAGGATTTGAACCCCAAATCTTGCGGTTACAAATCTGGCTCATTATCACTGGGCTAACATATCACTGCTGTAGGCAGAAATATTTGATTGCATTCTTCTGAAAGAGTGAAAACTTACAGAGTAAACTTAAAACTAAACATGTGCAAGGGCGGCCTTATATTATCCCTAACCATCAGTGATCTTTTCCAAAAAACCCAAGGTAGGAGAAAAAATCACAATGTCGCCGGGAGTATACTGGGTGAATGAATGAATGAATGAAATATTCTTTATTGCACACCAGGGACAGACAAAGTAAATGGACATGAATAATCAGGGAAGTATAATGTACAAAAAGGCGGCCTTATTGCTTAGGTAGCAATCTCTTCCAGGCAACCTTTAGGTTAGGATATTTTTCGAGAGGTAAAAAAGCAAAGCGGGTGGTGGCTAGAACTAAAATAAAAAAATAAAAAAACAAAAAATAAATAAATAAAAATACTTGCTAAACAGTAACATAAAACTAAGTATAAATAATAATACATCTAAATAACAAAAAAGAACATACATACATATAATATATAAATACCTATACATATAATACTGCTATATTATAAGGAGAGGTGGAAGGGACAGCTAAGCAGAAATGGTAGCATCTACCCATAACTATGATTGGCTACAAAACACACAAACAATGCTCGTTGAACTAATGATAGGATGATTCTTAATACAAATAAATTAAAAATACCATCTATCAGATACTACACGACATACGGAACCAGACTGAATGTGTGTGAGCGTGAACTTGTGGATGGTTAATTATTTTTTATTTGACAGGTGTACGGTAGAAACCGCGTATTGAACAACGTATCTTTCGACGCGTACCGCGGCGAGATCACAGTGCTGCTGGGACACAATGGCGCCGGGAAGACTACCCTCATGTCCATCATCACTGGTCAGTGGTTAGTAAAGGCATAGGTGTAACGAGACATATTATTTAATCTGCAAGGCAATTCCACTAAAACATAACTGCTGAGCAAAATTGAGCAATTCTTTTACATTGTCGGAAATGGCCCCGTAACATGGCCACGGAGAGCACGTTTACGTACTCCTAGAATCAAAGATTTAGAAAAGAAAAAGATATTTGAACTATCAGCAAATAACCCATTTTTCAAATACCAAAATGCTACTTCTGTTGCTATTCTGTGATCTAGTAAAGTAATTATTAGATCACAGAATTCGTGGTTTTCGGTGCTGGTTACACAATTATGTGTTCTTAGTTTTAATGTTTTTTTATTCATAAATATTGTGTTACTGTTTGATAACCCCATAAAGTGAAAAAAAAATTATCAAACGATGCATAGTAATGTTTCACGTTAAAAACGTATGAGTCACCGACTTCAATCTCAACAACAGTTTGCACAAAGTAGATAACTAGTATTTTTTGCAGACTAATAATGCCTATTAGCAGATAACCACAAACGAAATAGACTAGGGCTGAAGCCTTTGAATATTGTAAAAAGTGAAAAAAAAATAGTAGGATGAAACCCATTAGCTCAGTCTGTAGGTAGTTTTGCATTGCAAAAGGTGGCGTAGAAAATGTTTTGACACAATATTGTTTAGGTATGGCAGGTTAATAAAAATCCAAGTTCTCGACCTTGGAGGACCCAGGCGTTAGCCGCCATCTTGAATTAAAGGTGCCAAAATTGGGTATATTTTAAATAACTTCTCAATTGTTTACTAAATCACAAAAGTGTCTATGAAGGGTTCAAAGAAGACAAAATTGCCTACATTTTTTGCATACATGATTATTCTGTAAGTCTTATAGGTAAAAAGTTACAAGCGAAATTCGGAGTCTCTAGACCCAGCGGTTTGGGCTGTGCAAGTTTTTAACTTTAAGACTTACAGAATAATCATGTATGCAAAAAATGTAGGCAATTTTGTTTTCTTTGAACCTTTCATAGACACTTTTGGGATTTAGTGAACAATTGAGAAGTTATTTAAAATATACCTAATTTTGGCACCTTTAATTCACGATGGCGGCTAACGCCTGGGTCCTTCAAGGTCGAGAAATTGGATTTTTATTAACCTGCCATACCTAAACAATATTGTGTCAAAACATTTTCTACGCCACCTTTTGCAATGCAAAGGCCTTTGTATTTCCCCACAGACTGAGCTACATTGGAAAAGGAAGAGAACATAACAAAAATTAAAGGAAAAATAAATTACGGGCTATCTGAGGTCGGGAAGTGGAAGGGATCACTCCCTTAAGGGAAAAAAAACGGTTTATCTCGATTTCCGGCAAAACTATAAGTCTTATGAAAAAAAGTTAAATTGCAAAGTTGTAGGTAATAAAAATATCTACAACTTTTGTATTTACACTTTTTCGCATAGCCTCAAAATTTATGTGAAAAATTCAAATAACAAAGTTTTTATTTATTTATTTTTATCTTTTACAATCACAAACAGACCAAGAAGTTAAACAACTTTCCTCAAAAAACATAGCGAAATAGTGTGTTAATAGTTAATTTTACAGATTTCTGTTGGGTTGCCTTTAGTTAGCGAAAGTAAGGGATGTGAATTAACCCACGAAACTGAACAACTTTCCCCATGAATTATAGGTCAAAAAAAAAAAAATTAGCTTACTATTTTCTGTACCAGGTATGACAAGAATGACATCTGGACAGGTGTATTTAAACGGACTTAATATTGTGAAAGACCAATATGCCCTGCAACAGAACATTGGGTACTGTACACAACGTAACCATTACTTTCCAGAATTAAACGTTCGGGACCACATAATGTTCTTCTCGATGGTAAGTCTTCATTGGGTGTATTTAATTTAGATAAAGGAATTTAAGGATGTGAATAAATACCAAACTTTTTCCAATTATATATATGAAAATAATGCTGTTTTCGGATATTAATATATTTTTAGCTTTATTTTTTGTTTCACATACAATAATTCATAAAATCAAACACTGTCAACATCCCTTTTGTGTATTAACAATCTACTCATACAAATTCTTGTACAGATACGTCTTTTTCTTGCAGCTCAGAGGTAAATCTCAAAAAGAAGCTAAAAAAGATTCAGAAGATCTGTTGAATCGACTTAATCTGCAAAAAACTGCAAAAGCTCGAGGCTCTGAGCTATCAGGAGGCATGCTCAGACGGCTTCAGCTTGCTATGGCTTTGGCTGGAGATGCTAATGTCCTGATATTGGATGAGCCAACATCAGGACTCGATATTCAGACAAGGAGAGAGCAGTGGAACATGTTTCTCGTAATCATCATTTCTATATTTTTAGCAGTAATCAACGACTCGTAAACGCGAAAGGTAACATGATCGATCCCTTATCACAAGTTGATATCTTCTGTTCTGAGGTATAAAATCAAATCTAAATAAGTTATAAATTCTAAGGCCTCAGCCTTATTTAAGGCCTTATTTAGCTTTATAAATTCTAAGGCCTCAGATACAAATTTTAAAATTTTAGAGTTAACAGAGTATTAACACCGACATCCATCGCTCATAACAGTCATAACTTTTGTATACCCAAACCAATTTTGATAAAATATAGCTAAGAGACTTAAGCTCCGACTCCTGGCCATCATTCTGAATGATTTTCCATTTTTTTCATGTTTTTATTATAATTTGTTTTTATTCGCCTTCTGGATCCCAGTGCTGGGCAAAAGTCTCCCTATTCTTTGTCCACACAGTCCGGTCTTGCGCTATCTCCTGTAAATTCTGCGTGAAAGAGACAAGTTCGTCGCACCATCATTTTCGTGGTCGACCTCATCTTCTTTTTAACCCTGGCACCCAGTCGGAGACTTTTTTAGGCCACAGCTCACTCGGCATACGAGCTACATGACCAGCCCAGTCCCATTTCAAATTAGCAGCTTTTTCCGCAATGTCTGCATTTGTGTTTGGGAACGCAGCGTTGTTTCTAACATGATCCGTTAGTTTGACTCAAAGTATGCTGCGTTCCATGTTTCTTTGGCACTCTTTAAGACAAACTTTTTGAACATCTGTCAAAGACCAAGTCTGAGCACCATAGGAGAGAATGGGTAGAATGCACGTGTCCATGAGCTTTCGTTTAAGAGTAATAGGAAGTCCTCCTTTCATACAATGTTTCATGGCCCAGTAGCTTCTCCATGCATTCAGGCTACTTCCATGTCCTGTCTGACCTGAAAAGAAACTACTTCGCCGAGGTATGAATACTGTTGGACATATGCGATTCTTTCCCCGTTAACATCCACCCGGCGTTTGGTGGTACTGGTCATCAGCTTGGTCATCCTTAAACCGACTTCTAGGCTCGCAGAACTTAGACCACGCAGCATCTCCTCTAGTCCGGTTGCCGTTGGAGAGAACAAGACGATATCGTCGGCAAAGCGGAGGTTTGTTAGACCTGCGTCACCGACAATAATGCTTCTCCCTCCAATCAGGCGCTAATTTTTTGAAAACTTCTTCCAAAACGCTGTTAAATAGTTTTGGGGATAGAGGATCGCCTTGCTTCACGCCCCGTTTGATAGGAAAAACTGAGCCGGTTGTTTAAAATTTGATAGATGCTGTACTGTTATCAAAATTATTTCATATTAAGTTAATATATGTAGGTTTTGCAGAGCTTCGTAAATATATTTGTGGGTGACACTATCGAAAGCTTTTGAGTAGTCTACAAAAGCCAAGTACAACGGGAGATGAAATTCTTGATATTTTTCGATGATTTGGTTAAGGGCGTGAAGGTGGTCAGTTTTTGATAGATCTGGGCGAAAGTCGGTTTGTTCAGTTGTGCTTTATTAAGTTTCCCGGAAATTCTGTTTTCTATTATCTTGGCGAAAGTGTTGTAGGATACAAGACTTATGGGCCTGTAGTTTCCAATATCAGACAGAGTGGCACATTTTTTCTGGAAAAATTCTGGTATGTAGGATGCTGTTGAAAAGGGTTTTAATCTGTGGAACAATAGTCTGTTTTCCTATTTTGAATACCTCAGAGGTGATGCCATCGTAACCAGAGCTTTTATTGTACACTCAAGAGCATGTCAAGCTTGACACTTTGGACTTTGGACCGGCCCTGCATTGTATGGCGCGCAGTATAAATCAGAGCTCAGCTTAAATAGTGTAAAGCGTGATCTGCTCTTGACTGTACTTAAGCCTTTTGAGCGCAGTTTGGATTTCGTGATCGGTAAAAGAAGGAATGGTGTTTATAGAATAACTGTATTTAAAGGTTTGTTCTGACAGTGATGTATCTGAATAAAGATTTTTGTAAAAGTCTCTAGCTGTTTGTAGTATTTTGCCTCTGTCTGTTTGTTTGTTGCAGTCTTTGTCTCTCAAACAAGTAATCCAGGATCTGCCTGTTGATATTCCCTGTTTTGCTATTTTAAGAGATTTGTTTAAATAAAAACAAGAAAAAAAAATACATATACGCGAATTTAGAACAATTTTAGAATTTAATTATGTGTTCGAATCGCGAAAGTTTAAATCTGCTTCTCTCCAAGGCTACCTGCATTAGCTTTGTGTTATACTGTCGAACGTCTCTTCGTATACTTCTTATAACCTACCAATCTAATGTTCTATATTATATATCTTTAGTAGTGTGTCGTAATAATTGTCTTCAGTAAATTTAAAAAAATCCTGGGTTAACTTCTTTAATTTGTTTTGGACTTGTTTCATTTTCTTACTTGCGGATGTAACACTTGTTATTACAGGTTGAAAAAGAACCTCCTAGCTTTATTAAAAATCCTGAACCAGTATCACTTACTGAACACCTGGTGTAGGAGTAATGTCTAGGTCTACGTTTAGGCAAAAAATGAATTATTCCCATTGAAAAAAAAAAATTTCATAAATGTGTTCTTTGAGTGATACTGGTTCAGGATTTTGAATATAGCTAGGAGGTTTTTTTTCACCCAGTATTATTATTATATTACATATTACATTTAGTATATTACACCCAGTATTATTGGATCTGGGCTTTGTTTGTGTAATCATTTTCCTTTAATAAATCAAAGCTACTTTTCAATTTTAAATGAAATCCATGATAGTTAATGAAATCTCGAGATTTCTAAATGAAATCTCGCTCTCATCACTTCCTAAACTTCATGATTCTTATTTTTCTTTCCGGACAGTTTCTGAGCGAGAAATTGAAAATAATATCCATGCAATAAAATCTAATGCTGAGGGCATTGACGGTATCGGACGTCGGATGATTACCTTAAGTCTTGAAATGGTTATGCCAACTCTTTGTCATATTTTCAATTTCTCGCTTAGCTCTGGCACTTTCCCTGGGTGTTGGCGTCAGGCCGCAGTTATTCCGATTCCTAAAACTAGTTACCCTACCTCTTTTGCCCATTATCGTCCTATATCCATCCTTCCTTTCTTGTCTAAAGTCCTTGAACGCCTTGTTCATCATCAACTTACTGTATTCCTTTGTACCCATAACATCCTAAGTCCCTTTCAATCCGGTTTCCGTCCCGGTCACAGTACTGTCACTGCCCTCTCCAAAGTCTCAGATGATGTGCGATTCGGAATGTCAATAAACAGTTTACTGTAATTGTTCTCCTTGATTTTAGCAATGTTTTCAACACTGTTGATTTTGACATTCTAATAGCAATGCTGAAATCACTTTCCATATCTAATACTGCAACTGAATGGTTCCGCAGCTATCTGGTGGGACGGCGGCAGTGTATACGTGCTGATGACAAATCTTCTCGTTTCTATAACCTTTCTGCTGGGGTACCCCAGGGAGGGGTTCTTTCGCCACTTCTTTTTTCTATCTTCATTAATTTTCTCACACCCCTTCTTTCCTGTAATTATCACCTTTATGCTGACGACCTGCAAATCTATGCCCAGGGAAATCTTGAGAAGCTTGATTCTGTTATTAATAATTTAAACTCTGATCTTGTCACTGTCTACGAATGGAGCCAGCGTCATGGCCTAACGGTAAACCAAAACAAATCTCAAGTCATCATCACAGGTGGCTCCTTACAGATATCAAGACTTGATTTTGGAAGCCTTCCATCTGTCAACTTCAATGGTATTCCTTTGGCATACAGTAAGGTAGTAAAGAATCTTGGCGTTCTTTTCGATAGCAGTCTAGCCTGGTCTCCGCATATCACTGAGGTGAGCCGTAAAATCTTTGCTGCCTATGGTTCCTTGAAGAGGTGGAAGAACCTACTTCCTATTAGGACAAAGATTGAACTAGCGCAGTCTCTCCTTTTACCCATTTTAGATTACGCTGATGCCTGCATGACTGACCTAATTGAAGAACTTTTAAATAAGCTACAACGGCTTCAAAATGTTTGCATCAGATTTATATATGGTCTGCGCAAGTTCGATCATGTGTCCGAGTATAGGAATGGGTTGCAATGGCTTCCGATCCGACTACGGCGTGAAGAGCATGTTCTGACGCTTCTTTATAAGGTTCTGTATGATCCGCCGCCCCTCCCTATTTAAAGGAACGTTTTGAGTACCTCGGTACTGGTCACACTCGTGAACTGCGCTCAAAGAATGATAATATTCTCCTGGTGCCCCTTTCTTGGTCTGGGTACTACAAGGATTCTTTTACTTTAAAATCTACAAGCCTATGGAATGAACTGCCGTCTGATGTCCGTCACTCTAAATCTCTCACTATTTTCAAACACAAGCTTCGTGAGCACTTATAAAATCTAAAACTTGCAACTAATTATTTATGTTGTATATATTTATGCTTGCATATGTATTTGTGTATTATTTATGTACTTTTCATTAATTTATTTTGTTTATATTTATTTTACCGAAAACTTTTATATCTTTATTACTTATCTATTACTTGATCTGCGCACTACGCTTCAGTCTTTTTAAAATGGTTCCTTTCAGCCAAAGGGTTGTCTAGAAGAGATCACTTTTAGTGATAAGGCCGCCTTTTGCACTAATGTAAATTTTCACTTATGTTTTTGTTTACGTGTGCAATAAAGAATTTATTCATTCATTCATAGTTAGCAATTAGAGTATCTTAACTAAGTTTCTTAGTATGATTCAGAAATAGTTGTTTCCGGAGAATTCTTGTTTCAAATTGCAAAGTTGTACGGAGAGGTTCATGATCGGAGTTGAATTTAATGCTATTTAAAACATTAACATTTTCAATAATGGTTTTGTTGGAACTCAGAACAAAATCTTTTTCAATTTTGGTAATTCTATTTGGGGAAATCCAAGTCCACCTTCTGTGGGGCTTTTTATAAAAGAATGAGTTGCTGAGGTTTTGACCGGTAACAAATTGAATCAGACGGGTGCCACGATCGTTCCGGTCACCAAGACCATGTGGTCCGAGGATGTTACCATTATCTGAGTCTTGCCTATTTCCCAGCTTCGCATTAAAATCATCCTGAACAACAGTTCATGTGCCAAGGTGCTTGTCTCAGGATTTGTAAAGAAGGTCATAAAAATCATCTACTTCGTCATCTGAATGAGATGATGTCGGAGCGTAGATTTGGATTACGGTCAAAGTTTGCTTTTTAGACATTTGTATCCGGAGTACAGCGATTCTATCAGAATAGGCGATAAATTCTATAACATCTTGTCCTTCCATTTCTTATTTACTAGGAATCCCACTCTGTACATACCTTAATTTTATCCTGTGTAAAAGAATATAAGTGATCATTTCGCTCTATGGTGTCTCCGCCTTCCCTTCTGATTTCCGATAGACCAATAAAGTCCCAGTTTATGGATTCTAAAGCGTTTTTTAATTCTAATAAATATTCATCTGTTCTTAAGGAAGGTACTTGATATCAGAATTTGCAATTTATAATAGTGGTCACTATTCAAAGCCGAGGTCGTTTGACGGTGAGGGTATTCCGCCCGGAGATTCTTCGCACCCCTTGCTCCAGGGTTTACTAGCGTACCGTCGTTCAAAAAAGCACTCGTATCCCAGTGGCGTTTGCTGATCTCAACCGATCATCGGGGTGAAGAAACGTGATGGGTGACTAAAGCGGTAATTTATCACGAGCGTTTTCATGCTTTTGAGGCCACGTTAATCTGTTGGTCTCGGCTGTTGTCGAATGATTACAGTCGTTAAAACCAAGCCGGAGACCATTTGGCGGTTTGAGAACTCTGACACCAGGGTTAGCCAAGTTCGCCACACACTGGACTATACCTAGACGATAAGAAGAAGAAGACTTGAACTATAACTGTAAAACGAGTTTCATAAATAAACCTTGTGAAGAACAAGTTTTTTTTTGTTATCAGCTAGGCGAAACCGTCGCCAACACATTTACTTTTTAAATGTTTATTAATTTAAAAAATATATATTTCATTTTTCAGACGCTCCGAGGAAACCGTACAGTAATTTTGTCGACACATTTCATGGAAGAAGCAGACGTTCTTGGAGATCGAGTGGTTGCCCTACATTCCGGCACCGTTAAAGGTCATGCCACGCCTATGTTTCTTAAGAAAGGCATGGGTAAGTCATTCTCGCGTTTTATTCTATTTATTACTTACTAACATTCCGCCCCGGACTTCGTTCCCGTGGGAATTCTGGAAAATTGTGTAGCCTATGTTCATCAGGGATAATGTGGGATTCTAACGGTGAAAGAATTTTTCAAATCGGTCTAGTAATTTCTGAGTCTATTCAATGCAAACAAACAAACAAACAATCAAATCTTTCCTCTTTATAATATTAGTGTAGATTCAAGGAGCCGCCAGTGTCAAAAATTAGCTCATTTTGATTTTCATCACGGCTAGCAAAAGTTTAGGGATCAAGTAAGATTTTTGTATAAAGCTAAAATATTTTACATTTCCTTAGTAGTTTTTTACAGCTTTTAAAATCTTATAAAATAGTCTTATAAAACAAAAAATCTTATAAAATAGTTTTGGTAAATTAAATTAGATACTAACTAAAATAGTTTTGTACAATACGTGCTTGCTTAGCACGCCCTAGGAGAAGTTGAGGATGAACCCTACAAGTTGTGGCATGCTCAGGTAAAGGTGTGTGAGGCATTATACCTAATATCTCATCAGACAAAGCAATCAAGGAGGGCTCCTCTAGATTACCTGCAATGCACATATTGTGCAAAACAGTGCATGCATTAATTATTTTTGTTGCCTTATTTGGTGTGTAATGTAATACTCTGTCTTTTAGAAGACAGCGAAAACGAGCTTTTAATAGTCCGTTACACCTTTCTATAGTGCTTCTAGCACTTTTAAAAGCCCTATTATAATTCTCTTCTGGTGTTCCTTCTTCAGAATTTGCCAGTGGAGTCAAACACCATGGCCTTAAAGCATACCCAGTACCCACTATCACCTGAAAATTTTGAACAAATGTTAAATAAGTAGTTAGGTACCTATATATATTTTTTAAAATTTTAATGACATTTACAAATTATTTGTCACAAAAAATACATACCAATTACATAATAATTTATGTATCCATCATCATGAATTTGTTGTAGAGTACTTAAAACATTGGAACTATTCCATATATGACTGTCATGAGTGCTTCCTGGGAATAGAGCATTGGCATTTAAAATTCTCAAATTTGCATCACAAATCTGAAAGAAAGCAATAGGTTTCACTATAAGTAGGTAGGCACTATAGTAGGTAACTCTGTTGGTTTAATTAATCAATGCTTTTTACAATTAGGCAGGTACTTTTACATTTTAATAGAATAAGTACAATAAATTAATTTGATCCTGCAGATTGAAATAAAGGCTTGGTTTAATTAATGATTGCTTCACTCATAAAGCGATGGCAGATTTATGGTGGAAAGGTAGTATTAATACACCAACCAATTGTGTGTTGATGGAGTGATAATTTTTCCTGTTTACATAACTTCTTTCATCGAAGGTTGTAGAGGCTGGAGGGACTATGGCAACATGAGTGCAATCTATGACACCAATTATTCCAGGAAACCCATAGAGTCTATAAAACCTAAAAAATAAAACAAAAAGCAAGTTAGTACTTACTTATGTAGGTACAATTAATGTAACCAAATAAATACTGATTGGACTCTTACTCTGTCACAATTTGATCAAGTTTTTGGAATGTATCTGGAAAATTCACCCACTGACTGAACACTATTGGATTATTTAATACATCTACTACTTCGGCAATACATCGAGACACGGATGGCTGTGACATATTTAATGGGTTCCTCTCAAAAAAGTGGCACGGCCTGAGTTTTTTTACACATTTTCAAAAAAGTGTGAGAATAACGTATTTGATTGTATAAAAAAAATATATTCCCCCTCTTTAATACAAATATCTAAGAGGGAACAGGTTTTTTAAAGAAATGTGCCTTTGAGAGTAAGCAGAAAAAATAGGTGGATAGGTGAATGAGGCATCGTACAGGTTAACTGAGAAACGGACACAGGTTAATGTGATTCTATACTAAGAATAGGCAATAAACTAGAAATGCTATGATTTTACTATTTATGCTCTAGATTTAAAACTTAATACCTAATTTTACAATATTATCCTAACTTTAAGACTATTGTTATTTATGTATCTAATCTTATTTACTACGTAATTGTTCTTATACACTACGATTTTTCCTCCACTGTCTTTAACATCCTCCCCCCGGCGAATTCTCGATGTAGGCCTCCTGAAGATCCCTCCTTGCATGCGGACGTCGGCGCTGAGTGTGTGACCATCTGGACCCGGGTAAACCTTCTCTATGACGCCTTTGGCATGTGTTCCGGGGTAGTGAGGGGTTGACGGCTATGATCACAACTCCTTTTTTTATAGTTAATGTGTTTGCTTTTGACCACAATCTAGCCCAGAGGCGGAGATGTGGTCGAGGATGTAGCAAGCTCACCCAGAAGATGCCTATTCACTTAAACTTTAAAGAGATTCGGGTTGTATGTGCGTAGAAATAGAGACGCAGGCAGAGAATTCCATTCCTTGGCGGTGCGCAACATAAAAGCTGAAGAGTAGCGCTCAGTACGTATCCGTAATGAGAAATTAGTATTCAATGTTTGTAAGAATATACCTGCTGTTGTAAATAAAACTAAAGCGATTTAAAATAAACTGTGTATTATAATATGTTTAGTTTTGTTCAAGAACTTTTTTTATAAGTAACAATACAATTATATATTTGCAATAACTAGGTACTATCACAGAAAAAAAAGGTTTGCATCGCAAGTGAACAATAAAGTATGCTAAACTACTTAAAAATATACGCAGTCAATCTTCATAAGTAAATGTTCTTAATGGGAATAATCAGAGCATTAAGTAGGTACTAGCATAACTGCTCACAGAACCATTTACCTTGAGAGTTAAGAAATAATTAGTATTATGAGCATTTTACATGTCATGTTTGTGATTTCTATTTGCCCAGTCAGCCCAATAACTATGGAGTGATTTCCTAGTCAGCCCAATAACTATGGAGTGATTTGAATTTATTTGTAAAACAACGCCAAGGCCTTTTAATACTCCAAACACATTTCGATGCAGTTTATGGACTTCATGTGCATTTTATTAAATTTTCCTTCAGGACTGTTCATGTCAGCCTGCGAAATCGGGGTCATCGGGCTAGGTTGGGTAGCCTGAATACTCTGAAAATAGTCAAAAATTTGGATATTAGTACATATACCTAGATATTTTATTTCTATGAAGGCAATTTAAATATAAAGTTAATTATAAGCAACTAGCTTTCCGCCCGCGGCTCCGCCCGCGTGGACTACAGGTTATATCGTGCCCAACTGTGGGATAAAATGTAGCCTATGTCCTTTCCCAGGCTCTAATCTATCTCTGTACCAAATTTCATCAAAATCGGTTCAACAGTTTAGGCGTGAAAGACGGACAGACAGATAGACAAACAGAGTTACTTTCGCATTTATAATATTAATAAGTAAGGATAAAGAATTACACAGATAAGCAAATCTTATTTTTAACAAAACATTTCCTACTTGATAGTGAATGCTATGAAATCACATCCACATCCTCATAACTTCTGGCGCATTCAGTGCCTGAGTTGTTTGAGTTATTGATGTAGACATTGATGCCTGGCCCTTTGTTACAAAATTTCTGTTAACTATCTTGTGCCAGAAAGTGCAAGGCTGTAAAAAAATGAAAGCAGAGCTTAAAAACTAATTGTAACAAGATCTTACCACATTTTTTGTTTAATAATGAGTCTCCGATGCCTCTGTATCTTGTGAAAATAAAGGCAAGAATCTGTATTTTAAATTACACCAATTATACATACTTACTTACTTTGAATTCCGCGGGAATGGTTAATATCTTGGTAGTTGGTGGATAATATGCTTACAAATTACTCAACAAAGTGAGATATTCGCAAGAAAGCGACTTTTAAATGATATATGTTTTGAAAATTGGTATCTTGAAAAGTATTAGAAAAATCCCTTATCTCCATGTTGGAAGACATTGTCTCCGGTCCTTGTTTTGCTCTTTCTTTATTTCTCACTCGAATTGCTACGTAAAACTGAATTTTAGCTTGATTCTAGCACAAAATGTTTATTTACAAGTGTAAGTCGAATGCTCAGGAGCAATCGTGAACTTTTCCGAATTTGGATCCGAATTTGAATGTCAAATTTGACATTCGGATCGAGCCGAACGCTGTAGAATACGGTGAGTCGAAGGCATTCGAAAACGGATCGAATTTCGATCCGTTCTCGATAGTCGGACGCTCCTGAATACCCCTACAGAACTGCTTACTGCCCGGTGAGTAAGATGCTATTCTAGTCCTTATTCGGCTAATGTGGTCGAAATGAGCCTTGGGAATAACCATGTGCTGGTTCGTCCTATTCCATCTTCTGGCGCCATAGATTCTGTAGCCCAATCTTCCCTGTTATGGTGTAGCAGCTGAGTAGTCCAAGTGGATCGTAAATACTCATGACCGCGCTGAGTACTTCCTTTTGGTCGGAGGTCGTGTGGTTTCTCTGACTTCTTTGTCGACTCTGTTGAGAGAGTCGTTCTCGGGGTCCCATAATAACCCGAGTGTCTTCTGTTCCTGTCCGGCACCCATTATTGGGTGAACTTGATTGAAGCTTGGCTTCTTATTTCTTCAGGGAAATCTTGCAAGACCTCGTTCTCGTTGCTATTCTAAGCTCTTAGGTGGAAACCTCCTTGCTGGTGTACATAATTGACTTCCGACACGACATTTTTGGCTTATTCTTTGCTGGGGTAACTGTCCACATAGTCGTCCATATAGTGTGCTTCTGTGATGGCGCGTAGGGCTGAACTTGAGGCGCCAAATATCATCGAGGTCATCTTGAACTTCTTAGGTGGGGCTTCTCGGTCAGTTCTCCATAGTTTTTCAGTTCACGTTGTTGGTGTCATTGAATAAAAAAAACTATTTTTATGAAGTTTAGAATGAAATTCGTAACAATCTTATAAACCACTGCTGGCGGATAAAAGTGTAATAATAAAAATCTATTCTGTATACGACTGTATTCGATTCATAGTTCATTCTCTGCACAAGTTTCGTTCTTGGTGTCACAGCATAAAATGAAGCTATTGTTATGGCCTTTAAAATGACATATAACACAACCTTTACAAAACTGGAGACGCACCCGCCCAGTCTCCTTTACATACAAAATGAAATAAACTATTATTTTAAGAAAGAACGTTTTTTATACTGAATAAAACAACTTTTAGTGTATGTTATTTGATCAATAAGTTTAGGTATTTTGTTAACATACTCGACAGTACTAAATAACAATGAATATAAACAACTCTCATAGTAATCTGCAAGGGTATTCAGGAGCGTTCGACTATCGAGAACGGATCGAAATTCGATCCGTTTTCGAATGCCTTCGACTCACCGTATTCTGCAGCGTTCGGCTCGATCCGAATGTCAAATTTGACATTCTAATTCGGATCCAAATTCGGAAAAGTTCACGACTGCTTCTGAGCATTCGACTTACACATGTAAATAAACATTTTGTGCTAGAATCAAGTTAAAATTCAGTTTTACGTTACAATCCGAGTGAGAAATAAAGAAAGAGCAAAACAAGGACCGGAGACAATGTCTTCCAACATGGAGATAAGGGATTTTTCTAATACTTTTCAAGATACCAATTTTCAAAACATATATCATTTAAAAGTCGCTTCCTTGCGAATATCTCACTTTGTTGAGTAATTTGTAAACATATTATCCACCAACCACCAAGATA
Source organism: Aproaerema taeniolella (assembly GCA_949987775.1). NCBI lineage: Eukaryota > Metazoa > Arthropoda > Insecta > Lepidoptera > Gelechiidae > Aproaerema > Aproaerema taeniolella. The sequence goes on along the minus strand of OX465261.1, from coordinate 15,195,155 downwards.
TTAGCCATTCCCGTGGAATTCAAAGTAAGTAAGGTGTAATTTAAAATACAGATTCTTGCCTTTATTTTCACAAGATACAGAGGCATCGGAGACTCATTATTAAACAAAAATTGTGGTAAGATCTTGTTACAAATAGCTCTAATTTTATTTACAGCCTTGCACTTTCTGGCACAAGATAGTTAACAGAAATTTTGTAACAAAGGGCCAGGCATCAATGTCTACATCAATAACGCAAACAACTCAGGCACTGAATGCGCCAGAAGTTATGAGGATGTGGATGTGATTTCATAGCATTTATTATCAAGTAGGAAATGTTTTGTTAAAAATAAGATTTGCTTATCTGTGTAATTCTTTATCCTTACTTATTAATATTATAAATGCGAAAGTAACTCTGTCTGTCTATCTGTCTGTCGTCTTTCACGCCTAAACTGTTGAACCGATTTTGATGAAATTTGGTACAGAGATAGATTAGAGCCTGGGAAAGGACATAGGCTACATCTTATCCCACAGTTGGGCACGATATAACCTATAGGCGGAGCCGCGGGCGGAAAGCTAGTTGCTTATAATTAACTTTATATTTAAATTGCCTTCATAGAAATAAAATAACTAGATATATGTACTAATATCCAAATTTTTGACTATTTTCAGAGTATTCAGGCTACCCAACCTAGCCTGATGACCCCAATTTCGCAGGCTGACATGAACAGTCCTGAAGAAAAATTTAATAAAATGCACATGAAGTCCATAAACTGCATCGAAAGGTGTTTGGAGTATTAAAAGGCCTTGGCGTTGTTTTACAAATAAATTGAAATCACTCCATAGTTATTGGGCTGATTGGGCAAAAATCACAAACATGACATGTAAAATGCTCATAATACTTATTTCTTAACTCTCGAGGTAAATGGTTCTGAGAGCACTTATGCTAGTACCTACTGAATGCTCTGCTTATCCCCATTAAGAACATTTACTTATGAAGATTGACTGTGTCTATTTTTAAGTAGTTTAGCATACTTTATTGTTCACTTGCGATGCAAACCTTTTTTTTCTGTGATAGTACTTATTGCAAGTATATAATTGTATTGTTACTTATTAAAAAAAATCTTGAATAAAACTGAACATATTATAATACACAGTTTATTTAAATCGCTTGGGTTTATTTACAACAGTAGTTAGGTATTCTTACAAACATTGAATACTCATTTCTCATTAATAACAATAGTTAAGTAGTGGAACAGTGAGTACCTAGAAGCTAAATTATTAAACCCTATTGTAGCTTCATATTGTAGCTTCAACACACCATCTTAAACAGATTAAAAACACATAAGTATCCTACTAATATTTTAGATACGAAAGCTTGTAAGTATGGATGGATGTTTGTTCCTTCTTCACGCTAAAACTCTCGGACGGATTTTGATGAAATGTCCAATTAATATAGCGACGTCGGAATAGTACATAAACTGTAAAATTTCCCAAATTCCTACGGGAATCAGTATGTTGTACGTTTCAAGTTAGTTTCAAGAAAACACAAAATAAACCGCCACAACAAAGCAAAGCAAGATCTTGACACTTTACATCTCGTTTACAAAGACATTTCGTAAATTTTAAAACATGTTTTTATAATGAAGAATTATTAAGGTTACTATGGTTAAAAACCATTTAAAAAGTAAAACTATATTTTCTCTAGGCCAGAAATTCATCTAAGAATTAAATTAAAGAAATAAAATGATATTTTATAAATGTTATAATTTTTCATTCACTCAGTTATTCGTTCAATCAAATCTATTATCTCCGTAAATGCTTGCATAAACGTGTTATCTATGTCACATAGTTTCCGAAGACGGAAACGAGTCGAAGACGAATCGAACGTCGTTGTGAATAAAGATTTCCGTGGCATTCGACTCGTCTTCGACTCGAGTCGAATTCGGAAAATAGTCGAACGGAAAATAGTCGAACGCTCCTGAATACGCCTGCTGACTAGTTTCTCATTCACCTGTCTAGTTTCTCTTTCACCTGTCATAATAAGGCAGGTTAAATAGGCACAGAATAATGAAAATCTGCCGAAAAAAAATTATTATTATTAAACGCTTTGTTGTACTGAGCTGGAGAAACCGTTATCTAAAAATAGGCTAATTGAAGAAAGAATACAACTTATTCACATTAAATAAACGATTCAATTTGAAAAGATATCGTGCACAGGATAAATAGAACATACCTGTTACAAAACCCAGATCCAGACAGATCGTCGCTGATAGCTTGAAAATTTGGCAACAACTGGCACATGTTTTACCTTTGATGCGTAGGCAGTGACTGAGTGCGTTGTTACATGGGAGGGGGGTGGTTCAAATTGCAATAGTGTGAGTGGTACGCGTGTGTGTTTACGGCGACAGGTTGATGACAAAATAACGCCGGACAAAGTTTAACTTAAGTTAATTTAGTACTTACTTAAAAATATGAGCCATAATTTACAAAACAACAATGTTTAGTTCACTATCTTTCAATTAAAGTGGACAGAACAAAAGAAATCACTTTATTAATTCAGTCAAACTGATTTTAAATCGATGTAAGTCGCGTTAGGACACGGCAGGTTGATGGGAAACTGGTGTTACAAACTTTTACTGCTCGAGAAATATTCATTTTATTGCCATTAAAATAGCTGGCCTCTATGTAATAAGACTCGATACAACATTTTAATATAACATTTAGTTTACAAAACTCAAAAATTCATACTTTTCTAATTAAAAACTGTACGGCAGGTTACAGTGCCACTTTTTTGAGAAGGACCCTAATGTCTTCATCTCTCCGACTGGTGTTTGATAGGAGCCTTGGGCGAAGAAGTTTAAAGCAGTTAGGATCTGCAATAATAAAGGACATATAAGTAAACACTTCCCTAACCTGTTACCAACAGAAATAATGTACAAACAGAAATAATTAAGTACCTAGGTACTTATGGATTTTATGAATAGGTAAAGCTAATGAGTTACTTAGGTACTCAAAAAATGTTTTGAGGTTAGAAAATACAGAATTAAGTATAATTTACCTTCGTCTTAACACTATATTGCTTCTTTTGTTGTAAATGAGGTTCTAAAATGCTAATCAAATTTATGACGAGATCTTTTGATAGTCTAAAGTTTTTCTTAAACAAAGCGTCACTCATTTCGAAAGGCTCCTCTCTTCATACAGCTCGGCGACGAGGAATTTCCGTAGCATTTTCCGCCAATTCCACCATGTTCTCCATGAATAAATTCATGAAAAGTTCTTCTCCCGACATTTTCAAACGTATTTCTACCGCCTACTCATTGCATGTCGAAGGCTGGTGATAGACATATGTCTACCGTGAGATATCGAGAATACGAAAATCTGGTTGCGTTTGACATCCGCCATGTTTTTTCGACAAATCTCTACTTCGACATGATGTCTACCGCGCGAGAATTGCCTCCCAGAGTATGTATTAGACTTCTAGTACACGGCGTATTTTAAACGCGCCGACGACACGCGTTTCACACGCATATACGCGATTGGAACGCAACCTTGTAACCTCAGCACACGAGGCGATCGTGAAACGCGTGTTCACAGCGCGTTTATGGCGCGTTTACAGCGCGTATAAAATGTTTTTATGGCTAGAATTTTTATATTGCCTGAATAGGTAGGAGATGATGATCGCAACTACCCCCCATTTTCGTATGTTCAACCCCTGTATAGTAGATATATTGGAATTCGTTGAATCACACCTCAATGTATGTTACATGTACCTTGTCATTATTAAATTTATTTCTCTCTCCATCTTTCTCAATTACTTACAATAAATGCCGAGGAAGAGTTGGCAGCTGGCTTATTCTAAGACTTTTTTTTCACTCACAATCCAGCATGGAAGTAGATATTTAATTGTGATTGCGTTAAAGGTACAACTTTCGGTGTAGTCAATAACAGCGATTTACAAAACATAGTTCATAATTAGGAACCTTAACGATTATCCCAAAAGTGGTACCTTTCTCTTTTTAAAATGACAGTTATTCATTTGTAATAAATAATAATTTCGCAATAGTTATTAACGATACTAGTGTCGTAGGTAATGTGTAACGTGAGCCCATTTTATAGGGCTCCAGTTACACATTACCTAAGGCACGTATATAGTTCAACGTTTTACAATGCAGTAGCCGAGGAAACGAAACTAAAAATTTTTTTGTCAAAAACTTACATCGTTTAGGTAAAAATCCAAAGTTCTTAAAAGAAGGTATTTTAAATCAAGATTCACTGGAAACGTGTTACAATTGAACAATGTGCTTCTAATATTTTACGATTAAACACAAAACATTAAGGAATAACATTTTTAAAACACAAAAATGATTTTGTTGAACAAATAATTTCAAATGGCGGGCAAAACAATGGCGAGCAAAATATTTCTCCACAATTATGAGGCAAAGGCTACGTAAATCGAATGCCAATTGCGTCTACAGAAATTATTAAATAGTTCAATTATTTGTTAAAAAACAGATTTGTTTTATTGAAAAAGTAAACTAAATAATTTAATTTTATATTTTATTCTACTGAAAATCAAGATTTTCGGCAGAAATAATCATTTTGTCAGGCATAAAAACTCTTTGCTTTCATTCTATACAGCCAGTATGAAGCTTTATAAAAAAGGTAATACTCTCACTTGTCAAAAGGGTGAGACTGAATGATCAAATCAGCTACTTTTTATTGCGTCATACATTTTCGTTAGTATTTTATTCACTTTTTGCTTACTTTTTATGCATCATTTAATACAAAAAATAACTTTACTGGATCACAGAATAGCCACTGAAGTTGAATTTTGGTATATGAAAAATGGTTTATTTGCTCATTAGTTCATCAAATATTTTTTTTCTTTTCAAAACGCACACGACACACTAGCCTATTTCATTGTCCCTTCCATCGCACCAACTATACCCTGTTTTTTATTCTCAGAGACTAAATTGACATATGCAAATGTCAAATTTACAAATAATGATACCAGTTTTTTTTAATAGTGCTGTACCTAAATTGACGATTTTTGAATCGAAACTTTAAAAAAACGTAATAATAATAATTTTGTCTTTATTAGATGATTAGCTTCTTAGTTTTCTATGATATTAACATTTTAAAAATTATTATCAAAATGAATTTATAATAAAACCTCTTTTGATGCTTATAAACAAAAAAAGACAGTTGCCATCAGTGTTGTTCCCAACAGTAAAATACGACAATTCACGCTCTTATTTATGACAAAATCACTAAACTGTTAAGAAATACGGCACTTATTTAAATATGACAACAGCAAACAACTTTAAAAAAAGAAAAATCTATCGGTAACTATTCTATTAGTTATTTGTGTATGTTAGCGAAAAACACGGTAATTTCTATTTTGAGACGCCCTCAAAAACTTTGCAGAAAGGGCTATTACAAAATGTCTGATTGTCTATCAGACAGGCAGCTCAGCTCTAGAGTTATTTCAGATTTAGTTAAAATGAGTAAATAAGAAAATTTGTAATGCGATTTAAAATAGCAACCTCAGAGTTTCTAGCCTGTTCTTCTCTGAGGAAGACTGCACCTTTGCGAATAGGCGTAGATTCAGTAGGGTCAAAAGAACGAATGCGTATGTATGTATTTAAATCGTTTAATGTATGTTTGTACGTATTTCATTGTAATCTTGACTTGTTTTAAGTGACATCCTGAATGTCCTATAAAATATAGATTTTTCTATTCTATTCTACTTTTTTAAATATGAATACATTAAATTAAAAATGTACTGCGTTTTATTATGTTTTCCTATACTTCTAAGGGATAAAAAATCTGGCGAAATGCCCGGCCGGCATTTATTTTATCGATATAGCGGTGCATGAGCATAATAAATACTACTTATATCGATTAGGGACATTACGTTACGTTTAAAGTAAGTATTTCCTCCCTTCTCTTTAAGTAATATAAAACCGGCACCTAATTTTGATAACATCAGTTACCGTTAGTGGCACATCACTATTTAAGATTTGCAAAAAACTGGCATCCCAGGTATTGTCAATTTAGTCTCTGAGAATAAAAAACAGGGTATACGGTCGGAACGAAACCATCACTCGATTAGCCAATACCTATAATACATTGTTTGTGTCTGCGGATCCGTTTTTTGGCACCAAAACTAGTTTTAAAAAACAAATTGCAAACCTTTTATGTACAAATTTTTATTCTGAATAATTGGGTAGGTTCCTACCTACACTGAGGAGTACATCGGGCGTGACATTTTGAGATTCTTACCGTTCCTATTTCGTACACGTAAGGGGGTGAATCTTCTCAGGTAAGGCAAAGTATCGTGTGACTATTGATTAATCTCAATTACATATGTTTACTGGGTTCTAATTCTAATTTTAATTTTAATTACTTGCAGACTCGAAGTGCGGAACACATAGTACGGGTCGATGTGCATCGCGCGGTCCCTTCACTCAACAACCATATCTTAATTATCTGACTCCTAAAGACCGAGCGATGCACAGCGTCACCTCGCTGTTTTCCGCGCATGGTATTCGGTAATGGATTCACCTATAACATATACCTAATAAATGGCAACTTTTTCGTACTCACACACATTTTCATTTATTATACTTTTATATCATGATACTTTTATTTCTTATTTTTATAATATAGTTACATAACATATATTATGTGTGTATGTATATATATATTGAGTTCGGTGACTACTATACCATGCTATGTTATGCTGTTCGAACTGTAACTTCTAACAATCTTTCTAATGTGCACTCAACTCACACTATTTTGTTATTCTTTTTTTTTTTTCTCTCTTTTCTGTTTTTTTTTTGTATAAGTAACTTTATCTCGCTCACCTAATTCACTTTCTTAGTTGGCTAATGGTTTGTAATTTAAGTTTCTTCTCAGTTAATTATGTAATTCATCTTGTAACTGTAAACATGTTTTTATTAATACGGGGTAACCTATAATTGGCTTTATTATATAACATGCACTGTTAACACCTTTTATGTATTATGCTGTTGGTTTCCTGAATAAATTAAATAAATAAATAAAAAAAAATCTTCTTCTCATTTCAAAATTACGTAACATGACATGTCACAGTGTTCCCAAAGACCTTCGGACCCGACATTTTTAGCTGATCCCGTAGATCGACGTAGTTAGGTGTATGAAACAAATCTCTCATACAAACCACCTACCAATTATCCATAGTTTCCTTGAAAAAAAATAGTTTTTTCGCTATTTTTGAGGGCATCGAAAAATGAAAAAAAATTTTTTTTTCCTTTGTTATTGAAATCTTAATGCAGGTTGATTTATTTTATAATTACTAATAGAGTCCTTCATTTAATAAGCTATATTACAACTGTCTATGTATACCTCATGTGAAGAAATAACGTAAAAGTCGTTTTTTAGTTTTCATTTTTTTTAAAGAAATGTGCACTGTTTGCGCATCTACTTTTTTATGGTAATAATATTTCATTATTATATCAATTCACAGAAAAAAAATTACATCCGTATCTCGCGTCTAACTCGAGATATTATTCGATTATACATTTTGATAAAAGTGCCTGCTTTAATGTTCATAGCAAAGTTCCTTCTTTGTTTATTTACTTTGCTAAAATGTTGCAAATAGTTATACCTTGTACTTATTTATATTAAACTAGCTTTTCATTCACGACTTCGTTTGCGAGTAAAAGTAGCCTATGTCACTCTCAGACTAAAATGTAAAAAAAAATTAGTAATAATATATAACTTGGCGAAGGATTTGACGGCCCCACCGCCAAAGGTCCCCCTGTTGTTCGTTTCCGGAGTAGACTTGACTTGATTTTTCAGACTCTGAGAGTGAAATAGGCTACTTTGACTCGCAAACGAAGTCGTGAATGAAAAGCTAGTTTAATATAAATAAGTACAAGGTGTAACTATTTGCAACATTTTAGCAAAGTAAATAAACAAAGAAGGAACTTTGCTATGAACATTAAAGCAGGCACTTTTATCAAAATGTATAATCGAATAATATCTCGAGTTAGACGCGAGATACGGATGTAATTTTTTTTCTGTGAATTGATATAATAATGAAATATTATTACCATAAAAAAGTACATGCGCAAACAGTGCACATTTCTTAAAAAAAAATGAAAACTAAAAAACGACTTTTACGTTATTTCTTCACATGAGGTATACATAGACAGTTGTAATATAGCTTATTCAATGGAGGACTCTATTAGTAATTATAAAATAAATCAACCTGCATTAAGATTTCAATAACAAAGGAAAAAAAATTTTTTTTTCATTTTTCGATGCCCTCAAAAATAGCGAAAAAACTATTTTTTTTCAATAAAACTATGGATAATTGATAGGTGGTTTGTATGAGAGATTTGTTTCATACACCTAACTACGTCGATCTACGGGATCAGCTAAAAATGTCGGGTCCGAAGGTCTTTGGGAACACTGTGCATGTGTTTTATGGGGTACGTAAACGTACACTCCGTAGCCATGTTACGGGGCCATTTCCGAGCAATTGCATTGTAAAAATGATTAAAACTAACACTTAAATGTTTTACATTTTATCCGAAACAGGAACGGGTTATCAACTAACCCTTAAAACAGAGGGTAGCCCAAAACAGAAAGAGATCACATCAACGGTCAAATCATTTATTCCCGACGCCTCTTTTAAAGAGAAGACATACAACTCCTTGTCTTTCAGCCTGCCTTATAAAAGTAGCAGTCGTTTTTCGAGGCTATTTTCAGATTTGGAAAAAAGGAAGGCAGAACTTGAAATTGCCAATATGGGGCTTGTAGTGACTACGCTTGAAGAAGTGTTTCTGAAGTAAGTATTTTTTATTTTAAATTTGGATAAAAATCACCTGCAGCAAGACCACTCCTGGTACTGAACTGAGTCATAAATCATTACGTCATAGGGATGCCGGGTCAATCATTATCGATAAAAGTGACACAGGTAGTAACTATAAAAAAAGTAGTTGCTACCTGTGTCCCTTTATCGATAATGATTGGCCCGGCGCATCCCTGTGACGTAATGATTTATATGACTCAGTTCGCACGTTCGTAATGGCCCAAGTATAATTGCCATGGTGTCATAACGTGTAAGGAGCCAGATAGCACGAGTGTCAAAATGTATTGATGTCGAATTGTTTGAAAATGTTAAAACGATCTAATGTTCCTACATTAGGTCGTTTTAACATTACGATAGATAGAAATCACTGACGCAATATTGTTTGAGTGTCAAAATGTACAAATGTTGGAATGCAGTGATGCCAGAAATCACGAACGCAATATTGCCTGACAAAATGTCTTGAAATTATTACTTCTACTAACATTGGTTCTTACGTTTCTTTATAAATCGAAGCCAAAATACTCTGTGAGTCTTCGATTTTATTATATGAAATATATTGCCGTTTCAGCACAAACTGCCGTCTATTTCTACAGATTTAATTATCTACCTGTGCTGCAGCTTTGTTCACAGATGATGGTAACATGACGCTTACATAATGTATAGTCAGAAATTCATGACAAACATTACACGAAACTTTTTTTTAAAATTTAGATTGAAACAGTTGTATGTAATGTGAAAATATATAGACAAAAATGAGAAAATAATTCCCATTTTTGTCCTGTTGTGCTGACATCAATTCTATATAGAACAAATGAGAACTACTCCTCAGATCACCCTATGCTCTAAGGCCAGTGTTCACCAAAAATTTTACCAACGATTAGAAGCTATCCAGAGATTTGACAATGTCATTTTCGTACATTTTTTTGTTATTTTGTCTGATTAGCTTCTAACCGCGGTTAAACCGTTGGTTATGTTTTTGGTGAACACGGGCCTAATTCATATAACAAAAGACAAATGCTGAAATATCGGACGCGGAGAGGCAGGGATTATAAATATTTAAATATGTGTACAATTTATAGGAAGCAAATTCTTCCAGGCAACCTGGGCCAGGCCCTTCAATTCTTATTTGAATAATTGGAAACAATAATATCAATTCGTAAATAATCTGACAGAAAACAGCGATAAAGTTTTACAAAGTAAAAAATACGAAAAATATCAAATTCACTTTGCGTACACAACATGAACAAAGCAAATGAAATCATATTCATATTTACTTAGTAATAATCATATAATGCGACAAGATTACCCACTAATAGACTGAAATCCCAGGGCCGCCAGACCTTACTTATTTTCTCAGTAACCAGAAGTGTGGGAAAGAGTAGTGCTAATTTATACTATTAACATATGAATACCTGCTAGCCTGGGCCGACGGCCAATTTTCATCTACCAGGTTCTGAAGGTACTTCCAAAAAAATTACTACTTGTCCTGAAGTCTTGGTGTATAAGGAATATAGGTCGAAATACGAAAAAAACTACATTTTATTTCATACAACTTCAAGTTACCCACGCATGAACTTTTGTCGCAATAAGAACAGTTTTTCAATGAATCGGGCTAGCATCTGTACCTAAACTGTAAGTATTCCACTAAAACTATGAATAGGCCTTAGAATAATAACGCCTCTTCTAGTGTCATACTCAAGCTATTTTGAAGTCACGCTGGCATGTGTATTGATTGCCATTTGGCGTAAATGCGCGTCGTCGGCCCCATGAAAAACGCGTGTCGTCAATCCGTTAAAAACGCGCGTAGTTGGTCCGTTAAAAAATGTGCGTCGTCGGTCCGTTAAAAAACACGCGCCGTCGGTCCATTAAAAGACGCGCGACGTCGGTCCTTTAAAAAACGCACGTCGTCGATCCGTTAAAAAACACGTGTCGTCGGTCCGTTAAAAACACGTGTCGTTGGTCCGTTAAAAAACGCGCGTCTTCGATCCATCAGAGTTCAGCCGTTAAAATAAGCAATGAACGTCGAGGGGGGCTGTACAGAGAGTTATGTGATACTTGAGTTTTGTTGTAGCGCCATTTCTATGAATGAAAAATATTGTTTTAGAAAAGCCCTCATTCTAACGCTCATTCTAATTGATATATAGGTATGCAGAGTTATAGAAGTACAGTTCAGGTACAATTATTTAGTACAATTTCGTTAATGTACCGAAACCTCTTAAGTGATTCTGCCGGACACCGGAATTCGCACTTAACAGTCAAGTTAACAACTTTTTTTGAAGTTATATTCAATTAACAAGAAGTCTTTACAAAAATTTAAATTAAACCTAAACAAATCTATGAATAAAAAACCTCTTCCAGCGCGCCGCACCGAGGCAACGTTTCCAAGATACTGGCAGGCTTAGATATGCGGGAAAATTCCCGCCAAACTTATCCGTTGTGAAAAGTAACTGCCAGCTCGCCAGTTGCCTCGAAGAGACGCTTTGTTATCATCTACCTGAACCTTTCATTCCAAACTAATAATCTTACAATATACATTGATATGCACTTGAAATTAAAAAGACTAGTCTTTTTTTAAATGTTTGATTTAATTTCTAAAACAAGTTGATTTAACTTTTTTTGTAGGAGGAAAAGTTGGGAAGTTAGTTTTACATCAGCACTGTGTTGATTTGTAACGACAGGACGTTTTAAGATAAAATATACTCTTTTTGGTTTCAGTTAACCCACCACAGAAAAAAATTAGTCACTATCAGTTGACCAGACGTCAATTTTGGGCGTTGTTTCGACGACAATGGGCAAATTTTAAGAGTAAAATATTTAGAACCATTATTTGGGTAAGTGATCAGAATATTATCTTTATTGTTCTATATTCCAGGTCATATAATAGATAAGTCTGAATATATATTTTTTTACTATCCGTTATTTCATGATTTAGTTTTATTTACTAATCGACTGGCCTGATTTCTCCCGTGCTGTTCTGGCAGTGAAAGAAAAACTTAAAATGTTCTAGCTGCTAACCTTTTCCAGGAATACTGTAGAAGCCAGTTTTGCCGTATCGTGGGCGAAAGGCAGACCAACCTATGACCACTATACCTATGTTTCATCTAATAACCCTCAGAATGTGTCAAAGGTGGGCTCGTGTAAACCACATTCACTGAGTGGTGGTAACACCAACCCATTTCTTTCCGTGGGTGTCGTAAGAGGCGACTAAGGAAACACAAATGAGACCTGCCTCCTATTAATCCATCCCAGGCAACGACACCTCAATTTGTTCTGAATCTGAGGTTGCGTCCTATGGTCTCATGCGGTGTGGTTGGCTCCGTGAAGGGCTCTCTGGTTCGCGACCACCCTCCTACCGAAGTCCGACGCCAAACAGCTTGCTGTGTTCCGTCGGTGCATAGGAGTACCAGTGCCTTAATTGGCATTTTCTGCGTTAACTCGTTCCATCGTCGACCTCGTCCATGACCTTGGTCAAGATTGAGGTCAAGAGTTAATGCATCTTATGATTTTAAAAAATGATGCTCCGTCTAGCCCGCGTCAGGAATTATTATTGGCATTTTCTGGGTTAACTCGCTTCATCGTCGACCTCATCTATGACCTCGGTCTAAATCTCATAATAAAAAATAAGTCAAGTCCGGGGATCGCGCTGGCCAGGCTACAGGCATTCGTGTCTGATCCATTGTATTTTTTTCGGTAATTTTACGTTATGTCGCTCCATGTTGAGCGCAATTAATAAAAAAACGCGTTCTTTATAAAAAAAATCCCGAAAAAAAACTACCGTCTCTGCCAAAACTTGTGCCAATGTCAAGTTTTTAATTTTTGTTTAGTTGACAGCAAATAGTTTGTGTAAGTTTAATTGATCAGTTGACAAACTATAGACGTCATGTTGTAGGGATGTGCATGAGTTTTGAATATGTATCGATGGATAGTGTTGGTGTATTAAATGTAAATATACAATATATTTACTAGCAGTTCTTTACTAGCAGTACAATAACCTATGGAAAGCTTGCAGATTTACATATTGTATTGTATAAGCACATTTGTATTACGGTGGATTTTTTTAAATAAATAAAATTTTAATTTCAGCAAATACTCTGTCCACTGGCGTGCATTTGCTTTGTAGCCAATACGCTTCTAAATAAGGAAGCCTATTATAATTCTGTAAGAAAACCGAAACAGAAATTTGATCTCAGCGATGTAAACATGGATAGCTTACCTAGAAGTATTCTATATGATTTTGATCCAAAGTACATAGAGCCTTTTAGGATGAAATATAATAGGGTCCAGTTTCGTCGCATGTATGATCCGGCTAAGTCTAATAAAAGTAAGTTTAACTTTACAGAACACAAACACAACATGGTCCGTACAGAACCGTATATTTCAGTTACTTCCGTAGCCTAATGTCAAATGACGCTCGCTGATCTCAACTGATAAACAATGTACACAGAGGCAGGGAACCTGATGGGTGACCAAAGTGGCAATTTATCAAGAGCGTTTCCGTGCTTCGGAGGACACTTTAAGCTGCCGGTCCCTGCTGTTGTCAATTGACTACAGTCATTAAAACCAAGTCAGAGGTCATTGAGCGGTTTGAAAACTCTGACACCAGGGTTAGTCAAGTTCGCCACACACTACTGAATATACCTATACGATAAAAAGAAGATATCATACGGCATTTTACTGTGGGATAATGCTGCCGACATCAATAAGATCTTTGTTCTGCAGAAAAGGGATATTCGCGCGATTTATCAAATGAGACCTAGAATGTCTCTTAGAAATAGATTTAACGGCCGATTTTTCAGTACCAATATGCACTTGCGAGAAAAAAACCTGGAATCACCTCATCGCGCGTTGCTAGGAATAATTTTTTTGCAATTTCTGTGCAATGAACTATGGCTTGTGGTATATCATTTGAAAGGAATGTAAGCTTTCAACCGACGATATCAAAACCAAAGATTATTCACCTCAGGTTATAAAACGTAAAAACAAAAAATGACAATAACAAAACACCATATTATTTGGGAGTCCTAAAACCCTATAAAAGTGGACATTTATGAAAATTGTTTTAGAAACACTGAATCTTAAATAAAATGGAAACCACACCTATAGAATAATTAGTCCATGAAGCCGGTCAAGTCATCATTCTAATCCAGCAAGGGTTGTCTAAGCGTCCTATCGTTCAACAACTTTTGTGTCTGGAAGGTATCTTAGGGGTTCAAGGAGACTGGAAATTTAGTCTAGGATTTGGACTTGATGCATTTCGGCGAGAGATGACCGATTTATTGTCACTACTTCATGCTACTTCTCTCCGAAATCGACACCTGACCGGTGTGAACGTCCAGCGGCAGCTCAGACAAGTTTATGGGAAGGTTGTCAGCGAGTAAACAGTGAGACGAAGACTCAAAGAAGTGAACTTGACCACAAAAAGGCCAGCTACAGGGCTCGAATTGTCTCCAGACTACCAACAAGCCCGGCTTCAGTTTGGTTGCGATCACTTAGATTGAGATTTGGAACAATGAAGCCGAGTCCTGTTCTCGGATGAAACCAGGATGTGCCTGCATAGTAGCGGCCGTTGACAGAATCTATAGGAGATCGGGAAAGCGATTCGCACAATGCCATTTTGCGAAAACAGTGGTATGTGGAGGTGGGTCCTGTATGATGTTTGCGGGGATTTCTATTGAAGCCAACACGGAGATGATATTCGTACCTGGTGGAGGTCGGGGAGAGGGGCTAACTGCAGAAAGGTACATCAACGACTTTCTGCTAGGCCATGTGTTCCCCTACGTCAAATTTATTGTCGAAGATTTCCTGCTAATGCACGATAATGTCTGCTGCCACACGCACCGTTGCAGTGACTACACAGTACCTGGAGGAAGTCGGGATTCCTACAATAGACTGGCCAGCCCTCAGTCCTGATTTGAATCCGATTACACATATGTGGGACAAGCTGGAAAGTTGGATACGAGAAAGATTTCCAACTCTGGCGTCGATACAAGATTTGAAAACTGCTTTAGTCAAATAGGGGCAGGAAATAAATAAATAAATAAATAAAAACGTTTATTTTACCATGCAGCATACAGATACAAACATTTAGACGATCACAAATGACATAAAAAACACACATTTAAAATAAACAAAAATACATACAATATAAACAGATTAAATCTCACAGAATTCCATCAGGAAACTTATTTGGGCGATGAAAACCCGTTCACAGGCAGTCATTAGGACCAGGGGGATAACATAAAATATTGAGGGCGAAATAAGTTATAAAAAAAATCATATTACTTCCTATTCATACAACTGTACAACTTCGAACTAAAAATAAATAAAAATAATCGAATAAGGATTCAATAAAATGATTCATGGTTCATTCCCTGCACGAGTTTCGTTGTTAGTGTCATATAATGAAATTAAGTAAATGTTATGACTTTTAAAATGACATACATCCCAACCTTATACACAACTGGGGTTGGATCAAAAGTCAGTATACGATAAAACGGTTCATAGTTCATTCCTTGCACGAATCTCGTTGTGGATGTTGTACAATAAACTGAAGCTAGTGAAGCTGTTGTATAATAAAGTGTCACAAGTTTATGCGCCACTGCTAACAGATCAAAATATATATTCTATAGAAGTAAAATCCAGTCAGTATATGATAAAATGGTTCATAGTTCATTTTCTGCACGAATCACGTTGTTGGTGTCATATGATGAAATCAAGCGTTTTTTATTATCTTTAAAATAACATATGTCACAACCTTATATAACACTGGGATCGGATAAAAAGTCACAGTACTGTGATGCCGTAATGGGACTGCATACCACATACGTCACATACGATCGGAGTTGCTGTCAGCAAGTATTCATTTGTAAAATTCCGAAGTTTTCGAGCACCACGAAGTTAGCAAAGGTCTTTCAAAAGCCATAGTCCACCACGCTGGCCCAATGCGGGTTAGTGGACCACGCTCGTTTTGAAAACGATAGGCATGCGATAGGCATTCATCACGATGTTTTCCTTCACAGCACATGATAATTCAAGAACCCGCAACCTTCCGTTTACAAGTCTGGCTCATTACCAACTAGTCTATCACGGCTCATTACCAACTGGTCTAACAAGGGCTATTACAAAATTTCTGATTATCTATCAGACAGGCAGCCATGGGAATAAACTGCTCAGCTCTAGTTATTTCAGATTTAGTTAAAATTAGTAAATAAGAAAATTTGTAATGTGATTTAAAAGAGCAACCTCAGAGTTTCTTGCCTGTTCTTCTCTGAGGAAGACTGCACCTTTGCGAATAGGCGTAGAGTCAGTAGGATCAGAGGTACGAATGCGTATGTATGTATTTAAATCGTTTAATGTATGTTTGTATGTATTTCATTGTAATCTTGACTTGTTTTAAGTGACATCCTGAATGTCCTATAAAATAAATATTTTTCTATTCTATTCTATTCTTTCGAGGTTGCAAATTTGGTATTACACAATTGGTATCTATCCTAACAACATGCCAAAAAAAATCAGGACGTGGCTCTTTTTTCCGACCTGGAATGTTTAAAAGACGACTGGTTATGTGTCGGATGGGTTAATTCTGCGTAAAACTCAGTGTACCGAGGTAAAATAAAAAGGCGTACTGATGTGACGCGTTTATTAATAAATACAAGTTTGTTATCATAAAGTGGTTTGCCTAAAAATAAACTGTGCTACGATTTAAAGGCATTTTGATTAACACCTCTACAAAGTCTACTACAAAACCGATGAAATGGTTCATAGTTCATTCCTCGCACTAGTCTCGTAGAGGGTGTCATATAACAAAATGAAGCTATTGTTATGATCTTTAGAATGACATATATCACAAAATAATATAACACTGGGGACAGAACCACCCATTCTCTTTTAGGAAGAAAATTAAAATAAATTTAAATCTTTTTGTTATCAATTGAAAGCTAAAAAAATCACATCAATACATGGTTCATTGCATGGATGTTGTGGGGATTTGTTCTGAGAAGAGCGCGATGAAGTGATTCCAGATTTTTTTTATTATAAGATGGGTTAACTCTTGACCCAAGAGTTTATTGGTCGCAAGTGTATATACAGGGTGGCCCAGCGGGCGACGTTGAAAAGAAAAAAAATTATGCCGCCATGTCTGTTTTGCGATTTTTTGTAGTTTAGAAGTTATTTGTATTTATCACTTTTTTTTAATTTTTCACCAATCTCGATTTTTTTTCTCTTTCAGTTTAAAATAATTAAAAAAAATATCTAACATACATACATACATATGTTCACGCCCATAATCCCTAACAGGGTCGGCAGAGCATCAGTGGTTCTAGAATCTACAAAAAATCGCGTAACAGACTTGGGGGTAATCTAAAGAGGCTATTTCCGAGGTATCAAATTTTTTTTTGGAC
Source organism: Aproaerema taeniolella (assembly GCA_949987775.1). Lineage (NCBI taxonomy): Eukaryota > Metazoa > Arthropoda > Insecta > Lepidoptera > Gelechiidae > Aproaerema > Aproaerema taeniolella. The sequence goes on along the minus strand of OX465261.1, from coordinate 15,177,914 downwards.
GTCGCCCTCTGCATCACCCTGTACATATACAGTGTGTATTTAATTAAGTTTTTGAAAATTTCACCCATCATTGATTTGACATTGGAAATATATTTTCGTTCGCTCCAGTATAGGCTCCGATTTCATGAAAAAGTGTGATTCGTTTTGTCTGCCTTCAACAATTCTGAGAAATTTCAACAATTTCTGAGAAATTTCTCCGAAGAATTCCCAGTAATTTCGGAACTTCGAGAAAAAATAGTTTACTAACGTTCCACGGATGTTTTGGTGCCGCAATGTTTTTAGGTACGAAACTGCAACATTGTATACGAAACCGTACGAATACGTTTTAATTATAAGTGTGCATTTTTTTATTCTAGCGGCTTTAGAGGCTGGAAAAAAATATGAATGGAAGTACCCCGACTACATGATTGGATTGCGTCTAAATGAGACTACTGCGACGGTAAGCTTTTGCATTGAGTTAAAGAAAACATCGAGTGAATTCAGCAAATAACGATAAGTTTGTACCGCCCACCCTTCTGCACAAAACATGCAGGGGGAAACAGTGCAACGTCACCCACTCTCTGCCAATCAGCATCCTCAAAACCCTTCAGGAGTTGAGATCTGAACCACGGTTTTTGATTTTTTGGCAAAAGTATAGCGTCTCTTACGATTGCCGTCACGAACGACCTAGATATGCTATCTATCTAGGTCGTTAATATGTTATATAGGTTGATATGAGATCTCTGTATGGGAGTTGACTTAGCCAGCCTGAGATTCATCTTCAATCCTTACTAGCTTTTTCCCGCGGCTTCGCTCGCGCAAAGAACTCATTTAGTCTCCCATTTCATGTTTGACCCCTCAGGGGGTGACTTTCTAAAAATCGCAAAATACGTGTCCGTTTATTTGCTTCAAGGTATATCTTGACGAAGTTTCGAGTTGTCCAAAAAAATTGTTTGCGCAAAAAAAATTGAACCCCCATTTCAATCCCTTAGGGGTTGAATTCCGAAAAATCCTTTCTTAGTGCTTGCCTACGTTATAAAAGACACCTTTTTGCCAAATTTGAGTTTTCTAGGTCAAAAGGTTTAAGGCTGGGAGTAGGGCCTGCAGTACCGGTACCGCTTCCATAATTTTGATTCCCGGTGCTGAAGCGCCTTCAGTACCGGTTCTCCCGGTACTCCCGGTTCCTCGTGATAAGTAATTCAAAATAGCCACACGACACGAAACAGAAGACGAAAGTTATACCTATTCATTTATTTTATCATACAAAACAAGCCAAATGTATTTTTTTTTAAATCCCAGGTTGAAATGGAATAGCAAAATTTATTTACATAGTTTAATAATTGCATACAGACAGACAGCTCTTACAAGTGAACCTAGTAGAAGCTAAGCTAATCAATAAAAACACTTTTATTAAATGAAAGTATTTTAATAATTTTAATCAATATGTTAACATGAACATGAATTACTCCGCCTTAGGCCCGTGTTCACCAAAAATATAACCAACGGTTAAACCGCGGTTAGAAGCTAATCAGACAAAATGTCAATAAAAATGTATGAAAATGACATTGTCAAATCTCTGGTTAGCTGCTAATCGTTGGTTAAATTTTTGGTGAACACTAGCCTTAGAAATATTTTTAAACGCCCGTTCTTCTTGATAACATGACCGCAAAAAACTTATGACGTCCAAACTTTGGTCACTTAGCGAACTTCGCAAACTGCGAAGTAAAGCGAACTGCGAAGTAAGCGGCAAAATGACCGAAGATGCACGCTCGTGCACCCCGCTCGGGCCCCCCGCGCCGCGCGGCCTTCCCGCCGACTCCTACCCGCGTCTGCTAAGCGCGCGGATTGTAGTTTTGAAGCTCACGCCCGCGAAATTTGAAATTAAATTAGTCAAAATAATAATTTTACGGAACCGGGAGAACCGGGATTATCGTGTCTGGTACCGGTACTGGATATACTCCAATAGTACCGGGATTTCCCGGTAATTTCAGAACCGGGAATTCCCGGGAGCATGCCCTAGCTGGGAGTTGTTCAGTCAGTGAATCAGGACCTCCAATCTATTAATAAAGGCGAACTGATGTATCAACGCACAGGCCAAACCCTTAAGGCTAGAAAATAGACATCTCACACAAGTATTCTTCATATGACGAAAGCATCTGTTAAGGAAGGATTTTTCAAAATTCTTCCACCAATGGGGTGAAATAGGGGATAAAAGGGAGAAACTTTTTATTCCTTGGACACATTAGCATGAAATTTCGTATGAATTGAGTACGGTAAAAATAGTAAGTTTCAGCGTTTTCTAAAATTTAACCCCTAAGAGGGTAAAATAGGAGTTTAAACTTTGTATGAAGAAAACAATTTTTTTGACATTTTGACTCAAAATTGTTGAAATAATATTTTGATACACCGTACACTATGACCATGAGACATGGCTGTAAACGAGTAGATTGTCTTTGCATTACTTTTTTAATAAAAAGTTAGGTAAGACAACTGTGGTCCGTTCAGTCATCGTTGATCCTCCCTTCTTCCTGTTTTCCGTACTGTACTGGCCGTCCATCCATATTTTTCTCTTATAACATTAAATCTTATTTCATCTTGCCTTATAAACGTGTACTTTATCAAGTTAATAATTACAATACATAAATATATCAAGATACATTGGAGTTTAAATGGCATTTTCCACCACCTCGTCATCACTGAAACTGAAACCGATCCAGGGGCCTCTGGAAAAAAAAATCATCAAGATATACCTTAAAGCAAATAAATTGACATTTTTTTCGCGAATTTACAAAAATCATCCACTAAGGGGTCTAAGTGGGTTAAAAAAAACAAAGAATAATGGATTTCACAAAAATCATTCATTAAGGGTTCTAAATGGGTTAAATAAAATTATATTGCACGGCCCCGAATTATTTACTGATAAATCAACGCCCAGCTGAAGCTCTTAGACTTCGTAAAAAATCACAAAACAATTTGCTTTAAGATACTTATATCAAAAAAGAGTTTCTTATCCATTCAAACTTAGGCACTGAATTTAGAAAAACTATAGAATTCAGAATTTCACCACTGTAAACCATAATTTTTCAAATGTCAAAGATTTAGGGAATGAAATGGGTGACTATAAAAGCTCTTTACGCTAGCGAAGCCATGGGAAAAATCTAGTTTAATATTATATAAGTTATCTATTTATTACTTTTACTTAGATACTCTACGCGTCACGTCACCAGATTCCTATAGCTATCAATATGCTAACAAACGTGCTTGCTGATCAACTGCTTGGAATATCTGATGACCGTACTATTGTCACTAGGAGCCAATCTCTAGATGACATCATTATCTCACGAGTAAGGCTTTATATTGGACTTCCAGCCTACAGTACGGGAAGTTATAGCTCTTTTTCTACTATGAGTAAGTAGATCCATACATATGATCTTAATTTAAATTAGGGACCGTACAAGTATTACGTAAGCAAATTTTGCAATTATTTAAACATCCCATCATCAGCAAAAGTAAGCAAAGCTCTAACCCCCTCCCATGCTTATACAAGGTGTTTCAAAAAACCCAAAAAAAAAAGAAATTCCTAAATTTAATTTGGAAAGTGAAATAGTCGCAACTCTAGTAATCAGTTGCACGGTTTGACATTTACAAAAGGAAAGTTTCATATAATTAATATGACATACTTGTCAAATTGTAATAGAGTTGTGCAATAAGCTTAATTTTAATTAATTTTGAATTATTATTATTTTTGGGTTTTTTTGAAACACCTTGTATAAACACTGGTTCGTACTTTCATGTTTTTTTTAAATCTTATCTGGTTTTTTTATTAATTCACAAGAAGCAGTTTTCAAGTCTAAAAATAAGAAATTCTTTCACTTGGCGAGTAAGTGTGTTAGTCTAGGATCCGAATTAGAAACGATCTTCATCCATCTGTTTAGTTAATGGATGAAAAGTATTTTATATCAAAATATATTGCTTGTGCTTAAAAATTCCTGACCAGACTATGATTAATTAAAAATTGAAAATAGTTATTTGTTCAACAAGAGAGCAAGGTTGGTTTTTGCTACTTGAGTGCAATCTTTAATCACGAGCTAGCGAAGTAGTTTACAGTTGTCTCAAAGCCACTAGGAGAGTCTGGAGAAACGAGTCAGCAGATTAGGATAAAATGCAGCACTTCCTTACATCTTATCCTTGGCAAAAAATGTGTTTCTCTTAGGAGAACCTTATTTGTTCGGCTTATACGATAACGGGTATGATTCGGCTGGGAATGGAATTCTTTATTCTCCGACATCCCGCCCCAAGGCCCAGCCTTGATTCACATTGAGAACGTGCTAAGGCACGTAAATACTCTGCATACCTGGGTCAGGGTGCAAGGATATGGTCGTAGGATCCAATCTTGAAGGCATTGCTCTGTTAGGACGTACTGGGGGTTTAGCGCTGATATTTTATTCCACAATCACATATGTGAAAATTCACCTTGGCAGTGATCTGACCCCAGTGGTGCATATGATTTTGACACATGTCATTTTAAAGGTCACAACAATATCTTATTTATATTATATCTACCTACACACTACACTCATATAGTAAAGAGGAAAGATTTGTATGTTTGTAACGAATAAACTCAAAAACTACTGGATTGATTTCAAAAATTCTTTCACCAATAGAAATCTCTCTTATCAACAAGTGACGTAAAGTACATAATTTTTCTGAATTCCCTTGGGAACGAAGTCCCAGGCTGAAAGCTAGTAATGAAATAATGCTACTGTTATGACCTTTAAAGTGATATGTGATAGTCCAGTTCCGGAAGGTTCCGGATTCAAATCCTGGAGCGGGCCTGTATCTCTAAATTCTCTTTTCGGATTTATGTATGGATTTCTAATAATCTGTTGTGTTGTGACTCATGATTTAATCACTTTTGTTAATTCAGCATTTTTGCCACTTCCAGTAGCGTTGGGCGAGGTGACGTCAGGCCACCACACAGGCCACTCATTTAAAATATAATTATGTATTTGTGAAATTATATAATAGAAATGTGCCTTCAGAAAATTTGGTTCTCCTCATTTACCCTGTTCCTGCATCTGCAACAAATCACTTGCTTAACGGTGAAGGAAAACATCGTGATTAAGCCCGCCCGTCCAAGAAAATTATTTTTCGAAAGACGAGCACCTATATTGGGCCAGCGTGGTGGACCATGGCCGAAATCCCCTTTGCGTCTCGAAGCTCGTGCCCCTTGGTGGGGAATTGAGGATGTATATGGGCTGGTAAAAAAATTAAAAATCCAGTATACGATAAAATGGTTCGTAGCTCATTTTCTGCATGAGTCACGTTGTTGGTGCCATATATTTAAATAAAGCTATTATTGTGACCTTTTAAATGACATATTTTGTGACACCTTATACACCATTCAGAACGGAAAAAAATATAAGAATGAAAATCGAATAAATATACCACAAAATTATTCGTAATTCACTGCCTGCAAAAGTTTCGTTGTTGTGTCATACCATAAAATAAAAGTATTATTATAACCTTCAGAACGACATTTTTTTTTTACCAATCCATATACGTCCCCACAGAGGGGTACGGGCCTCCCTTCGAAACACGAAAGGGGTACAGGCCAAAGTCCACCACGCTGGCCCAATGCGGGAAATTTTCTTGGACGGGCGGGTTTCATCACGATGTTTTCCTTCACCGTTGAGCAAGTGATAATTAGAAATCCGTCCATAAATCCGAAAAGACGAATTTAGTGGTACAGGCCCGCACCAGAATTTGAACCCACGACCTTCGGATTACAAGTCTGGCTCATTACCAACTGGGCTATCACCACTTCAGAACGACATACATCACGACCTTATACACCTCTGGGGACGACGGTCATACAATTTTGCCCATCCTCCTTTAAATTTTTTTATTTGTTTATTGCTAACAATTTATGAAAATATGATAAATATAAATAATATATTAATTTATTCATATGAGAGTTTTACATTTCAATAATTCTTAACGCCATTCTTTGTCATTCTCTATTAATGCTCATCAAAATAGTCTGACATTGGCAAAATCACAAATATCATGGAAGCCATTTTACCAGGAATTGAATTAACCTGCTAACAGTAGTTCTTGCTTGCAGTGGTCATGATATCAGTGAGTAATGTGCTGGGCTTGCATATACGGGAGCGAATATCAGGAACTCGTCACAATCACGTGCTATCAGGTTGCTCACCTTTTGTTATCTGGGGCGCTACCTTCGCCGCCCATGCTTTGTTCTATGTCTGCTGCTTGGTGATACCAACGGTTTTTACTGTGTTCTTTGACATTAACAATCATACGGTAACGCAAAGCGGGTACATAGGTATGTATTTTGACTATACTTCGTTTTATTAGCATTAGAAATTATGTATTTTATATTTATATATAGGAACACCAACAGTACATATATTCAATCACAAGCAATATTCACAATCAACGTAATACATCAGATACAGGGTGAAAAAAAAACCTCCTAGCTATATTCAAAATCCTGAACCAGTATCGCTCAAAGAACAAATTTATGAAAAAAAAAATTTAATAAAAATATTTTTCAATGGGAATAGTTCATTTTTTGTCTAAACGTAGACATTACTCCTACACCAGGCACGAGAGGGGTGGGGGTAGCGCTCGGGGGGTGAACCCGAGTGGTGTCTTCGTTTAGGAAACCCCCCCTCCCCAAAAAAATAATAATAATAAAAAATAATAATTAAAAGTTTTCTGTAAGTGATACTGGTTCAGGATTTTGAATATAGCTAGGAGGTTTTTTTTACCCAGTATAATTGTATATGCACCAATTACTGGTGTACACAACATTTGCAAATCATACAATTAATTTAACACAAAAAGAAAAATGCATTTTCGCCTATCCTTATACTTAAAATATGATACTTTTTAAAATAAAAAAAATAAAAAACTAAAATTGTAAAATAATGACGGCCGGTTTGGTCGAGTGGTAGTAGCGCTGCCTCTTGATCAACGGGTCCTGGGTTCGATTCCCGGTCGGGGCAAATATTTGTGTAAAAAGCAGATGTTTGTTCTCGGGTCATGGGTGTTTGTCTTTATGTGTGTTCCGAGGGACCCACGACACAAGGGAAAACCTTAATGTGGGCCTTTGAGTGTGTAGCGTTTATTTTATTTATTATTATTATAATGGAAAGAATACAAGTCAAATCGATTAAGCAAATGATAAACTAAATAAATAAATATAATTACACGAAGTAAAATAATTCAAGATAAATAGTACAATCAACACAAGTAATAATAATGGTAACTATAAAATTCAGCAAAATGCGATAATGATACTGTAAAATTGTAAATAATTTTAAATATTGTAAATAATTTCAAAAAAAAAAAATTTAATGTAAATGCAAATGCAAATATTTAAACAATTTAAAATCTTACTTTATTATTAATGTGTTACTTAAATAATGATTTTCACACAAGTACTCAAGTTTTTTTTCTTAAATTTCGCATATGAGTCAGAGAAAACATCCAAATCCGAGATCAGTCCATTAAGCTCATTATAAGTTCTAGAGATACGCGCAATAGGAGCATTAACACCGAGATTTGTTCGAGAAAACGGGCATGAAAAGATTCTCGTAATAGCCAGTCTTGGATACCGGGAGGAAACACTTAAGCCCATACGCTCCAACAATAAAGGGCAATCTATCAAGCCGTTAAATACTTTATATAAAAATAGTATGTCATGCAATTTTCTTCTGTCACCCTCCGTCACATATATTATTGTCATTTTTGCAGGGACATTCTTTTGGCTGATGTTGCAATGTACTCTCACATACTTAGCCATGTGTTACTTTATGTCTTGGTTTATGGTAAAACCGACTGCACCACCTGCAAGTATTCTGATTCTCGGTAAGTAAGTCTCTAAGTAAGATCATATCTTGGAAAGTAAACGTCAGAACACGTAGTAGAGAATAGGTTACAATGAAAATTATAAGTAGAAAACTGTTCATATTAGTCTCGCTAGTGGTTTTAGGTACAACACTACTTATCACTATGCCCTTTCTATTTTCGTACGCGACTTTGTTTGCCTGGAATATTTTACATCACTTTCCAGCCCTCCAACTATCGCTGGGTAAAATATGTTTACAACAGTTCTCGGAAATGGCCCCATAACATGACCACGGTGAGCACGTTTATGTACCACGAATAATTTTGAAATGAGAAGAAGATTTTGAAAAGAAAACAATTTTTGAGCTAATCAGCAAATTGACCAAGCCTCCAACTCACCTGCTGTTAATACCGTATTTATATTTTCATTCGTCTTCATGCTATCTATTCTGTTACTTATCGCTAACTACAACTCTCGGTGGTACCGGGTTATCGGCCGCAGGACTGGTATGTATGACGTCTACAGGAGTGTGCAAAAGAGATATGAATAAGTAACATAACTACCGGCCGGTTGGGTTTTGAATCTAGGTTTTTGTTATGTCGCCTGTTGTCTTTTGTTTACTCAGTGAAGTTTTTCTCCATCACTAATACTCCTGTTAAATTGTTTTTTTACTAGGAAAGTTCTGGGGTAGTTCTGATTTTTTTCATTCTACACGTATTTTGAGGTACTGAATCCGAATCTGAGGTTTGCGGACAAAATTTCGTGCCGGAAAATTGAAAAAATTGCAAAAAAAGAGAAAAAATTCTGCCTTTTTTTTCGGTTTCTTGCTTAAAACTCGAAAAATATTAAATTTTAGTTAATGGTCTGTTTACACAAATTAAAGTAATTAAAATTCTCTACAAACGTCACTTTTTTTTTTCAAATGGGCTGTTCGGTCTCAAATGCGACTTCAAAATTGTAAATTTTTAATAGTCTCTGCAAAACCCACTTTTTACATTCCAAAACATTATTTTTAATTAGAATGCTTTCATTTGATAGAATTCTCATAGTTTTCTGCACAAGCAATTAAAATGAAAAAAAAAGGTTGAAATTATCCACATTTAGTATCAAAAAAGTTAGGACTCTAACATAATAGAACTTAAAATATCGTAACTTGTTATTAATATGACAAATTATAATATGCATATACTATAAGAGCTGTTTGTATATATAATAAAGACACGTACGTACATCTAACGCACGGATACTAAAATTTTCCGAGTCATACCTAAATAAATTGCCCGGTCGATGTCATTTTTGGCCCTGTCTGTGAAGCAACCGGCTGCACTGATTATGTTGTGTTGCTACAGAGCTATCCGAACGGCGCACGACAATTCCCGGACAGGGCCGCCAGCGTCCGCCAAAGCTTTGCCGCGAGAAACGAAGTTAGGCAAGCGTGTACGACAACTTCCGAAGTCAGTTTCGGTTTCAGCAAAAGTTTCGGCCAATTTTGACCGAATCCGAATCTGCCACCGAAACTTGATTTTTGGCCAAAACTCGGCCGAAACCGAAACCGAACTTTTGGTCGGACACTATTAGTAGTTGCTTTATAGCAAATGGCTATAGCTTTCACTCGCACGCGCTTCCGCTCGAAGCCAGTCGCCGCCGCTCAAACATTTCCGCGCCTCACGTCGCGCCGCTCCGCAAAACGCTCCGCGCCAATGTCGTAGCATGCTAGTAGGAGCCTCATACATTTATTTTTGATGCCACCGCAGACGCAAGGCGCAGGTCGCTCGAGCGGCTATGTTGTGGCTAAGGGGTTACGAATAAGATTTCCATTCAAATGTACGAAATATATCTACCGCAAGATACTATTAAAAAACCGACAAGAAGCTTCTCCCTTCCAGGATTTTTGGTGTTACTCACTTCTTCCAGGCACTTTTACTTAAATCCGACTCCTTAGGACCATGTTCAAGTCATAAGTAAACTTCTTGAGCTTTTCATTGAACGACTTAATTATGAATTTTTACTATTACATACATGGTCGCAAAAATCTTAATACCGCGATCTAGTATTTGTCCACCTTTTGCCTATGAGACATCTTGCGGCATTTTAACTTTTGACTTAAGATAACTTGAACAGTAACTTATAATATGATCTCTGAATTCAATTGAATTTTAGCGATAGTTATCATACCTAGTTAGGTCCCGGCCCGGCTACTGCCTTGGTGGTAGTCGTCTAGTCGAGTAAGAGGCCCTTCGACCTCCACTTAAATTCCCAATTCTCCACATTTCCGATTAGACCAAAAAAATTTAGTTTTTTTTTCTAATCGTATTATCTAATTGTATGTTTTCAATTTTTAAACTTATCAGTAAGACATTAGTAGTGCTTTTTATAAAATGCACACACAAACATTTCATATAAAAACATCGCTATACTAGTATAGATGTGACCGGAAATGTGTGAAATCTAGGAATTGTATACAATTCCTAGGAAATGTATGAAATTCCGAGGCTATCTAGGAAATGTATAAAATATTGTTTCAAAGATTTTTTGATTACACACACAAATTTCGAAATTGCCCTAGGAAATGTATATAACTAATGTTTTGTAAATAAAATTATTAAAACAACCTAACCTAACCTGAATAAGCGATATGGATTTGTCTTGACCGTATTAAAGATTTGCTCACTGAAATGGTCACATTTCATGAAATGTTTCCCTGTTTATTTACCACATCATGAAGTACTTCAGCTGAGCGGAAATGTGACAACCACTTAACGTAACCACAGTCGTTTCTGGCACTTTCCCGGCCGTTATCGCGGCACGCTCGCTTCGCTCGCTCAGCTCGTGCGTTGGGGGTCGCAGTTCTCCTTTTCTTTACTTGGGGAAATGCCCACGCATACCTCTTCACCACAGGGGCGGTGGGAGGTTTATATCGGACTCAAACCAACTAAAACTCCAATTCGTATGTACCATACCACAGGGGAAGACACTCTTCGGAGATGTCTCGCCGTCAACCATGGAGTAAGCTCCGTTCAACAGCGAGATATCTCCCACCTCGCGCGTACCAATTGCGCTTGGCACGCACGCCACCCTCATCGAGCAGCACTCTCGTGCCGCTCGCCTCCCCCTCGCTCGTCCACGTCACTCTCTGCTCATCAGAGAGATGCGTGGAGATCCCTCTGCACGGAACGGTCTAACCAAAGCGGTCCCGTTCCGCGCTAGTGTCAGGTTATTTGCCATAGATTATAAGAATTCCGTAGAAAAGTTATTATCTGACGCCCAGGGTGCACCGTCCCAAACCTATTGCCCTTCCCCCGAGCGAATTGAAGAGGAAAAGCGATGCCAGGGCGCTCTTGTCGCAGTTTCGTCTATCGCAATGGAACAAAGAAGTCGAATGACTTCTCAAACAAAATCAAACAAAATCAAATATTTCACATATTTCCGGGCGATTTTATGAATTGTATACAATGACGGATTTCATACATTTCCTTTAACATAGACGTAAAGTAGAAATATACATATAACGAAGAAAAGAAAAAAAATAACTAGCGATAAAATGGAAAGGGATCGCAAAAAAAAAGAAAATGCGCCAGCAGCACGCCCAAAAACATTCTAAGCAACTTCTACTCATCGTTGTTAACCCTAAAAAAATGCTGTTTTATTTATTACTAACTTCCTCCTTAACAATCACTGCAGTCGGTACAATTAATGATTATCAATGAAACACGCTTTACCCAAAAAATGTGTCACTTTTGGGTTACATATTTTGTGTAACGAAAACGTAAAACCTGTTACATTTGTCATTTGTGTTACATTTGTCAATTTTGGCGACCTTACCCTTAAGGGTAAGGTAATATAATAAACAAAAATCAAATCAAATGAGCCCAAACTCAAAGGGTTTAATAGTAACCATTGAAGAGTTCCACCATCTGTCTCCTCGTGTCATCATCAGATCAGCTCGATGGAACCAAATTATTGCATTGTCATCGATATTACATATATCTGTAAAATTTCAAGTCATCGCGGCTGCCAGGCTGGGCTACGCCACGCGCCATCAATCTATTTTAGACCGTAACGCTGCTACACTACGTTGGGTTGGTGGGATCTACCTCCTGGCGGTCAACCCGGGCAACGTCACCTTGGACTTCATTCAAGGTGGCGGCCGAAGATCCCCGAAGCGGTGTGGTAGGCCTATAGCAGTTGCAACGGGCCGCCTGGCTCGCGACCACCCTTCCGCCGGAGTCCAGCGCCAAGCAGACAAGCCTGTCTTGCCTGTGTTCCGCTGGTGCGTGGAAGTTCCAGTGCCTTTGAAGAAGTAAGGATGAAGTCAGTTGTGTTGCTTAAAGCCGGTCTTGACTGATGAAAGACACTGTCCCGGGCAGTTCATCTTGGAGGGTAGCGGGATCTTAAGCACGGTCTCTCGTCGTAGGCCGACCGCAGGTAGTAGGGGGCCCAAGTAGTGCGCTAGCCACGTGCAAAAGGCTGCCCCACACACTTTGCGAAAAATCCCGCTATGCTCCACCGTGCCAGTTGGCGACTGGAAGGGAGGACCCGGTGGCCATATCGGGGGGGTTAGGGCGTCCCCGCGCGCTCCAAATGAGTTTCCCACAGGCCAGTTGTTTTTCATCAATCTTGTCTTTTGTGGCTGTATGAGCACTACCTCGACTTCCAATTACTTCCTCACAAACACTCAAAATCAAAGCACAAAAAAGAAAAGAATGGTTAGAAAACGGCTGCACTTCCTCCCACGAAAAGTGCACCTCACTAACATCCGAGGTTTGCACTCAAATCTTGAACAGGTCCACCACCACCTTGAGAAAAAATAAGCCGCACCTATTCTTTCTCACGGAGACGCAGATAGCAACACCGTCGGACGTGGCGTACCTCAACTACCCAGGGTACTCCCTTGAATATAACTTCAGGAGGAACGCTGGGGTCTGTGTGTACGTCCGTTATGACGTTTGCTGTAGGCGTCTCCGTTGCTTTGAGAAGTCAGGGTTCTCAACTCTCTGTCTCTTGGTTGATACAGGAATTGACAAAACAGTTTAAGCCTGAGTCTACCGTTCACATAGCGGAGACCAGGAGACATCAAAACTTTTCGACCACTTGCTTGAGACGGCAGATACAGCCCAACAACGGTACCCAACATCTGAACTCGTTTTTCTGGGGGACTTTAATGCCCACCACAGTGATTGGTTGTTCCCGTTTCAGAAAACTGACCATGCTGGGAGAGAGGCGCGCAGATTTGCACTTTCGCTGGATCTCACTCAGCTGGTGAACGAGGCGACGCGGGTACCGGACGTTGATGGTCATACGCCCAATTGCCTCGACCTTCTGCTGACAACTGATCCAGACAGACACTCAGTGGCGGTTTCAGCCCCACTGGGAACATCTGACCACTGTCTGGTGAAATCCGTATCGATCTGTTCTCCTCCAGACATGAGTCTGAAAGGCACTAGGAGAGTTTGGCGATACGAGTCAGCAGATTGGGATGAGATGAGGCACTTTTTTGCATCTTATCCTTGGCGGCAAATGTGTTTCTCTTCGGATGACCCCTCTATTTCGGCTGATGCGATTGCGGATGTGATACGGCAGGGAATGGAATACTTTATTCCATTCTCCGACATTCCGCTCGGTCACAAAGCCCAGCCTTGGTTTATTGTAGAATGCGCACGAGCTGAGGCTCGTAAAGAAGCAGCATACCAGGCATGGGTCCAAGCCCGCGATCGCGGAATCCAGGCTAGGAGGGTTCGTTCGAAGAAGAGGGCATTCAACTCTGCAGCCAAGTCTTGCAAACGGGTAATCCGCAAGGCTCGTTTCGAACACATTAGCAGAATAGGGACCAGATTAGCATCTTACCCTCCTGGTAGTAAGCAGTTCTGGTCCCTATCAAAGTCTGTCGAAACCAATTTCTGCCGTCCAATGCTGCCTCCTATGCAGAAAGCTGATGGATCGCTAGCTTACTCTGCGAAAGAGAAAGCAGATCTCTTTGCATCTTTTTTTGCAAACAATTCTCGTCTGGACACTGGCTCTCATCAACCACCATCAATACCTCACTCTGACTTCTCAATGCCGGAAGTCACCATACACAACAAAGAGGTTCGCAGAGCTCTTCAGAGTCTGGACGTGAATAAAGCGAGCGGTCCTGATGGGATACCTGCTAAAGTCCTGAGGTACTGTGGTCCTGAGTTGTCTCCTGTACTGACACGCCTGTACCGTCTCTCCCTTAAGACTAAAACCGTACCTAAGTCCTGGAAGCTTGCTAACGTGCAACCAGTACCCAAAAAGGGTAGCCGTGCCGACCCCTGTAACTATCGACCTATCGCCATCACCTCCATACTTTGCAAAGTTATGGAAAGGGTACTAAACAGCAAGCTGCTGACATACCTGGAAGACAACGACTTGCTCAGTGACCGTCAATATGGGTTTCGCCGGGGACGGTCAACTGGGGATCTTCTAGTGTATGTCACGTACTGCTGGGGCGAAGCCATCGAGAAACACGGCGAAGCTCTTGCCGTGTCACTGGATATCTCGAAGGCATTTGACAGGGTTTGGTATGCAAGTCTGTTAAGCAAGCTTCCTGCGTACGGCATCCCTGCCGACTTCTGTACCTGTATAGCTGACTTTCTGAGTGAACGATCGATCCGGGTAGTCATCGATGGCTGCTCCTCTGATCTTAAGGCTATCGACGCCGGAGTTCCTCAGGGGTCCGTTCTCTCTGCGACTCTTTTCCTGCTGCACATCAACGACATGCTTTTGCCTGGAGTTGTTGCGTATGCAGATGACAGTACAGTCATGCAGAGATACCTGTCCAGATCGGGAGCCGGGGGGGATGATATTCTATCTGAGAGGAGAGCTTTGGTTGAGCGGGTGAACTCGACCTTAAGTCTTGTCTCCCATTGGGGTGACAAAAATCTGGTTAATTTCAACGCCACCAAAACTCAAGCGTGTCTGTTTTCCGCGAAACGGAGTCCCTTTAATCTGACTCCTACTTTCCGGGATGCATCTGTACCTATCACCAATGAGCTTGAGCTCCTTGGCATGAAGTTATCTGCCAACCTTAACTTCGGCATCTCTATCGAGTCCAAAGCACAAACAGCGGCTAAAAAGCTAGGCATCCTCAACAGAGTTAAGCGCTACTTTACGCCCGATCAACTCCTTTCCCTTTATAAGGCACAGGTCCGATCGTGCATGGAGTATTGCAGCCACCTCTGGGATGGTTCGGCCAAGTAGTTACTTGGCCACACTGGACTCGGTGGACCGCAGAGCCAGGAGACTCATCGGTGACAGGAAGCTAGTAAAAGATAAGCTCCAAACCCTAGCTCATAGACGCAAAGTAGCTTGCCTATGTAGTTTTTATAAGATGTACTTCGGGGAGTGTGCTCAGGGGCTGCATGAGCTCATTCCGCCTGCCCCATTCTTCTATCGGACGTCCAGACGCACCGCGGGGTACCATCCCTATCTTGTTGATATCCCACGGATTCGCACTGAGCGCTTTTCATCATCTTTCGTATTGCGCACTGCTAGGGAATGGAATTCCCTGCCTGCGTCTGTATTTCCGAGTTCATATAACCCGAATCTCTTTAAAGTTCGAGTGAATAGGCTCCTTCTGGGTGAGCTTGCTACATCCTCGACCGCATCTTTGCCCTTGGGCTAGATTGTGGTCAAGAGCGAACCCTTCAACAATAAAAAAAAAAACGTTCAGTTTGGAATGGGCGATTAAGATTTAAAAAAAATACTTGGTATTATTGCCTTTTATTCGGATTTTGGTATTATTGCCTTTTATTCAGCATTGTTAGAGAAGTCTGCCATTTTTTATACCTATTACATTTTTGCCAAGCGATAATAGCTATATTTTATAAAAATTTACAAAAGTTAAACAAATTTATTTGGATTTTCATAAGTATGCAATCATATACTGTATCCAAATCGGTTATTAACCAGTTCAGCAAATATTTTTTTCGCATAAACCATAAATCAAAAAAATAAAAATAAAAAATTGACAAAAAAAAATAAGGGTGATGTCTTTTGGTTGGATTCTGTTACTTTTATATTTGTTACAGGTACCTGTTCACTTAGTTATTACTTCACTTATTATTATGGAAACTGTTCACTTAGTTATTACTATTTTTGCTGAAAATTCTGGGTCTTTATTCGCATTTTTCTTTTTTGAGGTATTTCGATATAATTTTTTAGTTGGATTCGTAAATATAGTCATTTTAAATAGGATGAAAGGCTTATATACAAAAATACAGACTATTGCGAATTAATGTTTTGCCAAACCGTAGTTTTACTGGCGTACTCCCTTACAATCAGTGAAACCATGAAAAACCAGAGTCCAGCTATTCATGACTTCGTGGTTTTGAACCACCTTAAATATTTATTCACAGCACACGCTATCGGAAATGTATAAAATTTTTGATTTTGTCTGTTTATAAGGCATTCGACTTTTTTGTTCGATTGTCGTAGTTCCGACAAGTAGATTTGTTAGTAGCCTAACCCAACGCACGAGCCGAGCGAGCGAAGCGAGAGTGCCGCGGCAGCGGCCGGTGTGAAGTGCCAGAAACGACTGGTTTTCCGCTAAGGTGAGATAGTTCATGATGTGGTCAATAGACAATGAAACATTTTATAAAATGTGACCATTTTATGAAATTCTCGAACATTTCATGAAGTGGACGAATCTTTTTTTTTGTTGTGTTGTTTTGTAATTTTTATGTTATTTTCTTTTAAAAACGTGTGTATTGGATTTTGCAACTGGTTAATCTAAAACCATGAAGTCCCTTCAATGCCGTTAATTCTTCCACGTTCACTTGTAGTTTCCAACCTCGATATAGGCAAAATTGTCTTACATAAAAAGACAGAGCCATATATGCACAAGAATAGAATAGAATAAATCCACATCGCTTATTCAGGTTAGGTTAGGTTGTTTTATTCATTTTATTCACAGAAAGCATAAGTTTTAACATTTCCCTTAGCAATTTCGGAATTTAATACAACTCCTAGGAAATATATACATTTTACTATATTTTATACTAGCTTTCCTCTCGGGACTTCATTCCCGTGGGAATTCAAGATAATTATGTACCTTATGTCCATCACGAATAACGTAGGATTCTAATGGTGAAAGAATTTTTCAAATCGGTCCAGTAGTTTCGGAGCCTATTCAATGCAAACAAACAAATAAACAATCAAATCTTTCCTCTTTATAATATGTGTACAAGGTGTTTCAAAAAAACCCAAAAATAATAATAATTTTAAATTAATTAAAATTAAGCTTATTGCACAGCTCTATTACAAATACGTATGACAAGTATATCATATTAATTATATGAAACTTTCATTTTGTAGATGTCAAACCGTGTAACTGATTACTAGAGTTGCGACTATTTCCCTTTTAAAGTTAAATTTTGGAATTTCTTTTTTTTTGGGTTTTTTTTGAAACACCTTGTATAATATGTGTATAGACATTTCCTAGATAGTCTCGGGATTTTATACAATTCTTAAATTTCATACATTTTCGGTAACATAATTATAGACAATTTTTTTTTGTTACCAGCATTTATGTCAAGTCAAATAAATTTTAATTACCAAAAAGAAGATGATACAACGGAAACCGATGCTGCAGCGAGGTTCTTCGAACTAACTGGGTCAATTCTTTATATATTTTTCCCACCATATACAGCTATGATGGGTATGAATAACGCGGCCGTTGTTGCGCGATCAAACATGATTTGTACTTTTTATAAAAGTTGGTGCCCTTATATTTTCAGAAGTACAAAAATTTTCAGTGCCAGAGATTGCTGTGGTAAGCAAAATTACTTTGGAATCGTCAATTAATCACTTGAGGCTTGAGGCTTTTGTAAAATATCACGAAATATCACAATAGTTAGGCGGTAATTTTAAAAATTGTTCTCTGAGTGATAAAAGCATGAAATTTTTATCATGCTTAGGGGATACCATAGCGATTATTTTAAGATGTGGAGGCAAGCTGGATTTGACCCCTATCGAATTTTAGAGGTCAAATTGTAATTTTGATGACGTTTTACTCCGTTTTATGTATTTTTATGAACCTATTTTGCATTTTTTTTATGAAACACATCTACATATCACCTGCTTTCCAATGACACCTTAATCATCAAAATCGGTTCAGTATTTAAGGCAGGAGCTATTCCCAAAATAATAGAAATTTTATTAGCGTATGAAGTCTTATGGGAACCCACATTTCTTGGATAGAAGGATGAGCCTTGGCAAACTTGTTTCTTAGGTGGATTAGTATGGTAAACGCCCGGAAGTTTGCCTCTATCACCCGATTTTGGGGGTAATTCAACTTTTTTGTATGGAAACTCTCTTTTTAGGGTTACGTTCCCAAAGGGAAAAAAACGGGACCCTATTACTAAGGCTCCGCTTTCTTTCCGTGGGTGTCGTAAGAGGCGACTAAGGAAACACAAATGAGACCTGCCTCCCATTAATCCACCCCAGGCAACGACACCTCAATTTGTTCTGAATCTGAGGTGTCGTCCTATGGTCTCATGCGATGTGGTAGGTTCTGTGAAGGGCCGTCTGGTTCGCGCCCACCCTCCTAACGAAATCCGACGCCAAACAGCTTGCTGTAATCCGTCGGCGCATAGGAGTACCAGTGCCTTATAGGAATTTACTGGGTTAACTCGCTTTATCGTCGACCTCATCTATGACCTTGGTCAAGATTGAGGTCAAGAGTAAACCCATCTTATAATAATAAAAAAACCGGCCAAGAGCGTGTCGGGCCACGCGCATTGTAGGGTTCCGTAGCAGCATGGTTCAAATATGCAGCTGGTTTCTTAATTCTACGAGCATATTGTCATAGTCGATGTCTAAATCCCCAAATACTAAAGTATCAAAAAGAAATGTATTAAAAAGTTTGTAGTTTCAGAAATAATTGTAGTTTTGGTCTAAATGTATTATCTAGAAGTATTTAATGCGCGAGCGAAGCGAGCGCGAATTTTTTTTTTTTTTTAAATAGTTTTTTTGTTCTTTTTTTGTTTTTTGATTTTTTAAATTTTTTGCGATAATATTATTGTTAGGGATAATACAATAATATCGAGCTGCTGCTAAAGCAGGTCGCGTGGTGGTCTTGTATAAATTTGATATCATTTTCGTACTTAGCACCCCCAAAAACCTATTAAACGACACCTGAAATGTCAATATGTTACAGCTTGGCTTTCGGCTCGCCTCACTTTAAGCGTGGAACCTTGTATGGCGGCCATTTTGGATTAGTGTAAACTTCGTCGTGAATGCTACTCTCGTGAATTATTCCATATTTTATTTTTATAAAAAATAATGTTTCCCAAACGGATTGCTGAATCGAAAAACGTTCGTAGTAAACCCCATCTATCTTGAAAAAAGCTATCCTATGATAACCCACTCGATGATATCGGCGAGAAAAAAAATCCCTCGCGTTTTCACGTGTATGGAAAACACCCGAAAAACAATTTTTTTCCACCATTTTATTTTTTAGATCTGTCGGCGCAATCAATATTACGACCATGCCAAATTTTAGCTCTGTAGTAGGTACCAAGGATCTAACATGAGTAAATATATTCTTATTAATCCCAACAACGTTTGGCACTTGGTCGACTATTACTCACAAGCTTGAAGGGCCAACTTATGTGTGATAGTTTTCCTTTTAATTTTGTTGTATATTCTATCACCGTGAATTTTTCCACATTTTTAGAAACAATCGTTTTGCTTGCAGTGGGGGACACTTGTTTTTAATAAAAATTTTCACTTTAAAAATTAATTTTTCGCAAAGGGACTGCTGAATCGAAAGATGTTCTTAGTAAACCTCTTCTATCTTTTAAAAAACTGAAATGTCAATATGTTACAGCTTGGCTTTCGGCTCGCCTCACTTTTAGCGTGGAACCTTGTATGGCAGCCATTTTGGATTGGGGTACACTTCGTCGTAAATGCTACCCTCGTGAATTATTCCACATTTTTTTCATTATAAAAATTAATGTTTCTCAAACGGATTGCTGAATCGAAAAACGTTCATAGTAAACTCCTTCTATCTTTTAAAAAGCTATCCTATGATAACCTACTAGATGATATCGGCGAGAAAAAAAAATCCATCGCCCTTTCACGTGTATGGGAAACACCCGAAAAACATTTTTTTTCCACTATTTTATTTTGTAGATCTGTCAGGGCAATCAATATGTATGACCATGCCAAATTTTAGCTCTGTAGTACCAAGGATCTAATATTAGTGAATATATTCTTATTAATCCCAACAACGTTTAGCACTTGGTCGACTATTACTCACAAGCTTGAAGGGCCAACTTATGTGTGACAGTTTTCCTTTTAATTTTGTTGTATATTCTATCACCGTGAATTTTTCCACATTTTAAAAACAATCGTTTTGCTTGTAGTTGGGGACACTTGTTTTTAATAAAAAATTTCACTTTAAAAATTAATTTTTCGCAAAGGGAATGCTGAATCGAAAAAATTTCTTAGTAAACCCCTTCTATCTTTTAAAAAGCTATCCTATGACATCTCATTCGATGATATCGGCGAGAAAAAAAACCATTGCCCTTTCACGTGTATGGGAAACATCCGAAAAATTGTTTTTTCCAAAATTTTTGTTTTTAAATCTGTTGGCGCAATCAATATGTATGATCATGCCAAATTTCAGCTCTGTAGTACCAAGGATCTAATATTAGTAAATATATTCTTATTAATCCCAACTAAGTTTGGCACTTGGTCGACTATTACTCGCAAACTTGAAGAGCCATCTTATGTGTGATAGTTTTCCTTATAATTTCATTGTATACACTACCACCATGAATTTTATCACATTTTTAGAATCAACCGTTTAGCTGGTAGAGGGGGGGGACACTTGTGTTTGACAAAAAATTTCACTTTAAAAATTTATATTAGGCAAACAAAGTGCTGAATCGAAAAACGTTCTGAGTAAACCCCTTCTGTATTTTAAAAAGCTGTCCTATTACACCCCATTTAATGATATTGGCTAGAAAAAAAAATTCATCGCCCTTTCACGTCTATGGGAGACACCCGAAAAAAATTTTTTTTCTAAGATTTCACTCTACAGTTCTGACGGCGTAGTTAATATTTATGACCATGCCAAATTTCAGCTCTGTAGTACCAAGGGTTTCTTAGGAAACCCGCGGACAGACGGACAGACGGACAGACGGACATGGCGAAACTATAAGGGTTCGTAGATTACTACGGAACCCTAAAAAAAGCATCCACTATGACGGTAACGATGGTATACCAGTTTTAAATTAATACGTAACGTTAAGGATTTTTATACAACCGTTTGTGTCCACGCGAGGTGGTTCTTAAACAGATGATTTTTTTTCATTTTCAATTTATTTAATAACTCCATTAGTTACCATCTTTCTTTGTGACCTCGTTTTTAGACATTATTAGCGGTTTAACCATCAATATGCTCGTAGAATTAAGAAACCAGCTGCATATTTGAACCATGCTGCTACGGAACCCTACAATGCGCGTGGCCCGACACGCTCTTGGCTGGTTTTTTTCATATTTTGACCTATGTTCCATGGGAAAAATGTTCAGTTTTATGGACTGATTAACCACCCGAGAGGTTGAAAGAAATTTACCTAAAGTCCTGTATAATTAGCCAAATTGAAGTATACGCGAATTTAGACACGTTTTAGAATTTAATTATCAACCGACTTCAAAAAAGGAGGAGGTTCTCAATTCGACTGTATTTTTTTTTGTATATTTGTTACGCGATTACTCCGGCAATTATAAACCGATTTGAATAATTCTTTATTTGTTCGAAAGAGTATACTCCTGAAGAGGTCCCATATAAATTTTATCAAAAATGATTCAGCGCTTTAAAAAAAAAACAACAAAAACAAAAAATACTACAAACTAGAACATCGTCTAAATAAATGAATGACATTTCTGCTTGTAGTTATCTGCTAATAAGCATTGTAGTCCACAAAAAATACTATATATCTACTTTGTGCGAACTGTTAGGATTTAAGTCGGTGACTCATACGTTTTTAACGTGGAAAATTATTATAGATTCCTGTTTGGACAAATTATATTATACAACACAAACAATCAGTTAAAATGTATCGTAAGTGAACTTTTAGTAGCCTATCTTTAAGATTTTTGTAAAGAAAATCTTATCCATTGAATATTTAAGCGCTGGCGACTTATCTTCTTCTTCTTCCTAGCGCTTAAGGCTCCTACACACTATGCCGACGGACGGCACGGGGTTATTTAGGCCGCCGGCACATGCCATTGGCGGACGCAGAGCATTATTTTCCGAACCGCACGCGCACAAGACTTTCAATCGAATGCCGGGAACGAACTGCCGCTGGTTCCCGCGCAACCCGCGTACACCTCGGCGGTCATGCCGGCGGGCGGCATAGTGTGTAGGAGCCTTTAATCCCGTTTCTCATTCGGGGTACGCTTGACCATGATTCAGGATTTGGCAGGTCAAGTCATTACAGTGGAGCACTGCCATCTGACCTCCGTGACCCTGCTAACAGGGGGACCTGACCGGATTTGATCATGGTTACCTACACATTCAGTCTCCTGAATGTGCAGGTTTCCTCACCATGTTTTCCCTTGCCGTAAGAGCATCGGTTATTGTGCAACTAATGTACAGGAGGCATTAATGGAGGCATAGTTAATAAAAAATATTAATAACAGCGTAAAACATGAAAATCAGCAATGTACATTGTACAACGCATTCTGATGGAGGTGAGGTTTTTTTTATTAAAAATGGGATTTCTCTTAACCACAATCTAGCTTAGGACTAAGATGTGGTCGAGGATTTAGCGAGCTCACCCAGAAGAAGCCTATTCACTCGCACTTTAAAGATATTTGGGTTGTATGAACTCGGAAATACAGACACCGGCAGGGAATTTCACTCCGTGGCAGTGCGCAATATAAAAGATGAAGAATAGCGCTCAGTACGTATCCGAGGGATCTCGATAAGATAAGGGTGGTACCCCGCAGGGGGTAAGAGTCAGCGCGCGGTGCGGGGAGAACCGCGCGCGGGGCGCGGTGTCTCGTTTCACTGCGTAGCGCAAAAGTAGGTATATAACGAAAACTCTTTAACTTAACGTTTCGTAGTAGCTGATGATAGTTAAGGGTAGATTCCACCATTGAAGTATTGACTAAGCTCTTACCCCCTGTATAACAATTGCTCATCACAGTGTAATTAATTATTAGTTACGTAATTTATATTGCTCAAAAGGTGTGATTTTTTTTGTTACTAGTGATTCATTTTTGTTAAATAAAACACTGTGTTTTTAACAAATTAATAATTTATTTTGTAATGTCTATCTGTAGCAAGTAAACCCGAATTTTTTGTATAGTTCAGTTTGACATTCCGGTGAAAAAGGAATATATCCAAACAGGAATCTGTCCAAAACGGAATCCATCCAAAAAGGAATCTGCCGAAAAAGGACTACTTAAATCAAAAATACTACAAACCAGAACATCATCTAAATAAATGAGTGACATTTTCGTTTGTGGTTATCTGCTAATAGGCTAGGCATTGCAAAAAATACTAGTTATCCACTTCGTGCGAACTGTTGTTGGCATTGAAGTCGGTCACTCATACGTTTTCAACGTGGAAAATTACATACTTTAAATCAGTTTACAGGAAACTTTTTGGGATTGCTAGAACTTTTCAAATTACTACGGAGTCGTAGATTCAAAAAGGTAAAAAAATCCAAGTCTGATTAGTACCTATTCCATAGCGTATTTCATTATACGCATTATAAAGAAAATCCAAAATTAATAAAAGTGTATCGCTCAGCTAAATATGTCAAGTATGTTACTTTCATTTTGAAAGATGCCAAACCGTGCAACTGATAACAATAGTTGGGACTAGTTCACTTTTGAATTTAATTTTAGATTTTCTTTTATTGGGTACGTACTAGCTGTCCGCCTGCGACTTCATTCCCTTGTGAATTTTCATTTTTTCAACCGACTTCAAATAAGGAGGAGGTTCTCAATTCGATTGTTTTTTTTTGTATATTTGTTACGCGATTACTCCGGCAACTGTTGTCCGATTTTCAAAATTCTTTATTTGTTCGAAAGAGTATACTCCTGAAGAGGTCCCATATAAATTTTATCGAAAATGATTCAGCGCTTTTAAAAAAAATCAACAAAAACAAAATATACTACAAACTAGAACATCATCTAAATAAATGAATGACATTTCTGTTTGTAGTTATTTGCTAAAGGCATTGTAGTCCGCAACTAGATATCTACTTTGTGCGAACTGTTGTTGGGATTGAAGTCGGTGACTCATACGTTTTTAACGTGGAAAATTATTTTAATATGAACCTGGTCATGACAATAAGGAACACAACAAAAATAGAATCATTCAAATCGGTCAACCTTTTTCAAGTTATAGCTTGACCAGGAGAAATAGGGCGTTAATTTTTTTTATATACAGGGTGTAAAGGACAGCTTAGCAAAAACTGAAACCCTGAATTAAGACGAAATGATTTTCTAGTGGAATTTTCTTCCGGAACATTTTCGTTTTTTTTTAAGTTTTTAAATATTTTCTGCTTTAAAATTAAATTATTTATTCGAAGACAATCCATTATGCATTAAAAAACAATCATAACAACGTAAAACACGAAAACCAGCAATGTACATCGTATTCCGATAGCAGCGCGGCGCGGAGGGATCGCGCGCGGGGCGCGGTTTCACGATACGTTGCTTAGCGCCAAAGTAGGTAAATAATGAAAACTCCTTATCATGACGTTTCCGGGAAAAAATAATTACTTATAGCTGATGATAGTTATGGGTAGATTACACCATTTAAGTTTTTGCTAAGCTGTCCTTTACACCCTGTATAGATTTATGAAACAAGTTCTATACTTTTTTTAAATTATAAATTGGGTTACCTGTTGACCTCAATCTTGACCAAGGTCATAGATAAGGTCGACGATGGAGCGAGTTAACCCAGAAATTGCCAATTAAGGCACTGGTACTCCCACGCACCGACGGAACACAGCAACCTGTTTGGCGTCGGACTTACAGTTTGACGGCCGGTTTGGTTGAATGGTACTTGTTCTCGGGTCATGGGTGTTTGTGTGTCTTTATGTATGTTCCAAGGGACACACGACACAAGGAAAAACCTTAGTGTGGGCCTTTGAATGTGTAGCGTTTATTTGACTTTTTGGTTTCAGCTGGTAAATTTAAATGTTATTTATGCTTTAGCAACAATGGTTCTATGAGGGCAGTTATTACTATGGTTTTCCAGTTTTTTTTCTACATGGTGAGTTTATTGTTAAGAAGGTACAGTCAAGTGTATATACAAACTGTAAATCTGCAAGCTTGCCATATTCACTGAGGTCACTGTACTGCTTTTAAAGAATTAAAATCAATTATAAAACAAAATTGAAAAAAAAAATCATTTTTTTTTAAATTAATTTTTTTTCATCGTCAATTAATGCACACATCACTAATTTATCGATACATTATCGAAACTCATGCACATCCCTATTAGTTAAATTGATCACGGTTTGTACGGTTTGTGCGGTCGACCAATGTTCCATGGGGAAAGTTGTTCAGTTTCGTGGGCTGATTGATTCACATTCTATATTTTTACTAGCTCATTCAAAGTCACCCAATATACTAACATTTTATTTTAAACTGGCAGCGAAATTTATGATTTGGCGACAAAGAATATTTATTTTTAAGCGACAATTAATGGCTGCGATCTATTGACTTTTAAAAATTGTGGACAATCCATTATTTCATTTCATTTCATTTATTGTGTATTTATTGACTTGGGAATACTGTAAAAATAAATATACGCTATTGAAATAAATAAATGAAATGAAATGAAAATGAAATGAAATGAATTATATAAATATTTATAATCATAGAGGCGTTTAATAGGGCTTTTGAGATAATAGTGACATTACATTAGAATTCGAAATGGCGGACATACACTATTTTGAGATTTTCTGTGGCAACATTTTTATTTTCTTATGATAATTAGCCCACTCATTATTTTAGCTGCTCACTCATGATTTTGACTGTATCGCTTAATATATTTGCTACCATCTTATAGAAGCCACTTCTTAATTTTTATGAAGCCTTATTTTTGTCAGTAAGTAAATATAATAATCGCAAATTTATTTTTATCGCTGCCAGATTATTTTTTTAATTTACTGTTGTCATACTCAGAAGTATACAGGGTGATAAAAAACCTCCTAGCTATATTCAAAATCATGAACCAGTATCGCTCGAAGAACACATTTTTTTTTTTTTTTTTTCAATGGGAATAGTTCATTTTTTGCCTAAAAATAGATATTACTCCTACACCAGGCACACGAGGGGTGCGGGTAGCACTCATAAGGTGCACTCGAGTTGTGTCTACGTTTAGGAAAAAAATAATTTTCACCGAAAATAAAAATATAATATAAAAAAAACTGTTCTGTAAGTGATACTGGTTCAGGATTTTGAATATAGCTAGGAGGTTTTTTATCACCCTGTATTTGTGTTCTCTAAAATAATATCCTTTAATTTATTACAGACACTAACTTTATTAAAACAGTACGGTCTTTTGAAGGATTTCTCAGTTAGGTGCTCAACCGACAAGCCAAGGAGCCAACGTTTCCATGACGCAGAAGTTGAGAAAGAGAAAAAATACGTTAATGAACAATTTAAGAAACGTAAGAATATTGTCTTTAATATCGAACACGAAAGCCTGTATCCAATTCTACTTAAAAACTGTTACTGCACTGCTGTTCGACGTGTTATAAGATAAATGTGATGTTAGTGGTGATAAGTGGTCAGCCTTTCGCCCCCAATACAGCAAAAGCCTTGCGTCCTCCTTACTGACTTTTACAGTATTTCTGGGAAGAGTAGGCATCTGGCACATTCTATGTTTTTTTTCTAATCCTAGTTCATCGTGGAAGTAAGTTGTATGGAGAGGCAATTTTTTTATTTTATTCTAACCTGTTTCTTGGGGAAAGGACGGTGCTAAAAAATAGGACTTTACCTATGAAATTGCCGATTTTTTCTCAAGCTTTATTTTATTTATGATCTATTTGATTGAACAGCTATTACTAAAATAGTTTTTTTTTATTTAAAGCCTTGGCCATATAACGGAGATATTGAGTCAAATTAATGCATCTTTACTTTAGATTTATTTGCTGAAAAAGAAGATCAAATATAGCTCGTTTCATCCGTTGCCCGTTTCATTGCTTATTTTTGCTGTACCGTTGTTACAGTTACAACTTTCAATAAAGTAAGTATGATGAAAATTAACTTAATGTTGTCCAAACCTTCCCACAAAATTTTGCTAAATTTGGATTTCGCATTCCCGAGAAAAATCCAAAAATGTTAGTATGGAAAATTCAGTTTTCCAAAATATTGTATGAAAAACGGCAATTTCATAGGTCAAGAAAAGACCTATTATTAATAATGAAAATATTCCATCGTCGACCTTACTTATGATTTTGGTCAAGATTGAGATCAAGAGTTAACCCATCTCATAACAATAAAAAAAACTCAGATATATATATATATATGTGTGTGTGTGTATAATAAATAAATATATATATATATATACTTGTCATTTTATGCGCTTTAAAACAGCAATTAAGAAGTAGAAGCTAGACGACCATCATAAAGAATGCTGAACATGCTTTACGTGCTGTCATGCGTGTATAAAGGTTTTTTTACCGACTTCAAAAAAGGAGGAGGTTCTATGTTCAACTGTAGGCAGGATTTTTTAATGTATGTTCACCGATTTCTCCGCCGTTTATGAACCGATTTTCAAAATTATTTTTTGTTCAAAAGAGTACTTATATATTCCAGAGGTGGTCCCATATTAATTCTATCAAAAATAATTCAACGCTTTTAAAAAAATAAACGCTACAGTCGAACACAGAACCTCCTCCTTTTTTGAAGTTGGTTAAAAATGGCTTCGGTGTTCCTGGCAACTATGACAACGCGGCCGATAAAGGAATTTATTTACCATTTTATTGGCTCAAAGGTCTTGTTACCAGGCCATAAACTCAAAAAATATATATATTATCACTAGACCAGTGGGACATCAAACACATGAAACAAAAGAAATATGGCGCTCAATAAAGTAACATAATAGAAATATGTAATTGTAATTGTAGCATAATAGAAATAAAACGACTTCATTTTTTTTAACCATTCGCGTGCTTGTTTAAGCCGCGTGCGATACAAATTTCGTACAGTGTTCAAAAAGCACGCGAAGGTTTAACAAAGTGAAAAAAATAACTTACGTCATTTTACAGACTGAATACCCCAAAACTCTAATTACTGATTCACAGTAGAGCCCTAACTAAAGTGAGATAAAATGACGGTCCATCATACAGCACATCATCCACGTAAACGTATGACATGTCTCATGATCATCTAGAAGGGACATAATGAGTTAATGGTACATTTACTAAAACATTAGTATGGCCACTGCAAAAATAAAATCAAATGGCGATTTCACTCACAAAGAAAAATATTTGGGTGATGCTACACGAGCTTATTCATTTTGACCTTTTCTTCTACCGGACATGCAGACGCAGTGCCGAGTACCACATTTACCGTGTTGACATTCCTCGGATCCGTACTAAGTGCTTCTCTTCATCTTTTATATCGTGCACTGCCAAGGAATGCAATTCTCTGCCTGTGTCTGTATTTCCAAGCTCATGTAACTATTATTTAAGTGAATAGACTTCTTCTGGGTGAGCTTGCTACATCCTCGCACGCATCTTTGCTTTGAGCTAAATTGTGGTCAAAAGTGAATCTAATCTCTTTAAAAAAATCTTTAATTCTTCTTTTCAGCAAAAAATAGTATTACCGACACATTATTACTAGAGAAACTACAAAAGAAATTTACATTTGTTTGCGGTAAACCATACACAGCTATCAAAGATATCAGTTGGTCAGTTAAGAAAGGTATGATATTCTCATCTTTATTTTATAATAATATGACTTAATTTTTTATATATATGTAGTAGTTTAATAGATACATTTTAATGAGATACTGCGTAGTCTGCTTAGTTTTATGAAAATTTTACTTATTATTAAATATAGCCATTTCCGCATAGGTAAACCGCTAACTAACTTTGGGTTTCATTTTATCCTAAACTATATAATCTTGGAAATTTATTTAGATTTATTCGTTTTATAAAAGTCAACCTGTATTGTAACGGGATTCTCAAAAACTGCTCTAATGATTTCAAGAAATTCACTGGTTGGAGAATTTTGGTTGGCCAATTTTGGTTGAGCCAATCCTGCCATAATTTTAGTAATCAACCCATATACGGCACGGAAGTCTGCCAGCCTTTGAAACAGCTATTAAACAGGTGACAAAAAAAAGTTTAAAACCAGAAAATAAATTTAAAACAAGGAAAAATTATTGAAATAGAGGTACTGAGAAAAGAAAACAATGGGAATTTCCTATAATGGAATTTCAAAATATAGTATGATCGAGAAGAAATAGAAATATAAAAAAGTTTTCTTAAAAAAACAATCCATTCTTAAATTTCTTAAAAAAATCTTTAAAAAATGGTTTATACACAATGAAATTAAATGAAAATAAGAAAAAAAAGATACTACTAATGAAAAAAAACAAAGAATACCAAACATGACACCAAGGACTCCGTCATCCTGGAAAATCTATATTGTATGTAAAATAATAAATTAATTGCAGTTCGTTTGTATCGCTAAAACTCGAGAATGGCTGGAAATAAAAGTGAAAGTTCAGCGAAGGTTTAAAAAGTGAGAAAATATGGAGGAACTCCGAGGAATAAAATCTAAAGCTAGTCTATACTAAAAATATTACAACATGTGGCAGATGGTCTAAAAATATAAGGAACCAAACAACTACGAGAACTGTGTAATGTACACAAGCAAAAAAAAAATAAACAGATTACCATTAAATACTGTTAAAAAGAGAGCACAAAGGCCGTTAAAAATAATTTACTAAAACAGAGAATTTCAGAAAGAGAAGAAAATGATAATGAAAAACGAATGAGAATACCTACATCAGTAATGACTTTAATGAATGGTGTAAGAAAAAATGCTGAAACTAGATTTAACAGTACCATACGACACCACAACATGAAACTAAACCTTTAAAAAAAAAACTAAACCGAACTTTATTAGAAAATACCAGAGCAATATAAGTTGATTTAAAATCAGAAAAAAAATATTTGGGGAGAAGTTATAGTGCTACATATATTGTAAACAGATTACCAAGTGAAACCCTTAAAAAAAGACACCATAATGAAATGTGGTTTGGAAAAAGACAAAATATAGCTAGCATACAGAGAGTTAGATCTATCTATGCTAAATCCTGAAAAATATTGAGAAGTTTGATCCAAGAAGCAAGAAGCTGAACACTATGTACACAAACAATGATTATCGCCTATGGAACGAAAAAGACAGAAAATACAAATAGCACAAATGTTGTATTTGACTAAGAACAAATAATAATAATTATAACATAGAAAACATAATATCACGAAGAAGAAAGAAACTCAGAAGAACAATAAACGCCCTCTGTCCACTTGGATCCAGGAAAATCTAAATATATAAAAGGAGAAACTGACTGACTGACTGACATATCAACGCACAGCCTAAACGGCTAAACGTAGGCACTTGAAATTTGGAAGGGACGTAGCTTAGGTACCGTAGAGGTGCACTAAGATAGGAATTCTCGAAATTCCCACGGGAACGGGAATTAGCGGAAAAATCCTTTTGTATGAAAAATCTAAAACTTTTGTATGTAAAAATCTAAATAAACACGCAACGAAGTTGCGGGCATCAGCTAGTATACCTATAACAGACTAAGAAAATCAAGAACAAGAAAATATACCTAGACAAGAACAAAAACATGCTACAGAATAAAATGAAAATATCCTATACCTATGAAGAAACTGAAGAAAGACCAAGACCTGAACCAAAAAGAAGCACTGAGAACCAGACCTACAAGAACAAGAAAACCATCTAAATATCTACAAGACTATGTAGACAGTGAAGTGATGAATTCGCTAAAAATTAAAATTGGGAGAAGGCTATAAGTTCGTGGAAGGAATCACTAGAAAGTTATTTTTAGATATCGCTTATTTTATATCTACGGGAGATAGCGAAAAAGGTACTGACAAAGATAAATGATTTTTTTTGCACAAAAGAAGATGGAACATTAAAGTTCGACTTGTGGTGAGGGACTTTGAACAGAAAGGAATAGATTATCAAGTATTTTTCAGTCCTGTGGTGTGGCAATCTGCAATAAAAAACATATTTGCTATTGCTTCATCCAAGGAGTATGAAATTATATTTTTTTTACTGTCTATTGCGACTGCATTCCTATATGGAGAATTACAAGAAAGGTACACCTATATGAACATACTATATAGATATGAAGGAAAAGTTGGAAAAATATGTCGCTTGAAGAGGACTGTAACAAGCACTGATAACATGGAACAAAAGATTTACAACAACTACCTATATTAAATTTAAGATTAAAACCAGTGCAAACAGACAAGTGTGTATTCACTAATGAAGACAAGACTATAATCATAGCGATCTGTGTAGATAACGGATTGGCTATTTCAGAAGAAAAAAAAAACTAATGAAGATACAGTAGCAGTTAGCTGCTTTACCACAAAACATTAAAACACCACATAAACAGGTCTAAAACTGACTTTAAACCGATGTTCAGAAAAAGAATATTAAGAAATAAAACAAAGTCGGGTTTTATTTCTTAAGATTCTTTTACGTATATGGTTTATTTTCCGAGTTAATTTTGAAAATAGTATTTTTTTTTGAGTAAGTATTTCAAAAATACCTAGTTCACATTGATGTTATGTTTTTTTCAAAAATAAACATTTTAAATCAGCCAAACTTTTGGATCATATCTATACTTCTATACTAATATTATAAAGAGGAAAGATTTGATTGTTTGTTTGTTTGTTTGTTTGCATTGAATAGGCTCCGAAACTACTGGACCGATTTGAAAAATTCTTTCACCATTAGAAAGCTACATTATCCCTGATGGACATAGGCTATATAAATATTTTCAAAAAAATTAGGGATCCTTACTGAAACTCAAATAATGTAACCCAAGGTGTAAAAAAATTTCCTAAAATATTCTTTACATTCCGTGCGCTGCGTAAACTATTGATGATAGAAAAAAATAATGTACTACGCCTTTGCAGAATACATAAATATTTACAAAAATTGTCGCGACAGCATATGTCTAACTATTGTAGTTATGCCACAATATGTGTTCTTTTATTTTAAAAATTTAATTGAAATGCCGCCCGCTATAAAATGCTCTTTATTTGTATCTTGGTATTAATCCTTATCAAAATAAATTACTTCATATTCAAGACTGCTTCATCAAAATGGCGATGAACTTTACAGCACTAAGAAAGGGTTTTTCTAAATTCTACCCCTAAGGGAGTGAAATGGGGGTTCAAAGTTTGTATGGAGAAAACAATTGTTTTGCAAATTTTGACTCACAACTTCGTCAAGATATACTTCGAAGCAAATAAACGGACACGTGTTTCGCTATTTTTCAAAAATCATCCCCTAAAGAGTCAATAATGAAACGGGTGACTAAAAGAGTTCTTTGCGCGAGCGAAGCAGCGGGGAAAAGCTAGTTTATAATATTAAGATAAAGTAATTTGTACATTTGTAAAATTTAATTCCAATTAAGGTAGTAAAGAGAAGCATTTAATTGTCGATTTTTCTCGTAAAAAAAATAGAAATCAACTTTATTTGCTAGAGGGCTGCAAAATAACGCATTTTAAAGGTTTTTTTATGGACTTTAAAAAAGTTTATGAGCACTATCATCGTAAAACGTACTGTTTTTTCGTAATTCAATGTTGAAATCTGTAAATTTTTCGTTGAAAAAATGAGGCCTACCTTCAATGAGCTATAACTTTGTATTGGGTCTACATAAAAAAATAAAAAACGGAATCCTTTGGTCTCATAACCTATAATTTTTATAAATACAGTTTTTTTTATAAAATCATTAGTTTATGAGATATATGTGAAAAATTGACAAAAAACGTGGTTATTTTCGAAAAAAATTGACATTTTCGATCACGAATATCTCAAAAGTATTGATTTTTCAAAAAACTTCTTAAGAACATTTTAGCTTAAAATCCACCTTTCTATCGATTTCTGGAGTTTTTTTATATTTACCACCCCCTAGTTGGGGTGGTGTTCACCCCCAGCGAAAAAGCATACCTTGGCATAGGGTAGATTTTGCTTCTTGGGGTATTCCCTACTTACTGTCAAAATTTCAGCAAAATCCATCTTTCTTGAAAGAATTTCTACCCAAAAACTTTCATTTACGGTACTACTATTTTCCAGGAGAATGCTTCGGTCTGCTCGGCTTAAACGGCGCTGGAAAGACCACTACATTCAACATGATCACAGGAAACTGTTTACCTACGCGTGGGCGGCTATTCTGCAATGGTTATTTTTTTGGGACGTGTCATCATTCGAAAGTTAGTAAGGTTATCGAATAGTTTTAGACCCCTGCTATTAGAACACGAGGAAAATACAGCTCAGATCGTTTGCGTTCAAGGCAGCACCCGATGAAGGCAGCACACATAAGAATAGTGCCATCTCCGTCTCTCAACAGACCTGGGCCGGCAGTGCGAACAGTGTCGATACACCAAGTTTACGGACTACGAAAGCGTGCGTGCGTAAAAACATGTTCGAAAGTTAAAAAACTGAGATATATGGCAAGGTAACAGCTTAAATCGAAAAATACGTTAGCTACTTATCGAGAGTGTTCAATCACGAACATTTTGATAGCAAATTCAAGTTCCTGTGTGCATTTTACTATCGTTTTTACAGCTTAAAAGATACACAATATTGGGTATTTAGAGGTGACTTTGTGAGCTTTTTCTATCGAACCAAAAGTGCTGAATCATGTTTTCAGCAAACATCTTATATAGTTTATGTCCTGAGTATTACCGTAGTATTTTTTTCTTCGATTGATTGCAGTGCGTCATGCATCATAAAATCGTAATTTAGGTGCTGTAGTCGCCTTAAGAAGAGTTGCTACTATAGACCATTAGCGACAGTTTGATACTGTTGTGGATGCAGTGTTCGGTTAGCAGGCAGGAGCGGGGTAAAATGAAGAGAATCCAAATATTCTGAGGCATTTTTTCTATTGAGTTACGATTAATTACAAAATTACATTTAAAGTGAGTGACCTGCGTGGCGGGCGAGAGACGACTGACGTCACCTCGCCCAACGCCACTGGAAGTGGCAAAAATGCTGAATTTACAAAACGTTGTCCCTACAATACTAACTCTATAGACAAGGGTTGTATTCCATTAGAAAAAAATGGATTTTTGTTCTGACAGATGACCAAAATTGTCGATGTACCTAATATTCGATGAAGTCGTCCAACTTCTTTGGTCAAATGCTCATTGGACAAAGATCTTGGATGCGTGGAAAACTATTCATAGGCAGTGGATAAACACACAGCGAACGTTATTTTGTAATTTTACTGCCACTAGTACCTGACGTCTCTGGGGTACTGTCCGCAAGTCTTCGAGTTAGATCCTTTCTTGACTGGAAA
Source organism: Aproaerema taeniolella (assembly GCA_949987775.1). Lineage (NCBI taxonomy): Eukaryota > Metazoa > Arthropoda > Insecta > Lepidoptera > Gelechiidae > Aproaerema > Aproaerema taeniolella. The sequence goes on along the minus strand of OX465261.1, from coordinate 15,143,472 downwards.
GGAAAACCTGGAGCTGCTGCTGACGCTTCAAGGCTTTGACCACGCTGATGTGGTGGCTGAAGCGCAGAGGTGGATTGAAATTGTTGGTTAGTTAACACTTAATTTTTTACATCCTAGAGTTTTTTTATTCTAGTTTAACCTAAATAATTTTATGGGAAAGAAAATATTCAGCACGAATGGGACTGAAACCCACAACCCCAGGATGAGATCTTCCCAAAAAATATTTGTGAATATCCTTCACGCGATTCTTCGTGTTTTAAAAATATTAATTTCTTAAGTGGCAGAGGCCCCGCGAGAGCGTTTAAAAACATGTTTTATACTTAAATAAAAAATATTTAACTAACGTTTTTTTAAATACATATACAGTTAGTTTTGCATCCACAGACTTGATGTCCGTGCCCTTGTCTTGTTACATTTAATATTATTATTACATATTTAACCTTTTTAACACATTTACTCTCCATATGAGTTTACAATTAATACACTTTTGGTGAACTCAATAAATAAGCAGTATATCTTGATAATCTTGATTTATTTCTTCAAATTGTCTGCTAGTAAAATTACAACTTTGGTTACTTCTTAACAATATAATGTCTTTCTAGACAACTGTTCGACTCGTGTGCTCGCTAAAAACTGACTGCTTGGGCTCGGCCAGCAGCCGTATTCCCTCTCCCTTTTTACTCCCTTCTTCAAAATGGCGTTCTTAGCATGTGGTTGGTCAACGTTTTACCAATCGCGAGCCAAGAACTGTGCCTATGTTTGGAAAAATGTGTCACGAAACACATTGAAAATTATGAATCACGACATTCGGCCATCCGACACAGTGCAACCTCCCGGTGCACTAGTAGATCCAATCAGTCAGTTTTTTAACTCATTTTAAAATCAAAATAGTTATATTTTAAAGAATGTTTAGGATGTCACTTGAAATAAGTCAAAGTTTGACCCTACTGACTCTACGCCTGTTCGCAAAGGTGCAGTCATCCCCCGAGAAGAACAGGCAAGAAACTCTAAGGGTTGCTCTTTTAAAAAAATCTCATTACAAATGTTCTTATTTTCTAATTTAGACTAAATCTAAAATATCTCTAAAGCTGAGCAGTTTATTCCCTTAGTTTATTAATTAATTTCTAAAATTCTTCCACAGGTAAATTTTTAATACACATGAGAATCTTATTCTAAAGACGTAAAAACATTGATCAGAGTTCGTGATTTTATGAAGACGACTGTCTAATACATCCAGTTTATGCTTGGTTCTAGAACCATTATGCCTATCACTAATTTTCTTAAACCGATGTATATTTTTCCTTTAATTTAAAACAGTTTAAGTTAATAGTTATTTTAATACATCGATTGGAATACTATACAATAAAATGATGTACTTTAGACTTACAAAGAGACAAGGGAATAAAGGCATTGCAAATAAATAATGTTACATCGAAAATTACAAGATTAAATTTGTAAAGATCTAGACTTTCTATTACATCGCTAGGATTGCTAATTAAAATGAACTTAAAAATAAACGGGTGTAATAGATGATGTCGACTTTAAACTAATGTCTGTTTTAAAAACATAAATGCTTGGTCTAAATTCTATCTAAACAATCACTTACGTCCTAATTTTTTTTATGAACTACGGTCATACTTTTAACACAAAATTTTGGTTGTATAATAATAACACAAAATGTATTGTACTTATGGTGAACTCAATAAAGAAGCAGTAGCTTGATAAACTTGATTTATTTCTTCTAATTATCTACTAGTAAAATTACAACTTTGGTTTACTTCTTAACAATATAATGTCTTTCTAGACAACTGTTCGACTCGTGTGCTCGCTAAAAACTGACTGCTTGGGCTCGGCCAGCGGCCGTATTCCCTCTCCCTTTTTACTCCCTTCTTCAAAATAGCGTTCTTAGCACGTGGTTGGTCAACGTTTTACCAATCGTGAGCCAAGAACTGTGCCTATGTTTAGAAAAAATTGTCGCGAAACACATTGAAAATTAGGAATCACGACATTCGGCCATCCGACACAATGCAACCTCCCGGTGCATTAGTAGATCCAATCAGTCAGTTTTTAACTTATTTCGAAATCAAAATGGTTGTATTTTAAAGAATGTTTAGGATGTCACTTGAAATAAGTCAAAGTTTGACCCTACTGACTCTACGCCTGTTCGCAAAGGTGCAGTCATCCCCCGAGAAGAACAGGCAAGAAACTCTAAGGGTTGCTCTTTTTAAAAAAAATCTCATTACAAATGTTCTTAATTTCTAATTTAGACTAAATCTAAAATATCTCTAGAGCTGAGCAGTTTATTCCCTTAGTTTGTTAATTAATTTCTAAAATTCTTCCATTGGTAAATTTTTAATACACATGAGAATCTTATTATAAAGACGTAAAAACATTGATCAGAGTTTGTGATTTTGTGAAGACGACTGTCTAATACATCCAGTTTATGCTTGGTTCTAGAACCATTATATGCCTATCACTAATTTTCTTAAACAAATGTATATTTTTCCTTTAATTTAAAAGAGTTTAAGTTAATAGTTATTTTAATACATCGATTGGAATACTATACAATAAAATGATGTACTTTAGACTTACAAAGAGACAAGGGAATAAAGGCATTGCAAATAAATAATGTTACATCGAAAATTACAAGATTAAATTTGTAAAGATCTAGATTTTCTATTACATCGCTAGTATTGCAAATTAAAATGAACTTAAAAATAAACGGGTGCAATAGATGATGTCGACATTAAACTAAAGTCTGTTTTAAAAACATAAATGCTTGGTCTAAATTATATCTAAACAATCACTTACGTCCTATTTTTTTTATGAACTGCGGTCATACTTTTAACACAAAATTTTGGTTGTATAATAATAACACAAAATGGATTGTAATTATCTGAATAAACATTATTTTTTTAAATTTCAATTAAAGGCTTAATTAACCATAACAACAACCATATTTAACAATTATGGAAATCACGACATTCGGTAAATTGTGTTTTCCTCAACTAATAAGAATGAATACAAATCAGTAATTATAAAAATATTCCTGCTAGGACCTTGGTAAACAAATGACCTCGGTCTTTGGTAAACAAATGAAACGAAACTTCGCAACCCGGTTAAATTACCAATAAATTGGGTACATAAGTTAATAAGGTATTAATCACTACTTAACACTCAAACATTTTTCGAAACAACGTACGAATACTTCATTAAGTGGGTAGGTAGTGACTATATTCCTAGATTATTCCTAACACAATTAAGATAAGTCTTTGTTGATAGATACTATGTAACAAAACACAAGGAATAAAATATAAACATTAATTAAATAGCTTACATTTCCACCTTTATAAATTTCATAATGTATTTGATGTACCAAAATGTTAATAGAATAAGATCAAAAACATCAGAATTATATTTGAATGTACTTAACAATCATTATGACTGCATTTGTCTCACTGAGCTAATTTGAACAGTAGTGTTTTTAATGGAGAAGTATTTGACCCTCGATATACCGTTTCGCAATACTTTAACAACTCATTTCGCAATACTTTAATAAAAATTACCGAGAGTTTGAAATTATCTCCTGCATGATACTTCTCCTACACTAGTAAAATACATCTGCTGAAGTTTATGTCTTGTTTTGCGCTGTTAAAACCTAAAACATGCTGTGTGTACTACTTTAGGTTTATGGTTTAGTTAAAAACTAATTAAACTATGTCCTTATCTTTTTAAGATTGTAAACTGTTTGTACTGTACACCTATTAAATAAAAAAATAAAAATTAGGTACACACTTTTGCGTAGATTGCATGTCATTACTTGAGATGTTACTTCCTGAACTAAATACTCGAAATAAGGGCTTTTCCAATCATGGAAGATTTCGAAATTCCTATGGACATAAATGGTACCGAAGCAAATTAATCTGCTTGGTGATGTGATCTCGTTTTTTATCGTTTTGTTTGCATTTTTTTTTGTAAAGAGTTTCGTACAAATACGAAAAAGTTAATTACTTATAAGGCGCTCTTCTGTTTACATTTCTGTAACAGTTATAGGTACCTCTTAGAAACTACTACGCCTATTAGTATAGTAATGTGCTAACTCAAATCAATTCAAAATTCAAAATGAATATTCTTACAGATCTCTGGGTCGGGTCGTGTGGGATAATTTATAAAGGTCTTGCACGTTAAGAGAATTTATTCATAAATTTACTTTTATAATTTTACTTCTAAATTTTTATTAAGGAACATTGGTCTGTAATGCTGAAACTTGACTGGCATTAAAATCGTCATTGCAATAAATATATTTGAAGTTTGAAAACACCACATGTTGCACAATCATTCATTGACAACAAGAAAATCAACAACTTGAAAGAAACTTGATGACCTCATTTAATTTCAACCTGCAAAATTGTTAACTGAATTCTTACTAACTCTGTAGCACTTATACTGTGGTCGGAACACTTCGATACCGCGTTTTGGAATACACGTAGCCATTGAGTAGTATGGTTAATTTTTGTGCAGCTTTGGTTACACTACGGATTGTTATGAACGCACTATCACCTTCATATTCGTAATGTTATGTGTTACTGGAAAAGGCAAACTTGAAATGTGTTCAAAATCACTAAACATTTGAATTTTTATTTGCATGAGTACCCACTTTTAATTTCGGATTTTAAAAAAAATATGTTTGAGAAAAGCATTTAACTTAGTTTGCCAAACGGCATACACTAACATTTAATCCGTATGGTTGTCGAGTGGTTTCAGTTGGTCCCGAAATATTATATCCTGGACTCGTAAATAAAAAAAAAAACTAAGAAATAATTATGACATTGTAATACGCAATCAGATGACTGTAATTCATTGAACAAGTAACACATTTCCAACGTGGCAAAGACAGAAATTTAAAGTAGTTTTAGTAAAATCTACATAAATTATATACAGATAACATTGGATGTGACAGAAAATGACCATTCGTGTTGTTATAAGCTTACGAGTTTTATTTTGGTCAAACTATTCGGCCAAGTTATGATAAAGACGAATTGACAAAATCATTAATCTCATCTGAAAGTAATTTTAAATGAAGTTTTAAAACAGTTTAGAATGCGTTATTGGATGTCGCATAGATTGAATGTAGTTAAAATGAGTGGTGCATCGGTTTGATCTGACAATATTACATTATACTCTTGAACTAAAAGACTTATTCTGAAGATAAATTTCTGCTATGCTCGGTATATATACTCCTTTATTCTACGAAAATATTCTACTGTAATAATTGACTTCAATAACAGCTCAAGTTCAACGTGCTTCTTAGTGTAATGCGTCGCATTCAAATATCGAATTTACAACGCCAGAGGGCGAGCAAGCCTTGGGCAGTGCCCTAGGTAATATTACCTGTGTCCCTAGTATAATATCACCGTCATCCAAGGAACGCGAAGCGTGAGTTCGTCGCGGGCTATGCTAGCTATGCAGTACTGCTACTACTAATTCAGTAAAGTGTTGTACAAAGATATTGCGGAACGTGAGATGTACTGATTTTCAACTAAAATGCAACTCTAAATGTTTACACGGCTAAAACTGCAAACTACAGGTCTTCACAAAAGATTAATGTTGTTGCAACCAGTAAACAATAAAATAGTAAAAATGGTCGCATAAATTAAATTAACGTTACACACTCAAAGCCCACACTAAGGTTTTTCCTTGTGTCGTGGGTCCCTCGGAACATACATAAAGACAAGACACAAACACACATGACCCGAGAACAAACATCTTTTTACACAAATGTTTGCCCCGACTGGGAATCGAACCCAGGCCGCATGGGCAAGAGGCAGCGCCACTAATACTCGACCAAACCGGCCGCATGAGCAATTCTTAACATATTTATTGACAATACTATAAATATACAAAAACTTAGTACCTTTACGTTGTGACTTATCGTTGAAATCACAATATATCTGCTTTGTTTACAAATGAACTATTAAAGATAAAGCATAATTATACCAATTTCGTATTTGATAAAATTTAGTTAGGTAAACATATAAGATAGATGACAAGAAACCACAGTAAATTAAAGTACAACTCTTCTTTTAAATAACGTTGTTAAGCTCCTTTCGGTACCTGTGTCCTAAATACTCTGATTACCAGTTCCCAAAATTCACACTTTGTCTATTTTACGTACTTATTACATTGGCCACTACCTAAAATGTTCACTTACTTAAACTCACATTTTCATATAATATCTATTTCCTGAAATTACCACTTTTTCATAATTCTTATTAGGACATACGTGCATTTATGCAATCTTTTTTAATGCAATGATAACTGTCCACTTGAAATCTATTATCTATCATGACAGTATTGTCAATTGTTTCTGTCGTATCCCCTAGCTGTCTTTTACATGTCTTTTACCTATTGTTCTGAGCTTTTACCTATAAAAATGGGTGATTCGGGTGATTTCGTATTTGTAAAAAATCAAAAGGGTGGGGATATTCTGTTACGAAATGGTTATCGCTATTATTTTGGTAAAAAAAATAAAAGCAGTACCCTGTGGCGTTGTACTGAGACACAAGAATGTTCATCAAGCATTACAATTGACAACAAAAAAACGAAAGTAATCAGAGAGAAGATACACCTGTGCCGCCAAGATTTTGCTAAAAATGAAGTTTTACTTAAAGCAGAAGAATGTAAAAAGCAAGTTTGTGATGACTTAGGCCCAGTTCAGAAGGTATTCGAAAAAACCTTTGAAGATATGAAACAAGGAAAATACAAGCATGATGTTCAACAATGGACTTCTATAAAGAATAGATTATACAGTGCTAGGAAAAAGTATCTTGATGTAAACAGACTGGTTTTTAGTAAACTCGAGGATGTCCGGGTTCCAAAAGCATTCAATTCTTTTTTAGTTTGCGAAGACGGTACTACAGATAAGATTTTGATTTTCGCGTCCAAAACGGCAAGAAAGATTATCAAGAGCTGTGCCAAAAAGAAGCATTTTGGAGATGGCACATTTACGTGTACGCCATATAACTTTTATCAGCTGTTTAGCATTCACGTGGACATGGGATCTAACAAAAATACTACATGCGTCATACCAATTGTTTTTGGATTATTACCTGATAAAAGCGAAGATACATACACACGATTTTTTCAGTTGTTAAAAGATAAATTGGGAATGCAAATATATGAATACAAATGTGACTATGAACAGGCCCAAATCAATGCAGTCATGAAAGTGTTTCCTGCAGCAAAAGTTACATATTGTTTTCACCATTTCAATAAGGCAGTGTGGAGGAAAAAAAGGGCGCTAGAAATAAAAAACGTCAGTGAACTAAAAATTGTAAAACTGTGTTCCCTATTTCCACTTCTTCCGCCGCGATTTTTTAGTGAGGCATGGACTGCAATAATTAATTCCGCTCCGCAAACGTCAAAAATAAAAGAATTTATAAAATATTTTAAGCGACAGTGGTACCCTCGATTGCCTGCACAAAATATTAGTTGTGCCTATGAAAAACAAAGAACGACCAATGCCCTGGAAGGTTGGCATAGGCGCGTGAATGGCAATATTCCAGCGACACCCAATTTATTTCATTTCATTTTCAAGCTACGCAAAGAAGCAATACATGCCGATTACCGAATTCAAATATCATTATTTAACAAGTTCAAAAAAAATAGACGAACTATCGACATACTATTTGATGAAAAGTATGCAGAGTACCTCATCCAGTTAGAAAATGGGGATTTTTCAAGCTTAGACTTTCTTAAAAATATTATCAAATTAAAACACGACTTGAAGTTGCGTCTTCTTTATTAAACTACTGCTTGAGACCTACCAATTATTTTGTTTTGTAAGGATACGTTTTATGTTAAGTATACATCTCTCAGTTTTGATTTATTAAATTCGCACTGATTATTGACATTTGATCTTTTATTAAGTATAAATTAATACCAGTCTCATTTCGAAACATCTATGCAGCTTGGCCAGACAGACAGACAGATGGACAGACGAATTCATACAACCCAAAAAAGTGGGAATTTTAGGAAATGGCATTTATAGGTAGTAGTGATTGTAGAAAATGAGGAACAGATGAATAGGTATTTTGGTAAGTGTGAATTTTGGGAACTAGTAATCAGAGTATTTAGAACACAGGTACCGAAAGGGTTAAGCTAGATCTTATACCAAATTTTTTTTTTCTTTTTTTTCTTTAATGAACAAAGTTGGGCATCAAACTTAATCTCTTTGATGCGGATTTTTACCAAAACTCTGATAAAACGATAACTTCCGCCAGTTTTCTTCAAAGTAGGCCAATGACTGCGCATGTTCCCTCCTTTGCGTGATTTTTTTTCATTGGGTAACTTATTGAGAAACCTCCGTTCCTGATTTATATATCGTCATCGCCGCGTTCATCTCACCTTACACTGGGCAGCATTATACTCTGAAATCATACACTGCTCTGAGTAGATATCCATTCCAATAGCTGACCTGAAGACCTTCAAGATCTTGTAAGCCTAAAGTAGTAACTAAACTCGTTCAAACAGTAAACTGACTGAGTATCAAAGCTGCTTATTACAATCGTTTTTTTTTTATGTACTGCGGGTATTATACTAAAGTAGCTACTCATTCTGTTCCCAAGCGAAAGAATACTCGTAACAAGGGCAAAATTTAACTCGTACAATCTCAATCCAGCTAAGTATAAGTTTATTGAGCAAGATTGGCTGATATTGCTTTTCTTGTCACAAACGATATATCCGTCAGTACTTAATTAAGTAACTTTGTCGAATAATGTAGTGAAAATAAATTCTGCGTCAGTAATAAATTAGTGATTTCCCAATAAGTATCGTTAAATTGTGCGTCGTTTTTAAAATCTTGACGACACACAAAGTCTTTATTCAACAAAGAAACTGACTGTTTTCACTGGCGTACGTGGCCAACCTCTAATGGCACACAGGACCGACTTAATTCAAATAACTGAGCTTACCCGAACATAAAGAGGTGGTTAAACTACAAATTCTACATCCCCTTTTTATGTACTGATTACGTAATCTCACAGCTTATTTGACTATATTTATCAAGTAAATAAGAGAAATACAAAGCTCTTTTAAACACATAAGAGGAAGAGACACACTTAGTCCCTTATCAATAAGCAAGAGATACACTTAGTCTCAACTATTACTAAGCATAGATAGACTTAGTCTCGACTATCACTAAGCATGAGAGACACTTAGTCTCGACTATCACTAAGCATGAGACACTTAGTCTCGACTATCACTAAGCATGAGACACTTAGTCTCGACTATCACTAAGCATGAGACACACTTAGTCTCGTCTATCACTAAGCAAGAGACACACTTAATCTCGTCTATCACTAAGCAAGAGTCACACTTAATCTCGTCTATCACTAAGCAAGAGACACACTTAGTCTCGTCTATCACTAAGCAAGAGACACACTTAGTCTCGTCTATCACTAATCAAGAGACACACTTAGTCTCCTCTGTCACTATGTAAGAGACACACTTGCCTCCTCTAATTTCGCCTAGCTACACAATTATATAAATAAGTACTGCAAAACTGTACCTCGCATAGACTAATTTACATTCTCTGAAAATGTTACTGTAAATAATAATTATGAAATAGATGAGGTCGTTAGAATGTTAAACGTTGTCATACACTTCTAATTAAAACGACAAGGGTTTCGTACTCAAGTTCGAATGATGGTAGCTCGATGCAAATAACCTCAAGTGAAAACATTATTAGGACCGCACAAGGCGATAAAAAAAATGTTTAATCACTATTATGCAGCTCAGTATAGCATTGTCAGAGGGTAGCCCTGACCGAAATGCTACAACTGGTCATGCCGGTTATAGAACTGTATTAAAGAGAAGATTACAATTATTAGATATCGCTAGACTAAGTTATCCGGGAGTAGCCCGAACCAAACTGTCTTAACGAAGGTCTAATAATGCTTATCAGGTTAACAGAGAGAAGAAAAAAAAACGGACACATTATAACCGACTGAATTTATGATTGCAACCAACTTAATGAATTTTCTGCTACCCCAAATCATTACACGACAACATTATCAAGGAGTAGCCTTGACCCAATGGTGTATGCAATGAATTGACGTAATTGTACTGGGATAGCACTACTAAGGAGTTGCCTTAACCGAATGCTATTCTGACAAGAAGATATCGTTTGCAATCAGTACAGCGGTGTAAATGCGGCTGGCTTCTAACAATTTATCGCATGAAAACACTGCCAAAGAGTAGCCCTGGCCGAGTGTTTTCAGCAATTCGATCAAATTGGCATTAGACAGACATGACCTGGCCATAGCCGCAATACCAATCCAATGTTCAACTAGGTGCCGCGAAACAAATTCTGATTATATGATCGTAATAGGTGACTTAAAGAACAATTAGTAAAATGCATGAATTTAAAACTTCATTAAAAACATACCCTCTTTTTCCTTGGTGATGTGAGCGTAGTCATCCCGCTGCTGAACTTATGGTGAACTCAATAAAGAAGCAGTAGCTTGATAAACTTGATTTATTTCTTCTAATTATCTACTAGTAAAATTACAACTTTGGTTTACTTCTTAACAATATAATGTCTTTCTAGACAACTGTTCGACTCGTGTGCTCGCTAAAAACTGACTGCTTGGGCTCGGCCAGCGGCCGTATTCCCTCTCCCTTTTTACTCCCTTCTTCAAAATAGCGTTCTTAGCACGTGGTTGGTCAACGTTTTACCAATCGTGAGCCAAGAACTGTGCCTATGTTTAGAAAAAATTGTCGCGAAACACATTGAAAATTAGGAATCACGACATAATTATCTGAATAAACATAATTTTTTAAATTTCAAATAAAGGCTTAATTAACCATAACAACAACCATATTTAACAATTATGGAAATCACGACATTCGGTAAATGGTGTTTTCCTCAACTAATAAGAATGAATACAAATCAGTAATTATAAAAATATTCCTGCTAGGACCTTGGTAAACAAATGACCTCGGTCTTTGGAAAACAAATGAAACGAAACTTCGCAACCCGGTTAAATTACCAATAAATTGGGTACATAAGTTAATAAAGTATTAATTACTACTTAACACTCAAACATTTTTCGAAACAATGTAAGAATACTTCATTAAGTGGGTAGGTAGTGACCATATTCCTAGATTATGCCTAACACAATTAAGATAAGTCTTTGTTGATCAATACTATGTAACAAAACACAAGGAATTAAAATATAATTAAATAGCTTACATTTGCACCTTTATAAATTTCATAATGTATTTGATGTACCAAAATGTTAATAGAATAAGATCAAAAACATCAGAATTATATTTGAATGTACTTAACAATCATTATGACTGCATTTGTCTCACTGAGACTAATTTGAATAGTAGTGTTTTTAATGGAGAAGTATTTGACCCTCGATATACCGTTTCACAATACTTTAATAAAAATTACCGAGAGTTAGAAATTATCTCCCGCATGATACTTCTCCTACACTAGTAAAATACATCTGCTGAAGTTTATGTCTTGTTTTGCGCTGTTAAAACCTAAAACATGCTGTGTGTACTACTTTAGGTTTGTGGTTTAGTTAAAAACTAATTAAACTATGTCCTTATCTTTTTAAGATTGTAAACTGTTTGTACTGTACACCTATTAAATAAAACATAAAAATTTGGTACACACTTTTACATAGATTGCATGTCATTACTTGAGATGTTACTTCCTGAACTAAATACTCGAAATAAGGGCTTTTCCAATCATGGATGATTTCGAGATTCCTATGGACATAAATGGTACCGAAGCAAATTAATCTGCTCGGTGATGTGATCTCGTTTATCGTTTTGTTTGCATTTTTTTTTGTAAAGAGCTTCGTACATATACGAAAAAGTTAATTACTTATAAGGCGCTCTTCTGTTTACATTTCTGTAACAGTTATAGGTACCTCTTAGAAACTATTACGCCTATTAGTATAGTAATTTGCTAACTCAAATCAATTAAAAATTCAAAACGAAAATTCTTACAGGTCTCTGGGTCGTGTGGGATAATTTATTAAGGCCTTGCACGTTAAGAGAATTTATTCATAAATTTACTTTTATAATTTAACTTCTAAATTTTTATTAAGGAACATTGTTCAGTAATGCTGAAACTTGACTGGCATTAAAATCGTCATTGCAATAAATATATTTGAAGTTTGAAAACATCACATGTTTCGCAATAGTTCATTGACAACAAGAAAATCAACAACTTGAAAGAAACTTGATGACCTCATTTAATTTCAACCTGCAAAATTGTTAACTGAATTCTTACTAACTCTGTAGCACTTATACTGTGGTCGGAACACTTCGATACCGCGTTAGTAGTATGTCATTAGATGGTTAATTTTTGTGCAGCCTTGGTTACACTACGGATTGTTATGAACGCAATACCTACTTACTATCACCTTTATTTTCGTAATGTTATGTGTTACTGGAAAAGGCAGACTTGAAATGTGTTCAATATCACTAAACATTTGAATTTTTATTTGCATGAGTACCCACTTTTAATTTCGGATTAAAAAAATATGGTTGAGAAAAGCATTTAACTTAGTTTGCCAAACGGCATACACTAACATGTAATCCGTATGGTTGTCGAGTGGTTTCAGTTGGTCCCGAAATATTATATTATGGACTCTTAAAAAAAAGTAATAATTATGACATTGTAATACGCAATCAGATGACTGTAATTAATTGAACAAGTAACACATTTCCAACGTGGCAAAGACATAAATTTAAAATAGTTTTAGTAAAATCTACATAAATTATATACTGATAACATTGGATGTGACAGAAAATGACCATTCGTGTTGTTATAAGCTTACGAGTTTTATTTTGTGTTAAACTATTCGGCCAAGTTATGATAAAGACGAATTGACAAAATCATTAATCTCATCCGAAAGCAATTTTAAATGAAGTTTTAAAACAGTTTAGAATGCGTTATTGGATGTCGCATAGATTGAATGTAGTTTAAATGAGTGGTGCATCGGTTTGATCTGACAATATTACATTATACTCTTGAACGAAAAGACTTATTCTGAAGATACATTTCTGCTATGCTCGGTATATATACTCCTTTATTCTACGTAAATATTCTACTGTAATAATTGACTTCAATAACAGCTCAAGTTCAACGTGCTTCTTAGTGTAATGCGTCGCATTCAAATATCGAATTTACAACGCCAGAGGGCGAGCAAGCCTTGGGCAGTGCCCTGGGTAATATTACCTGTGTCCCTAGTATAATATCACCGTCATCCAAGGAACGCGAAGCGTGAGTTCTTCGCGGGCTATGCTAGCTATGCAGTACTGCTACTACTAATTCAGTAAAGTGTTGTACAAAGATATTGTGGAACGTGAGATGTACTGATTTTCAACTTAAATGCAACTCGAAATGTTTACACGGCTAAAACCGCAAACTACAGGTCTTCACAAAAGATTAATGTTGTTGCAACCAGTAAACAATAAAATAGTAAAAATGGTCGCATAAATTACATTACCGTTACACACTCAAAGCCCACACTAAGGTTTTTCCTTGTGTCGTGGGTCCCTCGGAACATACATAAAGACAAGACACAAACACACATGACCCGAGAACAAACATCTTTTTACACAAATGTTTGCCCCGACTGGGAATCGAACCCAGGCCGCATGGGCAAGAGGCAGCGCCACTAATACTCGACCAGACCGGCCGCATGAGCAATTCTTAACATATTTATTGACAAAACTAAAAATATACAAAAACTTAGTACCTTTACGTTGTGACTTATCGTTGAAATCACAATATATCTGCTTTGTTTACAAATGAACTATTAAAGATAAAGCATAATTATACCAATTTCGTATTTGATAAAATTTAGTTAGGTAAACGTATAAGATAGATGACAAGAAACCAACTTAATAAAGTAAACTAAAGTACAACTCTTTTTTTAAGTAACTTTGTTAAGCTAGATCTTATACCTAATTTTTTTTTCTTTAATGAACAAAGCTGGGCATCAAACTTAGTCTATCTCTTTGATGCGGATTTTTACCAAAACTCTGATAAAACGATAACTTCGGCTAGTTTTCTTCAAAGTAGGCCAATGACTGCGCATGTTCCTTCCTTTGCGTGCTTTTTTCATTGGGTAACTTATTGAGAAAACTCCATTCCTGATTGATATATCGTCATCGCCGTGTTCATCTCACCTTACATTGGGCAGCGTTATACTCTGAAATCATACACTCCTCTGAGTAGATATCCATTCCAATAGCTGACCTGAAGACCTTCAAGACCTTGTAAGCCTAAAGTAGTAACTAAACTCATTCAAACAGTAAACTGACTGAGTATCAAAGCTGCTTATAACAATCGTTTTTTTTTTTTTTGTACTGTGGGTATTATACTAAAGTAGCTACTCATTCTGTTCCCAAGCGAAAGAATACTCGTAACAAGGGCAAAATTTAACTCGTACAATCTCAATCCAGCTAAGTACAAGTCTATTGAGCAAGATTGGCTGATATTGCTTTTCTTGTCACAAACGATATATCTGTCAGTACTTAATTAAGTAACTTTGTCGAATAATGTATGTAGTGAAAATAAATTCTGTGTCAGTATAAAATTATAGTGATTTCCCAATAAGTATCACGACACACAGTCTTTATTCAACAAAGAAACTGACTGTTTTCACTGGCGCACGCGGCCAACCTCAAATGGCACACAGTGCCGACTTAATTCAAGTAACTGAGCTTACCCGAACATAAAGAGGTGGTTAAACTACAAATTCTACATCCCCTTTTTATGTACTGATTACGTAATCTCACAGCTTATTTGACAAGTAAATAAGAGAAATACAAAGCTCTTTTAAACACATAAGAGGAAGAGACACACTTAGTCCCTTATCAATAAGCAAGAGACACACTTAGTCTCAACTATTACTAAGCATAAGATAGACTTAGTCTCGACTATCACTAAGCATGAGAGACACTTAGTATCGACTATCACTAAGCATGAGACACTTAGTCTCGACTATCACTAAGCATGAAACACTTAGTCTCGACTATCACTAAGCATGAGACACACTTAGTCTCGTCTATCACTAAGCAAGAGACACACTTAATCTCGTCTATCACTAAGCAAGAGTCACACATAATCTCGTCTATCACTAAGCAAGAGACACGCTTAATCTCGTCTATCACTAAGCAAGAGACACACTTAGTCTCGTCTATCACTAATCAAGAGACACACCTGGTCTCCTCTATCACCAATCAAGAGACACACCTGGCCTCCTCTGTCACTATGTAAGAGACACACTTAGCCTCCTCTAATTTCGCCTAGCTACACAATTATATAAATAAGTACTGCAAAACTGTACCTCACATAGACTAATTTACATTCTCTGAAAATGTTACTGTAAATAATAATTATTATTAAATAGAAGAGGTCGTAAGAATGTTAAACGTTGTCATACACTTCTAATTAAAACGACAAGGGTTTCGTACTCGAGTTCGAATGACGGTAGCTCGTTGCAAATAACCTCAAGTGAGAACATTATTTGGACCGCACAAGGCAATAAAAAAAAATGTTCAATCACTATTTTGCAGCCCAGTATAGCATTGTCAGAGGGTAGCCCTGACCGAAATGCTACAACTGGTCATGCCGGTTATAGAACTGTATTAAGAGAAGATTACAATTATTAGATATCGCTAGACTAAGTTATCCGGGAGTAGCCCGAACCAAACTGTCTTAACGAAGGTCTAATAATGCTTATCAGGTTAACATTTCCGGGTCATGCCTTGGGAGAATGCCAAACCGATTTATTAATTGGATTTCTATACTGGGGTAGTATGACAACATTTAACATTATTCAAATTTTAAATTATGTTCACATATCTTGTACATTACTAGCAAATTAATATGAGTAGGTACGCTTTTATTACGTAATACCTGTATCGTGTAAGTAACGAACATAATCCGAATTTTGAACAGTTGTTCTTTAAGCCACAATTTATACGTTTTTACTTTACGAGAAAGAAAAAAAAACGGACACATGATAACCGACTGAATTTATGATTGCATCCAACTTAATGAATTTTCTGCTACCCCAAATCATTACACGACAACATTATCAAGGAGTAGCCTTGACCCAATGGTGTATGCAATGAATTGACGTAATTGTACTGGAATAGCACTACTAAGGAGTTGCCTTAACCGAATGCTATTTTGACAAGAAGATATCGTTTGCAATCAGTACAGCGGTGTAAATGCGGCTGGCTTCTAACAATTTATCGCATGAAAACACTGCCAAAGAGTAGCCTTGGCCGAGTGTTTTCAGCAATTCAATCAAATTGGCATTAGACAGACATGACCTGGCCATAGCCGCAATACCAATCCAATGTTCAACTAGGTGCCGCGAAACAAATTCTGATTATATAATCGTAATAGGTGACTTAAAGAACAATTAGTAAAATGCATGAATTTAAAACTGCATTAAAAACATACCCTCTTTTTCCTTGGTGATGTGAGCGTAGTCATCCCGCTGCTGAATTTTGGTGAACTCAATAAATAAGCAGTATATCTTGATAATCTTGATTTATTTCTTCAAATTGTCTGCTAGTAAAATTACAACTTTGGTTACTTCTTAACAATATAATGTCTTTCTAGACAACTGTTCGACTCGTGTGCTCGCTAAAAACTGACTGCTTGGGCTCGGCCAGCAGCCGTATTCCCTCTCCCTTTTTACTCCCTTCTTCAAAATGGCGTTCTTAGCATGTGGTTGGTCAACGTTTTACCAATCGCGAGCCAATAACTGTGCCTATGTTTGGAAAAATGTGTCACGAAACACATTGAAAATTATGAATCACGACACACTTAAAAATACTAATTTTTTTAAACAGTCAATTTGATATATTTTACAAAAATAAAAACACCATTTACCTAAGCCAGCGGTGGTTTCTGCCTCTTGTCTCCAGCCCTTAAAGCATCGATAACAACCGCATCCCAATTTTTTATGGCCATTTTTAGTTTGTAATCAATTACTTTTATTCGGCCCGCCACCTCTGTTTCTTTAATAAAACTTCCTATCGCATCATTACCGTCATAGTGTCTGGTTGTTACGGTACGGACAATTACCACGTTTTTGTATGTTAAACCCTGTGCTTCATGTATGGTTTGGACGCGAAATACGGTTCCCGACCCGTATCCTTGGCATTTTAGGGCTTCCTTTTCTGCCTGTGTGTGAACAAGGTACAAGGTTTCGGGTTGGGTTTCATTGATCTGTGCGCCCGTATAAATTTCATGTCTCAGGTAGTGTGCACAAGATTTCGACGAGTAGATGCTGCTGTAGACTTCTCTAAGAGCAAATGCTACGTCGAGTGGGTTTCTATGGGTGCACAGGAGCTCTTGCGTGATGTTACTTATTGAGTCAGGACGGGTGTATTTCAGAGGAAAGAGTGTTACGGTCAATATATGGTAGTTGGTTTATGTCACCGATGAGAAACAACTCGCTTGCTCTCGTGATTACTACCGCCATTATGACAGCTCCAAAGTGGCTCATGAGTGCTTCATCTACCATGAGTCTCTTGCATCTCTTCCTGTTCGGCTCTTTGAGGCCATTTACAAGAACTGATGCAAGGGTACGCACCTTGGTTCTGACGTCGGCTCCTATACGACTCGCAAGTTTGTCCCTCAGGTCTTTCGCTACTTCGGTTGTACTAGGTCTACCAGGTCTAATTCGGGATCAAAGCGGTTTACGATCCAAGTTGTTTTTCCGCATCTAGGAACTCCGTTTATCCACGATATTTTTGGGATCTCTCAGGAATCAAAGTTTTCGCCGCCCGAAACATCCCTCGAAACCGCGTCAGCCATTTGAAGGATCCTGTCATCTAGAATGACCTTCGTGCATCGGGCTGTGATGACTACAGGATCATCTGGAGGGGTTTCGAACGTTATTGTGCCCTTGCGGCGAGTCACTTCCTCGCTGAGAGTCACAAAGCCACTAGTTTTATTGTATGCGGCCATGTGTGGACTCATTTCTTTGCCTTTTAGAACTTCGAAGGTGTCATTGTTGTAAACAGTTGCATCCGCTTCCTCGAGTCTCACTTTTAGCAAACCTTCATCTTCTAACCTGAAAGATTGCAAGATATTTTAGCAAGTCTTAACATTGACTTCTCTGGTCGCTTTTGTGACTGCTAGGAACTCACGGAATGCGTTTACCATGTGGTCACGAGGAGTCACTGCTTGCCTGAGAGAGGGCGGTTCTACTTGCCCCATATCAGCTTTTGTTCGGTTGGATAGGGCGTTTGGTGGCTGCTTTTTGGGGATGATTTTTGTGAATCTCTTAACGGCTGCTTCCTGTTCTTCTGCAATGATTATCTTGCTAGTTTTGCCGCCTGGTATTTTGGCTGCAGCTGCATTTAGTCCATCAAGAATTGCGCTGACCTTGTTTTTGCCCTTGGTTGGATTTTGAGACTTTTTGCTTTTGCTGCCTTGTGTAGTTTACTACGGCTATCTTTTGTTGTAGCCTTTCAGATCCACTAAAAATTTAATTAAGGTTATGAATAAGGGGGTAAACGTTTTAATCCTTAATCAACAAAACACCGACTAGATATCGAATTGGCGTATAACAACAAGATCACGATAAGTAACAGCTTATTTCAGATGTTAGCTCTTTTTATTTTTTTATTTGTTACTTTATTACAAGGTGTCATGTAATTAGGTTTAAATGACAACTGGTTTAAATTATAATTGGACTATTGTATTGTTGAAGGTTTAATACGTAAAATTTGTAAAAAAACAAGTTTAATAATTCTTTTGACATCTTTTTTAAAAAGAAAATTCATACGTCTATTTCACCTAGCTGTGTTCCGTCGGTACGTGAAAGTACCAGTGCCTTGGTAGGTATTTTCTGGGTTAACTCGTTCCATCGTCGACCTCATGTATGACCTTGGTCAAGATTGAGATCAAGAGTTTACACATGTTTTACGTTAATACGGGTGACGCGTCATAGTTTTCACAACTGTTTTAATCTTTGATTCTTGAGCTATCGACAGGTGCAAAACTTTATCCCTCTAGCGCTTAGTCCCGTTTCTCATTTGGGTTACGCTTGACCATGATCCAAAATTGTCCAGAGGTCAAATCATTATAATGGAGGGACGGTCATCTGACTTTCATGATTCGCTAACAGGGGAACCTGCCCGGATTGTAAACCGCAAATTCACAACAGAGAAAATGTTTACAGGCTTAGAGAAATACAAGAATAAATTACAAAAGACCTACAGCGGAGGCTACGCCCGCCGGCTCGGCATTGCGGCGGCGCTCAGCAGTGGCGCCCCCCTGGTGTTACTGGATGAGCCCACCACTGGAGTGGACGTGTCAGCGCGCCGCAGGGTGTGGGCCGCCCTGCGTCACGGTCTTAAGCAGCAGCAATCGATTATCATCACTTCTCACAGGTTTTTTTCTGTAAAATATCGGATATAGCCCAGTTGATAATGAACCAGACTTGAAAATGGAAGGTTGCATGTTCAAATCCTGGTGTGATCTGAACTATTAATACTGGATGGGGGGCACCCCCCCACCAAAACTGTAATTGCTAAAATTATGTGGTATAAAGTATGTACTACATGGAGGCCACAACTTATCCTACCAAGATATTAAGGATGTGCCCGCTAAGGACATAGCCAGATTCGCGGTTGGCATAGGACTCCAAGACGTATTGTGATAACACAGAAGGGTACTGTTACAATAGATCTGTCAAGGTCGCAGTGACACGGGGGCTTGCACGCTTGACCCCAACCCTTCGAACCCCTTAAATAATAATAATGCACTACATAATTTTAATAATTACTATTATACAGCTCTTCAATCTGTATGATCTGATTGTTGAGCTTAGTAGCAAAAGAGTGGGATGTCGCATTGATGACATAAGTGTAGGAAACAACTCAGTTTACAGATGTGGGAACTGCTGCAGGTTACTGGTTACTCGTAGAAGAAAATACGGATTCACTCTTTAGTGATATTTAAATTATATTTAAATATCACTTGCAAATTAATACAGAATTGTCACTAGACTTTTTAATCCTACCACACGTCGACAAAAAGTGAATAAAACCAGCCAAGTCCCCGCTTTTTAAAACCTTCTCCCCGTCCGTTGCCGTCCCATGTTTCATGTAGTGTTGCCAATTCTCAATTAAATTTACCCAGAAACAAGCTTCCTTTAAATTATTCTAAATTAAATTGAAAAACCTTACATAAGTATCAATAATATCAGCTATGCTGTTGATATGGCACTGCTGAGTCCAACAATCAGGGCGATCAGGGAGCAGCTCCACACGTGTGAGTGTACGCGCCGACTCACGGCTTAGTTGACAACGCTAAAAAGAGCATTTTAATGGTGTTTGGGTTTGTCGGGGGTAAATGCCTCGATACGGTGCCTGCTGTAAAACTAAATGGGTACCAACTTGAACGAGTGTGAAGGTTCAAGTATTTTGGGCATCTTGTCACCGACAACCTCAAGGACCATGCGGACACTGAAAGGGAACGTAGGGCGCTGGCGGTCAGATGCAACATTTTGGCCCGCAGGTTTGCACGATGTAGTGAAAAGGTTAAAATAAGCCTGTTTAAAGCTTACTGCCAGGTTTTTTCCACGTGCAACCTATGGACCAACTTTACGCAAAAGACGAATAGCGCCCTGCGAGTCCAATATAATAATAGATTCAGGATATTGATGGGGCTGCCCCGCTTCTGCAGCGCATCATGTATTTTCTATGCCATAGTGCGGAAGCGAGCTGCCTCGTTGCTCTGCAGGGTGAGGGCCAGCTCCAACTCTATCCTGAGTACCGTAGAGGCGAAGTATGACTCACCTATCATGCGCCACCTCACTAGAGTGTTGGTTGAATGAGGTGTTGTTGGTATTTTTATTATTGACATTTGTAAAATACTAACATAGGATAAATTTTACTAACACAAAATCAGCCCCTGTAGCTTTAATAACTAAATATTAATAACATCGGTCGGGAGAATGCCCGATTGCGATTCGGGCTTCAACCGTCACCGTCGCTTAAACCTGATTTTTTTTTCCAGTATGGATGAAATGGAGGCACTGTGCAACCGTATTGCAATACTGTCAGCTGGAGAACTTGCCGCGTTGGGCTCACCCACCATGTTGCGCGCGCATCATGCATCCGGGCACGATCTAGCGTTCAAAATAACCTCGCTCTCAGTCGAAAACAGTAAGAACGATTCATAGAATCAGGTGTTGGGCCCGTCCATATAAAGGCTGTCCCAGAATCAACGTGAAATCGAAAACGGGCGATAGTCCAACCTGTGTCGCATATCCAGATAAATAAAACAAAAAATCTTTATCGCGTGCACTTTAAAAATTATTGGCATTTTCGAAAAAAAAACAGAAAATCTGACACCCACCCTGTATGTACACAAGACAGCATATCAGGCTATACATGTTGACCTTGACGTCGCCCTTATCTCGCTTGCAATAGCTGCGGCTTTCGTAGTGAAAATGGATAACCTGACGTGCTTCTCATCCGCTCCCTATCAGAAAGTCTTAGTAACAAAACGTCTAACGGAGCGAAACGCCTAATAAGCAATCTGCCTAATTAGGAAATCGTCCATGTAACAAAACGGCCAACTATCAGTAGGTCTATGTAGCAGAACGTCTATGTAGGAAATCGTCAGTTTTCATTGTGTACACTTATGAACTTAAATAGTAAAAGTCGTATGAAATTATTTATTTTTATTTGAAATAATATGAAAGTTTGTGGGTTAAAAAGCTAGTAGAACAAACATAAAACTTCTTCTTAAACATAATATCTTCCTCAACACATTTTAGTTCATCAGCTCATTTCCTAAAAGGTCTTACCTACTTTCACAGGTCAGATTGATTTGAAATTTGGTGTTCTGTTACTTTGGTGGTATTTCCCAGACATACTAACCTTGAGCTGATGCTGTAGCATCTAATAGTCTGCGGGATACCCAACTCGTCAAAACTTACAGCAGCTATTGCGTGTTGGGGCTCATACGAATGGTCTAAATGAGTAGGTGTTAGTGAGATGATGATGAAAATTTAGCCCGTAACACCAATTTAAAAATGTTAAAACAAATAGTGCAATTTTCGGCATTTTTTTTAAATAAAATAAAAACATCTTAAAAAAATATTAGGCAAAAAGGGATCTGATGGTCTGATTGGCTAGAAAATATAGCCAATGAACCTAGCTACTCGACCCTATCGTTTGGCACGGGTCCCGTACGTAGTTTCGAATGACGTTAAAAAAAGTTTTTCACCACCACGTGTGTCGCTACAGTGTCATTCGATACCGCGTACAAGACCTCAAAATTTTTTCGCCACAACGGTGATTGTTTCAGTGTCATTCGACTTCGGCGTTCGCTTCAATGAACTTTCCCTCCAACGTACCACGCGATAGTTTTTCGCCACAGCGTGCCTCGCTTCAACGTCATTCGAAACTGCTTTACGAGACCCGTTCGGCACACGCTCTTTCAAACACCTTGTATTTACTTTTGTGTCTAAGTGTCCAGGCAATTTGAGAAACTGTCGATTTCCTACAATGACGTTCTGCTACATAGACCTATTGATAGTTGGCCGTTTCGTTACATGGACGATTTACTAATTAGGCAGATTGCTCATTAGGCGTTTTGCTCTGTTAGACGTTTTGCTACTTAGACTTTCTGGTAGGGAGTCTTCTCACCGTACTATCTTTCATGTACAGTGAATACAAATTTAAATTTTTCAACTCTTTTTTTTACTATAGCGTAGGTAACCATGAATAACTTCTTTAAATTTTAGTGTAAACAAACACAACTGCCTCAGATTTTCATAAAAAAGTGCGTTTTAGTCCAACCACGTACTCAACATTCTTACATTACCCCCTAACTTCGCCGTTTTTCGCCATACTGATTTGGCTACGAGGAATTTCATTTCCTTGTGCCAAACTCGTTTCAAAATAGGCAAAAGTACAGTTAGCTCAAACAAAAACGTCAATTTTTCGCACCAAACGGATAAAGAATTAAGAAAAGTTAATTGTTATCTGAGTTTTTCCAAAAAATGTCCGAGGCTAATTTTATTTTGTAGAGCTGAAATTGACAGTTAAGAATGAATTCATCTTTTCCATTTATTCCCTTACCCGTGGTGAAGAAACCGTTATATCCTCTTAGACTAAACTCCCATTGCACTAACTAAACCCTACCTCACAAGGTGGTAGCTAAGAAATGTAATAAAGTGATAGATACTACTTAGGAACACTGGATTTTAGTGGGTTGCCATCGCATATCGTGGAAGAACTCAACGAAAAAAAAATAACTCCGCCAAATGTAGACTGAATATTTGTGGTTGTCGGCTAATATCATTCATTTATTTAGATGACCACTTCAGGAGTATACTCTTTCGAGCAAAAAACGAATTTTGATATGATTTAACCGACAGTATTTAAAAAAATTTACTACGTACGCCTACCTGCTAAACCCGTCGCGTGCTTATTTACGCGCCTTGCGATAGAAATCCTGCATACACGGGGGTATGCATGAATCGCGCGATGGTTCAAAAGATGACGCTTTTAATCAGGATACTCAAATAGTATGACACTTGCATATTCTTGGTTAAGGAGGAAAAATGTTTTTCCTTAGCAAGTCCAATTTCTTAGAATGCGCCCCACTTAGAATGCGATGTACATTGCTAGTTTTACTGTCGTACTCAGAGACGTTAATTAAAGTTAAGCACTAATTAACTCTGATGTTGTCTCTTTCACTCTTATTGATATAAACAAGGATAGCATGACATTTAATTACTTCTTAACTTTAATTGACGTCTCTGAGTAGGGCAATTAGTAGTTTACGTTGTAATGATTCTATTTTATTGCAAAATGGAGTGTATTTGAAGAAATAATTTTATTTTATCAAAGTAAAGTATTTAAGAATACATGAAAAATTTACCATTTTCCGAAGTAAAATTTCACTGAAAAATCATTAAGAATTATGGTCTGAATTCACCCGCCCTGTGCCGTACCAGACGCAAAGGTGCTCATCACACTCACCGCGTTTCCGCGTTGAATGGCAATCGAATACAGTGTAAAATTTAATTATAATTTTACATTGTATTTAGTATATCCTAATATTTTTATTTTTATTCAATATGTATTTATGTAAAAATCATAATTTGATTCTCTCCCTGGACTAGTCTGCTCGGTGTCCCAATTATTATTTACTCACCACGCGCGTAAGCTGGACTTATTAATAAGTCACGCACCAGCTTACGCGCCATGCGATACAAAATCCTGTATCTGATGTGATACTTTTTGGTGTGACGGGTACTTGATTATGTGGAAAAATATAAATTGCTATTATAGTTTGTAAGTTTTGAATGTAAGATAAATATATTAAGCTGTTGTTATCTCAAAAAAAGTATATACTAAGTTTATATTACTATTACAGAAAAAGACACGCAAGTGGCCATTGAAGAACTTAAACAGACAATAAAGAAGACATTTAACTGCGAACTCAAAGACGAACACCAGGTCAGGCTTCTTCCTTCTTTCTAGCGCTTAGTCTCGATCGCTTCGACCGTCTATTGAACCGGTGTAATGTAACTGGTTCCGTAAGAGACACAAACCGTTTTAACCGTGTGGTGATCGGTTGAGAATAACACCACCCCATCTATTTCCGTGGGTGTCGTAAGAGGCGACTAAGGAAACACAAATGAGACCTGCCTCCTAGTAATCCATCCCAGGCAACGACACTTCATTTTTTTTATGAATCTGAGGTGTCGTCCTATGGTCTCATGCGGTGTGGTAGGCTCTATAAAGGGCCGTTTGGTTCGCGACCACCCTCCTACCGAAGTCCGATGCCAAACAGCTTGCTGTGTTCCGTCGGTGCGTGGGAGTACCAGTGCCTTTATGGGCATTTTCTGGGTTAACTCGCTCCATCGTCGACCTCGTCTTTGACCTTATGGTCAAGATTGAGATCAAGAGTTAAACCGTCTTATAATAATAAAAAAGACTTAATTTACTTGTATGGAACTGGTTCTGATCGAGGATTTTAATTTGCTTGTATTGAATTGGTTCTGATCGCGGCTTTTCATTTGCTTTTACATAACTGCAAGCCCCGTTTACCGATAAAGTCTTGACATGACTGTCTACATTGTATTCTCCGTCGGGGGAAACTCTTTTATGATATGATTTGCCTGTTGAATAAATCGAAACATCATGCGATAATTACTTGATCGGAACCAGTTCAATATAAGTAAATTAAAATCCTTGAACGGAACCAATTCCATTCCGAAACTCCGGTTCAATAGACGGCCGAAGCTGTCTCGATTTGGCAGGTCAAGTCATTGTGGGTTAGAATTAATGTCAAATGGGACGTCAAGTGGTTCCGCTGACTTTCGGTTACTAGAATGATATTAGGTTTGGTTTGGTCGAGTGATAGTGGCGCTTCCTCTTGATCGACCGGTCCTGGGTTCGAATCCCAGTCGGGGCAAATATTTGTGTAAAAAGCAGATGTTTGTTCTGGGGTCATGGATGCTTGTGTCTGTCTTTTTGTGTGTTCCGAGGGACCCACGACACAGGGAAAACTTTATTGTGGGCCTTTGAGTATGTAGCGTTTTTTTGGTTCATCGTATTGCCAGAAAGAATCACTTGACGTTCTGGAAACCCTTAACGGGATTATAGACGTGAGTGTATATATATGTATAGAAGTCATTACAGTGGAGTGACTGCCAAATAAATGTTATTAACTTATTTCAAGCAATATTTATTGTTAAAAATATAGTAAGCGTATATATGTTACTGTGAATTTCCGATATTAGTGAAAGTTGAGATGCACCGCTGTATGTCGACAATCACCAATTTCGATGGTGTAACTCAAAAACTGTCCTTAATTTATACTTAAATCGGACATACACCGGTGAATGTTAACATACACAGATAGAGGAGATACCGTTACAGTGAATCTTAGATTTTTGTTAAATCGCCTCAGCTTTCGTGTTTCGAATAAACACATGCGGTAAGACTTACCCTAGTATAACAAGTAGGTTAGGTATAGTGTGAAGATTGAGTAATCGCTATAACTTGTCTAAGGTTTATTAACATGCGTGTTAACAACTTTTTGGGCATGTCTGTGGTATTTTCAGAAACAATACGTTCTATGGAATTACTACTAGGAAACAGCCTACGATGGTTCCTGCTTAACGTTAAACGCGAATTACTCATAGAAAAGCCCCATTAAGTGCTATTTTTTTATATGTTTCCTAAAGCTGAATATCTTCCAAAGTTTTTAAAAACTGTTTGAAACCTGCAGGTCCATCTCAATTATTTATTTACCAACTTGAAATTTTGAAAAGACGTCGCTGAAGTGCCAATTTTAATTTCTAAGTTAAATTTAAATCATATTCCATAATGATGAGTGACATCCAATGTTTTTTAAATGATAGCTGATATTTTCGCTAGTATCTACCATTAAGATTTTTTTTTAAATAATCTTAAACTTAAGGAAAAAAAATGTAAAAACCGATGCTGGGTGATAAATTTCGAAAAATTCATTAAATGTGTAATAACTTCTAAACCACAAAAATCGCGGAACATAAATGGGGTCAAATCTGTAGATATCGGTGTCCCCAAACCACAGACCTTTGCTGGTACAGGTTTTCTGGGACACCGTGTATACATGGATAGAAGTCATTACAGTGGAGTGACTGCCAAATAAATGTAATTGACTTATTTCAAGCAATATTTATTGTTCAAAACATAGTTAGCATATACAGGGTTACCGGAAATTCGATACACTCCCTTCAATGGGTTAAAGTAGAGTTCATTTGCGATTTTTTTTTAATTCCTTCCCTAGCCGATAGTTATTAGTTTTTGAGATAATCGCATTTTTATCCCATGCAATAATCTGCATGACACATTCCATACATTTTTTTTGCACAAATTCACGACAAAGAAGCAATACAAAGATTTTTCATTTAAATCTCTCGCGATTCCAAGTCCACAACATGAAGGTTATTGGTTATACTTCAGCTTATTATAATCTCTAGGAACCATTGAGATGTAAGCTCTCAGATTATGCATAAAAAAGATTACAATAGGAAATTTTTTAAGTTACACAGCTTTTCTTGTCAAAAAAAGGCATTTAGTAAAAAAATCACAAAAATGCGATTATCTCAAAAACTAATAACTATCGGCTAGGGAAGGATTAAAAAAAAATGTCGCAAATGAGCTCTACTTTAACCCCTTGAAGGGAATGTATCGAATTTCCGGTAATCCTGTATATAGTTAAATTACTTAAAAGTTACCTATATCTTTTTAAAATAAATGGTTTTTATTATTTCATATTTGTCAACTGATCATTCCAATTTTCTAGCATAAATTATGTGCCTCTAGTGTAAAGGGGTTTAACTCGACTTAAGTAGATGTTTGGTTTTTTATGCCACGTGACTTCTTTTAGACCTAGCTCCCGTTACCCTACCTCACAAGGTGGCACAAGAAACGTGATGTAGTGATAGATACTACTCAGGAGCACTGGATTTTAGTAGGTTGCCACCGCATATCCTGGAAGAACAATTAATTTTTTTTCGTCTTCGTATCGTTAATTTGATCGAAAATTACATAATAGGGTGGCAGATTTGAAGATAACAACCCACATCAGTTGCCAGCCCAAACCCTGGCAGGTTTCGATTTCAGCCATGTTATGTGAGCCCCAAAAATGGGGTGAATTACCTCATCAGGTGGCAAGATGAAACTGATGCAGATCGATTGCCCTAGACATTCCATTCATGATTAGATAGGGTTGCCTGCATTCAGAATGGCAGTTTGTCCATTCAGCCACTTCGAACAATATATGTTAAAATCTTGGATTGACGAGAAATTCTTGTATAGATCATGTGGTAAGATGAAACTGATGCAGATCGATTGCCCTAGACGTGTCCTTCCTGAATATATAGGGTTGCCTGCATTCAGCCTGGCAGTTATTCTGATCAGTCACCTTGAACAATATATGTAAAAATCTTGGAATAACGAGAAATCCTTGTAGATCAGGTGGCAAGATGAAAATGATGCAGATAGAGACACATTTAAAGATAACAACCCGTATAGGTTGCCAGCCCAAACCCTGGCAGGTTTCGAGTTCAGCCATATTATATGAGCCCCAAAAATGGGGTGAATTACCTCATCAGGTGGCAAGATGAAACTGATGCAGATCGATTGCCCTAGACATTCCGTTCATGAATAGATAGGGTTGCCTGCATTCAGAATGGCAGTTTGTCCATTCAGCCACTTCGAACAATATATGTTAAGGTGGTTCGATGAGGTTCCTCAAAGCGCAAAGCTCGCTAGATGGCGCCACTTTTGCAAATTTCTAGTTTTTATTTTTTTGTGAAATTGTCCTGTTATTTGTATGGCTTAAAACGTGTTTCGCGCACTCTTTATATAAATATTGATGTATTGAAACAAAAATTGAACAGTCATTTCATACAAAAATCATTCACTAATCGTGACGGAGTGAAATTTAATGCTATTTTGAACATTTCACTCACACATATATATGATATTTCCCTGTTTCTTGTAATAGACTTATAATAGACTATTTCACCTAATTCTAAAACAGTGAAACGGTCTAGCGGTACTACGTTAGGATTGCGTGCGGGAGGTGACGGATCAAATCCGTTCGTATTTTCTCCTATTTACTGTTTTTATTTTTGTTTATTTATTCAATATAATATTTTTTTTATAATAATTTGGTATACTTATAAAATAAAATGCAGTAAATTTGATTTTTTATGTCCATTTACTCACGAAAATTCCCTACTTTATAATAATGGATTATTATTAACTTTTTACAGTGTTATTTTATTATACGTGAAAAACTCGTTCAAAATTAGTTCACTTTTATAAAAAATCTAATTATTTAATTTGATTATTACATTATTCAAGATCAATACATTTAGCTCCCTTTGGTACCCGCCGCAGTACTACTACTTCTGGTAAAATAGAATTTTTATAAAATTGAACTAGTTTTGGGATCATGGTTTCAATAAATTGTTCATTTCTTTGGACTTCAATTACTGTTATTGGAGTTGAAGCATTCACGAAGCAAATAAAATAACATTTGTTCATATTTGTTATTCTCATTTGCCCCTGTACCTGAAACAAAAACAGTTTTATTTTAGAAATAGCTTTCCGCCCGCAGCTATGCCCGCGTGCACTACTATATTATGCATGTATTATACATATAAACCTTCCTCTTGAATCACTCTATCTATTAAAAAACCGCATCAAAATCCATTGCGTAGTTTTAAATATCTAAGCATACATAAGGACAGGTACTGGGATTATAGGAAAACTAATTTTGTAGGTTGTAGGAAGAAAGATAAATAAAAATCGAAAACTTATAAAATTATTATTTACCTGGTAGTAGAAACTGTGCTTTTCATTTCAATAATTGGAAAGTTCTTCCTTTCCTTTACGGCAGTGAGGATATCTTCGTAATTCCTTGCTAATGAAGGAAAACATTTTATTTCTATAACTGCATCTTCATTTTGCACTATACCTAAAATAAATATTCTAAAGTTACAAGTTGACCAAACAACTAGTTGACCAAGTTGTCACTGTAAATATTGCCATTTTCATCTAACCGTCGGGGCTGGCGCCTAGAAAACCAAATTCTGCATCAATAAAGAGTCCAGCTTGACGTACTCTCTTTTTATAATTTTCTATAAAGAATGTCCTCGCAACTGGTTCGTTCTGCTGTCCATAAAGCATGTCTTTTGTCAGAATGTTGCTTTTGTATAGTACTTCCTTGACGTGGTTATGAGACGGCGTAGTTTTTCTTCTTTTAGAAATCTATAACAAAACAGTGTCAAAAAATAAGGGTCCACAATATACAAGGTGTCGTTTTGGTCATTTACAACCTCAGGTCAGGGATGACAAAAGGTACTCATAAAAACGAATTACTCATTTGTTTTTTATACCAATATACAAGCATTTCTTTGTATTTTTACCATATGAAAACAAATAAAGCACATAAAAACTGAAATTCAAAAATCAAATAAAAATAAGCATAATAGCTATTTTCTTTACCATCCCAGACGCTGAGTTGTAGTTATGACCATAGCTTCTCTTAGCCCACCCACCATCCACCACAACTTCAATGTAAGAAACACCATCACTAGTGATTTGACCTTTTTCAATAGCTATAGCTCTCTCTTGTTCACCTATTTTCTTTATTTCTTCTGTAAGTTGATCTTTCCATGTATCATTTAATGATTTTTCAATTTTCCTAAATTTTTGTGCACTCATAGTGGGGATGTCCATTCGTTACGTGAGAAGCCTGTGTATAATAACTCCCTCCTGTAACAGTTTCCCACACAAAGCCTGAATTTAATTTTCCATCATCGCTACTCTCATTACTTTCTCTAAATTCTTGGTCACACATGCTACATTTAAAAATAAATATACTGTTGAATCCTGTCCGCAGCTCTCTGAAAAACTGAATGGTACCTACTATTGGTACAAGTTTTTGTGTGCTTTTCCAAAGAAAATGCCCAGCGAAGAACATGTTGTATGTCAACAATTCTGTTTCCAGTCAAGCCGTTCAAGTTATTATCAAGGTTTTTCTCAACAGTCAATTCATGACATGTTACAGTTGGATCAGTCACTGGCCAATTTATTTCCACAGCTTTAGATACAGAACTAGTGCTGGTTGATGGCTGAGAGCAAGTTGATAGCTGTTTTTTTTTGTATATCAAAAGTAGTCTCCAAGCGTAGAATTGGTGCTTGTCTACTGTATGTTTTGGTAATACTTTGTCTGAAAAATTGGAAATTAAACATTTTCAGTTACATATATTATGTGAGTGACCTATGCACGTACCTAGGCAACTGTAAACTAATATGCAATAGAAATAAAAACTAATCCTGCACTTGTATTTGTTTCGTATACAGGTATTTCCATTTTTCTTTTTTTACGCCAGACTTCTTCACGACTGAAAAAACACATTAGAGTAGGGCCTGATAAGAGTGTTTGCACAAGGAAAGAAGAATACACGTGAAAAGCACCAAGCATCCAAGAAATAAAACACGAACTTACGACGTATCCCCATCATTATAGCGGGTCGGCGTGTCGGAAAAGGAGCAGCCCACGGGACTTAGCAAATTTTCGAAATTTTTTCTGTTTTCTGGTTAGCGTTGGAGTGATCGTAAAGGGGCAAAAAAAAACAAAAAAAAATTTTTTGTGACCCCAAAGACTCATAAAAATTTCGAGGGTTGCGGTGTCAAGATGACCCCCCATTTTATTGCCAGAAATGGATAGAGGACCCTTCTAGGAACAACGTTTGTTAAGGAGCCAAATGTCCGAAGCTCAAAATGCCAAAAGAGCTAAATGACAATAACTCAGAATGACTAAATTCATGTGGTAAACCACGTTTTGGTATTGAATTCCAAAAGCGTAAAATGACAAACGCGAAAAATGTCAAAAGAGCAAAATGTCACAATTTTGTATGTTTTGTAAAAAATGTTCGATAAGTATGGACTGCGTTTCCATACTCGCGGGAATTCCGCAATATCGGCTCGGCTAATTTAGTGTTTTAATGTTTTGACCTTGCGATTATATGGAATTTACAGTATATCGCGCAAAAGCCGTCACGAATTTAGTCTTTTTTGCTATTATTTGTGTTTTTTAAATAATGTCAAGTTCATACCTACTGCAGCATTTCTGCTTGCGATTTTTTTTATGTTCTCTTATTCTTTCCGGTCTAGTTTTCTTTTTAATTCAATATATTTCAAAATTTTAGAACTTGCTTGATTTTTGCATTTTGTTTGGGATTGAAGTTGTTAGGCAATTCGACAAAAAATTTTGGTTAAAGTTATACGAGTTTCTTAGTGAAAAGTCTGTTTTTTTTAAATGAAATGATATAAAATACACGAAATAATTACCCGGATTAAATTACCCGGATTAGATTTGGAGCTATATTGGAAATAATTTACCCGTATTATTATTGGAGCTTTTTTTAATTATCAAAATGTAAGTTTTTAACCTTTTCCTTTTTTTGTTCTCACACGCCTACTCTACCTTACCTATGTTATACAGTATACTTTTACAACATCTTCTTCACGCTCAGAAAAATACTCTATCAGGCTGTTCTTCCAACAGTTACGAGAATCCTGGGTCTTATGGTTTAAATCAAATCTGGTTATCATTTGACCTGGGGGGATTACTTCACGACCTGCAAGAGGAGAATATCCTTCTTGTATAGGTTACACTAGCTAGACATCCTTACTATTCTAAAAAATACTCATATATTTTAATTTTTCTTCCTTTTGGTGCTCTTTCGGGTATTGTGACCTTTTAGGTATCCTAGTCCAATTTGGAATTTTTGTAGTTGCAGTGCTTTTAAACTATGACATAAAGGAAGGCTGGGCAGCAGTTTTCCGCTGAGTGTACTGACAGACGTGTACCCAGTTTGCGAGCATCCCGAACCACCTGTTCTTGCCACTATTCCGTAGCGGTTTTACCAGCGGCCTCAGGAAGACCAGTAGCTAAGTTTTAGTTCCATTACCTTAAATTTACCTAATTTATTTTTGACAAAAAGCCAATTGTATCAGCAATAGTTTTATCTGTCAAGTAGGTGGGGTATTTTATTCGACGTCGAATTGTTATCTTCCTATTTGCTACAGATAATAATTCATTATAGTTAGGCCTCGTGTTTAAATTTTATGTATGGTATTGTAACCGTTCAAAATTATCCAACACTTCATTTCCAAACAAAAATATCCGTACGTTAAAAACTGTTTGAAATGTTAGGTCTTCCAATTTGTGAAGTTTCTGTTTACACCTAAAAATTTAATTATGCTAATTTTATACTTTACTATTCTGGTCTGTGTCGAATTTTTGTTACCGTTTTTTTTTTAATTAAATTCTTTCTTTCATTTTAAATCTCGTCTTCTTTTTTGTGTTTCGGCGATCTCCATTGTAAATTTATCGCTGAACTACCTAAATTTTGTTTCTGTTTCAGATCAAGCCCAAAATTTGCAAGGATACGTTTTAAAGTGATTGTAAAGATTAAAAATAGAGTACAATTTGCAAAAGTCGGCCTTATTACCTAAACAGGAAATGTAAAGTAGTATCTATTATAGTACACACATGTAAAAATTAAAATTAGCATTCTTACTATGACGCCAATTTATATTTTTTTTCGCATAAAGTCAAATCATTTATTTATACTTAATAATTGTTTACAAGTAAAAACTTAAGGTTAAGCGTGGTTAATTTAGAGCGAAAATAAAGGTGCCTGTAATTTTATTTTAAAGTTATTTTATTCTAACATAAGATTAAAATATATTGTTTATGAGTTACTTTCCAACTTTCCCTTCATACTTTTACCGGCTCAGGATGGACAAATATTAGAAATAATTTTGCATATCAGCT
Organism: Aproaerema taeniolella; assembly: GCA_949987775.1. Taxonomy (NCBI): domain Eukaryota; kingdom Metazoa; phylum Arthropoda; class Insecta; order Lepidoptera; family Gelechiidae; genus Aproaerema; species Aproaerema taeniolella. Next base: position 15,110,024 of record OX465261.1, on the reverse strand, counting down.
TGAAGTAGTATTTCTAACTTTTGGCGTCAGTTAGAAATACGACTTCAAGCTGATATGCAAAATTATTTCTAATCCTTGTCCATTGTTGATTTTTATGGCAATTTAAATATTTTTCATTAATCTTTGTACATACATTGGTAGTTTTTCTTGACGTTTTTAATTTTTAAATATATTTTTTTTTGCATGGAACGTTAAATTATCTGTTTGACGAATAGAGACCATACGTCAAACAATAAATTAACGTTGTTAATAAATCTTTGCACGTTGTTGATTATTAATATTTGTACATATAGGTATAGTTGATTTTGCAAAATAATGCTTGCTTGTACGAAGTCCGACGCCAAACAGCCTGCTGTATTCCGTCGGTGCGTGGGAGTACCAGTGCCTTTATAGGCATTTTCTGGGTTAACTCGCTCCATCATCGACCTCATCTTTGACCTTTATGGTCAAGATTGAGGTCAAGAGTTAACCCATCTTATAATAAAAAAAAATGAAGAGGTAGTGGATACCAGAAAAATTGTGTAAACCTTTACAGCGAACACAATTTTTCAGCTATCCTTTGATTACCAACCAACTTTTTAAATACGCCAAAAGTTAGAAAAACGACTTCAATCTGCAATGCGAAATTATTTCTAATTTTTGAGCGTCCTAAATCGGTAAAATTATGAAGGTAAAGTTGGAAAGTAACTCATAAACAATATATTTTAATCTTATGCTAGATTAAAATTACTTTAAAATAAAATTACAGGCACCTGTTATTGTCGCTCTAAATCAGGGGTTCCCAACCTTTTTTTGTCTACTGCCCACTTTAAGAATAAATTATTTTTTAACGCCCCCCTTTTTAAACATACTTAAAAACCGCTAAGTACTTATAACTGATTATTGAAACGCAACTTTATAGTATTCGGACAGAGTATCTTTTATTGAAAATAAAACAAACATAATCAATTCTTATATAAAAACTAATGTGAAGGTTGAATCTGATGCTGTTCAATAATTTTGTTGATATCAGGTTCCAATTTACTCAAAAACAGCCGCAAGTCGCCACGTTCGGTAACACGCAAACGATTTCTCTTTTTAGTAAGCAGCGTTGCCACAGCACTAAATCCACGTTCACACAAATATGACGATGGGAATGCTATCAAGAATCGTTGAACAATTGACCACAATCTAGGGTACAATTGCAGGATCGGTTTTTGTAGCCAAAATTCTTGATATCCATTTTTGAACTTGATTTTTATTTCTTCGTTTGTTGTCAATTCTATAAGTTCTTCTTCCAGCTGAGGTGACATTGCTATGTTGAGATTTGAAAACGGATCCAACACCCAGTCTGGTATTTCCAAGTTTAAAATGTCCTGGTATCGTTCGGTGAAGTCAATGTGGAGGTTTTCCAAATGTTGGCAGTAGGCAAACAAGTCGTCGTTACTGCAGGATACTGATAAATTCGGAAAATTGTGAAACTCACGTCTGCCCATATTCTTTTTGTGCAGAAGCAGTTTGGCTGCGAAAGCAGCAACGACATTTTTTGTTTTAATTAAATTTAGTTCATCGCCTTGCAGTTGGAGGTTCACGTCGTTGAACAATTTATACAGGTCTGTCATGTAAGCTATATCATTCTTTGATGTTATGAGCTTGTTGCGCAGTTCTGTATCTTTAGTTTCCAAGAACTCTATCACAGAGTCAAACAGGTTATAAAATCGAATCAGACAATTGCCTCTTGACAGCCAACGAACTTCAGTATGAAGCAACAAACGGTTGAAATCTTCGTCATTAGTAACACAAAGCTGATGAAATAATCTATCATTCAAAGAGCTGCTACGGATTTTATTGACTGCTTTGATGACATATTGCAGTGATTGAAATAGTCGTTCACTTAAGTTTCTAGCAACCAAATGTTGTCTATGAATAACGCAATGTATAGCAAGGACATCTGGAATTTTATTTTTTAGGTACGCTATGAAGCCTTTATGGCGCCCTGTCATAGCCGGAGCGCCATCCGTAGCAACTTATATAATATTTTTCAAAGGAATCTCTTTCTCTTCACAAAACTTTTCCAATGTATTGAATATGGTTTCGCCTTTTGTATCTGTCTCCAAATTTCTGGCAAACAATAGTTCTTCACGTATTTTCTCATCTTTAATAAACCTCACGTAAGATAGCAACAACGCTTCATTAGTTGGTAAAGTGGACTCATCGAGCTGAATTGAGAATTGACTAGTCCTCAGATGATTGCACAATGATTCTTCAATGTTTTCAGCCATTTCATCAATTCGTCTTTGCACAGAATTATTACTCAAAGGAATTTTTTGGATAATATCTGCGGCCGGTTTATGAAGCACAGTAGTTATTACTTCCTTTATTGCTGGCAAAATTAACTCTTCTCCGATGTTGTGTGGTTTGCCTTTTTGAGCAATTAACAAAGGGATATTGTACGAAGCTCGAAGTCCGTCGTCATCTTGCTTAGCAGCCGCCGAAAATAGTTTTGATACACTTGGCTGAGTATTATGCTTCTTCTCTAGGTCTTGAAAATATGCTACATTCTTGTCTTTCTTATCTGGATGCATTTTATTCAAATGACCTTGCAGTCTTGAAGGCTTCATTGCTTCGTTCGAAAATGTTTTTAGACATAGAAGACACAAAGGCGACGACGGGTTTGTGGGATTTTCAATAAATCCGAATTTAATATATTCCGCAGAGTATTGCCGTCTCTTCTTTTTTACTTCCGACATTGTTTTGTTTTGAGAAATACGTAAGTGTTATAATGAAGTTCTGCTTATCTATTATGCGCGAAACCGCAAATGAAAATAAAATAAATTTACGTCGTTTATATAGGATTGCATAAGCAGCACGCACCAACAGGAATAAGACAAACGTGCATAAACTCGTTTATCTCATTCGACGCCCAATCGTACTCGACAAGCAAGAACAAGTATTATAGAACCAGCCGATTGATACAGGAATGTACAAATCGGATTATTTAACAAAAACTTGTTAAAACATGATTGCCCACGGTCTATTATATCGAACCGAGTTTGAGCTATATCTTAATTAATATTAGTTGATGTTCACAAGATGTAGTCGAGAGTCGAGAGCTCAGTCGGTGTCTAAGAGTCTTCCTAGCTAGGTAGATGAAATTATAAATCGACCCCAAAGCCCTACACAACGCCCCCTTTTTTTTCTGGGTCTCTTACCGCCCCCCTTTAGGCCTGCAGCGCCCACAAGGGGGCGTTATCGCCCACGTTGGGAAAGACTGCTCTAAATTAATCATGCTTAACTTTATGTTTTTACTTGTAAACAATGACTATAAATAAATGATTTAACTTTGTGCGAAAAAAAATATTTGACTGGCGTAATAGTAAGAATCTCAATTTTAATTTTTACATGTGTGTACTATAATAGATACTACTTAACATTTCCTATTTAGGTAATAAGGCCGACTTTTGCAAATTGTACTCTATTTTTTTTACCTTTACAATCACTTTAAAACGTATCATTGCAAATTTTGAGCTTGATTTGAAACAGAAACAAAATTTAGGTAACTTGACATTTTTTAAAAAACACAAATAATAGCAAAAAAGACTAAATTTGTCACGGCATTTGCGCGTTACACTGTAAATTCCATATAATCGCAAAGTTGAAACATTGAAACACTAAATTAGCCGAGCCGGTATTGCGGAATTCTTGCGAGCACGGAAGCGCACTTCACTACTTGTCGAACATTTTTACATAACATACAAAATTGTGACATTTTGCTCTTTTGACGTCTTTCGCGTTTGACATTTTGCGCTTTTGGAATTCGATACCAAAACGTGGTTTTGAATTTAGTCATTCTGAGCTTTTGTCACATGAATTTAGTCATTCTGAGCTTTTGTCATTTAGCTCTTTTGGCATTTTGAGCTTCGGACATTTTACTCCTTAAACTAAATAGACTAATACTACTGTAAGGGGCGATTTATCAGCATCGTAAAGTCGCGCAATAAAACCGAGGGGCCCTAGGTCTCTAGAGGGGTGGGGGGCCCCGGTCCCCCCAGTTGGGGCCCAATCAAAAAGTGGCCCATACAAACGTTGTTCCTAGAAGGGTCCTCTATCCATTTCCGGCAATAAAATGGGGGGTCATCTTGACACCGCAACTCCTCGAAATTTTTCCAAGTCCCGCCGAACGGCAGTTATTTCTCTAAGGGGGCAAGGGCCCCGTGGGGCCCTAAGGAGGCCCCAGAGCGCAAAGTGATGTATGGGGCGGTTGATCAGCATCGTAAACTGTGTCGATTCGCGCAATAAAAACCGGAGGGGCCCCATGTGTTCAGCAGGGTGGGGGGCCCAGGGCCCCCCAGTTGGGGCCCGGCCCAATCAAAAAGTGGCCCATACAAACTTTGTTCCTAGAAGGGTCCTCTATCCATTTCCGGCAAGAAAATGGGGGGTCATCTTGACACCGCAACTCTTCGAAATTTTTCTAAGTCTTTGGGGCCCCCGCTTATTATCTTCATCTTCATCAGCCCATATACGTCCCCACTGCTGGGGCACGGGCCTCCCTCAATAACATGAGGGGTAAATGCCTTTCTCACCACGCTTGGCAGACGGGTTGGCGAGGGTTTTGATATAATTGCAGAGTTTTCCTTCTCTGTGTGCAGATGAACTTGCTCGCATATTTACCTTAGTCGCCTTGTACGACACCTCGGTAAGAAAGAGGGTGGTTCTATTCTACTCTGCCGGGGACTCACACGGCATCCTTATTATAAGGGGTCAAAAAAAAATTTTTTTTTTGCTTGGGGACTTAGAAAATGTTTGGGATAGCCTCTTTTCCGATACATCATCACATCACATGTCAACTCATAATTCATGAATAAACTGTCAACTTAAGAGAAGAGCGGCAACGTTGTAAAGGCATGGAATGGCAACGTCGCGACTATATCAATCTGTACACAACATTTGCCACCCACACATACGTAAAATTGTTAAAAATTTATCAGTGTTTTCTGAGTGATTTCTGTATGAAATACTTTATTTTTATCCATTTTGCGCAAATGAATACCCATTAGTAGGTAAATGCGCACATACTTAGATATAAAAAACGTTTATTTACTAAATTAATGACGTTTGTTTTTTGTATGAAAATCGAACCACCTTAAAATCTTGGATTAACGAGAAATTCTTGTATAGATCAGGTGGCAAGATGAAACTGATGCAGATCGATTGCCCTAGACGTGTCCTTCCTGAATATATAGGGTTGCCTGCATTCAGCCTGGCAGTTATTCTGATCAGTCACCTTGAACAATATATGTAAAAATCTTGGAATAACGAGAAATTCTTGTAGATCAGGTGGCAAGATGAAAATGATGCAGATAACACATTTAGAGATAACAACCCGCATAGGTTGCCAGCCCAAACCCTGGCAAGTTTCGAGTTCAGCCATATTATATGAGCCCCAAAAGTGGGGTGAATTACCTCATCAGGTGGCAAGATGAAACTGATGCAGATCGATTGCCCTAGACATTCCGTTCATGAATAGATAGGGTTGCCTGCATTCAGAATGGCAGTTTGTCCATTCAGCCACCTAATCTTTTGGACATGTGTGCGTATATTTAGGGTTGTCTAAATATACGCACATATGTCCGGGCTTTCAGTAATCTTTCTTAAGCATACTTAAAATAATATTTTTTTGAAGCACCATTAATATTTTTCGTTTTAAATTTATTTTTGATGTTCTGAAAAATGCACACTTTTGAGTTAGACCTACACTAGAGGCACAGAATTTGGTTTTGGATTTTCGATAAGGATTTTTATTCTATTCTATTCTAATAGCTACTTTTCTTGTCCAGACTATGCTCAAGTACCACGTAAAGGAGACAATGTCCTATAGTAAGCTGTTTGATGCCCTGGAGTTTATCAAGGGAAAATTCCCGCGACTCATCCAGGACTACTCCGTCACCGGGACCACGCTTGAACAGGTCTTCCTCTCCTTTGCTCAAAGAAAAAAAGATAAGATTCATGCTGTGGTTGCTGCCAAGAAAGCAGCTACCAAATGGAAAGCAGCTGCCAAGAAAGCAGCTGCCAATAAAGCAGATGCAAATGCCAAAGGAGCAGATCACAAGAAAGCAGATGCCAAAAGAGCAGATGCCAAGAAAGCACATGCCAAGAAAGCAGATGCCAAAGGAGCAGATGACAAGAAAGCAGATGCCAAAAAAACAGATGCAAAAAAAACAGATGCCAAGAAAGCACATGCCAAGAAAGCAGATGCCAAAGGAGCAGATGACAAGAAAGCAGATGCCAAAAAAACAGATGCAAAAAAAACAGATGCCAAGAAAGGAGATTTCGGGAAACTGCCGCCGTTAGAGAAGAGAAAGTAAAATGGACACTGAAAACAACACAAACATTTTTGTTTGTTAAATTTATCCCTTATTTTGTTAAATTTATTCCTTTCGGAAAAGGAAAAGGAATCTATGCATGGACAGCCATTGTCTTCAGTATATATCTTCTCATGTCCTCCGTACATACGTAACCCAATAATGTTTTAACGCAGAACTGTGGTGGCGAGAAATAGCTGCGGCGATGTTTGATGGAACCAAACGTCGCAAATACACTATATCATTTGAATTATTTTATCACTACATTGTTAAACATTTGTGTGCTGCACAGTATTTAATCTATTTAATGTAGAAAACAAAAACTCAATTCCCGCTGTTCCCGCTGAAGACCCAACACCATAACACAAAGGGCGGCCTTATTAAGAGTTAGGAATCACTTCCCAGGCAGCGACGAAGTTCGTCAAATCTTACTTTTGTCATATCCTAGTTTCGTCAAACCCAAGTTTAGTCAAATTCTTAATTTCTAATTCTCAAGTACAGTCGAGGAATAAAAAGGCTCGTCACCTTAAAGCCGATTTTCGCTTGCACTAATGCAGGAATCAATTATGCCAACATTCTAGAACAAAAACAGTGCTGCTAACATTTAATTCAAATGTCGTTTGCTATCAATTACAAGGTTCGTCATCTAATGTCAATTTTCTCTTGCACTTGCGCAAGAAACATTCAGTTCTCTATATGACGTCTGACGTCCTTGACAGACATGAGAAAGGTGTTGTTAACTTAGTTTTGTTCATAAATCTAACCAAAAGACGTTTTTAGTTTATTATAACATGTGCGAACTTTTCTATGATAATAATCTTCTTATTCAACACAAATCTTGAGTTAAATCAATTTGGACTTTGTAACAGAAATAATAAAGCATAATTTTCTATGCAACAGTCAGTTCTGTATCCAATTTTCAAAAGGTAATATGTGCTCGGGGCATGATAAAGGAATCAATCTGAAAACTGACGGAGGTTTTCATTCCCTGACTGTACATTTACATACATATTTTTTAAATAGGATTTTATGATCGTGGCCATAAAGAATCGTTGTTAACTATCTAAATTCAAACTAACAAAACGATCGAACCGCGGAAATAATACTTATTACTTTATTTCCAAACTTTCGCTAATTAAATTATTATTTTTTAATGGCATACTTATAATTTTGAATGACACAAAAAATATGTAAAGAAAGGATAAAAATAAACTCTCAACTATTATTTTGAATCGTTGATAAAATTGCGGCTTCATAAAAATCGAGAAGTGGCTGCTATAATGGTAACGAAAGGTAGCAAATTCTTACATTAAACGAGGCAGTCAAATCATGAACGAGCTGCTAAAAATAATAACGTGACTGCTAAAAATAATGACTTTGCGACTAATATTATAACCTGGGTGGAAAAAAAAATTTGTTGTTAAACAACTAAAAATATTAAACACAAAAAAGAGTTCGAAAAAAAGCTCTCGAGTCACAGCGAGACTAATAAACGTAATTTCATTTGTTTAATAGTATTAACTTGATTGTAACAAATATAGGAACACAACAAATAAAGAATCATCCAAATCGGTTCAGCTGTTCTCGAGTTGACAAATATTATATTCTTGAAAATATTTGTTGCAGGTTCTCTTGAAATCGCTATAATATTTAACCTACTTCAATGACGTAGGTACAGGGACAATGGCACATCATGCTATCCAAAACTGTCAAATTTCTTCAATCGACTTTCAGTTTTATCTCCAAGTATTAAAGTTTACTATCCATTGGGGAAATTTGACAGTTTGTGGTAACCTGATGTGCTGTTGACATAATATATAACATAGTACATAAGTAGGATTCGTGTTACATGTTATCGATGGAGGCACGTTTTTCAATACAAAAAAATTACTGCAATTGTTTTTTTTTTAGATTTTTGTTATTAACTGTCTAAAGACAGACTGGGCGAATATATAATTTGACGAAACAAGGCTTTGACGAAATAAGGATTTGGTGAAACTAGGATATGGTTAAACTAGGATTTGACAAAACTAGGATTCGACAAAACAAGGATTTGACAAAACAAGGATTTGACAAAACAAGGATTTGACAAAACAAGGATTTGACAAAACAAGAATTTGACGAACGTCGTCGCTATAATTGTGACTAATACTGCATTTTGTGTTTCTTCTTCATCAGCCCATATACGTCCCCAGTGCTGGGGCACTGGCCTCCCTCAATAACGTGAGGGGTAAATGCCATACTCACCACGCTTGGCAGACGGGTTGGCGAGGGTTTTGATATAATTGCAGAGTTTTCCTTCTCTGTGTGCAGATGAACTTGCTTTTTTTTTTTTGAGGGTGGTCCTATTCTACTCTGCCGGGGACTCACACGGTTGTGTTTCTTAGAAAGTCTTAATTTATTTTTCGTTTATTCATTGCATTGTATTGACTAAAATAACTCTGTTTACGCCAGGTAATTTATTAATTATTGTAAATTATTAATTTGAAGAAAATTGTAAATATATGAGATTTGTTTTCGTCTGCCTTTATTATTTTTATTATAACTTATAATCACTACCTTTTTATATGTATATAACTAGCTTTACCAATGTTTTTAATAGTTATTCTGCTATTCGGGACGGAGACAAAGACAAATTAATCAAAAATTATGAAAATCCGTTATCGAGCCGTTATAAAGCCGTTATCGAGTTGTGTTCGATTATTAAACATGTATTAACCCGTATTTTTATACAGGGTGACTTTTTAATCAGGACGCAATTTTTTCTTACGGTGTCAGTAACGTTGATAGAAAATAAATAAGCAGGAAAAATTGTTATTTTACAAAATTTACAGTTTTTCAGAATTTTGTAAAACGCAGAAACATGCACGGGTGTCATAAATTGTCACAAAGAGTACTATTACCAAGTTTCAAGTCAATTGGATGATGTTTTTTTTTTCCTACAAAAAAATTGATTTAATTTTAGGCTTCAGACAATCTAGCTTGAAATTTTTATATAAAACAAAAAAATACGGGTCTGTTAAATTTTCATAAGATTAAAAAATAACGTATGACGGTTTATCAAATGAGACCTAGAATGTCTCTTAGACAAATATTTAGAGAAATAAATATTCTGACTTTTGCATCCCAATATTATATGTGACATTCTTTTATATGTAAAGAAAAATGAACATTTGTTTAAGAAAAATAGCGATAGGCACAATGTTAATACTAGGACCAAGCACAAACTGGATGTACTAGACTAGACAGTCCACAAGGTCACGAACTCTTTTATGGGTCAATGTATACGTTTTTATAATAAGATTCCCATGTGTATTCAAAATTTACCTTTGGACAAATTTAAGACCGTAATTAAATAAGAACTTTTCAAAAAGGGCTATTACTTACAAAATTTCTGATTATCTATCACAAAAGCAGCCATGGGAATGAACTGCTCAGCTCTAGAGTTATTTATATTTAGTTAAAATTTGTAAATAATAAAATTTGTAATGCGATTAAAAAGAGCAATCTCATTGCCTGTTCTTCTCTGGGGAAGACTGCACCTTTGCGAATAGGTGTAGAGTCAATAGAGTAAAAAGAACAAATGTGTATGTATGTATTTAAATCCTTTAATATATGTTTGTGTGTATTTAATGTAATTTTGACTTATTTTAAGTAAAATCCTGAATGTTCTATGAAATAAAGATATTTTGATTTGATTTGATTTAGTGGGTCATAGGAATCTTGATTCACCCGTGGACCCACAACCGCCACTTTTGCAGTCAGTGGGTCTATGGGCAAAAAAAAAATCCCCGTGGACCCACCAGTGGGTATCGCCAGTGGGATCATGTCTATGTGTGGCAGTCATAGACATAGTAATAAGTGGCAGTCAAGTGGCAGTGCCTCCGCTGCGCCGCCGGAGTCGGCAAAGACGAAATTGGAACGGTTGCCGGAAGTTACTGTCAGTTGCAAGTTTTAACGTTTTTTACTGCTGAAATGTGTTGATTTCGTGTTCTTTTCCGGGTTTTTGTTTTGATGCGTTGGCGATTAACTTGGATTAGATTTGCATTCGACTTTTTTGTACGATTGCGACAGGTGGAACTGGTCAATCTCAACAAGTGCAGATTTTCTTCAATTTTGGTGGCGATTTTTTTCTTACGTTTTTGTGAAAAATAATGATGCAGTATGAAAGAAGAAATTTCAAGCTACTAGAACCTATAAGAGGCCTTATTATAAACTAGCTTTTCCCCGCGGCTTCGCTCGCGCAAAGAACTCTTTTAGTCACCCGTTTCATTCTTGACCCTTTAGGGCAGTCTTTCCCAACGTGGGCGACAACGCCCCCTTGTGGGCGCTGCAGGCCTAAAGGGGGGCGGCAAGAGACCCAGAAAAAAAAGGGGGCGTTGTGTAGGGCTTTGGGGTCGATTTATAATTTCATCTACCTACCTTGCACATAATTATTACTCAATTCCTTTGAGTAATAATTCTGTGCAAAGACGAATTGATGAAATGGCTGAAAACATTGAAGAATCATTGTGCAATCATCTGAGGACTAGTCAATTCTCAATTCAGCTCGATGAGTCCACTTTACCAACTAATGAAGCGTTGTTGCTATCTTACGTGAGGTTTATTAAAGATGAGAAAATACGTGAAGAACTATTGTTTGCCAGAAATTTGGAGACAGATACAAAAGGGGAAACCATATTCAATACATTGGAAAAGTTTTGTGAAGAGAAAGAGATTCCTTTGAAAAATATTATATCAGTTGCTATGATGGCGCTCCGGCTATGACAGGGCGCCATAAAGGCTTCATAGCGTACTTAAAAAATAAAATTCCAGATGTCCTTGCTATACATTGCGTTATTCATAGACAACATTTGGTTGCTAGAAACTTAAGTGAACGACTATTTCAATCACTGCAATATGTCATCAAAGCAGTCAATAAAATCCGTAGCAGCTCTTTGAATGATAGATTATTTCATCAGCTTTGTGTTACTAATGACGAAGATTTCAACCGTTTATTGCTTCATACTGAAGTTCGTTGGCTGTCAAGAGGCAATTGTCTGATTCGATTTTACAACCTGTTTGACTCTGTGATAGAGTTCTTGGAAACTAAAGATACAGAACTGCGCAACAAGCTCATAACATCAAAGAATGATATAGCTTACATGACAGACCTGTATAAATTGTTCAACGACATGAACCTCCAACTGCAAGGCGATGAACTAAATTTAATTAAAACAAAAAATGTCGTTGCTGCTTTCGCAGCCAAACTGCTTCTGCACAAAAAGAATATGGGCAGACGTGAGTTTCACAATTTTCCGAATTTATCAGTATCCTGCAGTAACGACGACTTGTTTGCCTACTGCCAACATTTGGAAAACCTCCACATTGACTTCACCGAACGATACCAGGACATTTTAAACTTGGAAATACCAGACAGGGTGTTAGATCCGTTTTCAAATGTCAACATAGCAATGTCACCTCAGCTGGAAGAAGAACTTATAGAATTGACAACAAACGAAGAAATAAAAATCAAGTTCAAAAATGGATATCAAGAATTTTGGCTTCAAAAACCGATCCTGCAATTGTACCCTGGATTGTGGTCAATTGTTCAACGATTCTTGATAGCATTCCCATCGTCATATTTGCGTGAACGTGGTTTTAGTGCTGTGGCAACGCTGCTTACTAAAAAGAGAAATCGTTTGCGTGTTACCGAACGTGGCGACTTGCGGCTGTTTTTGAGTAAATTGGAACCTGATATCAACAAACTTATTGAACAGCATCAGATTCAACCTTCACATTAGTTTTTATATAAGAATTGATTATGTTTGTTTTATTTTCAATAAAAGATACTCTGTCCGAATACTATAAAGTTGCGTTTCAATAATCAGTTATAAGTACTTAGCGGTTTTTAAGTATGTTTAAAAAGGGGGGCGTTAAAAAATAATTTATTCTTAAAGTGGGCAGTAGACAAAAAAAGGTTGGGAACCCCTGCTTTAGGGGATGATTTAAAAAAAATATCGAAACACGTGTCCGTTTATTTGCTTCGAGAAGTTATTTTTTCTATGTCTATGGTGGTGACACTTGTAAACAAATACTCACTGACATAAAGTGTATGGACTAGCAGTCCTCTATAAATTACAGCATTTTGGTATTTAACTTATTTTTTCTATGTCTATGCCATGGGAGGTCTTTGGCGGGAACTCGGCGTGAGCGGTTGCTTTGTCAATTGAATTTTCGTTTTCTGCGTGAAAAAGTTGTTTTATGTGTAATAGTGATATAGTATATTATGCAGTAAATTGACTAAAATTCGTGTAGTGATGAAAAATTCAAGTGATAACAGTGTTTCTGCTCCGTTTGGTACCGACAAAGATCCTCGCGGTTGTGCTTCTCGCCGCCAGTTTTCGTAAAACAGACGCTATCCGGTTTTACGCAGAACATGAGGAGCTTAGGGCTTAGGTTAAGTTTAAGAAAGAAGATTTTTCACTGAAGACATGGCTGTATGGACATAGTTTCCTTTGCCTTTCCCGAAAGGGATAAAAACAAAAAAAAAATGTCTATGCCATGGACTTAGTATATTTTCTCCATGGACTTAGTATATTTTCTCTTTTAAAGGACCGATTACTCAGAAAAACCGTATTAAGGAATATGAAACTTAAACCTATAGTAATAAGGTACATTTTCGACTGCTTCTCCGACAGCCTCTATCAGAGCCGAAAGGGACACCGATGTGCGAGGCCATAGACATAGAAAAAATAAGTTAAATACCACTAGACTGGCTGTTGTCAAATCAAGAACGAGACCATTTGATTTTCGCCATTTTGGCGCTGTAGGCGGCAGCGGCAGAAAACCGAACTCGACGTAGTGAGGCCAAAAGTCGATTAGTCGACAAACTATATGTATTTCCCAGCGGGGTAGGCAGTTAACTACAATCATGAAAAATAAAACAAATAAATGCGTTAGTTTCAAAAACAATAATATTTAAAGCTGTGTTACTTTATAAAAAGTTAAAGTATGTAATTTTTCAAAACTGGTACTCTTTTTTTTCAGTTTTGAAATATTATTAAATAGTTCATAAAGCCTACTACCATCCCTTAGCGGGGATCGTGACATGTTTCTAGTAACCCTTATGTATAACCTTTACCTTGAACATTTTCTTCAAATATTGTAGGAACACTACCAAATTTTAACAATTTCCTACTTCCTACAAAACATTTAGGGTCAAAATGTTTCGAACATATTTCGTGGCTTTTCTTTGATGTCCAATTCTTAGAAACATTCTTATTTTGAAGCCATTTTTTTTTAAAACTTCTTCGGTTGGAAATCTGTTGTAAGAAATTTGGTTGGTTAGCTATTCTGTCTTACTGTTCTTATGAAGATTAGTAAACTCTTAAATATTTATCTAAAATCATTCAAGAGCGCGTCGAGCGACGCGCTATTTAATCAAACATTACTTGTTATCTAGAAAAGCTTAGGTCTCTTAGAAAATTGCGAGTAGACGGATATGGCGAAATAATAACTTTGTAGTCTACTACATAACCCTAAAAAAGTAATCATGGGTACTCAACAAAATAAAAACGGTTTTGTTTGCCATTGTACGTAACATTAAGTAACATTTTACACTAATATACCTATAACATGTTTCTATCGACATTGTTTTTATCGACTGTCTTTGGAAGCATTAGCGAAATAAAGCAGGCGAATCAAGCGAAATTGAAAATGCGAAAATTTTATCTTTTATAGTCATTTTAACATTACTATATATATACTTAGAAAAAGAGGAATGTCTTCCCGACAATTTCTAATGATTTAAAGTAGAATTAAGACGTTTTAAAACAACATTTTTTAATAAAACAGTTGGTAAAAAAATATACTTGTACATTGACCGATTATCTCCTTTTTTCTGTTTATATTTACAAACCAAACATATTCTCATGGTCACAAAATTGAATATTAATAAAAATTTATACAAAAATTCACTTAGTCTTTAAAATTTTAACAAAATTTTCAAATATTTCAAATTGTTTACAATTCACTGCGTCAAGTTCCGTTCAATTTGTCAAAATTCCTGCGAATTTGTCACTTTCGATGCATCCTAGAGACAAATGCTGTAATTTATAGAGGCACTGACATAAAATGTATGGACTGGCAGTCCTCTATAAATTACAGCATTTCTCTTTAGGACGCATTGAAAGTGACAAATTGAACGGAACTTGACGCAGTAAATTGTAAACAAATTGAAATATATTAAAATTTTGTTAAAATTTTAAAGACTAAGTGAATTTTTGTATAAAGTTTTATTAATATTTAATTTTGTGACCATGAGAATATGCTTGGTTTGTAAATATAAACAGAAAAAAGGAGATAATCAGTCAATGTACAAGTATGTTTTTTTACAAACTGTTTTATTGAAAAATGTTGTTTTAAAACGTCTTAATTCTACTTTAAATGATTAGAAATTATCGGGAAGACATTCCTCTTTTTCAAAGTATATATATAGTTATGTTAAAATGACTATAAAAGATAAAATTTTCGCATTTTCAATTTCGCTTGATTCGCCTGCTTTATTTCGCTAGTGCTTCCAAAGACAGTCGATAAAAACAATGTCGATAGAAACATGTTATAGGTATATTAGTGTAAAATATTACTTAATGTTACGTACAATGGCAAACAAAACCGTTTTTATTTTGTTGAGTACCCATGATTACTTTTTTAGGGTTATGTAGTAGACTACAAAGTTATAGTTTCGCCATATCCGTCTACTCGCAATTTTCTAAGAGACCCTTGATACTACAAAACTGTAATCACACCTTAGTACCTAAGCTTTTCAAGATAACAAGTAATGTTTGATTAATTTGCGCGTCGCTCGACACGCTCTTGAATGATTTTAGATAAATATTTAAATGTTTACTAATCTTCATAAGAACAGTAAGACAGAATACCTAACCAACCAAATTTCTTACAACAGATTTCCAACCGACGAAGTTTAAAAAAAAATGGCTTCAAAATATGAATGTTTCGAAAAATTGGACATCAAAGAAAAGCCATGAAATATGTTCGAAGCATTTTGACCCTAACTGTTTCATAGGAAGTAGGAAATTGTTAAAATTTGGTAGTGTTCCTACAATATTTGAAGAAAATGTTCAAGGTAAAGGTTGTATGTATTGTATGTATTTATTCTTTATTGTACAATGATAATACAGAGGATAACAAGTTTACAGTAATAGGAAGTTTACAAAGGCGGACTTATCCCACGAGGGGATTTCTTCCAGTCAACCTAGTAAGAGTATTTAAGAGAACACAGTACTACTCGGCGTAATGACAAATTAAATATTTTTGTACACAAGAAAAAAAAAAAAAAACAAAAAAGAAAAAAAAAAAGAAGAAAAACATATCAGTCAGTAAGTAGGTAGGTACTTATTTAAAACTATATTATTATTATAAAAACGAATATTATATTATGTATAAGTTTATACTATTATAATGAAAATATACTACAAATACATATAAATAACATATATGCTACAATATATAATTATAAATATACATATATATACATATAAACATAATTAAGAGAGATGCCTTTAAAATTCAGCTCAGGGCTTCAGCGTTGAAGCCAAAATGCTTTTTCAGTCTCAGTTTGAAGCTATCCGGTGACGGGGACTGACGAACTGATACTGGCAGATTATTCCAGAGCCTCACAGCGTGCACCGTAAACGATCTGCCATAAGTACGAGTTGTATGTGGTGGCATAGTAAGAGCGGAGTTAAGGCCAGAGCGCAAACGATTGCCGCTGATGTCGGCTTTGAGTTGAAAACTTTCCCGTAGATATGAGGGAGCCGAAGATGAGTGGAGGACATTAAATAGGAGGGAAAGAATATGCAAGTCCCTGCGCAAGCGGATGGGGAGCCAGTTTAATCTTGATCGAAACTCCGAAACGTGGTCAAACTTGCGCAGCCCGAAGACAAACCGAATGCACACGTTCTGGAGTCTCTCAAGCTTGTTCACCAATGGTTATACATAAGGGTTACTAGAAACATGTCACGATCCCCGCTAAGGGATAGTAGTAGGCTTTATGAACTATTGAATAATATTTCAAAACTGAAAAAAGAGTACCAGCTTTGAAAAATTACATACTTTAACTTTTTATAAAGTAACACAGCTTTAAATATTATTGTTTTTGAAACTAATGCAAAAGATAAAGCTTATTTCTTTAGTTTGAGTCATGCTAATGTGAGAAAATGGTTTTATTGTTTACGCAAAATTGATGCTCTGCTGTAAGAAAAACAGATCATCTCATACTTACATACTTTTGGGGAAAAAGAAAAAATTAAGCTCTACATTCCGCTAGAGAACATAAATAGTCGACTTATCGACTTTTGGTCCTCACTTGTTAAAAGTACAACTTGAGCTGATTGCCAAGGCAAAGTAGGTACTAAGCACTAAGGCAAAGTACAACTTGAGCTGATTGCCTGCCTACCCCGCTGGGAATACATCGACTAATCGACTTTTGGCCTCACTACGTCGAGTTCGGTTTTCTGCCGCTGCCGCCTACAGCGCCAAAATGGCAAAAATCAAGTGGTCTCGTTTTTGATTTGACAACAGCCAGTCTAGTGGTATTTAACTTATTTCTATGTCTATGTATAGAGGACTGCCAGTCCATACACTTTATGTCAGTGTGCGAGGCGGATTGTCTCTTTCTTTTTTCTTGCCAATTTAAAAAAACTTCATTAATCAAAAAAGTCTGGCTTTGACAATGAAGTTAATAACGAAGAAATACGTTGCATTTGAAATGAATTTCAGTTCAAATTGATGTAAATTAATTGTAATCATAATAACTTCGTCATCTTTTCCTAAATTACCAAAAGAAAACGTAAATTTTTTTCAAACCATTTATTACTACTGGCATCCCGTAAAGTGTCATCGTAATGTCATGGCGGCATGCTTTAAATCGTATAAAAATAATTCGTAACGGCAAGGATTATACCAGTTTTTAAAATTAAAATACTGACAAAATGGTAAAAAGATGTTGTGTTCACACTTGTTCAAGTGAATCGTATGGTGGCTGTAACATAACTTTTCACAAGTAAGATAAAATAATTTCTTATAAATCTATTACTATGTTGTCCATGATTTCTTGTGTTTGGCGGAGAAAGGTTCTCAACAATGCTGTGCTATTTTATTGCAGAGTGCCTAAAGATTCAGAACAAAGACAAAAATGGCTCAACAGCGTTGAGATTAGACAAAAGATAACAGAAAATTCCGTTGTATTGTATGCAGCCGGCACTTTGTGCCAACATGCTTTTATGCTGAAAATTCCCACCAGTTACTCAAAGTGAATGCAATTCCTACTACCTATTCCTCCAACGGTAAAAACTATTTACTGTTGCGAAATTTTATTTTTTTGTATTCGCACACCAACACACCATAAATACACGTTACAGGTCTACAAAGATCTTTTGGCCCGCGGTTTCCATGGTGACGCCTTTATTTACAATACAAGTTCTTTTAGCTAAAACTGTCACCCGTCGGCCACAAGATCTTAGTAGACCTATAAAATACTACTAACTAACAGTTATAGTTTTAAATGTAAAGTCCCCACCGAGTGGCACGAGCCTCCCTCGAACAGTGAAGGGGGATTCAGGCCATAGTCCACCACACTGGCCTAAAATGCGGGTTGGTGGGTCTTTCGGAAATAACCTTTAGAGGTACGGGTTTCCTCACGATGTTTCCCTTCACCGCTGAGCAAGTGATAACTATTAAATACGAATTAAAAGACGAATGTATAGTGATACAGGCCTCAACCTGACATCGAACCCACGACTCTCCGCTCACAGGTCCCACTCACTATCCAGGGTTAGTTTATTCCGCCCTCATTCCAAACCGCCCCCGTCCAAGTACAGTTAGCATCATCATCCTTTTAAAACTTGGAAATGAAACTTCTTTGGGCGCGTTGAGAGTGAAATTTCAAAGTTGCGTCACGGTATTCAAAGTTTACCTTTAGAGAAATTTAAGACAGTACCTAATTTAACAATGTAAAAAAAATAATTAGGCCAGGTACAAGGTTGTACCTACCTTGTAGTTTGAAAGCCTAGCGACCTTGCATTAAATCTGGTAGTTCTGATTTTTTGCTGACTTGTTTAGGATGTTACAACCTAATGAATAACCGCATATTTGGAAAATATACCTAGCCACAACAAATCGAAAAAAGGCAAGATTTTTTTTTAAATTTACCTTTACCCAACACTGTGAGACTGTGACGTCACTGGCGCGCGTTGACGTCGGGTATATTTTCAAATGACTAAACGCGCGCGTAGGTATTTGAAAACATACCCGAACGCAACACGGCAACGCACTCACTCATTTAGATCAGAACGCCCGCTTACTTTTGACAACGAGTAACGAATTTTCATTAGGTACGTAAAAAGTTAAATAGAGTCATTAAACTTTAAGTTTCATTAAACTTAAAGTCTCATTAAACTATAGTCCCATTAAACTAAAGTCTAATTAAACTTAAAGTCCGATTATTAAACTAAAATCCCATTATACTTAAAGTCTCATTAAACTAATCCCATTAAACTAGTCACATTAAACTTAAAATCCCATTAAACTTAAAATACCATTAAACTAAAGTCTCATTAAACTTAAAGGCCCATTAAACCGAAAATTTAAGCTTTTTCATACACAACTTTTATCTACCTACATTTATAATTTTCAGTAGAGATAAAGGAATTTAGAAGTATATTTTGATATATTTTGCAATAACACAACACGGAATTTCCAGTTTGAAAATATACCCCGGAAACGCGTTGACGTCGGGTATATTTTTAAATCCCTAATATGGTAAAACATATTTTTAAAGTATACCTGAGCCCAACACTATAATAGACTCAGCGCCGAACGACACCATGTCAAAATTAAATAAATAAAAAGTGTTCAGTAATAGGTACTGGTTCAGGATTTTCATTAAAGCTAGGAGGTTCTTTTTCAACCTGTATACACATATGCTCACGTCAGTAATTCCTAAGGGGGTAGGCAGAGAATCAGTGGCTCATCTTTACCTATTTTCTTGATAAAGAAAATATTTATTACATAACTTCATCGTAACTCAACCTTGTGACATTTGAATGACCTATGGTAAGAAGTACTAGTCACAATTTCTAGTTTTGATTTTTGAGCGAATCAAAATCAAAGATCGGTTTTTAATACAACATTGCAAAGTGTTTTAAATTCCAATCATGTCCAAATGATAGTATCAGGGAGATCTTTAATTTAAACTTCAGTTGATATTTTATAAAATACTCTATTTTTGAAGAAAACTACGAAAATGTGTAGCGTTCTTAAACAGCACCATCTATGGCATTTTTTTGGAAGCTTACCTCATTTTCCACTACCTCATTAAAAGTTACGTGTTAGACTCGAGTGCCACGATTTTTGACCTTGTGCTCTTTTGATTCTCTCGCTAACGCTCAGAATTCTAATTGTTGTAGCACTCGCTGCGCTTGTGATCCAATTTTAGAATCCTTCGCTTGGTCGGTCATCAAATTTGAGCACGCGGTTAAAAGCAACTTTGCACTCATGTATAACAAATATCTCTCTTACTCTCATCAGCCCATACAATGTCTCCACCGAGGGGCACGATGTGTTAAGTTTATCTTGCCCAATGTTAAACAGGTGAATACCAATGTTACAGGTTAAGAATGTAAAACTGGACGTTGTGGAATCTACTGTATTTTTAGGAATAACTCTTGATGCAAAGCTTCAATGGGGTCCTCATATTGATAAGTTAGCGAGCAGACTCAGTTCAGCAGCCTACGCAGTTAAACAAATCCGTCAATTATCGGACGTTGAAACCGCGAGAACCGTATATTCACTTCCACAGCCTAATGTCATATAGCATTTTACTGTGGGGTAATGCTGCGGATATCAATAAGATCTTTGTTCTGCAGAAAAGGGCTATTCGCGCGATTTACCAAATGGGACCTAGAACGTCTCTTAGACAAATATTCAAAGAAATAGATATTCTGACTTCTGCATCCCAATATATTTGTGACAATCTTTTATTTGTGAAGAAAAATGAACATTTGTTTAAGAAAAATAGACACAATATAAATACTAGGACCAAGCATAAACTGAAAGTACTAGACAGTCGTCTCCACAAGGTCACGAACGAAGGTATTCAAAATTTACCTTTGGATAAATTTAAGTCAGTACCTAATTAAACAAAAACTTTACAAAAAGGGCTATTACAAAATTTCTGATGACCTAACTGACATGGAGCCATGGGAATGACTGCTCAGCTTTAGAGTTATTTCAGAATTAGTTAAAATTTGAAAATAGGAAAATTTGTAATGCGATTAAAAAGAACACCCTCAGAGTTTCTTGCCTGTTCTTCTCTGGGGAAGACTGCACCTTTGCGAATAGGCGTAGAGTCAGTAGGGTCAATAGAACGAATGCGTATGTATGTATGTATTTAAATCCTTTAATGTTTGTTTGTATGTATTTCATGTAATCTTGACTTGTTTTAAGTAGCATCCTGAATATCCTATAAAATAAAGATTTTTTCTATTCTATTCTATTCTATTCTGTGAAAGGGGGAATTTATTATTTAATAGTTTCTAATAAAAAATAACATAAGATCAAAATTAACTTATAGATACCTATGGAACTAAACGGGCTCCTATGGAACTGAGGTCCGTTAGATAAAATAGGAAAAAAACAAATTCTAAGCATAAAACTCCAATTTTACAAAAATCCAATATGGATTGCTCGGGGAAAATGTTTTCATGGGAAAAGTTTTGAAATTAAGTTAAAAGCATGTTTTAATGATTTGATTATAAGATGAGACGAAAGGTGAGTTTTTGTTTTATTTTTTCGCAACCTAACTACACATTCCCGATGTCCACTACTCTGTGTCCTCCTTGTATATTATCATACAATTTGGTGTTTCATAACAAAAATGTAGTAACGTAAATGTTGCTGATGGTTTGTTATATAAAAATAAAATTACAGGAAAACTTCTATCCTTAAATGGAAGCCTGTATTTGTCTGTTACGTATACTTTGCACTCCCAAAAAAAATATTATAATACAAGTAATCGCATTGTCACCCTACTAGAACGAGACGTTCTGCCTCGTTGCTCTATCTCTTCTTCGGCCCGCGTTTGAGCTCGAAGATTTCTATCCTGATGTATTAGATCCATGGTCTATGCAAATACTACATACTCAAAGCACTTGTACAGTACCAAGTACCGACTTTCACATTGGCAGAATCATTGTCGCCAAGACAATGTCACATTACTATTAATTTGTGACAATGGGTTGCCAGAAGTCAAGTCAAGTGATATTACGACACATTATTTATTAACTTGTGATATTAGCGCTGTTTTCTCATGGACCCACTACTAGGACCATGCTTTGAAGATACAATTTGCCTTAAAGAAGAAATTGAATTGAAATAAGATACAGTTATAAAGAAGTGTAGTTAATCGTCAGAATGCATGCTTTATGGGTGTTAATGTGGAAGCACTTTGCTCAGCGCAAGATGAAACCTTTCATGACTATAGTTGAAATATGTGCGCCCGGGACATTATTTTTACTAGCATTCATGGTTAAGGATCCCATGATGAAAATTATTGTGAAGATTCTAGAAGAGCAAGAGAAAGCGGCACAGAATAATGTAACTTACCTGCGAACTGGTGT
Organism: Aproaerema taeniolella; assembly: GCA_949987775.1. NCBI lineage: Eukaryota > Metazoa > Arthropoda > Insecta > Lepidoptera > Gelechiidae > Aproaerema > Aproaerema taeniolella. The sequence goes on along the minus strand of OX465261.1, from coordinate 15,088,003 downwards.
AAGAATTCCAACGTATAGATGATAGCACATTAGATCACCTCATTTTTGTTGCAAGATGATACATAACATCATGTTCCTAACATGAACCCTCTGACCTACTAAGTAATACCCTACTGTTTTACTTATAAACATGATCTAGTATTGGAGTATCTTTCTTTAAAGAAACTTCATTAGAAAAAAATAAAATCTATGTATGTCTGAAGTCACGTCGAAGAAAAAAAAATGTATTTCTTTTAGACGATCATAGTTATGAGTATATTCCACCGTTTAAGTATTTGTGAAGTGGCCCTTACACCTGGTATAGTGAAGTAATAACGTCTTATCTGAAAGTCTGATTGACAGGATCCATCACCCCTGGCGCAATGGCAAAGGGCACCAACCTTGGTAATGTTCACTCCTGACTCCGAACTCGCTTATCAATTGTTTAAAGAAGTTGGAAAAATGTTGTTACTGCAGAAGCTAATAGTGATACCAAGTATTTTTTTGTTTATCTGTTTTTTTTTCATTGTTTTCATTTTCATTAAGTGGTTTAAGGCGACTACAGCACCCGATAAAGGCAGCACACATAGGAATAGTGCCATCTCCGTCTCCAACAGGCCTAGTGCGAACAGTGTCGATACACGAAGTTTACGGACTATGAAAGCGTGCGTGCGTAAAAACATGTTCGAAAGCTAGAAAAATGAGATTTATGGAAAGGTAACAGCTTAAATCGAAAAATGCGTTAACTACTTATCGAGAGTGTTCAATCACGAACATTTTGATAGCAAATTCAAGTTCCTGTGTGCATTTTACTATCGTTTTTACAGCTTAAAAGATACACAATATTGGTATTTAGAGGTGACTTTGTGAGCATTTTCTATCGAACCAAAAGTAATGAATCATGTTTTCAGCTAACTACTTATCTAGTTCATGTCCTGAATATTACCGTAGTATTTTTTTCTTCGATTTAATGCAGTGCGTCATGCTTATCTACGCATCATAAAATCGTAATTTAGGTGCTGTAGTCGCCTTAAGAACCGTTGATGTTCTGCCTATCCCACCAGGGATAATAGGTGTGAGTATAAGCAATGTAATGCAAATTACATCGGCTAGTTTGTTACAGTTAAGTTATTCGTACATGGCCGTACCCAGGCTCGAATCTCCGTATATTGAATGTTTAACCCTCGAAAAAAATATGTATGTATACCTACCCAACGGGGCCCTTCGACGTAGAAGTTTTAAACTTTGACCATAAGAAGGTGTTATAATTTGACTTATGTGTCTGTGTATGTGTGTCTTTGTATCTGTGAAACTGTGTGTCTGTGTATCGAATGGACTTTGTTTAAAAGTTAACGTGATCGAAGAGGTTCTCAGCTAAATTGGATCGTTTTGCCGTCTAAAAGTTAAAAGTGATGAATTTCGTGGATTATATTTTTTTTACATTTATTATATTTTGCAGCTGCATTTTCCAGAGGATACTTTGGATTTCCAAGAGCGCTGCTACACAACTTTACCAATTTTGCAATAAAAACTGCAAATACCTCCGCGGTAGTAATTTTCGAGGTAATCATTGATTCGTTTCGAGGTGAAGCGGTGATAGCCCAGTTGGTAATGAGCCAGACTTGTAATCCAAAGGTCGCGGGTTCAAATCCTGGTGCGGGCCTGTACCACTAAATTCGTCTTTTCGGATTTATGTACGGATTTCTAATTATCACTTGCTCAACGGTGAAGGAAAACATCGTGATGAAACCCGCTCGTCCAAGAAAATTCATTTTCAAAAGACGAGTGGTCCACCAACCCGCATTAGGCCAGCGTGGTGGACTATGGCCTTCGTGTTTCGAAAGGAGGCCTGGCCCCTCGGTGGTACCAGCGGTAAGAGACGTGAAGAAAGGACAAATTTTCCCACAGTTTCTTACACCTCAGTGATTTTAAACAGACATTAGTATGGCGGCCCGCAAGCTACTTGAAAAAAAAGTTTATTTACTAGATAACAATTTACTTATACAATCCAGTATTGAGGCTTTTTTTAAGTAAACATTTACTTGTATTAGATAGAAGCCATAAAAGTTATCAAAGTCAATCAAGAACATTTTGTAGTAAATCTATTAAAGCGACTACAGCACCCGATAAAGGCAGCACACATAGGAATAGTGCCATCTCCGTCTCTCAACAGGCCTAGGCCGGCAGTGCGAACAGTGTCGATAGACGAAGTTTACGGACTATGAAAGCGTGCGTGTGTAAAAACATGTTCGAAAATTAGAAAAATGAGATTTATGGAAAGGTAACTGCTTAAATCGAAAAATGCGTTAACTACTTATCGAGAGTGTTCAATCACGAACATTTTGATAGCAAATTCAAGTTCCTGTGTGCATTTTATTATCGTTTTTACAGCTTAAAAGATACACAATATTGGGTATTTAGAGGTGACTTTGTGAGCTTTTTCTATCGAACCAAAAGTGCTAAATCATGTTTTCAGCAAACTACTTATCTAGTTTATGCCCTGAATATTACCGTAGTTTTTTTTCTTCGATTTAATGCAGTGCGTCATGCTTATCTTCGCATCATAAAATCGTTATTTAGGTGCTGTAGTCGCCTTAAGGCGGACTTGCATCAAAATTAATGAATATATAAAAATCAAATAAAAGCAATGCACGTGTGTGTGTGTGTGTGTGTGTATCTGTGTGTGTGAGCATCTGTGGGTGAATTTATGTATATATGTTTGATTTTTTTAAGTGGCATGCGGGTTGCCACACAAATTCAAAAATTACTGAGGTGTTGTAAGAAACTGTGGGAAAACTTATTTGAAGAAAATAACTTTTAGTAAAGATCGTCGGTCCCTTTCTAAATTCAAGAAATATGTTTTATTTGCTCCTCCCCAAACTGACTGTGCTAGCGCTACATATATATATATTTTTATTGAGTATATAAGGTCCTAATTTATTAGTCACTTTCCTTTTAACACGTTATTGTGTAGGTCAAAATATATCATTTGAGTCAAAAAACAAAAGCATAATATTAAATTTAAAAGGTCTTGAAAAATTTTGTTATGATATTTTTTCATTACTATGTTGAATAAACCCATCCATTCAAACGTAAATAATAATGGCAGTAGTAGAGCGGGCGAGCGGGGAGTGGACGGCTATAATCGAAAGAGAACCATTCCTTTATCTTTAAATGGATTTTTTTTTTTTTTTTTACAAAATTTAATTTTCAGATAATTAATTTTTATGTTGTTTTTTGGAATACTATCAACCTATACAATAACGCCTTAGAAGGTAAGTGACTAATAAATTAGGACCTTATATTGTCTATATAACGTGCTTGAGTTTTCTGAAAATCCATATAAGGTTTGTGAATTATTATAATCCATCAGTCAGTCAGTTTTCCGTTCTCGTGGCGTAATGCACGTTGTAGATAAGTTCTTCTCGTTCAACTACCTCTGGTGAAAAGGGAAAGGGTATCCGCCAAATATGCCCCAGGCCCGGCGCAAAAGAATTGTATCTCAGATTTTAGACAAAAAAATAGTAGAAACAATTTGAAGTGTCGCTATTTCAAAATTCGGTTGCTAACATGTTTTTTTTGGAGAAATAAATAAAATTAAAATAAAATGAAAATTGCCGCAGGCCCGGCGCTAAAGAATGGTATCTCAGATTTTGGACAAATAATAGTAGAAACAATGTGAAGTGTCCTTATTTAAAATTCGGTGGCTAACATGTTTATTTTCCAGAGAAAAAAAAATTGCCGCAGGCCCGGCCGTAAAGAATTGTATCTCAGATTTTAGACAAACAATACTTGAAACAATGTGAAGTGTCGCTATTTCAAAATTCAGTGGCTAACATGGTTTTTTTTCCGGAGAAAAAAATAAAATGAAAATGGTTAAGTATATTCATTTTTTGCAGGGTGAAATGTTCTTAAAGAGTTAATTAATACAGTAGGTTGAAGTTTTGTCATTTTTACATCTAACGCTTTTTTTTCTCCGGAAAAAAACAATGGTAGCCACCGAATTTTGAAATAGCGACATTTCACATTGTTTCTACTTATAGTATATAGAGTACTTAGATATAAGTTGACCTAATTATTGGACTACTTTAAGAGATGTATCAAACACTATGATTCACTAATAAATAGTACTTCGTTCTATACACATGTGTTTCCATAACTCGAGCTCCCGTCCCTATATGGCGACCCTGCGTTGGTCAGCCTCGGACGCGTGACACATATATGGAGTTGTGATTACAGTGAGAACTTTTCAAAAGATTTGTGCGAGATTACTAATTTTAAGTGAAAAATGTGTAATTCAAAAGCGCCGAAACCGGATTCTAAGGAATTTCTGACACAGATTGGGTACAATAACTACGTATCGAATACAAACGTCGAGATGCATATGGGAATGATATCCTGGAGCATGCTGGTAATAATTATGTTGTTCGTTATTGTAATCTTTGTCATCGTGATCCGCTACTGCTTGAAGTGCTTTAACAAGCGAGTTGAACGAGGTGTAGACGCTGGTATGTTGCGTTTACAGAAGCTTTGAATTCTTCTACGCCCGCCCTAGCCCCTTGACGTCTAACAGCTGATTAAAGTAAAGAGGAAGAGAAAATAAAAGTGCAATTGACTTTTACGTTCCAATGCGTGGTGAATAGTGAGTGAATAGTGCAGTGAAATGGAAAACTGAGAGATCGAAGGCGTATATAAAAATGACAAGTGAATAGTGAGCATAGAGTAACTTATATATATATGGGGGTAATAGTGAGTACTGTATAAAAATTAGTTATATTCTGGTATAGGTATTAACATAAGTATGGACATCAACTAGTAAGTAAATATTATATTATGAAGTAGTATATATTATTATGTGATATATCTTTCACTGATAAGCTATGACTAGTGTTCTTATCAAAATAAAGGATAATTTAAAAAATATAAAAGATAACTTAATTAAATTGCCGAAAGACAGGCGAACTCCAGAAACCTTGAGTAAAAAATTAGAGGTTGCTAATTACTATTTATCAGAATTTAATACTGCTATAGATTTGATAGGAACACAAATATCAAAAGGTGAAATTTCAGAGGATTCAATTTTATTAATAAACGAATTGACTAAAGAGATACGTGAATTGTACAAAAAGATTGCCGAATTTTGTTCGAGTAGTTTCGAGGGAAAAAAACAACCAAAAACCATGGAGAAATTTAACTTAAAAACTGCTGTTTCGATTTTACCGCAAATGACTGGGGATGAAGAAAGCACAAAAAGGTTAATTGATGCCATTGAACTTTATTGCGCTATGTTAGACGCGGAAGGGAAAAAGTTACTAATACAGTTTGTTTTAAAAACCCGATTAACACAGAATGCGAAATTAAGGCTTTCACCCAGTTATGACTCAGAAACTGCATTAATTTTGGATATGAAAAAACATTTACTAACCCAACAGTCTAGTACGGCAGTTCATGCTGAATTAACCAGCGTGTCTCAGCAAGGTAGGTCATTGGAGGATTACGGTAAGAATGTAGAGGACTTATTAGTAAGGCTAACGGTTGCGCAAGCCGATGGAAATGATGGAACATTTAAGGTCTTACAACCGATTAACGAGAAAATTGCAATAAAACGATTCATTGATGGGTTGCGAAATCGTGATTTACGTATCATTTTAACAGCAAGAAACTACCAAACGCTCAAAGATGTCATTAGAGCGGCGAAGGACGAGGAGCTCTCTACAAACTACACACAGGAGCAAGAAGGTAACATTTTCTTTAATCGACGAGGACGTGGTCAACGAAACTACCGTGGTCGATCGAGCAGAGGCAGTGTAACACCGAGGTGGTCAGATTCTACTAACTCAGAAAATCAGGCAAACCAGCCATCGGGTACTCGGGGTTATCGTGGCCGCGGAAACGGGTATCGTGGCCGCGGAAATAATAACAACTATAACATGCGAGGTAGTAATAATCGAAACAATATGCATTTTGTGGACACCACTGAAAATGAGACCTCGAACAGTGAACCCCAGACTTCTGAAAATCCCAAAGGTGCCGATAGCAACGCTTTAGAGTTTTTTCGAGCTTAACACCATATTATCTTGTGAGTATAGTAATATAATTGAATTGTCAGTATGTGGATTGAGAAAAAGGTGGCTAGTAGATACAGGAGCATCACTATCAGCCGTGAAGTATGAGATCATATCGCAGTTGAATGAACCGATACATAAACAATCCATTGATATAAATGGCATAGGAGGTAGATTACGAACAGAAGGATTTGTTTATTTAAATTTATCCAATCCTGGAATACAAATGAATCATAAGTTTCACGTTTTAAAACACTTGCCATGCATGGCCGATGGAATAATTGGTCAAGATTTGTTGGCGAAATATAAATGTAATATAAATTACGAAAATAACACTGTAAGCTTTAATTCGGGTAGTAAAAGGATATTGATATCTTTAGAATCGGGGAGTTTAATGAAAAATACTTATATGAGCATCCCACCACGGTGTGAAAAAATATTTTACATACAAACAGATATGACAGAAGAGTGCCTGGTTTATCCGAAAGAGTTATGCGAGGGAGTTTTCTTAGCGAGTTCGATTACGAAACCCCGTGATGGTAAAATAACAATACAGATATTGAATACAAGGGAGAATGAAGTAAATCTTACTTATTTTAGGCCGGAGTTAGAACATCTCTCGAATTATAAGATTTGTACATTTGAAAAAAATGAAATAAAGGTAGACAGAGTAAAAAAAGTATTAAACTTACTAAATTTACAACATTTAAATAAGGAAGAAAGAACTGGAATCCAAAATATTTGCGCGAAATTTTCTGATCTATTTTTCCTACCCGGAGATAAGTTGACAACTTCGGGGTTGTATGAACAAAACATACAGTTGAAACCTAACGTAGATCCAGCTTACACAAAGCAGTACCGACTACCATTTTCTCAACGCGAAGAAATAGAGAGACAGGTCAAAAAAATGTTGACAGATGATATCATTGAACCCGCAAAGAGTGAGTGGTCTAGTCCTATTCTGTTGGTACCAAAAAGGGAAACTAACCAAGATGGAAGTAAGAAAATGCGTTTAGTGATTGATTTTAGAAAACTAAATGATAGAATTGCAGATGACAAATTTCCTTTACCAAATATCACAGATATATTGGATTCCCTTTCAGGCGCTATGTATTTTACTCATTTAGACTTAAATCAGGCATATTATCAATTGAGCTTAGAAAAACAAAGTAGAACGTGTACGGCTTTTACAACACCATCTGGACAGTACCAGATGAAAAGATTACCTATGGGACTCAAGACGAGCCCAAGTGCATTCAGTAGGGCGATGACGGTAGCCATGGCAGGCCTTAATTATGATAAGGTACTGGTATATTTAGACGATTTAATTTGCTACGGTAGAAATTTACAACACCATAATAAAAACCTCCTAGACGTATTTACTAGACTCAGAAAAGTAAATCTAAAACTAAATCCGAGCAAGTGTGAATTTTTAAAGAAAGAAATTCTTTATCTTGGCCATGTTGTTTCTTCAGACGGTATAAAACCAGATCCAAAAAAAATTACAGCTCTCAAAAACTACCCAACACCGGAAAATTTAGATGACGTCAAAAGATTCGTAGCGTTCGCAAATTACTACCGAAAATTCATTCCGAATTTCGCTCAGATAACGATACCTTTAAATCACTTATGTAGAAAAAATATTTCATTCGTGTGGGATGACGTATGTGAAAAAGCATTTCAAACATTAAAAAACTCATTAATTAAACCACCAATATTGCAATATCCCGATTTAGATAACAGCAACACATTCATATTAAAAACAGATGCGTCAGGCTTTGCAATAGGATCCGTCCTCTGTAATAAAGATCATCGACCGGTCGCGTATGCTAGCCGTACCCTTAATAAGGCGGAGAGGAATTACCCCACGATTGAAAAGGAATTACTCTCAATTGTTTGGTCCGTAAAATATTTTAGACCATATTTGTTCGGCAGAAATTTTATGATACAAACAGACCACAAGCCATTAGTATATTTGTTTAACATGGCAAACCCGTCAAGTAGGTTACTTAAATTTAGATTATTACTAGAGGAATATGACTTTACCATCCAATATGTACAAGGTAAAGACAACGTGACAGCAGATGCTCTATCACGAATAAAAATTACAAGTGACGAGTTAAAGTGCATGAATGAACACTTAATATCTGTACTAACGAGAGGACAAAAGAGAAGAATGAATGAGCGTATGGAGGAGGATAGTGATGCCCCAAAAGGTCAGGAGCCACTCAACGACTGGTCTGACCACCCGAGAGTTGTAGAAATGCCTAAGCTACCGCAGGTGTACACGGAGTTGGTTATGACAAGCGAAGCCGAATGGAACAAGTACAGCAAAGACACATCAGGAGAAGAAGACAACTTCATTTATTTACCATCTAAGGCAATGGTATGTATCAAACCCACCGCCCGATCGCGATGCGCACGAGTTGACTTCGTGAGGGAGATGAGTTTGTTTTGTAAAAAGTTAAGTATCCCTTGTTTATATGTAATTAAAAACGATGACAACGAAAGTTTTGTTATAGACATAACTAGAACTATAAATAAGTTGGAACAATGGTCCGGTCCACGCATATGCATCGTAAAAGGGGTACGTAAAATAACAGAAAATAATATAAAGCGAATTATTTTGAACGACTACCATATGCTACCAACAAGTGGTCATGCCGGCATAAGACGCATGTTGAGCAATATAAGGAGAAAATACTTTTGGCCAGGGCTTGAAAAGGACGTAACAGAATACGTTAAAAAATGTGACCAGTGCCAAAGGCAAAAATATGGTAAGTACACTAAACAACCATTGGTAATTACCAATTGTGGAAAAGCAGCTTTCGATAGAGTTTATTTAGATATAGTGGGCCCATTAGTTAAGGATTATAATAATTATCAATATGTACTAACGCTTCAATGTGATCTTACTAAATATGTCGAGGCATATCCCCTTACCAATAAGGACACGGAGTCAGTGGCCTCAGCTTTTGTAAACAATTTTATACTTCGCTACGGTATACCGCGTGACATAATCACCGATCGTGGCACAGAATTCATATCCAAAACAATGCAAAGTGTGTGTGGACTGTTGAAAATAAATCAGTTGTCTTCAACAGCTTATCACCATCAAACTATAGGGTCATTAGAAAACACCCATAAACATTTGGGTGCTTTCCTTAGGATACAAACGGAAAATCAAGCACAGAATTGGAGCACATGGTTACCATACTGGTGTTTTTCCTTCAACACTACCGTCCATACAGAAACTAAATATTCCCCGTATGAACTTGTATTCGGGAAACAGTGTAATATACCAAATAACTTAACAAACTATATAGAACCGCTGTACAATGATTACGATTACCCATTACAGTTAAAATACAGGTTACAAATATCGCAACAGGAGGCTAAGAAAAATTTAGAGTTAAGTAAAAAATTACGTAAGGAACGGTATGATAGTTATATTAATCCTATTACTTATAAGAAAGATGATTATGTAATGATAAAAAATGAAGGAAGTAAAAACAAACTGGACCCAATATACATAGGGCCGTATAAGGTGATTAGAGATGAGGAACCCAATGTTGTAATATTAGATAAAAATAATAAAGAGAAAATAGTACATAAGAATAGATCAAAATTGTATGTTAAGTAAGCTATAATAAGTTAATGTATTGATTATAATCCTCCGTGTATAAAAAAAAAAAAAATTAGCATATACTTTTTTTTTTTTCTTTTTGGTATGGCGTATAGTATATAGAGTACTTAGATATAAGTTGACCTAATTATTGGACTACTTTAAGAGATGTATCAAACACTATGATTCACTAATAAATAGTACTTCGTTCTATACACATGTGTTTCCATAACTCGAGCTCCCGTCCCTATATACTATTATTTGTCTAAAATCTGAGATACAATTTTTTAACACCAGGCCTGGGGTTTTTTTCTAAGGGATTTCGCGGCTACCCTTTCAATATTGCCAAAAATGTGTACCTATTGCCCTTTCCACTTTTCTTAGGGTTTCTTTTTTCAGGACTTGGAAGGCATTGCTTGGCCAATCGGCCTTAACTACACTATCCGCATGAAGATGGGTAGCATTGGTCGTGTTTATGAGCCTTTGTCAACCGGCATCATACACAGTCAATGGAATACACGTGAGTCTTAGTTAAAATTACTATCTCAGTTTTTTTATTATTATTATTATAATATGGGTTAACCCTTGACCTCAATCTTGACCATAAGGTCAAAGATGAGGTCGACGATGGAGCGAGTTAACCCAGAAAATGCCTATTAAGGCACTGGTACTCCCACGCACCGACTCCCACGCACGCAAAATTACCGCGATTGCCGCGTCGCTCCGGTAGCGTTCCTGTGTTCCGCCGCCGCGTAGTCCGAGCTCACCGTCCGCGACACCGTTGCTCTGCTGCGTTTGCTGAGCAAACCCGGGTAGGGCAACCCGTGGGATACCGCGACATTCGCGACCCCACCGGGGAGTATTACACCATGTGTGCGAACACCTTTGTGTCGTTTTTCTCTCAGTGAGGGTAGACCGCGCCTACCCTCACTTCGAGCTGCGATAGTGACGCTTTAGTGCATTAGTGCTAATACTTAGAACTCTTTAACTGTCACCATGGGTGACAGATCTGGTGCCAGTGCGCGTTCGCCCGCGCCGCCTACGCCGTCGACCCCCAGCCAGCCTCGTCCCGGGCCTGCAACCCCGGGAACACCCATCCTGGAGCCGCCTGCCGTCGGTTCCGGAGCAGCGAGCACATCGCCCCGTGTCCGACTTGAGTCGGACACAGTGATGGTCGCACGACTCTGCGCGTCGGGCTACCTGTCCGGCGAGCTGCAGTTGTGGCTCGCAGCCTTCATTAGGGTGAAGGAAATGGAGCTCAGCGGCGCCGCCAACGAGCCCCTTCACCCCGCCGACCAAGCCGTCATCAAGGCGCTGGAGCGCCTCTCGGAGCTGCCGATCCAGCTGCCGCCCTCGGGCCCGTCCGCCCGGCAGAAGAGGAAGGGACCAGAGGACTGCAGCATTCCAGTCCCCACGCCGCCGACGAAGCGCCCGCAGCACGACTCGGCGTTGCACAGCAGGGACCCGCGCAGGAGCCGCTCGGCGAGTACGGGGAGAAAGTCCCCGTTATTATCCACCCCATTAGAGTCCCCAAAGAGCCCCTCAGGCAGGCAGGCAGCACCTACTTCCATGCCGCCGCCGCAGAGCCAAGCGCCTAAGCCGCAGCGGGAGCGCAAGGTGCCGCCCCCCTGCGTGACTCCGAATCCCCCGCAGCCCCGCGCCAAGGCTAGCAACCCGCCGCCCGCCGCATCTACCACTGTAGGTACTACCCGCCCCGACATGACGGCCAACAGGCCCACGGCACCCCCGCCGCCGCAAGCGCAGGCGACGGCCGCCGCCGCGCCTACGTTCGCAGGCGTCCTCTCCGCCGCTCCTCAGCCGCGACAGCAACCGCAAACGGCAGGTAAGCCGAAACCCACCCCAGCTCCGAAAGGGCACTATCCACCACTTGTGGTGGAGAAGCTGCCCAGGTGGACGGAACATTTCGCCGCCCTCGCTGAACAGCTGGGCCGCCCCCCGAACGCACGACCATACGGAGAGGGAGTGCGCTTCACGCCGGCCGACGGCGACGAGTACCGGCTTGTCCAGGCCTACCTCACCAATCTGGAGAGGGAGACAGGGGTAAGTTGGTTTACCTACTCGCCGCCAGAGCAGAAGTGCCTGAAGGTCGCTATCCGCGGCCTTCCTGTGGAGACCGATCCCGAGACGATAAGGTGCGCGCTCGTCAACAAGGGGTTCGAGGCGCTCTACGTGAAACACATCCGGGCGCGCGCGGGGCGCCCCGGGTGTCTGTTCTACGCGGCGCTCGAGAAGACTCCCAGCCTGATCCCCGGCATATACGCAGTGACGGAGCTGCTGAATATGCCGGGAATCAAAATCGAAGCCTGGCGAGGTAAGAAGGGCCCTGCGCAATGCCACCGTTGCCAGGGATTCCGTCACTCATCCCAGTGCTGCCACCGCCCTCCAGCCTGCGTGCGCTGCGGAGAGCCACACCTGGCCGCCGAGTGCCCGCGCCCGCGAGACCAGCCGCCGACCTGCGCCAACTGCGGAGGACCCCATCCGGCCAACTTCACCGCGTGTCCGGTTTTCAAGCGAGAGACTCGCAATAAGAAAGCCGGCACAGTAGCCCGCCTCGGCCCCGCCACCCGCGCCACGGTAAGGCAACCCCAGGTGGAAGAATCAGCGGCAGCATCGTTGATGGCTCCGGCGAACGCACCGCGTCCGAGAGCCCAACCTACACCCTCGCAGTCGCAACCCCCCTCTCGCAAAAAACGCGGGGGTAGAAGGAAAAAAAAAGCCGCCGCCGCCCACGCTCCCAAGCCCAAGCCTACGACCCAGCCAGCCCAAGCGAGCGACGCCGGGAACGAGGCAATGAAGAAATTCTTCCTAAGCGTGTTGGACGAGTACTTTGCCGCCAACCGCTTACTCCCAGTTGCTGCCCAAGGACCTAGGCGTAAAAACTGACTAAGCTCAGGTTGGTCTATTGGAACGCCCAATCCCTGTTTAAAAAGAGGCGCCTGCTCCTGAACTTCCTCCAGGAGCAGGACATAGACATCGCTCTAATAAATGAGACCCACTTGAGCTTAAAAGAGAACTTCAACATTCCAAACTATCTGGCGTACCGCAAGGATGAGATTTCACCGCAGGGCAAGCCGTACAGAGGCCTACTTATCCTTGTGCATCGCCGGATAGTTCACCAGCCCGTTCCCTTTACGCAGCTTACATCTATCTACGCTTTGGGGGTAGATGTACATACCGACGCCGGCGATTTTCGTCTCTTCGCCGCGTATAAGCCGCCTGCTACCCTCATTGACGTTGGTGAGGTAAGAAACCTTCTTCTACCCTCGTCCCCCACCTTTCTGGCCGGCGACCTCAACGCGAAGCACACGGCTTGGAACTCGTCCAAAACGTGCAATGCAGGCCGCGCGCTGCTCCAGGACGCGATCGACCACCAGTACGAGTGTGTCGGTCCCACTGAACCCACCCGCTACGACCCGCCAGAGGTGCTCGACATAGTTGTGTACCGCGGCCTGCCCGCCCCGCCTAGCCTTGAGGTAATGCCAGACCTGCCCTCGGACCATCGCCCGGTATTGAGTGTCCTGGACCTGTTCCCGGTCCGCGTGGTTCCTCCCGCCCCGCGCACGCGCATTGACTGGGAAAAGTTTTCCACGGCACTCGCCGAGCACACGCCAACTCGCCCGATCATGACACCGCACGAGGTCGACCTAGCCACCGAGGAGCTCACCACGGCCATCCAGGACGCGCTTAGCTCATCCACGCAGCACATCCGCTCAGGTGAGAGGAAAAATCCCCTCCCCCGGCGGATCCGAGACCTAATTGCGGAAAAGCGCGCACTGCGACGCGACTGGCAGCGCACTCGCTGCCCCACCCTTAGAGCCAAGCTTAACAGCTTGGTGGAAAAGGTAAAGGCAGAGCTAGTGACCGACGCCCGCGAAAGGTGGGAACAACACATCATGGAGGTAGAAGACGGCGGCGTTCCCTCCGTGCACCGCCTGTGCAAACAGCTGTCGACGACCCCGGACCCCATTCGACCGCTCTACGACGCCCAAGACACCCCCAGGTACAAGGCAAGCGACAGGGCGGAACTGTTCGCAGACTGCCTGGAGGACCAGTTCTCCCCGAACCCCTCAGGAGACCCCGCCCACGACGAGGAGGTTCTCGACCACCTTAGAGAGTACTTTGCCGCGCCACTTAACCCGCGAGACGACCCGGTCGTGTTCTCGCCCGGCCAGGTGCAGCGAGCGCTGCTACGCACCAAGCCCAGAAAAGCCCCCGGCCCCGACCGCATAACAAACGCGGCACTGCGACACCTGCCATACAAGACAGTAGCCGCAGTGGCGCGCTTATATACCGGCATCCTACGCACCGGTCATTTCCCATCGGTGTGGAAACTGGGCCGCGTCATAATGCTGCCAAAGCCGGGCAAGGACCCGAAGCGACCCCAAAGTTATAGGCCTATCACCCTCTTACCGACTCTCTCTAAGGTGTTCGAGAGACTCTTCCTCCAGCACCTACAGCCGCACATCGTGCCCCGCCCTGAGCAATTCGGTTTCCGGGCTGCCCACTCGACCACGCTTCAGTTCACGCGAGTCCTCCATTTCTTGGCCATGTGCCAAAACAAACGTGAGTACTGTGTGGTCGTGATGCTCGACATGGAGAAAGCGTTCGACCGCGTATGGCATGAGGGACTGCTATACAAGCTCTCACGGTCGAGCGCGCCGCGTCGCATCATACAGGTAGTAGCCTCTTTCCTAGCCGACCGCCGCATCCAAGTCGCAGTGGAGGACGCGACCTCCTCCGAACGCCCAGTACGCGCCGGCGTTCCCCAAGGAAGCTGTCTCTCACCGGCCTGCTACGCGCACTTCACCGACGACATACCCGCGGTAGGTGACGTCAGGCTAGCTCTTTTCGCCGACGACACGGCGTACATCGCTGCGTCGTATCGCCGCGACCACGCAGTGAAGAAGATGCAGCCCACACTCGACGCCCTACCCCACTGGCTGTCCCGCTGGCGGATGTCAGTGAATGTAGCCAAAACGCAGGCCATGCTCACAGGTCTCTGGATGAAGCCACCTCCTCAACTCACGCTCCAGGGCCAATCTATACCATGGGCCTCCAAGGTAAAGTACCTGGGTGTAACGATAGATCGCCGACTAACCATGCGCCACCACGTCGGCGACATCGTTACCAAGACGAAAGTCGCACGGGGTAAACTATACCCCGTGTTCTCATCTACCCTCCCAGTAGCAACCAAGCTCATGGTATACAAGACGTACATAAGGTCGCGTCTCACGTATGCCGCCCCCGCCTGGTACGCACTGGTCAGCGAGTCCAACAAACGCCGACTACGTGCCCAAGAAAACCAATGCCTGCGAACCATCGTTAACGCCGGCAGATACGTGCGTAACGATGTGATCCGACGCGACCTCAAGCACGAAGCCCTGGACGAGTTCATCGTCCGCTTGGCGCGGGTCATGTATGACCGCGCCGACAACTCCACGCACGAACACCTGCGTGGAATAGCGCCACTCCACGCTAGACCGCCCGACCGACGCTGCCGAGCTCTCCCCCGAGAGCTAATCCCGGCGGCGGACGATGAAGCCCCCGATCGAGACACGCCGCCCCGCCCGACCTCCCCAAGGGTAGAGGACGCGAGGCCGGCCCCCACACCGGACTTGACTTAAAAAAAACAAAATAAAATAAGAAGCCCCCACGCATTGTAAGTACCACCTGCAACAACTTACCGGTCACCACCACCTACTACGCATACGGATGGAGCCGCAAGTCGCTGGACCCAGTGCAGCGCCGCCAGGCAGGTAATCCCCCTAAGACCTAAGAACAGGCCGGGCATGCTCCCCCCTAAGCCCTGATACAGGCCGGGTAACACCACCCTAAGCCCTGAGAGCCTCACTATCCACGCGACTGGCCGGGGACCTGACCCCCCCTCGCGCCCGCTGTGCTCTCCTGTGGTATAGTAGGTAGGTAAGATTCCAAGGCCCTAACTTGATCGCTAATGCCCTAAAATAATCAATGCGTGGGGCGCTCCCCGATGAGACAGAGAGACCGTCATTTTGCCCCCCGACCGACACCAGCAGAGGGGCGTAGGCCGCCTCCGCGGTTATTGATCCCCTAGGAGCAATCCCCGCGGAACGACCTCGCCCTTACTCGCAATCTCACCCTTTCCCTGGCAGTATTACTCTCCCTTTCTCAGGGCAGCTGCCAGGGAGAGCCGTTAGGCTTACCCCGTCATTCCACCTGCCCTTTCCGTCATTCGCCTTCCCACCTAACTTAAAACCATAATGGAGGGTAGCCAATCAACTCGAGCGAGTTGACTACCCTCCCACAGAAAAAGATTTTATAGGCGGGTAGTCGAGGGACTCGAATTCCTTGACTACCCGCCCACCCAGATTTTAATGCCCTGAGGCGAGCCGGGCCTCACCCGCTCGCCCGACCTCGTGAAGGCCAAAAAGACCCTCCTTCCCTATTGTGGCTCACGCGGGAGAGTGCGAGTGCGCCCCGTTGAGATTGGCCCTGTGGCCAAGACCAACGGTTCGGCTCCTCCTCTCCCAGCGCTCTCAACTTCCCATGGCAGTGTCATTCTCCCGATCGGGAGCTGCCAGGGGAAGCCGATAGGATCATCCCGGCACGGGTGGGGCGTGGACCCACCGTGCACGCCGCTTCAGTAGGGTTGGTCTCGAATTTCTCTCCCCAAAAATCTAGGTTCGCTTATTTTCTTTCCCCAAAAATCTAGGTTTTTGAAATGTTTCTATTCCCCAAACAATCTAGGTTACCCCATTACCCTTTTCCCCTGTCGTCGCCGTCGCTGTTGTGGTCGTAGTCGCCGTCGTGGTCGCACACCCAACGCCGCGGTCGCGGCAGGTGATGCCAATGACCGATCCATAGTTATGGACCGCGGTAGATTCCACCGCCATGGGGTTCGCCCCGAAGCGGTTTCCCCGCGCGTCTCTCGGCGCACGAGAAGAAAGTTCAGTCGTCGCACCGACGAAACACAGCAAGCTGTTTGGCGTCGGACTTCGGTAGGAGGGTGGTCGCGAACCAGACGGCCCTTTACAGAGCCTGCCACACTGCGTGAGACCATAGGACGACACCTCAGATTCAGAAAAAAATGAAGTGTCGTTGCCTGGGATGGATTACAAGGAGGCAGGTCTCATTTGTGTTTCCTTAGTCGCCTCTTACGACACTCACGGAAAGAGATGGGGTGGTGTTATTCTATTTATTTATTATTTATTTATTTTAACAGTTTATTGTACACAGGAAAAATCACTAATGTTACAGACAAATAGAAAAACCAACCCAAGAGGCACAGCTTATTCTCAACCGATCACCACACGGTTGAAAAAGTCTTGCATGCTTTTGGGATGATATTGGCTGATTGGAATAGCTAGCTCAAATAATATCACGCACAATGGCCTAATAGAACGGGACCCAAGGAGAATGAGTTCATTTCCGTGGGACTTACCTCCGCCATACGAACTACTGGTATGTACTTATTCGGCATATGTTCTTGAACACAAAAAGTGTGGTAGTCACTTTCTAAGGGTATGGAGGGGGTAGCTATGACGTAACAAAGATGGCGGCTGGGCCTATTTTATTTACGCTATATTTAGATAACTACTGGGCAGATTTACTTTAATAGGGTCTCAAATGAAAGATAATTTAATATACATTGTTTGTTTTGAAGATTTATTAGTGTAAACTTAGTAAAAAAATAAATATTTTCAAAAAACGACATTTTGTAAAATTTAACTTTTTTTACTGTGTGAAAAGAACAGAAACTGTTAGGATTACGGTAATTAAGTTTATTATAAAAAATAGTTACACTTATCAGCATTCAACGGAACTGCAGTCGTCTAAGTGAGCGTGGGTAGCGCCGAACTGACTACGGTACTTAGATTTTGGTACGAATAATCTTGAAAATAACGTGACAAAACGGGAAGAATCACAGCAAAATGAAAAATTATTATGAACAGGCATAATTTTTTTTTTAACAGGCATCATTTTTTTTACCAAAAAATTTATCTTAATTACTATTTTTACGAACAATTTTCAAAAATTCTCGTAACAAAAATAACTCTTCGTATCATATAGAAATAAAACTCTTCATACTTGTACGTACTTGCGTTATATTTCAAAACAAAGGACTCAATGGTACTGGTCTGTACTGATGGACATGAGAGTGTAATGTAAACGTACGCACTCGTGGCAGAGGCAGGTCGCTGACGTACGAGAGTGTACAGCCGCCGTTATATTTTTTACATCGGCAACACTGAGATTCATTCCGAAGAATCCCTGCACCGTGCTGCGCCGTGAACTTTGGCACTTGTCGCTTCATTCATTTGAAATCATTTGGTCAGGCCCATGACACTGTTAGTACTAATAGCTGCGAAATGGCGCTGCTATCGCCTTTTAAAACTAAAAAAATTGTTGATGTTTGATATGGGTTCCTTTAAAAAAAGTTCTTTAGCTTCATGAGAAAGATAATTATTGTGACTATAATTTATAGCATTGTGTACCTATCTGTAAGAATTCTTTTGTAAATTTGTTATGTTCTGTTTTAGCAAATAAATGAGTTAATAAAATAAATAAAAATAAATATGAGGAGCCCTAAATTTTGCTAGTTTAAATGCATTAATAAAGCTTTTTTTATTTGAATCTTTGGCCCATTTTAATAAATCATACATGAGTTGAAACAGACTCTTGAGTAGCTGTTGCCTTTATGTTGTTGCTACGTAACAGCTACTAGGTTGGTACCCTCTAAGTTTAATTTTTTGTCTGTTCTAGGAGGATGATTGCACTTTAAACAGACATAGATAAAAATTCAAATGCAATCTAAATAAAAATGCAAAGCATCTCCTTTTCAGATAACTAGATTATGTAATATGACTTGCTATGGTTAAAGTTACATTACACAAATCAAATGTTTTCCCTTGTGTCGTGGGTCCCTTGAAACACACATAAAGACAAATACAAACACCCATGACCCGAGAACAAACAAATAAATCTTTGAAATGCTGCTGGGTAGTAATAACTAACATTACTTAAATACTTAAAAGCAGTAGGTACAGTTTTAAAGTACAGTGGGTAATAAATATGCCTATTGGGTTTCTTCATGGCACTAGGAATTAATCTGTATTGCAGTGGTAAGACATCTAGTCAGTTCACGAGAGGCAAGGTTATGGTACTTATAGTTGAGTTGTTGTACAACTGAATAGGTACATCTCTAAAGGCTTAACCAATTTCCAGAACTAGTAAATAAAAGTGAATAGATAGATTCTCAAATATAGACCCATATGTATTGCCACAATTCCGCCAATATCATGTAGTGCAGAACACTTCACTTTATATAAATGGCAATCAGCCATTTTATGAAAAAATTGTGGATAAGAACTTTTTTGAGTGACACCCAGGTGACACCTTTAACACTCTCATGTTTTCAAAATGGTTCAATGATAATCAATGGAAAAGTAATAGAAAAAATAAAAATTTTCAATGACTATCAACGTCTGACCTTTTTGGCAGGAGCTGTCAGGCAACTTGAAAGACTACTATAATTATTGATTTTTTATCTTTTTTTGGTGACCCCAGTGTCATTACACGGTTACACATTAGAAAACTGATAATAAGTACTGCATTTATTTAGCAATGCACTTCAATAAACGCCTGTGCGAACCATGAGAGCAATCATACATAATACTATACTTGTGCTTGCTCAGTGACAAGACGCCATCATGACAGTTTGAGGTTATCTTGACATACAGCATGACGTCACAAGATGGCGAATTAAGGGCGATAGCAGCGCCATTTCGCAGCTATTAGTACTAACAGTGTCATGGGCCTGACCAAATGATTTCAAATGAATGAAGCGACAAGTGCCAAAGTTCACGGCGCAGCACGGTGCAGGGATTCCTCGGAATGAATCTCAGTGTTGTCGATGTAAAAAATATAACGGCGGCTGTACACTCTAGCACGTCATTGACCTGCCTCTGCCTCGAGTACGTACATTTACACTCTCATGTCCATCAGTACAGACCAGTACCATTGAGTCCTTTGTTTTGAAATATAATGCAAGTACGTGCAAGTATGAAGAGTTTTATTTCGATATGATACGAAGCGTTATTTTTGTTACGAGAATTTTTGAAAATAGATCGTAAAAATAATGAAGATAATTTTTTGACAAAAAAAATGATGTCTGTTAAAAAAAATTATGCCTGTTCATATTACTTTTTCATTTTGCTGTGATTCTACTCGTTTTATCACGTTATTTTCAAGATTATTCGTACCAAAATCCAAGTACCGTAGTCAGTTCGGCGCTACCCACGCTCACTTAGACGGCTGCAGTTCCGTTGTTTACAGCTCGATTTAAACGTTTATAGGTTCATTAGAATGCTGATAAGTGTAGCTATTTTTTATAATAAGCTAAATCACCGTAACCACAATGGTTTATGTTCTTTTCACACAGTAAAAAAAAGTTTAATTTTACAAAATGTCGTTTTTTGAAAATATTTATTTTGTTACTAGCTTTACACTAATGCATCTTTGAAATAAAACAATGTATATTAAAATATCTTTCATTTGAGACCCTATTAAAGTAAATCTACCCAGTAGTTATCTAAATATAGCGTAAATAAAATAGGACCGGCTGCCATCTTTGATACGTCATAGCTACCCCCTCCATACCCTTAGAAAGTGACTACCGCACTTTTTGTGTTCAGGAAAACATGCCATATAAGTAGATACCAGTAGTTCGTATGGCGGAGATGAGTCCCACGAAAATCGTTATTTGAAGACTTTTTTACGAATGGGTCCCGCTCTATAATTGAGAGGCTATATGCGGAAAACGCCGGATAAACAAAATAATATACTTACCCGTCTCTGCTTGCAAATTGGGATTTTAAGGATTTCCTTGCTGTCTCACTGCTGCCGGCTCACGTTGAGCAAAACAGATAGTTTCAGCTTTTCGGCGAAATGCCGAGTTTTATTTTAGAAACTGTGCGTTTGCGCGTCAACGGTTTTCTACCCCAAAACCTTCATTAATAAAACAAAACTTTCTGGTATAAAGTCAGAAAGTTTTGTTTTTTTCCAAAATTGTTAGCTTTTACATTATCTTTAACATTATGATTATAATAGGGTCCCCTACGTAGTTGCGAATGACGTTGTAGCGACGCACGCTGTAGCGAAAAACTTTCCGCGTGGTACGTTGGAGCGAAAGTTCATTGAAGCGAACGCCACGAAGTCGAACGACACTGAAGCGATCACCGTTGTGGCGAAGAATTTTTGAGGTCTTGTACGCGGTATCGAATGACGCTGTAGCGATACACGTTGTGGCGAAAAATGTTGAAGCGAAATCTACGAGGTCGAATGCCACCGCAGCGAGAAACATTGAGGCGAAAAACATTCGTAATAAGGAAAATTACTAATTTTTCAAGCGACAAAATAATATCACGTATTGCACCAGACTGGCGAAAAATTAAAACAGCCATATCTCTGTAAATAATAATCCTGGATCTTCCGTGTGCAAGCCAAATGATAGGTCTCGACGAGATCTTCGTTTCGAATGACAGCTGTCAAAATTAAAACAGCCATATCTATGTGAATAATTATCATAGACCTTCCGTGTGCGGGCCAAACGATAGGTCACGACGAGATCTTCGTTTTGGATGACAGCTGTCAAAATTAAAACAGTCGTATCTCTGTAAATAATAATCCTGGATCTTCCGTGTGCGGGCCAAACGATAGGTCTCGACGAGATCTTCGTTTCGAATGACAGCTGTCAAAATTGAAACTGTCATCCGAAATGAAGATCTCGTCGTGGCCTATCGTTTGAGCCGTCCACGGAAGGTCCATGATAATTATTTACAGAGATATGGCTGTTTTAATTTTGACAGCTTTCATTCGAAACGAAGATCTCGTCGAGACCTATCGTTTGGCCTGCACACGGAAGATCCAGGCTAATTATTTACAGAGATATGGCTGTTTTAATTTTGACAGCTGTCATTCAAAACGAAGATCTCGTCGAGACCTATCGTTTGGCCTGCACACGGAAGATCCAGGCTAATTATTTACAGAGATATGGCTGTTTTAATTTTGACAGCTGTCATTCGAAACGAAGATCTCGTCGTGACCTATCGTTTGGCCCGCACACGGAAGATCCAGGATTATTATTTACAGAGATATGGCTGTTTTAATTTTGACAGCTGTCATCCAAAACGAAGATCTCGTCGTGACCTATCGTTTGGCCCGCACATGGAAGGTCTATGATAATTATTCACATAGATATGGCTGTTTTAATTGTGACAGCTGTCATTTGAAACGAAGATCTCGTCAAGATCTATCGATTTGCCCGCACACGGAAGGTCCAGAATAATTACTTATGATGCTGTCATCCGAAACTAACTTTCTTACAATCTACTAATAATATCAAGTATGTTTATGGACTCTACGTGATCTGACTTATTTTTTTATGCACAGGTGGCTTTCGCGTCGCAAGTCTGGTGCAAAACGTGATATTATTTTGTCGCTTAAAAAAATTAGTAATTTTCTCTATTACGAATGTTTTTCGCCTCAATGTTTCTCGCTGCGGTGGCATTCGACCTCGTAGATTTCGCTTCAACATTTTTCGCCACAACGTGTATCGCTACAGCGTCATTCGATACCGCGTACAAGACCTCAAAAATTTTTCGGCACAACGGTGATCGCTTCAGTGTCGTTCGTCTTCGTGGCGTTCGCTTCAATGAACTTTCGCTCCAACGTACCACGCGGAAAGTTTTTCGCTACAGCGTGCGTCGCTTCAACGTCATTCGAAACTACGTACGGGACCCGTCACATATATGTATAGTAACATATATACATATATTAAGCGTACGTTACTGTAAAGGCCCGAAGCACGGTAAATCTTAAGATTTAGGGCCGGTATTTCAATGTCACCTCTTTGCATTTAAGCTAAGTCTCACATTTGAAGGGTTGAAGTGTATTTCAATCCGGATATTCCTTGCTTTAATGGGAGGTTTTCTTTTTGGGTATTAAAAAACAAAGAAGTTTCCCAGAGCTCTCTAGATGGCGCTGAACTGACTCTGTTACTAGATGCCAAAGCCAAAAGGCTTGGAGAAAAACATTGCATCAAATATTATGTTCGTTTGCTTTGACTTCCGATCATCCTAGTTTTCTCGCGCTTTGTTATAATTCAGTTTTGTTTGTTCGTTGTTTTCGTAAAATCGCCTCACTACGTATGGTAGATGTGATATTGATGTGATATGACAATAACGTTTCGTTTTATGATCTCAAAATGACGTTCAAGTCAATAAATCAAAAATAATGTAACGTTCCGTTCCTTGCAGTAACGTACCTAGTTTAGCGCCATCTATCCGGCGACTAGGGAAAAATTTAAAAAAAAGAAAAAGAAAATCCCTCATTAATCCGAAATTAGTCACAATATTGCAACATAATGGACAGAAAACGCAATTTGTCTATGATATTTTTGTTGTCCTTTAGTATTTTTCTATGTCTTTTAAATACTACATAAGATGTCTATTCATTTGGTTCTACATTGACATCTAACATTGACTTGCATGACACTTCTATTGATAAAGATTAAGGAGAAGGGGCATTTTGGATTATAAATAATTAAAAACTAAAAACCGGCCAAGAACGTGTCGAGCCACGCGCATTGTAGGGTTCCGTAGCAGCATGGTTCAAATACATTCTTATTAATCCCCAAGTGTTTGGCACTTGGTCGACTATTACTCGCAAACTTGAAGGACCAACTTATGTGTATAGTTTTCCTTTAAATTTCGTTGTATATTCTACCAACGTGAATTTTTTCACATTTTTAGAAACAACCGTTTAGCAGGTATAGGGGGGGGACACTTGTGTTTGACAAAAATTTTCACTTTAAAAATTTATATTTCGCAAATGGAGTACTGAATCGAAAAACGTTCTTAGTAAACCCCTTCTATCTTTTAAAATGCTATCCTATGACACCCCACTCAATGATATTGGCGAGAAAAAAAAAATTCATCGCCCTTTCAAGTCTATAAGACTCCCGAAAAAAATTTTTTTTCCAAGATTTTACTCTACAGTTCTGTCGGCGTGATTTATATGTATAATCATGCTTAGTTTCAGCTCTGTAGTACCAAGGGTTTCTTAGAAAACCTGCGGACAGACGGACAGACGGACAGACGGACATGGCGAAACTATAAGGGTCGTAGATTACTACGGAACCCTAAAAAGTGAGCTGCAGTCTCAAGTACCCATAGAATATCAAAGTTAGACTCATAATAAGAAACTTTTTATGGCAGCCAACTCGAGTCATGGTTAGAAATATAAATAAACTGTGATATATATTTAATAAGTGTGAACTCATTTTTTACTAGATAGAACTACTGTTATTCACAGTCAACATAAGTTTTTATGATAAAAGTGCATTTCAAATTATCATTTAAGTATAAAAGAAAATATTATATATTTCCTATACTAACCGGTGTATTCACACAATTATTTTTTAAATAGTTTTGCATATTAACGCGTTTCTAGAAATGCTTAGTCCTGAGACTGCCGCTTGATGCATGAAACATAAACCAAGCTCCAAAAATTTTTATCCATTCTCCTTGAAGAAGTTTTAAAATCAATTTCACGATATTTCTGTTGCAAAAATGAATGCAGAGTACTACAAACTCAGATCTAATTATTTGGTCTCAGACTACAAAGTCGCTATTTTATATGCGACTAAATAAAACAGATTAAACATGCCAATCTCAGATTGCAACTGAAGCGACAGAAATTTTCCACTTAGATTAAGGCTAGTTAGGGTGGACTTTAGGTGCCACTTAATGTTAAATCTAAATTGAATACACATAAATCTATCTTTAATCTTGGATCAATTTGAGATAAGCTTCTATTGAAATACTGGCCCTTAGTTCCATCTAATCTTAAGATTTACTAGTAAAATCTAAGATTTACCAACATGAGTTGGTAAACGTCCAAACTTTCATTTGTAATCGTTGTTTATTTCGAACCTTTAGCATCATAGTGACAAGTTAGGGGACGGTCGCTGCTTTGTCAGAAATGCGACAACCGCTTACCGCAACCACAGTCGTTCCTGGCACATCGCTTGCTTTACTCGCTCGGTTCGTGCGTTGGGTGTCACAGCAGGGGGGTGTCACTCCGCAGTTTAGGCATGTTCGCGCGGCGGGCATACTGAGTATGCCAGCGAGCGCGGGCTGCCAAGCGCCGCGCGCGCGCTCACCGTATTGGTCGCGTGTTGAACAAAATAATAAGTATATCTACTTATTAACAATATTAAAACCAGACAGAAACACGTTTTGCCATCACAATAGTCTGTAGGTGTCTGTAGTTAGTAGGTATGTAGGCTAGGTATCAAATAACATAGTTGGTTATGTTAACTTGTATTTTTACTTACTACTTTCATAACTAAAGTTAATCTTGATTTTATAAGCAGTGTTATCTTTCTTAATTAATTTCAATAATAATTTTACCTCTAAATCGGCGGCGAGTGTTGACCCTGAGCTCTCGTCGCGAACGCGGCATCGAGTCGGCGGTGCGCAATAGAATATGAACGCTAGCGGCCGACTATAAGTTTCAATTTCTCTTGCAAGCGTGTGCCGCTCGCAATAGTAGGCAAATTTTTATACCTAAAGTTGACTTTTGTTAGGGAGTGAGACTTCTGTACGTTAGTACTATTATTTATTCTGTGGTCACAGTTATAACCTAACCTTACCCAACCAACCCGTTAAGAGCTACTAACAAACCTACTTGTCACAGTTCCGCCTGTCGAAATCGAACAAAGGTTAGTGACACATTGGTTATAAAATCCGTACATTTACCAACTCATGTTGGTAAATCTTAGGTTTTACTGGTAAATCTCAAGATTTACCGTAGCTCGGGCTGTTACAGTAACATATACAGGATGTGTCGTAAATAGTGGTCCAACGTTAAGAGGATTTATTAAGTGTTCAGCTATCATATACCGGGTTAAAAATATTTTTTAACCAGGGGTATAAAAAATCAGTTAAAAAAAAATAATTAAATTGACACCTTACATTACTAAAGTGGCTTTACCTTTTATAAATATCATAACTTTTTCATTAGGCTTTTTGTTACTTTTTACTGAATAAGCGTATGTACTAAGTATCATTGCGAAATAGTAAATTTTATTTTAAAGTAAAGTTTAATTTTTAAAAATGTGGTTATATTAATAGGTACGATGTTTATACATGGCTGGGGCAGTCGCCTATATTTCAATTTAGCCAACGTCTTTGTTAAGAGTATTAGTAATATTATTTTTTGGTGATTTAAAACATTTATTAATTGTATAACGAGGAGCGGAGTCTCCCAATACAGGCATTAGATTTGCCTAAAGGGTGACTCCATTCTACCTTTCTATTGTAATCATTTTTTGAAATAAATAATTTTGTATTTTTATTTGTGAATTCAACATTTTATACATTTTATTTTTTATTTTTTTGCACATTAAATATAAAGCTCATGGGATTAAAAATATAATTTTCAAGGCATATTTTAGCGTCTGAAAGTAGGTATGCCATCCCATCCCATGAGTAACAGTAATTCACACTTTAAAATAATAAATAAATAATAATTATCATTTTTTTTTTAATTTGTGCTTTATCATGGTTTTTCTCACGTTACTGAAAATCGGCATCGGGTCTACAGTTGCAATCCTATACAAAGACTTTCTGTGCGCGCGCTGACAGTCCCCCGTAAATGGCGTCGCGTCGGCGGGACACATGGTATTTTCTGCCGGCCTGATTCAGACTTTCAGTAACATGAGTAAAACCGTGTTATATGTGTTGACAAATATACTTGCATTTATTTTATTTTTAGAAAAAATAAGTGAACCGTTTATGCGTCTGCAGTGGGCTATAGACACTAGTTACTTGAAATTGATTACCGGCAAAACTATTGACATGGTATGTACCTAGTTTATGATAGATAAATACAAATTATTATTCATGGATCAACTCTAGCTATATTGGCATAAATCACTTCACATAATACACAGAGATAAATACAGTAAAACATTTAAAAGGAAATTGAGATTTATAAACAGTATAATTAGAAAATGTTGTGTCACCACCGAAATTAATCGCTTATATTATTCATATTATAACTCTTATACAGCTGAACCAATTTTGATCAACGTCACAGACATAGGTCATAGATGTGGTCTACGATGGAGCAAGTTAACCCAGAAAATGCCTATTAAGGCACTAGTACTCCCACGCACGGACGGAACATAGCAAGATGTTTGGCGTCGGACTTCAGTAGAAGGGAGGTCGTGAACCAGACGCCCCTTTACAGAGCCTACGGCACCGCATGGGACCATAGGACGACACCTTAGATTTTTGTCGGCGGTTAAAACGATGACCAAGGAAAAAGTTCTGATATTAGACATTGCTTACGACACTTGTATTGTCGTTTAATTGGTTTCCGGGATGCTGATTTCGAAAATGACATCTGTTTTGAAATCCAAGATGGCGGACATGCATTTTTGGTAAAAATCCGTCATGGGTGTCGTTTAATAAGTTTTCGGGGGTGCTTATTCCAAAAATGACATCCATTTTGAAATCTAAGATGGCTGACATGCGTTTTCAAGAAAATGACAAAAAACTAAATGAACGCCATTTTGACCCTACAAAAAGGGCAGCACAACCACCTCGCGGCCTGCTTTAGCAGGTCGCGCACCACGCGAAAACAAGTTAACAACTAAAGTTGCAAATCTACCCACTGATGGTGCGTGCTGCAGTCACAACATTGTGGCCTCGAAAACGTCACCTTTCAGAAATTTTTCGTTTGTCTAGTTTTTTTTGTAGTAAATTTAACCAGCCCGAGGTCAAACGATTTCTTCAAATTGACGGGATCTCTATGGATAAGGTTAAACCGCAACGATTGGTTCCAAATAACAGATGTGCTACTGAATACTTTTATTTTTATTACATAGATATCTTAAGACGGCCGGTTTGGTCGAGCGGTAGTGGTGCCTCTTGATCGACCTCTTGATCGACGGGTCCTGGGTTTGAATCCCAGTCGGGTCAAACATTTGTGTAAAAAGCAGACGTTTGTTCTCGGGTCACGGGTGTTTGTGTCTGTCTTTATTTATGTTCCGAGGGACCGACGACACAAGGGAAAACGTTGGTGTGGGCCCTTGAGTGTACAGCGTTAATTTATTTAGAGAAGAGGCCTATACCCAGCAGTTGGTTGATATGGTCTGAGTATGATGATGATATGATGAATAAATTTAACCAACTATGCAGCAACTTCCTTGGTGACCACAATTTAAAAAAAAAAATACGGAACAGTAGGAGTACCAAAATCTTCAAAGCCCTTTTAATAGTCATTTATTTACAGAAATCATTACACAAGCTCTTTTTTTTCAGACCGTTGCACTAAAGGGATCCGATCGTGATTTGGGCCGATACTATCCATATTTAATTATAATTGCTTTAAGTTTTATATGTTTCTTTGCAAATTTGATTCCAATTATTTGTTTTGTTAATAGACTTGTCGAGGAACGTGTATCTGGGATGCAGGTGTGTAAACTACAAACGTATTAACAGAATGTTAAAAGGTGTGGCCTAATCTCTTCGACTAAATCGGAAAAAAATTGCTTGGATAGTCGGTATCTTTTTCTGAACTTCGACTCGGAGACTGATATCTTTATTTTTTCACCGAGTCGAAGCTCGTTTCTCGGCTACATCCACCTTATGCGCACTTTCCAACAAGTTTAAATAAAGAGCTGACATCACTTCACTTCTTATTTAATGGCAATAGGATGGTCGGCGTATCTTTAAAAGTTCTAAAAGAGTTGCTTTGCACGAACTAACTAAAAAGCGTTCATATGCAAGTTAAGTAACTTTCGGAAATGGATCACATTTGGTTTTTAATCATCTGCCAAAAAATAGCGCAATACCTTGCCAATGACGTTAAAAGAGGTTTACCATGATCGCTTAGCGCGATCCAATTCAGGACCTAAACAAGTCTGCAACGCTTATTCGTACCATGATGGCATAATAGCGATTCAATTTTGGCGCTGTTGCGATTTAAAGGCAGACCAGCGACAATTTATGTAGACATTTAAAATGGACTATAGACAACCGAGCAGTTCAAAAGCAGCGCCATCATGTACCATTTTAAAAAACATTCCGATTGCGAAGCAGTTCACAGTTGTATCTTTGCTTTTAAACGATCGTGGTAGGTACCCTGAACTTATGTTCCTCAATATAACCTCCGAAAAAAAGCTAATTCGTTTCTGTTCAAAAATTAGCGCGGTACAAAATGTTTCAATCGTAACGGATTTGGACGTGGATTGGATTTGGTGAATGCATTCAAAAATACCGCAATTGGGGCCCTCACAGATAGACAAAACATTTATTCTCATAATCACAGTACACGAACAATCAACATAAAAATTACAACACAAAAAAAATGGTTGTCTGTAAAGTCGGTTTACTGACGATAGTTGAACGTGACAACGTCTTAAGAAAATACTGATGGAATGGTAGCATTTTTCAAAAGAAAATTTTAATTTCATTTGTTTAATAGATTTGTATGTATATAGAGAAGGAGGTAATTGGAAATCACAATGAAATTGATCAAGTTAGATTTATTTGTAAATGTAAATGTACTATAGTATAGCAGCTGTCCACGCAGACGCATCGCTCACTCAAGTAGGAGAGAGACGGATGTCGAACGCTGCCGAACGCAAAGGCCGATTGTGCTTCGTTGTCGCTCGTTCCGCGCTCTCGCTTGCACTTCAAGCCTTACATGGAACGCCTCAGAGCGAGGTAACGCCGCATGAGTCATCTTTTTTCGTGCGTGCAGCCTGCTCTATCGAATTATAAGACGTTGTCACGTCAAAAAAAGAAATTGAACAAGGAACACCATATTGGTAATACAGGCAGGTTTGAGAGAGAGAGTCATGTGAATTAGCTTTGGCTCAACTCAATGTAACAGCAGAGCTGCAACGCTGGTAACTGTGCAAATACATAAGTAGATAAAGTGAAAATAAAAATTTGCCGTGACCTTTTGCTTCACGGTAAATTCTTATTTTAGTTTAGTTTTTAAATAGTTTTCAAATACATCTGTTGTTTGAAAAATTGTATTATTCCAAGACAGTTGATGTGTACATTAATTTCGTCTTGATTAAAGGCGCAGACCCACCGCTGCGCACGCTGTGCACGGGCACGTGGCGCATCTTACAACGTGGGTCTACGTTTCTACTGCAGTACACACTATATACGAATTAAAACCCACGACTATGTACAACTGTAGCGTTGTCCACCATGGCGCATGGAGAGGCAACACCCACGGACACGAGAGAGAGTCGCATGGCTTACTGGAATATGTTGCCCACGCAGCTCAACGCAATGCACGCTGACATACAGTATCAAGCGAGCGTGAGTAGCTGTGTGCCGCATGCACATTGCACAGCGTGCATGGCGTTGTGCTATGTAAGCGCCTATTCGAGCAAGCCACGCGTGTATCAATGATGTCATTTGATGCGTAGCGTGTTCGTTCGTTGCAGTTGACACAATCATATACATTTTCTTGCAAAACGAAGCTTAACCCACGTGCATAGCCTTTCGTGAGCCGCTGTGGGTCATTCATTCATTCATTTCATTCATTTCATTCATTTCATTCATTTCATTCATTTCATTCATTTCATTCATTTCATTCATTTCATTCATTTCATTCATTTCATTCATTCATTTCATTCATTCATTTCATTCATTCATTTCATTCATTCATTTCATTTCATTCATTCATTTCATTCATTCATTTCATTCATTCATTTCATTCATTCATTTCATTCATTCATTTCATTCATGCATTTCATTCATTCATTTCATTCATTCATTTCATTCATTCATTTCATTCATTCATTTCATTCATTCATTTCATTCATGCATTTCATTCATTCATTTCATTCATTCATTCATTTATTCGTTGCTTTTCTACATGGTTTTCTTAAGATAATACAGTTTATAAATAAAGTCCTGTGACATGTAGTACCCCGTAGGGGCATCACAACGTTTTAAAAAGAGTGGCGCTATTATTTTCAGAATAAAAAGTAATTCGCTTAATTTTAAACAAAATTAAAATAATATAATACACCACTACAATTAATCGATTCTATCATTAAATAATTGTGTTAGTTAATCATTTTTAGCGAAACAAGTAATTTCATTCATTTGTCAATTCTTGTCTAGTCATTAGTCTTATAAAGGTCTTATATATATATTATATTTTATTTAAATCTTTTTCGTCTAAAAATTCGTTAAGACTGTAATAGGCTTTTTCAATCAGGAATTTTTTTAAACTATTTAAAAATTTATTTGGGTTTTCTTTATTATCCTTTATTTTATTTGGTAATTTATTGTATACTTTTATAGACATTTCATGTAGACCTAATCTATATAGACCAAGTGTGCTGGCTTTACTTTTCAGCTGATGCAAACCTCGGTTATTTCTTTTTATTTCAGTTATGGGGATATACAGATGTGGATTTCTGATCACAAATTTACACAAATTATAATATAATTTGTCTGTGTCTGGTAAAACGGACCACTTTGAGGGTAGTCGTTAAAGGTAAAAATGTAATGTAATAACCTATGTTAATCCATTGAGCTATTACTACTACGTATAGAGAAGACGCCGCCTACTAACTCCGTGTTCCGTTCAACTGCGGTCAGCCGGCCGCAGTTCACTCAGTCGCTTGCTCGCTCTTGAGCGTTTAGGTCTTGTATGTTTTAAAGCAACAACCCGTTATAACTCAATAAATATGCCTTCGTGTGTTTTACGATATTGCACTAATAATTCGAGTAACACGTCAAAATGCAAAGGAATAACTTTCCATCGGTTAGTAACTAGATATTCGTTTTTAAAACTTAATTCGAGCAAAATATTTTGTGGATGCCATTTTGCGTCATTTGTCATAGACTAAAAATATGAGAAGCGACATTGGGTGTGTAACAGTGTAGGTACATTACATATAGTATAAGCTGACGTTAATTTTATAGTGGAAAATAATAATCTTACACATTTAGAAAAGAAGAAACCTTGGTTATTAATTAAAAATAGTTAAGGCACTGTTTGTAAGGAATGAAACTTCCCATGACCCTGACTGAACCAGTTAGTATAGGTATTTATGCCAAATATTGTTTGTTCCACAGAGTAAAGTCAGTTTATACCAAAAATAAATATTATACTCAAAATTGTTAGTCAAATAATGTACACGTAAGAGGTACCCAATGAAATAGGCAGAATATAAACAAAGTGTCGCCTCTATAACGGTGACGTCGCATCTATGAATCATTAGCCGCCCCCCGCGCACCCCGCACTGCCGCGCATGTTGCAAAGATGTTGTTCGCGCTGACTTTTCTAGTACGCTAGTACATAATACTTCAATGTGTTAATCACTCTTATTGACTACCCTCAAAGTGGTCCCTTTTACTAGACACAGTCACATATATTGACGTTATGATTAAAATTTGGTGTTTTTGAAACAAGGGTTTGCACGAATTTCTCGGTTGAATGTTAAATATAATACGGATACATTTTTTCTGGAGAGTTAAGATGTCATTAATGTCAGTGGAGTTTTCCCACAGAACTATTCCGTATGTCAAACGGGAATAGACAAAGACATATGCATAATATGCAGTCAAGGTCGTTTGTAAGTTGGTGACCTGTTTTAAATTAAATATGTACATTTGGATGTGTGGCCCTTAATCCTAGGATGAAAACTCCGAGAGATTCGTTCAGTGATGGATAAAAGACTTCATATTTGCATATTGAAATCATTTGTGACGCAATAGTTCAAGAATTATTGGCAAAAAAGTATGGGCCACACAACCAAATGCCTGCGATTCTCAGTAATGAAAATAAGATGAACCGGTTGACGGAGCCCCAATTTTATCATTAAAATCTACAGTAACTCATAAAAAAATCGGTTCTAGCTATAAATCAACCCAAAATACCTAATACTTTTGAAAATATTTACATTTATTTATGGGCCACAGGATTACGTAGGGCCCACTTCATATCTGGTAAACCAGCAGCCCGAGATAAAAATAAACGACGCTGGCTCTATCACATATAATATGTGACAGCATATAGCGGCAAAAATCTTCTTAAGAAACTCTCATCAGAGAGAAAAACGTGAATCAAATTCCGAAGCATTTGGATGGGTGGATCACGTTCAAAACCTTCTTCTTCAGCCAATACTGTGTCACATAAGTTGCGAAGGTGTTACAAATGAAGAGAATTTCCGTTACTGAAGGTGAGTATTAAAAAAAATTCAAAACATTCAGTATTTTAGGAGATATCGAGGTTTCATTTTTGTATTAAAATCGTGAATTAGGGTAACAATGAATAAAAAATGTTGGGATAAATACTTATTTCAAAAATCGAGTTTGTTACTTATGACTCTCCTTTGTACTTAAATCATACACCAGTGTCCAGTTGAAAAGAGTAGCATTGGTAGTGTAAAGCGTGACCTGCTCTTGACTGTACTATGCTGGATAAATAAAATGGATTTTTTATTAAATGTTTTTATTTATACGACGAATCATGCTTTTAACATGGTCATAAATCACCACCATAATAAAATTTTCCTGTCCTGAAAAAGATTCCTTACATCATTGTCATCCTGACGAATTTTCCATACAAAAATGAAACCTCGATATCTCCTAAAATACTGAATGTTTTGCATTTTTTTTAATACTCACCTTCAGTAACGGAAATTCTCTTCATTTGTAACACCTTCGCAACTTATGTATTGGCTGAAGCAGAAGGTTTTGAACGTGATCCACCCATCCAAATGCTTCAGAATTTGATTCACGTTTTTCTCTCTGATGAGAGTTTTATAAGAAGATTTTTGCCGCTATATGCTATCACATATTATATGTGATAGAGCCAGCGTCGTTAATTTTTATCTCGGGCTGCTGGTTTACCAGATATGAAGTGGGCCCTACGTAATCCTGTGGCCCATAAATAAATGTAAATATTTTCCTAAGTATTAGGTTTTTTGGGTTGATTTATAGCCAGAACCGATTTTTTTATGAATCACTGTAGATGTTAATGATAAAATTGGGGCTCCGTCAACCGGTTCATCTTATTTTCATTACTGAGAATCGCAGGCATTTGGTTGTGTGGCCCATACTTTTTTGCCAATAATTCTTGAACTATTGCGTCACAAATTATTTCAATATGCAAATATGAAGTCTTTTATCCATCACTGAACGTATCTCTCGGAGTTTTCATCCTAGGATTAAGGGCCACACATCCAAATGTACATAATTAAATAGTGCGCGCCTTAACTGTAAGGTCATTCACACACCGTATGATTTCACTGGAGTCCGCAGACGCCTAGACGGTGCGATGAGATCAATGTCCAGCGAAATTGTACTTTTAAATTTTGAAATTTCCGTTTTTTATTCACAATTTGAGAAAACTGTTTTTTTCATACTAACGAACATTTTTGATTTTTTTCGGGAATATACATAGGTATACATAAACTTACGCCTTTGTCCCATTTGGGTAGGCAATGACCACAGATTACCAATTGCTACGATCCAACACACCTCTTACTTGATACATGCTCTTCGGATTTGGATACTCCTAACATGGCCTTTTCTCAGTACCTCACCAATTTGGTCTAAGAACGTTCGCCTATAGTGATAGCCCAGTTAGTAATAAGCCAGACTTTTAATCGAAAGGTTGCGGGTTCAAATCCTGGTGCGGGGCTGTATCACTAAATTCGTCTTTTCGGATTTATATACGGATTTCAAATTATCACTAGCGCAATGGTGAAGGAATACATCGATATGAAACCCGCCGTCCAAGAAAAAATCATTTTCGAAAGACGAGCGGTCCACCAACCCGCATTGGGCCAGCGTGGTGGACTATGGCCTAAATCCCCTTTGTGTTACGAAGGGAGACCCGTACCCCTCGGTGGGGACATATATGGGTAGGTAAAAAAAAAACAAGGGCGTCCTCTTCTGCCCCTTCCAACTACATTCGCATTGTACACTGGAGAGCAAAGAATCCGGGTCACTTAAAAAATTCAAAAAATCTCGGAAACTAAAAATGCTAGCTTCATTAAATAAAATGTGTTTAATAGACCATTGAATACCCCCTAAAATAAATTGTCATCATCTCCTGTAACTCCTTCTCCGATGACGCCATCAACACCTGTCATCGGCGTATGGGAGGCATTTGACGAGTAACTCACCCAATCTTAGTCCGCATTCACTTTTTTCCAAATCTGTCAGACAACTATTCATGAACAGATTGAACAGCCAAGGCGATGCTACATATTCTTGTCTCACACCTCTTTGGATACGAAACCAGTCTGTGTTAGCCCCATTTATTCTCACACAAGCACTGGAATATTTGTAAAGAGATTTCAGTGCTCGTATGAGAAAGCCGCCCTCTCCATACATGGCAAGTGTAGACCACAAATCATTCCTACCATAATCTTCGGGAATATGAAATCCAAATTCAACAATTTTTTGTGGGAAGGCTTGGAAAACATTAATCTAATTCTGTCCAGAATATCAAGTTAACCATTGCCTTTATTTCTAATTTAAAAAGACAAAAATACTTTTTCATTCTCCCTTAGGAAGAAAGTGGCACGAAAATCCCTGGCGAGGTTCGCAACGTCTGTCGATTGACAAATCAATTGGCGAACTATTCCGGTATCATATAGGAAAACTGTTTCTTGCCAGTGACTAACTCTCTTGTAGTACAGTCTGTTCCCTTTAT
The DNA here is from genome assembly GCA_949987775.1 of Aproaerema taeniolella. Classification (NCBI taxonomy): domain Eukaryota; kingdom Metazoa; phylum Arthropoda; class Insecta; order Lepidoptera; family Gelechiidae; genus Aproaerema; species Aproaerema taeniolella. Next base: position 15,052,555 of record OX465261.1, on the reverse strand, counting down.
TAAGTATGTACACATGTTTCTTGTCTGCTATTAGAATTGAACTTATCACCAGCCATGGAGCACGTAACCAGCAGATGTCCCTTTAACTTTAACTTAGGGCATGGCATGTGCTAAGCTTTCGAAGATTACTTTTATTTTTATTTTCAGGAAACATTACGAATGGCAGGGGCGTCCTACAGTATAATTATGGCATCCCACATTTGCAACTCATTTTTTTCTGGTTTCGTTTACACGATCACTGGAACATGGTATTTGAAATGGCCAAAAAATCCTATCGCACCAGCAAGCAATTTTATTTTCTTTTTATTTTTTTACATTTTACACTTTATGTCCTTGATTGCTTTAGCTATGGTCATTAGCTATTTTCCCCGGTCTAGTGAGTATTATTTAATCATTCTCTAGTTTATTTCTATTATGTGATAACTAGTTTGAGGCGTTTTTCAGCTACCAGGTTCTGAAGGTACTTCCAAAAATTACTCACTTGTCTTGAAGTCTGGCTGCTGATATCTTATAGAATATAATTATTTAAATATAAAAATAATGATCAACACTGCCAGACACTTTCCGTCAGCTGTAATTTCTGCCGGACGCTTTACAGTTCGCAAGTAAATTATGCGATTGTATCTTCGATCAAGTATAAAAAACTAGATACACAATCCACAACAAAAAAGCGTCCGCACTAAATGACCGCCCACTTGACATTTGGGTTGTCTTTACGTTCAGTAGCATTCGTGCGTTCCGAGAGTACGTATTGTAGTTCGGTCACTATTTTGTTTCATTTTGTATGGAACTGTGTATCTAGTTTTTTTATAGTTGATCGAAGGATTGTACCCACAATCTGAGCCGTGATTTTTTTATATGATGTTCAGGGAACTAAAACAATACTTTTTATAGCACCCAGACTTCAAGACAAGTGAGCAATTTTTGGAACTACCTTCAGAACCAGTAGCTGAAAATTGGCCGTCGGCCCAGGTTAGCTGGTATTCATACGTTACTAGTACATACTAACACTACTATTTCCCACACATTTCACTTCTTAGATTCTCTATACAGTGTGAGTATTTATAATGTGCACATATTAAAATGAGGGAAACTATGCTTTATTTTATCGACGGAAAAAATACTAAACAAAATCTTTAAACAAATATATTTTTTTATAGCATTTTTAAAATTCTTGTTTATTACTGTGCCCCCCGTATAAAAAAACGGTATACCTTTTAAACTAAATGATCTATCACGTTGTAAAAACTCAATAACGATAGGGAACAACAGTGTTCTCATAAAATTATAAGTGAGGGAAAACAATCGCCTCAACTGAAAATAAAAAAGATTTCTAACAGAAATCAGGTTCGTTTTTTGGTCAAGTTTTTCAAAAAATTTAAAAATTCCCAGTAATCAGACGGAGTAAACTGACAGATCGAAATGTCAATTAACGTAATAATGATACCAACTTTCACATTATACTGAAGTATTTGACTCATTCATAAATAGTTCAAAAGATGTGACTATGAATAAAATGCAAATAATTTTAGAGCATTTAAATTACCGTCAGTTAATTATCAGACATCCAGCTCGACGACCACATTGATACTGTTAGTGACAGATTTTTGATAAATAAGACTGATGATGATGACGATTCTTCCGATAGTGAATAAATTATTATAATGAAAATAATATGTTTCTTATTTATGTCCCATTTTTTGTGTTCTAGTTCCCCTTAATAGGTAGCAAAAACACACATTAGACAGATATTTTGGATTTTAGATCACTGAACTGAAATGATTAAATTGAGTAAATCATCTAAGCACAACAGTAATTGCATTTTGTAAAAAAGCGGCAACATTCGATCTGTCAGTTTACTCCGTCTGATTAAAAATCCGACTTTAGTTTTTTCATTACTTTAAGTTATTTTACACCGTATTAGCCATCTAATGGTAAAAATTCCACGTTTGTAACTCAATTACAACATTACCTATCAACTGCTGAAGAAAGGTTGCACTACTGTTTTGCAGGTAGAGAACCTTTTTTGTGAGTTATTTTTGTAAAGGCGTACGGGGTGGAGTGCGGGAAAGCAGGGTTAACTGAGGACAGTTGGCCCTGCTTCTGCAGAACTCCACTCCAACCTTGATGAAGGTCATAGATGAGGTTGACGATGGAGTTAACCAGAATTTCTATATCTATTCTAATATAATAATAATATAATAATAATATTGTAAAGAGGAAATATTTGATTGTTTGTTTGTTTGCATTGAATAGGCTGGGAAACTATTGCACCAATTTGAAAAATTCGTTCTCCATAGAACTCTACATTATCCGTGATGAACATAGGGTACATGATTTTCCCGAATTCTCACGGGAAGTAAGTCCCGAGCGGAATGCTAATAATATTATAAAGAGGAAATATTTGATTGTTTGTTTGTAAGTTTGCATTGAATAGGCTCCGAAATTACTGGACCGATTTGAAAAATGAATTTCTCGAATTCCCACGGGAACGAAGTCCTGGGCGGAAAGCAAGTTGTAAAAATAAATAGGCTAGTTGCACTTTCGCAACACTCGCAATAATCGATGTACAGTCAAGAGCAGGTCACGCTTTACACTACCAGTTTAAGCTGAGCTCTGATTTATACTGCGCGCCATACAAAGCAGGGCCGGTCCAAAGTCCAAAGTGTCAAGCTTGACGTGCTCTTGAGTGTACAGCGAGAGTTAGTGACTTGGGTTTGGTCTTAAGGCGACTACAGCACCTAAATTACGATTTTATGATGCGTAGATAAACATGATGCACGGCATTAAATCGAAGAAAAAAATAGTACGGTAATATTCAGGACATAAACTAGATAAGTAGTTTGCTGAAAACATGATTTAACACTTTTGGTTCGATAGAAAAAGCTCACAAAGTCACCTCTAAATACCAATATTGTGTATCCTTTAAGCTGTAAAAACGATAGTAAAATGCACACAGGAACTTGAATTTGCTATCAAAATGTTCGTGATTGAACACTCTCGATAAGTAGTTAACGCATTTTTCGATTTAAGCTGTTACCTTTCCATAAATCTCATTTTTTTAACTTTCGAACATGTTTTTACGCACGCACGCTTTCATAGTCCGTAAACTTCGTGTATCGACACCGTTCGCACTGCCGGCCCAGGCCTGTTGAGAGACGGAGATGGCACTATTCCTATGTGTGCTGCCTTTATCGGGTGCTGTAGTCGCCTTAAGTCTTAAGTACAATTTTGTTTCAGATCAATATTCAACATTAATTACTTTAGCAGCAATGTCTGTTATTATCGTAGTAGGTTCTAAGGCTGATAAATTAGAAGACCACAAATTTCTTTATTTTATAGCAGGACTGTGGCCAAATGTACCCGTGAAATGGTTTTGTACTGAAATGTTCGTTTTGGAAATTAGTGGTAAGTTTGCATCCTTGAAAAGTAACGAGTAGCGAAACCTAAATGCTTTCCGCTCGCGACTTTGCCTTTCCACACACTTATTCAGAACCCACAAGTAGTTACGTAGAACCAATGGTTACGAAATCAAATAACTCTAAAAAAATTTAAAAATATATAATCACGACATTAATCCTAATAATATTACCTAAAAATGCGAAAGTTTGTGGCGATGTGTATGGATGTAAGTGTGGATGTTTGTTATTTTTTCACGCTCAAACGGCTGGACTAATTTTGATGGAATTTGGTATGGAGGTAGCTGACACCCTGGACTAACACATAGGCTACATCATTTTCCCAAATTTCCATGGGAACGAAGTCCCTAGCAAAAAGCTAGTCGCTTATAACTTTGAACCCAGCGGTCAAACTTATAACAGCTCTATTTTTGCGTCGGGGGCTAAAACTCTTCTACGCAGGTACATTGCCGTTACTTATACATAAGCGTGGTATATAGTTTACTGACGTTCCTATAGGCCAGTATTTCTCAAAGTGGGTTGAACCCCTAAAGGTACGTCAGTGGCAAGCGCATTCGACATGTGTGACGAAAGTACAGCACGTTACTTGTATTAAGTATATTATCTCTGACGTTATTGAAATCTGCAGGCCGATTCCACAAAAAAAAACTATACTGAACTACAATTCTGCGTGACGTCTCTCAAATTGAACAACCCATAGCATAGACATAGAAAAAATAAGTTAAATACCACTAGACTGGCTGTTGTCAAATCAAAAACGAGACCATTTGATTTTCGCCATTTTGGCGCTGTAGGCGGCAGCGGCAGAAAACCGAACTTACACTTTATTGACGGTCCATTAATGGACCTCAAAAGTTTTTTTCCCGCTAACTCCCGTTCCCGTGGGAATTTTGCAATATCCTGTTCCAACTAAGCTTTAAGTTTACTAAGGTACATGCATGCCAAATTTCAAGCGTCTAACTTAAGCGGTTAAGATTTTTCATACAAAAGGATTTTCCCGCTAATTCCCGTTCCCGTGGGAATTTCAGGAATTCCTTTCTTAATGCACCTCTACGGTACCTAAGCTACGTCCCTTCCAAATTTCAAGTGCCTACGTTTAGCCGTTTAGGCTGTGCGTTGATATGTCAGTCAGTCAGTCAGTCAGTCAGTCAGTTTCTCCTTTTATGTCAGTGACCCATAGTCATTGATATTTTTGAAATTGTTGTTTTTGATTATCTTAAACCACCGTTGTCTCTATTTCACACGTCGTCGCTTAACTGTGTTGTAGCAGTTGTTCAGTGGAATCGGCCTTCCACACTTTATAAATTTTTACAGGTATCGGTGTATCAATCAAGAACATGTTCAAGTCAGAATCTGATACTTTTTCAGTATTTCTCGTCTACTTTATGCTAATTGTTCAATCAATTATGTATTACTTTATTGCCCTTTATCTAAGAAAAGTGATGCCAGGGAAATACGGTATCAAAAAACCGTGGTGTTTTTGTCTAAAGGTAAGTAGAGGCTTTCACAATAACTCTGCAATGAAGTGACGACCTAGTTTATCAAACGTTTTATAGGGCAACTAGCTGATGCCCCCAACTTCGTTTGCGTGTTAATTTTTTCTTTTGAACAGATTACACTTTATTGACGGTCCATTAATGGACCTCAAAAGTTTCTTTTCCCGCTAACTCCCGTTCCCGTGGGAATTTTGCAATATCCTGTTCCAACTAAGCTTTAAGTTTACTAAGGTACCTGCATGTGAAATTTCAAGCGTCTAACTTAAGCGTTTTAGATTTTTCATACAAAAGGATTTTCCTGCTAATTCCCGTTCCCGTGGGAATTTCGGGAATTCCTTTCTTAGAACACCTTTACGGTACCTAAGCTACGTCCCTTCCAAATTTCAAGTGCCTACGTTTAGCCGTTTAGGCTGTGCGTTGATATGTCAGTCAGTCAGTCAGTCAGTTTATCCTTTTATATATTTAGAATAATACTGATTTAAGTTGACTTTGACGATTTGATACTTTTATTGAGATTTGAGATTTGGTACTGATACATTAAGATTACGAACTTTGGTGTACTTAGAAAAGTACACCAAAGTTCGTTATCTTAAAATTAAGCAGTCGTCTAGTTTCTAGATCCAAATTGCCTAGGTACCTCAACTGCCTTTGAACTTAAAACATGTATATGTCGCCGGAAATTAATAAGAATCGTAAGTTGATCAATTTTCGAGGTAGTTTATTAACTTTCGGCAAATCATACACGGCAGTTGAAATGTATTATTGAACGCAATAAGTTTCAGCTAATTGATCAACTTACGCTGCCTGGCTGTAAGTTTATCAATTAACGATTTTGCCACATGTCAAATCATACAAGAATGGACCAATCGCTGCTCAGTGTAAATTTTTACGTTAAACTGACATCCGTAATATAATACACTGTTCTCATTCGATGCGACAACCTAAGAGGCAACCACAGTAGAGTCGTTTCTGGCGTTGAGGGTCGCAGTTCTAACCTAACCCAACCAAACCTAAACGGGTTGGTTGGGTTCGGCTACTAACAAACCTACTTGTCGCAGTTCTAAGTGAGACATTTAACCAATCACCGAACACCTCGAGTTTTCAACCAATCAGCGTACACATCGCGTTCGCCGGATAATTTTACCGCGAGACGCCGTAAATTGATCAATTACCGGAAATGTATACTTTAAATAATACATTTCAACTGCCGTTTATGATTTTCCGATAGTTGATAAACTACCTCGAAAGTTGATCAACTAAAGATTCTTAATATTTTCCGGTGACATATACAATGTGTTATAACTATTAGGTAACATAGAATAAGACATACCTGCTAACTCTATCTATATGGAATTCTATAATTATCCCAAAATAAATGATTTGAATTGAATTGAATTATAATTTTAATCAGTTAATTGAACTACTGAGAACAGAGGAAAATGAATTTTGTAATTTATGTAATTTAATATTCATATCACCTATAATAAACAAGCCGTTCTCTCATTATTTCATTTACATAATGAATGAAACGGTTTCGGTTTTTAAGCTTTTGAGATTAACTAACTTAATGTTTGTTTTTTTTTATAAAGATATAAGCATCCACAGACTTGATGTCCGTGCCCTTCTCTAGATTAAGTGTTTTCTTGTTAATACTTGCTTTATCTTTTAAAAATATTTTACTATACTTTTCATAGTAGTTTACAGTTGCTAAAAGCTATAATAAAAATATATATTTATATATATGTATTTATCTAAACCAGTAATGGTTCCCCGTTGTTGCATCCAGACCTCAAGGCATCCATGACGGCTCTGTCTCGACTTTTGATCGCCATTTTGAGGTTGTAATTTACTACTTTTTCCCTGCCTGCCGCCTCTGCTTCTTTGATGAATCTGCCTATCGCATCGTTACCATCATCCGCATAATATTTGCAACTGTTGGTATGGCAACCACAGAATGAGGGATACTGTCGTGTAGCTCCTGACTGGTCGTTGTTGTGCGCACAATCACCACCTTTTCATACGTCAATCCCTGACCCTCGTGTATGGTGAGGGTGCGTGACCCGGTACCAGATCCGTATCCCTCGTCTTGTAGGGATCTCTTTTCTTCCTGTGTATGCAAAAGGTACAGGGTTTCGGACTGGATTCGATCGATTGGGGCATCCGTATACCTTTCAAGTTTTAAGGAGTGCGCACGAAGTTTCGACGAGTAAATGTTTTATTTGACGGATTGTCCTTACGCTCACACCTAAAGTAGTAATTAATTGTTGTTTTGGTCAAGGAAGGGTCATAAAATAACAAAATCATGTTTATGTTCTTTATTTTTTATTGTAAACATACACATACGTATAAATTACAAAATAGAAAGGACATGTACTCCGGCGAGCTTAACTCAGGCAATGAGTTTTCTTCCAGCTAACCTATGTGAGAGGAAGAAGCAGTTGAAGTGGGCAAGGGTGATGTTATGTTGATTATCTCACCAGTCATTGAACAAAGTTTCTCGATATAAGTCGCCTCTGTACTAATTTTCAACTTACCTACTATTATACTGTACATAATTAGTATTTCGGAGGGCTGCTGATAAATCACCTTGAAAAAATAAAATAAAATGTTAATCTACAATGTGTTGTAATAATTTCAACATAAATTAATGCAAACTAATAAAAATAATAAAAAGTATCAGGAGTTTAAGGCAGACTTACTCATAGCGGTTAGAACTTCATGTAAACATTGCTCCTTTTGCTCACGAACAGACTCCAACTCCTCCTTTATATTTTGGAAATTCATTATCATCTTGTGTATAAGTTGTCGAACGCCACTTTTAATTTTAATAGTTTTACCCATCGTGAAAACAGAATTTTCAAAATAACCGCAACAAAATATCCACAACAAACTGAAATGACAATTTTGACTAACGTTCAAAAAGGATTACCACATTTAGATTTTAATGGATTACCAGTTAAAAACCTACGCAGAGTTATTGTGGGACGATTCTACGTTTGTCTTTATACTCATACGCCTCGGCCACGACGAATAACTAAACACAGTTTAACTATTTTCGGTATAACTACAGTCAAAAGACCTACTTTTTGAAATGCCTATAGATCGTTTCATATAATATTATTTAAACTAATGAACGATATATCTAATGGACGATTCACCTACGATTTATTCATCTAAGGTTACCTAATTTACCTACGGTTTATTCAACTACAATAAATTTATTTACGGTTTGTTCAACTTCAATTAATTTTGGACGGCGGAGCGGAACTGCGACAACCGCTCGCTTAACCACAGTCGTTTCTGGCACTTTGCCGGCCACTGCCGCGGCACACTCGCTTCGATCGCTCGGCTCGTGCATTGGGGGTCGCAGTTCTAACCTAACCTAACCCAATCAACCCGTTAAGGGTTGGGCTACTAACAAACCTACTAGCCGCAGTTCCGTCAGTGTCGATAAACTGATACTGATAAACCTTACGCGAGGCGTCCATTAGGCAAGTCGTCCGTAGGCGAGTCGCCATTAGGTATTTCAGACGTGGTTGAAACATCCTTTAGGTAAAAAAACCATTAGAATAATAGTTCGATAATGCATTTAGCATTAGTATAATCAAAAATATGTAAGTTAAATAGAAGTTTAGTCGACCAATATACGCAATAAACATATGTGATTATAATACGTAACCACCACGACATTTGGCAATCTGTCTTGCAATGAGTCTTGCGACGCGGAGTGTTTTGCGACTGACGGCGTGGCACTGAAGATATTTTTTAAAGACAAGGAGTAAATCCCCTTGTTAAAAAAAATAAAGGAATCCGGCAAATTCAAAATGTCTTTATATTTGTGTTGCAAAGTTTGGACGTCCTAATACAAGCCTCTTTATATTTTATGTTATAAAAAAAACAATTTCCTTAAACATTTGTTCACTACGCCGCGCCGCGGAAAAACTTTGAAAATAAATTCGTCCGCCGTGCTCCGCTTCAAGTCATGACACCCGCGCAATGATCTAGTTAGACCTAGATCACTAGATTTGTTTCCACCGCAAGGATCTCTGCTAGCTATCACCTCGGTCGCTCAGGCATTTCTGCGCCGCTCGCCTCTCCATATGACGCACTGCGTTGATTCATGGCATGCTCTTAGAATTAAACGTAAAGGCAGAAAGTAAACGGACAGCAAGCTCTCGTTCACAAAATGTCAAAGAAATCAGGATATCAGGCACTACCGGCGGAGTAGTGAAAAATGTTAAGGGTGTGTGTGTATAACAAACAAAAACCGACTGATAGAGCGAAGTGCCTTTAATGCACTGACAAACTAAATTAGCATTATTAATTAATTTACTTCGCTCCTTGTAAAATGGTAAAAAACAAACAAATCCCTTGAAAATATTAGATATAGGTAATATAGTCAACCTAATGGCGTTTCATTAGTTCCAATTTTGGGACTATAGAGTAGAAGTAGTTGTAAATATTCCCAATAAATTCCCAGTCAGGTTAAATATTTGTGTGAAAAGCCGATATTTGTTCTCGGATCATGTGTGTTCGTATCTGTCTTTGTATGTTTCAAGGGACCTACGATACAAGGGAAAACCTTAATGTGGGTCTTTGAGTGTGTAGCATCTCCTTTTTTTTAACTTTTAACTAACTGTACTTATAACGGTAATTTATAAAATTTTAGAGGAAGAAGTCTGAAGTGCTGATAGAAGACGATCAAGAGAAGCCGCAAGTTGATACTCAATACTTCGAAGAGCCTGGCGCCAACGTAGAAGTCGGCATCAGACTTCAAAATGTTACGAAGGTAGATAGATTTTTTTTTTAAATTAGTCTTTCCGGCAAAGGAGCATGGGCCTCCATTCGAAGCAGATTAGGACAAAGTCCACCACGCTGTCCGAATGAAGACCGAGGCTTGTGGAAGGGGTACAGTAATGTGTCCTTAAAGTACCTAATGTATCCTGACGATGACACACTGACTGACACGACGTACCATAGGCAGGTGAGAATCGCGGCCCTGTGCATTCCGATTGGTTAGAACTCGAGGACACGCAGTGGGGGGCTATGCAGCACATTATCAAGGGGCTTCCCAATAAAGCGCCGGGTCTAAACGGAATTAAAGCGAGGATTGTTTGCACTGATTGAAAAGTTTTCGAGTATGAGAAAGTGCTCGAGGGAGGGAAATTTGGAAGGTAGAAAGGCTGACAGTGCGGCCCAAGGGGAGAATGGGAAAGAGGACACCGATCCCAAGGCGTATCAACCGGTTACGCTACTTCCATTATTAGGGATAGTGTCGGAGTGTGACATTATTCACATCACTCTGGGGCTTTCTTCTAGAATCTCTGGCAGGCCTGCCAGCACAGGTTTGTAAAGGGTCGTTCGACAATTACAGCACTAAATGCCGTACTATCGTTGATGCGTAGCACGGAGGTAAAGTATGTCCAGGCGATTAAAGTCACTCCATATAAAAATCCATTTTGTTATTCATAGTGTGGAAAACATTACAATAATCCTAGGGACTTTTGAATGCTACGTTTTTGAATGCGACATTCCCTTATATCGTACGTCCCTTTGGATAGATAAAGGGTGTAATAAAGACACGCTTCCAGAAACAAAGACATCTTTTAATTAATGATTCCCAATACAACAAAATTTAAAATACCTTTATCGTATTTTTTTATTTTAAGGGAAACGTTACACCATGTATAGTATAACCATGTACTATTATACATGGTGTAACGTTTACCTTACACCATGTATAATAGTAGATCACATACAGAACCAGACTAAGTGTATTGACAGGTGTATGGTGCAAACCGCGTGTTGAACAACGTATCTTTCGACGTGTACCGCGGCGAGATCACAGTGCTGCTGGGACACAACGGCGCCGGGAAGACTACCCTCATGTCCATTATTACTGGTCAGTGGTTAATATAGACATAGGTGTAACAAGACAAATTATTTAATCTGCAGGTCAATTCCACTAAAACAATGCAGCTGTAAAGGCCCCTAGCAGACGGCGTATATTAAACGCGCCGACGACGCGCATTTCAGGAACGCGCGTTTTCAGCGCCATAAATGCCGATTTTTGTGTTTTTATAGATTTAAACGCGCTTGAAACGCGCTTGTGAAGCGCGTTCGAAACTCCGTTTGTATCACTGTATCTGCGCGTGTACGCGCAGTAAACGCGCGTTTCACGATCGCCCCGTTTGCTTAGGTTACAAGGTTGAGTTCCAATCGCCAGGGGCCTAATGCTGCGCAAAATTGAGTAACTCGTTTACATTGTTAAGGCTTGGAATGAAATGTGAAAACCGGCGTGACAGGTGGATCACTACCGTTACAAACATCGACATGACTCATAACAGCAAAAGGGCATGGAACACGATCCGAAAATTAACCGATGATCCACCTGCGCCTTCACCGCCGAACAAAGTCTCAGCCAATCAGATAGCCCAACAGCTTTTGCTCAATGGCAAACCCTCTAGCCGGTTACCAAGAGTATCTAAGTTAGACAGACCCACAAACACTCCTGGTCACCTTAGTAAACCATTCAACCTCGTAGACATTATCACGGGTATAGGATCCTTGAAGACCGGTAAAGCCTCAGGAGTTGATGATATCTCTGTGGAGCCAATCAAACATCTGGGCCCAGCTGCAGTATCGTGGTTGTTGCAAATGTTCAACAAGTGTCTGGAATCTGCCTTAATACCCCGAGTATGGAGAAAATCGAAGGTCATAGCTATACCAAAGCCAGGAAAATCAGTGGACAACCCCAAAAATTTCCGGCCTATCTCGCTTCTGTGCCACACATATAAATTATTTGAGCGGTTGTTGCTGTCACGCCTCACGAGCTTTATTGACCCGAAATTGATCCCAGAACAAGCAGGTTTCAGACCAGCTAAGTCTTGCTGCAGCCAGGTGCTGAAGCTTACGCAACACATTGAGGATGGTTTCGAGACGGGCAAGGTAACTGGTACTGTATTTGTTGACTTATCGTCGGCATATGATACCGTCAATCTGAGGCGGCTGCTGTGGAAGATAGACACTATGTCCGGTGACCACCACTTTGTTCAGGTGATCCGAGAGTTACTTCACAACCGCCGCTTTCAGGTGTGCCTTCTGACGGATAAAAGTATAAAAGTCAAGGCAGTGTACTGGCTCCAATACTTTTTAACATCTACACCAACGACCAGCCGTCCAGCCCAAACACCTCCCGCTTTATATACGCAGATGATCTAGCTCTGACTTCCCAAGCGACCAGTTTCGAAGAGGTTGAGTCTAACCTAACAGTAGCGCTGAACAAATTGAGTTGCTACTACACAGAAAACTCCCTTAAGAAAAACCCATCTAAAACTGAGTCTTGTGCATTCCACGTTCGTAACGCACAAGCGGGTCGGAAGCTGAACATCACGTGGTGCGGAGTGCCCATTGCTCATAGTAACCAACCTAAATACCTCGGCGTGGTACTAGATAGGTCACTCACATACCGAAAGAACTGTGAGAGTGTGAAAAGGAAGGTGCACACTAGAAATAACCTTGTGCGGCGACTCACGTCTACAAAATGGGAAGCTTCGCCACAAGTTTTACGGACAACTGGCTTATCCCTCGCCTTCTCGGCTGGCAAATTTGTATGCCCGGTATGGGACCGCTCTGCTCATGCAAAGCTTGTGGACATAGCCCTAAATGAAACTTGCCGGATCATCACTTTTTGTTTGAAGCCGACACCGGTCAAGTTGCTGTTCCCACTGGCTGGTATAGCGCCCCCAGATGTCCATAGAGCTGTGGCCGGCTCCCATGAAAGGTTGAAAATGGATGACGACGCACGACACCCACTGAGTGGCCATACACTGGTGCCACAAAGGCTTAAGAGCCGAAAAAGTTTTGTAAAGTGCGTCAAACCACTGACCACCGAGCCTTTGGCGAGAACGGGCTGCCCTCCCAATCCCCTTTGTTCCGCCCATTGAAAGTCTCCCACCTGGACACAGGTTGTCATGGCCGGTCTGAAAATCATTAAATAGACTTCGGACACAGACTGGCCGTAGCAAGGACAGCATGTTCTGGTGGGGATTTACTGGAGACGCGGACTTAGGTTGTTTGTGTGGAGAGGTGCAAACTATGGCCCACCTAACATAATGCGGTGCGTGCCCTACCACCTGCACTCAAAAAGATCTAATGGACGCTACTCCATCCGCCGTCCAGGTGGCTACGTTCTGGGCCACAACATTATAACGACTACTTGCCATCGATTCGCTAAGAAGAAGAATGAAATGGTGACATTTTATTGATAATATTATAATCCTACTTATCCTCTTCTACTTCTTACTAAAATTTTAAATGCTAAATTTGTAAGAATGGATCGATGGATGATTCTTACTCTTTCATGTACCTAAAAGTCAAAAGAACGTAAAATGAATTGTCATTTGTACCTAATCCAGAGTTGGGTTGGTTTGTATGTTGACGGTGATTCAAAGTCAAAGATAGCTTTATTTCATGGAACATTCAAGATGTTTCTTTAAAAAAGACAAAGTTCTGAATTATATTCGCATTTTCAACACTGTAACTATTCGCAAACATGCGGTCTTCCCAAGATAAGAATTAGCAAGAAACTCCGAGGATTACTTAGGTACTCTTTTAAATTCAGTTATACAAATTTCCTTATTTTCAAATTTTTATTGATTTCATATCCTAATGACTCTGGAGCTGATTTCTAATGGGTGGCTTTTAATTAGTAAGCGACATTTTTTTCAGTCCACAAAACTGAAAAAAATGTCGAAATATGATAAAAAAGTTTAAGTCTCTCCATACAATAGGGAATATGCATGATTTTTTTTATATATAAAAAATTAATCCTCATTCATGTAATAAACAGTTTATTAAAACTATTTTTCGAATAACTATGAAATTAAAAAAGATATAAATTTAACACGGAGTTTGTATGGACGTAGTGACATGTGACGTCACAGTCCATGTCTGGTCTCTCTATCTAATCGGTGCGTAATTAATAGTTTTAAATGCATATATCGGCCGTACTTCTTGGCTGATTTTAATTTAAATTTCACTTTTTGTCATCTCAACTACGGTATTTTCATATTTTGTTAATCAATGCGATAAAAAAAATTCATGCATATTCCCTATTTGTGTGAGCAGCTGCTATGCCTTTGTTTGGAAATTGTTTTTTTTTTTTATAGAATTTCACGTCACCCCTAAAGTTTCGCTGACTAATTTATAGTCACCCATTATATTCTGTAGTTTACAAATATATATTTTTTTTATTATTATAAGATAGGTTACTCTTGACCTCAATCTTGACCATAAGGTCAAAGATGAGGTCGACGATGGAGCAAGTTAACCCAGAAAATGCCTATAAAGGCACTGGTACTCCCACGCACAGACGGAACACAGCAAGCTGTTTGGCGTCGGACTTCGGTAGGAGGGTGGTCGCGAACCAGACGGCCCTTTACAGAGTCTACCACACCGCATGAGACCATAGGACGACACCTCAGATTCAGAAAAAAAATAAAGTGCCGTTGCCTGGGATGGATTACTAGGAGGCAGGTCTCATTTGTGTTTCCTTAGTCGCCTCTTACAACACCCACGGAAAGAGATAGGGTGGTGTTATTCACCACACGGTTAAATTCACCACACGGTGAAATAAATGATCACATTACTATTTTCTGTACCAGGTATGAGAAGAATGACATCTGGACAGGTGTATGTAAATGGACATAATATAGTGACAGACCAGCGTGCCCTGAAACAGAACATTGGGTTCTGTACACAACATAATTTTTTCTTTCAAGAATTAAGTGTTAAGGACCACATAATGTTCTTCTCGATGGTAAGTCTTCATTGGGTGTCTTTAATTTATATAAAGAAATTTAAAGATGTGAATCAAAACTTCATCATCATCATCAGCCTGTGTCAGTCCACTGCTGGACATAGGCCTCTCCTATGGCACGCCACTGAGCTCGGTCTTCAGCTCTTAATCAAAACATAACTTTTGCCAATATAAATAATAATAATAAAGATTATAAAAAAGCCTTTGACAGGATTTCACACTCATGCATGGCCCATCAAAGTATTAGAAATCTATTGGATTAGCTCAGAAATAACTGATTTTCTCAAAAACAAAATGTCACAATGGAAAACTAAGCTTCAACCATCACATCATAGTAGTAACATAACTTCAAGACGGATAAATATTAAAAGAGGCTTAATTTAGGGTGATTATCTTACCTCCACAAACATAAATGATCCCAGTCCCTCACGGCCTCGCTAAATACAATAAAACCAAATTAGGCACGTCAATTAACTAAACAGTAATTCCGATCCCTTGTGGTTCTACTTCTCCTTGAACCCTATTTCTCAATAGCCATCAGGCTGGATATAATTTCAAAACTGGTGAAATTGAATATTGTAGCAGCCCGAAATATTACGCAGAACAAGTCACTGATGATCAAGGGACGCAAGAGCAGGTAACTGACCGCCGCGCCGTCTTAAGCCAAGCCATTGTCTTATGGCCACATGTTTACACGAGAAAGTGCGCGCGCCTGAAAAAAAAGCAGTGACCTAGGAATGCGAAGAGCTCAAGCCACGCTACTGTTCCAATTAGATTGCCATCTTACTAAACGGCGACGATTTCCGCTACTATAAACAAGTATCACACCTTATTTACATGGATGATATAAAACTATACTCAATAAGTTCAACTGACATGGAAAGGGTTAATTAAACCAACAATGGAATTTAGTAACGACGTAAACATGAAATTTGAGTCAGACAAATGCAGAACTTTTCATATAGTAAAGGGGAAAATTCAGCCTGGTGACTATGAAGTAGGTGAGGTACAGTTATTAACTTCAATGAAGTCAAATGAAATAAGTAAGCAGTCGAATACCTTAGCCAAATACCTATAAAAATACTTTTGCCATTCCTATCGTTTAAAATTATAAGTGGACTAAAACAGAAATAGAAGGAATAGAAGGAAAGACAAGAACAGTTTTAACAAAACACAATAATCGAATAAACAAAATTGCAAAAAATTTGAAAATCTTCCCACAATTATATATATTGAAAATATACTTCTTTTTTTTTGCAGCTTCGAGGTAAATCTAAACAAGAATCTAAAATAGATTCAGAAAAGCTATTAGACAGTCTTAAACTGCAAAATAAGGCAACCGTTCGAGGCGCTGAGCTATCAGGAGGCATGCTCAGACGGCTTCAGCTTGCTATGGCTTTGGCTGGAGATGCTAATATCCTGATATTGGATGAGCCAACATCAGGACTCGATCTAGAGACAAGGAGAGAGCTGTGGGACATATTTCTCGTAATCAGCATTACTATATTTTTAGCAGTAATCAACGACTCGTAAACGCGAAAGGTAACACGATAGATCCTTTAAAAGCAAATGTCAATGATATCTTCTGAGTTACAAATCTAACTAAGTTATAACCATTGATATGAAATAAAACAGCTATATACCCAATCTCAAAGAAACGTCAACCAAAAACTGTCCGAGCTTTCGAACTAACTGATGGATGAGTGAGCAGGATAAAGAAACCGAACAAAATAATGAAAGAGTGAGAAAACCTATCAAAGGAATGCCCAATCGGCGTGATGGGCATTCATTTGCCGCGGACGTTTTTGAGCGCGATTAGAAGTCTAGTTGTTTTTTGTTGGTCAATATGACCTTTAAACTCTAAAATTTCAAAATATGATTCCGAAATTCATCACTCATAACTTTTGAATGGCTGAACTAATTTTGACAAAATATACATAAGAATCATCTCTATTATATCAGCTTTCAAACAATCGTGTATTTACAAAAAATATAGAAGTAGAATTTCAGTTATCTAGCAGCCGTAACACAAGCCTTGTTTTCGCTTAGATGGTGCTGAGTGCTGTGTGAGTTGTCCCCAACATTAATTATTTACAATTATTTTAATTGGGAAGCATTTTTATTTGTAGCGTAGCGAGCTCACCCAGAAGATGTCTTTTCATTCGAACTTAAAGTTCGGGATCCTTCACAATTGTACGACACCTTGACGTTGCCAAAGGTCGAACACGGCACCGGTTGAAACAGTAGACGGACATTTCTACTGTTAGCTTTTTAGCTAACGTACACGACCAATAAAACTCAAGAACACTTTCGGAGGTTGAATTTATTAACTTCACTGTACAACGGCTACAAACAGACTGACTGGCCTCTCTCGACTAACAATACAAGAAAACTATTCTATCCCTACCACCACACGCCCTACGCTGGGGCAGCCTTGCGAAACGAAAGTTAACGTCGCGTCGCTACTATGACTTTTGTATTTAAATGTCTTTTCTATTAGGATTAACTTTACAATTATTAATAAATCTAATAAAATGAATACAAAATAGCATACTGCTTACACTACAGAGCGGGCATGTTTTTGTCTGGTTCCAAAAGTCATATTTTTAAACCTGATAGATTTCTGTAAAATCACCAACATATCTTCGTGTTATAAAGTTTATTAATTTAAAAAAAATACATTTCTTATTTTAGACGCTCCGGGAAAACCGTACAGTTATTTTGTCGACACATTTCATGGAAGAAGCTGACGCTCTTGGCGATCGAGTGGTTGTCATACATTCTGGCACCGTTCGAGGTCATGCCACGCCTATGTTTCTTAAGAAAGGCGTGGGTAAGTCATTGTCGCGTTTTGTTCTATTACTTATTCAATAAAGCTAATCTGTTAGATTCCACCAAAAAAATCAGATGACATTGCATAGGCTACTATCTCACCATCATGTGGAATTTTACAGAGACCATTTATGAAAATCTGGAATTATATGGGTCCAAGGATGCTTCCCTGGGGAACCCCGTATTCTATGGATAATTCGTTGCTAACAATATTCTCGAATTTAACTCTTTGACTTCTGTTGGTAAACTATGGTAGATACACTATATATCAAATTAACAGTTGGGACCCACCAAACTAATAATGGGTCCCGATTGTTAAAATCGTTATGTTATTCAATAATATACAATAACAAAAGTCTCGACTACTGGACTTACTTGTTTTTTTTTCTTTTCAGTATTATACTACGCAGTCGGGTTTTTTATTTTTAAATTAATTTATTTATTTCCTTAGAAACCTGAATAATTAAGTTATCCAAAAATTATAAAAACTCAGCATCGGCAGCTTTCGGTAACAACGAAACCTTTGAAAATTTAAAAGATAAAAAAATTCAGGAATGTAATGCAATCAAATATACATCTTGGCCACGATTTTCGCTAAAACCATTTATGAGATTGTTTATACCGTTCTGTCCCATAGTACGCCGTCCCAAGCCAAGTCTTTAACTTACGGCCACAATATGTTTACACGAGAAAGTGCGCGCGCCTGAAAAACAAAGGAGTGACCACTAGGAATGTGAGGAGCCCAAGCCACGCTACGAGAGAAGCGTCACCGCGTCGTCACGTAGGCACCCACGCCAACACGTGTATATAAGGGCGCCTCGTGTTTTGCAGTCGCTAAGCTCGCCCAGTCCCTTTCCCTCTTTAATGAAAACCCATATTGGATTTAAAACCCTGAAAAGAACAGAATCAAACCCAGATCCCTAAGGTTAGGCTACTTCGATGCCGATGGAATGTCGAAACAACGACAGGAAATCGCGCATTTTATCAGCACCCATCAACTGGATGTTCTCCTCATCCAAGAAGCCTTCCTTAAACCACAAGAGACCCCAAAATTGCGAACTATATCGAAGTTCGTAATGATCGGCTCTCTGCTGAGGGAGGTACACTCATTTACTTCAAAAGGTCACTGTACTGCATACCTTTGGACCCCCCCGATCTAGAATACATTGAAGCCTCAGTCTGTCGGCTAGACATGATAGACCATCAGCCCATCACCCTCGTGTCGGCATACCTGTCATTACGGGCAATAAGGTCAGATTCTTGACTCGTAAAGACACTCACGCACTCTTTGATTTAGGTGGATCTGTCATTGTGGCGGGTGACCTAAATGCTAGTAGTTACGAATCAACGAGTCAACACCTGCCCTCGAAGTACGTGCCTTGTTGACGGTGAAGAACGCCGCCGTCCGCGCTTACGACTCCTACCACACCTGGCCACCAGGCAACTGTCCAGAAAGCTTAAGTCTAACACCGTCTCCACGACGCCCCCCTCAACCGTTCGAACCTTGACCCAGTCCACCTTGCCCACGTGAACGAGGAGGTCTAGCGCCAAACCTCGCTACGACCATCCGATCCTCCTCTTGCCCCCGCGACCCTCGATGAGCTCGCGGGTATTGTCAAAAACCTTCACCCCCGTAAAGCCCCAGGCTCAGACGGCATCACGAATAAAGTGGTTAAACACTTCCCCGCCTAGTTCATTCTCTTACTCACCGCTATTTTCAACGCGGCCATGAGTAATTGCATCTTTCCGCAGACCTGGAAAGAAGCCATCGTCATAGGTGTTCCCAAGCCCAGGAAACCTAAGTCTGAGCCTACCAGTTACCGCCCTATAAGCCTCCTCAATACAATGGGGAAAATATATGAGCAACTCCTTTACATCCGACTCAGAGACTATGCAGAGTCCAAGAGTCTCATTCCGAACGAGCAGTTTGGCTTTCGAGCCAAACACTTATGCGTTCAGCAAGTGCATCGCCTCGTCGAGCACATACTCGAACGTGCCAATAGGCGTCACAAAACGGGGACACTGTTCTTCGATTTAGCGAAAGCCTTCGACAAGGGCTGGCATAACGGCTTGTTATACAAGCTCTACTCCGCCGGAGTGCCAGACCGTCTCGTGCTCATCATACGAGACTTTCTTTCTTGTCGAAGCTTTCGTTACCGCATCGAGGGGTGTCTCTCGTCCTCCCACCCTTTTAGAGCCGGAGTTCCGCAGGGCTCTGTCCTCTCTCCTCTCCTATACACCCTTTTTACGAGCGACTTTCCTAAGTTTGAGTACTCACCTCAAACGGCTCTATTCGCGGACGACACAGCTGTGTACTGTTCGTCTCTCAGCCTCCACCCAAGAGTCCGAATCCTGCAGCGCGCATCCGATACTATCCGTGAGTGGTTCAGGAAATGACGTATTGAGGTAAACCCTACTAAGAGTGCTGCGGTGCTCTTTGGTAGGCAACAACCCATCCCTTGGGAAAGGAAAGCCCGCTACTTGGGCGTCACCCTGGACGAGGCAATCACGTTTGGTCCCCACATAAAAACAGTGCGGGGCAGAGCAGCGTTCGCGCTCGGCCGCCTTCACTGTCTCCTCAACAAGCATAGTAAATTGCCCCTTAGGAATAAGGTGAGAATTTAGACAGCTTGTATACTATCATGACATATGCTAGCGCTGTCTTCGCACCCGCGGCACCTTGTCCCATTCATACCCTACAAATCGTCCAAAACAAGTTCATGCGCAAAGCTACCGGTTCCCCGTGGTTTTTGCGCGATGAAAACTTGCACATAGACTTAGGACTACCGACTATCTCGCAGTACTTTAAGCAATGCTCCACCCATTTCTTTGATTCTACCCCGCACCACCCCAATCCACTGGTGGTGGCTGCGGCCACCTATGACCCCGTACTCAACAACCCTTGCAAACGCAACAATCCTCAACAATCCGGACGATCCCATCACCCTTGCTTTACAGGCCGACCAACAACGCGCAGAGTCCCGTACACCACACAGACCGCGGTTCCGTCGTCGCCGGCAAGGACCTTCGTCGCGTATACCCCATCATCTCCGCCCCGATTCGCGGTACCGGTACGTAACCGGCCGCTTCTCTCCACAAACGTATGTCCGACTCCCCTCTCCCAGTAACGCCCTAAGCCGAGGTTTGAGCACCAGAGGGGGCGCCCTTAGGCCTGTTACTAAAAATTTTTGGGCTGAGAGCCATCTGCGCTCGCCACTTGCTCGGTGAAGCTCTAAAGGCCGTCAGCGGCCAACAGTGTAGTCATTTAGGAAAAAAAAAACCCACGAATACAGAGCTATAGAACGTATCAGGAGAGTCACTCTTAGGGAACCATCCAGCACTCTGGCTACAGAACGTATCAGGAGCTCCGTCCTCCTGTATAAATCGACCCATAGCATGTCGCTGTAAGGACCCAAGTGAGTGGCAACCTTGGCTGCAGAACGTATCAGGAGCTCCGTCCTCCTGTGTAAATCGACCACAGCATAACCGCCAACTGGAGTCTGAGCCTTCGCTTGGGGTATAGAACGTATCAGGAGCACCGTCCTCCTGTTTAAATCGACCATGCCCTTGCGTAAGTGAAGTTACGTTCGAACCGCAAATCTTTACCCGCTAAAGTGTGTCAAGTTAAAGACAATGCCTAAAGACAATCAGTGAACTAAGACATTAAGTAAATAGCTAAGTTAACTTTTGTGAAATTAACTGTATAAGACTATTCTGGAAGTTTCAATAAAGAATTTGTGTGAAGAAAAGTTGTTGTTGCTCGCTACTCCCATTAGCCAGGCCCGAACCCATAAGATCCAATTGGAACCCTCAATTCCAGTTGTACCAGCAGTTGTCGAAGTCAGCTAGTCGGAACACCCCAACGTTCCAATTAGACTGCCGTCTCACCTAACGGCAACGACTTCCGCACTACAGTAGGGATTTGTTAATTATTGCAGAATCCTCGAATAATACTGATTAAAATTAACGATTAAAAGTGTTACTTTTCTCTGGAACAGGGACAGGTTATCGACTTACCCTTACAACAGAGGGTAGCCCAAAACAGGAAGAGATCACATCGATAATCACAAAGTTTGTACCCGATGCCTCTTTTAAAGAGAAGACATACAACTCCTTATCTTTCAGTCTGCCTTCTTCAAATAGCAGTAGTTTTTCGAGTCTCTTTACATATTTGGAAAAACAGAAGGCAGAACTCGAAATTGCCAGTATAGGGCTTGGAGTGTCTACGCTTGAGGAAGTGTTTGTAAAGTAAGTTTTTATTTCATTTTAAATAAACGTATTTGGATAAATTTCAGATCATCTGCGTCGTTAACTCGTTAATTAAATTATCTTTTTATAAAAAATAAAAGCGAAAAATAAAAACGTAACATGAAGTGTGCTACGTACATTCTGATCTGTTTGAAATCGATGCGAAGGCGGATGTACATTGTACGTATTTGATTTGGCACCGACTTCAAACAGATCAGTAGTTTGACTTCACATAGCATTAAGACTACGCTTACAAAGACAGAACACTTAATGCTACGTTTTTATTCGCGTTTTGTAGTCGGTTTTTTTTTATTAAAAAGTTAATTAATTTTTCATTTTTTAGTGTATATAATAGAAAATATAGGTAATCATAATGTGAGAAACAATGTAAGTGCCTATTAAATTTGAGGGTTTTCCTAGATTTCCCTGGGATTCCATCATCAGATTCTGACCTAGTTACAATGGACGAAGGGATGGGACCAACTCTGGGGTATACTCTTTCGAACAGAAAAATAATATTGAGAATCGGTCCATAAATGGCGGAGAAATCGGTGAACATAGATTTAAAAAAAAAGATTCATGCAGTAGAACATAGAACCTCCTCCTTTTTTGAAGTCTGTTAAAAAATGCTCGTTGCTGGCACTTCAAAAAACGCGCGTCGTCTACGCGTTAAAAATATGCCGTATAGATCTTTAGTATACACTCTTACTATGCACTTTAATATTTTCTGGGCTAGGCTACGTACTTGCATCATTGCGAATAGGCACAGAGTTAAAAATACTAATGTACGAGTAATTTTATACTTTGACATATTTTAAGTAAAATCCTGACTGTTCTATGAAATAAAGCTACAGGGTGAAATTGAAAACATTCGACAAACTTTGAGGGAGGATTACGAACAACTTTTTCTATGAGACCAACCAACTTTCCTACTAAATAATTCCACGTCAAAAACGTAAGAGTCACCGACTTCAATCCCAAAAAGACAATTTTTTCGAGAGTTTCCCTAAATTTCTTCAGGATTCCACCATCAGATCCTGGTTTCCTTACCATGGGACCACCCTTGGGATACTCCCTTTCCAGCAAAAAAAGAATAATCAAAATCGGTTCATAAACGTCGAAGTTATCCGCGGACATACATAAAAAAAAATATATACGGTCGAATTGAGAAACCTCCTCCTTTTTTGAAGTCGGTTAAAAATTAAAATCTGCTGTTCCATACAAAAGTCCAATACCTAGTCAACCAAAATGTATGGAACAACTGATTTTTATTTTTAGTAGGAAAGTTGGTCCCATAGAAAAAGTTGTTCGTAATCATGGGTAGATTCATCCCTCAAAGTTTGTCGAATGTTTTCAATTTCAGCCTGTATTTTTTACTTTGACTTTGGCTAGGTGCATCGTGATTATTTTTGCACACTGGTATTGTAATGGATTCTCCAGCATAAATAACAGTCTATTTTCACAAGCAGTTCATCTGTGACAGATATGACAGTCACTGAAAAACAGTATACTCTCTTAAATAACGTAAAAAAATACTACAATTGGCATTTTTAATTCTAGTTTTTAAAATAAAACACTAAAACCATTTCACTCAAAGTTATGCACAAATCAACAAGATTACCTTATCCTTTCTATCTAATAAATTAACTAACTCTATGAAACTAAACTTTCAATCTTCTTCTTACCAGCCCATATACGTCCCCACCGAGGGGCACGCGGGCCTCCCTTCGAAACACGAAGGGGATTTAGTCCATAGTCCAACCACGCTGGCCCAATGCGGGTGGTCCACGCTCGTCTTTCGAAAATTATTTTTTTTGGACGGGCGGGTTTCATCACGATGTTTTCCTTCACCGTTGAGCAAGTGTTAATTAGAAATCGTACATAAATCCGAAAAGACGAATTTAGTGGTAGGTACAGGCCCGCACTAGGATTTGAACTCGCGACCTTCGGATTACAAGTCTGGCTCCTTAGAATGACTATAATTTAATCTGACCTTTGTCATTGGTTTAACTTAAGTTTCATCTAATGTAAATCCTTACTAATATTATACATGCGAAAGTAACTCTGTCTGTCTGTCTGTCTTTCACGCCTAAACTACTGAACCGATTTTGATGGAATTTGGTTGAGGGATAGATTAGAGCCTAGGAAAGGACATAGGCTACATTTTATCCCACAGTTGGGCACGATATAACATAACCTCCAAGCGGGCGGTGCCGCGAGCGGAAAGCTCCCCCAGAGAGGCCAGGCCACCAGGATCCCATCTGGCGATCGGTTTGAGAATTGTACTACCCCGTATCTTTCTTGCCATCTTGCGACTGGTTATGAATATCACCACCTCATATCTTTCCGTGGGGTGAAAGTAATTGATCACTATATCGCTCTTTAATCTCGAGTGATTTAGTGCTTTATAATAAATCTACGAGGGAGTTATATGAAGTTATCACCTTTAAAAAGAATAAAATAAAATATTTGTAACAAAAAATTGACCCACCTTCAAAAAGGGTGAAATATTTTTTTAAAGCTATGTTCACGGATAAGTAGATTACGGGTAAAACAGTAAATAGGTGGTGAATTCATAGCGGAATATGGTAAATAGAGAGGAATGTTTTTTTTGACGTCGGCACCGATTTGAACAGGACCTAGTTTAATGAAATAAATACCTATTCACACAAGCTTTTTTTGGCAGTAAAAAACTAAGACAGTTGTGCCATGCGAGTGATTGTTCGGCGCCGACGTTAAAAAAAAATTCCTCTCTATTTACCATATTCCGCTATGAATTCACCTATTTGCTGTTTTACCCGTAACCACTACTTACTCGTGAACATAGTTTTAAAAAATTATTTCACCCTTTTTGAAGGCGGGTCAATTTTTTGTTAAACATATTTTATTCTACTACTTTAGTTACTTAGTTTAAAAGTTGTTGTGTATTGATATCGGTAACGCTGCGCGCTGCAAACGGTCGCGGCAAGCGGACGTAAGTCGACAGATTCGCACGCGGGCCGGAGGTGTAAAATACCAAAAAATTTAGTTTTTTTTTGTCGTCAGGTTGTGCAGTGACGTCACAACTTCACTCGATGATGATAAAGGCGATGAGGAAATAAGTAAGTTTTTTCTTCTTCTTCCTAGCGCACAAATCTGGATAAGACCACTAACATACTTATGCATACACTTGACCATGATCCAAGGATTGGCAGGTGAAGTCATTACAGTGAAGCGACTGCCATCTGACCTCTGTGACCCTGCTAACAGGGGAACCTGACCAGATTGGATCATGGTTACACATTCAGTCTCCTGAGTGTGTAGGTTTCCTCAGGATGTTTTCCCTCACCGTAAGAGCATCGGTTAGTGTCCAACTAATGTACATATCTCAGAAAATGAGTCATTGGTACATAGCGGCACTGGGGATTGAACTCGGTACCTCTCTCTTACGAGTCCGACTCACTAGCCGTTAGACCACCGACGCTCTCAAAATTAAAAATCCTGCTTAAAATGCAAGCTGAAGTTCCTTATGCATGCACGTAATATCTTCGCTACTTGGTTTTAGAGAAGTTTCTTTTATTGTGATCAACTATAAAAAACTAGATACACAGTTCCATACAAAATGAAACAAAATAGTGACTACAATACATACATTCTCTTGGAACATCCGAATGCTGCTGAACGAAAAGACAACCCAAAAGTGCGATGGATTTTTTTTTCTCGTCGATATCATCGAATGAGATGTCATAGGATAGTTTTTTAAAAGATAGAAGATTCAGCCTTTAATAATTTTTTTACTATAATTTAATTTAATCTTAATTTGTTATACAATTTTACAGTTAATTTCACTGTTTTTGTAAAAGGAAAAGTTGGGAAGTTAGTTTCTTATCAGCACTGTGTTGATTTTTAACGATAGGACAGTTTTGAAATTAAATAATTAGTCCCCTCAACGAATGACCCAAAAGGAGGTGGGTGTAGAGTGCGTGAGCTGGATCGACAAGCGATTTCTTTGGAAAACTGTCCAGGGTGCTTAGTGAGTAAACATACTAATCAACATACATATTATGTTTTTCCAAGGTTAGTTTTGTTTCAGTTAACCTACCAGAGAAAAAAATAAGGGGCAAATACTTGCGCAGACGTCAATTTTGGGTGTTGTTTCGACGACAATTGGCATTTTATAGAAATAAAATAATTAACACTGTTATATTGGTAAGTGTATCATGATCAGAGTTTTATCTTATTGGTCGACTAGCTTTCCACCCGGGACTTCCTTTCCGTGGGAATTCGGGAAAATTATGTAGCCTATGTTCATCGGGGATAATGTAGGATTTTAATGGTGAAAGAATTTTTCAAATCGGTCCAGTAGTTTCGGAGCCTAATCAAATCTTTCCTCTTTATAATACTAGTATAGATAATTCAGATAGAATAATAAGATAAGGGGTTTAGTATGTCATTCCCGATATTTTTTTTATTATCCGTTATTCAATAATTTAGTTTGGGCTTTAGTTGTATTTACCAATCGACTGGTTTGATTACTCCGATGCTGGGTACCTACCACGATCGTTTAAAAGCATTTCTGTTTAGGATCCAACTTTGAACTGCTTCGCAATTGAAATGTTTTTTAAAAAGGTACCATGATGGCGCTGCTTTTGAACTGCTCGGTTGTCTATGGTCCATTTTAAATGTCTACATAAATTGTCGCTGGTCTGCCATTGAATCGCAACAGCGCCAAAATTGAATGGCTTTTAAGTCATCATGGTACGAATAAGCGTTGCAGACTTGTTTAGGTCCTAAATTGGATCGCGCTAAGCGATCATGGTAAACCTCCTGGACTGGGTGTGAAACCAAAACTTAAAATGTGTGAGCTGCCAACTCTATTTTTTTTTTATTATAAGATGGGTTAACTCTTGATCTCAATCTTGAACATGGAGCGAGTTAACCCAGAAAATGCCTATAAAGGCACTGGTACTGGTGCGTGGGAGTACCAGTGCAAGCAAGCAAGCTATCTAGGCATGCTTAGAATCCAGTAGGATGCAAGAGTTGTACCGTATTGTTGGCGAAAGGCTGATAACCTTTCATTCTTCACAATACCTATGTTTCATCTAATAACCCTCAAACATGGCATCATGTTAACCAGGTGATGCCCAGTCTACCCCGTCAGGGATTATAGGCGTGCGTGTATAGACTGGCCTGATAGCTTAGTCGGTAATAACTTTTCCCACAGACCACTTAGCCCGGGGGCTCAGTTGGTCCCTTTTTTATTTCTGTGCATGACTCGGCCCACACAAATCGGAAAAGTGAGCTTGTGGGCTCAATCGACCACTAACATATGCATACATACATAATTCACAGACACTTTTGCTTGTTTTGAACACTTGCGACAGTAAACTACAGCACCTTTCTATTATTATTTTTTAAATTTATCACAGACCTATATCGAGATAGACGGTAAAAGTTTACTTACCTTGCGTGTAAAAAGTATGATCCACGGTCATAGTTTTGTCCGACTTAAGTCAGTCAGCTTGAGACCTATGCTGTAAATGATAATCGATTTTAACCGGATTTAACATTATTATTTCACTTAATTATTTCCACGCATGATTGGCCAGAACATATAGCCAATGAACCCAGCTACTTGGCCTAATCGTTCGGCATACGCTCTTCCTAACACCCTGTATATATAAGATCCTAATTTATTAGTCACTTACCTTCTAAGGCGTTATTGTATAGGTTGATAGTATTCCAAAAAACAACATAAAAATTAATTATCTGAAAATTAAATTTTGTAAAAAAAAAAAAAAAACATTTAAAGATAAAGGAATGGTTCTCTTTCGATTATAGCCGTCCACTCCCCGCTCGCCCGCTCTACTACTGCCATTATTATTTACGTTTGAATGGATGGGTTTATTCAACATAGTAATGAAAAATTATCATAACAAAATTTTTCAAGACCTTTTAAATTTAATATTATGCTTTTGTTTTTTGACTCAAATGATATATTTTGACCTACACAATAACGTGTTAAAAGGAAAGTGACTAATAAATTATGACCTTATATAAACACTTCTGTGGTACTGTTATTTTTTTAAAGAAATAAAATTAAATTTTAATTTCAGCAAATACTCATACCACTGATTTGCATATATCTTTGTGCAGCTTCGATGCTAAATACAGAAGTCAATACCGGTGTATTAAATAGGACTGATGATCTCACCTTTAGAAACAGGGATAACTTACGTACAAGCATTTCATATGATTTTCCTCCAAAGAATCAATCTCGTCGCATGTATGATCCGTCTAAGTATAATAAAAGTTAGTTTCACTTTACAGCGACACTACAATAACTCTAAAAAAAATGTGCCCTCCCGACAGTCACCGCTTACAAATTATAACACTTAAACGCCTCAACCAATTTAGATAAATGTAGTATGCCACGCAACTCGCACCTGGCAACTCGCTTCACACTTAGTTGTAGCTAGTATAATATATGAGGAGGTTCTTTTCAAAACTTGACTATTCCATTTTCGACAAAAGTAGATTTTTTATTTTTTTTAGGTTGGTAACATTGAAATATATATGCATCTAAAACAAAATCCTGACAAAACGTGATAGATCCACTGGAAAATTATATTTAAAAACGCATGATTTCGTCAAAAGTAGATTATTCCTATTCGAATTGCCATGTTCAAAATAAGGATTTATACAAAAACACAAAAAGTGAAATAGTCAAGATTTGAAAAGAACCTCCTCATATGTAGGTAAGCTAGTCTGTAGCTGGCAGTCAATAAACGGTTCTTAACCTGACTACACGTCTCTATTTCCATATCTCCTGGTCCCCACATTGCACAAATAAGCTAAGAACCACCTCAATTACTCGTACGTCAGCATCGAAATCAGTCTGCTGATAACACGGGGATTAAAAACCGACACTGGCGACTTTAGGATGAACATGTGTAGTCCGATGTGCTGTTTTGTGTATACTCCAATATATTTTGGTACCGGTATCAGTATGGAAGTTGGTACCGGCACCAATTTAAATAAATGATACATACCTTTTTAACGGTAATTTTCTGTAGAATAAGAATATTTGAAGTACTAGTCCTGATTACTTGTCCAATTAAAGTAAGTTTAATTTTTTTTCTGTGACATTATTCTTAATTTTGGCATAGTATTTTTATTTATTATACTAATTATAAATGATCATCATTAAAAAAACCTGCTTTCAACTTGTTTTATTTACTGAGAGAATAAATAACCAATGATAATAATTACTAATGAGCATTTATAATTAATATAATAAATAAAAATAGAAAATGAAAAAATAAAGCAAAAAGAAAAATAAATAACTTTCAAGGCAGGATTACTCTAATTGGACAATGAATCAGGACTAGCGCTTCGGTTAATCTTATTCTACAGAAAATTACCTTTTTAACGATGTATCATTTATTTCAATTGGTGCCGATACCAAGATCCATACTGATGTGCCCATCCTCCTTTGTCAGTGAAAATTAATGATGTGAATCAGCCACAAAACTGAACAACTTTCCTCCTGAAACATTGGTTGAAATTGACGCCTTATTTATCCAATTTGAGCGATCAACTGATTGCCTTAGTATGGATATCTTTTCCCCCACCACCCATGGTCCTACTGACCTTTCGGCCTTTTTAGCAAAGTTTTTATTTAATTACAGTCTTAAAGAATCTTATTTTAGTAACGTATGCATTGACTTATAAGAGAGTAGTAACGTTTCGCACATGTTTCGCTAAAAGTCATATACGAACGCTTATAGATTGCGCCTTATAAAAAGAAAGCTGAAAGAAAGTGGAGGGTGTATTTGCGCATGGGTACACTCGCGCACGAAATTACTAAGCCTGTTGTTTTATTTTTGAACTAGCCTTTCACTCGCGGGTTTTTATTTTGATTATTGGTCGGTTAATTAGATAAAATGATATCGCCTAATGCGCAGCTTGACCATCAGCGTTCTTTTTACATAAAGTGATCTATACTGGGCCGTTACAAGTATGCAATAATAATCTCATTTGGATTTTTGATTTTAGCAACTATGGAGACTGGAAAGAAATATAAATTGATGTACCCCGAATACGTGATTAAATTGCGATTAAATGAGACTGCCGCAACGGTAAGATTTTGCAACGAGTTAACAAAAAGTATAAAGCAAATTAAACAAATAACGATTAGCTTGTACCGCCTGTCCTTCTGCACAAAACATGCACAAGGAAACAGTGCAACGTCACCCACCCAATGCCAATCAGCGTATTTATCGACATGTGTTTCGGCCCACCAAAGGGCTTCCTCGGGAAGCATTAGACTGTGCAAGTATAAAAAATGCCTACATAATCAGATAATTATACTTGTAACGCATCATACTCATAATTCATAGTAATCGCGCTTTCCGACGCTGTGTGATGTGTGTGTGTATTATTGTATGTATATATATATATATATATATATATACATATATATATTATTTATTATATTATAGTATTATTCGTATGTATAAATATGTAGGTATTTAATATATTTATTTTTGTAGGATATAATAGGTATAATTAATTTCTAACTTAATAATTTCTTCAGTGCACCCGCTATGATATTTCCTCTCTCAAATTTTTCCCTAAGGTTGCCTGGAAGAAATCGTTGAAAGCGATAAAGCCGCCTTATTGTATATGCCTTGGGTTTATGTAAATTTATTCTTATTTTTAGTTATTTTTCTGTTTGTGTGTACAATAAAGTATATTTGATTGATTGATTGATTTGATTAACATTTTATAAAGATTACTGCCATAGACTGGGAGTGAAAGAAAAACTTAGAATGTGCCAGCTGCCTACTCTTCCCAAGCTTAGGAGCTAATAAGTAAGGATGCAAGGGTTTTGCTGTATCGTGGGCGGCTGACAACCTATCACCATTATACTCATGTTCCATTTACTAACCCTCGGACTGATTGTCAAATAATGTAGTTTAAAGTGGTTTTCGAACTACACGACGTTCTGCCTACACCAATAGGGATTATAAGCCGTGTATGGTATGGATGAAATTTTACAGTAAAATTAAATTGCTTAACACTTGCTTAACACTTAACACTTGCTTATTTAATTACTTAACACTTTTTTCGTCGACTGTATCTGGCACAAAATGAAATGACTTTTATTCCGAATAAATCGGCTGTTGTAACTAAATTGAAAATCGGGTGCCTCCACCGCGGGAGCCAGATACACCGGGAGCCTAACCCATAAGCCCATTGGCTAAGTATTCCAATGATTACTTACATTAATTGTCAATTAGTTACATTAATTGACATTTTTTTTTCTATTTATTCCGCATTTTATAAAAAGTCTATAAAATTAGAGATTGATAAACAGTTTGCAATATTTACGCTCTGGGGTGGCTTTAAATTAGTTTGCGAAACTTTAGGGGTTAACTCCGCATGAAACTGAACAACTTTCCCCAAGGAACTTACGAAATTCTAAAAAAAAACTTACAAGGCAAATCAGCTGATAACATAAGCTATAGTGATATTTTATTTTCATAACGAGACGTATGTTTCTTGGGGGAAGTTGTTTAATTCACATTTCTTAACTTTTTCAAACTAATTTAAAATGCCTTTATTAGCCTTCATAATTTTTTTCAAACTAATTAATAAAGGAATCTTCTGGATGAGCTTGCTACATCCTTGCTACATAAAAAAAGCTACATAAAAAAAAGAAATGACAAATAACTTTAAAATTTACTTTAACAATGCAGTGCTCGAAAATAGCTCCATAATAACTAATCAACAAAATAACGGTTCTTTCAGCTAAAATAAATGTATTATTATCAATATTTTATGACTCAAAGCTTTATTTTAATTTAAGTTAATAATAAAAAGTAAGAAAAACAACGTGTTGCACTCCGGGAGTGCCGGCAGAAGTGAAAACTTGAACATATATTACTTCTTTGCGGTCTTAGAAGTTTTCACTTCACCCTCCGTCTTACGAATTACGCGACCCTGACGCGAGCTTATAATTTTTTACCCATCCAAAAAGTGCACAACGCCGCTAAAGAAGTTTTTACTTCAAAAAGTAAACAATTTAAATACTAACAAAATTGTAAGATGCAATAAAATGTAGCTGGTTTTTTGATTAACGAGTCCAAGATATGGTATTTCATCCAACCGATTTTAATGAAATTTAGCTCAGAGACAGATTAGGCATTGGGAAAACACATAGGCTACATTTCATCTCACAGCTGGGCACGATATAACGTAAATGTAAATAAACGTAAATAAATCCTATTTTAGTTTTTTATTTTATTTCCTAGGACACTGCATTGTGAAACGTGAAACGATATGCGTAATAACTGGAGCCCCTTAAAACCCAAGCGAAGCGGGCTCGCCTTATACATTACTTATACAAATACAAAATAGTTTATTCAGATAATGTTACAATTTAAAAACATGAAATTAGAAAAGACAATAACATTTTTGTATGTAACATTTTGCACGAATATTTTAAAAGATTTGCCTTGATTCCCACACTAGGCCAGGCCTGTTTCGTGGGTAATCAAATGTGGCGATTATCCAATTCGCGCGTATTTTTAAACCATTACGAAAATATATTGTTATCAAGTATACAAACTAAAAAAATATATTTTCAAAACAAATTATAATTATATAGATAATGAATATTAGCAATTCGGGATTTAAAAAAAAAACACATATATCTTTATAACTACCTGTATATTCCTTTTACACAGGTACTCTTCACGCCATCAGTGTTGAACCAGATTCCTGTAGCTATCAATATGCTAACAAACATGCTTGCTAATCAATTGCTGGGAATATTTGATGATCCTATTATCGTTACTAGAAGCCAACCTCTAGATGACGACGCTCACTCACAGAATTCGAAAGTAAAAGTTTTTATTGGACTAAGGTGCATGGACACAGGATTTTATAACTCTATAGCGTTCTTCCGTGAGTTGTTTCATATGTTATGTTTCATACATTAGTTTAAATTATTGTTATTTTACTTAGTTACTAGCGAAACTTTTCAAAGTGACTTTTAATTAGTGAAGTACTCGTAGCCCAGTGGCTCTCGCTGATCTCAACCGGAACCTGATGGGTGACCAAAGTGGCAATTTATCACGAGCGTTTCCGTGCTTCGGAGGGCACGTTAAGCTGTCGGTCCCGGCTGTTATCGATTGACTACAATCGTTAAAACCAAGTCAGAGGCCATTATGCAGTTTGAAAACTCTGACACCAGGGTTAGCCAAGTTCGTCACACACTTGACTATACCTACACGATAAGAAAAAGAATTAGTGTAATGAAGCTTTAGGTGATGATTCTCCTCTTGCAACTGAATAACTTTCCCTGAATAACTCGATTCGCTCGTGTTTCAACTCACGTTACACATTACTTACGACACTTGTATCGTTAATATCTGTTATTTTATTATTACTTCACGTTTTCCCGTTTTTAGGAAACGGGTGCTTAATTAAACATTATTATAATTATAAGAGTGCTGGGAAAAATTAATAATTTAACATAAGTAGTAAGTTACAAAAGTTGCCTTTTGTAACTTACTTACTACTTATGTTCGAAAGTAACATATTTTTGGTCATTACTCCGTGTACTTTGAACCCTGAAGATGCCTCTCACTCCTAGTCACATCCTCATGTAGAAGACATGCCTTACTACTCTTTTCATCAGTATAAGACCTACCCTACATGGTGATGGTGAGAAAAGCCGTTGCCTTATCACCATAATCGGTAGATCAGCCAGTGCCACTGGGCTATGAGCGCTAAAACAAACTAGTAAAATGCTGTGGGGTTACAACATCCTATTGTTCTAAAACCGTCATCTTCATCCACTAGTGGTGCACCCACCCAGCTGATCAACAGACAAGGCTATTATTATAACCCTTAAGGGGTTCGTTACTTGATATTGTCGACTTCACCACTCTCTATTTTAGTACTCATTCAAATTCTTCTTTACGATATCAAGATTGAATTGAACTGCTAACAGTAATCCTTGCTTTCAGTGATCCTGGTGTCAGTGAATAATGTGCTGGGCTTGCGTATACGGGAGCGAATATCAGGAACTCGTCACGTTCACATGCTGTCAGGTTGCTCACCTTTTGTTATCTGGGGCGCTGCCTTCGCCGCCCATGCTTTGTTCTATGTCTGCTGCTTGGTGTTACCAACGACTTTAACTGTGTTATTTGACGTTAACAATCATACGGTAACGCAAAGCGACTACGTATGTACGTATTTTGACTAACTAGTAATCATCCGTAATCGCGCTCCAAAGCCTACGTCATATGACATCACGATATAATTTGATTTTCTACTCCAAATAGGCCGGAAGTATAAAAAGGTTTTCAATTCCGGTGAAAATTTAAAGGTTTCATTATGATACTCGTGGCAGTACTAGCTTTCTAAAAAGAAAACTTCACTTCACTTCATCAGCCCATATACGTCCCCACTGCTGAGGCACGGGCCTCCCTCAATAACATGAGGGGTAAATGCCATACTCACCACGCTTGGCAGACGGGTTGGCGAGGGTTTTGATATTATTGCAGTTTTGTGTGCAGATGAACTTGCTTGCATATTTACCTTAGTCGCCTTGTACGACAAATGAAAACAAACGAAGCCAAATGTCAAATTTCAGAAAGAAAACAGAAGTCTGTCACGTATCTACATAGCCCGAGGTTTAATTAACTCTAAGGCAGTCTGACAAGTACTTTCGGCTATATAGATGCTGCCATATGAGTACCATAATGACACCTTTAACTTTACACTGGATGTGACAGACATTTTTTTTTTTTTTTTTTAAAACACGAAGGGGATTCAGGCCATAGTCCACCACGCTGGCCCAATGCAGGTCGAAAATGAATTTTCTTGGACGGGCGGGTTTCATTACGATGTTTTCCTTCACTGTTGAGCAAGTGATAATTAGAAATCCGTACATAAATCCAAAAAGACGAATTTAGTGGAAAAAGCCCGCACCAGGATTTGAACCCGCGACCTACCAATTACAACTCCGGCTCATTACCAACTGGGCTATCACGCGCGACCTTTTCTTACTTCCAGCTAATTCGGAGAGCAAAATCCAATTGATTCTAGCTTTTTCTAGCTTTTCCGACCATGTATCATGCGTTTTATTCTGATGTCATATGACATCAGATTTAAAGATGTTAAATATAAAAAAAGACTACGGACCTTGATGGTCTTTCAGTAAAGGTGATAAATTTCCATAATAGATTGTATTGCTCCACACCTAGCGTTTATTTTTAATAATTGTGTTGATGATGGTGTGTTTCCTGATTTGATGAAACATAGTAAAGTAATTCCTCTATTTAAAGCTGGTAGTACATCGGTTGTAGAATCTATTGTATTCTTAGGAATAACTCTTGATGCAAAGCTTCAATTGGGTCCTCATATTGATAAGTTAGCGAGCAGACTCAGTTCAGCAGCCCACGCAGTTTAAAAATCCGTCAACTATCTGACATTGAAACCGCGAGAACCGTATGTTTCAGTTACTTCCACAGCCTAATGTCATACGGCATTTTACTGTGGGGTAATGCTGCGGATATCAGTAAGATCTTTGTTCTGCAGAAAAGGGCTGTTCGCGTGATTTATCAAATGAGACCTAGAATGTCTCTTAGACAAATATTAAAAGAAATAGATATTCTGACTTTTGCATCCCAATATATATGTGACAATCTTTTTTACCTATGTGAAGAAAAATGATCATTCGTAAAATAGCGATAGGCACAATGTAAATACTAGGACCAAGCATAATCTGGATGTACCAGACAATCGTCTCCACAAGGTCACGAACTCTTTTATGGGTCGATGTATACGTTTCTATAATAATACAAAATCTTTGCAAAAAGGGCTATTACAAAATTTCTGATTATCTATCAGACAAGCAGTCATGGGAATGAACTGCTCAGTTCTAGAGTTATTTCAGAATAAGTTAAAAATAGAAAATAAGAAAAATCGTAATGCGATTAAAAAGAGAACCCTCCGAGTTTTTTGCCTGTTCTTCTCCAGGGAAGACTGCACCTTTGCGAATAGGCGTAGAGTCAGTAGGGTCAATAGAACGAATGCTTGTGTATGTATTTAAATCCTTTAATGTATGTTTGTATGTATTTCATGTAATCTTGACTTATTTTAAGTGGCATCCTGAATGTCCTATAAAATAAATATTTTTTATATTCTATTTTATTCATACTTTGAAGTGTTGATGAAATATTTTGAGGTACGAGTAATTTTCCCAAATTCCCGGGCTGAAAGGAAATCTTTTTAAGCACATTGTGAAGAAGCAATGAATTTCATCTAATCTTATTCTAGTGAATAGAAAATCTGAGTTGTACCTACTTGCTTCATTCATAAATATTGTCAAAATACACCATCAACGCGGTCTAGGGATATTGCACGATTTTTCATACAAAAGAGGTCTGTTTGAGAAGCTACAAAAGCATACTCGAGATACATGGAGCGCTATAATTTTCAGACGAGTAAGTGCTAAACTTGAATTTTCAATTCTAATCAATAAATTTTGTTTTACTTGAAATTTGTGAAAACGTGACGAAAATGATAAAAAAAATTGCGTAAATTCGACTACTTTCATACAAAAAGCAGGCAAAAAGTGCATTTTCGTTTTCGTTTACGTCACGTTTTCACAAATTTCAGGTAAAACAAAATTTATTGACTAGAATTGAAAATTCAAGTTTAGTAGGTACTTGGTCGTTTGAAAATTATAGCTCTCCATGTATCTCGAGTATGCTTTTATAGCTTCTCAAACAGACCTCTTTTGTATGAAAAATCGTGCAATACCTATCCCTAGACCGCTTTGATGTGTGTATATATATCATTGTCATTTTTGCAGGGGTATTCTTTTGGCTGTTACTGCAGGGTACTCTCACATACTTAACCTTTTGTTACTTTATGTCTTTTTTTATGTCCGAGTCGGCTGGTACAATAATACCTACATGTGTCCTGATGCTCGGTAAGTTCTCGAAGTAAGAACATCTTTTGGTAAGTAAATGTCAGAACAGGTTTTTTAGAAAATGTCACAGGTTCATACTAGTCCTGCTGGGTACAACACTACTTATCACTATGCTCTTTCATGTCCATAATTCTAGCAGCGTCACCATCACCGATTTTGAAATGGATTATTGCATCCAATAGTCATGCATTTTTCATTTTATGAAAAACTGCTTATAAATTGCCAGGATAGGTGGTTTCCGAGATAAATTACAAAGTTTGGGCTAGAACTCTGTAGTCATAGTAAATATCGAAGACCTGTCTATTTATTTATTTAGTTTGCGAAGATATTCAAAAAAGCTTAGGGCGCTGCTGGAATGACGTCAGCCCAGCAACACGTTTTCTAAACTACAGCTTTTAGAAACTCATTTTTTGACAGCAGGTACTCTGAGTTCCAACAAGATGTGTAAAATTGTAATGGACGATATTCAGCAAGTATTTATCACTTTAGGGCACAAAGAAGTCATAATCGGGGCCTATCGAGATCACAGTAACCATGAGATATTAGAACGCTCGGTCAGCTCCAATCAAAAGGACCCCACACTTTTATAAATAATTGTAAGAGCATCGACACTTAACCAGAAACGAAATAAATGAAGGTAAAAATTAAACGCATAACGCCTGCCAACTCGCAACCGCAACTTTTTGTCTTTTGCTATGAATTATTTTGTCAGGCAATATAAAAGAAATGTATAGTTGGTCGCAATAACTGCAATACAAATCTAAAATCTGAATGGTACATTATACTCTCCTTACCCCCTCAGTATATGAAAAACTGTTAAACGTGCGCTGCCTGTGGTAATTATTGAGTTAAATATAATTCTATATATTAACTCAATAATTACCTACAATCTGAATGGTACATTATACTCTAATGTACCATTCAGATTGTAGATTTGTATTGCAGTTATTGCGACCAACGACACATTTCTTTTATAGTGCCTGACAAATAATTCATAGCAAAAGAAAAAAGTTGCGGTTGCGAGTTAGGCAGGCGTTATGTGCTTAATTTTTAACCTTCATTTATTTCGTTTTTGGTTAAGTCCCGATGCTCTTACAATTATTCACAAAAATTTGGGAAAAGGTCTTTCGATTGGAGCTGACTGAGCTTTCTAATACCTCATGGTCACTGTGATCTCGATAGGCCCCGATAATGACTTCTTTGTGTCCTAAAGTGATAAATACTTGCTGAATATCGCCCATTCTAATTTTACACATCTTGTTGGAACTCAGAGTACCTGCTGTCAAAAAATGAGTTTCTAAAAGCTTGCTGGGCTGACGTCATTCCATGCCGAAATATGACGTGTTGCTTGGGGCGCCCAAGCTTTTTTGAATATCTTCGCAAATACTTACTTTATTCATATATTTCCACTTTTCCCTGAACTGTAAAACTCATGAGTAAATGACTATCTAGACAGGTCTTCGATATTTACTATGACTACAGAGTTCTAGCTGTGGCGCTGCTGAACTGACGTCATCCTGGCAGCGCCCCAAACTTTGTTATTTATCTCGACCACCTATCCTGGCAATTTCTCAGCAATTTTTATTAGATGCAATATTTAATCCATTTCAAAATTGGTGATGGTGGCGCTGCTAGAATTATGGACACTTCTCTTTCCATTTTTGTACGCGACTTTGATTTTTATCATTCGATAGGTAATTTAATACACAGGTTACACGAAAAGTAGACCTAGATCCGTTAAGGGCGAGTAGTTTGCATCGTTTCTGACTGATTTGACTATGAAACACTCTACCCCAAACTTAACCGTTCTTAATTTATTGGACTTTGGTTCTAAAGAGATTAAGAGAAACTGTGTCTGCAGATGCTGCACTTGTGGCATATCACGGATATGTGTCATCAGTTTTAGGCTACGGGATATTACTTTGGGGTAATTCTGTTGATTTTAATAGGGCTTTTATTTTACAAAAGAAGTGTATGAGAGCGATATGTAATGCATGGTACCGGGATAGTTGCAGGCCACTTTTTAAGCGGCATCGTGTTCTTCCACTGCCCTGTATGTATATACGAGATGTCTGTGTTTTTGTTAAAGCACATCCAGCCTATTTTAAATCGCAGGTTGAAGTTAGTCGAAGACAGATAAGGAGCCAATATATTAACTTGTTGCACCATCCACCTTGTAATGCTTATATTTATAAAAATAACGTTTTTAATATGTGCATAACGGTCTATAATAAACTCCCTGACAACTTGAAAATGTTAGACTGTCGTAATTTTAAGACTCAATTAGTTGCATGGCTCATGGAACACACATTTTATAGTGTCAAGGAGTTTATGGATTTTGTATAATGATTTAAATTGACTTATTATTATATTATTTTATTTTGACATTCGGTTTTTGATTAGATTATTTTTGACATTAAGTATAATTTATTAATTATAAATAATGCCAATTTTGTGTCTATAGTCTCCTTTTTTGTGTTGTATGCCTCAAATTTTTTTTTTGTATTTTTGTGTAGTAGGTTTGTTAGTTTATTATTCTAAATACTAAAATTGCAAGTTATTGCACTGACTGAGCCGTCGAAGATGATTGATAGTTAAAAAAAATCTAAATCGTCAAAATGTTTTTTTTCTTTCTTAGCTATTAAAGAAAAAAATCTAAGACACATGTACTGCAGATGTGTCTAAAAATATTTACGGTTTCTTAGCTTTCCGAAAAGGTATAACAAACTAGGGTATTATTACAATTCCTAGACAAAAAGTTAGATGAAAGACTACCAGGTAGCTGTAAAAATTTACGGTACTCAAGCGTTAAATTTTAGACACACTTACCCATACTCACACACACTTACCCATACTCACACACACACACACACAAACTCACAATTATTTGTTATTTTTCATATAATTTGTTTCCCTAAATGTCTGGTACCGCTCGGACGCGGTCGCTCACGGGTGCTGACGGAAGAACAGCGCTGTCCAGTGGCAGCACACGCTGAGTCAGCACCCTTTTTATATACAGTGTTCCTTTGTCTTAATTATTAGTTATAAGTTGTATTTAGTTTTGTTCTTTTTTGTTATTAGTTTGTCCATTTAACTGTGTATAAATAAAGATTTTATCTATCTATCTATCTAAATTTACAACTTCGGTCAGAAAACTAAGTAAAACAATCCAAATAGGTAACAAGTAATGTTTATTAATCTTTTTACACAAAACCTACAATACATGTTCGCCTCTGTTTCGCAGACATACTCGTATTCTGTGTCTTAAGCCACTTTTCACTACACCAGTAGTTAACTTTCTTCTTATTTCGTGTGCGATATCAATTATTAGTTTCAGCGGGGGTCATAACTCTTATCCCTAAGACGCCTACCTCACCGATGAAACCCCTGGCCTCACTACTCCACCGTCGAGCTGCAGATGCATTGATGAGTTTCACAACCATCGCAGACCATTTTATTCCCTTCGCTGTGGAAACTGCAGGGAGTTGGGGTAGTGAGGCCACGAGTTTCATCGGCGAGGTAAATCGGCGGCTTAGGGATAAGAGTTATGACCCCCGCTGAAACTAATTGATATCGCAAACGAAATAAGAAGAAACTTAACTACTGGTTTAGTGAAAAGTGGCTTAAGACACAAAATACGAGTATGTCTGCAAAACAGAGGCGAACATATTATGAAACATGTATTGTAGGTTTAATGTAAAAAGATTAATAAACATTATTTGTTACCTATTTGGATTGTTTTACTTAGTTTTCTGACCGAAGTTGTAAATTGAACGCTTGAGTACCGTAAATTTTTACAGCTACCTGGTAGTCTTTCATCTAACTTTTTGTCTAGGAATTGTAATAATACCCTAGCTTGTTATACCTTTTCGGAAAGCTAAAAAACCGTAAATATTTTTAGACACATCTGCAGCACATGTGTCTAAGAATTGTTCTTTAATATCTTAGAAAGAAAAAAACATTTAGACGATTTATAATTAATCAATCGTCTTCTACGACTCAGTCGGTGCGTGCAATCACTTGCAATTTTAGTATTTAGAATAATAAAGCAACCAAAATACTACACAAAAATACCAAAAACAAATAAATTAGAGGCACACAACACAAAAAAAGGGGACAATAGACACAAAATCGGCATTTTTTTGTAATAAAACTTCAAAGTCCAATAACTTGAGAATGGTTAAGTTTGGGGTAGAGTGTTTCATAGTCAAATCAGTCAGAAACGATGCAAACTACTCGCCCTTAACGGATCTAGGTCGACTTTTCCTGTAACCCTGTAGATTATTTTGTTTTCACTAACCTACTCGTAACTTATACTGATGCCCTCTCCCCCTCCCCCCTAGAGAAAAAATATAGCCAACTGCAAAGCAACCAAAGTCTTTTGCCAAGAGCTCGTGAAGCTTTACACATTGAAGTAGGAACAGTTTTTTTTTATTATAAGATGGGTTAACTCTTGACCTCAATCTTGACCATAAGGTCAAAGATGAGGTCGACGATGGAGCGAGTTAACCCAGAAAATGCCTATAAAGGCACTGGTACTCCCATGCACCGACGGAACACAGTAAGCTGTTTGGCGAACCAGACGGCCCTTTACAGAGCCTTCCACACCGCATGAGATCATAGGACGACACCTCAGATTCAGAAAAAAATGAAGTGTCGTTGCCT
Organism: Aproaerema taeniolella; assembly: GCA_949987775.1. Taxonomy (NCBI): domain Eukaryota; kingdom Metazoa; phylum Arthropoda; class Insecta; order Lepidoptera; family Gelechiidae; genus Aproaerema; species Aproaerema taeniolella. The sequence goes on along the minus strand of OX465261.1, from coordinate 15,011,080 downwards.
GGGATGGATTACTAGGAGACAGGTCTCATTGTGTTTCCTTAGTCGCCTCTTACGACACCCACGGTAAGAGATGGGGTGGTGTTATTCTCAACCGATCACCACACCGTTCTTATTAGAGACAAAGACTCGCGCTACAAGTGTAAAGCTTCATACTTTTGACTGTACCTACAATTCATATTTTTTTCATCCTCCATAATATTAACCTCCCCCCACCTGGGCCAAGAGCTGGCGAGTGGCGACGCCCTTGTTTCTAAGTTACACCATTTGCATTCCTACTGTTTGTGATATTTCCGTTCGGGTAGCCGGGTACCCTACACTCTGCACTTAAGGCGACTATAGCACCTAAATTACGATTTTATGATGCGTAGATAAGCATGACGCACTGCATTAAATCGAAGAAAAAAAATACTGCGGTAATATTCAGGACATAAACTAGATAAGTAGTTTGCTGAAAACATGATTCAGCACTTTTGGTTCGATAGAAAAAGCTCATAAAGTCAGCTCTAAATACCAATATTGTGTATCTTTTAAGCTGTAAAAACGATAGTAAAATGCACACAGGAACTTGAATTTGCTATCAAAATGTTCGTAATTGAACACTCTCGATAAGTAGTTAACGCATTTTTCGATTTAAGCTGTTACCTTTCCATAAATCTCATTTTTCTAACTTCCGAACATGTTTTTACGCACGCACGCTTTCATAGTCCGTAAACTTCGTGTATCGACACTGTTCGCACTGCCGGCCCAGGCCTGTTGAGTGACGGAGATGGCATTATTCCTATGTGTGCTGCCTTTATCGGGTGCTGTAGTCGCCTTAAACAAACATTTCTTGTTACCAGCATTGCTGTTGGTTCAAATAAATAACGCTATGGAATTAGCCAGCGGTGAAGAAATGAATTTCGGAAGTATACAAGTACTCTGCCACAGGATTGGGGTACCTTTTCTTATACTTTACCCACCATATACAGCTATGGTGGGCTTGAACAAAGCGGCCGTTGTTGCACAATCAAACGCTTACTGTAAGCTTAATAAACATTTATGTCCTGATTTATCACCCCCTCAGGAGTTAAGAAAGGTCTTCGATCCCGATGATTGCTGTGGTAAGCATAACTATTTATTTATATAATTAACAATTTATTAAACACAATGAAAATTAAACAGATACATACATACGCTCACGCCTATAATCCTTAACAGGGTAGGCAGAGCATCAGTGGTTCTTGAACCACAGATGCTACGTTTGACACAAATACTGAGGGTCACTAGTTGTATATCGGTGAGAGGTGGTCAGCCTTTCGCCCATTATACAGCAAAACCCCCGCATCCCACTTACATACTTTGACTGTATACCTGGGAAGAGTTGGCAGCTGGCACATTCTAAGTTTTTTTTTCACCCCCAGTCCAGCATGGAAAGATGGATGACGCATTATTGGATGACTTTAATTTAGTTTACAATGCCGTGCTTAGATATAGCCCCGTTATATGGCCTTGGACAGCATGTTTACGTACCCCGTAAATCACATGTGATGTTAGTAATTTTGAAATAAAAAAAGATTTTGAAAAGAAAAAAATTTGAACTAATCAGCAAATATCCCATTTTAAAATACCTAAATTCGTGTGCGTTACCCCAGTGGAAATTTGTCGAATTCCGCAATCTGAGCTTCATCATAATCATGTCAGCCGCAAGACATCCACTGCTGGACATAGGCCTCTCCCAGGAATCTCCACCTCGATTGGTCCTGCGCCACCCGCATCCAGCGGCTTCCCGCAATCTTTACCAGATCGTCGGTCCACCTATTGTGGGAGTCCTAATCTGAGCTTATTAATAAATAATTATATTGCTGGTAAGCAATTTTTTAAATTTGTTTTGCTGATAGTATTTTATTTTTAAGACAAAAACAGTTTTCGCTAGAGGAAAATGCAGCGGCACGTTTCTCTTTCTAATGGATTTATTAAAAATTTCTTCTTCTTATCAGCCTATTTACGTCCTCACAGAGGGGCACGGGCCTCCCTTCAAAACACGAAGGGGATTTAGGTCATAGTCCACCACGCTGGCCCAATGCGGGTTGGTGGACCACGTGCCTTGCGAAAACGAATTTTCTTAGCTGTGTGGGCTTTCATCACGATGTTTTCCTTCATAACTGCGCAAGTGATGATTAGTGAAAAATCGTACTAGAGATTAAGTACTAGAGTTATGATTAAGTCTTAATATATTAAGTTGATCGGAATGGAACGCATGTATTTTACTTTTAAATTTTAACGTCGGATTTTTTTTTTGGGTTTACGATGATAAATGGAAAACTCTTGATAAATTTGTGTAAATTATTTTATTTGTCTTGATACAAAATTGCATTTGACAGTGTATGCGCACATTACTAGAGACGAACGTGAACTGTCTCTAATTGCTCGCTAATAACGAATTAAAGATTAAATGCTATCAAATGCGTGATGAACTCGTCCATTGAGTATTTAAAAATCACTTTCTATACTTACTTATATTTGACTTTTTGGTTTCAGCTGATGTATTTGATTGTTATTTTTGCTTTACCGGCTATGCTTCTACGGTGGAAGTTATTATTATGTTTCTCCAGTTCTTTGTCTACATGGTGAGTTTATTTATCCAAAAAAAAAAATGATCTCTATGTGGGGTTGACTTTAATTTCTCTGATTTACCTTTGTATCTAATATTTGATCTTGTGCGATCAGCTGAGGACTCTATACAAGGTGTTAGGGAAAGCATAGCAAATACTTAAATGGTGAAATCTACTCAATAACTACTGATTTTGACTTTGACCTACTTTGGCGCTACGCAATGTACAGAGGCCAGCACATCAGGTTACTCCATTTTCATTGCAAAGCCGCTCTTATCACAACAGCACAGAGTGCACGCGTGTGGTAACCTGAGTTGCGGAAGTCCGTACCGCGTGAAACCGCGCCCCGTGTGCGGTAGCCTCGTTCGCCGCTTTGCTGTCAGAATAGAAAATGGAGAGTATTTATTAGTATTTATGTCGTTTAATTTTAAAGCAGAAAAAATAATTGAAAAAAAGAAAAAATAATGAAAAATTCCACTGAAAAATCATTCAGAATCAGTGTTTCAGTTTTTCTTACACTCTTTATAATGAAGGTAACGTGCGCGTAAAGGTGTTTCTAGAGTATTGTTTTGACGAAGTAAAACGAAAAGTTTGTGATCGGTAAAGTAACTTCTTTTTCTTCGAATAATCGGCGAAAATGTCGTATACCTTGAGATATATTGCTAGAAGAAGTTAAATGGAGGTGAACTGATTTTTTAAATATTTTTTAAATATATTTTGACGGCCGGTTTGGTCGAGCGGTAGTTGCATTGCCTCTTGATCGACGGGTCCTGGGTTCGATCCCCGGTCGGGGCAGACATTTATTGTATGAAAAGCAGATGTTATGCCTAAGACTCCAGACTACGGCTTCTTCCCTCTTTCATTTGTGAAAGAACAGGTAAGAAAAGACAGTATGGCCAAGTGGCAAGACACATACTCAAGCGCGGAACAAGGTCAACACACTAAAAGATACTTTCCCCGCCTGGAGGACATTCAGAAATTTACGAGCACACTTAACACTACCTTCCAGTTAACTCAAATCCTCACCGGACACGGCTATCACCAGTCTTATTTGTATCGTTTTCACATTGTCGATGATGATAAGTGCCCCTGCGACTCTACAAGTGTCCAAACCCTAGACCACCTACTTGAACAGTGCCCTGCATTTTCTCGCGCACGTTACTCACATGATATGCAGCCGCTACAGATTGTCACCTTATATCATAAAGGATATAATAAAAAAGGAATCGACAACCGAGTCCTTTAAGAATTTTACAGATATCATTATAAACAGGCTGAAGGAATTCAATAATATTTTTTTTTTAATTATTTTTGAAGTTATACTTCTTTAGGCGCGTTATGAAAAAATGATGAGAGTGAAATTTTAAGATGCGCGCGCATCTGTGACACAAAATTAACAGTATGAAGCTGTCTGCTTAACCGCTCAAAGAAGTATAACTTCTCACGCGCGTACATAAGTACACGCACCCATTTTTGAAGTTATACTTCTTTAGGCGCGTTATGAAAAAATGATGAGAGTGAAATTTTAAGATGCGCGCGCATCTGTGACACAAAATTAACAGTATGAAGCTAGGCGCGTTATGAAAAAATGATGAGATGATGCCAAAGAAGTATAACTTCTCACGCGCGTACATAAGTATACGCACCCATTTTTTTTTTATATACAGTCAATAGAATCCCCTATTTAAAAGTTAATAAGTATAGATTTTAATTGTATTCCAAATGAGCATTTAATATAGTTAGTAACAATTAGTATAAGTATATATTGAACAATTTGCGAAATTATTAATAAGTGTGGTGTCAATAATTGTATTATGTGTAATTTGAAGTGACTAGTGACCACGAAAGATAGCAACTGAGGATACCGGGAAAGTATCAATTTGCTTCCCGGTATCTCAGTTCGCATGTTTAAAATTGATGTTTAAATGTTAAACAATATTAAATGTTTATTATATTAAAAAAAAGCGAATCAATAAAAGTAATTTTAAAAAAATAGGCTTTTGATGCGGAAATTGTTCAACTTTGATGCAAGTGAGATATTTTATATACAATTAATGAGAAAATAAATATACTAATATAAATAAATATCTGACCCTAACTAAAAAGTGTAAAATAAAATAATTTGATTTAAAAAATAAAAAACGACTGCGTAATAAAAACTGGAAAAAAAACAAGTAGGTAACCCATTATTAGGACGCTGGATTTTTGATGGGTCCCGACCGTTATAAAATCTTTATGTTATTCAATAATCTTATATATAAAAATGAATCCCTATTTTCCTTGGTCACGGCATCACGCGTGAACGGCTTGACCGATTTTAATAATTCTTTTTTTGTTGTATTCCTTATAGTCAGGAGAAGGTTCTTATGAAAGAAATAACTTCAAAAACTAAGAAAGTTAAAAAAAAGGACAACGTCTGTTGGGTCAGCTAGTCTATATATATATATATATATATATATATAAATGAATCCCTATTTCCCTTGGTCACGGCATCACTAATTCGCTAATTCTTTTTTTGTTCTGTTCGTTATTATCAGGAGAAGGTTCTTATGAAAGAAAAAATTAAGAAAGTTGAAAAAAAAAAGAAAACAGGACAACGTCTGTCGGGTCAGCTAGTATTCAATAACAAAAGTCTCGACTACTGAACTTACTTGTTTTTTTCTTTTCAGTTGTTACTACGCAGTCGGGTTTTTTTATTTATTAAATTAATTTATTCCTAGCGCTTGGTCCCGTTTCTCAGTCAGAGTACGCTTGACCATGATCCAGGATTTGGCAGGTCAAGTCATTACAGTGAAGCGACTGCCATCTGACCTCCATGACCCTGCTAACAGGAGCAGGCGCGGTCCGAAGGGAGGGGTCACAGGGGACATGACCCCCCCCCCAAAATCTAAGGTCAAATTGAAAAATCTCAAAAATTTGCCAAATAATAAAAAGAAATTTCTAGCTAACCGCGATAAATTTATAGTTTGCTGACATCTAGGGGTGTTTTTATGAACCACGCACGATGGCCAAAATAACTTGGAAATGACATCTAGTTTAGAAACAAGGAACCGAACTACGTAGTTTTGGCAATCCTAGCAAAATCGATATGCGTCGTTATGATAAAGATTGTATAACAATATTCTAATAATGTACTTTTGTCGGTTTATTGTAAAGATTCAAGATAAAGGCTGTCTACTTAGTTGTGAATTAGGTGAGTGACCCCCTCCAAAATTTCAGGCTGCGACCGCGCCTGAACAGGGGAACCTGACCTGATTGGATCATGGTTACACATTCAGTAGCCTGAATGTGCTGGTTGACTCACGATGTTTTCTCTCACCGTTAGAGCAGTGGCAAAAAAAGTTACCCAATATGCCTTAATTTATTACAGACATTAACTTTAATAAAGCAGTACGGTATTTTCAACATCAACACTTTTGGGTGTTCAGTTTACAAGCCAAAGCCCCAACGCTACAATGATGCAGAAGTTGAAAAGGAGAAACTATACGTAAATGAACAATTTGGAAAACGTAAGAACTTTGTATTACATTGTTTGATATTCTCGCGGTTATTTTCACTGTTTTTAAACATTTATGATTTTATTTTAAAATGAGTGTTCAACCTAAAAGTAAGTCAGTAAGCGTATTCTGCCGTGACGAGTTTCGACTGAGTTCCGAGAGTATTCAGAAGAGAAGAGACGAAACGAAAGAGGGTAGACCGCTTTGGCTGCTTTTAACACTATTCGCATTTTTTCAGTTCATCCGTGATCATGGAAACATCGAATACTCATTTTAAACTAAAATCATGGTAAGAACCTATTGTAGCCTAGGGGCCATCCATAAATTACGTCACACGAATTTCATGATGTTTTGACCCCCTCCCCCTCCTTGTCACAGCTGGTCACATTTATAAGACTTCCCCCTCCCTAGTGTGACGTCACATATTTTGTATATTTTTCTTTTTTTTTAATAAAAGCAGTACTCAATAGAGTTATTTTTTTTAGGAACTCAAAACTCGTCTCAACAAAAGAATAAACTTAAAAAGAGTGCTTGGGACTGAAGAGGTTAAGTTTGTCGTTAATAGTTAACGCGTTTTGATACTCAAAACACATTTTGAAATGTGACGTCACGAAACTTATGACCCCTCCCACCCCCTTGTCACATAATGTCACACTTTGTCGACCCCCTCCCCACCCCTTAACGTGTGACGTAATTTATGGATGGTCCCCTATTGGTGATCAATTGTGCAGTTTCAATGTTAAATAATAAACAATATTTTTTCCAACAAAGGCATATTATCCTATAGTGCGGCCGCCGAGAGAACGCGTTCTTGAACGTTAACTTAAAATTTATTATCAAATTATTGTGAACAATACTTAGAAAACCTTGAAATAATATCAGCGCTTTTTTTGTCTATATCTGTATTTCCGAGCTCATATAACCCGATTTATTTGAGTGAATAGATCTTGGTGATCTTGCTACATCCTCGCCCGCATCTTCGCTCGGAGCCAGATTGTGGTACAAAGCGAACTTACTCCTACTCTCTAAAAAATATTATATTATTCTTGTTTTCAGCAAAGGAGAGTATCACTGACACATTATTACTAGAGAAACTACACAAGTATTATTCCTCATTCTGGCATAAACCCAACTTAGCTGTCAACGATATCAGTTGGTCAGTTAAAAAAGGTATGACATCCTCATCATTATCATTTCGTTTGAAAATACTTTGTCTTATTTATTTATTTTTACTTTATTTAAGTAAGTATTTACTTTTTTACTAATTTTATGTAAGTTTTAATACGTTTTAACTAAGATTAGTTCAATTCAACACAAAAAAATTAAAACTTACGTAGTCTGCCTAGTGCCTAGTTTTAATAAATAATAGTTTTAAAAAACTAAAAAAACACGCTTTTATTGCTAACCGAACTAAAAAGTAGAAAATAATTTTTAATTACAATCAGGATAATTCAATTCAGAGTAAAAAGCGTGGGGTGCTTGATGTATTGAATTTTAAAATTATTCTATTGACAACAATCTATGATGAGAGAGTTATGAAAATATTGTAAAATGCACCCCACGCTTTTTACTCTGAATTTAATTATCCTGATTGTAATTAAAAATTATTTTCTACTTTTTAGTTCGGTTAGCAATAAAAGCGTGTTTTTTTAGTTTTTTTAAACTATTATTTATTTTCCATTTTTTAGTCCGCGAAGAGATTTATTAATCCTGACGATCCTAATCAGGATAATGGAAAATTTTTATCGGGTTATTGCATTGTCATCGGCCCTTAACACGTGTGCAAAGTTTCAAGTTGATCAGACGTCTAGAAACCAGTGAAAATTAGGCTCAAAGATTCCGTTACATACATACATACATACAACCCGAGCTAATAAAAGCGTGTTAAAAATATGTGCGGAAACGGTTAGAAAATTTAACTTGTCATCAACACATATCCGTCCCCACCGAGGGGCACGGGCCTCCCTTCGAAACACGAAGGGGATTTAGGCAATAGTCCACCACGCTGGCCCAATGCGGGTTGTGGACCGCTCGTCTTTCGAAAATGAATTTTCTCGGACGGAAAACATACTTCATCATACCTTTATTTTTTTTATGTAAAGTTCATAAAAGTTTTGACAAAAATAAGAAAATATTAGTTTCTAAAACAATAAAAGACGACTTTCAAGAGACCGATCTTCAAATATGTGCAATTTTATCTATTTTCCAGGAGAATGCTTCGGTCTGCTCGGTGTGAACGGCGCTGGAAAGACCACTACGTTCAATATGATCACAGGAAACCATCATCCCACCCACGGGCGGCTATTCTGCAATGGTTATTTTTTTAAGAAGTGGTTTAATTCGAAAGTTAGTAACGGTTATCGAATAGTTTTATACCTCTACTGTTAGTAAATGAGGAGTAAGTAATTATATTATTTAAGTTAAATTGCTGTGCCCTAGCAGGGTTCTACATGTTTACTAACCTTCTTTTGAACATCTATTGTTCAATGTGGAAACGCAATTAACTATTGAGTACCTATTGAGCAAAGAATCGGGGTCGTGGATACTGTAGTGTGTTTCATGTGAATACGTAACGTCACTGAGTACCTATTGAGCAAAGAATCGGGGTCGTGGATACTGTAGTGTGTTTCATGTGAATTATTGAGCAAAGAATCGGGGTCGTGGATACTGTAGTGTGTTTCATGTGAATTATTGAGCAAAGAATCGGGGTCGTGGATACTGTAGTGTGTTTCATGTGAATTATTGAGCAAAGAATCGGAGTCGTGGATACTGTAGTGTGTTTCATGTGAATTATTGAGCAAAGAATCGGGGTCGTGGAGACTGTAGTGTGTTTCATGTGAATTATTGAGCAAAGAATCGGGGTCATGGATACTGTAGTGTGTTTCATGTGAATACGTAACGTTCGCGATTTGAACACATATTAAATCTAAAACGAGTCTAAATTCGCGTATATATCATGATTTACCTACTTATTTCCCGACGTTTCGACGCGGTTGCACCATAGTATAAAAAGGGGAAGTATGTTATCTTCATACAAATGAACCGCGCACTGCTTGTATGTGTGCGCCATAGTATCTACGCGTCGTCGCACGCACACTCAACAAAATCTCGATACGTTTATGGGTCGCTAGTCAGGGCTAACACCGCACAAGGTTCGCGCGTCACGTCTTTTAATGTGTGATAATCGCAGGAGAAATTATTGTTGTGTGTTTGGGTGTCTTAATGATTCATCGATTACAGAGTTTTATCTGTTCAGATTACCTACTGAACAGGAAATGTAAGCAAGTCACTTATTCTTGCATTTAATTTTTACTTGATGATGGGATACCTACTTATTTTTTGGTGTCAGACAGACGAACGACTAGAATGTATTAGGTACTTTTGATCTGTTAATTGTTATGCCGCTATTGCTTTGTTTACGTTTAGTCATGCCGATTTCTCAGTATTGTAGGTAGGTATAGTAACTAAGTAACTACTTACAGTTGAGGAGTGTCTTTTCAAAAGAGCTTATTTCCAGTTTGAGTCTTTTTTAATCTGACAATTCCATTTGATTCTCTATACAATTATACGTAACTGACTTTTACTTATCTTTTTCAATATGTCTTATTTCATTATGAAACTTGACCATCAAAAGTGGCTTCCGAATCAAAACTGCTCATTTTCCATATATTTTTACCCATAATGAGTTTTTGTGTAAAGAGTTTTTCGCTATTTCTGAAAAAAATGACTAAATTGAAATAAACCCTTTTGAAAAGACACTCCTCAGTTATAAAATCGTAATTTAAACTAATGAATTGGTTGACAGTAGGTACTATCAGTAAACTATGGTTACTTGTGCTCACCACCGCCCTGCGCCGCCCGTTTGCCGGCTCCGCAACCACATAGGTATCGCCTGTCGCTCTTTCTTTCATCGTGGAAGGTTTAGGTAAAACCGATCTTAAAATCCCTAAACCCAGACAACACAAGTAAAAAATTCAACTTCTCGGCTCTTGCCGATTTGTAGGCACTGAATTAAAATTTAGCTAAGAGTGACAACCCTGAGACAGGCAAGTACGGTAGGCAATTATATCGCGGATTGGGCCGGAGATAGCCTACTGCCCTCTTTTTTCATACTATGGTTGCACCTACCCGTGACCACGGGGCGCGTGCAACCGCGAAACGTCGGGAAACAGGTAAATCATGATGTATACTCGAATTTAGACCCGTTTTAGTATTTAATAACGTCATTATGTCTTTGATTCTTAAGCTATGGACTGGTGTTACATGATGAATGTAGATGAAACGCACTGCCGAGGCGATCTTCGGAGCAGATACACTAAACAAGGTTATTTTTTAATCAGTACACAAATTTTTTGTACGTAAACTTAATGAAAATTTAACAGACCCGTATTTTTTTGTTTTGTATCGTTTCATATAAAAATTTCAAGCTAGATCGTCTGAAGCATGAAAATAAATCAAGTTTCTGCGTTTTACAAAATTCATCCTTTAAGACGTTAAAAAGGGGTAAGTATCAAAATCTGTCAATTTTGGAAAAAAAATGTTTTTTTCCGTCTTATTTACGTTCTATCAACGTTACTGACACCGTAAGAAAAATTTGTGTACTGATTAAAAAGTAACCCTGTAGAATCCCTCTATCACTACGCTTTAGGCAAATGTAATAGGTAAGTACATATACATATACTCGTATGTACATATATGTCACCGTAACATACGATTATAATTGCTTGATATTTTGGGAAAGGCTCGAATTTTTTTTCAGATTTACGGACTTTTTCATAATATTAATGGAACCAAACTTTACCGTAACTCAAAATTTTGTATAATCATACACGTCTTGCTATGGAAACGACATACAGCTTAGATCGTTTGCGTTTTAGACGAGTTGTTTCTATAGAATTCACGATTGTGACAGTATGATACTAACGAGTAGATAAGGGTCTAATTCCACTAGACAATAATTTAATCTTTAATCTAACAGATGGCCTACATTATTAATAATATAATATTTGTTGAATGAAGTCGTCCAACTTCTTTTATCAAATACATCCTGGACAAAGATCTTGGAATAGTTGAATACTACCTATAGGCAGTGGATAAACACATACAAAGTCGCGAATGTACCTAATTTTGTAATTTTACTGCCACCAGTACATGATGTCTCTGGGGTACTGTCCGCAATTTTTCGAGTTGGATCCTTTCTTGACTGGAAAGAATAATTTGGAGCTTTTGCTGACGCTCCAAGGCCTCGACCAAGCTGATGTGGTGCATGAGGCGCAGAGGTGGATTGAAATTGTTGGTCAGTTAACACTTACATTTGTATACTTATTTCATAGTTTTTTATTATTTTTTATTATGAGATGGGTTAACTCTTTACCCTAATCTTGACCAAGGTCATAGATGAGGTCGACGATGGAGCGAGTTAACCCAGAAAATGCCAATTAAGGCACTGGTACTCCCACGTACCGACGGAACACAGCAAGCTGTTTGGGGTCGGACTTCAGTTGGACGAGGGTGGTTGTGAACCAGACGGCCCTTTACAGAGCCTACCACACCGCATGAGACCATAAGACGCCACCTCAGATTGACAACAAACTGAGGTGTCGTTGCCTAAGGTGGATTACTAGGAGGCAGGTCTCATTTTTGTTTCCTTAGTCTCCCTCTTACGACACCCACGGAAAGAGATGGGGTGATGTTATTCTCAACCGATCACCACACGGCGAAAATCCTACTTTAACCTCTTTTTCTATAAATGTTATTTAAAGTGAAGTGACAGTTAAGAGCTTCGCAGGACCGTTTCAAAATATATAACCTCAAACTTGACCAGTCATAGATGAGGTCGAAGATGGAGCGAGTTAATCCAGATAATACTTATTAAGGCTCTACAGCTCGAACACGATGTGCTCGCGCGCGGAATGCACCGTGGTCCTATGTCAAAATTTCAACATTGACAACGCCAGAGGGCGAGCAAGCCTTTTTCGCGGGGCCCTCGCGCAATCAAAGTGAAGTTTCACCGACAACCGAATGGCGTGCCGCGCGAGTTTGTAGCTCATAATGCTCGAACTGCTGGCACTGCCATGCACCGACGGAACTTATTTCTGTATAATCAAGACATGTTTTTAAATACTCTCGCGAGAACTTTAATACCTTGAACGCCACGCGAAAAAGCAATCTTTTTATTGGAGCCATGGAGGGTTGGCATATGACTCCAGGATGTACTGGGATAGTGAAAATACAGAAGGGTACTGTTACAATAGATCTGTCAAGGTCGCAGTGACACGGGGGCCTGCGTAATTACGCTTGACCCCAACCCTTCGAACTCCTTAAATAATAATAAATGGGGGACTTTGGTGGGTCAAACCATACTGTACCATTCAGGCCACGTTGTGATCACCGGTGAGCCAAATCAAGGGTTTGATTCAAGCGTGATTTATGAGATAGCCCAGTTGGTAATGAGCCAGACTTGTGATCGGAAGGTCGCGGGTTCAAATCCTGGTGCGGGCCTGTACCTATAAATTCGTCTTTTCGGATTTGTTTACGGATTTCTAATTATCACCTGCTTAACGGTGAAGGAAAACATCGTGATAAAACCCACCTGTCCAAGAAAATTCATTTTCGAAAGACGAGCGGCCCACCAACCCGCATTGGGCCAGCGTGGTGGACTATGGCCTAAATCCCCTTTGTGTTACGAAGGGAGGCCCGTACCCATCGGTGGGGACGTATATGGGCAGGTAAAAAAAAAACAAGGGCGTCCTCTTCTGCCCCTTCCAACTACATTCGCATTGTACACTGAAGAGCAAAGAAACCGGGTCACTTAAAAAATTCAAAAAATCTCGGAAACTAAAAATGCTAGCCTAATTAAATAAAATGTGTTTAATAGACCATTGAATACCCCCTAAAATAAATTGTCACCATCTCCTGTAACTCCTTCTTCGATGACGCGATCAATACCTGTCATCGGCGTATGGGAGGCATTTGACGAGTAACTCACCCGCATTCACTTTTTTCCAAATCTGTCAGGTGATTTATAGGCCAAACGATATGTGTAGGTAGATATAAAGCAAATATGTTATAGAAGTTAACATTCAGTCCGCTTGGTTTTCATGTGTCGCTGTATAGAATTTGTTATGATTTTCTGTACTTCTTAAGGTTGCTCTCAACTTCACTTTTAAATAAATAAAATAAATATTAAAGTGATAGGATACGTTTTCGGGAAAATAAAATACAATACAAGGTGTAAAGGACAGCTAAGCAAATACTTAAATGGTGGAATCTACCCATAACTATCATCAGCTATAAAGTTAAAAAAAATCCGGAAACGTCACGTTTAGGAGTTTTCTTTATTTACCCACTTTGGCGCTACGCAACGTATCGTGAAACCGCGCCCCGCGCGCGTTCCTCGCGCCGTGCTGCTGTCGGAGTGCGATGTACATTGCTGGTTTTCGTATTTTACGTTGTTATGATTGTTTTTGTTGCAAAATGGAGTATATTCGATTAAATAATAAAAAATATAAGCAGAAAATATTTAAAAACACGAAAAAAAAGAACATTTTCCGAAGAAAAATTACACTGCAAAATCATTCAGAATTATTGTCTGAGTTCAGGGTTTCAGTTTTTACTAATATGTCTTTTACACTCTTTACTTTCAAATATTTTATTAATAAGGCCGAAATGGATAACGTTTCGAAAAAAAAATTACTTCATAGAATCGCGCGTAGTGGGTCGCAGTGTAGGATAACCCTGTGGCGTTGTAGCTCCTAAGCGAATGGACCGATTTTTATGCGGTTTTTTTCGCTTGAAAGCTGACGTAACCAAGGTGGTTCTTAGCTACATTATTTGATAAAAGTTGGTTCCCCCATACAACAGAGTTTTCATAGTTTTCATTACGCTCGGCGCGCCCTGGGCAATGGCAGCCCATCCATAAAGCCTGCACGAGGGTTAAATATATTTTTTAAACATTTCAGAGTCATATTTAACTCCGTCTCCGTATACAAGGTATTTCAAAAAAACCCAAAAAAAAGATAATTCAAAATTAATTAAATTTAGCTTATTGCGCAGCTCTATTACATACAGGGTGTTAAGTAATTCGATCTTATCCTCTCGGGTGGTGAATCAGCCCATGAAACTGAACAACTTTCCCTAAGAACAAATGCCGAAATATGAAAAAAAAACTTCCCATACAAATTGCATCAGCTGATAAATCATTTTGTATGGAAAGTCAAAATTTTTTTTCGTATTTCGGCATTTGTTCTTAGGAAAAGTTGTTCAGTTTCATGGGCTGATTCACCACCTGAGAGGATAAGATCGAATTACTTAACACCCTGTATGACAAGTATATCATATTAATTATATGAAGCTTTCATTTTGAAAGATGTTAAACCGTGCAACTGATCGAGTTGTGACTATTTCACTTTTAAATTAAAATGTTGGATTTTCTTTTTTTTTGGGCTTTTTTGAAACAACTTGTAGACGAAAATTAACGTCAAAATAAAATGTTCGCAGGTTTAGAGAAGCACAAAGATAAATTACAAAATAGCTACAGCGGAGGTTGCGCCCGCCGGTTGAGCGTCGCGGCTGCGCTCAGCAGTGGCGCCCCCCTAGTGTTGCTGGATGAGCCGACCTCTGGAGTGGACGTGTCAGCGCGCCGCAGGGTGTGGGTCGCCATGCGTCATGGCCTTAAGCAGCAGCAATCCATTATCATCACTTCCCACAGGTTTTTGTATAATATTGTTTTTTTTTTATTACGAATGTGTTCGCTATTGAACACAGTCTAGCTTAGGGGTGAAGATGAGGTCGAGGATGTAGCAAGCTCACCCAGAAGATGCCTTCACTCGAATTTTAAAGAAACTCAGGCTATATGAGCTCGGAAATTCTGCGGTGGACCGCAGAGCCAGGAGACTCATCGGTGACAGGAAGCTAGTAAAAGATAAGCTCCAAACGCTAGCTCATAGACGCAAAGTAGCTTGCCTTTGTATTTTTTATAAGATGTACTTCGGGGAGTGTGCTCAGGAGCTGCACTCACTCATTCCGCCTGCCCCATTCTTCTATCGGACGTCCAGAGGCACCGCGGGGTACCATCCCTATCTTGTTGATATCCCACGGATTCGCACTGAACGCTTTTCATCATCTTTCGTATTGCGCACTGCTAGGGAATGGAATTCCCTGCCTGCGTCTGTATTTCCGAGTTCATATAACCCGAATCTCTTTAAAGTTAGAGTGAATAGGCTTCTTCTGGGTGAGCTTGCTACATCCTCGACCGCATATTTGCCCTTGGGCTAGATTGTAGTCAAGAGCGAACCCTCAATTAATAAAAAATATTTAAAAAAATACCGACGCATTCAGAGAATCCCATTCCTTAGCGGTGCACAATATAAAACATGAAGAGAAGTGCTCAGTACGGATTCGAGGAATCTCTTAGAAAAATGAACATTTGTTTAAGAAAAATAGCGATAGGCACAATGTAAATACTAGGACCGAGCATAAACTGGATGTACTAGACAGTCGGTCGTCTCCACAAGGTCACGAACTCTTTTATGGGTCAATGTATACGGTTCTATAATAAGATTCCCATGTGTATTAAAAATTTACCTTTAGACAAATTTAAGACAGTAATTAAACAAAAACTTTGCAAAAAGGATATTACAAAATTTCTGATTACCTAACTGACAAACAGCCATGGGAATGAACTGCTCAGCTCTAGAGTTATTTCAGAATCAGTTAAAATTAAACAATTTGTAATGCGATTAAAAAGAGCACCCTCAGAGTTTCTTGCCTGTTCTTCTCTGCGGAAGACTGCACCTTTGCGAATAGGCGTAGAGTCAGTAGGGTCAATAGAACGAATGCGTATGTATGTATTTAAATCCTTTAATGTTTGTTTGTATGTATTTGATGTCATCTTGACTTGTTTTAAGTGGCATCCTGAATGTTCTATAAAATAAATATTTATTTTTATTCTATTCTATTCTCAACAAGGTGGTACTCCACAGTACGTGGTAGAAGAAAGGGGCAGGCGGAATTAGCTCTATGTAACGCTAAATTAAGCAAGGCTTCTACATTTGGTTCTAAATAACATGTACTACTGAATACTTTTATTGTTAATATATACAATACATATTAAAAGAGTTCCAAGGAACCCACGACACAAAAGAAAACCTTAGTGTGGGCCTTTAAAATAAAAATTAAAAAGGTTTATTATAAACCTTATTGTTACTTGTGGTGTGGCAATAAATAAAGTTTTTATTTATTACAAATTTGTTTTGAATCTGAGTTAGCGTCCTGTGGTCTCATTGCGGTGTGTTAGGTTCTATAAAGGGTCGTCTGGTTCGCGATCACCCCCTTCCTAAGCCCGACGACAAACAGCTCGCTGTGTTCCGTCGCGTCGGTGCGTTGCAGTACCAATGTCTAGGTCAAATTGTCAACGTAAATCTCGGGAGAAAGTGCGATTGCGACTCGGGCTTCGACAGCACCCTTGTTTTCATCGTTTACTTTCATCCCTTGTTGAACCATGTACATTTATCCCGATTATTTTGTTTCCAGTATGGATGAAATGGAGGCACTGTGCGACCGTATTGCGATACTGTCAGCTGGAGAAGTTGCTGCGCTGGGCCCACCCGCCACGTTGCGCGCGCATTACGCATCCGGGCATACAATCGTGTTCAAAATAAACCTACACTCATTCGAAAACGGTAAGAACGATTCTAACTTCTATGGCGGCCATCTTGGATCGTTCGAGGGGGACGCCTTGCGCTATATGAATCTTGCCTCACCTATAGAATCTAAACGTGTATGGTGAATATCTTATATAAAGGGGGGACGCTCCAGGCTTCGCCCTACGCGAAATTCGGCCTTTGGCCTCATCCTGCGATGCGGGTGGCAGGCCGAGGCGTGCTAGGGGCCTACCTCGCAAGTTGATCAACTTACGGTTCTTATTATTTTCCGGTGACACATACGTTAAATAATACATTACAATTGCCATTTAAGATTTTCCGATAGTTGACAAACTACCTCTTAAGTTGATCAACTTACGATTCTTATTATTTTCCGGTGACATATCCATAACTATGGTCATCTACAAGTAATATTTTTGTTGCTATTTACCTACTTTAGCGCTACGCAATGTACCGCGAAACCACGCCCCATGCGCGATATCTCACAACGCGCCAACGCGCCACTGTCACAATGCGATATACATTACTGGTTTTCGTGTTTGATGCCGTAATGATTGTCTTTTATTGTAAAATGGAGTGTGTCCGAATAAGTTATTTTATTTGATCAGAATATTTAAAAATCATGAAAAATTCTACAATTTCCGGAGTTTAGTTTCACTGGAAAATAATCTGAAATGATAGTCCGTATTCATGGCTTCAGTTTTTGCTAAGTTGTTTCTTACACCCTGTATACTGAATATTACAATTTCAGAAGAAAACAGGCAAGCGGCCGTGGATGAACTTAAACAGACAATACAGCAGAAATTTAACTGCGAACTCAAAGACGAACACCAGGTCAGCCTCCTTCCTTCTTCCTAGTGCTTAAACCTTTGCGTGCTTTTTGAACACATTGTGTACGAGATTTGTATCGCACGCGGCGTAAACAAGCACGCGACGGGTTAATCTCAATTTAGCATGTTAGATCAACATCCCAGGGCAGCCAGACCTTACTTATTTTCTTATTAACCAAAAGTATGGGAAAGAGTAGTGCTAATATGTACTATTAACATATGAATACCAGTTAGCCTGGGCCGACGGCCAATTTTCAGCTACCAGGCCAGGTACTTCCAAAAATTACTCACTTGTCTTGAAGTCTGGGTGCTATAAAAAGTATTGTTATAATGGGCTATGTGCAAGATTTTTAAAATAATTTGATTTTTTTATTTTAAGCAGGTTTAAGATCCCATATTCAAATAAAAAATATATCAAATAATTTTGATCATAGATATAAAAATAATTATTTTTAAAAATTTTGGTTACGATTTGTTGCTTATTACAGCATTCTACAGATTAACTCCTTTGCCAAAGTAAAAAAAAACGATTGACAGTTGGTTGACATATAACCTATACCGTTGCGTTTTTGAGTTTAAGTTCAACATTTAAGTTTCAATCACAGACTAACTAGAGATACGTTTGAATGTACTTACGTTTAAATGATCCTCACAGCAAAAAAGTGGACGTTTGGGACAATTCCTGTCAACCATTTTACACCAACTTTCTTTCAATTCCTTTGGAATTGTAACAAACGTCAAATCTGGTGAGTTAATGTCAGTGTTTGAACAAAGAGGTATAAAACATTTTTTGGTTCTCTCCACCGCTGTAACTCGTCAGATGCCATGTTGAGTAGCAAAGCCTGCTGCGCTGTCGTTATTAGTGTTATTCCACAAATCCGAAGAGTATTAATCACTATCGTTGAAGCAGTTGTCGGAGTCCGGTATGAATAAGGTGTAGTCGTGAGAAAATCAGTCAAAATCTAGCACTACAAGTCCGTGCAAAGTTAAATCGTAATCCGGTATGCGGTAGCAGTAAAAGACTTCAGAAAAAAATAACCAAAAGCAAAAATAAAACTCAAAAATAAACAACCAAATACAAAAGGAAATAGGTTATGTTTTTTTTTATTTACATGACAGCTTGGCAAAGACACGATTGTATAATGCCGTATTTATGATTAGTTTACCCTACTGAGAAACTTTTAATTATTATATTTTTATTTCAAAAGATAGATTTTTTATATTTTTTTTTAGGAAACGGGACCTTATTCCTTTATGTTAAATAAAAAATTAAACGAAATTAAAAATATTTTTAAAATGTCGTACATAGCCCAATAAAAATCATGGCTCAGATTGTACGTATGATTGCATAATTTACTTGCGAACTGTAAAACGTCTAGCAGAAATTACAGCTGACGGAGAGTGTCTGGAGGTGTTGATAATTAATTTGTATATTTAATGAATTAAGTTCTATAAGATATCAGCAGCCAGACTTCAAGACAAGTGAGTAATTTTTTGGAAGTACCTTCAAAACCTGGTAGCTGAAAATTGTCCGTCGGCTCAGGCTAGCTGGTATTCATACGTTACTAGTACGTACTGGCACTACTCTTTCCCACACATTTGGTTAATGAGAAAATAAGTAAAGTCTGGCGGACCTGGGATCTCCGTCTATGTCAAGTCATTGCAGAGCAGAATTAATGTCAAATGTGATGTCAAGATTTAATGTCCTCCAACCCGCATTGGACCGTCGTGGTGGACTATGGCCTTAATCCCCTTCGTCTTCTTCTTTTTATCGTGTAGGTGTAGTCAAGTGTGTGGCGAGCTTGACTTACCCTGGTTTTAACCCTGTGGTGATCGGTTGTGAATAACACCACCCCATCTCTTTCCTTGGGTGTCGTAAGAGGCGACTAAGGAAACACAAATGAGACCTGCCTCCTAGTAGTTCATCCCAGGCAACGACACTTCATTTTTTTCTGAATCTGAGGTGTCGTCCTATGGTCTCATGCGGTGTTGTAGGCTTTGTAAAGGGCCGTCTGGTTCGCGACCACTCTCCTACCGAAGTCCGACGCCAAACAACTTGCTTGGAACGTCGGTGCGTGGGAGTACCAGTACCTACCTTTATAGGCATTATCTGGGTTGACTCGCTCCATCGTCGACCTCATCTTTAACCTTATGATCAAGATTTAGGTCAAGAGTTAACCCATCTTGTAATAATAATAAAAAAAGTTTCAGAGTTTTCAAACCGCCAAATGGCCTCTTGGCTTGGTTTTAACGACTGTTGTCAATCGACAAAAGCCGGGATCGACAGCTTAACGTGCCCTCCGAAGCACGGAAACGCTCGTGATATATAAAGGAGGTCGGTGCCCCTCGGTGGGGACCAGAACCACATGACGTTCTTTCAACCCTGAACGGGATTATAAGCGTTAAAGTTTTATAAATAGAAGTCATAATCATAACAGTAGAGGTACTGCCAGACAATTTTTATTAAGAAACTAGCTTTTCGCCCGGGACTTCGTTCCCGTGGGAATTTCCCCGTCAATTTTCCAATGTTTTTAATAGTTATTCTGCTATTCGGGACGGAGAGAAATACAACAAATCAAAAACCATGGAAATCGGTCCTGCCGTTTTCGAGTTATAAGTGTTGTAACAAACACGACTTTCTTTTATATATATAGATAAACAAAAAAATTTCACTGAACTATTTTTTTTAAATTGAAATTGAATCTAACCTTCTTGACTCTATCCCCTGTAACTCTTGCTAAGTATGCTAAGCCAAATGATTGCTGGTAGTACAGAATGTGTAAACACACACGAAATAGAAAGAGAGAAAGATATAAGAAAAAAACACATTACCAATTTTTTTATTAATATCATTCGTTTTGTTTCCGTTTTTTTTTTAATCTTACTTTATTTAAACCGGGTTTTATGAAATTTCACACTCATCATGAAACTCATAAATGTAACATAGTCTTAAATAGAAATTAAATTGTTTCGGTAAAATCAGAAAAAAGAAAAGAACCTTCTCCAGGCTTCTGTGCCCAATTACCGGCCACCTCCTGCCCTATCTCTAGCCACAGTAAGAAAACATTTATGTAGGGATATAAAGTATTTAACACATAACGTTTAATATGTTTTTGTGATGCTGATTTCAGAAATGACAGCTATTTTGAAATCCAAGATGGCAGATTCAACCGTTTACAAAAAACCATGCTCACTTATTGTAACATAAATCTAACAAATTTATTAGACAATTTTCTGAACTACACAGAGACAATTTTCGTCGAATTTCTGTCAAACTATTTGGTTTTAATAGTGAACGGCATTTCGTTGTTGCAAAAAATGAACCATATATTTGTTTCAATTACATTACATACGTTCATGCCTGTAATCCATTTGTAGTTCACAAATCAGAGCATCTGGGGTTTAAAACCACTTGATACCACGTTTGATAAATTCTGAGGAGTATTAAATGAAACATGATGTACAATGATAAGAGGTTGTCAGCCTTTTGCCCACAATACAGCAAAACCCTCGCGTCCCTATTACTAACTTTTACGGTATGCCTAGGATGAGTTAGCAGCTGGTATATTTTAAGTTTTTCTTCCACTCCCATTCCAGCATAGAATGTTTGTGTTTGAAATTACGCAGCTAAAAATCAAAAATCAATTGAGCCCGCTGAAGTTGGGTGCTAGCTGAAGATGAGTTATTTTTCCCTACATAATTCAGTTTTTTAAATGTAAAACTTTTTAAAAAATAAATTACAAATTTTCTTATTTCCTACCTTTATCTGACTTTTGAATACTATTTTGTTACATAAATTTAGTTTTATCACAAACATAGATTTTTAAATAGGATTCTAATAAAATCTATTTTGTTTGTTCAGACAACGCTCAAGTACCATATAAATGAGACAATGTCCTACAGCCCGCTGTTTGATGCCCTAGAGGACATCAGAGCAAGATTCCCGCAACTCGTCGAGGACTACTCCGCCACGGAGACCACACTTGAAGAGGTCTTCCTCTCCTTTGCTCATACAGACGTAAGTCAAGAAGAAAAAACTGTAAAAAAAAGTGGTAAGAAAGCAAGCACTAAGAAAGCAGATGTTAAAAAAGAAGATGCTGAGAAAGCAGATGCTAAAAAAGTAGATGCCAAGAAAGCTGGTGCCAAAAAAACAGGTACAAAGAAAGCAGATGCCAAGAAAGCAGATGCTAAAAAAACAGGTGCTAAGGAAACAGATACTGAGGAAGCAGATGCCAACAAAACAGATACTGAAAAAGCAGATGCTAATAAAAAAGATGCTAAGAAATCAGATGCTGATAAAAAAGATGCTAAGAAATCAGATGCTGATAAAAAAGATGCTAAGAAAAAGAAGAAAAAGTGAAATGAGTTCGTACAGCAACGATAACAATTTTTTTTGTTAAATTTATCCCTTTCGGGAAAGGCAAAATAATCTATGTCCATGCAGCCATGTTTGTTAACGCTATACACACTCAAATGCAAAACTATGGCGGCGAGAAGCACTGCTGCAGAGATTTTAGAACGAAACGTAGCTAATACACTATATTCTTGAATTATTTTCTTTTAACATAAGTTTATTACACAATACACGATTGCTAATATATTATACAATTTAAATAATAGAAAGAAATAATTCTAGTGGCATAGACCATAACATCAAACTATGGTATAAAAGGCGATCTTATAATATGTTTTACCTGAAAGTAAAGCACTTATTTTCAGCAGAAACCTTATTAGATCTACAGATTGAGATAGCATAATATCCGCTACATTGGACAGCCCCCACCACTTCAATTTAACTCGCTGTCATTGGTTGCGGGGAGCCCAGCTTGTCACCGGCAGCCTTGTGGCTCGTCACATTGTATCTCACTGAAAGTATGAAAATTCAATTTTTCAATTTTCATACTTTCAGTGAGATACAGTATGAAAGATTTGTTAGATTTCGCCTTGTGGCAAGCAATAGGTGTGAATTTAAAAATTGTAAGAATGTCAATATATGAAAATTAAAATAAAATTTAAACATAAAAGAAAAAAAGTTTTTTATTGATTTACTGTACAAATCAAATCTAGAGTAAAAAGATAATCATTCAATCTAGGGCCTTGGCTTTTTAACGTATTTATTAATTATCTAACATCATAAATCAAAAATAGAAAAGTTTACAGGATTTAAAATAAAGTAATCCATAAAATTATAAAAGTTATAAAACCATAAAATGAAAATTTATCGTATTACTGCTAGAAGACTTAGCTAATCTAGGGAAATGGTGCCATACTAATAATATGTTTTTAAACAGCTTCAAATATTTTACAGTAAATTTTACACGTAAAAGTTCTGTTTTTACCATAAATATATTAAATAACTTCGCTTTACTTGAATGTATCAATATATGTGATTTAGGCCAGTGTTCACCAAATATTTAACCGACGATTAGCAGCTAACCAGAGATTTGAAAATGTCATTTTCATACATTTTTTTTGACATTTTGTCTGATTAGCTTCTAACCGCTGTTTAACCGTTGGTTATATTTTTGGTGAACACGGGCCTTAGTACTAACGCTACACACTCAAGGCCCATTTCTGTTTAACTATTTGTTTTAAAATGTGACTGGAATTTCGTTGTTGCAAAAAACAAACTGGAGATTTATTCTCATTACATTGTTTGTGTTTATAATTATGTAAAAGCTTTAAAAATCATCAATTGAGCCGACTAGAGTTAGGCGACAGCTGTAGATAGGGTATTTTCCCCTATCAAATCGTCAAATCAGTATTGTTAAAGTTTAATGAACTATAGTACTCTAGACTAGACAATGAAACAAGTAAGAATGTTAAGAGGATCGTCTCAGTGTTTTTTCCCATACAAACGGCGTCAATGGATTCCATCCCCTAAACGTCAACGGATCCCTGTAAAATTTTGGTCAGGAACACCAAAAACTAGGTCCATGCGTTTTGATTTTTGTGATATTATTAGTAGACTAAAAGATATTTGAGACTAAAAGTCAGCATTTTTCGCCAAAAAAATTCTTAACACTCAAGGGGTGACTGTTGAAAAAAAACTAAGAACAATTTTGGAAAAAACAAAACGTACGAACCTCGTTTATACGCTTACAAATCGATAGAGAGCAAAAACGTACGATTTCATTAAGTTTTTGAGGTAGGAATTCATTGACGCCTAAACTCATAATGTTGGAAATAAAACTCGGCATTTCGCCGGAAAGCTGCAATTGTTCCTTTCGCACAATTCTGAAGCGGGTGGTCGACATCCAGACAGCATGAAAAACAACTGAGACGCTAGTCCAAACTGAGACGCTCAAAGAGAGCGAAAAATTTGATGCGAGCGGGACTTGAAACCGCGACCATGGCGTACCGTGCCAACGCTCTATCGCATCGTCAAGTCGCTCGGTCGAACCTTTCCTCCTCTTTATTATTGACTAGCTGTTGCCTGCAACTTCGTATGTGTGTTAATTTTTTTATAAAAAATAGTACTTTATTGACGGAACTATGCATGAAATTGCCGTTTTTTCTTCAAGCACCATTTTGTTTTTATTTTCGTTAATTTCTAAAACTGTTTTTTATTTGAAAAATTTGGCCATAGGTACTATATTACATTGGATCTAAAGACAAAGCTGAAACAGAGTTGTTTCATTCATTCACATACATACTGTCACGTCTATAATCCCTATCGGGGTAGGCAGAGCATCAGTGGTTTGAAAACCACTTGATGTCACGTTTGACATACATTTAGAACGTTAAAAGATGACATTATGATGTAAGTGGTGACAGGTTGACAGCCTTTCGCTAACAAAACCCTCGCGTCCCACTTACCGACTTTTACAGTATGCCTGAGAAGAGTAGGCAGCCGGCACATTATATATTTTTCTTTTACTCCCACTTCAGCATGGCTTATTTTAATGCTTATAATATTTGTTCTACTCTTGTTACACTTGCTGCTATCGATAGATTAATTGTGCCTTTAAATTTTTTAATGTTATCTTAACCATTTATTTAAAGACCTAATACAATAAATAAACACACGAATTCATAAGTGGGTGAGGCTCACAAAAAGTGTACCATAACACACGGGAACTTGTGACACACGATAACACACTGGAAATAGGTAACACACTGGAAATATTGTTAAGGCATATTCACATGACAAGTAATAAATAAAATGCATTTGGCTCAGTACCGCGTGCTTTGAAAACACGGGGAGAGCTTTGTCAGAAGTGGACATCTCAATGGCATTACGATGTGAACTTAGCTTTACACACTTCACGTGTGTTACGTCACACAACTTCGTAACACACGCAACACACGTGAATAAACACACGTGATTAATATAACCTAAACTTCATGTAGCATCTTTAAAATGCAATGCAAATTAGTGGTAAACTACATTATTTGATAATAGTAACGTCCCTCTCAACTGTTCTTAACCGAAATAAACATATTTTATTACTTACCATGCGAAATTGCTATCGAAATGTTTCGAAAATACGAGGACGAAAAATAACACACACAGTAGTGGCAGTCCTTTCACAAAAACCAAGATGTCTGACAATGACACTGACATTTCGTATTGAGAATAGCAATGTTGCCATCACAAAAAAATATATAATGTGTTGCTAGTGCTTATTACAAAAAAACTACTACGGAACAAATCTACATAACACACGTGAAATGTGATTTGGCACATTTGTTTTTTTAAATCATATTTTATTTATTTTTAGCCTGTTTTATTATATGATCTACCATCGAGATACTAGTTTTAACTCCAGATATTTTACAATACTTTATATAATATTAAATAGTAAATTAAAGATGAAAAAAAAAAAACAATGAACTCGATTTGGGGTGGACACATTTTATTGTTATATGAAACTAGAAGTAAGTAATTTGTTGTACCGGTACGTTTTTGGTTAATCTCAAATATATTCACTATTTCAAAGGTTCGATATTAACAAGTTAATAATAGCTAACATAGAAAACAAAAGTTTAGTTTATTACGAACTTTCGAAATATAATTTTTCTTTATTCAAAATTGGGCCTATAAAAAAAATGGTAGAGGTACATTTTTTGTGAGCCTTAGCCAAGTAAGTACTAATTTTTGATTTTTAGTGGAAGTTTCTGATATAGTCCACCTATGGTTATACAATAACCAACTCAGCAGTAGTTTCTATGTCTATGTTAGTGACTCATAGACATAGAAAAAATAAGTTTAATCAGTGTCTACGACCATGAATCTAATATATAAGGATAGAAATCTTCGAGCTCAAACGCGGGCCGAGGAAGAGATAGAGCATCGAGGCAGAACGTCTCATTCTAGTAGGGTGACAATGAGATTACTCGTATTATAATTTTTTTTTGGAGGGCAAAGTATACGTAACAGACAAATACAGGCTTCCATTTAAGGATAGAAGTTATCCTGTAATTTTATTTTTATATGAAAAACCATCAGCAACATTTACGTTAAGTACTACATTTTTGTTATGAAACATCAAATTGTATGATAATATACAAGGAGGACACAGAGTAGTGGACATCAGGAATGTGTAGTTAGGTTGCGAAAAAATAAAACAAAAACTCACCTTTCGTCTCATCTTATAATGAAATCATTAAAACATGCTTTTAACTTAATTTCAAAACTTTTCCCATGAAAACATTTTCCCCAAGCAATCTATATTGGATTTTTGTAAAATTTGAGTTTTATGCTTAGAATTTGTTTTCTCCTATTTTATCTACTGGACCTTTGGGAGAGCCCGTTCAGTTTCATAGGGAAATTAGTATCTATAAGTTGATTTTGATCTTATATTAATTTGGGCTTTAATGACATTGCAGTTCAAGGGATAGAAATGATTAAATAATAAATTTTGTTAATTCCGTTTCACACGGCGCCATTGCCCGATTTCGTTTATTAACGCCAAATATAAGAAACGTTTTTTTGTAATTTCAAATTGAAATACCTAAATTACCATTATTTTCCTTGTAAAAATAAGGTATTACCAATTTTGTGCCGTTCATAATGATTAAAACTGAAAGTTTTTTCGCTTCTCAGTCCAACCAAACTAAGAAGTTCAGAGTTTTTTTTAATAAACATCGTGATGAAACCCGTGCGTCTGAGGAAATGTTTCCAAAAGACGCATGGTCCACCAACCCGCATTAGGCCAGCGTGGTGGACTATGGCCTGGATCTCCTACATGGTTTGAAGGGAGGCTCGTGCCCCTCGGTGGAGACATTGTATGGGCTGATGAGAGTGAAAGAGATATTTGTTATACATGAGTGCAAAGTTGCTTTTTAACCGCGTGCTCAAATTTGATGACCGACCAAGCGAAGGATTCTAAAATTGGATCACGAGCGCAGCGAGTGCTATAACAATTAGAATTCTTAGCATTAGCGAGAGAATCAAAAGAGCAAAAGGTCAAAAATCGTGGCACTCGAGTCTAACACGTAACTTTTAATGAGGTATTGAAATAGTATTTTGAGATTTAACATCAATCAACATCAGTTTGGTGATCGGTTGAGAATAACACCACCCTATTTCTTTATCTGGAAGTTGTAAGAGGCGATACAATTGAGACCTGCCTCCCATTAATCCACCCAAGGCAACAACACATCAATTTGTTCTGAATCTGAGGTGTCATCCTATGGTCTCATGCGGTGTGGTAGGCTCTGTAATGGGCCGTCTGGTTCGCGACCACCTTCCTATCGAAATCCGACGCCAAACAGCTTGCTGTGTTCCGTCGGCGCATAGGAGTACCAGTGCCTTATAGGCATTTTCTGGGTTAACTCGCTCTATCATCGACCTCATCTATGACCTTGGTTAAGACTGAGATCAAGAGTAAACCCATCTTATAATAAAAAATAAAAACATCGACTGTGACCGTAACGATAGTACACCAGTTTTAAATTAATACGTAATGTTAACGATTTTTATACAACCGTTTGTGTCCACGCGAGGTGGTTCTTAAACAGATGATTTTTTTTTCATTTTCCTTGTGGCGCTGGAATTTATAACTCCTTTAGTTACCTCATTTTTAGACATTATTAGCGGTTTAACCGTCAATAATATGCTCGTAGAATTAAGAAACCAGCTGCATATTTGAACCAGGCTGCTACGGAACCCTACAATGCGCGTGGCCCGACACGTTCTTGGCCGGTTTTGTCTTAGCTTTGAATCTTTAGGCACTCTGCAATAAAATAACACAGCATTGTTGAGAACCTTTCTCCGCCAAACACAAGAAATCATGGATAACATAGTAATAGATTTATAAGAAATTATTTTAGCTTACTTGTGAAAAGATATGTTACAGCCACCATACGATTCACTTGAACAAGTGTGAACACAACATGTTTTAACCATTTTGTCAGTATTTTAATTTAAAAAATTTGGTATAATCCTTACCGTTACGAATTATTTTTATACCACGATTTAAAGCATGCCGCCATGACATTTCAAGACACTACGGGATGCCAGTAGAAATAAATGGTTTGAAAAAAAAATTACGTTCTCTTTTGGTAATTTAGGAAAAAATTACGAAGTTATTATGATTACAATTAATTTACATCAATTTGAACTGAAATTCATTTCAAATGCAACGTATTTCTTCGTTATTTACTTCATTGTCAAAGCCAAACTTTTTTGATTAATGTTTTTTTTTTTTAATTGGCAAGAAAAAGAAATAAACAATCCGCCTCTCTTATCGGTGTCCCTTTCGGCTCGGATGGAGGCTGTCAGAGAAGCAGTCGAAAATGTACCTTATTGCTATGGGTGTAAGTTTCATATTCCTTAATACGATTTTTCTAAGTAATTTAAAAAAGAAAATACTAAGTCCATGTATTTTCTACAACCCATGGACTTAGTATTTAATATTAGATCCATGCTACAACCCGTAATGGGTTTTGTCTATGGTTTCTACTTGAAATTGGCGACTTCGCCATTCTATATTTTAATTTTGATTGGCAAATCATGACATTGTAGACGCTAATTATAGTGAGTAGGTACCACTTGGGTACCACGGATACTTTGTTTGTTTTATAATCAAGTGGGCTATGCAGTAAAATGTGTAAATTATTAAATATCTTCGTTACAAACAAACGTACCAATACTTATTTCAAGTGTCAGGCCTTGTTTTTAAATGAAGAGTTTGATTTCATTGACGCAATTTAGCACAAAAACCCAACCACAACAATGGACCGAAGTCAAAGGCAAGTTTTTAGAAAATACTTGCATTCCGCTCGGGACTTGTTCCCATGGAAAATCGGAAAAATTATCTAGCCTGTGTTACTCAGAGATAATGTAGCATCCTAATGGTGAAAGAATTTTTGAAATCGGTCCAGTAGTTTTTAAGTTTATTCGTTACATACAAAAATACAAATCTTTCCTCTTTATAATACCTACTAGCTTTTCGCCCGGGACTTCGTTCCCGTGGGAATTTCCCCGTCAATTTTCCAATGTTTTTAATAGTTATTCTGCTATTCGGGACGGAGAGAAATACAACAAATCAAAAACCATGGAAATCGGTCCAGCCGTTCTCGAGTTATAAGTGTTGTAACAAACACGACTTTCTTTTATATATATAGATTAGTGTAGACTAGCACTAGCATTCCGCTCGGGACTTCGTTCCCGTAGGAATCCGGGAAAATTATGTAGCCTATGTTACTCAAGGATAATGTAGCATCTTAATGGTGAAAGATTTTTTTAAATCTGTCCAGTAGTTTCGGAGCCTATTCGTTACATACAAAAATACAAATCTTTCCTCTTTATAATATTAGTATGTTAGTATAGACTAGCATCCAGCTCGGGACTTCATTCCCGTGGGAATTCGGGAAAATTATGTAGCCTATGTTACTCAGGGATAATGTAGTATCCTAGCGGTGAAAGAATTTTTGAAATCGGTCCAGTAGTTTTTAAGTTCATTCGTTACGTACATACAAAAATACAAATCTTTCCTCTTTATAATATTAGTATAGATTATTATAGATACTGTATATTTAGATATCCTTCCAAGCTGGACTGACAGTGAAAGAAAAACTTAAAATCTGCCAGCTGCCAACTCTTTCCATGTACACCTACTGTGGAAGCCAGTTACTGTGATGCGAGGGTTTTGCCATACCGTGGGCAAAATGCTAACAATATATTTCCACTATACTCATGCTCCATCTAATAACCCTAAAAATGTTTGTCAAATATGTCTTCAAGTGGTACTAGCCACATGATGCTCTTGCCTACCCCGATAGGGATAATAAGGGGAGCGGGTTCACAACTTTTTACTGCTCCAAAATCGTTATCCTCCCCAGCTGATCAACGGACGAGGCTAACGTACAACATTTTCTGGGTTTTTTTAGCCATATTAGCCATTCTACTTTCACAAAAAATTTTACTGTGCAGAAATGGTTGTTTTAAAAACGATTGTTATCATTTATAAGAACAAGGACAAGAAGAAAGGAGAATAGGTCTGAGTGTATGGATAAATGATATGTATATGTGTATATTCTGCCGTCGTGTTTTTTTTTTAATTATTACAATTCGTCGTCGTTGCGTAATCAACAAACATAATAAATATGTCGTTTTAAAATTCATCATCCTCGGACGAATCACCTGGCGTAGGGCTGAGTCTCAACAGATCGCAGCACGACGCTGCTCTACCGAGCACAACACCCCGCCAGGAACGGAAGTCGTCTACAGACTATTCCGAGCCCCGACATCGCAACATTAGGAGAAATCAAATCAAAATGACCTCTGACTTCAAGTAAAATTGTATATTGTGGTTATCTGCGTTATCGCAATTCCGCCAACATGACGTAGCAAAGAAATACACGATGCAGAAGATTGATTTGGTAGCGTTATGGCCTAGAGTCTAAGGCTGACGTTCATAGTGGAAAACTAAGCTATTCTATTCTTGTGCATATATGGCTCTGTCCTTTTAAGGTAAGACAATTTTGCCAATATCGAGGTTGGAAACTACAAGTGAACGCGGAAGAAAATTAAACAATTAAACAGTATTCAATGGACATCACGGTTTTAGATTAACCAGTTGCAAAATCCACTACACACGTTTTAAAAGAAAATAAGATAAAAATTACAAAACAACACTACAATAGAGAAAAAACAAAAAACAAGGGAAAAATGCGGTAAAGCAAAAAGAGGAAAAAAAAAGAGAAGGGAAAAGGAAAAGAGGGAAAGGAAAATCATAACTTTATGTTGTGACACTCTATATAATGAGCCAATAATTTAACGAAAGGAGAGTTAACTAAAGATAGGAGGAAACTGAAATTAAAAGGACGGGGGATGGAAAACTAAGCTAAGACCCGACTCTGAAATGTCAAATTTGCCTTCTTTAGTAGGCAAACGACAGCAAACGACATTTAATTTGACATTTCAGAGTCGGGTCTTGGCTTATTTTTCGTCTATGCATGTCAGCCTAAGCTTATGTTTTAACGACTGTAGTTGATCGACAACATCCGGGACCACCAGTTTATCATGGCATGGAAACGCTTATGATAATCTGCTACCTACTAACCTAAATGATTTATTTCGAACAGCCAATGCTCCTGGGCTACGAGTGCTTATGACGATGATGAACCATTTCTTTTTAAGGTTCAAAGGAAATTTAAAAATAATCAGAGTGCTAATGTGGAAGCACTGTGTGGTACGCAAACGCCGCTTTTTTCAGACTTTCATTGAGATGATAATGCCAATTTCACTAGTCCTCGCAATATTTCTGCTCAAAGAGCCCATGCAGAATAAAACTGGAGGGAGTAAACTGTTCGAGCCCACCTTTGCTGTTCCTGTAAGTCTTGAAATTTTGTGCTAAACTACATCCATACTAGTATTTTAATTTAGCAACTCTGTGTGTAGCGTACTGAGAAAAGGCCGTGTTAGGGGTACCCGAATCCGAAAAGCATGTACTCGTATAAAGCGAATTTTGAATGTAGGGTGAGCAAAAGAGGTGTATTTGGATTGTACCAGGTACTCGTCTCATCCACTTCTCATGACATTATGTTTTTATAATGAGTGTCTTTTTTTCTTTTTGTGTTGACAGATTGATAGGTACAACAAATAATTAATCATTTTCTGTATGGTTAATGTTTTGACGCAGCTGGCTCTGTTCTTCGTTTTCTAGCCATCCAGCCAGATTATATCTTGCTACCCTCTTTTCACAGACATTCTCCCTGGAAACAACGACGCCTCCAGCAGGAATATTGTATTATCCCTACTCAGAAGCATCTAATAAGCTGATGGGTGCAGTCACCACTTATTTAGAAGCTCACTCCAAAGCTGCGGCATCTACCGGTTGGTTTGTTGCTAATTTTACTACGATGCCGGAGAAAATCTGTTATTATATGGCGGTTTAAAAACTTTTATACGCCAGACTTGGTTTGCTACGCACTTTATAGACTAGAAGAATAATCTGAAAAGCCTTCTCCTTTTGATGTTGAACGGCATTTAATGTAACCGTTTGACACTGGGTTTTTTTAGACTAAGTCGACCCTGCTGAGCTCGATTTTGCCCAGTGTCAGACCAATTCCCCCCCCCCCCCTTTCCCCATTTTTATTCTAAATATGCCCCTCGCCACCGTTTTCTCCGTTTTATACAAAAACTGTTAGATCTAGAAGAAAACTGTCAATGACAAAATTAATCTACATTAAATTACCCACCACATGATATGAATTTTATTTTTATAGGTTCTACAGTTTTTGAGTAACATCTACCCAAATTTCAAAGTTTTTAATATTAACTGTATTTTCGCAATTTTATATGAAAACCGCTGAATGAATCAATTTTGATGTATTAACCTACAAAACAAGACCCCATTAACAGTCGTACGAGTTTTGTTCACGTTTGACAACTTACAGCGCCGAACTTGCGAATATGAACAACAATTAACCCTTATAAACTACCTACTTTATTCCTATAGGTATTGTATACAATGACGGATTTCATACCTACAGTTCTGTTAACGCATATATATCGTTGACTAGCACCCTGTAAAAGATTAGCTTGCTTATCTTTATAAACTTACTTCACGAAATATAAATAGGTAGTTTATAAGTTGGAATCGTTGTTCACATTCGCAAGTTCGACGCTGTAAGTTGTCAAAAGTGAACGAAACTCATACGACTGTTAATGGGGTCTTGTTTCGAAGGTTAATACATCAAGATTGATTCATTCAGCGGTTTCCTTATAAAATGGCGAAAATCAGTTAAAATTAAAAACTTTGAAATTTCGGTAGATGTTACTCAAAAACTATAAGACCTATTAAAATAAAATCCATATCATGTGGTAGGTAATGTAATGTTAATTAATTTTATCAATGACAGTTTTCTTCTAGATCCAACAGTTTTTGTACAAAACGGAGAAAACCGTGGCGAGGGACATATTTTCAATGAAAACTGGGGTAGGGGGGTGGGGAATTGGTCTGACACCGGGCAGACCGGGTTTTAATAGTTATTCTGCTATTCTGAACAAATATATTAAGATACCTAGATAATTAATAGATCATCGTTATCAGCCGAGGTTAAGGAAAGTACATAGGTAAGTATAGGGAACCTGTTTGGTGACCATAATGGCAATTTATTATGAGCGTTTCCCTGCTTCGGAGGGCACGCTAAGCTACTTATCGTCCCGGCTTTGCTTGAATAACTACAGTCGTCAAACCAAGGCAGATACCATTTGATGGTTGACAACTCTTACGCCAGAATTAATCAAGTTGCCAAGTGATTATACCTACACGACTAAAAGAAAATGTGAGAACTAACTTTTGGGAAAGTCTCTCCCTAGTCAAGAAGGATATGCTGCAGTCTGCATACTTGAAAGCCCTTGATTTTATATAAATATGGCTAAAATATAGTGAAATCTCAGTACAACGTTCATTTCTCCAAACTATTAAGTTTTGTATTCATACAAGATATTAATTGTGTGGGTAGATATTTAACTGATGTATAATATAAACACCTCCATGCTTCCGCTGTTCAGCATTAATGATTTACTTGGCCACAGTTGTTTGACTATATTTTAGCCGTATTTATAGAAAATCAAGGGGTTCCAAGTATGCATACAGCGGTATATTCTCCGTGATTGGGGAGAGGCTTTCCCAGAAGTTGGTTCTCACATTTTCTTCAAAAGAATGTAATAAAATATTTTTTAACAATAGTTGACCTTCAGTAGGGCTATGATGATCGCCATGACATATTATCTCACGCGCTATCTCGTGGTCACGTGACTGTTTTGACCAATGAGATTACGAGAAAGCGTCACGTGACCATGAGATAGCGTGTGAGATATTAATATTATTTTTTATTTATTTATTTATTTATTAATAATACATAAACATCACCATTACAGGTTATTCACCTATTGCAACAATGTTATGGACGTGTAGTACAATTATTATAACACAAATGTTGTAATGCTACCTTTTTGAATTCATCCAATGAGCATATAAATAAATCAATAATTAAAGCCACTTCATTCAATATTCTTATAGCCCTCGATATAGGAGAAAATTTTAATAGATTTGTCCTTGCGTGAGGCAATTCAAATAATTGGGATCTTGGCCCATGTCGGAGTCTAGCATTAGGTACAACCATTTTTAAAGACTCTAGTACTTTCATGTCCGTTATTCTCCCACGAAATACACTAAAGACGTACTTAGCTAAGGCTAAGTTACGTCGAACCTCTAGCTTATGGTATCCAACCATCCCCATTACGAATAATGTTGGATACTTTAGTGGAAAAAATGGATATACCCCATATTCCTTTAAGTACAGATACCTCAAAAACTTGTTCTGTAGCTTTTCAAGCATGAATGCGTACTTCGCTTCATGAGGGTGCCAGATCATACTCCCACTTTCAAGCCTACTCCTAACTAGTGCATTATATAATGCCTTCACTGTCACAGTGCCTTTGAAATCTTTGCATTCCCTCAGCACAAATCCTAAATTACGGAAAGCCTTGGTGCAAATATCAATGATGTGCCCTTTGAAACTAAGATCTTGCGCGAGTGTAACACCCAAGTCTCGGACAGATGTGACACGTTTTATTATATTGCCGCCAATATGGTAGTCATGAGCTACGGGTACCCTTGCTTTTGTGCAAGACATAACATTGCATTTCGCTGTATTAAAAAGTAGTTTATTTTCATGACTCCATTCTATGACTCGATCAATATCGTTTTGCAACCTACAACAATCTGCGTCCTCCTCAATAGCCAGAAATAACTTCAAGTCATCCGCGAACAATACACACTCCGCTTCCTTGACAGTTTCGGGAAGGTCATTTATCATTATGATAAACTCTAGTGGACCTAGATTACTTCCTTGACTCACGCCCGTATACGTAAAGTAGGGTTCCGATATGAAACCACCACAATCTACGTACTGTCTTCGCCCACTCAAATAATTAGCGAAAAACCTCAGCATACGAGGCGTAAAGCCATATGCTGCAAACTTTCTCAACAGAATCTCATTATCCACGCTGTCGAAGGCTTTCTTGAAATCGAGGTAAGCCACATCAACTTGAGCTCCTACTCGACTGTCAAGCTCCTTCACAGCGGAGATCATAAAACTCTGGAGATTTGAATCGGTGCTGCGGCCCCGCCTAAAGCCATGCTGGGCTTCATTGAGATGGGCACTAATTTGTGGAAATATTGCTGAGCACAGGGCCGATTCCAATACTTTGGCAAACGTGCATAAAACTGCAATTGGTCTATATTCACGAACATCCGATTTCGGAGCTCCTTTTGGCACAGGAGTCACTTTCGTCAATTTCCAGTTTTCGGGATATATACCGCTTGACAGGCTGAGATTGTATATGTGGCAAAGGGGCTTCGCCAATATTTTGTAAGCATCCTTGACTAAAAATGGTGGAATTCCATCTGGACCAATCGAACGTTTTGGTTTGAGCTTCTTTAGAGCAGCGCTCACTTCTGCGAGAGATAGCTGCCCAACATGTACTCGTGTGCCTTTATCGGGCGCCTCCCTAGCAGCTTTGTCTGGGTCAAGCTGCGGCAAGTTATCCCCGTAAACAGATCGAAAATAGTTCGCGAACTCCTGCGCATGCTCCTGTATCGGTATAGTTACACCATCTTTTATTATTCTTGGTTTAAAACGGCTAGATCGTTTATTTGAAATATGGCTCCAAAACTCCTTAGGATTTTCTAAGAATTGTGCGCTCTTAAATTGTTGATATGTATCGTACGCTTTATTTATTTTGGCCTTCACAATACCCCGGTAATGAGAGAACTCACTGTAAGCCATATCGGAATTAGTACTTTTATATATCCTGTGCCACCGTGCCTTGTGCTTCAAGTCTTGTATTATGTCCGGTGTATACCAGTCTGGGTAAGAGTACTCTGGCAGAGGAGAGGCCTCTGACTTTCTAGGTACATAAGCGTCCAATATTTCGTGTAACTTCTGATATAATAAAGAACATGCAGTTTCAACATCCGACGCCTCACACACAATATCCCAGTTCGTACTTGCTAACGATGCATATAACGACTCAAAGTCTGCCTTAAAAAAGTTCCATCGTGGGTAAGGGGACCCAGATGGTGGGTTTTTGTTAATCTTGTTATGGCGCATCATTGTTGGGCGATCCGTATTAATGGGGATTCTTATGTTCAGTGCCGGATGATGAGAATCTTTAACACTTAAATATTCCTCCTCTTCTGTTACTATAATTCTACTGTTTTCGAACTTAGTTAGAACTACATCAAGGATTCTATCATTATAATTTCTAACATTGTTGCATTGGATAAACTCACAAAAGGTGACAAAGTATTCATAATAACATTGGATTTCTATACTAGCTGAATACAAGTTTAGATCGGCAAGTAACAATACTTTTTTATTATTTCCACAACAAGTTTCTAGAAGGTGGAACATATACATGTATTCGCTATCATCTGCTCCTGGTGGTATGTAGCCTACACAACACATAAACAACAACCGACCATGGCGATGTACTGTAACACAAATAAGTTCAAATTGTCTATTTCTTAAGTCCACTGAGTTAGGTAACGTAACTACTTGCAAATCAAATCCAGGCTTGGCGATAAGAAGAGCACCACCTAGCTTGCGGCCGTCCTATCGATCACACCTTAGAACCGTATATCCCTGTGGGACTAATTCTCCATCATGCACTGACTGGTTCAGCCCACTCTCCGTCAAAGCAAATATATCAAAGCTTGACTCCAAAATATTCTTATAAAATACTTGTAGTTTGGTCCTCAGACCTCTTACGTTTTGGTAGTAAACACTTACCCATGACTCATGAGTGTTACTCTTAAACCTTGTCTGGTGCTTTCTGTGTGGTACGAAACCACGTCCACTCACTAAAACGGGCGTGAGGAGGCCAAACTTCAGGTTTATTTATTTTCTCAAATCCACTTTCTACCACACCTATCCTGAACGACGAGTACTCTCTTTTGGTTCTAGGTGTAATCTTCTCAACACAGACCATATCTAACATGTCTTCTCCAACAATGCTAGTTATATGTCCTTTCACTGCCTCTACCGACGTGTTGGGATGAAGTGACCAAACGTGTAAATACTTTTTGCTCTCCACTGCCTTCAATAGATTAATTGACACATTTTCACCTATCTTTACTTCGGATCTGCTACTTTTTCTATCTTTTTTCTTTGGCTTTACTGTTATCCAGTTATCCTCATCTTGCTTCTCATACTGCTCCTGGCGCTTGTCACTCTGCACTTTAGTGGATAGGGTATGTAGGGGCTGGGCTATTACAGCTTTAGAACCAGATGTAGTGTTATTGATTTGGGCTTTGGCAGCGTAGGTGTTATGTTGAACTCTGTTTTGTCCCTTAGGGGTATGGATCGATGTTTCCAATAACTTTGGCTGTGTTGCCAGTGATTTCGGAGGCCCCTCTTTATCTGATGATTTCGCCGCTGGTGGATTTTGCCTATTTTCAGTAGCAACGATACTATTAAGTTGTAAATGAAAATTCATTCTACCAACACATTTGTCTACAATAGATAGGTCATTAATCACCTTATCAACTTTGGAGTTCAATTCATCCAATCTTCCAGAAAACATTTGGGTTATAGCTTCCAGCACTAAGGTCATTTCCTGTCTGAAGATACTTCTTACTAGACCTTCATTAAGGCCTCCACATGTACAACTTGTGGTTTCCGGTTTTTCTTCCTCCAACTTATGTCCCTGGCGTTGGCGTGCATTTCTTAACGTTACATTGCTTCGGGACTCCTCATCCAGGTCAATAATAGACTGGTCCTCTGTGACCCTTGGCTTTTGTAACTGACGGCTCGGAGTATCCAAGTTGCCACTATCATAGTCCCTTGGCCTAACAGCTCGGCATTTGGGGCATTTCCACTCGGATTTTTTCTCGATACTCATAACTTTATAAAAAATATTTTCCGATACTCCTGCACATGTCAGATCAAACTGCAATTGACATACACAACATTGTAAGAATTCCCTTCGCCTAGAAAATGGTCCTCCACAAGCCGCACACGCACCCAGTGCCGTTGCCATAGCGTCGCATACGCAGACCGCACGTAGCACTCGTAGTATCGTAGTCTCGTAGCAACTCGTAGCCGCTGCTTGTAGTGCCGCAGCTAGTAGTCAGCTGTTTCGCCGAGGTCGCTACGCATCGAGTTGGCCGAGCGGCTCTGACGCTCCGCCACACAACCCAAGTGCGCCGCGGTGCAGGGTTCAAATCCTCGCCCCACCCGAGAGCATCAATGGTCGACGAAAGTGTATGAATACACTTGTCCTCTTCTAGACACGCCCAGGGGGCGGAAACTTCTCGTAAGAAGTCCACAGGTGTGACAAGGAATTGAAAATATCTCGATCAACCAATCACAAAATTTAAAATCCGAATTTCTAAAAATATCTGACACACGTCCACTCCGTACGATTGCACACTGCCGTGTTATGGCGATCATCATAGCCCAGCTGAAGAGGTGAAATAATTATATGAAGTATGAATCTTGAAATAGCGGTTACTAGTAAAGCAGTAATCTATTGATAGCGGGTTGCGACAAGTACTCGTAGAGAGGAATAATATTTTTCATGTCATTACACATTTGCCCACATTTGGCACATTTGCCGCCAAGTGTTCAGTAGTTTAGGCGTGAAAGACGGACAGGCAGACAGACAGAGTTACTTTCGCATTTATAATATTAGTATGGATTCTACTGAAAATTAAGCATGTGAATTACCCTCAAAGTTTCGATAAATAATTTAAAGTCAGGGTGTGGGACAACAAATACTTAAATAGTGGAATCTACCCGATCGGCTACAATTACTTATTTTTCCCGGAAACTTCAAGTTAAGGAGTGTTTTGTTCTTTACACACTTTGGTGCTACGCAATGTACCAAGAAACTGCGCCCCCGCGCGTGGCCTCTCGTGCTGCACCGCTGACAGAATATAATGTACATTGCTGGTTTTCATGTTTTACGCTGTTATCATCGATGTTTTTTAAATGGAGTGTATTAGAATAAATTTAATCTTAAAACAGAAAATATTGAAATCATTTTAAAAAATTGAAGGAAAATTCCACTGGAAAATCAATGAGGGATTTTCTTTTTATTTATTTTTTATTTTTTCCCCAGTCGCCGGATAGATGGCGCTAAACTATGTACGTTACTGCAAGGAACGGAACGTTAAATTATTTTTGATTAATTCACTTGAACGTAATTTTGAGATCATAAAACGAAACGTTATAGTCATATCACATCAATATCACGTCTACCTCAGAATATTTGATGCAATGTTTTTCTCCAAGCCTTTTGGCTTTGGCACCTAGTAACGGAGTCAGTTCAGCGCCATCTAGAGAGCTCTGGGGAAATACTTTTTTTTTAATACCCAAAAAGAAAACCTCCCATTGAAATGATGGCCTGAGTTCAGAGTTTCAGTTTTTGCTGATCTGTCCCTTACATCCTGCATAATAATTTTCTTAATTACTATTCCAGAAGACCACCATATCATCACTTTGGGATTTGATAACGTGACGTTAGCGATAGAATCAATGCTATTGATTACTGCGCAACTGAAAAGCGTTGTTGCAGTAATTGAATTGGAAGTAAGTGTCGGTGCAGATACGTAATAGTAGATTGTTAACCGAGGGTGGAAAGAATTTAGACTATAGGCTATAGTCAGAGTAGGAATTGATTATTTTACCCGTGTTAAACACTCTACTTTTCATTTCGAATATGAGGAAAATAAAACTAGTTGTTTATCTAATATATAATTTAGTAGTACCTATTTAAAATAAATTGTAAAATTAGGACAATTCGTAAAATTAAAAGTTACATTTTAAATATCTCACCGCGTAATTGTTGCGGCTTATTCCGCTCAAAGAAGTTTGCGCTAAGTTCACACTGGCTGTTTAGAAACTGACATGGCCGCAGCATTTTTTTTATTAGTTTTTTTTACATAAAACTCTTCACAGCTGACAGCAGTTCTATTTTTAAAGTTCATTCCGGCCCATAGGTGGGAAGCAATTTGTATGAGTTTTTCCCTCCCTATGGAGGGAAGCAGCATTTTTCACCCAATAATCACATCAAAATAATACTACTTTCGCAGTATGAGAAATGAAAATATATATTTTTATGTTACTTACGAAGTCAAAGAGGG
This sequence comes from Aproaerema taeniolella, assembly GCA_949987775.1. NCBI lineage: Eukaryota > Metazoa > Arthropoda > Insecta > Lepidoptera > Gelechiidae > Aproaerema > Aproaerema taeniolella. Next base: position 14,970,885 of record OX465261.1, on the reverse strand, counting down.
TTATACACAATGGAACGATAGACGGTTTTTGTGAGGAAAATTAAAGACAATCTTGTATAGAAGGAAAAAAAACCCTAATTATGTCCCTTATGGAACTTAAATCTTGTTTCATTTGGATATAAACTGGTGATAACATTCATTTTCTCCATGGTTCCACAGCACATGAATGGTACAGATTTACCAGATGTACTAAAGTACACAATACGTATGGCTTCATTACTTTCCTGGCAACCGCAACTGAAGCATCAAAGGCTTTTCGAAAAATTTCGTAAGTATGACTTAAAACGCGTTTTTCAAGTAAACAAGAAAAAACACAGCTATTGACTTAACGCTCGAGATTTCGAGATTTTTGACAATCCGCACGTAAATGATGTGTTGCAAACGTCATTATACAGGGCTTCAGGTAAATCTCTTTCAACCTCTCGGGTGCTAAATCAGTCCATGAAACTAAATAACTTTCCCCAAGGAACATAGTTCAAAATACGAAAAAAAAAATTTTAATCTCCCATACAAAACGCGCTATATGCTGATGAAGTTTGTATAGGAACCCAAAATTTTTTTTTCGTATTTTGACCTATTATTGGGGGAAAGTTGTTCATTTTCATGGACTGATTAACCACCCGAGAGGTTTAAAGAGATTTACCTAAAGCTCTCTAAAATAATACCTTTTTACCCGGGACTTCGTTCCCGTGGGAATTTTGGAAAATTATGTAAGTAGCATGTGTTTAATCCAGGGTATCAGCTACCACCATACCAAATTTAATGAAAATTGGTTTAGCTGTTCTCGTGGTTTAGTGTTCGAACAAATCCAACTTTGTTTTATATACAGGGCTTTAGGTATCTCTCTTTCAACCTCTCGGGTGGTTAATCAGTCCATGAAACTGAACAACTTTCCCAGGGAACATAGGTCAAAATACGAAAAAAATTTGAGTTCCCATACGAAATTCATCAGCTTAAAGCGCATTTTATATGGGAGATCTTTTTTTTTCGTATTTTGACCTATGTTCCTTGGGGAAGTTGTTCAGTTTCATGGACTGATTAACCACCCGAGAGGTTGAAAGAGAGATACCTAAAGCCCTGTATATAAAGATTTATTTCTACCTGATACTGCCACTGCACGTCGGTCAAGGAAAAAAAAGAGAAGAGTACACAAGCACATCTGCAATTAGCCATCACCTTGAGAGTGTGACACAAACTAATCTGCCTCGCCTTTAATTTGCAATTTAAAAGATGGTTCCGAGTTTCAATAAAAAATAGACTAACAATATCAAGTCGTAAAGCTAAAGTTGCCATATACTTATGTATAAAATCAAAATAATTTTAAGTAGTCCTCATTTTCAGAAAACGTTCCACAACTTTTTCTAACCTTGCAATGGGCAATAGACACTAGCTTTTTGAACTTGAAAGCCAATTCTTCTTCGGCAATAAAACAGGTACCTGTGGTTTTGCTTAACACTTACATATATTATTTGGTACCATGTGGTGATCGGTTGAGAATAACACCACCCCATTTCTTTCCGTGGGTGTCGTAAGAGGCAACTAAGAAAACACAAATGAGCCTCCTTAATCCACCCCAGGCAACGACACCTCAATTTGCTCTGAATCTGAGGTGGCGTCCTGTGGTCTCATGCGGTGTGGTAGGCTCTGTGAAAGGCCGTCTGATTCGCGACCACCTTCCTACCGAAGTCCGGCGCCAAACAGCTTGCTGTGTTCCGTGGGTGCGTAGGGTACCAGTGCCTTAATAGGCATTTTCTGGGTTAATTCGCTCCATCATCGACCTCGTTTATGACCTTAGTCAAGATTGAGGTCAAGAGTTAACCCATCTTATAATATATATATATATTTAGCGGCTCCCATCTTTCTTACTAATAAACCCATTCTGAAAACACTAAGCAGAATGATCAATATTTTTTTCTGTAAGGCATCCGCTGTTCTCCAATACATACGTTTCATTTATTTACTAATAAAGAAGTCATTATCACAGCTTGTAAAAATTACCCTACATCAAATTTTTCTACATCCTTTGTATTTGCTACTAGCTTTTCACCCGGGACTTCGTTCCCGTGGGAATTTGGTAAAATTATGTAGCCTATGTTTATCAGGGATAATGTAGGATTCTGATGGTAAAAGAATTTTTCAAATCGGTCCAGTAGTTTCGGAGTCTATTCAATGCAAACAAACAAACAATCAATTCTTTCCTCTTTATAATATTAGTATAGAAGTATAGATTTTATCGTTACATTTTCAGACAGTATCATTTGCACCTCTTACTCCGTTGAAACCAAGTTTAAACAAAACTTACGTCAGCACGGTATTCTATCTGTTGACGTACATCTCTTTTATGGCACCCATGTTGACGTTCGTGTTCCTGATGAACCGCCTTTTGGAGGAAAAAGCTACTGGAATACAGGTTACTTTGAAAACTTTTATGTTTTTAAGCTAAAGACAATATGACGCTTCTAAAGATTATTTCATTACATACTCCTCTGATTCTTGGTCCTTAAGTCATTGACAATGGACTTCGTCCTCACGACTTACCATACTACAGGAAGGGGGGAGGGGCGTAAAGAAGAAGAGGACCGTTCTAAAAACTTGTTTGAATGTTGATGGTTTTTTGGAAAAACCATCAAACTCGGTCTTCCAATACTGCCATCATCACTGCTTGAACTTACAAGTAGTAGTTGGGTCAAATTCGATTTTTTCCCTTCTTACCCGTGTAGTGTGTTAATTTTACCTTAAATCTCTATTTGAAAATTACCTTAGACGTGGAATCACATGATTATTTCAGTATGATTAATTGCTATGTACTAACTTGTACTTTTATGTTCATAGGTCATCATCCGTCACTCCTCACAGTTTTCTTCTAATTTCGCAGGAATTAATACAAATGGTAGGCGTAACGCCGAAACTGCTGACCTTTACACATGTGTTAAACGTTATGCCTGCTTGTCTCGTATACTGCATAGGCGGCGCGATTTTATTGAAAGCTGGAGAATACCCAATGGTCCCAAAGACAGATGGGTGCTTACTGTTCTTGAACCAGTTCTTACATTGCTTAACCGTGATCGGACTAGCATTCGCTTGCAGCAAGATCTTTGCTGGCGGTAAGATTCATTCAGCTTTTTTGTCAGTTAAAAAAATGACCCTAAAGCTGAGAGAAAAAGAAGTGACGTTAGATCTTGTGTCTTTTTGTGCCTACAAGATACGTATTCTGGATATTCAGATTTCATACCGACAGCCGAAAAGATTAAGTGGATTTCTGTGTTATGCTATTCAGATGACAGTGAGTAGGGGTTGTCGTCTTTTCGAATATAAAAGTAGAACTGAACGATTTAGCTTACGGGAGCAGGTTTTTTTGAGTAGTCCTGTGAAAAAATCTGGTAGGAATTCTTTTGACAGCCATTTTGACAAAAAAAGACCCTTTTAATTTTTCTTCTGAAATATTTTACATTAAAGAAGGCCAAACAATTTGGAATTCAAAATAAGGGGCTGGAAATATGGAATGTGAGCAGATCCGATTTCGAGGGTATCCGATATAAAAAATTAATTATTTTACTAACAAATAATATGAAGATTGTTCTGCGTCAGAACGAGAAAGTATAACTTACTCTTCTTTCAGCACAGCATACAGTGTCCTTATCTCTAGTTTCTAACTTATTTTACTAACAAATAATATGAAGATTGTTCTGCGTCAGAACGAGAAAGTATAACTTACTCTTCTTTCAGCACAGCATACAGTGTCCTTATCTCTAGTTTCATATCTGAGCTTGTGGATTCCAATCAGGCTCCTCGGAGATTCTTGCAGAAACGATTTGTTTCTGTTCTTTCATGGATTGTTGCCACATTGCCCGTCGTATTGGTTTCTCAACGAAGCACTGGTTTCTGAAATTCGATATGGTGAGTTTTTGAAAAATGTCACAGTGACCTCCCTTCTCTCTGCGTTGTGCTTCCCACATTCAAGGTTCTTTTAAATCGGAGTCGGTCTACTTCATGTGAGACATGCAAGACTATAAGAACCGGAGCACTGCACTGCTCTGTAGGTTTATTTTCCTAATGCTACACTGACCCTTGTTTTTGTCTTGAATCTATTTGTAACTTGTTCTTAATTGTATAGAAACAGGTTTTGTACTGTTTACTTTAATAATTCCATCATTACGTTCCAGAAACTGGCATTCAGTTTAATACAATATACAGACGTTTTTCTGTTTATCCCGATAACTCCAAAAATGGGAGTGTGTTGTTTTCTTATATAATGCAGCTTTTGCAAATCACTTACTTATTCCTCCTTGCCTGGTACTTGGAAAAGGTTAAACCTGGACACTATGGTATTGCTTTGCCTTGGAATTTTCTTTTTCAGGTATTTCATATCTTTTTATTTTTGCTCTTAATTCCTTAACGCGTAGGTATAATAATTTATTAAACTAACACCAAAACTTACAAACTTACAAGTAGCCTGTCACTTGGTTTAACTCTATTTCAATCCGTGTGGTAATCAGTTGAAAATAACACCACCCATCTCTTTCCGTGGGTGTCGTAAGAGGCGACTAAGAAAACATAAATGAGACCTGCCTCCTAGTAATCCACCCCAGGCAACGATACTTTTTTTTTCTGAATCTGAGGTGTCGTCTTATGGTCTCATGCCGCGTGGTAGGCTCTGTAAAGAGCCGTCTGGTTCGCGACTACCCTCCCACCGAAGTCCAACGCCAAACAGCTTGCGTGTTCCGTCGGTGCGTGGGAGTACCAGTGCCTTTATAGGCATTTTCTGGGTTAAGTCGCTTCATCGTCGACCTCAGGCGGTGCCGACGATTTAGTATCCTCTGAAGCACCAAAATGCTTGTTATAAGTTGTTAACTATAGACAGGCATCAAGCTGTCCTGTCCCGTGTACTTAGTCACCTTGTGTATTGTTTTGGTAGGGTATGAGAAAACCTTCTTAATTTTCTCTACCATACATTTGATTTCCACCATAATATGCGTTGTGTAGCCTACCTACAACAAGCGCAAAATATTGATAATGCGGCAGGTATTCTGATGACATATTCTTGGTTAGGGTTGTCTCTTTTCCAAATTTAACAGAAAATGAGAGTTTTAGAAAGAATATTGGATAAAGCGGAAAATGTTGCCAGAGGAAATTAATTTATCGGAACCGTACGACCCAGAGTACAAAAGATTCTTTGAAGAGCCACCAGATTATCTAGTGCCGGGCATCAAAATACAAAACGTAGTTAAGGTGAGTCATAATATACGATCATTTTTATCTTTGTCAAATCACTGCCACTATTACATTTATTTCATAGAACGTTTGAATAGCTAATTCTTTTACACTCCCATAAAAGTGTAATGGTTTCGAAGTCTTAGTAATTGTTCATCTGTTAATTTGAAAATAATTTCAGGGGAAAAAAAATGTTCGACCGACGTGAGTGGGACTTGAAACCATGACCCCAGGATTAGATCTTTTGGTGCTTTTACCAACTAAGCTTTCGTACTTTCAAGTCAAGCGAGGAAATTTCTCATTCCCTTACTAAGCACATTATGTCGTGCGTGTAGGCTAGCGCTATCGGTGTTTATAGAAAACTACAAATTCATACCACTTATAAGATTTTTTTAAATACTAATTAGGTGAAACTGGAAGGAGATAAATAATAATCCTCATAACCTGAATTTCGTTTGAAATCCTTAAGCACGCAAGGTATCTCAAGAATCTTGCAAACTTTTGCGAGGATATTGACTGGTTGAAATAGCTAGCCCAAAATAAATCCTGCAGTCAGTTCTAAACTCGTAAAGTCAAGGGTTAAGAGCTAAAAACTCCTAGCAAATATAACCTAATCGTAACAAGCTTCACAAAGTTTGTTGAGAGAATGTTTGTAATTTAAATAAAGTTATATTTTTCTTGCAGACATTCAGATCTGGTAAAAATGTAGTCCACGCTCTAAACAATGTGACTTTTAATATATATGAAGGAGAGATCACTGTTCTTCTAGGTCATAATGGAGCTGGTAAAACTACTCTTATTTCAATAATCACAGGTGAGGCTTTAAAATCTACTTTAATGTCTGAGGCACTGGTGGCTCCTATAGGAGACATCCGTACAGATTTTAAAACAAAAAAGCGGGATGTGAATAGAAGAAGAAACGGTTGAAGAAAATTAGTTTTTACTGAAACGGTGCAGTAGGGTGGGGTCAAGCCCTGAATTTTCCGCGAAAAACATAAATTTCTGCGAAAATTTGCGGTGCTCCAGTGTGGTTAAAGCTTCCTTCCTTCTCGTGATCAAGCACACTACTAGCTCTGGTGTTACAGTTTTCAAACCATCAAATCTCTGAAAACAACATATATGTATCGCCGTAACATTTTCAAACCCGTAATATTCTAATTTGATTTAGTAAGATCAAATAGAATATTACGGGCTCTCTCGGGCGAACTCTTGGTACTTTATGAACTAGGTTTTTTTTTTCACATTAACGGATTTTTTATAATATTAATACAATCGAGCCACCTAACCTACGTATGAGTAATCGTAACTAAAAAAATCTAACTTAACCTAACTTAGTCAAATTTTGCATATAATATTTTTAAGGCACTGACAGAATATCAGCATTGTGGCTCCAACCACAACTCTATGCTGAGTCAGGATCTCTTTTTTGACTCGCGTTTTACATCACAATTTCCCTTGATGTTTTACTGTGTCTTTGTATATTGTGTAAAATTGTTTGATTATATGTCAAAGTTGCTGGTCATTGAATAAACGTATTATCTGCACTATGCTATAGCTACAACTTAATAGCTTACAATTATGTAGACTATTAAGCTTACATAATTGTGCTTGTCATTTGTGTAACTAAATGGTTCATTATATTTCTCAGGTATGATCAGCCAGTCCTCAGGGAATATCTACGTAGAAGGTCTAAACACGCTGACGCAGCAGGCTCAAGTGCGCAAGCGCATCGGCTTTTGCCCGCAACACAATTTGTTCTTTCCGGACCTCACTGTCGTTGAACACTTGATTTTCTTCTCCTTGGTACGTTACGTTTTAAGGAGTAAAAAGATAAAGAAGGTTTAATAAATCAGTAAAAATGAATTTATTAATGCTCCTTTATGCTCCTATAAGTGTTGATGATGTGTCAAATGCAATGAAAATAGATTTTTATTTTATTTAACAGATAAAAAACGTGACTTTCGAAGAAGCAAGAAAAGAAGCTGATGATCTAATGGAAGAATTAGATCTGATAAGTCATTCGAGAAAGAAAACTTCGCAGTTATCAGGAGGATTACTGAGAAGGCTTCAGCTGGGATGTGCTTTGTGTGGAAACGCTAGTGTGCTAGTGCTTGACGAACCTACATCCGGGCTGGATGTGGAAGCCAGAAGAGAGCTTTGGGACAAGCTGCTAGTAAGTTATAAATTGCATTATTTACAACAGGTTTTTTTGGATTTTTGCCTTGGTTTTTAACATCGTTTGGCCTGCTAAGGGTATTAAAATTAGGTCTGTTATAAAGTTTGCTTCGAATATGATAACATTGCATTAAATAAATGTTGTCATACAGTATAGACGTTAACAGCTGACTATTTTTCAACAAGAATGACACTTAATACCTCTCCTCAGTCAGTGAAGATGAAGATGAAGGAAGGGGTCTTTCTTGACCATTCCAGAATAGTTTGTCGGTTTTTTCCTTATCCGATTTTTGCGAGCTTTTTCAGATTTTATCTTGCCACTCCAAAAGAAAAATAGTCAGGCAGTATTCTTTTAAAAATAATAAAAACTTACTTAACGCCTTCTAAAGGCAGCTTGCGTTATAAAAAATTACTCTACTATATGCGATGCCAAAAATATTGACAAAAATTCACAGTTGCCTCTGCTCTTAAAAGCTGTAGCCAGATCCTAAAGAGACCATAAAAATTATAAACAATACACCAAAAACTGCGGAAACCATTGTTTCAGATGCTCCGAGGGGATCGAACCTTGATTTTAACCACCCATTTCATGGAAGAAGCTGATGTCCTCGGGGATCGGATTGCGGCCCTACATTTAGGCAAGCTGCATTGTCACGCCACTCCTATGTTCCTTAAAAAAGCTGTGGGTGAGCTATTACCATCTTTATCGTGGTTTATGGTAGCTTTATTGAGGTCTGAATAAAGTCATGTCCTATAATAATTACATTACGTTTAAACTACTGTATAACAAGTGAGTAGAGATAAGTAGATTTTGACGCAATGAAAGTGTTATCTATACCATCGTCAATAGTCATACCCAGGTCTTCTGTTTTTTCATTCCACTTGCTTTTTCTTCAAAATTAGTTAAGCTTAATTAAGAAACTCCAATATGTAACAAAACACTATTTATTGTTTGTATTCCTCAGGATCGGGATATCGCATAACCATAAACACTATAAATACTGTCGATGATGCAAATGTAAAGAAGATTAGTAATGCTCTAGAAGCAATAGTCCCAGGTAAAGAACTCAAGGAGAGAAAAAAAAGAAGCTTATCATACGTACTCCCTGGGGAAACGGACATGGTGCCCACATTCAAAACTTTAGAAGCTATACAAAAAGAAATTGGGATTGAATCATTTGGTGTTGGAATAACAACACTCGAGGAAGTGTTTTTAGAGTAAGTAAGCAATTAAGAATATCTTTATGTCCTATAAAGCGCTGAAAATTTCTTGACACCAGTTTAGCTGACGTAAAATAAATCTTATTCTTGTCAACAGATTATGTTGCGATGTGGATAGCTCAGAGAAACCCGACGCAGAAAGTCAGACAGGTACGAACAAACGATTACTGTACATTTAGTATATTATGCTTTCGTTTCAACTTGATGAAATAAAGCGACCATTCTATAAAGGCGACTTTACATGGGGTGATTTTACCCATAGAACTGAACAACTTTCTTCCAGAAACCCCCAAGAAGTCTTTGAAAAAATCTTCAACGACTCAATCTCAATAAAGCAACTAGTTAATTTCTCGAGTTGTATGGAGGGACTAATATTATTTTCCATTTTAGATTTAGTATTTTTAAAACGCTTACCCGCGTGAGGGATATTCACAAATATTTTTGGGAAAAGAATAAATTCGGTGCGAATGGGACTTGAACCCACGACGCTTGACTTGAAGGCACGTTAGCTTAGTTGGTTAGAGCACCAGGAGGGGTCGCGGGCTCAAGTCCTATTCGCGCCGAATATTTTTGTTTCCCTAAAAAAATATTTATTAATTTTCATATTTGACCTATGTTTTACGGGGAAAGTTGCTCAGCTTCATGAGCCGATTCAATTTCTAAACGCTAATCCAATATTTATTACGTTTGTTTATTCGCAGAACAATTCAAATACGTTCACGGCTGTTGCCTTTTAAGGCGGCAAGTCGTAGCATTGTTCAAGCGACAGGTTGATTTTACGAAATCAAACTTATTTACTTTTGTTTTACTTGTAAGTCAAAATTTTTATCTAAATATTTTTTCTCGAATTTTATCAAATGAGGATAACAATAGTCGTACTGTTGATAGTAAGTAAATAAAGTTAATTGCTGCAGACACTTCTAAGAGCAGAAGGCATAGACAATATCGCATTCTCATTCATAAGCGATGTGGCGCGAAGCCGCATCGATGAAAGCAACGTAAAATGTATCTAAATAGCTGCGGAGCAAAGTTTTTTTAGTCCGTCGCTCCGTCTTCAGGCGACGGATGTCTCTTCATGCTTCTATTTTTGCCAAAAAAACATTTACTCCGTAGTTGTTAGGATTCATTTTACTATGCTTTGATTGTCGCGCCGCCGCATCATGTCGCACCTAAGTTTTGAAATGTTTGGGATTGACTTGAACTGACCACGTGACTTTTTATTGTTAAAAGGACACATTTTTTATAACGTTCAGTAAAAAGTTTATGTAGCTGTTAGAAGCTTTTAGATCTCAGTTACTTCTTTAATGTTTAGGTTGCTAAATTAATAATTATTGGTTTTTAATTTCAGCACATAGTCATGCCATTTGCACTCTGTACGAGCCTTACTCAAATCTTTAATATTAATGACAAAGAAAAAGGTCAAGATCTAATTCTCAACCTGGACATGTATACGGAAACAGGATTTTCTCATACAGTATATGACATAAAAAACAACTTGACAGAAAAGGCAATAACTCAGATTAAAGAAACATATCCCCTTTATGAATTTGATGAACTGCAAGATACTCCGTGTAGGTAAAACTCCTGTAGGATATACGAAAATGATAATATGTGAGGGTATACGTAAATGCATTTCCGTATAAATACTCTAGTGATGAGTTCTAGTGACGAACTTATTTATTGTTGGACCACGGCCCGTATCGATACAGAAATGCATTTACATATACCCTCACATGTTATCATTCTCGTATACCCTACACTCATATTATTCCCGCTGCACAAAAATTTTGAAAGACAGTCTTTTTGACACAGTCTTTTTGAGAGACATTATTGTCTCTCTAGTCTTTGTCTACACAAAAAAGTACAAGTGGATAACGAGGACGAGAGTTGCAAACAACAAAAACTAATTTTTGTTCAGTAGAATTAATTGTTAATTCTACAATTCTATTTCTTCCATTTTGTTACTGATTACATTAAATTTAACCTTACAGACTCCGTGGTATCAAATTACATTAAGCCCTGTAGTATCTACTTGAATACCAGATCTTTCGATCGAAGCATCTTCTTCCAAGGGGAAATGTATCTAATACTCTGATCGAAATATGTCATTCTCTCGTTTTTCTATTTAAATAGAAATACTGCGGTTTTCTGTTGGGCCCCAAAGTTTCTAATTAGATACCATGGTCTTAAGAGGATCGTCTCAGTGTTTTCTTCCCACAGAAACGGCGTCAATGGATTCCATCCCCTAAACGTCAACGGATCCCTGTGAAATTTTTGTATACTATAAGGAACATCAAAAACTAGGTCTGTACGTTTTGATTTTTGTGATATTTTTAGTAGACAAAAAGATATATGACTAAAAGTCAGCATTTTTCGCCAAAAAATTGTCAACATTTAAGAGGTGACTGTTGGAAAACTAAGAACAATTTTGGAAAAAACAAAACGTATGAACCTTGTTTATACGCTTACAAATCGACAAAGATCAATAACGTACGATTTCATTAAGTTTTTGAGGTAGGAATTCATTGACGCCTGAACTCATAATTTTGGAAATAAAACTCGCCATTTCGCCGGAAAGCTGCAATTGTCCCTTTCGCACAAGTCTGAGGCGGGTGGTCGACATCGAGACAGCATGAAAAACAACTGAGATGCTAGTCCAAACTGAGACGCCCCTCTTAAATTAACGGAGTTGTTGGAAATGCTTTCAGTGCTATTTCTTATCTTCTTATGCGTATTGGTAAAAACAAATTGGGAAGCACGGATTTGTTAAGCTCACTTAAAGAAAGGTCGGGAAATAGGTAAATCATCACTACGCGAATTAAGACCCGTTTTAGTGTTCAATTATCGCTTAAAAAAATCAGTAACCTATAACAAATGTTGTTGTTTCACACATTGCTGGCTTCTGACTGAGAATATACAATGATTACTGATTATTTTTTCTACAAGCACTTTCTTTTCACTCCTTCGAGGAATATAACAACGAATGAAGTTTGTAGCAATCTCTGTCTCGATAGTGATGACGATATCGACTTTATGAAATACAAAAATCTGTTTCATCATTAAAGCGTTCTCAACATTAGTAATTTTCTTTCAGTTGTACATTCCCTACACTTGGCTCATTCCATTGGGGGTGTTGACGGTGTATGGAATAGCTACATGGTCGGAATATCCCTAAACGATACAAACGCTGTTGTTTACTACTCTCCAAACCTAAAACATAGTGCCCCTGTCGGCCTAAACCTCCTCAGTAACATACTCTCCATAGGAATACTGAAAAATGCACAAGGAAAGAGTATCATTACAAAATTGACGCAAAATTGGCCAGTGATTTCTAAACCTTATCACATACCAAAGTCAAAAATCAATTGCTCCCTATTTGCAGTTTTTAATATCGTCAGTGAGTATTTCTCCACCACGTCCTTATTTTTTCGTTCATTCTTTTCTCTTTCTTTATTTATTATTAAGTACCTAAACACCTTGAAAGATAAAATAATTACTTTGTGAATGTTAATTTTCACAAATAGTTTTAGGGACAGAAAAATGTTTGCCGCAAATGGTATTTGAACCCACAACTCCGGGATTAGATATCCTGGTGCTTAAGCTAACTAAGCGATCATGCCTTCAAGTCAAGCGGCGAAATTTCTTATTCCCTTACTGAGCACATTCGCCGCTTGACTTGAAGGCTCGATAGCTCAGTTGGTTAGAGCGTCAGGAGATCATGCCTTCAAGTCAAGCGGCGAAATTTTTGATTCCCTTACTGAGCACATTCGCCGCTTGACTTGAAGGCTCGGTAGCTCAGTTGGTTAGAGCATCAGGAGATCTAATTCTGGGGTCGTACATTCAAGTCCCATTCGCGCCGAACATTTTCTTTCCCTAAAATTATTTGTGTAATTGAAATCCATTGAACTTTTACCCCCTAATTTCTGACATGATAACTTTTCATTGCAGCAATAATAGCGACAGCTTCATATGATTTGACACTGCCTTGTAAAGAGCGTCTGTCTGTAGCAAGACATACTCATATCATGGCTGGTTGCTCACCAGTATTGTACTGGTTGGTAACTTTATTATACCACATGTCATATTATTTGTTATTCTGCTGTACTGCTGTTCTTGTTGCTGCCGCTTTTTTGGACGATGACAGAACTATAGATGACGAGGCCACTTTGGGTTAGTTAATATTTTACGACCACGCTAATGTTACATCCTCGTAGAATATTAATAAAAAGTGTTGTTTTATCTAGCAAACCAGCACAGTGAGACTGGACCTATTGTTATATCAACGTAGGTTGCCTACTGGACTTGTGGGTGGAACAACACTTAAACTTCTAACTAAAATTCAAACCGCAGACATTTTATCCCCATTGATAAAAATGTTCTACGCTCCATGCATTAAGGCGACTACAGCACCCGATAAAGGCAGCGCACATAGGAATAGTGCCATCTCCGTCTCTCAACAGGCCTGGGCCGGCAGTGCGAACATTGTCGATACACGAAGTTTACGGACTATGAAAGCGTGCGTGCGTAAAAACATGTTCGAAAGTTAGAAAAATGAAATTTATGGGAAGGTAACAGCTTAAATCGAAAAATGCGTTAACTACTTACCGAGAGTGTTCAATCACGAACATTTTGATAGCAAATTCAAGTTCCTGTGTGCATTTTACTATCGTTTTTACTGCTTAAAAAATACACAATATTGGGTATTAGAGGTGACTTTGTGAGCTTTTTCTGTCGAGCCAAAAGTGCTGAATCATGTTTTCAGCAAACTACTTATCTAGTTTATGTCCTGAATATTACCGTAGTTTTTTTTTCTTCGATTTAATGCAGTGCGTCATGTTTATCTACGCATCATAAAATCGTAATTTAGGTGCTGTAGTCGCCTTAATCTGCAAATCGAATACTTCCTCCGAGCGTATATTAGCTCCTGCTGTAAAAAATTAGTCACTTAGGATATTGTCAGTTTCTAGTCATCATGCCATTTGGGTTAAGACTAAATTTACTTTGCAGCTTGGAAACTTCCATATCTGGATTTACATTTACTGTGTAACTAATCATAATTACATAATTTCAAACGAGCACACCATTATTTTAAGACCTCATCATTTATATTGATGAAATTATGGTATCCCCTTTACTGTTTTGAAAGGAGACCCGTACCCAGCAATTGGGATGTACAGATTCCAACACATCAGGTTACCTCAAATTCATTGAAAAACCATTCTTATCACATCAGTACAGCGTGCTCGCACGGGTAACCTGATATGCGGCCATCTGTATACAGGGCTTTAAGTATCTCTCTTTCAACCTCTCGGGTGGTTAATCAGTCCATGAAACTGAACAACTTTCCCACGGAACATAGATCAAAATACGAAAAAAATTTTTGAGTTCCCATACAAACTTCATCAGCATATAGCGCATTTTTTATGGGAGATCATGTATATGGGCTGATAACGATATTATGATTGACTTTTATATTTCAGTGGCAATTTTTGTAGTGTTACTTATCAATGGAATAAATACCTACATTTTCATTTATTTCCTCAGTTTTTGTTTTAATGGGAGAAATGCAAGTTTAGTTTTTGCTTCATGCTTTATTGTATTTGGTAAGTTATTTTGGTGATCAGCGTATTGACAAAAATGTTTTCGTTTATTTAAACGTTTGTGATTTTTTTTCAGGATTTCTAACACCTATTCTGCTAATGGCGATAGAGGATTTAAAGACACAAGAAGGAGAAACAACATTTAGTAAAGTAATGAGCAAGATAGGCCTTCTGATCCCTGCCTTCGTCTTCACAAGCGCCATGATCGCTGTGACGGACATATCAAGATTTAACTCTTTTTGCTATAACAATATTTTGAAATGTCCCCATTTGGTGTACTATAGTAGAGGATTTGATTCAGAGCTCTGTTGTAGTAAGTGGTTTTCTGTTTTGATCAAACTTAGTTTTCCTACCTTCCCTACGAGCACTCAACCCTATATAGAGACGTAATACAAGGCGACCCGAACCTGTCAACTCGTCAGTGGCTAGTCGCTGATATATAACGCACACCCTAGCGAATCTAGCGATCGTGTTTGGAATCTCTTCGGGTTACTTCGCACCTAGTTGACAAAATCGTTTTCTTTCAAATTCGCATGTATTACGTCTCTATATAGGGTTGAGTTCTCGTAGTACCCTCCTTATCATATAGGTGCCTACCTGTAAACAAGAATGTGGCAAACTTGACTAACCCTAGTGTCAAATTCAACTTTCCAAATCACCAAATGACCTTTCACTTGGTTTAGCAACTGTAGTTAATCGGCAACAGCCGGGACGAAAGCTTACCGTGCTCTCCTAAGCACGGAAACGCTCCTGATGAATTGCCGCTTAGGTCACCCATCAGGTTCTGTTCCCCTGTGTATGTTGCTCAACTTGACTGATTGTGGTTCAGATCAGCAAACACCACGGGGCTACGAGCGCTTCAAAAAAACTTGGTTTTTAGGAAACAGTTCATGAGGTAGAGGAATCAACGTAAACAATTGAAATAAAAATAGACAAAAAGACCAACTTGAAGTCACTTTGATTATTACCATTCAATAGGCTTCAAAGAGCCCACAGGAATAGAAATGAGACTTAATTAAGAAATAATCGGTAATAAGTAATAATAATAAGATAGGTATGGTCACCTGGGTGCATTAAGGATACTTAATGCACCCAGGTGTTATAAGTCAGGTAAATTAAGTTGACTACAAGATTAAGTTAGATGACAACAAAAAATAGGGTCTGGTTTAGGACCCTATGGCCAATTACTGGGCAGGTCTAATTTAAGTACTCTATCGATACGAAAAGATGAAGAAGAATTCGAAATAAAAACAAAATATAACGAAGATGCACAAGACTAATCTAATAAACAAAACTTCATGAAGCTGAACGGTTTTGCAGTGTTGTTGTTGTTTAATTTATCCCTTTCGGTAAAGGCAATGGAATCTATGTCCATACAGCCCTTGTCTTAAGTTTTTTTTTCTTCCATTTAGCTTCCGTTGACCGTAAACCGATAGTGTTTTATTTACGGAAAACTTTGCCACGGAGATCTTTGTCGGAACCAAAAGGAGCGAATACACCATATCACTTGAATTTTTCTATCACTACACTGTTTAAAGTTAGTTTACTGCACAATACACTATTATATATCAAACAACAATTTAGTGTAGAAAACAAAAATTCAATCGACACCCACCGCTCACATGGAAACCAAGGACCGGTTTTGCAGTGTTTTTAACTTCAAATGCATTAATGTTTCACAAGTTTTCAGGGAAAGGAACAGAAACAGAAGGTCCGTTCCAGTTTTTCGCTGTAAACGAATATGCTGCTGGAAAGCAAGTTTTGGCAACAGCCTTTCAGATTATTATGTTTTCGGTAAGTAATTTTTTCACAGGAACTCACAGGCTTTCTCACGAGTTAAAAAAAATTACAAGGTGATGCTTCTATTTTCTAAGGCCATGTCCCCATTAGGCTTACAGTGAGCTGGCTGGCTTTATGTCTGACATGGCCTTAATGTCTCTCGACAAACAATGTCTGTTTCGTTCTTGCCATTTGAAAATCAACTTATTCGAAATACGAAATTTGCCGAACCACAATAAGAAAATAGAAGTACTGTAATACTCTTACTGCCGTACTCAGAGACGTCAATTAAAGTTAGAAGTAATTAAATTTCATGCTATCCTTGTTTATATCAACAAGAGTGAAAGAGACAACATCAGAGTTTAACAGTACTTAACTTTAATTGACGTCTCTGAGTACGGCAGTTAGTAACTTTTTGACAGTGCAAGCCATGTGATCTCGTCTTGGCAACATTTTATATATGAAATATTTTCGGTAGGATTCACATTTTCCATAATTCTTTCTCATAAGACTGTAACGTCCATTACGTCCACATGTATTAAATCCTTTTTTATGTTAATGTGTTTAATAAATTTAAATGTATTTTCTGTTCTAATTTAAACAGACTAACTAGTTCCTGATTTCTTTCCTAGACCCTGGTCCTACTTATGCAATATGGAAAATTCAACCGATGGTGGAATAGCTCTCAAAGTTGTAAGAATAAGTACCCGCCAAAGAGGTGGGATTGCACAGATGTGATGGCAGAACAGATGTATGTCGCGTCGCATGTAGGACAAGGTAGCTAATAGGCAAAACCGTATTTTATAAAAAAAACATTACCAACAATCATTACATTAAATTTAAAAAAACATTATCACCCCCGACATTTGATTGCTTATGTAACTTTTAAACGGCTGAACCGATTTTGATCAAATATATTTTATTTCATTAGGTTCATTCGTTTAGGAGCTACGATACCTTTGACAGATACACAGACATACAGATACAGATGTCAAACTTATAACATCCCTTTTTTTGTCGGGGGTTAAAAAATTAGCTACCCAAGTAGATGGTAACGACAATCACAATCGATCGTCAAAATTAATCTCGCTATACATTACTTCTGCTAAAATGGCTGACCGAACTTGTAAACCAATTGCAGAAATGTACGTCCAATTACGATTGTTCAATGGAGTTTGACCTCATAGGCCTTCAGTACACGTCATTGACATAAAAAAATAATCGCTACACGCTCAGAGGCCCACATTAAGGCCTTCCCTTGTATCGTTTGTCCCTTTGAACATACTCGTACACGAACACCCATTACCCGAGAACAAACGTCTGCTTTTCACACAAATATTAGCCCCGACTGGGAATCGAACCAAGGACCCGTCGATCGAGAGGCCAAACCGGCTGTCTTTATAATCTACACTACTAAAATATAAAACGGAAAGATTTGATTGTTTGTTTGCATTGAATAGGCTCCGAAACTACTGGACCAATTTGAAAAATTCTTTTGCCATTACAATGCTCGTACATTAATTATCCCTGAGTAATATAGGCTACATAATTTTCCCGAATTCCCAAGCGAACGAAGTCCCAGGTGGAAAGCTATGTAAAATATCAGTAATAGAAAACATTACTAGAACTTTTTTGTTTACAATTTTAGTCGAGAAACACGTTACCGATAATACTTTATTAATGCATAGAACTTGGAAGGTTTACAGAAGTTGTTTAGGCAAACGAACTTATGCTGTGAGAGGAGCCAGTTTCTCTGTAAAAAGTGGTAAGTTACCATTCCTAAAATTATTATTACGCTTGCGTGGATTGTGGATTGTATGAAAAACGTTTATGGAAAATGTTACTAAAGTATTCAATTCATTCTTATCATCACTTCTACTTCTTACTTGTGACTAACTTAGCTAACCCCGGTGTCAGAGTTTGCAAACCGCCAAATGGCCTCTGACTTGACAACTGTAGTCAATCGACAACAATCCCAACTAAAGGATATAACCACAAACCGATTTTTATCACTTAGTGTCATTCTCCACCAAATCCCGAAACAGACAAGAAATTGTTTAATCTAAACCGTATTTTCAGGTGAATGTCTAGGTCTGCTAGGTCTAAATGGGGCCGGTAAGACCACAACTTACAAACTAATATCTACAGAAGAATCCTTGACCAGTGGAACAATCCATGTCGACGATCATCCTGCAAAAAAAAGTAAAAAAGTAAGCGTAGTCTAACTTTTCATCCATACTTTTATTACACAGCGCATATTGGTCAAACCAGGTTAGCTGACTTTCCATTTTATTTTATACTGAAGATTTTTTTTTCTAATTTCACCAATTGAAATGGCTCAATCAAGATGCTAAGTGAAAAGTGTACAAATCCTAACTATTTACTCATAGACAAAATTGTTCTCCCAGAAGAGTCGTGGTTTTCTAGAACCACTAATGCTCTGCCTACCCCGTAAGGGATTACAGGCGTGAGTGTATGTATGTATGTATGTCTGTAAGAGTTGAGATAGGACAACAACAACGCATGGTAGTCTATAGGTACACGAGCTGAATATGAGAAAACGAGGTCTTCAGATTCCATTCCGTACTAGGGATACACTCAGCTTCCCGCCTGTGCTCAAACAAAGGTTGACCAAAGTCAGGAGCCGCCTTGTGGTCAAACAAACATCGACCAAAGTCAAGTGACGAAATTTTTTCGAAGTCTTAAAAAAAGATGGCCGCCAGGGAGAGTTAGAAGGCTGAAGAGTGGTGTATTCTATTTTTCCAATCGAACCAAGTCCAAAATCTGGTTAGATTAGGTTAGATTTGACGCTTAGCCATCACCTAGAAGTTGACAAATAAGGTAGTTACCGTACGATAAGTGTCATCTACATGACCCTCCAATGACGTCAATCCGTTTCTTTGCTTCGACGTAAAGCAAGGAAAAACACGCAAACACACTTTCACTTACTATCTATCCGCTCGCGACTTTCTGTTCGCGTGGAAAAGTAGCCTATATCACTTTCAAGCCCTCTAACTATCACTATGCAACAAATCACGTAGATCCACTGCTCCGTTTCTACATGAGGGAAAGACAAACAAATTTGCAGGGACACTTTCACATTCATAATGTTAAGGAGTAAATAATTAAGCACTATTGTTTTCTTCCAGTATCTTAGTTGCCTAGGCTACTGTCCCCAGTTTTTTGGACTAGATGACTTTCGGTCGGGCGCAGCCAATGTTAAGATGCTGTTAGTTCTTCGTGGTCTCTCAGATAATGATGTGAGAGAGGAAACGCATTCTTGGCTCGAGGTAGTCGGTAAGCCGATATTGCATAGTAAATTTAACTTGGCAACATGCTCTACTAACATCCTTAAATCTTTTACCTTGGACTGGGAGTGCGAGAAAAACGAATTTGCCAGCTGTCAGCTTTTCAGGCCTGTATGTATATGCCAGTAAGTGGGATCCGAGTGTTTTGCTGTACAAATATGGACAATAGGTTGATAGCCCGTTACCACTGTTCTCATGTTTCCGGTATGAGAGCGATAAATTAATGAACTGAGTCAGAATTTAAGCCAAGTGTGGTGTCAAGTGATTTTTAAACCACATACATCATCTGCCTGCCCCGGCAGAGATTATTTAAAGGCGTGAGTGTTACAATCATGCGCTATCAACAACAAAATTGTTTTCTTACGATTATGGATAGATTCCAGAATGAAGTAAGAGTCTCGACATCTTTTCTGTTTTTTTAAATTCTTTTATAAATCATACCAGAAATTGACTGCTCCAAACGATAAGGAGGAGTCATCAGACCAAAATTGATACCACTCGAAAACATAGCGTGACAGGCGTCGCTATTGTGTGTAGAAGAGAACATATTCAGTAACAGAGAGGAACGCGAAGAAGAAAAAACCTTTTTGACTTATATTTCAGGTATGTCAAAGTATGGCAATCGTGTGGTGTCAAGTTACAGTGGCGGCATGGTGCGTAGGTTAGCTACAGCTGCCTCGCTCTGTGGGGGAAGTTCTTTGACCCTGCTGGATGAACCCACAGCTGGAGTAGACACAGCTGCACGAAGGCTGGTGTGGGCAGCTTTGAGGCGAGGGCTCAAACATAACCGAGCTATTGTCATTTCATCTCATTGGTAAGACTGCACAATTTTTCGCTGCAACTTTTTTTTGGGTTTTTCATATTCCAAACCCTACGACTCGACTTTGATAGATAAAATGGTAGGCACTTATTAATCTCATCCAGTATATTATTTTCGACTGTCTGTCAGACTTATTGTGAGTTTGATATCTGTCAGACTTATTCAGAATTTCTGACACCGATGTTCGCCATTGTAGGGATCCCTCCACTAACTAACAGTTAAGTTTCATTCCAGCATGGACGAAATGGAACGTCTGTGCCACCGCGTCACAATTCTGAGCCAAGGAGAAATGGCAGTACTGGGTACCCCTCAAGAGTTGAAAGAGAATTATTCACCAGGGCATTCAATCGTCTTCAAACTAAACGTCAATGTCGTTTTTCAAGGTGAGAGTTTAGCTTATTCCGCCTACCCCATTCGAATGTCCAGGACGCACCGCGGGGTATCATCATCTTTATCTGGTCAAAATCCCTCGGATTTGCACTGTTCTCTATTCATCATCTTTTATATTTGCGCACTACAAAGGAAAGGAATTCCCTGCCTGCGTCTGTATTTCCGAGCTATTATAACCCGAATCTCTTTAAAGTTTAAGTGAATAGACTTTTCCTATGTGAGCTTGCTGTATCCTTAACCGCATCTTCCCCTTGTGCTGGATTGTGGTCTAGAGCGAACCTATTATTTTATGAAATAAAATTATGAAGATGCTTATGTTTGGTTTTTGCTTTGTCTTATTTCTGATTGGGGTACGCTAATAAGCTTGACCATGATCCAGAATTTGACAGGTCAGTTTATTACAGAGGAGCTTTGAGTATGTATTATATGGAGGCGAAATATTATCAACGTTTGTTTTGTGTCGAAAACATCGGGTGAGAATGTTGCTAAATGCCTTCGTGCTCAATACAACAGTACAGCTACAGGGCTAACAAGAATATTTGTGAATCAAAATGGCGGCTACGGGCACGCATATTTTCTTGAAATTTCCTGTCCTTGTATTCTTAGGCCATTGCAGAGGAGTGACTGCCATCTGACCTCTATGCCTTGCTAAAAGGGGAACCAGATCAGACTGGTAGTTTAACAAAATTCAATCGCCATTTGGTCATGATCAAAATAATACAAAATTATTTTCTTTAGATTAAAACTCTGATAAAAAAGTATCTTTTCAAGATTTATTACTCAGATACTGTTTAACACCAAAGTTGGTTTGGTACCATTTGTCGCCGTAGTATTTTTTTCTGATTCCTGTCATACATTTTGGAAGTTACCAATTTTTTATTTTATTTTTAGATAGCGGCCACTACAGAGTGGAAGCGCTGAAGAAATCGTTGGGAGAAACTTTTGATTGTACCATGAAGGACAAACATTTGGTAATAGCTATGAAAATAATCAGCTCCTTTCTTCATAATTTCATGAGAAGCACACAATAACAATCCACCTGATTCTCGTATTTCGTTCGGTACAATCACTTTACCATCAAAAGTAACGTTGCTACAGTGAATTGACCGTTTTCCATACCGATTTGTCCAGTTTCGCATTCGGATACCCTTAACTATGTCCCTGTATTTGGTAGATCAGATAAAAAGTATGATGAAGAAAGCCGTCAAGTGCACAGGATATTGAAAATATTTTGTGCAGCGATTGCCATCTGACTTACATGACAATCTACTGAAGATGCTGTTCTTATGTGACAATCCATTTAGGGACAGTTGGGAATCCAAGTTGTTGGTGCTTACAAGATTGAGTATGGACTAAGCAATAGCTTTTTCCATAGCAATCAGTATTTAAATTGTATCTACAGATGACGTTGTCAAATATATATCTATACTAATATTAGAAGGTATAAAGTGGAAAGATTTGTATGTTTGTATTTTTGTATGTAACGAATAGGCTCCGAAACTACTGGACCGATTTCAAAAATTCTTAGGATGCTACATTATCCCTGCGTAACATAGGCTACATAATTTTCCCGAATCCCCACGGGAACGAAGTCCCGAGCGGGATGCTAGTAGTTATAAACATCATATTATGTAAATAGTAAAATGTATGAAATATCTGCTCACAGACGTCTCTTCACTATCGTATAAACAAGAAGATGAAATATAGTGAGATTTTTGCGAAGATGAAAGAAATTGTGGAGAAACATGGCGATCTCATTGAAGACTATTCAGTCTCAGAAACCAGCCTTGAAGACGTCTTCTTAGCCTTCGCTGAGGGGTCTCAAAGGAAGAAAGAGGAGCAAACTGTTTGTATCTCATCCATTGATTTTTTGTAAAATTTATCCCTTTCAAAGGCAAAGGAATCGATATCCATAAAGACATATCTTCAATCATCGGTTCAAGTCCCATTCGCACCGATTATTTTTTTCTTGTCCTAAAATATTTTTTGCATATCTTTAATGTGTTTTTTTCTGAATAAGCTTCTTCCATTCTCCGTAAACTCATATAAACCGGTATAAATTGCCACTATGGTCACCTATCAGGTTCTTCTGTGTACGTTGCTTAACCTCGTTGATAGGTTCAGAACTGTAAGCGTCACTGAGCTACGAAAGCTCCAACTAGTAACGCTGTGCTTTTGAAGCTTTTGAAGACGACTTACAGGCAGGTTCTGTCCCAATTCAGTGGGACACCAAAAGCGCATGGACAGGGGTTCAAAGATTTCAAGGATCAATAAACTTACCTAATAAAATTGTTTTTTTCAGGCCATTCCGGTAGATCTTCCACCGATCGCCGAATGAAGAGAATGATAATAAGATAGATTTTTTCAAAGTACATAATAATTAGTTAATTAATGTAATTATTAATATTCATTAATAAATAAACGTTAAATATGTCTTTGTGTTATTAATTCGTCTTGAATTGAGCTATCACAAGCGTGCTCAAATTGTAAGCATGAATCTGGTTAACACTAATTGGCGATTGGAAGTTTTAATAGTCAACTTGACAGTTTCTCATTCAGGAAATTATCAAAGAATATAAGCACTTTTATTATTGACCAGGGTACAGAATTTGGTACAAAGAGAATTTAAATAATAGCGTTTTTTTTATAATGGTGTTTTAACTTGGTAGATCAGATTATAACAGACAAACGACTGACCCTACTAATGGAAAACCCTTTCCGGATTAAACCAGATTTAAGTTTTCATCGGATTGGACCATGTTTGACATATTTAGTTACAAAAATGTATATGTACATTTGGATGTGTGGCCCATACTTTTTTGCCAATAATTCTTGAACTATTGCGTCACAAATGATTTCAATATGCAAATATGAAGTCTTTTATCCATCACTGAACGAATCTCTCGGAGTTTTCATCCTAGGATTAAGGGCCACACATCCAAATGTACATAAATGTATGGGGAGAAAGTATCGAACTAGCTGGCAGAATTAACGTAATAGGACAGAGGCATTTATCCAAAAAAAACGAATGACAATTTGTCTAAACGCCAGTGATTACCTTTTTTCTGGGTTTGTCAAAGAACTAAATGTCTCTCAGAAAATTTAAAACATTTATTACAAAATTGAAAATACCCGCGACTGTAGTTATTTTATCAGTGTTGAAGACTGCTTTAGAAAATGGCTCGCAAACAAGCAGTTCAAATTCAAGATGTTGTAACTACAAACGAGGAGTTTGAAGAATATATTGAAGCGCATAAACATCAGCTAATATGTAAGGATAATCATGAGCGCCTTTGGGATCTATTCATAAAAATTTCAGGACCGCCACTGTAAAAAAAATTGCTTGCTTGTATTATTTGCATAAATGGTGATGGGAATTGATGGGAAAATACCGATCGCGTGGTTGAAAAAAGGCAAACCTTTTTGATGGAGAAAGGCCTATCCCAAAAATCTTGGCAGGAAATCTAGCAGACATGTGGTCATGTTTTATTTTATGAGTTCCTTTAGATATCCATAACTAAAATAGTCTCGGACTTGGCTTAACAGCATATTTAGACGTTTAATAATAGCCGGGCCTTACGTTTTAACGCGACTTAGCCACAAAACTGTAACTTAACCCCATTGAATGATTTCTGACAGTAAGGGCCACTGGGCTATTAAAGCTTCCTGAATGCCATTAATTGACACAACGAGAGACATGGTAAGGTCATTGCTTTTATTGTACTCATAATGCAGTGGATATTCCGAGTTTTTTTTAGTTTTTTTATTATAAGATGGGTTAACTCTTGACTCTTGACCTCAATCTTGACCATAAAAGGTCAAAGATAAGGTCGACGATGGAGCGAGTTAACCCAGAAAATGCCTATAAAGGCACTGGTACTCCCACGCACCGACGGAACACAGCAAGCTGTTTAGTATTGGACTTCGGTAGGAGGATGGTCGCGAACCAGACGGCCCTTTACAGAGCTTACCACACCGCATGAGACCATAGGACGACACCTCAGATTCAGAAAAAAATGAAGTGTCGTTGCCTGGGATGGATTACTAGGAGGCAGGTCTCATTTGTTTCTGTTTCCTTAGTCCCCTCTAGGGTGCTGCCCTGCCTGTAGGGGTGGGGCTCACTGTCACTTCACTAGAACGGGGCACAATAGGCTTAGATATACTTAGTTGATGTTTATTTTTAAAGGTGTAGAGGTGTACTGCGAGTTCAGCGGGCATTGCCTGGCCCTAGCTCACGCTGTAAGGAAAGGAAAACTGGAAATTGGAGGGGACGATATTGCTATGGTTAGAGTAAGTACTCATCTACCCGTATACTCACACCTATAACTCCTGGAGGCAAAGCACCATAGCCACATTTAAAAAAAAGAAAGACAAAGAACCCCGCACAAAATGTTTGGGAAAAGCCGTTCGGTCGATTTGGCTGAAATTTTGGAAAAATATAGCCTTTATATCGGTAATCAAATGTCTAAAGTTTCAACGTTAAATAATGAACAGTTTTTTAAATAAACATTTTTTTTAATTCTAAAACTTGAAACGTCATTTTCATGTTAAGTCAATATAGGTGATATATTTTTGTCATTTTTTTTAGTAGGTACCACAAATTGCTCTACAGCAATTAGGCCGCCGCATTGGAGATCATAACTTACTGTTTGTATATCCCGAGTAACAATTTATTATATATTCTAGTATTAGCATTCGTTCCATCGCAAATAAACAAACATACATAGAAAATAATATAATATCAAAGAGTGTGACAATGACAACTCATTGATTAACCGACTTTCAAAAAGGAGGAGGTGTTAGGTTCGACTGTATGTATGTTTTTTTTAATGTATGTTCACTGGGTTCTCCGCCATTTGTGAACCGATTTTCAAAATATTTTTTTTTCTAAACAGTATACTCCAGAAGGGGTCCCGTTGTCACCAAGTCAGGATCTGATGATGAAATCCCAGGGAAATCGAGGGCAACCTTGAATTGAATGGGCACTTACAATGTTTCTCATGTTCTTTCTATTATTTGCACTAAAAATGGAAAAATAAATAAACTTTTTAAGAAAAATAATTTAGCCGACTTCAAAAAACCGAAAAATAAAGATAAAATACTGATCTGTTTGAAGTCGGTGCCAACGCAAATAAGCTTGATAGGCCGCCTTCGCACCGACTTCAAACAGATCAGGTACTACGTAGGACATTAAATTATTTTGTCTTTATTTTTCGGTTATTTTAAGTCGCTTTTTTTTAATGTCAAGTTTATAAAAGACTGCTCTGCAAAGTTGCTCTGCAAATAAATTGTCAACACAATACGTTACTCTTTATTGTTTACTTACCAAAAAACGTAATTATATTATTATAATTTAATAAACACACCACATATCTGATAGTGTACAATGCGGCGGCCTTATCGCTATAGAGCAATGTGTGGTACCTACTAAAAAAAAATTAAAAAGATACATCTATTATGACTTAACATGATAATGATGTTTATAGTTTCAACATTTTAAAAAATTATATTTAAAAAACTGTTCATTATTTAACTTTGAAACTTTGCACAATTGATCACCGATATAAAGGCTATATTTTCCCAAAATTTCAGCCAAATCTACCGAACGGCTTTTTCCGAACATTTTGTGCGGGGTTCTTTATTTTGAAGAAAGATATTTGACAAAGAAGTTTGAGATACAGAGTGAATAGAATAGAATAGAATAGAAAAATCTTTATTTTATAGGACATTCAGGATGTCACTTAAAACAAGTCAAGATTACAATGAAATACATACAAACATGCATTAAACGATTTAAATACATACATACGCATTCGTACCTCTGATCCTACTGACTCTACGCCTATTCGCAAAGGTGCAGTCTTCCTCAGAGAAGAACAGGCAAGAAACTCTGAGGTTGCTCTTTTAAATCGCATTACAAATTTTCTTATTTACTAATTTTAACTAAATCTGAAATAACTCTAGAGCTGAGCAGTTCATTCCCATGGCTGCCTGTCTGATAGATAATCAGAAATTTTGTAATAGCCCTTTTTGCAAAGTTTTTGTTTAATCACTGTCTTAAATTTATCCAAAGGTAAATTTTGAATACACATGGGAATCTTGTAACACATGGGAATACACATGGAAAGTGTGTTAGAGTAAATAAACCATCTTTAGAAAGAAACAAAATGGGTAATTCTGTTCAATGTTTTTCACATTGTTCAACCTATATTTGTATCTTCATGTTTTCCAGGCTCAGTGTGATAATATAGCTGTATTAGCACGATTCAGGGACAAAAGTGAACCTGCGTTCATTTTTCTACAGGTACGTTTATTGCCGAGGTAAATAATGTTTTTTTTTCAATACAGTTGCTCGAAAAATAAACATAGTATGGCTATAAACTTAAACAGAAAGTAGCTCATAGTAGTACTAGTGCTTTTTACTTTGTAGTTTTTTCTTAATTTTCACTAGTCAAATTAAAAAGTTTTCATCCTCCATGCTCGGGAAAGACTTCTTACCTCCCCAAAACAGGGATGTAAGTAGACTATAACACACCTATAAATTATAACAGGGATGTAAGTAAATTTGAAATTGGAACAAGATCTGCCATACAAATAGTTGTAAAAAAATTATGTACATTTGGATGTGTGGCCCTTAATCCTAGGATGAAAACTCCGAGAGATTCGCTCAGTGATGGATAAAAGACTTCATATTTGCATATTGAAATTGAATGTGACGCAATAGTTCAAGAATTATTGGCAAAAAAGTATGGTCCACACATCCAAATGCCTGCGATTCTCATTAATGAAAATAAGATGAACCGGTTGACGGAGCCCCAATTTTATCACTAACATCTACAGTGGCTCATAAAAAAATCAAAAATTATCATCATAATTTAGTAAATAGACAAACTTTTTTAGGATGGAAAATTAACCAATGCCGTATTTGGAGCCAACGGTATCGTTTTGATCAAAGTAATTGAGGATGAATTGAAACTAATAAAAAAGGTAGCGGAAGAAGGAATAACAGTTAATAAGATCGATATTGCCGAAAGACTACCAATTGAAAAGGTTTGCAACAACATTGTACTTACGCATATTTTACATATTTTACGAGTTACGAAAGCAACCCAACCATAGAATGTGTGTTAATAGCATGACGCAAAACTACTTAACTCTTAGCGATTTAACATGAAAAACCAAATATGCGTACCTGCATACAATGCACACGCATCTGACTGTCTGATAGATTTGGAATGACATCCAACAATGATTCTCTGATCTAGTTACTCTGAATATGGAGCACGCCCCGCCAGTGGCCTCCACCAACCCCTTACAGCCACCCCTTGTCACGCGCTTTTCCTGTTTCTGAATCTGTTCATCTGGTAACTCTGTTCTGATACAATCGCCGCAGCGATAACACACTGTTTAGCAAAATAAAGTCTGTACATAGCACTGTAAAACGCAATAGAACAATTGCAAGCTGTTTAAAACTGATACTGATTAAAAGACTCACCTGGTGTTCACTGTACCGCTACAGACACAAGAATGACGCATCCAACCAAACTCCCCGCAACTCATAAAAATATCCATCTGACAGCAGCCATCAAATGTAATATTTCTACCCACTAATTATGTTAATAAAAGTTATCCTTTGTAAACAATTAAATAGTGAATATTAAAGACGATTCTTATGTTGTGCTAGTTCGAATGCAACAGCGTGCAATCTTGCATAGCCCAGGACATACTCCGTTAAGAGCATTGCGTACTTTGGGAGAATAATGGCTGTTTAAAATAGTAAACCTTAAACGCACAATCGCCCAATCGAGAGGCTGCTGGACGTTATTTTGTTAAGTACTAATAACTTCCAGCAAACAATACAACAAAACCGCAGTTATTTCCAGGAAAAGGCAGCAATAGATGAAAAGTTAGACAAGCAGTTTCAAGAGCACCAGGAGCGTTTGAGGACAGCAACTAATGCTGCTCGCAAGCAAAGGGTATGCCAGCGGCTCTCCATGTTTGTGAAGAGGTTCAACTTTATCGTGTTCTGGCCTCACAACCACCAAGCCCATTACGATCTTTATGAGAGATGGGATGCGATAAGTTAGTATCACAACGCGCTATCACCGACTTTAAGAAATGAGGTTTTATTTGATCATCGGTGGCTCTATATATTTATTTGTAGGTATCTGCCCATGACAGGTCGACTTTGATGTTTTGTTAAAAATATGCGTAATAAGAGAAATGCTACTTTCTGGCCTTCCTATTCCCCTGCAAAAAATCTGCTAGATCCGTTGCTTCGTTACGCTGGCTATGAATATATTTATTGCATTAAGTATATTTGAATTTAAAGAAATGACAAATTTATATTTTTAATAGGTATTAGTATAAGGAAGTGAGGTCAGCTGGTCCGATGTATACGTCGCTAGTGATAAATTGCCACTTGGGTCACTCATTAGGTTCCCTGTCTCTGTGTACGTTGCTTAACCTCATTGACCGGTTCATATCAGCGAGCGCTACGAGACTACGAGCGACACAATTTACAAACTGCCGAGCCATAGATTGTAAAAAAATATTTCTTTCTTCATTACAGACATTCATGTAGCAGCAAAAGAGGTCTATCAGTTTGACGACAACTCGGTTAAAGAGCTACTTTACATGAGTGACTTGGACGGCAATGAAGCAATGTGCCACGCCCTCAAAAACGGACCCGCATTGATTGTGTTGTTCAGAGTATTCGAAAGCGATGACAGGGATTTCGTACGTAAGTTAAAATTACAGGGTTTTTTAGAAGTCTTAAAAATCAGAGCTCAAGTTGGTAGGAGCGAAGACAATCATTCAAATGTAGTCTTACTCCGCAGCCTAGACGACCCAAAGTGAGTCTTGGGCTCCAATACGAGAACTCGCCATGTGTCCTGGTCTTGTGCAGTCTCTCGCCAGTCGCTGGCATGAAGCTCGTTCATGTGTGCCTCAACCGCGTCGCGTCATCGGCAGATCGGGTTTGTAACCTTAAGGTGGCCTCTCAACTGACCTTGATAAAACCTCTTGACACTACGATATTCTACCTTTCCCTTTAGATGGCTGAGCTTTGATCTCTCTAGATCCTAACTTCTTTATACTTATTGCAACTTTAAATGCCAGCTGCCAGCATAGATTATAAAATAGCCACTAATGTAAGTCCGTACACAAAACAAACTTTTAGTTCCCTACTTAAACGTCAAAAAGTTTAGATTTTGTTCTGCAAAAACTATTGAATGGATTTTGATCCCTAAAGTTGAGCTGACTAATTAAATGTCACTACTTTTCTCCAGAGGTGCTTCGTCACGCTCTCTACGTGGAAATTCCGGAGCCAAAGCCTGATGTTCCAGCCGACAAGCAGCCGCCTCCAATCCCGGCGTTTGAACGTTACGCCAGCATCAGCAAGACTGCTCGGCAAATAAGAAGGGAACGGTACAACGAGAAGCTTAGGAAAGAGGTACGTTACGTCAACACACCTATGAGAATACAAAAAAATTATTTATTTCCAAAAACACTTTTTTACATTATAGGGGGGTGTCACTCCGCAGTTTAGGCATGTTCGCGCGGCGGGCATACTGAGTATGTCAGCGAGCGCGGGTTGCTAATCGTCGCGCGCGCGCTCACCGCGTTGGTCGCGTGTTGAACAAAATAATAAGTGTACCTACTTATTAACAATATTAAAACCAGATAGAAACACGTTTGGCCATCACAATAGCCTATAGGTGTCTGTAGTTAGGGAAATGTGTACAAGATGATCCTTCGAGGTGAGATGATCCCTAACGATTGCGCTGCGACTATGAGCGCCATCTAGTTGGAAACGTTGCTAAAACACAGGCCCCGGCTCCACCCCCGCTCAGTCAATCCGTGATGGCGGCCAGAACAACGTTCGTATTTTTATTGAAATAAATAAAAAATCTGCGTCGCTGAACTAAGGTAAGGTTGACTTTGAGATTAGATTACTTTTGAAGTAGGCATCTTATTGCAATGGCTGTTGTGTTTGCGTCTTTCTATTGTGCTAAGTTTGTAATTTTTATTGGCATTGAAATTGCAAAAGGTTTATAGGTTATGTCAGGAAATAAAAACCGAAAAAATGTGGTTTTGGGCGAGTTGATTCGTTTGATTGGGTGCAAGATGATCCATATGGATCGTGTGCGACAGACTCTTAACAAATATTTGGAGTTGTCTGCTAATTACTTTTAAGTTTAATTAATGTTCTTAATTTAACTTGCAGTTATCAGTAAGGACTTATATTCGTCATCAGTTAAAACTAAATCCTAACTTGTACCCTATTATTTTAAACTATAGTCCAGGGGTGGCCAACCGGTCGATCGCGACTGTTAGTCCAGTCGATCGTGGCAAGGTGAAAAAAATAAAAAATAAATTCAGTTTTATGGTTTTTCTCTTAATATAATAAAAAATACTACATGATTGTGTACTGAACTATGCTGTTTCATTTAGGATTTTAAGAAGTATGTAATTGGTAGATCGCACAGGGTTTCGTTAGTAAACAGGAGATCTTGGGTATAATCAAGTTGGCCACCCCTGCTATAGTCATTTGTTTTAGATGCCGCGTAAATAAACAAGAAAATCTAATCGTGGGGACTGGTTATCTACTTCGATGACCTTAGCGCTAGATTCTGTTAAAAATTGAATGCCTTTTAGAACTGCCAGTAAAAACTTTTCAGTAACTCTTATGGCATTAAAAAGACGGGCGAAGGGTAGAAACAAAGTAGCTGTACAGCCTGGCAAGAAAGTCGTGAAAATAATGGCGGCGCCACTATCGTGCCTAGTGGCCACCCTATATACTGCGACAATAACGGTTTTGATACTTTGACCGTTTTGATACTTTGACAATTTTTTATCTATTACTATTAGCCGATTTTGTGAAATATTAATTACGGGAAAAACATTATACTTATGCCATACATCACATTCATCATAATTATTTTGAAAGGTGTCAAAAACATACATTTTTATATCTCGCGATTACTCTGCCAGTAGGTTCAGTTATGAAGGGTAAAGTAAAATAATTAATAAAACTTTTGAATGGATTGTAACGTAATTATTTTTAATAAAAAAATGTTTTATTTAATTTACAATAAGTATATTATACATCTTTACTTCAAAATCAAAATAGTTTAATTTTATAGAACATTCAGAATATTACTTAAAATTAGTTAAAGTTACATTAAATACATACATACATATTCGTTCTTTTGACTGTACTGGCTCTACGCCTACTCCCAAAGATGTATTATTCCCCACAGAAGATTCGGCAAGAAACTCCTAGGGAGCTCTTTTTAATCTCATTCCATTTTTATTTTTTTCTAATTAACTAAATGTGAAATCATTTTAGAGCTGAGCAGTTTATTCCCATGGCTGCTTGTCTGATAGATAATCAGACATTTTGTAATAGCCCTTTTTGCTAAGTTTTTGTTTAATTATTGTCTTTTTTTCCATGGGAATCCTATTATTGGTACACATGGTTTTGAATACACATGGGAATCCTATTATTGAAACGTATACATTGACTCATAAAAGAGTTCATGACCTTGTGGAGACGACTGTCTAGTACATCCAGTTTATGCTTGGTCCTAGTATTTACATTGTGCCTATCACTATTTTTCGATAGTTTTTTGTCTGTCCGAGGTAAGTTGTTAATTATTACTATATAAAAATCAAAGTACCTTGATGTCAACTGATCCAACATTTTGTGAGGCAATTTTGTGTTTTGCAATGCCTATCCGGAACCGAAAATGCTTTCACCTAAATATTCCACGCTAGAAAAATCTTCATCAACGTCTTCATCTTGGCGTGATCCTTCTCTACTAGTCTGCTGGTTATTTTCGTCTGGTTATTAGTTTCACTACGGCTGCTTTCATCTTGGGGGTTTATAATTATTCTGTCAATATGGCCATACAGAGTTTTTCCCCTTTGGTAATAATCCCTCTCTATTTTCATTACGTGTTGGCATGAATTTCTCCAATTTATGCCATATCAACAAAAAAAGGATCAAAATTGTTCGAACGCGCTCCTTTGTTACTGTATTTGTAAACAAAACCTCAAATTTGTGGGTGTTAATTTCAAATGTAAACAGTCATTCTATGAGCGGTTTATTTTAGCTATTGCAAGTTGAATCACACAAATGATATATAATTACATAAATAAAACCACATTTTACCAGTCATATCAGTTGTTTTTCGGATAAATTGTTGAATTCGGATAAATGTTGTCCTGCTTCGAATTCTTCTAAACATTTGAAATAATATTTATAGATGATTCCTCTGGCAGAGCTCCGAATTACACCCCTGCTTATTTTGAGCACAATTGGTCACCGAAATCACCACAATAACACAATAAAATAGAAAAAAACATAATTAACTATAATCTTGTAAAAGAAATGACACAATACGTACCTACTTGACGTGATTGATAACTGACAGAAAGAAAGTTACCAGTTATAATATTTTTTAGTTCTCTTTCAGGACTTTCTTGCCAGGCTGTAGGTGCTTAAAAATGTTTGGGGGGAAAAAAAACAGTCTTCACAGAAGAACAAGAAAACGAACTTGTGAAACATATAAAAGACATAGAAACTTCCATGTATGGACTTACTCGACTCGAAGTGTTATCATTGGCGTATCAGCTAGCTGTCAAAAATAACATAGATCATCCCTTCAAACGAGAAAAGGCTGGCTGTGACTGGCTGAGAAGTTTTCGTCAGAGATACCCAGCAATTTATCTACGCACTCCAGAGGCGACTTCAACTGCTCGGGCGCGAGCCTTCAACAAAACTGTAGTTGAAAAGTTTTATTCTGTACTAAAAGAGGTACAGGATGATAAACAATTTCCGCCGCATCGCATTTACAATGTACATGAGACCAGCATAGCTACCGTCCCCACGAAAAATACCAAGGTATTTGCAGGAACGGGACGGAAACAAGTTGCACGTGTTACATCGGCAGAAAGAGGACAGACCACAACAGCGGTAGTTTGTACGTCTGTTTCAGGAGCGTTTGTTCCACCAATGTTTATCTTTAGAAGAATTCGTATGAAGATTGAGCTAATGGATGGAGCACCGCCCGGATCTATTTGGGCGTGCAATTCATCAAGATGGATGAAAATTTAAGTTTTTAACCAGTGGTTTGATAATTTCCTACATCATACAAAGCCATCTAAAGAGGACCCAGTGTTGCTGATTTTAGACGGCCACCTGTCTCAAAAAATTTAGAAGTAATCTTAAAAGCACGAGAAAATCATGTCACCATTTTCTGCCTAGCGCCACACTGCACTCATAAGCTTCAGCCACTCGATGTCAGTATCAAGGGGCCATTGAGCGTTTACCATAACCAGTCTCTAGAAAAGTGGATGAACAACCCTGGCAGACCTGTGACTATGTTTCAAATAGCTAAGATTTTTGGAGAGGCTTATTTAAAAGCTGCTGTCCCAGTTAATGCAATCAATGGATTTTCCAAAACCGGAATTTATCCTTTTAACCCTGATGTATTTACAAAAGCTGATTTTCTTGCTGCTGCCACGACATATATGGAATTATATGAAAATGAATCGATCGAACAAGTTGAACAATTACATGAACAAGCTCAAAATACCACACCAACCCCAATAAATGAAGAACAGCGACCAGTTCAAATATCTTTGTCACCTTTGCCCTCCACAAGCTCCGCAAAGAACCGAAGCGATTCTCCATCGATCCTGGATAGGCCAGTTTGTTGTTTTGTCATTACACCTTCACAGATAAAGCCATCACCAAAACTTATCGGCAAAAGATCGAATGTGGTGGTAAAAAAAGTTAGTTCATCAATTTTAACTAGCACACCATATAAGAATTACTTAGAGAAGAATCAAAAAAAAAGAATGAAAAAGAAAATAAACGGATATAAAGAGAATTGAACAAAAATATGAAACAAGAAGAAAAGAAAAACAAACAGAAAGGAAAAGGCAAAGGAAAGTCGAATAAAAAAGCAGAAACTTCACAAGACCTGCCCGAGGAAGAAAACTCTAATAAGGTTCAGAAAGAAAAGAATACAGATAAAATAACTTCAATTAAAAGGGAAAAGAGCTCATATGACTCAGAAACAGAGTCTTCTTCTGAAGAAAAGAAAAACAAGGAACGGAAACGAAAAGCAATTTCCAAAAGAAAATCAAAAAAGTCTAAGTGTGTCACAGAATAGTCTAATAAAGTTTTTATCTATCTGTCTCATGTTAAAATCACAGTTTTTTTTTAAATTTTGACTTGTTTAAGTGGAATACGCCAGTCACATCTAACACTAGAAATTTCTAAAATAACAAACTAACGGGTAGTTCTGATTTTTTTAATGTTGTTAGGACCACTCTATCATTTTATATGTTCAATGAAATAAACACTTTTGACTACCAGTTTCGTATATGCAAGTTTGCAGTTTTGAAAGACCTGACTAGCTGTTAGCTTGCGAATTTAATTTTCGATAATATATGAGTGGCGTAGTATTAGTAATCAAAAAATCATTTAAAAACTACAATTTTTTTTAAACATATTATTAGCATCCACAGACTTGATGTTCGTACCCTTGTCTAGATTAAGTTTTCTTGTTAATACTTAATTTTTCTTTTTAAAATATTTTACTACATTTTCCATAGTAGTTTACAGTTAATAAATAACTATAATAAAAACATATATTTCTATATTACCTACATAATGTATTTGTATGTATATCTAAATCAGTGACGGTTCTTGCACCCAGACCTCAAGGCATCCATGACGGCTCTATATCGACTTTTGATCGTCATTTTGAGGTTGTGATTGACCACTTTTCCCTTGCCTGCCGCCTCTTCTTCTTAGATGAATCTGCCTATCGCATCATTATCATCATCCGCATAATATTTGCAGCTGGCGGTATGGCGCGATATGACAACCACAGCATGAGGGATACTGTCGTGTAGGCAAGCCTAGTCGTTGTTGTGCGCACAATCACCACCTTTTCGTACGTCAATCCCTGAGCCTCGTGTATGGTCAGGATGCGTGACCCGGTACTCGATCCGTATCCCTGGTTTTGTAGGGATCACTTATTTACCTGTGTATGCACAAGGTACAGGGTTTCGGACTGGGTTCGATCGATGTGGGCATCCGTATACCTTTCAAGTTTTAAGGAGTGCGTGCGAAGTTTCGACGAGTAAATGCTACTGTAGACTTCTCTAAGGGCAAATGCTACGTCGAGAGGGTTTCTATGGGTGCACAGAAGCTCCTGCGTAATGTTACTAATTAGATCAGGCCGGCTGTATTTTAAAGGGAAAATATTGTGTCGGTCAATATAGGGTAGTTGACTTCTATCACCAATCAGCAACAACTGGTTTGCCTTGACAATTTGGGCAGCCATAATAACAGCTCCAAGTGGTCCATGAGTGCTTCGTCCACCGTGAGTAAGTTCTCTAAAACCATTAACTAGAACAGATGCAAGAGTTCGGACCTTGGTTCTGGCAACAGCTCCTATATGGCTCGCAAATTTGTCTCTAAGGTCTTTTGTCGCTTCGGTTGTAGTTTTGTTTTGATTACCAGGTCTTGTTCAACCTCAAAACGGTTTACCACCCAGGTTGTTTTACCGCATCCAGGAACTCAAATTATCCATGATAATATACACATCAACACGGTCTAGGGATATTGCACGATTTTTCATACAAAAGAGGCCTGTTTGAGAAGCTATTAAAAGCATACTCGAGATACATGGAGGGCTATAATTTACAGAAGAGCAAGTGCTAAACTTGAATTTTCACTTCTAGTCCATAAATTTTGTTTTACTTGAAATTTTTGAAAACGTGATGGAAACGAAAACGAAAATGCACTATTTGCCTGCTTTTTGTATGAAAATGGTCGAATTTACGCAAAAAAATTTTATTTTCGTCACGTTTTCACAAATTTCAAGTAAAAAAAAATTTATTGACTAGAATTGAAAATCTAGGATTAGCACTTGCTCGTCTGAAAATTACAGACCTCCATGTATCTCGAGTATGCTATTGCGGCTTCTCAAACAGACCTCTTTTGTATGAAAAATCGTGCAATATCTCTAGACCGCGTTATTGTGTGTATGTTTGGCACCTCCCAGGAATCGAATACAATATTTATTTGCAAATGTTTGTTCTCGGGTCACGGGTGTTCGTGTCGGTCTTTTTGTATGTTCCAAAGGACTCACGTTACAAGAGTGGGCCTTTGACTCTGTAGCGTTTATTTATTTATTCAATAATTATGAGGGGTTAACTTTGCAGCTGTTTTTTTTATATTATAAGATATGTTAACTCTCAATCTTGACCAAGATCAAAGATGAGGTCGACGATGGAGCGAGTTAACCCAGAAAATGCCTATAAAAGCACTGGTACTCCCACGCACCGACGGAACACAGCAAGCTGTTTGGCGACGGACTTCGGTAGGAGGGGTGGTCTTTTTTTTTATTAAAATGGGTTCGCTCTTGACCACAATCTAGCTTAGGGCAAAGATGTGGTCGAGGATGTAGCGAGCTCACCCAGAAGAAGCTTATTCACTCGCACTTTAAAGATATTTGGTTTGTATGAACTCGGAAATACAGACGCCGGCAGGGAATTCCACTCCCTGGCAGTGCGCAATATAAAAGATGAAGAATAGCGCTCAGTACGTATCCGAGGGATCTCGACAAGATAAGGGTGGTACCCGCAGTGCGTCTGGACGTCTGATGGAAAAAAGGGGCAGGCGGAATGAGCTCATGTAGCCTCTGAGCACACTCTCCGAAGTACATCCTATAAAAAACACATAGGCAAGCTACTTTGCGTCTATGAGCTAGGCTTTGTAGCTTATCCTTAACCAGCTTTTTATCACCAATAAGCCTCCTGGTCGCGAAACAGACGGCCCTTTACAGAGCCTACCACACCGCATGAGACCATAGGACCTTACATTGCCATGCCTGTGTAAAAACAATGTTACGAAATGTAGCCTAAGGGTGATTCCGTGATCAGGGGTGCAACATTTACACTCATAAAAGAAAGCCTAAATTCTGCTAATAAAATAAAAACATTTGTAGAAAATGAGTGGTCTAAGGGTCACATTTTAACGTGTTTTTTAAAGATGTGTTGGTATGTAAAAGTTAGAAGAAAATTTATTAATTGGCACAAGAGAAGTTTACTGCCGTACTCAGAGACGTCAATTAAAGTTAAGAAGTAATTAAATGTTATGCTATCCTTGTTTATATCCACTAGAGTGAAAGAGACAACATCAAAGCTTAACAGTACTTAACTTTAATTGACGTCTCTGAGTACAGCAGTGAAAGTGCTATCGGTGCAACGAATTCGGATCACCATTACAGATCTTAGAGAAAGAATGAAAAATGTCTGCTAATTGTGAAATATTGATTTAATTCTGCTTTCTTATTTTAAAACAGTATAAAGTCAACAAATTATTAAATAAAGTAAGGTTACAAAAAAATGTAAATAAATTATAACGACTGTATGTATATGTCGGAATCAGAACTTAACCATGCTTTACAGAAAGAAGCGCTGGAAGAAGCAGAGCGGATCAAACGCGAACAGGAGAGACTTGCAAGAGAAGCAGAAGAAGAGAGGCAGAGGCAAGAGAAACAACGACTAGAAGAAGCAAGATTCGCAAGAATTGCTGCAGGAGTATGTATTTATTACTTTATTAAAAACTAGCATTCCGCTCGGGACTTCGTTCCCGCAGGAATTCGGGAAAAACATAACCCTATGTCCATCACGGATAATGTAGGATTCTAATGGTGAAAGAATTTTTCAAATCGGTCTAGTAGTTTAGGAACCTATTCAATGCAAACAAACAATTAAATATTTCGTCCGTATAATATTAGTATAGATAAACACAAGTTGTCACAATGATACGCCCACTCAGTAAGAGAGACCGGAACCATAACTCGGACGTAGACATATTATTACAAAAAAAAAATAATGAAACCTAAGGTAAAGCTTTTTATTTTTACGGTTCCGTACCCAAAGAGCCGTTTTTACCCTTTCCTAAGGCTCCGCTGTCCGTCTGTCTGTCACCAAGCTGTGTCTCATGAACCGTGATAATTTTACATTTGTAATTTTCACAAATGATGTATTTCTGTTGCCGCTATAACAACAAATACTAAACAATAGAATAAAATAAATATTTAAGGGGGCTCCCATACAAAAAACGTGTTTTTTTTTGCCTTTTTTATAGATAAGTCTATCCGAGGCTCATGAACCGAACCGTGATAGTAAGACAGTTGACATTTTCACAGATGATGTATTTTTATTGCCGCTATAACACAAATACATAGAATAAAATATATACTTTGGGGGGCCTCCCAAACAACAAACGTGATTTTTTTGCCGTTTTTATAGGTAATGGTACGGAACCCTTCGAGCGCGAGCCCGACTCGCACTTGGCCGGTTTTTTATTTGCATCCTCTGCAACAACCTTTACAAAATGTACGACAGTATTTGTAATCTTACTGATACGAATGCTATAAATGAGTTATCCTCAAGACAAAAAGTCAAAATAAATGACTTTTCGTATTGAGGATAAAGTATATTTTTAAACGAAACGAGCCATCCATTCTTGTAAGTCTTTCTTATCATTCAGTTCATTACTGAATTTTGTGAGTGCGCAAAGAGTGGATACCTAGGGGTCCCGTACTTAGTTGGAATGACGTTGAAGCGACGCACGCTGTGGCGAAAAACTTTCCTCGTGGTAGGTACGTTGGAGCGAAAGTTCATTGAAGCGAACGCCAAGCCGTCGAACGACACTGAAGCGATCACCGTTGTGGTGAAAAATTTTTGATGTCTTGTACGCGGTATCAAATGACGCTGTAGCGACACACGCGGTGGAGAAAATTGTTAAAGCGAAATCCACGAGGTCGAATGCCACCTCAGAGAGAAACATTGAGGTGAAAAACATTCGTTATAAGGAAAATGACTAATTTTTTTAGCGGCATTCTTATATCACGTATTGCACCAGACTAGTGACGCGAAAGCCTCCTGTGAATAAAAAAAACAAGTCAGATCATGTCAGGTCAAGTTAAGTCTATGAACTTACGAGCCAGCCGGGTAACTCCTTTACTCCTTTTCGTCGCGCAGCCGGGTAAAAAAATTATTCATTTTCCATATTACGAATGTTTTTCGCCTCAATGTTTCTCGCTGGGGTGGCATTCGTCCTCGTGGATTCAACATTTTTCTCCATCGCGTGTGTCATTTTTCTCTACAACGTCATTCGATACCGCGTAGGTACAAGACCTCAAAAATTTTTCGCCACAACGGTGATTGCTTCAGTGTCGTTCGACTTCGTGGCGTTCGCTTCAATGAACTTTCGCTCCAACGTATGTACCACGCAGAAAGTTTTTCGCCACAGCGTGCGTCGCTTCAAATTCATTCGAAACTACGTATGGGACTCATATCTAATGACCCCCGTCAACTTAGGCGGTTTTTTTTTGTGAAAAGTGTTAACTCTTGACCTCAATCTTGACCAAGGTCATAGATGAGATTGACGATGGAGCGAGTCAACCAAGAAAATGCCACTAAGGCATTGGTACTCCTACACACCGACGGAAAACTAATCTGTTTGGCGTCGGACTTCGGTAGGAGGGTAGTCGTAAACCAAACGGCTCTTTACAGAGTCTACCACAAATAATAACACACCGCATGAGACCATAGGACGCTACCTCAGAATCAAAACAAATTGAGATGTCGTTGCCTAGGAGGCAGGTCTCATTGTGTTTCCTTAGTCGCTTCTTACGACGCCTTCGGAAAGAGATGGGGTAGTGTTATATTCTCAATCGATCACCACACGGCTATAAGGATTCGCCCTAATACTGTCATTTTAGTTACCGCCAGAGGAAGACGAAGTTCCGGAGCCAGAACAAGTAGAAGGAGAAGCAGTAGAAGGAGAAGCAGTAGAAGGTGAAGCAGTAGAAGGAGAACAAGTAGAAGGTGAACAAGTAGAAGGTGAAGAAGAAAGAGATAAGAAGAAGGACGAGGAAATTACTATGCCTGCTCAACAGCCAGAAGATCAGGTAGCTTACGTTGAAGAGCCCCACAATTTCTAATCTGTACTGCCTTACTAATATTATAAATGTAGTCCACAGCCTTGGGAAAAAGTTGTAGTGGACTATGGCCTGGCCCCCTTGTTTTTGACGACCGGTTTGGTCAAGTGGTAGTGGCGCAGCCTCTTGACGGGTCCTGGGTTGGATTCCCAGTCGGGGCAAATATTTGTGTAAAAAGCAGATGTTTGTTCTCGGGTCATGGGTGTTTGTGTCTGTCTTTATGTATGTGCCGATGAACCTACGCCACAAGGGGAAACCTTAGTGTGGGCTTTTGAGTGTGTAGCGTTTTATCATTATTTATTGTTTCAAAGGGAGGCCCGTGCCCCTCGGTGGGCCGATAAAAAAAAAGAAATGTAAAAATAACATTTTATTTGCTAATTTTCAAGAGAAAACAAACATCTTAGTACTTATCATTCAAATAATAATTTATTAATAATAATCATTAGAACATATAAATATTTTCGTAACACAATACATTAGGTACATCTTACATAAGGCAAAATAAATTATAATCGATGTGAAATTCATCATACACTACTTCTAACGCACTAACACACTATCAAAAAATGTTAATTGGAAAATGTTAATTGTACATCTTTCTATCTGAAAAAAAAACATTATCAATTTAAGCGTATGTTTTTACCTTATGTTTATATTTTTACCTTTGGAAGGAAGAAAAAAATTTGAATGTGCCAGCTGCCAACTCTTCCCAGGCATAGTGTAAAAGCCAGTAAATGGGATGCGATGGTTTTGCTGTATAGTGGGTGACAGACTGACAACCTGTCACCACCATACTCATATTCCATCTAATAACCCTCAGAACGAATGTCAAATGTGACGTCAAAAGCAAGGACGTAGCTATAGCTTTCAAATGGGGGGTCCCATCTTAGGTATAGTCGAGAGGTTATACTAAAAAAAAATTATACAAAACATTAAACAACACTTGAAGCAACGAATATCAATAATCTACAGAGCGAGAGCAAAATTTTTACGGGAATAGGTACTTAGAAAAGTTAATGCGCCGTATCGAGCAAAAAACCGGCTCGCACGGGGAATTCCCCCATGACGAACGACGAAAGTGTTGCTAGAGTTGAATTAAATTTTGACAGACTGACGCAATAGACATCAAGGCTTCGTTATTTTTTTAACATTTATTTATTTATTAAACCTCTTGGCCCTAAGGGGGGGGACCCCCAGGACCTTATATACGTCCTTGGTCAAGTGGTTACATAACCACATGATGTTCTGCCTACCCCGTAGAGGATTATAGGCGTGAGTGTATGGAGTGTATGGACCTTTGTTTATATTATGTTAATATACTTACACGAATTTAGACCCGTTTTAGTATTAAATTATGTTTTTTTTATAGATATTTTATAGAGGTTTGCTCTTGACCACAATCTAGCCCAGTGACGGAGATGTTTTTTTTATATTTTTTTTATTATAAGATGGGTTAACTCTTGACCTCAATCTTGACCATAAAGGTCAAAGATGAGGTCGACGATGGAGCGAGTTAACCCAGAAAATGCCTATAAAGGCACTGGTACTCCCACGCACCGACGGAACACAGCAAGCTGTTTGGCGTCGGACTTCGGTAGGAGGATGGTCGCGAACCAGATGGCCCTTTACAGAGCCTACCACACCGCATCACCGCATGAGACCGTAGGACGACACCTCAGATTCAGAAAATTTGAAGTGTCGTTGCCTGGGATGGATTACTAGGAGGCAGGTCTCATTTGTGTTTCCTTAGTCGCCTCTTACGACACCCACGGAAAGAGATGGGGTGGTGTTATTCTCAACCAATCACCACACGGCAAAGTAGCAAGCTCACCCAGAAGATGCTTATTCCCTCGAACTT
This sequence comes from Aproaerema taeniolella, assembly GCA_949987775.1. Taxonomy (NCBI): domain Eukaryota; kingdom Metazoa; phylum Arthropoda; class Insecta; order Lepidoptera; family Gelechiidae; genus Aproaerema; species Aproaerema taeniolella. Next base: position 14,928,478 of record OX465261.1, on the reverse strand, counting down.
TAAAGAGATTCGAGTTATATGAGCCTGGAAATACAGACGCAGGCAGAGAATTCCATTCCTTAGCGGTGCTCAACATGTGTTAAAATCCCGAAAGTTTGAAGTCTTATAAAAATATTGTTATTCTAGGTAGCAGGAGAAGACCAAGCGGTAGAGGAACAGGAACCGGAGCCACAAGTAGAAGTATTCAATTCAGATGAAGAGCAGGAAGATGAGGACTATATCCCTCCGGGAGGTCTTTTTATACCGGGACTATACGCGCCGCCTAACGAACTCGCGAAGGCCAACGGACTTAAACATTTCTTTGTCAGGGTATGTTACGATTCCATTTAGCCTAGTACGGACCTGGATCCGAGCACGCACCCTTATGCAACACAAAGGCTGTCTGTTACGCTTTCACGGCTAAACTACTCAACCAATTTTGATGAAATTTGGTACACAGATAGATTAGACCTTGGGAAAGGACATAAGCTACATTTTATTCCACAGCTGGGCACGATATAACCTGTAGTCCACGCGGGCGGAGCTGCGGGAGGAAAGTTAATAATTCATTTGGTTACAGAACATAAAAGGCTTTGTGCCAGAAAACATTATGGTGGACCCTGAGCAGCCTCCCCCCCACGTGCTGGTTATCTTCACGGCAGACAAACGACACGACATCATGGAAGTGGTGGAACAACAGTTTGCTGGAGAAATACTACAGGTATTTATAGATCTTCTATACATATACAGGGCTTTAGGTAAATCTCTTTCAACCTTTCGGGTGGTTAATCAGTCCATGAAACTAAACAACTTTCCCAAGGAAAATAGGTCAAAATACGAAAACAAATTTTGAGTTTCCATACAAACTTCATCAGCATATAGCGCATTTTGTATGGGAGATCAAACATTTTTTTTTTCGTATTTTGGCCTATGTTCCTTGGGAAAGTTGTTCAGTTTCATGGACTGATTAACCACCCGAGAGGTTGAAAGAGATTTACCTAAAGCCCTGTATACAAAAATGAATTGCTGTTCGTTTGTCTCGCTAAAACTCGAGAATAGCTGGACCGATTTGGCTAATTTTTGTCTTGAAATAAAAGTGAAAATTCTGTAAAAATTCAGGAATAATTGTTAGGAATTAATTCTAAGGCGTTACGAAGAGCAGATAACTAAAAAACTTTATTAGACTATTCCAACTTCTGACTAATACAGAGTCTTGTTTCTTTTTCGTGTAGATAGGTACAATCAAGTATATGCGGAACTTGACTAACCCTGGTGTCAGAGTTTTGAACTTGGTTTGGCCTCTGACTTGGTTTAACGACTGTACAACAACCGGTATCGACACTTATCGTGCCCTCTGAAACACGGAAACGCTCGTGACAAATTACCGGAGTGTGAATACAGAGTGTAGGATGCGTAAATACTACTGGTTTCTATTTTGAATTGACTTATGTTGCATCTGCTTTTTTATTTACGCGTCCCACACTTTGTATTAGTTGGAAATGTCTAATTCCAAGTAATACAAACATACAAGTTCCATTTAGCCTAGTATCTGCTTTTTTATTTACGCGTCCCACACTTTGTATTAGTTGGAAATGTCTAATTCCAAGTAATACAAACATACAAGTTCATATATAAGTTTTAGTTAAAGAAAAATGTTCGGCGCGAATAGGACTTGAACCTAAAACCCCATGATTTGATCTGCTGATGCTCTAAGCAACTAAGCTATCGTGCCTTCAAGTCAAGCGGCGAAAGTTCTCATTCCCTTACTAAGCACATTACTTTGTGCTTGTAGGTTAGCGCCATCTGTGTCTCGTACGGAGAACTACACAAATTCAAGCTTATACTCAGGCCATGTCTCATTATGAGCCGGCTCCCTATATATTTTAAATAGTGTCCGCGTAATATACGAAGTTTTTACTCCATTTAAAATGTATAGGGAGGTGGATAGCCAGCCGAATGGGAACACGGCCTTAATAACGATCTTTTTTTTCTTACATGATAATTCCTTTGTAAGATTTCATAGTTTTTTTTCTTTTTTCATTTTCAGAAGGGAATCTTTGTCGGCGACGATCCTTTCAAAGCAGAACACGTTGCGTTTACGTTAAAACAGTATGAGAAGATGGTCAGACCACGTAAACAGTACGTTAATAACTGTTTTACTTATACTTTTATAATAATATCATTTTATTGAAATACAGAGTGAAAGGAAAAGCTTTGCAAAAACTGAATCCCTAAATTCAGACATCACTTTAATGAGTTTTCATTGGAATTATCCTTTTGATATTTACCTATTTAATACTAGTATTCCGCTCGGGACTTCGTTCCCGTGGGAATTCGGGAAAATCATTTACCTATGTCCATCCCGGATAATGTAGGATTCTAATGGTGAAAGAATTTTTCGAATCGGTCTAGTAGTTTCGGAGCCTATTCAATGCAAACAAACAAACAAACAATCAAATCTTTCCTCTTTTTAATATGTATAGATAGATATAGATACTTACTTACCAAGGTGTCCCTTAAAACATACTACTACGTATATACTACATATAGGGTAGCAAAAATGTATTAGTTAGCGAAAATTAAGAATGGTAATCGGCCCATAAAATTGGACAACTTACTAAGGATCAAAGGTCGAAATACTGAATTTTTTTTTTTAATGAAGGGTTCGCTCTTGACCACAATCTAGCCCAAGGGCAAAGATGCGGTCGAGGATGTAGCAAGCTCACTCAGAAGAAGCCTATTCACTCGAACTTTAAAGAGATTCGGGTTATATTCGTTAAATTCGGTTAAATTTCGTCCCTCCATACAACTTTGTACGATCAGCTGATTTGCCTTTCTATGAGAAGTATTACAGAACGCGACTCAGACTCTGATATATACTTGAGTAACAGTCGTCTTTTTCATTTTGATAGTGAGAGAAAGGGTCAATCAATACTAAAGCACAGGCGCCTGATTTTTGAAACAATAGAATTCCAATTCGCATACGAATTGACAAAATTTGTATGAGATTCTCATGCGAATCTTGTCGATTCGTATGCGAATTGGAATTCTATCGATTCAAAAATACGGGCCCAGATCCAAACTTGTGTCTCTTACTGTAATACGGGCCTTAGTATTTTTTAAGAACTACATTTATTCAATTTTTTATTTTATACATATTATAATTAGTGTAAAAATCGTATCTTTCATTAGTAATGAATTACATTTAAGTTCCTTAGGAAAACATTCACATAAAAGTTTCGTTAGGTAACTAGGTACTTTAAAGTTTATATTTGTTTGATTTTTTTAGGGTTCCGTACCTCGAAAGGAATAAACGGAACCCTTATAGGATCACTTTGTTGTCCGTCCGTCTGTCTGTCAAGACCCTTTTTCTCAGGAACGCGTGGAGGGAGGTATCACGCTGGAATTTATATCAAATACTCAAATTATAATGTCCCTTGGAGCTGTGGAAAAATCAACGCCATCAAAAGATACATCCGTTTCTAAGTCAACGCAATCAAAAGATACAGCCGTTTATGCCGCAAATTTCCGCAAATTTTCGACACTCGCAAGGGAATCAAAACCTACAGGGTACTTCTCGTGAACTCAGAATCTTGAAATTTGGTACGAAGCAACGTTTTATAGGACAGATAAAGGAAAAATTGCGAAAATATTTTTAATAATTTTAAACCTACAGGTTTGTACGGAACCTACAGTCCAACTCGCACTTGGCCGTTGGCCGATTTTTTTTAACTAAACCTCACTTGAGGCCAGTCAGCCCACTAAGCATTAGTTTGCTTGTGTTGGGTGTTCCTCGCGCATTCCCAGTCAAAAATACTAAATAAATTACTTAAAATTATACAAATTAAAAACAAAATAATATATTGCAGCTTGGACCGCCTTGCGTTGTCTGTATCTCGCAAGCGCAGCTTACCTCTGCTCACATTGGCCGCGTTCAACCCGATCTACATAAGCAGTGACAACGAGGCCGGGGAACGCGACTGTCTCGCCCTGTTCCCTGTGGGGTACGGGGACGACTACGAAGAGGAAGAAAGTGTGCATGAGGAAGAAGTTGTGGTACGAATTTTTACTTATTTTTTTTAAATTTTATATTTGGAAAACCAACAGCCTTGGAAACAAAGTTAATACAAAAAAAATTGCGCCAGCCCCGCGGGCGGAGCCGTGGGTGGAAAGCTAGTTTATTATAAAAGGGGATAGTCTCCCTTTAAGAAAATATTGTGCCAGTGTTGGGAAGCTCCAACAACATATTTTTATAAATACAACAATAATTCCTAATATCCTAATGCAATGTTACAACAACAAATGTAGAACCGTATTACAGAAGGAGACTTAACTGCCGTACTCAGAGTACGGCAGTTAAGTCTCCTTCTGTAATACGGTTCAAAGACGACTGTTACTTAAGTATAGATCAGAGTCTGAGTCGCGTTCTGTAATAAAGACCCTAGAGTGCCAGTGTGTGTGAAGTTTGCTTAATTCATTCATTCATACAAATATTAATGTGATATTTTATTTCCTTTCAACAGGAAGAAGAAGCGGTCCAGAAAGCAGAGGTATGTATTATTGTAATTAGGTACTAGGGAAAAAATGTTGAATATCAGCAACCCCTAAAATATAGCGCTGTATCTTGATCGACGGGTTCTGTGTGCGATTCCCAATCGGGGCAAATGTTTGTGTAAAAAGCAAATGTTATTTTTCGGGTCATGGTCCGACTCCCCTCTCCCAGTAACGCCCTAAGCCGAGGTTCGAGCCCCACGTGGGGCGCCCTTAAGCATGTTACTTAAAATTTTTGGGCTGAGAGCCATCTGCGCTCGCCACTTGCTCGGTGAAGCTGTAAAGGCCATCAGCGGCCAACAGTGAAGTCATTTTGAAAAAAAATCGGGTCATGGGTGTTCGTGTCTGTTTTTGTGTATGTTCCAAGGTCCCTTAGTGTGGGCCTATGAGTGTAAAGCGTCTTGTGTCTATGGTGCTAGCGGTGCACCCTGTTGATCAACGGACGAAGCCTCGACGCGCGGGTTTTTAGGGTTCCGTAGTAATCTACGAACCCTTATAGTTTCGCCATGTCCGTCTGTCCGTCTGTCCGTCTGTCCGCAGGTTTCCTAAGAAACCCTGGGTACTACAGAGCTGAAACTAAGCATGATTATACATATGAATCACGCCGACAGAACTTTAGAGTAAAATCTTGGAAAAAAAAATTTTTTCGGGTGTCTCCTCCCATAGACGTGAAAGGGCGATGAATTTTTTTTTCTCGCCAATATCATTGAGTGGGGTGTCATAGGATAGCATTTTAAAAGATAGAAGGGTTTTACTAAGAACGTTTTTCGATTCAGCACTCCGTTTGCGAAATATAAATTTTTAAAGTGAAAATTTTTGTCAAACACAAGTGTCCCCCCCCCCTATACCTGCTAAACGGTTGTTTCTAAAAATGTGAAAAAATTCACGTTGGTAGAATATACAACGAAATTTAAAGGAAAACTATCACACATAAGTTGGTCCTTCAAGTTTGCGAGTAATAGTCGACCAAGTGCCAAACACTGTTGGGATTAATAAGAATGTATTTGAACCATGCTGCTACGGAACCCTACAATGCGCGTGGCTCGACACGCTCTTGGCCGGTTTTGTATTTGTATTGGCTACTTCGCCAATCTGTATCTTAATTTTTTTAAACATTGGCAAAATCACGCCATTGTGGACGCTATTTTTCTAAAAAAAATGATTTCACCTATAAATCATTTCAAAACAAAATAAGTAAGTCATATTATACTTATTGTTTTTTTTTCTTCTTTCAGTCGGTCATACCTTCTAAGGTTTCAGTCAAGCCGAGCCAATCAGAGGGTGGAATGGATGACTTTGGAGAATCTGCGTTCGATTTAGTCGAATAATTGATTATTAGTCGATTATATAAGTAACTTTAAAGCTCAATATACACACAGGCCTGCAAGGGCTTTATATTAACTTTACTCCATAATCTGAGTTACAGCGATTATAAAAAGTGAGTTACTTGATAATCACTGGCCAAATTCGACGTAGGCATACGTCAAGTTCATAGAAAATCATGTTATCTAATAGGTAGTATTTTTAAAACGATTACCTACCCGTGTGAGGGATATTCACAAAAATTTCGCCGCTTGACTTGAAGACACGATAGCTAAGTTGGTTAAAGCACCAAGAGATCTAATCCTGGGGTCGTGGGTTGAAGACTGAAGGCCCATTCGCGGAGAACGTTTTTCTTTCCTTAAACAATATTTTTTATCATGTTAATGTTAATCCTTCATCAGCCCATATACGTCCCCACTGCTGTGGTACGGGCCTCCCTCAATAACATGGGGGTAAATGCCATACTCACCACGTTTGGCAGACGGGTTGGCGAGGGTTTTGATATAATTGCAGAGTTTTCCTTCTCTGTGTGCAGATGAACTTGCTTGCTTATTTATCTTAGTCGCCTTGTACGACACCTCGGTAAGAAAGAGGGTGGTCCTATTCTACTCTGCCGGGGACTCTTTTTTTTTTAAATGTTAATAGATGTTCTGAATTCAGGGTTTCAGTTTTTGCTAAGATAAAGTATCCCTTGCTAAGCTGTATATTCACAATGCATCAGGATTACTCTTTTACATCTTATTTCTAATCCTACCTCCTATTCTATCTACTCATATTATTAATGCGAAATTTTCTGAAGATGGATGAATGGATGGATGTTTGTTACTCCTTCACGCAAAAACTACTGGAGGGATTTTGATGAAACTTTGCAAAAATTTAGCTTAGGTATCTGATTACATACATAATTTTCCCTACTTCTCACGAGAACGAAGTTCCGGGCGGAAAGTTAGTACATATTTTGTTATTAATTAATTATTAGCACTTAAAATGTATAGTTACACTGTAGATAATTTTAATTTAATATAAAATAAAATGCAATCTAAAAAAATCATAGTTATTGTTATTATTTTTTCAAATCGTCTCTTTTTGTCATATGTGTGAATGAAAATAAAAATAGGTAACGAAAAAGATGTCTATTACTAACACAATTGTAGACATTGTGTTTATAATAGACACCGTTTTCGTTATTTTTATTTTCATTTAATAGACATAGATGTCTATTACAGAAGCGCTCGTAGCCCCGGATCTAAAGGGGGGCAACCAGGGCACTTGCCCCGGGCAGCAGTTTCATGGGGGCGCCAAATCCTTGAGACAATAATTCGAAATATCTAACAAGTGAAGTCTCTTTTCCTACAATCTCATAGATTTTTATCAAATAATCGAATATTAATATAATATGGTTGAAAAACAAACTTTTGAATTTCCCAGTTAGTTTTTGAACACATACTAAGTGATTTATGAACGCATCTTAACAGATCAAGTAAATTTGAACGCGCGCATGCATAGTGTGTGTGATATTTCTGCCAGGGGAATCCAGTCGTATTATTTTCACAAATGGTCACAAAATAGAAGCACACCTATCCTAATTTAAATAATATTCTTAAATATTATTATTGAATAACGCGAGAAAGACTTTAATCACTCTCCATAGCCCAATACAGTTTTTCTCAAGCACTGAAGGGAGGGGGCGCCACTATAAAGTTTTTGCCCCGGTTCGGAAAATTCATAGATCCGGGGCTGATCTCAGCCGATCGGTGAGGTTAAGCAACGTACCACAGAGGCAGGGACCTTGATGAGTGACCAAAGTGGTAATTTATCACGAGCGTTTCCGTGCTTCGCTTCGGAGGGCATGTTAAGCTGTCGCGGTCCCGACTGTTGTCGATTGACTACAGTCGTTAAAACTAAGTCAGAGTCCATTTGGCAGTTTGAAAATTCTAACACCAGGGTTAGCCAAGTTCGCCACCCACGTACTTAACTATTTTTTCTATGTCTATGCTATACCTACACAAGAGGAAGAACAAACACATATACCTATGCAGATAAACTATGGACCCTTTACCCTAGGCACACTGTGGGGCACTACTAGTAGTATCTTGGGGAACGATGATGCGACGTGATTCTTAATCTGAATGTCGAGCTTAACACTTTGGAACGTTCAGGAAACCTTGCCCAGACCAAAATAACAGTAGGGTAGGTAAACTAACTTTTAACAGTGTAGTGATAGATGAATTAATGATATTAATATGGTCTAATCGCTCCTTTTGGTTCCGACAAAGATCTCCGGGAGAACGCTCCTCGCCGTCAAAGTTTTTTGTAAACAAAACACTACGGGGCGGGGGGAGCTAGGTACACGGAAGAAAAAACTTAAGTCGATGGCTGTATGGACATAGATTCCCTTGCCTTTCCCAAAAACGATAAATTAACAACAACAATACACCAAAATAATTTCGGGACTTTGGCGGGAACTCGGCGTGAACGGTTGCTTTGTCAATTGAATTTTCGTTTTCTGCGTGAAAAAGTTGTTTAATGTGTAATAGTGATAGTGTATTATGCAGTAAATTGACTAAAATTCGTGTAGTGATGAAAAATTCAAGTGATAACAGTGTTTCAGCTCCGTTTGGTACCGACAAAGATCCTCGCGGTTGTGCTTCTCGCCGCCAGTTTTCGTAAAACAGACGCTATCCGGTTTTACGCAGAATATGAGAATCTTAGGACTTATAGGTTAAGTTGAAGAAAGAAGATTTTTCACTGAAGACATGGCTGTATGGACATAGTTTCCTTTGCCTTTCCCGAAAGGGATTTTAACAAAATAATTTCGGATCGATTGTCTCATAAAAAGATCGATCTTTTAGGTATAGGGTATAGAGAAACTCTGCGCATCCCTACAACTGTCATTGTCATAATTTTCGCGTTACGTCAAGTAACTCCAAGGTCACAGCTGTGCACTTATTTTATAAAACTAAGGAAATAATCTTGTTAAGACTAATTACTGCCCTTGTTTGATGCTGTATCGTGCATTAAAATCGTTTTTACAATCTTATAAAAAGATGGTCCCAGAGGTCGTGTTTGTGTTAGGAGCACCCGGCGCCGGCAAAGGTACACAATGCTCACTTATTTCCAAAGCATACGACTTTGTACATCTATCGGCTGGAGACTTATTGCGTGAAGAGCGACAGCGTCCAGGCTCCGAGTACGGAGAAATGATCGAACAGAAGATTCGCAACGGTGAAATTGTTCCAGTAGAGGTTACGTGTTCGCTCATTCACAAAGCCATGTTAAAATCGGATAAGCGTCGTTTTCTCATAGATGGGTTCCCGCGCAATAAAGACAACTTGGACGGCTGGGAGCGCGTCATGTGTGACAAGACAAAGCTACTCTTTGTGCTCTACTTCGAATGTTCTAAAGACATGTGCACAGAGAGGTGTCTGGGCCGCGGCGCTGCGGGCAGCGGCCGATCTGACGACAACCTGGAGACCCTCAAGAAGCGATTTCAAACATACCTAAGCGCCACCATGCCCATTATCGAACATTATGAACGACAAGGTCTCGTACGAAAAGTCAATGCAGAAAAATGCCCAGAAGAAGTATTTGAATCAGTTAAAGAAGTCTTTAAAGAGTTTGGTCTGACTGAGGCTAGTATATCTAAAAGCTAAGCTAATTACTTAGTTAATTAGGTCAATGTATCATACAGCGGTATCAACATGATCCCACTGAGGAGTATTAATTCATTGCAGTCTTTTCCTAAAGCATATTTAAAATATTTATGTAAACAAGTTATACTCTAGGTTTATTTATTGTTAAAATCAAACTATTCTTCCTAGTTAGCATTATAAGTTTATTATAGTGGTTGTCTTTAGTATAATGTGTAAACCACGGTTAGTGTTATAGCACTATAGGTGAAAATTACTTAATTTTAATCATCAAGTTTTCAGTTTTTATTGTAATAAATGTGTAATAGTGAACCTAAACATTAATTCCTAAATATTTCCTATGTACAGTGAACCTAAATTGGTTAACCTAAAATTTATTTCTATTTATTATAAAAAGAATTGGTTTTTATTCAGTCTTAGTGCTTTTATATGATATAGCATTTATTTATCATATCATTGATAGCTTGAGCCAATCGATAACTTGCCTAACGAGAATGTAACTCTGATAACTTCACAGCATAATATTCACTATGATAAGATTATAAGGTCTTGACTTTAATATTTTTATTTTGAGTCACAAACATAAATAGGTATTTACGAATTAATTAGTATAATATAAAATAAATTGTATAATATTAAATCGATTGTGCAATATTATATCGATTTTCACATAATATTATAGGACCTGAAAAAGAAAAATCCTTCCTCGGAACTGAGAAGGCATAGTAATAATTCTTTAATTGTTCTACCAAAGCCTTGACTGATGTCAAGTGTACTGCATCCTTTTTGTTAAACAAGAGGATATTGCACAATTTCGAAATATATTAATCTTTAGGTATGTAAAGATTATCTTTGCTGTAGGTAAAACAGTTATGAGATCATGTTCCGCTTGACCTTTAAAGTTTATTCATTTTCTTAATATTAAGTACTATTATTACAGGTATGTATTTAAAACATTCACTTAATTACCAAATTATTTTGTTTTCTCACATTATTATCAAAAGGAACAAATTAACAATAGTCCATTCCACACATTGATATACATATTATTATAGTAACACCAAACTTCATTTGAAACTAATTTGTTTTTTTATAAAACGCTTACCCGCGTGAGGGATATTCACAAATAACTTAAAGAAAAATATTTGGCGCAGTCCTTGGGGTCGCGGATTCAAGTATCATCCGCGCCAAACATTTTTCTTTCTCCAAAATTAATTGTGATTTGCTATTCATTTGTGATTTTGAGCATCTTTTCGATTTCTTTCATTGTAGTAGGAATAGCCAATGGATCAGGAAAAAGTGTATTGTACAGAGGTCAACCTATTTAATTACTGTTATAATAGTGCAATATATTTGTTTAAGTAAGAGCCCTATGCAGTATGCATGCATGCAAGCATCATTCATATATTTGTGGCATTTATGCACCACCTAGATGTTAAGATATGTGTTAGAATTCCTACTTAATTTTAAATTGTGCACCAAAAATGTAATTTAATTAAACCTTTTAGCGCCACGAGTTTTCGTCAAAAACGCCAACCACACGCCACGACATAAAAAACTTAAAAAAAAAAATTATGTCATGGCATATGGCGAACGCTTGGTGAACGATATTAAAGTTAAAATAAAAAACTGATATTTGACTTTGGCGGTGAAAAGGTTAAACAGAGTAACAAGTTAACAGAGAATCTTACCGAAATAACAAATTAAGTAACTTGTAAAGATTTCAAATGCTTTGTTGCTATTTTTTTAAACAGGCTTTGACTAAACTTTTTAACACGAAAGATGCTGAACTCTACGCCCCAAATTTTTTAAATTGAAATTCTAATGTTAAGTAGTTAATTATTATGAACGATGTTTTTGTCAGGTAGCTGTTAGTAAGTAAAAATAGTAGTATTCTACTATTAGGCATAATACATACTTGCTGTAAAGTTTTAGTAACTCAACATTCCTTAGTTTCAGTTACCTGTAACCTATATTAATAATTTCTTTATTTGCATAAAGCATGGTGTGTTCCCATTAAAATTAAAAACCTAAATAATTTATTGATCTGTTTTCGGCAACTCGACGTTAATTTGCACACTTAAGTGGCTTTTACTGCTGGATGGCTGAAATTCAAAATCTACTTTTTCACCGGCATCGCAGGTACAGAGAAGACTAGAGGAGCAAAAATAAAAGATACTTAGTACCTACTTTGTGGGTCCCTAATCATAATAAGTTAAGATATACGATTTTCATTATGTGTAGGTATAGGTAGTGCAAAATAAAGTATGTGGGTAAATATGATCCAGGTAGTTTTATTTATTAATTCTATCAACAAAATCGTTTCCCTAGCTTATTTTTCCTGTGGGAAATTCGGAATAATAAGTTATATATTCTGTGTAATAAGTAGAATATCCTGAATGATAGTTTGGGTACTTAATCTACATAAGAACATGAATAGTTATTACTTGGCGAAAATCCTACCAATGCTATAAATGCGAAAGTTTGTGAGGATGAGGATGTTTGTTACTCTTGCACGCTCAAACGACTGGACCAATTTTGATAAAGTTTGGTAGGTACGGTACGGAGGTAGCTGACACCCTGGAGGCTACATAATTTTCTCAAATTCCCACGGAAACGAAGTCCCAGGCGGAAAGCTAGTATTTTCATTTGCGCTGTCGGATAAACTTACAAACACGTCGATTTTTTATTTGGTTTGAGCACGTAAGTATACATTTACATTCAGTACCTACTGCCTATAATCAACCATTCTTTGTACTTAGGTCTGAGAGACATAGGTAGGAGACTTAAACCTACCTATTACTTAGATACCTACTTGGTTAGCTCAGTGACAAGTAAATAACTCCTGGGGCCTGATTTTTGAAACAATAGAATTCCAATTCGCATACGAATTGACAAGATTTGTATGAGATTCTCATGAAATTCTATTGTTTCAAAAATCAGGCCCCCGGCCTCGAAGTGGATGGATCTTGACCTCCGAGCCTCCGACATGGCCTCTTTCATCTACGCCATTTCCTTTCTTGTTCGTAAAGTTTGACCATCGGTCTCACAGCTCGTAATAAATTCTTTCAGATCTTGTCCATATTAATTAGGTAATCTTTAAATTTCTTTTTTTTTAAATTAAGAATGGGTTCGCTCTTGACCACAATCTAGCTCAGGGCAAAGATGCGGTGAGAAAAAAAGGATAGCGTGGGTACTAAATAATAAAGTGCACCAGTTTCCATTAGAATGATTTTTGAATAGTAGGGCAGCCCTTTTACATAAAAAAAAAATCATAACTTCTTTGGCATAACCTAGGACTATATACTTAGTCATAGGGCATAGCAGTGTCATAAAAAAATCACTGGTTAAATTATTAGATTCAGATTCATTTAATTAAATTGTAGTTCTACAGTTTATCCTTCACTAAAAGACTTGCGCTCAGACACTCAACATTTTATTCAAAGCACATCTTAATACAAGAGTCAAATTAACGTGAAATCGCGTCGGGGCACACAGTAATAATGATTATTGATTTGATTACCTACCTGAGTGAAAATATAAATAAAGGACTGATAATTTTTTTCTGAAAGTTTTATTTTTCGCGCTCATTTTTAGCAAGTAGTGAAGATCTGGGGGTTCACATAAAAAGATTGATCTTTTTGTTCGTCACGAGTTTCTAACCATCTTGTGGCTGAGTAGTTAAACGATCTATAGCCACTCGATAAAATGAAATTATAAAACTGTTATGTCAACTTAGATTCAAATGTTGCCAATTTATTCTAAGAGCTCCATTTTTTGATACTTTGCGAAACGAAACTCAGTCCATTTAAAAACATTCAAACGGAGATGAAAATAAGCTATTGCAATTCTTCAATTGCTGGGTTCTTCATCACTAGTAACATGTTTCATAAAACCGTTATTTAGGTACATAACCTAATACACTCAACATACCTATTTGCAGACTACAGCTTTGAAGTAGTTGTTGAGAAAAAAGTTCTGATGAACTATTATGCTATCATTTTATTTTAAGCCCAACATCGACTACACAGCCTAATATACGCCTAATGCGCATTATGCGCTAGATAAGCGAGGCGGGGGGAGAATGAAGAAATCTCAGACTAAGGAAAACAAGAATAGACCTGACATATGCGTCTATACGAACAGTTCGTTATAGGAATGTGGTGTATTTCGACAACATAAGCATTGACATATCGGCGTCTCTTTTTAACTAATGACTTCCGGTATATGTAAAAAAGGACAACAGTTGTTTTACGATTACCGTTAATGTCAACACTTGCTTGGTGTCCTTGGTGACGTCACAAAATGCCTCACCGTGGCCGGTCGCCATGTTTTGTTCCTGTCAACAACAAGTACATGTGTTGTCATTGCGGCTTGCTTTGTTCCGAATTTTGAAGAAAAATTGTGTTATTTCTTGAAGTTATAGAGAGTGAACAGTGTCTGGACGTGTATAAAAGTGCACTTAATATGGTCAAATGCAGTGTCATAGGGTGCCGCATGAAAAGCACCAAAAACATGCAAATATAACGTTGCACAGGTAATTATCCGAAATCATTCAAATTACCTTGGATTATCCATTATTTTGAAAGATTATGATGTTTGTGGGAAAGTTCATACAGATACACTTGCTTTTTTGTAATAATTGACTGCTTACCACTTGATATTCTGCGATTTTTTAACAAATTAAGCCGCCATTTTTGTTTCTGACTAACTTTAGGTATGCACGTTTTTTTCGTAGGTATTTCAAGTCTATTCTTGTTTTCCTTAGTCTGAGGAAGAAATGCGTGCTGATTGGCCGATTCAATGTCACGGCATGTCATAAATCCCAACTAGTGATGGGAAGTTCACGAAGTGCTTGCTTGTCACGAGTAATAAAAAATAAAAGTGCTTATTTTACTCTAAACGGTAGGATGAAGAAAAAAACATGAAATACTTTTATCAATTAATAGTAGATTAAGCAACAAGGGGATAAAACAGTGTATTAAGTCACGGGCAGCATATTGAATCCTGAGCGAAATGAAGGATTCTGTAGTTAATTCCCGAACGTAGTGAGAATCCTGAATGAAGCGAAGGATTCAAGTCTGCCCAAGACTAAGACACTTTTATCCCCGAGTAGCTTACTCTACTTTATACGCCTACTGTGAGGTTAAATAAAAAAGAAATTATATTTTCAATTAGAAGAAAGTTTATTAAATTAAAAATTAAATGTTATATTAGAAACATTAGTCCAGTTATGGAAACTTAATGTAATGTTTTTGTTTGGTTTGTTTATTGCAGTTGAGGACGTGGAATTGACTTGTGTATAAGTTTCACTCTCAGTTGCAGCCATATTAAGAATTTGAGATTGCAGATTATCTTGAATAGTATAAGTCGGTGAAGGTGGCGCCTGAAGTAAGGGTGCTGTGATAGATGTAGAAGGTTGAGGTGAAGATGGTACTTGCGCAAGGTGTGCTGATGTAGATGGTTGAGGAAAAGTTGATCTTATGTTATCTAGACTAGATTTTTCATTTTTTAGTTTTATGCTAGTACCAATACGGCAACTTATATCATTTTTATTCTGTAAAGAATTTTCTACATAGCCCTCGGCCACTGCATCTGAGCGCCAGCCTCCGTGCCTTTTGATTTGAGTCATATCAGCCCCAGAATCTGCCAACAGAGTAGCCGAGGTTCTTCTTAGGCAGTGGCCTGTGTAAAGCTCAGGAGTTGGTAATCTTAAATATTCTGCAATTTGCTTTGGCATGGCGCCTATTTTGTTTTTGCCTATTACTTGTCTGATGCATTTCCCATTAATGTAATTTATAAAAAATCTATCTGTTTTCATATTGGATGGGCGAAGATTTATGTATTTTTTTACAATTTCTACATAATCTCCACGAATAACAAAAGACCTTTCTCTTTTTGTCTTGGTATCTGGCAAGTTTATCAAAAGTAAATGATTATCACACTCTGTTATATCTCCAATTTTAATGTTTAATAATTCACCCGTCCTGCAAGCTCCATTTACTCCAAAAATTTAAACCACCTGTAACAATAAAACACAGGCAAGTAAATATAAAAAATCTTTCTCGTATTATAAGAATTCAAGTAGCAAATTAAAATAACGTGAATATATAATCTTTACTGGATATCAATGAAAAAACAAAGTAAACGTATAGATATTTTGTAGGTACTAATATATCTGATATCACAGATTAGGTATATGTACGAGTCTGATATAAATTTACTGTAAAAATAAGAAAAATGGTAAGCTACTTACTTTTTTGTCAAGGAAAACAAGGTCCGGAGCATCATTCAGAAAGGTTTCAATGTTCTTAGCGGTAAAAACTTTAGATTTCTTAGGTCTATGGCCTTCCGATTTTCTTTTTAAAAATGCTTTTAATTTTGAGTATTTTTCAACTTCAATATTATGTTTTATGTTTAATGTAGACTTCAACATTGAATAAAAACACCACAGGCTACTTGGCTTTTTTGTCAAAGACAAATGTTGAAAATAAACTAAAAGCAGAGACTCAGTAATGGACTCCACTTTTTTGCCATTTTTCCATTTTATAAAGTCTTCGTAAATTTTTAAATATTGTTGTTTGGATTTTTCTGGCAAAATCCCATCAATAATGTTTTGAGCCTCCGTTTCAATATCAGAGTCGCTGGAATCACTGGACATTTTTCTCGGATTTATTTAAAACACTCAACAAAACAATTTAATAATTCGCGGTAAAAATCACAGATCGAAAATTACCGACGGCGTTTTCTTATAATATTTAGTTCCGTAGGCAAAGGAAAGTCAATAGCTAAGACATACAGCCAAGTTTTTATGCTAACATTTTTTAATAAAAGTAAAGTCTCTTTGGAGTGTCAAATTGTATAGTTAAAATCTACTTGGACCAAGGAAACAGCCTTGTTTTTTTTTCGAAATTATTTTTGATAGAAGTATTACTTGACATTTTGGCGTTCCATATTTAAATGTCATTAATGCCCAAGGGAAGTTCCATACAACATTATTTCCCTTAAGCTTTAATGGCTTACTTTTAAATATAGAATACTTGACGTATAATGGGTGCTCCAGATGCAGGTGGTGTATAAAATTATTTTAAGGAAGAAAGATAGACGCACACATTTATAATTATATAGGTACTCAATCATTCTTAAAATGAATTAACTTTGTATAAATTCTTTGAACTGCAGGTATCTGAACCGAAGATTGTGCGAGAAATACCAACCTTGTAGTTATGTATTTATACATCACACTATTCGCGGAAACCTCTAAACGAGCAACTATGATTTGTAATAAGACACATAACATTTACTAGTTACTTCGTTCTATTACTGCTTGACAATAATCCAAGAAAGGATTTAAGCAGTACTTATTTGTATTTAAAAGAAAGAGATGTACTGAGAAACAAATGCTTTCGTTATTCGAACCAGCGTAATTTGAGTTCTGAATAAATTGATTCTTGACAATAACAATCTTGAAATTGGCTTACCTATGAAAATTTATGCCGTCTTTTTTGAAATTAGATGATTGGCTACATTTTCCACACCATTTTATTGTACATACAGGGAGCTATGTTTCTCCTCTTTCGTATTCTATTTTGTAATAAACGCATGAGATGTATGTACAGTACACGGGTCACGGATGTGGTCGATCGATACTAAAGCAGATTTCGTGATCGGTGTCTTAAGTAAGACGTATAAGTCTAACGTGTTGCCAGAAAGTGTTCGCCTTGCATTAGGCTTCTATTAGGCTGTGTGGTCGATGAAACCCATCGATAAGCATTTTTTTAAAATTAGCCACATTCACCACTTGTGTCGTTTCTGTGCTGCGTGAAAATTAAGAATCAATGTTTTGGCAACACTTCAGGTTAAAACGTCAAAAAAATGACAGCAGTGTGTCAGTGTCAGCCTTTAATGGAAAAAGCGCGGGAACGCTTGAAGAGGAAAGTTTGAAAATTTTAAACTATCTTTAATTAATTACTTTTATTAAGTGTTTAGCGTTTTATTTATTGATTCGCGTCGAAGATGGGTGCAAAAAGAAAGAAAAAACCGAAGGATGATGATTTAGGGGCCTGGGAAGATAGTTCCGAGGATGGTGGAGGAGAGTCTGCGGACGAAGAAAGAGATAAGTTTCTGCCCTATCAGGTAACAGACTATACACGCAGATACCCGGAGGATTCAGCTTTTACCGATTACGTCGTCTTTATTGAATCGCTTGACGAACAAAAACCTATCGGCACGCGGGATATGATATCTTTATCTAGCCAAATTAAAAGATATAATAAAGGCATAAAGTTTTTGCAGTCAATTAATAAATATAAAATTGGAGTTCATTTCGAGAAACCAAACCTCGCCAATGCTTTTCTCAATAATAAGACCTTTCTGAGCGATTACAAGTTTAAAGCTTCGATTCCAGCCTCAACCACTGAAGTTTCAGGAGTAATAAGAAATGTTCCAGTAAACCTTTCTAACTTGAGGGTTTACACCCTGATCTCCAGCCACAGGAAAATAATAAGCGTAAGAAGGATTATGAGAAAAACCAGCGCAGCTCTCGAGCGAGGTTTCAGCCTCGAGCCTACAGGTACGGTCATTATAACTTTTGCATCTTCTGTGTTACCTGACTATGTTGACCTGCATGGATGGCGTTTTCAACTTTTTGCATACATTCCACCCGTGAAACAATGTTTCAACTGCATGAGATACGGACATTTGGCTAAGTATTGCAAGAACTCTGTTAAATGCTCGATTTGTGGCGATAATCACAACTTTAAGGAGTGTACTACACCCACAGAAAAAGCAGTATGCTGTCACTGTAATGGTAATCACCTTAGTATTTCTGGAACTTGCCCTATTAAAAAGAAAAAAATGATGGAGGCCAAAGAACAAGTAACAAAAAAATCGTTTGCTGATCTTTTTAATGAAAAGTCTTTCCCTCCATTAAACAAATCCCAACAATTAATGTCCTTGCTTGAATCAAACGATGTTATGGACTTACTTTTAAAGTCAGTAGTCAAAATTATAACAGCTAATAAAACTTCTTCACAGTCAGTTTCATCCAAATTTATTAAAGATGTCCTCATAGAAACAATTAAAAATTAATTTATTTTATTTTATTTTCGCTATGGATTGTTTGAGAGTTATACAATGGAATGCACAGAGCTTAACTAGTAACCGTAATTTATTTGTTCAGTACTTGTATGAGAATGATATTCACGTAGCTCTTGTATGCGAAACTTGGTTAAGACCTCATCATCGCTTTAATGTTAGAGGTTATAATGCTATTAGATTAGATTCTGGTAATAGCCATAATGGCGTTGCAATATTAGTACATAATAGTTTATCTTATCATAAAATTGATACCGCTTATGATGATTCCTTACAAAATATTGCTATAAAATTATTTTTTGCTAATAAATATATAACTTTAGTTAGTGTTTACTGTCCTTCTGTATGCTCTCCTTCTCTTACAAAGGCGAAATTAAATAATTTACTCAAAAGCTTGCCAGAACCTATGATAATTGCAGGTGACTTTAATGCACATAACACATCTTGGGGGTGCTATTCTACTGATGCACGTGGGATTGATGTTCTTGACTGTATTGATGATAATGGTATAGTTCTTTTAAACAATGGTAAAACAACTACTGTTGGATCAAATAGATGGCGACCAAATGCACTTGATCTCACAGTTGTTTCTCCTTCGTTAGCTCTTGCTTCAGAATGGGATGTTGCAGATGATTCTCTGGGAAGTTATCACTTTCCTGTAATTTCAAAATTTCATTTTAATTTTTCTTCTTGTAATGCAAACAATAATACAGGTTTTTCATACAATAATATAAATTATCGTTTGGTAGATTGGGATCAATATAATAATTACATTCATACATATTTACATAATTTTAATTTCAATTTTAGTGATCCTGCAAGTTCTTATAGTAGTTTAATTCAGTTAATTAAGTTGGCCATTAGTAATTCTAAGCCTCAATCTAGACCCTTTGTAGTTGCTTCACAGCAAGCTAGGTTGAAACGTAAAAGATTGTTTTTGCCATGGTGGAATAGAAAATGTAGTGAAGCAGTTACAAACTGTAAGCAAACCTATTTAGTTTTTAAATCTGATCCAACTGAGCAAAATTATATTGCTTTTAAGAGGCAACAAGCACTTAAAAAGCTTGTTATAAATTCAGAAAGAAATTTGAGTTGGACTAAGTTCTGTGAATCGATTAATAGAAACACTCCTCTATCTCATATTTGGACAAAAATTAGAAAGTTTAACAAGACTTATATTCCTCCTGATAATCTCTCAGTCAATCATACTCATTGGTGTTTTGATTTCTTGAATAAATATACTCCAGACACAGTAGAATCTCCATATCAATTAGGTAATTCTTCTTTTGTAAATAATGTAGATTTCTTAACTAAACCTTTTTCTATGACTGAATTTAATGCAGCCATAAATTCAAGAAAAGACACTGCTCATGGGTTAGACAACATAGCATATAAGACAATTAAAAAACTGGACAACTGTTGTAGACAAATTGTCTTGAATATTCTGAATAAATTGTGGGAAAACTTACATATTCCAGAGGACTGGAAAACTGATGCGTTAGTACCTATTTTGAAGCCAGGGAAAAAGTCTTGTGATCCTAATTCCTATAGACCTATTGCTTTAACCTCATGTATGGGTAAGCTTTTTGAACAATTATTGAAACAAAGATTAGAATTTTACATAGAGAGCAATCACATTCTACCATCTAACCAATTTGGATTTCGCCGTGGTAAATCATCAAGGGAAAGTTTATCTCACCTTCATTTAGATATTTATGATTCCATCAAAAATAATAAAGTATTAATAGGAATCTTCTTTGATATTGTTGGTGCATTTAACAATGTAAATCATCACATTCTTGCTGTAGAGTTGAGAGCTTTAGGTATACCTGAAAAAATAGTAGAATGGATTTTTAATTTTTTGCATGGTAGGAAAGTGTTTGTAAAGGTGAATAATAACACATCACTTATAGGACCTAGGTTATCACACAAAGGAGTTTGTCAAGGAGGCATTTTGAGTCCTTTGGTTTTTATTTTGTACATAAATAAATTAAATACAATATTGGGATCACAAGTTTTAAATCTTCAATATGCAGATGATTTAGTTGTTTATGCTTCTAGTTCTGATGTGAGATTATTAGTTGATAGGTTAAATACTGCATTACAGAGTTTATGTGAATATTTTTCTTACTTAAATTTAGATATCAGTCATGAAAAAAGTAAGGTTGTTGTGTTTAATAAAATACGTCCTTTCAATGTTAACTTATATTACAATAATCATACCTTACCTTTACATAATACATGTCAAGTTCCTTGGAGTTATTTTCACAAGTAATTTGTCGTGGACTAAGTATGTGAATTCCATTGTAGACCGGTCTTCCAAAGCATTTAATATCTTGAAAACCATTGTTAAAACTTATTTTGGTGCTGATTCTAAGCTGATTTTAATGCTGTATAAGTCCCTTGTTCGTAGTCACTTTGAATATGCTTTCTTTTGTTATGCTTCCAACAAACGTTTGTTAAACAAGCTGGAAGTAGTACAGAACAATAATTTAAGATTGATTACTAGGGTGGTCCTTAAAATCGAAGATTGCAAATTTCAACCGGACACCCTGTAATATTGTTCTTATACACAAAAAAATGAACCCGTGTTTTTTTATTTTTTTTTTAAATGATATTTAGGGGTCGCTACTGGACTTGGAAAAATCAATATTTTGTCATTTTACGCCTGTAGTACTACTCAGATTAAATAACATTGTAATACCTCTACGATCACAATAACAATATAAAAAACGTTTAAAGAGAACTATGCATTCATTATCCTTCCCCTCTCCCCCTCCCCCCTTCCCAATATCGCATTCATGGCTAGCTCCAGCGTTGCCAACCGTACGGAAATTTCCGTATTTGTACGGAAATTTCGAGCCCTGTACGGAAGTGTACGGAAGTACGGAAAAAGTACGGAAATTTTGCGATCAGATCGGTTGTACGGAAAAAACGTACGGAAACTGT
This sequence comes from Aproaerema taeniolella, assembly GCA_949987775.1. Classification (NCBI taxonomy): domain Eukaryota; kingdom Metazoa; phylum Arthropoda; class Insecta; order Lepidoptera; family Gelechiidae; genus Aproaerema; species Aproaerema taeniolella. Next base: position 14,906,930 of record OX465261.1, on the reverse strand, counting down.
GAAGAATCACGATTGTAAGGTTTTCGAACATACCCTTCTTGTTTTCGAACGTATCCTTTATATTTACGTTCCGTTTAACATACAATTTTCGTCTTTACTTTTCGTAGTACTATGCGTAGTAAGGAGTGTAATACTTCTAACAGACATAACTTCTTGCTGGCACACAGGTATTCGGCTTGGTCAAATGTAACTGCATGTGATACTAACAAATCTAACAATGCTAACATTTGTTTCAGCTGCTTATGCATTGACGACGAATGTGGCTATCTCGAGTTTAAAATTCTAGCAAAGTTTTGTCTTAACATGCTAAGTTTGCCACATTCGAATGCCGATTGTGAAAGGCAGTTCTCCAAAATAAATAACATTAAAACTAAATTGCGAAACCGCCTAATAACACCAACGATCAACGGTGTAGTTCACAATGAGGTTTGCTGCGATCAGTTTAAGCCGACGCAATCAATGCGTGCATAAATGAATAAGAAAGATTTGTACAAAATAGAGGAAGGATCAGAAGATGATGATAATATCGTGATTTTGTAAAAAAAAAACTTTTATAATTAAATTTAAAAAAAGAACGATTCCCTGTTAAAAATAATAATATAATTACCTAAGTACCTACTTTTAATTTAAACCTTCTTTTACTGTCACGAAATACACTAAATTAGGTAAGAAAAGCAATGATACAATGATTACGTATCTATTTCTATTGGTTTTCGTCAGGATATGGTGCTACAAGTCATTTTTTGTTGTTCAGGTACTTTTGACTCATGTACGGAAATTGTACGGAAATTTTGGGAGCTAGCGTACGGTAATTCTGGCAAGATGAGTTGGCAACACTGGCTAGCTCACTCGCCGCCGAACAGTGCCGAAATCACTTCTAGAGGGGACAGACGCGCTTGTTACCGTGCGCACCTTGTTTACGAGTTTTTCGCTATTACATCATGGCATCGACTAGTGGTGGTTCTATATGTACAAGAAGTAAAACGGACGTGTGGTTAGTGGGGCAAACTTTGCCTGCTCTGTTAGAGACAAAGCTTCCTTCGATCAAAGAAGTATTACAATTGTTTTTCCACCATAAAATCGAGAGAAAGCAAACCGTCAGTGCTTCTGCCGAGTTTACTGCTCTCGAAGTATTGGCTGTATGGGAAAAAGCAAGCATACCTACTCGGAAAAAACAGCACGTGAAAGAAAAAATACTGAAACACTTTAATCAATGGCAATCTCTCAAAAAAAATAAAGAAAATAAGAAAAAGCGATCCGAATCCATGCAAGATAAAGAAAAAACATGGCAGATTACACTTGAAGAACTTTTTGACATAGCTCATGCTAATGCTTTGGAAACTATGAAAATCGAGGAAGATAAGAAGTTTTTGCTAGCTCAAAGACAGAATCGATCTGGAAAGATTGGGACATTAGATAAAAAACATGTGAAGAAGGTGCTTGAAAAACAAGGCAGAATAGACCGACTAAAAAGCTTACAACAGCGAGAAGAGGAAGAACTAAAAAGATTAACGGAAAAATGTCTCCTAGCATCCTCATCCACGTCACCGTCTTTAATGGGCAGCAGCGAGGATGAGACTTGTGTCGTTTCACAAGAAACAGGTCCCTCTACTTCGGGAGCACCACCAGCAAAACGATCCAGGAAAAATCTAATAGATGACCGTTTAGCTGTAAGTCTCGATGTAGCCAAATTAAGCGATAGAAAAGCTGCTGTCGTCCTTACATCCGCACTGAAAAGTGCTAAATGCGATCCTGAAAAGTACAACATAAACAAGTCTTCCATTCCTCGTCAACGAATACAACATAGAGAGAAAATAGCGCAATGTTTAAAGTCCGAATTTAAGCCAGAAGTACCCCTCACCGCTCACTGGGATGGCAAAATGTGTGAAGATATCACTGGGCACGAGATTGTAGACCGATTACCAATATTAGTCTCGGGTCAGGGTGTCGACCAGCTTTAGGCGTTCCCAAACTTAGCCGCGGAACAGGTGAAGCTATTGCTACAGCTGTTTTTGAAACAATAATGTCATGGGATTTAAGCGAAAAAGTAAAGTGTATGAGTTTTGATACCACCGCATCGAACACTGGGCATAGAAATGGAGCATGCACACTTTTGGAACAAAAATTAGAAAAGGATTTACTCTGGCTGGCTTGCCGTCATCATATTTTAGAAATAATGCTAGAAGCCGTGGTTCTTCTGAGTTTGGGCCCGTCCAGTGGACCTGATATTCTTATATTTAAGCGATTCAAGAACAATTGGACAAATATTAATCAAGAGCATTTCAAATCTGTATCCACCGACACTTCGTTGTTTAAAGATTGTGAAACCATATCGGATGACATCATTTCTTTCGCAAAAGAACAGTTAACGTCATATCAGCCGAGGGATGATTATAAAGAACTATTGCAGCTGATTGTGATATTCCTGGGAGGTACGTTTGAAAAATCAATGACATTCAAAGCACCTGCCGGTTTACATAGAGCTCTATGGATGGCGAAAGCAATTTATTCATTAAAAAATTTCTTATTTAGAGATCAATTCAGAATGTCCAAGAAAGAGCTGCAAGGTGTAAAAGATATTTGCTTATTTACAGTAAGAATTTATGCGAAGTATTGGTACACGGCACCTTCTGCAGCATCTGCACCTGGAAATGATCTGCAGCTATTAAAAGATCTCAAAATGTATGAGAGGATCAATGAAAAAATATCAAAAGCTGCATTGAAAAAAAAGATGGGCCAGTTATGGTATTTATCGGAAGAACTTGTAGGATTCGCATTTTTCGACGACAAAATAGACATACAAACCAAAAAGAATATGGTAAAAGCACTGAACAATGAAGGTTTAGAGTACTGCCCTAAGCGAATAACCTTAGAGAGTGATTTGGTTCTCAACAAAAACCTTGAAGATTTCGTGTCAAGTAACACATACAGATTTTTTCGCATAACTGGATTGTCGCCCGATTTTTTAAAGAATGAGGTGGAAACATGGAATAACGACGATGGTTATATCAAAAATAAGGCAATAGTTCAGAACATGCGTGTTGTTAACGACATCGCAGAGCGAGGTGTGGCGCTCATGGAGGAGTATAATAAGTTACACACCACAAATGAAGACCAAAAACAATACCTGTTGTTATTGGTAAAAAACTATCGGAAGAAGTTTCCCGATACCAAGAAATCCACTTTATTGTCAACTTAATAATAATTTTATTGTTGCTTAAGTTACTTGACGCCATTTTATGACTTTTTTAACAATTTCTAGATTGATTTTGGTATTAATAAAGAAAATGCTTGAAAGTATTTTATTTGTTTTTATTCAGGATTTTCCTTGAGCGGTAGCGACCCCTAAAAGTTGAATAAAAAATCCGAAAAAAATACTATGTTAATATTTTCTGTCATAGAACATAATAGAAGGGTGTCCACTAAATAATTAAAAAAAAAAATTTTTTTGGCCACTTAAGGACCACCCTATTGATTACTGGAGCCATGAGAACTACTCCCATAGTATCCCTGCAAACAGAATGTAGCATTATTCCTCTGCCTCTTAGGTTTAAGTATCTCAAGTTTAGATTTTTATTGAAACTTTTAAGTTTTAAAGAACATCCTCTTTATAAAAAAGTTGCTCATTTTAATGCATCTTTGCTTCAAACTGAATCCACACCTTTCATTCTTCAAGACTTTTCTGAAGTTTTAGATTATGATCAGCTATATAACATTAAAAAAAATGAAAACTGGCCATGTTATACAGGTGTTTATGAGGAAAAGTTCTCCACTATCAACATAAAAATTGATAATAATCTCAAGGTAAAGGAAGAAGTTTATGGGCAGATTGCAAGTTTCCAAGATTATTGTTGTATTTATACAGATGGTTCAAAGAAAGATAATAGTACTTCATGTGCTTTCCACATACCGCAATTAAATTTTGGGCATGGGGTATTACTACCTCCTGCTACATCCATTTATACAGCTGAATGTTTAGCAATCTTAGCAGCATTACAATTTATTAATCAACATAAAGAATTATCCACGAATTGGTTGATTATCACTGACTGTATGAGCGTTTTAAATTCACTTCAAAATTATAAACTGGACACGGGGTGCAACTATGTAACATATGATATCAGATCTTTATGTTGGAGGCTTCAGGTCAACTGTATTAAAATCAACTTTATGTGGACTCCGGCTCACATCGGAGTGAAAGGAAATGAACAAGTAGATTTTTTGGCAAAAACGATCGTTAACATTGGCAGTAATGACAGCATCACCAGTGTTGCTACACCATTTACCGACGTATTTTCGTATCTAAAAGTAAAGATCAAGGATGATTGGAGGAGACTGCGAGCAAGTGTTTTAGAATCTGGTAAAGGATTATGGCATGCTGAAATAGTAAAGGAAAACTCCTGTGATACACCATGGTTTGCAAAATCGTCTTCTTTTGTAAATAGAAAATTTTACACTACTATTTGTAGATTGAGGCTTGGCCATTGCAGAATTAATGCTCATTTAGCTAGAATGAGGATCATTCGATCACCAATTTGTAATTATTGTGACAGCGAGGATCAAACATTGGATCATTTATTTTACTCGTGCCCCTCATTCTCTGTTGAAAGACTGCTATTAACAGATGATCTACTAAATGTTTATCAGGATCCTGGCAAAATCCCGCGTGCCATTCTGGATACTCTTAAGAACCCAGAAACTTATTTGGCGTTGTATAAATATGTACTTCGTACTGTAAATGAAATATAACTGATATGATTTAATATTTACTACCGGATTTTACGAAAGAACTTGGATCAGACTATAAAAAGGACTTGGAACAAATAACAATGGACTTGGCTTCGGCCTGATATATACTGGATATGACAAGAAAATAAAACAGACATGGCTTTAGCCTTATTTCCTTGGATTCAACAAAAAAATTAAAATCGGACATGGCTTCGGCCTTTTTTTACTTTAATATTGAAATTGCATGAACAAAAGACTTGGTTTCGGCCTTTTTACCCTAAGATCTGCAAAATGTATAATGAAGAACATTTTATAAGTAAGATGAAATAAAAGATGACAAGGCTGTATGGTTCATAACCTTTGCCTGCCGCAAGGCGAATAATAAAACAACAACAACAACAGCCTTTAATGTGATGAGTAAAAACGCAGTGTTAAATACTCCTTGATGAGTACTGGTACTGGGTAGATGTGATGAATCAGAATCAGTGAATTGTTTTCACTGAGTGTGTAAATTCGCTTATTTTATTTATACGTGTACGAGGACTATTGTAATTTACACACGAATTACTACGGTCGTTAGCATACCATAATCATGGATACAGTGATAGCACAAAACTATAAATGAAGTGTTGGTTAGAAAGAACTTTCACATATTTACTCTTTTCCGTTTATTCATTTATATCTACCGTCCCTATTGGCATACTTTTATCAATATGAATTATTTAATATATCATTGATTGTATGAGGAAGACAATGAGTGTTTTGGCGAATGGAACAGTGTTAGTTTAAGTGTATCAAGTTGGTCAAAGATAGCAAAATGTATACTTTGTTGGTGCTTATGTGGAAGCACTTAATGGTGCGGAAGCGGCGGTTTATTGCAACGCCTGTGGAGTTCCTGACACCATGCTTAGTCTTTGTATTAATGTACTCTATGAAGTCCTTCATATTGGTTGAAAGAAGTCACGGAACTACTGGCCCCAATATTCGTTACACGGTAAGACTTATATTATTGTTGTAATGGTAAAAATCTATATCTATACTAATATTATAAAAAGGAAAGATTTCATTACTTGTTTGTTTGCATTGAATAGGTTCCGAAACTACTGGACCGATTTGAAAAATTATTTCATCATTGGAATCCTACATTATCCGTGATGAACATAGGGTACATGATTTTCCCGAATTCCCACGGAAACGAAGTCCCGGGCGGAATATTAATATATTTCTAGCATTCTTTTTTGTTTCACATACAATAATTCATAAAATTAAACACTGTCAACAACCCTATTGGCTTTTTGTTACATATATTTTTGTTACAAATTTTGGCTTTCTAAGTCCAAGGATTCGGGCTGGGCATTGATGGGTCAGTGAATCAGGACCTCCAATTTTAATACGATGTGCAGTGTAGGTTTTCTAATTTTTATTGTATTTTATTTTATTTTACTTAAGTGTGAACATAACTGCAGGAAAAAAGTTATAAAATTGAACTGTCTCCATGGTTGAAATTGTAAATGGTCTTTTCTAACAGGATATAATACATTTGGAGCGAGTGGTGGCACCATCAATGATTCTTTACACCCCTGATGTCGCTCTCACCAATTCTTTGATGGATGATGTAGGTTATAAGCTGAAGCTGCCCAAGTTACAGGATCTACCAGGTAATTTCACAGTTAACACAGGCCTATCGGGGTAGGAAGACCATCAGTGGTTCTAAGACCACTTGATGCCACGTTTGAAATGCCGCGTTTCCTGAAACGCTCGTTTTCAGCGCCGTAGATGCCAATTTTCGCGTTTTCATAGATTAAAACACGCGTGTGAAGCGTGTTCGGAACTCGTTCGTTTGTATCGCTGTATCTGCGCGTATACGCGCTGTAAACGCGCCGTAAACGCGCGTTTCACGATCGGCCCGTGTGCTGAGGTTACAAGGTTGCGTTTCAATCGCGTATATGCGCGTTTTCAGCGCCGTAGAAATACGCCGTGTGCTAGGGGTCTTACCACTGAGAAATTGACAATTAATGAAAAATCCATGAAAAGACGTGTTTAGTGGTACATAGGGAATCCAATCCCGCAAACGCGGGATCCCGCAAATGCGGGATCCCGCACCTTTTTTGCGGGATCGAAAATGCGGGATTAGTCGTGCGGGATCCCGCGTTGGATGTTTTTTTTTATTAAGAACTAAAAGTTTGTAAAATGGGCTCAGACGATGCTCTGATTATTTATTAGACAGTAAAGCCCCATTAATAAGTATTTTAAGACTTTTCCTATGGAATACATGACTTTTATATGGAGTTTTTTAAGAAAATAATGTTGTTTTCAGTCTTTATTTTATAGCTAAATATAGTTTGAATTTCTATTTTGTGTTGTGTGAATCCTGTAGGTATTGAAACAGAACAATCGAATAATATACATGTAATTCAGATATGAGCCATTTTTTTTAAAAAAACTTCACAATAACGTCTATTTGAATATTTTTGATTTTAATTTATTTTTGAGTCTGAAATAAATTTTTCAAAACTGCGGAAAATTTAAATATCCGAAACGCGTTGCTATTAGTAAGAGTCAATATGACGTCAAAGTTCATGACAAAAAATTGCTCAAATAAATTAATACTTGTATATTGGTTGGAGAATGTTCTTCCATGATGAATTAGTTGAAATTTTAGTTAAAGATATTAAAATCCACAAAATAGTCGTTTGAACTGTCACGCTAATCGCGCCAAAATGGTGGCCGTTTAAAGTACCCGTTTCAGTTAGCTACTTTTAACTTTCGAAAAAAAAATACTTATAATTACTTTTCGTAGTAGATATTTTTTAACGATTATTTAGCTATGTAAGTTATTTTTTTATTAAGTTATACAAGTCACAACATAAGAAAAACAGCACAAAGGCGGAATTATCTCACAAGGGATTTCTTGCAGTCAACCCAATAAAAATAATAATAAAATATTATTTAAAAAAAATACACGCATATTCCGTCGATTAATTATTGTTAGAGAAAGTTATTGTGTCATTTGTGTCTTAATTGTTATGGGAAAGGTACGATACAAAGGTACAATTTTTTTTAGTGAAAGTTTTCAAAGTTAAACGAGTGAAAAATGACTTTGGTTATTATTAAAAACGAGCATGAGTTTAGTTTATAAAGAGTTTAAAAGTTCAAGTGAAGTATGGAAACATTTTTTAAGACTAATAAATGGGCTTAAAACAAATAAAATATTAAAAAATCCTAATCCCGCAAATCCCGCGGGATCCGCGGGATTGAGGACCTCAATCCCGCAGGCGTGCGGGATCACGATTTTGATGCGGGATTGGATTCCCTAGTGGTACAGGCCCACACCGAATTTGAATCCGGAACCTTTCGGTTACGAGTCTGGCTCATTACCAATTGTGCTATCACTGCTTTGTTTACCATATCAAAATGGTGCCAAGTTTAATGTTCTCTAATCTTATTATACAGTTCCAGTTTAGGCACAGAATAAAATCAAATATCTACTTATATTAAAAATAAATAGAAAATATTAATATTCCTAAATCCACTAGGGAAAACCTTAGTGTAGGCCTTTGAGTGTGTAGAAAAAAAAATCTAAATCATTATTACCTAGTCATTTTGAGAATTTGGGATTTTATGAATTGGGCATTTCAAGAATTTGTCCAAACTGTGTTGAAGAAACTTTGTATAGTATTTGTCATAATAAATTTTATTTTTGATAAATATTTTATTTGATCACTTCAACAATAATGTGTTTTGATAATATTATGTTAATAAGACATGATTCATTGATTACATAATTGTTGTAAGTTTTTACTTTTAAATATATTTTGTTAAAGGTCATACTTTTAAAATACTTAACATTAATTTATACAGAGTATATGGATTACTTTAAATAAGTAAGTGATAGTGTTGCATAGCTATCGATAGTTTGGCTATCGAAAGTTGACCTTGAAAACAGTAAGCATATCGATGGGACTATCGATAGTATTAGAATTCAATAGTATCGGTAGTATTGAATTCTAATACTATCTTTAGTATTGAAAGTTTTGAATCCTACATCCTACATTATCCGTGATGAACATAGGGTATCAATACTATCGATAGTATCGATAGCCCTATCGATATTCTTACCTTTTTTCAAGGTTACGATACTATCGATACTTTCTACTATTGGTTGCAACACTAGTAAGTGAAGCTTTAGGAAGTGATTATTTCTATGAAACTGAACAACTTTCCCCAGGAAACATAGGTAGAAATATGAAAAAGTTTTCGCCTCTCCACATGGGTTCAGATTCTTGGGGAGAACTACCACCTAATATTTTTCAGAAATAACAAAAATATTTCAAAAATTAATCTTGTAAACAATAAAAATAAAACTTGACTAAATATACCTACACAATAAGAAAGGGATGAATCAGTTATGTCCACCAACCCGCATTGGGCCAGCGTGATTGACTATGGCCCAAATCCCCTTCGTGTTTCGAAGGGAGACCCGTGCCCCTCGGTGGGGACGTAAGAAAAATCAGTAATATTAAAATAGATGCCCTAGATATCGTACTATCTATATATAATTAACTTTGTGCTTTATTGTGTTTATTTTAATTGTTTAATTGTGTTTTGTCTAGTGAATAAATGTTATCTATGTCTATGTCTACTAGCCTTGATTGAGCGTTTTGTCTACAGATCCAGATGGAAGAGGCTACCATGCGTTCTCGAATGAATCTGTGCTTCATATGTCAAGTTTTTTGGAGAAAATGTCGGACACTTCGGCTGTTGTTATTTTCCAGGTGAGATTTTATTAAATGTTGTTTTTGTTGTAGCTTAGACCATTTCAAGATAATCTTTCTAGATGAATAGTATTGAGCAAGTTATTATAATTTACATGCATTACGCGTGGCAAAGTTGATTATGCTACTCTCTAGACCTTCAACTATCCTTATACAAAATATTACGTCGTTTAGCAAATTTATGTTTAAACATTTTCTTAGGTCCGTATTACAGAACGCAACTCAGACTCTGATCTATACTTAAGTAGCAGTCGTCTTTATCTATTTGATAGTGAGAGAAAGAGACAATCAATTCTTAAGTATAGATAAAGACTGCCTCCTTCTGTAATACGGACCTAAGTATTTGGTACAAGTTATTTATAATATGTATAATTCGCTATCACCATCAGTGGTCAAACCAGGATCAAAGGTTCTCCCGCAATATAGATTCACTCAATAATTATAATACAAGAAAGAGTAATAAGGATTTTGCCTCGTCTACAACGAGTTTCTACAAAATTCTTATAACTTAATCGCTGCTGAACATAAAGTCGTCGCAAAATCTAAGTCCCCACCATAAAAACCTCGGAAAACATGCGAGTCATAAATCTTCCGCGCTCGCCACTTGTTCAGTGAATTTGTAAAACAGCAACGTCATACCAATAGGGCTACCATGAACGCGTGACATAATTTTGTCTCGTCCATGTCGTTCTAGCTGTATAGTACTGTAACGAGGCGGCATGTGCCCCGTCTTCATCCTCCTTCTCCATTCTCTGCGACATTTTTACTCTTCAGTTTTGGCATTCCTAATCCAAATTCAAAATTGAACGCTTCTAGCTGTCATTCGCTGGGATGACAGAGACCCAATTCAATTTCCGTCGCAGGCGCACTCTTGCTCATAGTATACAGTTTTTATACATTTGTAAGTCAACGTTAAAAGTTTAAGTGTGTATTCCAATAAACGTAATCCAGCTTAATACTTATTACTTATTCCTTCATCGTTCTCTGAGTCGGCGGCCAACGTGGGGTGCCAGTGCGCCGGCTCTCTCTATTTCTATGCAATAGGACGTGAGGGCGGAACGAGATACATGTAAAAAAATCATGTCACGATGCTTAAACAAACACAAAACGCTCACGCCCATAATTCCTATAGGGGTAGGCAGAGCATCAATGGTTCTAGAACCACTTGATGCCACGTTTGATATAAAATCTGAGGGTTATTAGATGAAACATGATGTATAGTGGTGAGAAGTTGTCAGCCTTTCGCGCACGATACAGCAAAATCCACCCACTTACTGACTAACTTATCACGATGCTTGAAGGAAAAAAGTCTTTTTTTTTCTAGAACATGGATGACTCCGTCTGGCCAACACGCCTGAACTACACGATCCGAATGAAGATCAACTACATGACCCACATCTACCAATCACTGGACGATAGCACGGGACCTCATGAGAACTTTGGTGAGTTTTTTTTAATGTATTTTTTTAAAGGTCCACACTAAGGTTGTGTCGTGGGTCCCTTGGAACACACATAAATACAATCACAAACACCCATGACCTGAAAACACTGCTTTTTACACAAATATTTACCCCGACTAGAAATCGAACCCAGGAACCATCGATTACTGACCGCAGAACCAAATCGATCGATATCGACATTAATTGATTTTCGTGACAAACACTCAAATGCAGAAACGTTCACTAAAATTAAATCTCCTTGACATGTAATGCCGTCCTTATTTAAATCAACGAGACGGAAAGTCACATTATGATATTTAAAGTGGCACTATTAAAAATAACCTAAAAAATAGTTACTAATAGACTCCCTAACTCCCTAGGGGGCCATAATCTAGCTGCGAGTAGATTTTCCTCCCTTAGGAATTAATTTGATATGTAGTTTTTTGGAAATAAATAGTTTTAATTTTTTTTTAATGGACGTCTCTGCAACTGGACGAAAGTGCATAAGAGAGAAACTTGGATTTTGACAAATCGCGTATGTGACCAAAAGAGTATGTGACCAAGTAGCTGTTGACCAAATGCGAATGTGTCGAAATGCTTTCGTGACTTAGGTATATTGTATTGTATCGTATAAACTGCTTGATAGTCTTGCCCTGATTTTTATAACTTTTTGCCACACACCGCGTTATGAATCTTATGGATATTACGAATACGGCATTGTGGTACTTGTGTGTGACGTATTCCATTTTTTTAGTTCCGCTAGGTTCATCTTATGTTTTCAGCGTTGTGCAAGACGTACCATTCATCGAAATTAATATTGCGTATTGCAGTAGGTAATGCAGGGGCGTTTTATAAGTAAAAAAACTGTAAAACTGTAAAAAATCTTTATTTAACTGTAAGTTATGGAACAATACAATGAATTCTGAAGCCTGTGGTAGTAAAAAACTGTGCTACAGACTTCAACCGCATACTTGATATACACAGGTTTTTATTTACTTAACGCGACAGAATTGAACGCCTGAATCGTTTACACATCCGAACACTGTATTATTTACACGTCAAACACTTGAACGTCCATAAGGGTATGACGCCTGGCCCCGGATTGCTGTTTTTTTTAATTTATCGCACGTCCTAGTTCAATTTCAAATTCAAATCGATACTTGATGACAGCACTTCGATCAGCCAGTACCGTCTGTGATACGCAGTCCCAACACGGTGAAGACTACATATCACAATACTAAAATGGATGGTACTTATTATTACAGTAGTTTTGTGAGTTATGGATTCTGTGGTATTATTAGAGTATTTTTGTGACTCATACAGGGTGTAAAGGACAGCTTAGTAAATACTTAAATGGTGAAATCTGCACCATAAACTTTGCGGTGTGGTGATCGGTTGAGAATAACACCACCCCATTTCTTTCCGTGGGTGTCGTAAGAGGCAACAGAGGAAACACAAATGACACCTGCCTCCTATTAATCCACTCCAGGCATCAACACCTCAATTTGTTCTGAATCTGAGATGGGGTCCTATGGTCTCATGCGGTGTGATATTCTTTGTGAAGGGCCGTCTGGTTCGCGACCTTATGGCAAAACTCCATACTCGTTCTTTTGAACTATTTAAGAGCTCTTTTACTGTCATGCGTGTTTGCGCCCGCATGCGTACCGCTCGCAATCTATCATTTCATACATGTTTTTATTATAAGGCGGGCCACACGCACGCGGGAAATGAAAAACATATATGTGTCGGAGACGGTCAATAGTACGGACACTCAAACGAAGCGCAGTGCACGACGCGGTGGTAAGGGGTGTTCCGGCGATCCCTACTACCCCTACTATCCCCGCTACCCCTACTACCGACGTGCGCTAGGACGGAGCCTCGGGCGAGGCACGGAGGCGGCCCTCAGTTGAGCTACAACCGTCGTCGCGTGCACAGTGCCCTAGGAACTGACCCCCGTTTCGTTTAGCTGAGCTCGTTTAGTTCACGAATAAAAACTTACTTTGAGTACTAGCGGTGTTTCTCTTTGCTCGATTACCCATCTACACGCCCGCATAATGTCTGACGGCAGCGCCAATCCCTCTGACGTTCCGACATCAGAAGTGGGATCAAATCGAGCAAATGAGACTCCACGTGGTGATAACGTCAACGACTCCCAATGGCGTTTAATGTTTGAGATGCAGAACGAGCAAATGCGAGCGCTGATAGCAGCCCTGAAGACGCCGCATGCCAGCAAGCACGTGGTGTTACCGGAATTCGACCCTGACAAGCGAGATGCGAACGCGCAGTCTTGGTGCGCCACCGCCGACTTGTGTCTCGCTGATCATCCGCTGGAGGGAAGCCAGCTTATCGTCGCCATCAGTAAAGCCCTAAAAGGAGCCGCTTCAACATGGCTTTCGCACGTGACTTACCCCGGCATGACGTGGCTTCAGTTTAAGGAGTTGTTTACTGCAAGGTTCGTAGCTGTCGAGACTATTCCCGCCATGCTTATCAACATGAACGCCGACAAACCTGGCGAAATCGAAACATATGGAGCATACGCCAGCCGATTGATGTCATCTTTGATGAACCGCTGGAAGGATGTGAGTACTGAGCAAATCGCAGTGTCAGTGGTATTAGCGCATTTGGCACACGTCGACAACCGCCTACAACGCTTGGCATTTACAACTGAGATCACTACGCGCCACAAGTTGCAACAAGAACTTCAAGCGTTTTCCTACCTTAAACGCAAAAATCCACCTCAAGTCCAAGACGAGAAGAACGACAATAACGCAAAGCGTCCTAAAATGTCTACATCGCAAGTGAAGTGCTACAACTGTGGCAAACTGGGTCATAAGCAAGTCGACTGTCGCCTGAAGGGAAAAGATCTCAAGAAACCCCCGTCGCAGTCCCCGAGTCAACCGCGGGTGCCTCAGCAGCCAGCGAAGGGTCCAATGGTCTGCTTTAAGTGTGGCAAGCCGGGCCACATCGCCAGTCGCTGCGGGTCCACCGCCGCCGCGTCCTCAAGCGCCGCGCCGCCGGCTGAGCGACGAGTCGACCTGTGCGTTGTCGAGCCGCCGTCTGGATCCTTTAAACATCTTGGTGAGTGTTTTGCTTTTCACTTCGATTCCGGGGCAGAATGTTCTTTAGTTAAGGAAAGTGTAGCAAAGAAATTGAGCGGAAAGCGATTTAATCATGTTGTGTCATTGATAGGCATAGGTAATAAGAATGTACATAGCGTTGAACAAGTTTCTTGTCGAGTTGAAATCAGTGGTTACCCGTTAGAAATCTTATTTCACGTTTTGCCAGACTCATATTTACGTAGCGATATTATGATAGGTCGAGAGATTTTAAGTAGTGGATTTATTGTCAACATAAGCGCGGATGAATTTACCTTAACGAAGTCCACCGAGGTTAATTCGTGTACCACAACGAAACAACAAAATCAATCCCATAATTTTGATCAAATTGACACTGACATTTCATTGGAACAAAAACAATCGCTTCTTGCCATTTTAAAAAAATATTCAGATTATTTCATTACCGGTTTTCCTACTACCCGCGTTAACACCGGCAAACTTGATATTCGCCTAATTGATCCGAATCGTACGGTACAAAGACGGCCCTATAGATGTTCACCCGAGGAACGTAGGGTTATGCGCGAAAGAGTGAAAGAATTATTAGACGCTGGAATAATAAGACCGAGTAATTCCCCATTCGCTAGCCCCGCTCTTTTCGTTGAAAAACCGGACGGTACACAAAGAATGTGCGTAGATTACAGGGAGCTAAATAAAAATACAGTGCCCGATAGATATCCGTTGCCATTGATATCAGATCAAATTTCACGATTAAATGGTGCGAATTATTTTACGAAATTAGATTGTGCTAGTGGTTTCCATTTGATACCTGTCAGTGAAGACTCAATTGAGCGAACAGCTTTTATAACACCCGAAGGCCAGTACGAATTCTTGACCATGCCCTTTGGATTGCGAAACGCTATTTCTGTGTTCCAACGGGCGATAGTAACAGCGCTAGGCGAGTTAGCTCATTCTTACGTGGTGGTATACGTGGACGATCTCGTTCTAGTATCTGAGACGGAGGAGCAGGGTTTAGAAAGGTTGAACACTGTTCTGGAGGTTTTGACGAAGGCAGGGTTTTCACTTAACTTGAAAAAGTGCTCATTCTTGAAAACTCGTGTAGAATTTCTCGGTTACGAAGTAGAAGCAGGTGACATTAGACCTAACAAGCAGAAAATTAAGGCACTTTCTGCCCTACCCCCACCAGAGTCTCAAACTCAGCTCAGGCAGTTTATAGGTTTGGCCTCATATTTCCGCCAGTTTGTGCCCAATTTTTCTCGACTTATGACGCCGCTACACAGACTCACCTCTGGCAAATGTCCTTTTGAGTGGAAGTCGTGCCACGAGGAGGTCAGACAGAAGGTAATATCCATTCTAACTCATGAACCTGTGCTAATGATTTTTGACCCACGTTACTCCGCGGAGCTGCACACTGATGCCAGTGCGACGGGCTATGGTGCGATATTACTACAGCAGGTTGAAGGTAAGCCCCGCGTCGTCGGTTACTACAGCAAACGTACCTCGCCAGCAGAGTCCAAGTACCACTCCTATGAACTGGAGACGCTCGCCGTAGTAAATGGAGTAAAACATTTTCGATCGTACTTGCATGGGAGGAAGTTTACTGTAGTGACAGACTGTAACTCCTTGAAGTCATCACGCGACAAAATTGATCTCACTCCGCGAGTTCACCGTTGGTGGGCGTTTCTACAAGCTTTTGACTTCGATGTTGTCTACAAGGCAGGTAAAAACATGAGTCACGTGGATTTCTTTTCACGTAACCCATTACCCCGTGAACCGAAGTCAGAATTAGCAAAGACTGAACAAAAACGGGTCAATGTGACTGAGTTATCTGGCAACTGGATCTTGGCAGAACAACAGCGGGACGAGGAGATAAAAAAACTAATGAGTGATCTTAACGACGGCCAGATGAACGAGGATGTCGCACGAACTTATGAGGTACGTTCAGGTACTCTTTACCGGAAAATTCAACGCAACGGTCGAACTAAATGTTTACCTATGGTACCCCGAGCGATGAGGTGGTCGATTGTAAGTAATGTCCACGAGTCCATTGTTCATCTTGGATGGGAGAAGACCTTGGAGAAACTTTACGACTACTACTGGTTCGAAGGTATGTCGCGATATGTCCGCAAATTTATTGACAACTGCGTCACATGCAAGGTAGCGAAGTCCCACTCTGGGAAGGTGCAGGCCGAGCTACACCCTATCCCCAAAGTCGCAGTTCCTTGGCATACCGTACATATAGACGCGACCGGTAAGCTCAGTGGTAAGAGAGACAACAAAGAGTACGTTTTCGTTCTAATCGACGCTTTCACCAAGTACGTGTTACTGTTTCACACCATGAATATCGACACAAAAAACAGTATTAAGGCGGTAGATAAAAGCGTGTCGTTATTCGGAGCTCCGGTACGTATTATCGCTGATCAAGGGCGTTGCTTCGCAAGTCGCGAGTTCCGTGAGTACTGTGAGAGTAAGAATATTAACCTCCACTTAATAGCTACAGGCTCGTCGCGAGCAAACGGGCAGGTTGAGCGCGTAATGAGCACGTTGAAGTCCATGTTGACCGCAGTAGAAACCAGTAACGATAGGTCATGGCAGGACGCGTTGGATGATGTACAACTCGCTTTAAATTGCACCGCGAATAGGGCCACTAAATGTAGTGCGTTAGAATTGTTGATCGGGAAGGTAGCGCGCCCATTAGATTTAATGGTTAGTGAGGAGAGTAATGTGACCATTGATATTTCGGAGGTAAGAGACCAAGCGTCTCAAGAGATGGAGAGGGCAGCTCAATATGATAAGGGGCGTTTCGATAGCACAAAGGCAAAACTGAATAAGTTTTCTGTGGGTGATTTTGTTTTGATAGAAAATGAGGAGCGTAATCAAACGAAGTTAGATGTTAAGTTTAGAGGACCGTTTAGAATTGTAGAGGTCTTGGATGGAGACCGATACACATTGAGAGCTCTGAATTATAAACGTACCTACAAGTACGCGCATGATAGAATAAGAAAAATGCCAGAGGGCCAAGTACCATTAGAAGTTGATGATGAGAGTGAATCGGAAGAGTAAGGTTCTCAGTTCGGTTGGTCGACCGTACCAGGGGCTGTTCCGTAGCCGTAGTCCGGTTGAAGTCGGCATCTACTCGGAGGTAGAGTAGACCGTGGATGCGCGGTGCGCGGTTAGTCCTGGCGGAGGTCAGGTCTTGTAGAGACCAGAGAAAGTCAAGTGAATGACTGGCGGTCCCGGCGATCCTGGGATGCGCATGATAACTGACATGGTGTTGGTTGGTGGGCTAGAGAAAGCCATAGGCCACGAATGAGAAACCTGAAGTTTTGTTGTTGATTTAATAATGCGTAGTGTGAATTGAGTTTGCTTTTACATTATGGTACTTGGTTGCTCTAGTGATAAAATTTAAGAACTAGTTAAGACTATTTTAGACCCTTTGTTACTTGATATTGAAAAATGAAAGTTAATTGAACGAATCTAGAATTTCATTTTCCTCCGTACAAGGAGAAAGTGAAAGTTCAGGAGTGGCCGAGGCAGACATACCGTGGTGTGTTTGTATTGTTTCAGATTAAACCCACGAGGACGTGGGTCACGCAGGATGGCCGTGTCGGAGACGGTCAATAGTACGGACACTCAAACGAAGCGCAGTGCACGACGCGGTGGTAAGGGGTGTTCCGGCGATCCCTACTACCCCTACTATCCCCGCTACCCCTACTACCGACGTGCGCTAGGACGGAGCCTCGGGCGAGGCACGGAGGCGGCCCTCAGTTGAGCTACAACCGTCGTCGCGTGCACAGTGCCCTAGGAACTGTCCCCCGTTTCGTTTAGCTGAGCTCGTTTAGTTCACGAATAAAAACTTACTTTGAGTACTAGCGGTGTTTCTCTTTGCTCGATTACCCATCTACACGCCCGCATAATGTCTGACGGCAGCGCCAATCCCTCTGACGTTCCGACATATGAAACTAGCTGATGCCCGCAACTCGTTTGAGTGTTAATTTTTTCTTTTGAACAGATTACACTTTATTGACGGTCCATTAATGGACCTTCATTTAGTTTACTAAATATTGATTTAGTTTAAGATTTAGATTTTTACATACAAATGTTTTTTCCGGCTAACTCCCGTTCCCGTGGGAATTTTGCAACATCCTGTTGCAACTAAGCTTAAAGTTTACTAAGGTACCTGCATGCCAAATTTCAAGCGTCTTACTTAAGCGGTTTAGATTTTTCATACAAAAGGATTTTCCCGCTAATTCCCGTTCCCGTGGGAATTTCGGGAATTCCTTTCTTAGTGCACCTTTACGGTACCTAAGCTACGTCCCTTCCAAATTTCAAGTGCCTACGTTTAGCCGTTTAGGCTGTGCGTTGATATATCAGTCAGTCAGTTTCTCCTTTTATATATTTAGATTTAGATGTAGGTTGCGGCCGGCACGCATGCGGGCCTAGCCCGCACGTGGGCGCAAACACGCACGACAATAAAAGACCCCAAAGGCGCTGTTTATCCACAAGCGACGTGGCGCGGCAGTCAAAGGAAACGTAAATTGAATCTTAATAGCTACGGAGCAAAGGTTTTTTTCGTCCGTCGCTCCATCTTCAGGCGGCGGCGGATGTCTCTTCGTGCTTCTATTTTCGGCAAAAAACTTTTGCTGCGTAGTTATTAAGATTCATTTTACGTTGCTTTGATCGCCGCGCCCACCGCGCTACGTCGCTTGTGTATAAACTAGCTTTTTCCCGCGGTTTCGCTCGAGCAAAACATCGCAAAACGTGTCCGTTTATTTGCTTCGAGGTATATCCTTACGAAGTTTTGAGTCAAAATTTGCAAGAAAATTGTTCACTCCATACAAACTTCGAAACCCCGTGTCACCCCCTTAGAGGGTGAGTTTCGAAAAATCATTTCTTAGTGCTCCCCTAGACCCCATAGGAAACGCCAAATTTAAAATCTGTAGACCCAGGGGTTTGGTCTGTGCGTTGATACGTCAGTCAGTTTCTTCTTTTATATTATTTAGAAGATAATTTAAATAGATTACAGCGCCATCATCATCATCATCAGCCTGTATCAGTCCACTGCTGGACATAGGCCTCTCCTATGGCACGCCACTGAGCTCGGTCTTCAGCTCTCCTCCTCCAACCACTGCCCGCTATTTTACGAATATCGTCACCCCACCAAAGTTACCGACATAGCCCGGCGAACTAGCAAGCTTAAGTGGCAGTGGGCTGGTCATATCTGTCGTAGAACCGATGGCCGTTGGGGCAGAAAAGTTCTAGAATGGAGACCACGAATCGGCAAACGTAGCGTAGGGCGCCCTGTTACAGCGCCAGCTTGAATATAATTTCGAGTTAACATATCAAGGTTGGTCGCTCAACTTCTCAATTTATTTTTACCCACAGTATGAGTTTATAATTAAAACACTACCATTTGAAAGCTCTTAATTACTTTCGACCTCCGATACTACAATTACGATAATTATACTTCCTTAGTTCAATACTGTCGTAAAGTAATGATATGTTCAAGTTAAAAATAAAAATAGATTACATGAATATTAATAAATAAATAAATAAAAAAGTAATAATAATATTAAATATAGCAAGACAAGGGCACGGACATCAAGTCTGTGGATGCAAAATCAACTGTTAAAAAAACCTGAATATTACTAAACTCATGATAAATTTTATCACGAGCGTTTCCGTGCTTCGGAGGGCACGTTAAGCTGTCAGTCCCGGCTGTTGTCGATGACTACAGTCTTAAAACCAAGTCAGAGGCCATTGTGCGGTTTGAAAACTCTGACACCAGGGTTAGCCAAGTTCGCCAAACACTTGACTATACCTACACGATAAGAAAAAGACTTAACTCGTAAAGTCGGCGCATATATGGTTCGCCAATTCTATTCATTGATAGGCGTAGTATAAATACATAGGTCGATACAAACATGTATGTATACATGTAGGTTGTAAGGGACAGCTTAGCAAAAACTGAAACGAGACCGTTATTCTAAATGATTTTCCAGTGGAATTTTCCTGAGTAAAACTGTCAAAATGTTTCAGTGTTTTTTATTGTTTCTGCTTTAAAATTAAATTGTTAATTTGAAAACATTCTATCTTCTTATATATAAAAATGAATCACTAAATCTGTTGGTAAGCGCAAAACTCGAGAACGGCTGGACCGATTTGGATGATTCTTTTTTTGTTGTGTTCCTTATTGTCAGGAGAAGGTTCTTATGAAATAAAAAACTGAAAAAGTGCCACGGGAACGAAGTCCCGGGCGGAAAGCTAGTTTTAGAATAAAAATAATAATAACATCGTAAAACACGAAAACGTGGCGTGGGAGCCCCTCGCGGAGTGCGCGGTTTCGCGTTACATTACGTAGCGTAAAATATGTAAATAACAAAAAAACCTTTACTTGACATTTCCGAGAAAGAAAGAATTACTTACTTGACATATTCTGGATCTGATTCTCTCTTACCATCTCTAAGATAGACTGGTAGAGATCCTTTCAGGGATAAGCTATGATTTCTTTTTCTGTTAGTCTATAAGAGTTTGCAATAAAGAGTTTACATGGTTAGATATCGCCGTGTGGTGATCAGTTGACAAATAACACCACCCCATCTCTTTCCGTGGGTGTCGAAAGAGGTGCCTCCTAGTAATCCATCTTAGGCAACGACACCCCAGTTTTTTTTACATTTGAGGTGGCGTCCTATGGTCTCATGCGGTGTGGTAGGCTCTGTAAAGGGCCGTCTGGTTCGCGACCACCCTCCTACCGAAGTCCGACGCCAAACAGCTAACTGTGTTCCGCCGGTGCGTGGGAGTACCAGTGCCTTAATGGGCATTTTCTGAGTTAACTCGCTCCATCGTCGACCTCATCTATGACCTTCGTCAAGGTTGGGGTCAAGAGTTAACCGATCTCATAATAAAAAAAAGATAGAGAAAACACTTATTCACATATAAACAGTACACGAAACAGGTTAGAGAGAGAGAGTCGCGTACTGTGCCAGTTAATAGGCTTTGGCTCAGCTTAATGTTACAGCAGAGCGCAATGCTGGTAATTCTGCCGATACCCACTAACATTCGAAACGAGACCTACATACCAGGCGCGGTCCGAAGGGGGGGGGGGGGTCACAGGGGACATGACCCCCCCCAAAATCTAAGGTCAAATTGAAAAATCTCAAAAAATTGCCTAATAATAAAAGGAAATTTCTAGCTATCCCCTAACCGCGATAAATTTATAGTTTGCTGACATCTAGTGGTGTTTTTATGAACTACGCGCGATGGCCAAAATAACTTGGAAATGACATCTAGTTTAGAAACAAGGAACCGAACTACGTAGTTTTGGTAATCCTAGCAAAATCGATATGCGTCGTTATGATAAAGATTGTATAACAATATTCTAATAATGTAATTTGTCGGTTTATTGTAAAGATTCAAGATAAAGGCTGTCTACTTAGTTGTGAATTGGGTGAGTGACCCCCTCCAAAATTTCTGGCTGCGACCGCGCCTGCTACATACAGATATGCAAACTTGTTGTCGATCTTAGTATAAATATACATACATAAGTTACGCCTTTGTCCCGTCGCGTTGGGGTAGGCAGAGACCACAGATTGCCAGTTGCTACGATCCAAATAAACCTCTTTCGCTTCCTCTACATTAATAATTCGCTTCGTACATGCTCTTCGGATTCGGGTACTCCTAATATGGCCTTTTCTTTCATTCATTCTTTCTACATGTCCAAACCACCGCAACATTCCTTTCTCTATTCTCGTCACTATACCTTCTTTCATACCACAATATCGCTCTCGAATCTCGCTATTTTTCACCCTTCCTATCGCGCAATTTCACACCACACATGCTTCTTAAGGATCTCATTTCCACAGCATTTGTTCTACTTTAATTCTTCTTTTGCTATACCCAGCACTCACTACCATACATCAGTGTAGGAACAAGCACGCCATTATAGGCAGTTAATCGTGCCGTTATGGACACATTGCACATTGGATACATTCCACCGTTTAAGTATTCGCTAAGCTGTTTCTTACATTCTGTATACAGGGGAGATGTCAAACTTTTCATGGCTGGCAGGTTGCCATTGCCGCTTTGCTGTGACGTCATTTTATGGGATACTATCGAGGTCAGGTCGGCGCCTTGCCGTCTAGCCGTAGATTGTGCTCTGTACCTATTACTCAATACAAGCTAGCCAAATTCAAATTAAATAAGTTAAGCGCGCGCCGTGGTCAATTTGACCTGATTTACCTCCACAAAATACTGCATTCTCATCTTGCTTCTCCATATCTGCTCGCCGAATTGGACATTAATATTAGACCCAACCCTCGTCATCCCAAAATCTTTCTTCTAAAAGTGTACAAAAATAACACCTCCTATTACAATCCTTTAACAAGGATGTGTCGCTCTTATAATGACCGTTGCAAGGACCTTGATATATTTAACCCTGAACAAAAATTATTTAAAAAATCTGTTTCAAAGATCCTCAACCTCACATAGAATAGTATCTTCTTGCTTTAGTACGTTAAGTCACATTTCATGTTGTTTAAATTTAGTATCTCTTACTTAAAAGCCTATTTGATTAATCAAGCTGTACGTCCACGCTCAAGGTTCACAATTTAGAACAATGACAGACATAATGTATGTTTTATTTGTTTATATAATTGTGTACTGTTGTGAACGTCTTAATAAATAAATACAATAATATTACAGAAATAGACTCAAGTCTTGACCTATACTTAAGTATTTCTCTTGCTCTCACTATCAAAATGACAAAGACGACTGCTACTTAAGTATAGATCAGAGTCAGTCGCGTAATACGGACCAAAAAGTGGTTTGCGAAAATTTTACATTTGAATCACTCCGAAAAAATGGTCCAATCAGGCATTTCTGATGACTAATAGTACATTATGCTACAAGTGTGCTAAGTTGGATATTACATTAGAGGCGAGTTTAGAGCCCGAGCCGAAGGCAAGGGCTCAATGGAGCCGAGAATGTAATATCCAATGCATACGCGTGTCATACGACGTTTTTCAACACATTTGCGAGGAAAGAAAGAAATCAAAACTTTCCTTTGATATTGACGACAACAAGCTATCACTTGCATGTTGCGCCTCGGAAAGTACCCACGTAGGTTTCCTGTTTGCACTTGAAGAAGACATTTTTTGTGTTGTATTTCTGACAATAATAACAATCTGATGAATACAAATGCCGTTTGGGAAAACCAAGTGAAAACATCTGAAATTCTGAACTGAAAATTTTTTTTTTTTTTTTTGTTAAATTTATCCCTTTCGGGAAAGGCAAAGGAAACTATGTCCATACAGCCATGTCTTCAGTGAAAAATCTTCTTTCTTCAACTTAACCTAAGCCCTAAGCTCCTCATGTTCTGCGTAAAACCGGATAGCGTCTGTTTTACGAAAACTGGCGGCGAGAAGCACAACCGCGAGGATCTTTGTCGGTACCAAACGGAGCAGAAACACTGTTATCACTTGAATTTTCCATCACTACACGAATTTTAGTAAATTTACTGCATAATACACTATCACTATTACACATTAAACAACTTTTTCACGCCGAAAACGAAAATTCAATTGACAAAGCAACCGCTCACGCCGGGTTCCCGCCAAAGACCCTCTCTGAACTGAAAAGAGGCGCGATAATTTTTTTTTTTTTTGCTCGCAAAATGAGATTCACATTGACAAGTATTGCCATACAGCCAAATAATAAAATAATACTTAACTATATATTTTCACGTTTTAGCATAAATAAATGATAATTTTCTGTTTAATTTAAATGATTTAGTGGAATTATATTTTTATTTACAAATAGTTTAATATTTACACTTAATTTTAAATATAAAATAAGATCTGATCTCTTTGCTGAAATTTAGAAAAAAAAACCATTACGTACTAGTGCTTTATTTTTATTACTCACGCGCTGGGTAATACATATAATTATGAACCTTAAAACAATGACATAAGACCCACTTTATGAGCAAATGTGTTGAAAAAGTAAGTTGAAACTAAATACAGGGTGTAAGGGACTTTTTTCTTTTAAACGTGTTGACGAGCTTTCGGTATTTATCTATTTTGGCGCTACGTAATAAACTGTGAAACCGGGCCGCGTTCATTGCTGATTTTCATGTTTTACGCCGTTATTATTGTTTTTTATTGCGGAATTGAGTGTACTCGAATAAATATTGAGAGACATGAAAAAAAAAATTATGATTGTAATTGTAAAACGTGCTGGTTTCCGCAACTCGACGTCAACATGCGACTATTTGCTACACTCAACTATTAATACGCAATATCATACCTACACACATAACTCACATATTTATCCCCTGTTATACATATTATACATTATATTTTACATTCTCTTTTTTAGTGTTTATCTTCGCTGCTGAGCGCTCGTGACTGACCTTAATGAGGTTATAGCAGAATACCAGTGTTTTGTCCTTTGGACAAAGCTTATGCTGAGCTATGGCCTTTTTGTTGCATTCTGACACACACACAACACTAGAATAACTCTGTAACCTTTTATGTGTATTTTTACTTCTGACTGTTTTGAATGTTGTGTGTCTGTTTTAAAGCAATGAATAAATTCTTTGTCTGTCTGTCTGTCTGTCTATTTTACGTGAAATTCAGAATGGTGGTTTCAATTTAGGGTTTCAGTCTTTGCTAAACTGCCTCTTACACCCTGTGTAGGATGACTGTCATCAAGGTCATCAGATCCGTGTTCAGCCGTGCTTAACGTTACTAAATTCTTTGTTTCATCGTGAACCATATCGCTTGATTGCAATACATTTGAATGTTGAATGTTTTCACCCGAATTAACTATTTTTAACCGACTTCAAAAAAAGGAGGTTCTCAGTTTAACCTGCATGTATGTATGTTTGTATGTATGTATGTTTGTACGTGATTATCTCGCGTTTGGCTGAACCGATTTTGATGCAGTTTTCAAAAAAGGTTGGTTCGCAGTTCAAACTGTATGTATGTAAAATAAAAATCAAAAATATATATTATAATTATTCGCTTAATTTTTTTAAAGCTGACACTTCGTTTTATTAACCGACTTCAAACAAAAAATGAAGAGGTTATAATTTCCACTAAAAATGGAAAAATAAATACTTAAAAAAACAACTTCAAAAAACCGAAAAATAAATACAATATCATTTGATGTGCTGTGTAGTACCTACCTACTGAGCTGTTTGAAGTCGTGGCCAAGAAAATTAAGTTTGATAGGCCGCCTTCGCACCGACTTCAAATAGATCAGTAGGTACTACAGAGCACATCAAATGCTATTGTATTTATTTTTCGGTTTTTTGAAGTTGGTTCAATATTTTTTAAAGTTTTTATTTTTCCATTTTTAGTGGAAATTATAAGTATATGTAAACAAACTTCATCAGAATATAGCGCATTTTGTATGGGAGATCAAAATTTTTTTTTCGTATTTTGACCTATGTTCCTTGGGGAAAGTTGTTCAGTTTCATGGACTGATTTAGCACCCGAGAGGTTGAAAAATATTTAGCTACAGCCCTGTATACATACATTTACATACCTAACATATTATACATGCGTTCATCCTTGCCAGAGTAGATTAAGCATCAAAATATTTAAAGTTATTAAATTAAACATGAGTCTACTAGTGTTATGCTATCGGCCTTTAGCAAAGCCACAGTACAGACAGCAGGAAGTCAGGTTACCCATTTGCACTACGAAAGCCGGCGCTATTACGAGCGAAATAAGCGCGAAGGTTAACATGTATAGCCTAATGAGCTGCCGTGTGTACAATGTTATTGTTAAAACCAACAGCTTAATTTCATGACATGTATACAGGGCTTTAGGTAAATCTCTTTCAACCTCTCGGATGCTAAATTAGTCTATGAGACTGGTAGAAATACGAAAAAAAAAATTTGATCTCCCATGCGCTATATGCTGATGAAGTTTGTATGGGAACTCAAATTTTTTTTCGTATTTTGACCTATGTTCCCTGGGCAAAGTTGTTCAGTTTCATGGACTGATTAACCACCCGAGAGGTTGAAAGAGATTTACCTAAAGCCCTGTAGATATTAGCTTAGGCCTATTGTGGATTGTGGGCCTATTAGTAAATCAAATCTTCCTCTTAAAAATAACTTTATTTCGTAGAACATTTACGATGTTACTTAAAATAAGTCAAAATTCCGCCGTGTGGTGATCGGTTGAGAATAACACCACCCCATCTCTTTCCGTGGGTGTCGTAAGAGGCGACTAAGGAAACACAAATGAGACCTGCCTCCTAGTAATCCATCCCAGGCAACGACACTTCATTTTTTTGTTGAATCTGAGGTGTCGTCCTATGGTCTCATGCGGTGTGGTAGGCTCTGTAAAGGGCGATCTACCGAAGTCCGGCTCCAAACAGCTTGCTGTGTTTCGTCGGTGCGTGAGAGTACCAGTGCCTTTATTGACATTTTCTAGGTTTACTCCCTCCATCGTCGACCTCATCTATGACCTTCGTCAAGATTGGGGTCAAGAGTTAACCCATCTCATAATAATAATAATTTTCCACGTCAAAAACGTAAGAGTCACCGACTTCAATCCCAAAAAGACAATTTTTTCGAGAGTTTCCCTCAATTTCTTCAGGATTCCACCATCAGATCCTGGTTTCCTTACCATGGGACTACCCTTGGGATACTCCCTTTCCAACTAAAAAAGAATAATCAAAATCGGTTCATAAACGTCGAAGTTATCCGCGGACATACATAAAAAAAAACTATACGGTCGAATTGAGAAATCTCCTCCTTTTTTGAAGTCGGTAAAAAAAAAAGTTTTAAATATATCCAAACTGTTCGCGGTACAAAACGTTGCAGTATGCCCATTAGCTTATCGCAGTCAACGATAAATCATTGGGTGGTAATTATCATTTAGCCATTATTCTACAATTTGTAACCGTTCATACAACTCTAAATAAATACACATAATTTAGTTAGACATTTTTGGAAAGAGACTAAAATGAAAACACAGTTTTTCTTTACTTATAGTTTGGAAATCTAAATATATAAAAGGAGAAACCGACTGACTGACTGACTGACTGACATACTGACTGACGACTGACGGCTGATCTTTGGAAGGGACGTAGCTTAGGTACCGTAGAGGTGCACTAAGAAAGGAATTCCCGAAATTCCCACGGGAACGGGAATTAGCGGGAAAATCCTTTTGTATGAAAAATCTAAACCGCTTAAGTTAGACGCTTAAAATTTGGCATGCAGGTACCTTAGTAAACTTAAAGCTTAGTTGCAATTGCAACAAGATCTTGCAAAATTCCCACAGGAACGGGAGTTAGCGGGAAAAAAACTTTTGTAATGTGTTCAAAAGAAAAAATTAACACGCAAACGAAGTTGCGGGCATCAGCTAGTGGTTAAATAAAATTTGTTCGTGATACTTAGACTTTTTTGATGTGTCTATGAGCGGCTACAATAGTACATTATGCTACAAGTATGCTAAGTTGGATATTACATTAGAAGGCGAGGGCTCAATGGAGCTGAGAATGTAATATCCAATGCGCACGCGTGTCATACGACGTTTTTCAACACATTTGCGAGGAAAGAAAAATAAAAACTTTCCTTTGATATTGACAGCAACAAGCTATCACTTGCATTTTGCGCCTCGGAAAGTATTTCTGACGGTGTACCCACGTAGGTTTCCTGTTCTGCACTTGAAGAAGACATTTTTTGTGTTGTATTTCTGACAATAATAATAATCTGATGAATACAAATGCCGCTTGTGAAAACATCTGAAAAGAGGCGCGATTATTTTTTTCTTTTTTCGCTCGCAAAATGAGATTCACATTGACAAGTTTGCCATACAGCCAAATTACAAAAAAATACTTAACCATATATTTTCACGTTATAGCATTAATAAATGATAATTTTCTGTTAAATTTAAATGATTTAGTGGAATTATATTTTTATTTACAAATAATTTAATATTTACACTTAATTTTTTTAAATATAAAATAAGATCTGCCGTGCCGGGCTATGATGATCGCAACGACATATTATCTCACGCGTTATCTCGTGGTCACGTGACTGTTTTGACCAATGAGATTACGAGAAAGCGTCACGTGACCACGAGATAAGCGTGAGATAATATGTCGTTGCGATCATCATAGCCCGGCTGATTTCTTTGCTGAAATTTAGAAGAAAATCATTACGTACTAGTGCTTTATTTTTATTACTAACGGGCTGGGTAATACATATCATTTTGAACCTGAAAACAATGACATAAGACCCACTTTATGAGCAAATGTGCTGAAAATAATATTTTTTACCTGGAAACGTCATTTTTTTTTATTAATTTTTAGTTCAACCTAGTAATGATTACTAGGTTGTACTAAAAACTAAAAATCATTAAAAAAAACGCTACTCACTCAAAGGCCTATACTAACCCGTTATTTTGTTGGTGTATTGTTGATCGCAGCATCTAATATTTATTTATTTTCAGGAGCGATATACGAGCCGTTCATGCGACTGCAGTGGGCCATAGACTCGAGTTACTTGAAACTGCTTACAGGCAGCGATGTTAATAAGGTATGTCTTATAATTTTATCAGCCCATATACGTCCGCCCGGGACTTCGTTCCCGTGGGAATTCGGGGAAATAGTGTAACTTCACTTCATCAGCCCATATACGTCCCCACTGCTGGGGCACGGGCCTCCCTCAATAACATGAGGGGTAAATGCCATACTCAACACGCTTGGCAGACGGGTTGGCGAGGGTTTTGATATAATTGCAGAGTTTTCCTTCTCTGTGTGCAGATGAACTTGCTTGCATATTTACCTTAGTCGCCTTGTACGACACCTCGGTAAGAAAGAGAGTGGTCCTATTCTACTCTGCCGGGGACTCACACGGCTAGTGTAACCTATATGTTAATCCAGGGTGTCAGCTACCTGCATACCAAATTTTATCAAAATCGGTCCAGCCGTTTGAGCGTGAAAGAGTAACAAACATCCATACAAACTTTTGCGTTTATAATATTAGTAAAGAGTTTTTTTATCAGCCCATCTAGGCCTCCCTAGAAACGCGAAGGGAGATCCTATGATAAGATTTTAATTTTATTCATTTCCAATATAAAAAAATGGGCCAACCTGGAAAAAAAAATGGGCCAAAAATGGAGGTTGGCCCACCGATTGCACGTCGCTCAGCAAGCAATGGAACGCTCCATGCTCGGGATCTCGCTAAGGGATAGAATCCGAAACGAGGTCATCCGACAGAAAACCGGAGTGATGGATATTATCCAAGTAGCAAGCTGAAGTGGCAGTGGGCTGGCCATGTCTGTCGCAGAACCGACGAGCGTTGGAGTAGACAGGTTCTCGAATGGAGACCACGTCTTGGCAAACGTAGTGTAGGACGCCCCCCAGCCAGATGGTCAGATGACCTAAAGAAGATAGCGGGTAGTGGCTGGATGAAAACAGCGGAGGATCGTGCAAAGTGGTGCACCTTGGGGGAGGCCTATGTTCAGCAGTGGACTGTAATAGGCTGATATAATGATGCTGTAACGAATAAACTTAAAAACTACTAAACCGATTTCAAAAATACTTTCACCATTAACATGCTACATTACCCTTAATAACATAGGCTACATAATTTTCCCGAATGCCAAAGGGAACGAAGTCCCGAGCGGGATGCTAGAATATTATAAAAAGGAAAGATTTGTGAGTAGGTTTGCGTCGGATAAACTCCATAACGTTTCCGAGCCTATTGAATGCAATGCAAACAAACAAACAATCAAATCTTTCCTCTGTATTAGAAGACCAACTCAACTTATCTACACTTAGCTATACTATTATAGTATAGCTAAGTGTAGATAAGTTGAGTTGGTCTTCTAATACAGTAGTAATTCATATCATAATACAAAAACCCATTGGAAGTGACACTTTTAACTGCCAGTCACACTTATCAAGCGATTTCAGTTCTGAGAATACGAAGGCATATCATCGGTACTCTTATACAGGGTGTACCCTGACATAACTTTTCGTGTTAAATAAATGTAACTGTACCTTACTTGTGTTGGAGTCAGGTCTTGAATAACCGAAAAAATATCGGTTAAAACGGTTAGCGGTACGACGTCATACCTTTAAAAGGTACTCGTAAATAACGGTACCGTTATTTTCCGGTAGCTAAAAATTTCGGTAGCAAAATTATTTGGTAGCGCTAAAAAAAAAAAAAAATTGAAATATTCTTTATTTGCAATAAATGTGGTACAGTACATTGGTGGTATATGATAGGCAGACTCACACATTTAACCATTTGAATGGTATGCAATAGGGTTAAAATTAAAATACGATTTGGAATACATATGTCAAAGCAGGAACAGAATCATAATGTCAAAATGTGAGATAATAAAAAAAATTAAAAATAAGATAACAATAATAATTTTAAAATGTCAAAATGAATTAAAAATACATATTCCATTAAATAACGGTATCGTTATTTTTTGTGGTAAGTACATAAATTATTAAATAACGGTTTTCTTTACACCTCACCGGTGCCGGAAACGTCGCGCTGGCGTTTTTTCGGTACCGAAATAATTTCGGTTACGGTAGCGATAAAAATAAAGGTATAATATTATTGTAAAATGATAAAGGTATCGTTTTAGGTTTTTTTATACCGGTAGCGTAACCGTAATACTTAACCGTTTTGACTCTACCTTTAAATTGATACGGTATTGTTTTATACCTGTACCATACCGTTATTATACCTTAACTGTTTTCAAGCCCTGCATTAAAGTGTATTGTATTGTGTAAGGGAGAGCTTAGGGGCCATCCATAAATTACGTCATTTACGTAATTTATGGATGATTTAATGATTTTTGACTCCCCCCCGTCCTTATCACAGCTGGTCACATTTATGAGACTCCCCCCTCCCTAGTGTGACGTCACATATTTTGCAATTTTACATCTAGTAATTATTGAATTAAAACAGCAGTTCCAAAATTAATTTAATGGCGCTAGGCGCGGTGCGTTTGGAGGCATTAGGCAGTCGCGAGTGTCCGTCAAAACAATTTGAACGATAGATTCATACTATAGTTGCAAATGTTTTTGAGTATTTCGTTAATAGTTCAAAGTTCGTGTTTTAACACTTAGATTTATAATATTTTAGATTTTCAAATGTGACGTCACGAAATTTAGAACCCTTCCCACCCCCTTGTCACACAATGTCACACTTCGTCGACCCCCTCCCTCCCCCTTAACGTGTGACTTAATTTATGGATGGTCCCTTAGAAAATACTTAAATGGTTGAGCCTACCCATTACTATGCTCAGCTAGAAGTATGTCTTTTCCCGGAAACGTCATGTTAAGAAGTTTTCGTTGCTTACCAGCTGTGGTGCTTCGCAATATACCGCGAAATCGAGAACCGCACGCGGTCCCCCTTCGCCGCGCTTTTGGTATTTTACGCTGTTACCATTGTTTTTATTCCAAAATGGATAGCTGCATTCCAACAGCTAATTTAATTTGAAAAACATGATCATTCAGAATGATGGTCTTAAATTCTAATTCAGGGTCTTAAACCTTGTATGTTTTTTGTAATACCTATAGTCACCCAATATTTTTGAATAGCCTTTTTACATGTTAAATTAGAGTTTCTTTAAGCCTTCGCGCGCCAAATGTACAACAGCACATCAGGTTACTACAAACTGTCAAATTTCCCCAATGGATAGTAAACTAATGCTTGGAGATAAAATTGAAAATTGATTGAAGTTTGACAGTTTTTGATAGCATGATGTGCCGTTGTCCTTGTACACAGGTGTACGAGATTACTATCGCAAGCGGCGTAAACAATCGTGCGACGGGTTCTTAATAAACAATTTTTCTTCTTAAAAAATGCGTAAATGCCTTTCATTGAACTCGTTAGAGTTTAAATGTTCTAATATCACATTACGTTCTGTCTACCCCGATAGGGATTATAGGCGTGAGTGTATAGGTAGGTATATGTAGAGTTTAATTTTGTTTGTGTCGAGAGAACATTTGAAATAACGTGTAAATGAGCAGTAATTGATTAAATACCTTAACTTCTAAGAACGAAACTTAAAACTGACTCAGTATTTACACATGTGTTATGTTATGATGGCATACTTATCAACGGACTTGGAGCTAACTACATACATACAAACGCTCATGCCTATAATTCCTAACGGGGTAGGCAGACATCACTGGTTCTAGAACCACTAGATGCCACGTTTGACACAAATTGTGAGGGTTATCAGATGGATCAAGTTGTATAATGGTGAGAGCTGGTCAGCCTTTCGCCCATTATACAGCAAAACCCTCGCATCCCACTTGCAGACTTTTACTGTATTTTTTTAAATTTTATTATGAGATGGGTTAACTCTTGACCCCAATCTTGACCAAGGTCATAGATGAGGTCGACGATGGAGCGAGTTCACCCAGAAAATGCCAATTAAGGCACGGGTACTGTAAAGTAAGTAGGTAGCTGGCACATTCTAAGTTTTTCTTTGACTCCTAGGCCAGCTTAAATCGATGCTAATTTGCATTTAACGGCAAAACGCAACAAATTCGTCACGCTATTGAGCGATTCAATTCAATTTTGGTTGGTATTTGTTTACTTTCAATACAAAATCCTTGTTTAATACGATGCCTGAAGCTTCCTTCCATTGTGCATATACGTAGACGAGGTTCTTTCCGGTTTTTGGTATTAAACTTATGAAGGTCGTAACTCGGACGCTGCTTACAAAACCTTTGTTTGTTTTTTAACGAATTAATTCTGCGTTTTAGTTTATTTAACCATTAACTTTCTATTTGTGATACATTATCAAAACCTCTTTCAACAACATACGATCTATTTCTTGTCACTGTCATCTGAATAGCGCTAGAGACTCACATACTGGAATTCGATGTTTCGGTGTATAGGTCGTAGAATTACAGAATAGATGCCCAGCGAGCCTAATATGCCAATGAGACTATATACCCTCTCATATAGGTATATGGGTGACTTTAATTTAGTAGACAAGCAACCATGGGAATAAATTGCTCAGCTCCAGAGTTATTCAGATATTAAGTCAATTAAAATTAAAAGTAAGAAAATTTATATGATTGACTTAAAAAGAGCGACCCTCGGAGTTTCTTGCCTATTCTTCTCCTGAGGAAGACTGCACTTTTGCGAATAGGCGCAAAGTCAGAAGTGCTAATGTAATTCATAATATTGACGTGTTCAAGTATCATTTTATATGTTCAATGAAATAAACACTTTTGACTTTTGACTTTTGTTAGCTAAACTTAGGAGATGATTCTCCTTATAGAACTGAACAGCTTTCCCCAAGGAACCTATATGAAATTCTCCAAACAATTTTCAACTTCTCGTACCAAAAAAATCGCTCAATCTATTTTCGAAAATTGAAATTTATCGATGTAGAGAAATTTCATTTCTTTAGCAAGATCAATTTTCGTCATCGATTCAATTTCTGCTGTTAAATTTGAGATTGTTTTCCCTAGCAATCAACTCTTATGAGATTGAAATCCAATTGCGTATACATAGTGTATTTTCATTTGTTTTGTTTTTATTTCCAGACAATAACACTGCACGAGTTTCCATACGTAGATACAGTGAAGAACCCCCTAATAACGACCATTTCTGAGTTGTCGAGAATAGCTTGTATATTTGGACTCCTATTCCCTTATGTGTTCCTGGTATCCAGGCTCTTGGAAGAACGAGCTTCTGGCATTCAAGTGAGTATCACTCAGTTGCAGAGACGTCCATGGAAGTTTGTGATACTTCTTCTAAAAACAAACACATATTTGTAGAATTCAACATATTTAGGGATGTGGTTATAAACGGATAAAACAAACATATATGGGGTCCTCTTTTTCTTATCGTGTAGGCATAGTCAAGTGTGTGGCGAAGTTGGCTAACCCTGGTGTAAGAGTTTGCAAACCGCACAATGGCCTCTGACTTGGTTTTAGCGACTGTAGTCAATCGACAACAGCCGGGACCGACAGTTTAACGTGTCCTCCGAAGCATGAAAACGGTCGTGATAAACTTCCAGTTTGGTCATCCATCAGGTTCCCGGCCTCTGTGTACGTTACTTAATCTCACTGATCGGTTGAGATTAGCGCTACGAGCGCTTCAACTACTTAAAAAGTAATTTTTCATTTCTCATACTCGGAAAGTAGTGTTATTTTGATCTGATTATTGGGTGGAAAATGCTGCTTCCCTCCATAGGAAGGGAAAAACTCGTACAAATTACTTCCCACCTAAGGGCCGGAATGAACTTTAAAAATAGAACTGCTGTCAGCTGTGAAGAGTTTTATGTAAAAACAAAACTAATTCAAAAAACATGCTGCGGCCATGTGAGTTTCTAAACAGCCAGTGTGAACTTAGCGCAAACTTCTTTGAGCGGAATAAGCCGCAACAATTACGCGGTGGGTTCCATATTTAAAATTTAAAAAGTCGATATAAATTGGCGGGATACTAATCTGTTATGAATCTGTGACGGAATTAAAAAAAAATAGGTACTACTAATATTATTATATTATCAATAAATAGTTTAGATAAACAACTAGTTTTATTTTCCTCATATTCGAAATGAAAAGTAGAGTGTTAAACACGTCTAAAAGAATCAATTCCTACTCGGACTATAGCCGCCCGCGCAGCGCTCGGGCGTCTAAATACCTCGGGAATTGATTCTTTCCACCCTCGATTAACAATCTACTATTCTTTGCAGGAAATAGTTCGAATGGCGGGAGTATCAACCAACAAGGTTTTCGGCTCGCACTGCCTTAACGTGCTACCAGCAGGAGTAGTATACGTATTCTCTGGAGTCATATTCCTAAAGATAGGACAGTCGCCCTTCGTGCCTCAAACTAATTGGTTCCTACTATTTATAATGTTTACTCTGCATTTTGGTACCATCATGGCTCTGGCTTTGGCGTGCAGCTTTTTGACGAGGTCTAGTAAGTGTTGTTTTCATTTAATTACGTATTTATTTATTTATACGAAGGTAACCAACGGCATGATGTTGAAAGT
The DNA here is from genome assembly GCA_949987775.1 of Aproaerema taeniolella. Classification (NCBI taxonomy): domain Eukaryota; kingdom Metazoa; phylum Arthropoda; class Insecta; order Lepidoptera; family Gelechiidae; genus Aproaerema; species Aproaerema taeniolella. The sequence continues at coordinate 14,871,907 of OX465261.1, read as the reverse complement.
TTAAAATGTAACGTCTTAGTTAATTTACATAGCCAATTTTTTATAGATTACCCTGGATTAGCTAATGAGCGTTGACGTCAAAATATGTTAATTTTAACTGAGTTGTACACTTAAGAGCAGATCAAGCTGGGCAGTAGAAATGAAATGAATACAGCTTCTCACAATTGAATGTTAGTGCCACAATGTCCAAAGGGGTAAATCCCATTTGTTCCATAGAACATGAATAACAATAACGTACATAATGAAACATTTTTACATATGAAATGACTTAAATTAGCAAGCGAAACTTTAGGGAGTGGTTATCCTCTTGAAACTTAGCAACTTGACCTTTCTAGAAATTAATAGATTATTTTTCTTTAACAAATAATTTTTAGGGAAACAAAAATGTTCAGCGCGAATGGGACTAAAACCCACGACCCCAGGATTAGATCTCCTGGTTCTCTAACCAACTGACCTACCGTCCCTTCAAGTCGAGCGGCGAAATTTCTCATTCCTTTACTTAGCACATTATGTGGTGCGTATAGGTTAGCGCCATCTGTGTCTCGTACGGAGAACTACAGACTCATACCACTTGTTGCAAAGCAGCAGCTCGAGCAAGATGGCGACAAACTCTCGCTGGCTCAAAAATAATGACTATGACAATACGGAAAGTCTACTAACGCGCATAACATAAATTAAGATCAATAAAGATATTAAAACTGATAAAACATATATGAAAATATTATACAAATACCCTAACCCAAAAACTATTTTAAGATTATATCTAAGTATATATTCTAAAATATTACCTTATTCTACATCGAAATATTAACAATTACTTACCGATCAATCACAACACACATGCTGAGGCGCACACACACATATACACACACACACACACAAATTTTGATTTATGTACTTGCTTCATTTTTACTCTATTTATTTTAGTTTCTAAGAGCTATGGAGGAGCGGGTTCTCCTGCCACAGGCAAATTCATTGCCTACTAGGAGTTCCCTATTCCAATTACAATATTTGTAAAATAGTGTATTTGAAAATAAATATTTTTGTATTTGTATTTGACTGACGCTGAAACTTCACTTTGATTGCGCGCCCTCTGGCGTTGTCAATTTTGACATAGGACCGCGGCGCATTACGCGCGCTATCACCATCGTACTCGAGCTGTGCTGATTATGACAAGGGCGAAACCTATTAACGATATTTTTTCTTTTTCAGAACAATACATAGTAACAGTGGCCGTGACGACATACGTGGGGTTTTTGTTCATATCGTCAAATATAATAAAATTAGCGATGCCCCCGTTCTTCCGAACCCTCACTGGGTTGATACCGCAGGTGCCTGTGTTCTGGTTTTGGAAGGAGGTGGCCGAAGTTGAGCAGTTTGGTAAGTGTTATTTTCACTCGACTGTTTCTAATATTATTATATTTCGCCCGGGAGTTCGTTCCCGTAGTAATTTGGGAAAATTATGTAGCCTATGTGTTATTCTGATGTCTAAGCTACATTACTGCAAAGTTTTATCAAAATCCGTCTCGTAGTTTTGACGTGAAAGAGTAACAAACAACCATACATACTTTCGCGTTTATAATATTAGTAGGATTTATTGCACAAAAAACAAGACATCAAAGAAACACTAACACAGAAAAAAAGTACTATAAGCGGCCTTATTACTAAACAGCAATTTTCTAAAAGCAACCGGTTTCTATGCTTAGAATGGCACGTTAAGCCGTTGGCCGTGGTTTTTATATTTTTATAGCAGCCCATATACGTCCCCACCGAGAGGCACGGGCCTCCCTTCGAATCACGAAGGGGGCTCAATGCGGGTTGGTGGACCGCTCGTCTTTCGAAAAATTTTCTTGGACCGGCGGGTTTCATCACGATGTTTTCCTTCACCGTTGAACAAGTGATAATTAGAAATCCGTACAAAAATCCGAAAAGACGGATTTAGTGGTACAGGCCCGCACCAGGATTTGAACCCACGGCCTTCGGATTACAAAGTCTGGCTTATTACCAACTGGGCTATAATTTTTTATTTATTTATCGGTTTTTATTGATTGACTTTAGGCTATTGTGCGGTTTGAAAACTCTGACACCAAGCTTAGTCAAGTTCGCCACACACTTGACTATGCCTACGCGATAAGAAGAAGAAAAAGGCCCCTTGTAATCAAAACCGCCTCTTTTTTTCAGGTTTGGGTATAACTTTCAGCAACATGTTCACAAGGCACGCAAAAGACAACGAATCGGTTGTAAACTGTTACTTCTGCATGATCATTCAGATATTATTCTTCTTCGCCATTGCTCAGTATTTGAGTAAAACCAGACCTGGGAAATATGGGATCGCTTTGCCCTGGAACTATGTACTACAGGTAGGTACTTTTTATATTTATCTCTTGGCAATAATAATTCATTCATTCTACAGGGCTTTAGGTAAATCTCTTTCAACCTCTCTGAAAAATGTTGAGTTCCCATACAAACTTATCAGCATATAGCGTATTGTGTATGTGGTATGGGAGATCAAATTTTTTAAATCCTATTTTGACCTATGTTCCTTAGGAAAGTTGTTCAGTTTCATGGACTGATTAACCACCCGAGAGGTTGAAAGAGATTTACCTAAAGCCCTGATGTAAGTCTAAAATTTAAAAAAAATATATAACCCTCGACATTCGATTACTCATAACTTTTAAACAATTTTAATTAAATGTCTAGGAACCGTCTGGATAACGTCAGCTTTCAGAAGAAAAAAACCGCATCGAAATTGGTCTATTCGTTTAAGAGCTACGATGCCACGTATTATAGAACGCAACTCAGACTCTGATCTATACATGAGTAGCAGCCGTCTTTGTCATTTTGATAGTGAGAGAAAGAGTCAATCAATACTTAAGTATAGATCAAGACTTGAGTCTCATTCTGTAATACGGATCTTAGACGATTACAGTATAAACTCTGTATAACGACACTGAAGGGACTGCGCGTTTTATGACGTTATTGAGAGTTGTCGTTAAATGGAGAGAAGAAAAATCTGTGTTTAAAAAAAAGTTTATTTCGGACTAGTATTTCGTGTATTACACAGTGATTTTCTCTTATTTGTCATGTTTACTTACTCTTACTAACAATGACTCTTACTAACAACAGTCTACACGTGCATGCAATCCCAATTTGTGAACAAAAGAACGGATTTCCTAGTATGTTGGTATGTATGATGCCGACAGTCAAGTTTATTACGGGCTAGGATAGTAACGCGACAAAAAAACGTCCTTTTGTCGCTTTATTATCCTAGCCCGTACAACAATTACGTACTGTGTACGTACGCAGCTATTTAATTGTGTCGTTATTGAGAGTGGGTGTAATGCTATATAGAGTGTATCATTGTATGTAAAATAAGCTAAACCAACCAAAGCCGAGTGATTTCAACGCTTTAGGGAGATTGTCGTTAAATCGAGTGACGTTACATGGAGTTTACACTGTATATTGAACGAAACCGGTCGTCATTCTGTGATTGTAGAGTTCATACTGGACGAAGAAGAAGGTGAAGCCTTCAACCCGTGCCCTAGTGGAAGATCCTGAAGAGACCCCCATCACACAGGACCCCCTGTACTTCGAAGACCCCCCTGCTAATGCCGAAGTGGGGATTAAAACTGTCAACGTCACTAAGGTACGCTTTAGCGCAGTTTTTTTAGATTAGGTACTGACAGAATTTGATCCTCCATGTAAGTAAATGGGTCTCAAAACGAAATTTTGAGCGGGCCTGGCACTCAAAAATCTTTACTCCCTTACTAGTACTACAAGGTGTTTCAAAAAAACCCAAAAAAAATAAATTCCAAAATTTCATTTTAAAAGTGAAATAGTCTCAACTCTAGTAATCAGTTTCACGGTTTGACATCTACAAAATGAAAGTTTCATATATTTAATATGACATACTTGTCATATTTGTAATAGAGCTGTGCAATAAGCTTAATTTTGAATTATTATTTTTTTTGGGTTTTTTTTGAAACACCTTGTATAAACGCGAAAGTTGTAGCAAAAAATATCAAAAAAAAACCTGATCAAATTATTATTTTTTATTGTACGAGAAAATAATTTAGAATGATAATCTGAATTCAGGGTTTCCGTTTTTGCTAAGCTGTCCTTACACCCTGTAGATAAAACAGATTGGATCGCCCGCGCGGCAAGATACAGAAACGTCCATTAAAGTTAATGCTTCTTTAAATAATAATAATAATGATAAAATCATTTGTTTTCAGGCAAATAGATAAATACCAGCATATATATAAAATATAATTTAACAAAATTAAAACGTAATTAACACTATTTCCCGGGTGTTTTTCCGGGGGTGTCTATAACCGGGAATCTCTCTCGGTGCCGGCGAAACACCACGCTCCGGCCAAAAGCTCTCCTTCATGACTGTCTCCAGCATGAACGTCGGGAACCGCACCACAAATGGTTTGAAACTAGCATGGTGATGCGATTCCAACGGTTTCACTCTCTGGAGACCTAAGGGTACTTTCGTCTTCTGCCGTATGTACCATACTGTCATACGGTCTGTAAATACCATACTGTCATTGTTAGCGTAAACAAGGATGGCATTGTAGTGGTGTTCCACCATTTCCGAGGGAGATTCCCGGTTTTAGACACCCCTGGAAAAACACCCGGGAAATAGTGTTAATTAAGTTTTGATTTGATTTGATTGATTGATTTTGTTTTATTATATTTTATATGTATGTTATAAGGTATTTATCTATGGGCCTAGCTGCCTGAATACTATTATTATTACATTTAAAGAAGCTTTTAACTTTAATGAACTTACACCCTATATTACCATAACTAATCCAGTGACGGCCGGTTTGGTCGAGTCGTAGTGACGCTGCCTCTTGATCGGCGGGTCCTGGGTTTGACCCGCAGTCGGGGCAAACATTAGTGTAAAAAGCAGATATTTGTTCTCGGGTCATATTTGTCTTTGTATTTTCTAAGGGACCCACGACACAAGGGAAAACCTTAGTGTGGGCCTTTGAGTGTGTAGCGTTTATTATTATTATTATTTATTATTGACAGATGTACGGTAGAAACCGCGTGTTGAACAACGTATCGTTCGAAGTGTACCGCGGTGAGATCACAGTGCTGCTGGGACACAACGGCGCCGGGAAGACTACCCTCATGTCCATCATCACTGGTCAGTACTTTATTAAGAGACTAGCTTTCCTTCCGCGACTATCCCTGTGTAAAAATAAAAATAGCCCAGGTCACTCCAGCCCTCTCCAACTATCCCTGTATAAAATAGTGAAAATAGTTGTCGCAGCCCACCAACTATCGATGTGTAAAAATAGTTGCTGCAGCCCACCAACTATCGATGTGTAAAAATAGTTGCCACAGCCCACCAACTATCGATGTGTAAAAATAGTTGCCACAGCCCACCAACTATCGATGTGTAAAAATAGTTGCTGCAGCCCACCAACTATCGATGTGTAAAAATAGTTGCCACAGCCCACCAACTATCGATTTGTAAAAATAGTTGCCGCAGCCCACCAACTATCAATGTGTGAAAATAGTTGCCACAGCCCACCAACTATCGACATGTAAAAATAGTTGCTGCAGCCCACCAACTATCAATGTGTAAAAATAGTTGCTACAGCCCACCAACTCACAATGTGTAAAAATAGTTGCTACAGCCCACCAACTATCAATGTGTAAAAGTAGTTGCTGCAGCCCACCAACTATCGATGTGTAAAAATAGTTGCCACAGCCCACCAACTATCGATTTGTAAAAATAGTTGCCGCAGCCCACCAACTATCAATGTGTGAAAATAGTTGCCACAGCCCACCAACTATCGATGTGTAAAAATAGTTGCCACAGCCCACCAACTATCGATGTGTAAAAATAGTTGCTGCAGCCCACCAACTATCGATGTGTAAAAATAGTTGCCACAGCCCACCAACTATCGATTTGTAAAAATAGTTGCCGCAGCCCACCAACTATCAATGTGTGAAAATAGTTGCCACAGCCCACCAACTATCGACATGTAAAAATAGTTGCTGCAGCCCACCAACTATCAATGTGTAAAAATAGTTGCTACAGCCCACCAACTCACAATGTGTAAAAATAGTTGCTACAGCCCACCAACTATCAATGTGTAAAAGTAGTTGCTGCAGCCCACCAACTATCGATGTGTAAAAATAGTTGCCACAGCCCACCAACTATCGATTTGTAAAAATAGTTGCCGCAGCCCACCAACTATCAATGTGTGAAAATAGTTGCCACAGCCCACCAACTATCGACATGTTAAAATAGTTGCTGCAGCCCACCAACTATCAATGTGTAAAAATAGTTGCTACAGCCCACCAACTATCAATGTGTAAAAGTAGTTGCCGCAGCCCACCAACTACCAATGTGTAAAAATAGTTGCTACAGCCCACCAACTATCAATGTGTAAAAATAGTTGCTGCAGCCCACCAACTATCGATGTGTAAAAATAGTTGCCGCAGCCGACCAACTATAATGTGTAAAAATAGTTGCTGCAGCCCACCAACTATCAATGTGTGAAAAATAGTTGCTGCAGCCCACCAACTATTACCGTGTCACTCCAGCCAATAACCGTGTCAATAGCTCGTGTCATATTACCGTGTCAATAGCTCAGGTCACTCCAGCCAGTGGCGTGCATTCCATACAGGCAGAAAAGCAGTGCCTACCCTAGGCTTTTCAAGGCAAAAAAAATACAAAAATTAAATATTATAATGTACACCAACGATCACAGATCTTTGTGAAACGAATAAACGTTTTCCGAAATGACGCCATCTTCATTTCTCTAACTAACCTTTAACTTTTCAAAACAGCGCCATCTAAACTTCTAATACTGAACTAGTAAGAGCCCTCGTAGGAGCGCGGATTTGCCTTTCTAATTATTCGTTAAAAGCACTCGTTTGAAATGCCTTTTTTGTTGAGGTTTTGTGTTGAAATGGGGGCTTCTGATTGGCTGTTTCGCCTCCCCCGCCAAATATTAAAAAACTGATTGTATGGAGAAAAAAGCTCTGCCTATAAAGCGATTCTACCAAATTGAGAAGTGTCAATATTCGGTAAGTTTGAAATGGCTGTTAAAGATTTTTAATTTTGCGGCCTTTTTGTCTTATTGGATGCATTCAGCCATATTGGTTTGTTTTTGTTTTGCAACTACGTAGGTACGAAAACTTTTGCAAATTATTGTTTTATCAGTTTATAGTGATTGTTAGATATTTGTTTAGAACAAAATGAGTGCAATAAGTAAGTTGTGAAAAGTGTGGTGATGATGTTTGTTTGCCTAAACTGTGTAATTTTTCAAGTTTACCTTTTCAAGAAAAAGTAAACATTACTTATCGCAAAAGGCCGATACGTGGATTTGACGCAAAAAAAGGTACCGCAGTAAGACATTACTAAAATATACTATATTCATTATTGGTTCACGGGTTGTGTGCATACTAACCGCTTAAGTATTTTGTTTTCTGTGCATTTTGTTTTCAAACTGTTATAAAAACGTATGGAACGGCGCAGGGTTATTTTGATTTGAATAACCTTAATACAGCGATTAAAAAAGCATGAGCTTTCTGAAAAACATCTCAAAGCTAGGTACGTTGAAAGTTTTTTCGTTTATCAAAAGTCGCATAGAAACGAGTTTGAGCGGTCAATTAAAACTAGACAAGTTCACTGCCTACCCTGCCTAAAATGTCTATGCACGCCACTGACTCCAGCCCAGATTTTTTTTATGAATTAAATGACATCACACCAATATTATAAAGGCGAAAGTTTGTGAGTGTGTGTGTTTATATGTTTGTTACTTCAAACGGCTGTACCATTTTTTATATAATTTGGAATAGAGGTAGCTGACACCCTGGATTAACACATAGGCTACATAATCCTAATTCCCACGGGATCGAAGTTAAATTTTGACAGCAAAATCCAAAAATTCTCCCACAGACATGATCAACATGACTTCTGGCCAAGATCATTCATTTATTCATTCATTCATTTACTCCTTTTAAATTGTTTCTATTTTTGTTTTCCTGTTTTTCTTTTTTATTGTTATTGTTATTAAAAGTTTACGCACGTCCTAGAGGAACATAAATAGTTTGCATGCTGTGTATGTACTCGTAAGGATTTCAACTTAGATCTATATAAGTATTTCTGAAAGGTTATTTGTAATATTAGTTGTAATCTGTTGTATGTACCTCAAATAAATAAATAAAAATAAAAATTCCCAGGTATGATCAACATGACTTCCGGCCAAGTGTATGTGAACAACTCGGACATAACCAAAGAGCAGCGCGCGTTACAACGTCAGGTCGGGTTGTGTACGCAGGAAAACATATTCTTCCCGGATCTCACTGTTAAAGAACATGTCATGTTCTTCTCTATGGTAATTACAATATAATATACTTTATTTGCACACAGAGACACAATACAGTACAATAAACAGAACTTAACATAGTGTACAACAAGGCGTCCTTACTGCTAGGTAGCATTACTAATAAACTAATTACTGGACCAAACCTATTGTCGATAACTTAGTGATGTTAGTGCTTTTGAAACGACTTGGTGCGATTATTCATTCTGAAAAGTATTTAGATTTATACAAAATATAAATTAAAAAAAATGTACTAAATCAGTAAAATTTTGATGAAATTTACAAACCAAGAGTGTTTTTGGTTAAAAACTCGAAAAGTCATACATTGACTTCCAAAAAGTCACACTATCGTGCAAAATATTTAATCTTACCCTAGAAAGTTAAATTATTAAGTAATTCAGTGATAACTCATAACTAATATTTTTGAGAAAGTAACTGTTGGTTTTCTAAATAAATAAAAAATGTGTTAGTTCTCCAAATAGATATAAGATGGCGTCCCTTTCGATCTAGCATAAGAGCTAAGCTCGGTCAACGACTAGTATTTATACAGGGTGTTAAAAACCTCCTAGCTATATTCAAAATCCTGAACCAGTATCACTCAAAGAACACATTTATGAAAAAAAAAATTTTTAATTTTTTTTTCATAGGAAGTAGTTAATTTTTTGCTTAAACGTAGACATTACTCCTACACCAGGCACGCGGGGGTTGCGGGCAGCGCTCGGGGGTGCGCCCGAGTGGTGTCTACGTTTAGGAAAAAAAAATCCCCCCCCAAAAAAAAAAAGTGTTTTGTAAATGATACTGGTTGAGAATTTTGAATATAGCCAGGAGGTTTTATTTCACCCTGTATAAACGTTAATTACAGCTTCGAGGCAAAACCATCAAGGAATCTCGCAAAGCAACTACCAACCTGTTAACCCAGCTCGGGATACAAGATAAAGCTGGAAGCAAAACCGCCATGCTGTCTGGAGGCATGAAGAGGCGACTGCAATTGGCGATCGCTTTGGCTGGCGATGCTAATGTCTTGATATTGGATGAGCCGACCTCAGGACTTGATGTTGAGACGAGGAGAGAGCTGTGGGACTTATTGCTGGTGAGTGATTTGCTCATTCGTACAGATTTTGTGAAAGTAGCTGACACCCTATATTAACACATATGCTACCTAATTTTTCCAAATTTTTACGGGAACGAAATCCCGGGCGGAAAGCTTTTCTTAATATATACTTAAAATGTAGCCCATGTCCTTTTCCAGGCTCTAATCTATCTCTGTACCAAAGGACAATGGGCAAAAATGTATGGACCTTGGTACAACCCTCCAATAGCGATGAGCTATATGTCCCTGGACAGGTCTTTTCAATTGGAACAATAGTTACTAAGACAGCTATGTTGTAATAGTTGTCCGTTCAGAGTTATAGGTACCTAAAGATAAAAAAAAAAAAAATTTTGCAATTATTAACGTTTATTGGGGAAAATAACAATAATTTCGTTGTAGATTACAGTATTTCATAATTATTTATAGAAATATAAAGGAATTACATTGCTTAGGTCCAAAAAAAAACACTTATTTACCTTACATATATTTTATACAAATATTTTTTTTATACTTAGGGCAAGTTCGATAAGCGTGAATATAGCCATTGACAAGACACAGAGTGGGTAGGCCTCACACAAGATGCACCGATGAGCTGGTCAAGGTCCCGAGAAGCCGCTGCATGTGTTCCATCACACATTAGAATTAGTTTAATGTTTTCTCCATTTCCAAAAAGGGATTTTGAAATAAATATTTGGTTGGTGTGCCTCGTAATTCGTACATTGATTTGCTTTTTGTTGAACAATAGCCGCTATTTGTTACGATACAATGAGCGAGTTTTTATTGCAACATTGTTTTTATTATTGTAAGTATTATTTTCAGTATACACAATCACTTTTAGGTGTACCGCCTGGCCAGTTCAAAGAATAATAGCATGGTTTATGACTTTTAATAGCTGCATCTCTTTTGTTTGTGCGTTTTGGGTACCGTCGTGGTATGAGGCGAGCCGCGGGCGCACCTCGCCCCCGCTCCCCGGCGGGGGTGTGTCCGTATTCTAACTTGGGACCCTCAGGTAAGTCAAGTAACAGTCGTTCATTGGTACTGTGCGCGAGTGTTACGTTTCTTGTTTATGCAATACTTCTTAACGACTTTGACTTGGCAATCTTTTCGGACACTGATATCTGCTTATAACGTTGACCCGGCTATTTACATGGACATTGTGCTCTGATCTGTTTTCTGAACTTGGCTATCACACTGGATTATTGAACTGCTTATTGATCGGACCTCGGACTATTGTGCTCCAATGGAAGGTTTTCGCAATTGTGTTATGTGTCGGCGAGGGCTCTACCGCGGAAGGTATCAACAACACGTCTTAACGGATAATCTTCCGAGAGCGCAACCAGAGTTTGCTGCATACATCCAACAACATGCAGTATTGGAGGTGAGTATTTTATCATATTTCTAGAGATATAAATATATACATTTGACGGTGCGTCTTATGTACCTAAGTACCTACCTTGTGTACAGATAAATAAACTGAATGAATAGACATGAGAAAAACAGACTTTGGTTTTAATGCGCGTAGTGTATTTTGTTTCTGAGAAGTATGTATGTATGTAAACACTTTATTGCACTTAAACAGAGACAAGACCCTAAACTCGACACTTTTGTTTACTTTTACTATCTTAATAGACTTTGGCCATTATACTGTGCCAGATGTGGCCGTGTTACCTACCTATTATTGTTCAAAACACTTTTTGACGTTACACTATAGGGTTTTTACTGACTCGCTGCCGACGCGGTCATAAATCATAACAGATAAAGGGTTGGGAGCAGCGCAACGTCGGTATCGATATGTGTGAGTCATCGACTCAGGTAGCAAAATACCCTTACTTGCTACGTAATGAGGACCACTAAATAACCATCATAGTTGTCTAATTAACATAAGAAACGATGTTGTATTTGTGTAACGTTCGAAAATATACATTAATGTTTTGACTTTTTGTTTAAATATTGCATTATTTATTTATAAATATATTGTTATATCTTAGTATATTCATTTCATAAAGTAATAGATAAGTGTCTCAGTAATATAACTCTACATTTAATTTTAACTAACCTCAATATTCGCAAAAATGATTTTCTATCGATACTAACTATCGACATGAAAACAACGCGGAACTAGGCCAGCCCATAAGACCCCTAAGTAGAAGCGAGATAGAAACACTGATAATGATTTATGACCGCGTCTGCAGCGAGTCGGTAAAAACCCTATAATTCTCCAAAATGTTTTCGATCAATGCAACCAATATAGTATTCTAAACAATGTTGCTTTAAACGGTTTTGATTATAATCCGATTTTAATGAAATAATTATACTGTTTCCAGATTGTGTTTGATAACACACGAAGCGTATGTCATCGATGTTGGCAGAGAGCTGAAAATGCCGTTAGACTACCTGGTGTTGTTCCGGAAGTGGAAGAAGCCAATGATCCTGATGAACAAAATGTTCACCAAGTTTTCGCTCCTGAATACAAAAGAGCACCTAGTACTCCTGGGCACTGTATCTTTTCCAACTGCGGTAATGATACACGACACCGAATACCAGAAGCTATAAAAGTTCACATGTTGTGCGAATACAAGTTGTATATCCCCGACGGTGCAAGAGTATGTAGAGAACACCTCGAAGGAAACAACTGGGATGAGCTGCCAGATTTTTGCAATACCACTAATTATTTTACTGGAGCCCAGTTTAGTGATGCTTGCGACATACTGCGAGCAACCATTGCACGTGGAGCGAGCCACCAACAAAAGACCGTCGAGAATCCCAGCTCACTACGGAACAGGCAAACGAATCACGAGCCATTACAATGTGCCGATGGGTAGTGGAAGTTGTGAACGGCAGGTTTAAACGTAATGATAAACTGTTACGGCAATCATATTTTAATCGGGCACTGCCGCATATGTTCGAAAACTTTAGAATTGCTGCAGCGATTATAAATCACTTCCATGTACCGATAACAGATAATGAACATGCAGAAGAGTTCCTGAGTCATATACGAGAAACATTGGATTCACCGAATCTTCTATACACATATGTCGAGAGAAAGCGCCTGAATAGCCGAAGGGTTGATTTTCAACGGATGGAAGCCCACAATATTGAAAACTTCCCAAGGCTCACCCTAAATCAGATAATGATACTGGCTTTGGGTACATACCAGCTAAAACTGGCAAGATCATACTGCGCGGAGCATCTTAATAACGGTTTATACCTTATTGAGACATACAGAGAAAATCAACTGGATGACCTGCCAGATTATGGAATTAATGAAGAAGTGTGGCTTCTGCGTGGGCGCATTCAATCTAGACACGTCCGGGCAAAAACTTATTATTGTTACATTTTGATAAAAAGTAACCAAATCGAAGGCAGCAACAACATTGTTCAACACTACTGTACATGCTTGTCAGGACGGCGTACCATGGGTACATGCGCGCATATTATATCAATTATTTGGTATTTAGGACATGCAATTCATGAAGGCTTTATTGCACCGGCAGTGTTCCTAAATGATGTTATCGTGGACGAACTGTGAACAATCAAAATGTAATTGACTCTATTTTGTAAATGTAAAAAAAAATATTTGTATAATATATTAGTATGTAAGGTAAATAAGGTGTTTTTTTTTTTGATCTAAGCAATGTAATCCCTTTATATTTCTGTAAATAATTATGGAATACTGTAATCTACAACGTCATTATTGTTATTTTCCCCAATAAACGATAATAATTGCAAAATATTTTTTTTTATTTGTTTAACTTTAGGTACCTATAACTCCGAACGGACAACTATTACAACTTAGCTGTCATAGTAACTATTGTTCCAATTGAAAAGACCTGTCCAGGGACATATAACTCATCGCTATTGGAGGGTTGTACCAATTTTCCCATTCTCCTTTCATCAAAATCGGTTCAGTAGTTTAGGCGTGAATGACGGACAGACAGACAGAGTTACTTTCGCATTTATAATATTATAAAGTAAGGATATACACTATTCCATTTAATATGGCTTCAGCGCTATAGGTTATGGGTTTAATTCTTACCAAGAACAAACATGTGATGAACATAGATGTTTGTTCTGTGTGTTTGTTGTGTCTGTGTGTATTTATGTATTGTGTGTAGGTCTCTGATATGTGATACGTGAATGTTTTGAAGGGACATAGTTGACCCTGCGAATTTTATCTTTCGGAAACTTATGTCCGCCTTCTTTTTCCGAGCAAAACGGGACTACGCAACACTGCGGCATTTCCAATACGTTAACTCTACGGTTAAATTGTATTAAATTTGATTTAAATGTAAATTTTTGTTTTGGTGCCCGTAATAACAAACTTTGACAGCCGTACTTTAGGACCTCACTCTACAGTGGCGCCACCTAGTGAGACAAAAAACGATAGTCCTCATTGTTTTTGTGACAATTTGTTTTAAAAAATGTGTTTGGATTGTAAAATAAGTTGGTTGAAATTGTATTTTCTAGTACAGCCTGGCAAGAAAGTCGTGAAAATAATGGCGGCGCCACTATCGTGCCTAGTGGCCACCCTATATACTGCGACAATAACGGTTTTGATACTTTGACTTATATAATTTTTTTTATCTGTTACTATTAGCCGATTTTGTGAAAAATTAATTACGGGAAAACCATTATAATTATGCTTACATCATATTCATCATAATTCTTTTGAAAGGTGTCAAAAACATACATTTTCATATCTCATATCTCGCGATTACTCTGTCAGTAGGTTCAAGGTATGAAGGGTAAAGTAAAATAATTAATAAAACTTTTGAATGGATTGTAACGTAATTATTTTCAATAAAAAAATGTTTTGTTTGATTTACTATATATTATACATTTTTAATTCAAAATCAAAATAGTTTAATTTTAAAGAATATTCAGAATGTTACTTAAAATTAGGTAAAGTTACATTAAATACATACAAACATATTCGTTTATTCAGGAAGTTACATTAAAGGATTTAAATACATACATAAATATTCGTTCTTTTGACTGTACTGGCTCTACGCCTACTCCCAAACATGTATTACTCCCCACAGAAGATTAGGCAAAAAACTTCTAGGGTGCTCTTCTTAATCTCATTACATTTTTTTTCTGATTAACTAAATGTGAAATAATTTTAGAGCTGAGTAGTTTATTCCCATGGCCGCTTGTCTGATAGATAATCAGACATTTTGTAATAGCCCTTTTTGCAAAGTTTTTGTTTAATTATTGTCTTTTTGTCTATGGGAATCCTATTATTCGTACACATGGTTTTGAATACACATGGGAATCCTATTATTGAAACGTATACATTGACTCATAAAAGAGTTCACGACCTTGTGGAGACGACTGTCTAATACATTAAGTTTATGCTTGGTTCTAGTATTCACACTGTGCCTATTACTATTTTTCGATAGTTCCTTGTATATCCGAGGCAAGTTTTTAATTATTACTACATATATAAAAATCAAAGTACCTTGATGTCAACTGATCTAACATTTTGTGAGGCAATTTTGTGTTTCGCAATGCCCGTATCCTCTTTCTATTCGGAATTGAAAATGCTTTCATCTAAATATTCTACGCTAGAAAAGTCTTCATCAACGTCTTCATCTTGGCGTGATCCTTCTCTAATAGTCTGCTGGTTATTTTCGTCTGTTTCACTACGGCTGCTTTCATCTTGGAGGTCTATAATTATTCTGTCAATATCGTCATACAGAGTTTTTCCCCTTTGGTAATAATCCCTCTCTATTTTCATTACGTGTTGGTATTATTTTCTCCAATTTATGCCATATCAACAAAAAAAGGATCAAAATTGTTCGAACGCGCTCCTTTGTTACTGTATTTGTAAACAAAACCTCAAATTTGTGGGTGTTAATTTCAAATGTAAACAGTCATTCTATGAGCGGTTTATTCTAGCTATTGCAAGTTGAATCACACAAATTATATATAATTACATAAATAAAACCACATTTTACCAGTCATATCAGCAGTTCTTCCATGAACATAGTTGAATTTGGAAAAATGTTGTCCTGCTTCGAATTCTTCTAAACATTTTAAATAAACTTTATAGATGATTCCTCTAACCGAGCTCCGAATTAAACCCCTGCTCATTTTGAGCACAATTGGTCACCGAAATCACCACAATAACACAATAAAATAGAAAAAAACACAAATAACTATTATCTTGTAAAAGAAATGACACATTACGTACCTACTTGACGTGATTGATAACTGACAGAAAGAAAGTTACCAGTTATAATATTTTTTAGTTCTGTTTCAGGACTTTCTTGCCAGGCTGTAATGTATGTACAGACTGATACCATAAGGCTGGCATAACCACCTAGAATGGCTGAAGCCTCGTTAAAATTTAAGTTTAAAAAGATTCTGCTTTGTAAAACACATGCACACACATACATACATAAGCTCACGCCTTTGTCCCATTTGGGTAGGCAGAGACCACAGATTGCCACTTGCTACGATCCAAACACACCTCTTTTGCTGCCTCTATATTCATAATTCGCTTCATACATTTATTATTTTTATTTCAGTCCCTCCGCGGCTCTCGCACCGTAGTACTTTCGACCCATTTCATGGAAGAAGCGGACGCACTCGGCGACCGGGTCATAGCCATCCATACCGGCACAGTGCGGTGCCATGCCACGCCCATGTATCTCAAGAAAAGTATAGGTAAGTCATCTATATAATTAGCCAAAAATATAGGTAAGTCATCTATATAATTAGCCAAAAGTATAGGTAAGTCATCTATATAATTAGCCAAAGTATAGGTAAGTCATCTATACAGGGCTTTAGGTAAATCACTTTCAACCTCTCGGGTGGTTAATCAGTCCATGAAACTGAACAACTTCCCCAAGGAACATAGGTCAAAATAAGGAAAATAAAATTTTGAGTTCCCATACAAACTTCATCAGTGTATAGCGCATTTTGTATGGGAGATCAAATTTTTTTTTTCGTATTTTGACCTATGTTCCTTGGGGAAGTGGTTCAGTTTCATGGACTGATTAACCACCCGAGAGGTTGAAAGTGATTTACCTAAAGCCCTGTATAATTAGCCAAGTATATGCAAGTAATCTACGTAATTAGCCAAAAGTATAGGTAAGTAATCTACATAATTAGCCAAAAGCATAGGTAAGTCATCTACATAATCGGCCAAAAGTATAGGTACGAGTATGACAGTAACAAGTTTCCAAAATTGTATCTGCAAATGACAGTGACAAGTTCCCAAAATTGTTTTCCAAGTTGGAGGAAAAGAGATCGGAGCTCGGAGTAGATATAATAGAGGTTGGATATTCATTCTGAGGGCTCTTAGATGAAATATGAGTAAAGTTAGGCTTTGATAGGTGGTCAGCCTTTCGCGTACGATACAACAAAACCCCCGCGTCCCACTAACTGGTTTCTACAGTATGCCTGGGAAGAGTTGGAAGTTGATATATTCTAGGTTGTTTTTTCACTCCCAGTCCAGCGTGGAAGTTCTTTATTTTATGTGAAACAAACTCAGTAGAAAAATTCGAATAAAAACTTAATGAAATACTAAAACGGTTCTAAATTCGCGTATATTTCATGATTTCACTTATTTCTCGACGTTAAAACGGGGATTTGGATCCGTTTTAGTATTTAATGATGTGTTAAAATCGCGAAAGTTTAAAGTGTTAAATAATAGTACATTATGCTACAAGTGTACTAAGTTGGATATTACATTAGAGGCCGGCGAGGGCTCAATGGAGCCGAGAACGTAATATCCAATGCGCACGCGTGTCATACGACGTTTTTCAACACATTTGCGAGAAAAGAGTTACGAAATCAATAGCGCATGTCGTTATCGCCTATAATTAGAGTTGCAATTAAGCTAGTTTCATGATTGTATATGTAGTTTTTAAGTGTTGTTGTTTACTCTGTTGGTGATCTAATAAATAAAAATAAAAAAAAGAAAGAAATAAAAACTTTCCTTTGATATTGACGGCAACAAGCTATCACTTGCATGTTGCGCCTCGGAAAGTATTTCTGGCGGTGTACCCACGCTGGTTTCCTGTTCTGCACTTGAAGAAGACATTTTTTGTGTTGTATTTCTGACAATAATAACAATCTGATGAATACAAATGCCGTTTGTGAAAACCAAGTGAAAACATCTGATAATAAGAGGCGCGATTATTTTTTTCTTTTTTGGCTCGCAAAATGAGATTCACATTGACAAGTATGCCATACAGCCAAATAATAAAAAAGTATTTAACTATATATTTTCACGTTTTAGCATGAATAAATGATAATTAGCATGAATAAATGATATATATTTTTATTTACAAATAGTTTAATGGTTACACTTCATTTTAAATACCAAATAAGATCTGATCTCTTTGCTGAAATTCAGAAAAAAAAAACATGACGTAGTAGTGCTTAATTTTATTACTCACGGGCTGGGTAATAAATATCATTATGAACCTTAAAACAATGACATAAGACCCACTTTATGAGCAAATGTGTTGAAAAAACTTTTTTTCCACAGGCACAGGCTATCGTCTATCCCTAACGACCATAGGCTACCCAAAAGACTCAGCAATCACAACGCTAGTAACCAAACTAATTCCCAACGCCACAATGAAAGAGAAGAGCTATAACTCCATCTCTTACAACCTGCCTGCGAATGACAGTGACAAATTCCCAAAATTGTTTTCGAAGTTGGAGGAAAAGAGATCGGAGCTCGGAGTAGATAGTATAGGGGTCGGAGTTTCCACGCTTGAAGAGGTGTTTTTGAAGTAAGTATTTTTTAAATCTTAGTAGAGTTTGCCCGGGACTTTGTCTCTGTGGGAATTATGTGAAATTCATTTCACCTATACACAGGTTGAAAAAGAACCTCCTAGCTTTATTGAAAATCCTGAACCATTATCACTTACTGAACACTTTTAATTTTTTTTTGGGGGGGATTTTTTTTCCTAAACGTAGACACCACTCGGGCGCACCCCCCTCGCGCTACCCGCACCCCTCGCGTGCCTGGTGTAGGAGTAATGTCTACGTTTACGCAAAAAATGAACTATTCCCATTGAAAACATATTTTAAAAATATATATATTTTTTATAAATTTGTTCTTTGAGTGATACTGGTTCAGGATTTTGAATATAACTAGGAGGTTCTTTTTCACCCAGTGTACTCGTATAATACAACGTGTTTCATAAATATTTAAAATAAAGCTGCACATTCATCAGTTCTCTTATAAATTTTGGATTTTCTTTTTATTGGATACTAGCTTTCCGTCCGGGACTTAGTTCCCGTGGGAATTCGGGAAAATTATGTAGCCTATGTTCATCGGGGATAATGTAGGATTCTAATGTTGAAAAGATTTTTCAAATCGGTCCAGTAATTTCGGAGCCTATTCAATGCAAACAAACAAACAATCAAATCTTTCCTCTTTATTATATTAGTATAGATTTAAGCTGTATCCTTACTGGGTGTAAGGGTACAGCTTAGCTTAAACGATTTTTTGCATGATTTGACTTGTCGTTTGTGCTTTACGTCATAATTTTTTTAGATTGTGCAGTGACGTCACAACCACAATGAAGGATGATACAGTTGATGGACAATCAGAAGAAGGTATTTTTTATACGTAAAATGGCTTGTTAAATTTAATTCTTCTTCTTATCGTGTAGGTATAGTCGAGTGTGTGGGGAACTTGGCTAACCCTGGTGTCAGAGTTTTCAAACCGCACAATGGCCTTCAAAGGCGTTTTCAAAACGCAATTTTATTAATTTAGGGTCATTTCAAAAATTCAACCTAAATTAAAAGCTAAATTATTTGATAGCCCTGCTTGGTGCTATGAACTTTTTAAATACATTCAAATGACATCGTTTAAATTCTTTATTTCAGACAAGAGATCCTTATCAAATTACCTTTGAAAGAAAATCGGTTTTTTTTGGTGAATTCACGACACTTCATTTTTTTCTGAATCTGAGGTGTCGTCCTATGGTCTCATGCGGCGTAGTAGGCTCTGTAAAGAGCCGTCTGGTTCGCGACCACCCTCCTACCGAAGTCCGACGCCAAACAGCTTGCTGTGTTCCGTCGGTGCGTGGGAGTACCAGTGCCTTTATAGGCATTTTCTGGGTTAACTCGCTCCATCGTCGACCTCATCTTTGACCTTATGGTCAAGATTGAGGTCAAGAGTTAACCCATCTTATAATAATTAAAAAAAAAAATACACACGGCAGCACATCAGGATATACATATTGACCTTGACGTGTACCTTATCTCGCTAGTTATAGCGCCGGTTTTCATAGTGCTAATAAGTAACCTATGTGCTGCTATCTGTACTTAATTGAAAAAAAAAATTGTAGTTTATTTAATATTGCTGCACCCGCTACTATCTTTCTCTTCTTGATTTCTCTTCTCCGGTTGCCTTGAAAAAAATGCTGTTTAGCATTAAGACCGCCTATTGTACTTTTCTCCGTGTTTCTGCAATGTCCTGTTTTTTTGTGCAATAAAGTATATAAAACTAGCATTCTGCTCGGGACTTCGTTCCCGTGGGAATTCTGGAAAATCATGTACTCTATGTCCATCCCGGATAATGTAGGATTCTAATGGTGAAATCATTTTTCAAATCGGTCCAGTAGTTTCGGAGCCTATTCAATGCAAACAAACAATCAAATCTTTCCTCTTTATAATATGTATAGATATAGATAATAATAATTTGTTTTTTTTTCTGTTCAGTGATGCCAGCGTATAGAAGAGTAACGGGCTGTAGACTGTACCTTCGGCAGTTTTATGTTTTGTTCCGGCGACAAGTCAAGTTCCTCTGGTTCAAGAAATATTACCTCCTACTCATGGTAAGCATGGAATATAATAGAAAAATCTTTATTTTATAGGACATTCAGGATGTCACTTAAAACAAGTCAAGATTACAATGAAATACACACAAACATACATTAAACGATTTAAATACATATATACGCATTCGTTCTTTTGACCCTACTGACTCTACGCCTATTCGCAAAGGTGCAGTCTTCCCCAGAGAAGAACAGGCAAGAAACTCTGAGGTTGTTCTTTTAAATCGCATTACAAATTTTCTTATTTACTAATTTTAACTAAATCTTAAATATTAATCTGATAGATAATCAGAAATTTTGTAATAGCCATTTTTGCAAAGTTTTTGTTTAATTACTGTCTTAAATTTGTCCAAAGGTAAATTTTGAATACACATGGGAATCTTATTATAGAACCGTATACTATACATTGACCCATAAAAGTATAGTAAGACGACTGTTAATGCTTTGATGTTAAAACATACGAAAAGCAGAACAGTGTACAAGATATACAGGGTGTAAAAGACAGCTTAGCAAAAACTGAAACCCTGGACTCATACAATCATTCTGAATGATTTTCCAGTGGAATTTTTCTCCGAAAAATTTACATTTTTAGTGTTTTTTAATATTTTCTGCTTAAATGTTTTATTATTTAATCGAATACACTCCGATTTGCAATAAAAACCAATCATAACAACGTAAAACACGAAAACCAGCAATGTACATCGTACTCCGATAGCAGCGCGGCGCGGGGGGATCGCGCGCGGGGCGCGGTTTCACGATACGTTGTGTAGCGACAAAGTAGGTGAACAATGATAACTCCTTAACATGACGTCTCCGGGAAAAAATAATTACTTATGACTGATGATAGTTATGGGTAGATTCCACCATTTAAGTATTTGGTAAGCTGTCCTTTACACCCTGTATTAGAAACAAATGTGATCAAAATAAATAAGATTATTTTATTTTATACATCGATAGCAAGAACAACAAAACATAAGTCAATATTTTTCATGCTTGTCACTTTGTCCAGTAGTAGTAATTCTTTTTATCCATCCGGATAGGCAAAGGTCGGAGCCATACAGCCAAATCTTTCTTTAATTTCTTCCATTCAAAGTCTTCATTTTAATGAAGGCAAAAGATAGTGAGTTATACACTTCAAGAACAAGAAGAAACAAACTATGAGCAAAGAGTAGATATGTTACATCGTATTCGTACTCTTCCGATTATTTTCATGCTTCAGATGATCTAGCTTGAAATATTTATATGAAAAGTAGAAACAAAAAATTCGGGTCTGCTAAATTTTTATAAGGCAAGGCACGGATATCAAGTCTGTGGATGCAAAAATTAAGTCTTAATACAATTTTTTTTTTTTATTAAAGTTTACGTACAAAAAAAATGGATGGTGATAAAAAATCTTCCTATATTGTTCTTCCTAGCTCTTAGTCCCGTCTCTCATTCGGGGTACGCTTGGCCATGATTTGACCATTGAACAGTGGAGTGACTGGCATCTGACCTCTGTGACCCTGCTAACAGGGGAATCTGTCCGGATGAAATCATGATTAATCATTCAGTTGCCTGAATGTGCAGGTTTCCTCACGATGTTTTCCCTCACCGTAATAGCAACTGTTAAACCAATGTTCATAACTCAATACAAAAAAAAATTATCACCTCCGACATTCATACCGCTTGTTGTTTAAGAGTCAACAACTGAACCAATTTTGTTAAAATAAAGCCACAGATACACAGGCCAAACTTATAATACCACGCTTTTTGCGTCGGGTGCTAAAAACTAGATAGTTTAAGAGGATCGTCTCAGTGTTTTTCCCATACAAACGGCGTCAATGAATTCCATCCCCTAAATGTCAACGGATCCCTGTGAAATTTTGGTATAGTATCAGGAACACCAAAAACTAGGTCCGTACGTTTTGATTTTTGTGATATGTTTAGTAGACAAAAAGATATTTGAAACTAAAAGTCAGCATTTTTCTCTAAAAAAATTCTCAACATTTACTGTTGAAAAACTAAGAACAATTTTGGAAAAAACAAAACGCACGAACCTCGTTTATACGCTTACAAATCGATAGAGACCAAAAACTTACGATTTCATTAAGTTTTTTAGGTAGGAATTCATTGACGCCTAAACTCATAATTTTGGAAATAAAACTCGGCATTTCGCCGGAAAGCTGCAATTGTCCCTTTCGCACAAGTCTGAGGTGGGTGGTCGACATCGAGACAGCATGAAAAACAACTGAGACGCTAATCCAAACTGAGACGCTAATCCAAACTGAGACGCTCCTCTTAATGTCATAACGATAAGGTAATCTGTTAAACATGACCCTTTTTTAAATTTCAGCAAATAATCATACCACTGATTTTGGTGTACTCCCTCGCATACATAGTACTACAAGCTATCGAGGTAAACAAAATCGCAAACAAACCGAAAAGTATGAATCTGGGCTTTTATAAAGAAAAACTGGGCAAGACTGTGCTGTATGACTTCAACCCAGCTTATGTGCAGCCTCTTAGAGAAAGATATAAAGATGTGGAGTTCCAAAGAACGGATGATGTACAAGATGGTAAGTTTTGTTAGGTTAAGATAGGTTAGCTTATGTGCACTGTGCAGCCTCTTAGAGATCTAGTTTATGTGCAGCCTCTTGATGATCTAGCTTATGTGCAGCCTCTTAGAAAGATATGAAATGTGGAGTTTCAAATAACGAGCGACCGACGTGCAAAATGGTAAGTTTGGTTGGGTTAAGTTAGGTACGTATTACAGAACGTGAATCAGACTCTGATTTGTACTTGAGTAGCAAAAAGAGATATAATCAGTACTTAAGCATAGATCAAGACTTGAGTCTCCTTCTGTAATACGGGCATTAGAGATCTAGCTTATGTGCAGCCTCTTTATTATAAGATGGGTTGACTCTTGACCTCAATCTTGACCAAGGTCTTAGATGAGGTCGACGATGCAGCGAGTTAACCCAGAATATGCCTATAAGGCACTGGTACTCCCACAGAGTGTAAGAGACCGCTTAGCAAGAACCGTCAAACCCTGAATTCAGATCATAATTTACTTTTTTCATTACAAGAAAATTACTGAATAATATTATTTTTGTAGCGACTGATAAAACAGTGATTTATTTTTCAGTGGTCCTTCGAGCCGGAAAAGAAGACACAAAGGAATATAATAAATACTTACTTGGAGTGGAACTTAACAGCACAAGTGCAACGGTAATGTCCATCTTACTACTTATAATCAGACAAAATTATAAAGGCGAAAGTTTGTGGGAGTTTGTGTGTTTGTATGTTTGTTACTTCTTCATCCTCAAATGGTGGGACCAATTTTGATACCATTTGGTATGAAGGTACCTGACATTGATTTTGGTGAGGTTGAGCAACGAACACAGAGGCAGGGAACCTGATGGGTGACCAAAAATTTATCACGAGCGTTTCCGTGCTTTGGAGGGCACGCTAAGCTGTCGGTCCCGGCTGTTGTCGATTGACTGAAGTCAGAGGCCATTGTGCGGTTTGAAAACTCTGACACCAGGGTTAGTCAAGTTCGCCACACACTTTACTATACCTACACGATAAGAAGAAGAAGAAGCTGACACCCTGGATTAACACATAGTTTACATACTTTTTCTAAAATTTCCAGGGGAACGAATTCACGGGCGGGAATCTAGTCTTAGTGTATAAATAAAATTGTAGGTCCTGACTCACTGACTCATCAACGCTCATTCCCCGAACCCTTTGACCTATGGATTATAAAGTCAGTATATTTTCTTCCATGAAATGTAAAATAAAATATCCATTGGGTGGACATTGTGCGATATTAAAAAATTCAACAAACATGTCTACTACTAGCTGCTCGCCCGGGACTTCGTTCCCGTGGGAATTTGGGAAAATTATGTAGCCTATGTGTTAATTTAGGGTTTTAAGCTACCTCCATACCAAATTTCATCGTAATTGCTCCAGCCGTTTGAGCGTGAAAGAGTAACAAACAGCCATACAGCCTCACAAGCTTTCACACTTAAAATATTAGTAGGATTTTGAAGCTGTCTGTCCTTCTTATCTGACCTAAAGTATAGTGTCTGGCAAAAAAGAGTAGAAATTAAAAAGTGGCAACACTGTAGTGTCGTCCCGTTTTTCTTTGATTGATTTGAAAGGGACGACGCTACAGTGTTGCCACTTTTTAATTTCTACTCTTTTTTGCCAGACTGTACAAGATTTTTAATTAAAAAAAATCTTTCAACAGATTTTTTACACAACAATAGTAAGACACGCAGCGCCTATAGCACTAAACGTGCTTTCAAACGTGCTAGCCACTCAGCTCATGGGATTCGCGGACGGGCAGAGCATTAATACAGTTAACCACCCGCTAGATGACGTCACCTTAGTACAAGATGTGCAGGTTAAGGACTCTTTGGATAGCCTCGGCGGCGGGTTTTGGTGTACTGTCGTCGTGTTTTGTGAGTATTACAGTACAGGGTGTTGGGACTAAGAAAATATTTAAATGGTGGAATCTTCCCAAAACTATAATAATAATAATAAATTGTTTATTCATTTACAAAAATAAATACATGATTAGCATTAGAGACTACAAACATATTAAAAATAAAAGCAAACTTAACTAATTAATTAGGTATACGCCTGAACTAGGTGAAACCTGTGTTTCAGGCAATATACGATGGGCTGGTACACAAACTAAATCCAATTTATTTCTGAATACAAATACCTTATGCTTTGATCAGTTACAAGTTTTTTTTTATTTTATTTTTTATATGACTTATGCTATGATCAGTTACAAGTTTTTTTTTCTCGGAAAAGTGTTTTTGTTATTTATCTACTTTGGCGATACGCAATGTACTGCAAAACCGCGCCACACTTATTGGAAAATGGAGTGTGTTAGAACATCCAATTTCATTTTAAAACAGGAAATACAAAAAAATATGAAAATTTTCTTGATGAATCATGATCTGAGTTCAGGGTTCAGTTTTTGCTAATCTGTCCCTGTGGCAAAACCTATTAACGATTTTTAATTTAGTATTTTTATGACGCTTACCCGCGTGAGGGATATTTTCTTTCCCCAAAAAATTTTTCGCAGGTAAGATAAAAAATATTAATTTAAAAATCGTTAACAGGTTTCGCCCTTGTCATAGTCTACTTTGCAACAAGTGATATGAGTCTGTAGTTCTCCGAACGAGACACAAATGGCGCTAACCTACAAGCACAACGTATGTGCTTAGTAAGGGAATGAGAACTTTCGCCGCTTAACTTGAAATCACGATAGCTCAGTTAAATAGAGTACCAGGAGATCTAATTCTGGGGTCGTGGGTTCAAGTCCCATTCGCGCCAAACATTATTTTTTCTTCAAAAAAATATTTCGGTGATATATACGCTAATAATTGTGCGGTGCTTGCAGTCGTGCTGGCCTCAGCCCTCCACGTAACAACACTAGCTATAAAGGAGCGCAAGTCGGGCACCCGCCACATCCACGTGATGTCGGGGTGCTCCCCGCTGCTGCTGTGGGGCTCCGCCCTCGCGGCGCACGCGCTGCTGTACGCGGGCTGTCTGGCCGCACTCACGCTACCCGCTGCGTTGTTTGATACGCATCATACGCTTGATCAGCCGGATTTTATAGGTAAGTTCTTTTTTGATGGAATACGTAAAGTAAAGGGACAATGGTCAGTTCTGCTATCATTCGTGTAAATAAATGATATGTATTTGAAAATGTAGCGTGCCCAAGATTTAGTTTTTGCGAATCTTTATTTCGAAGTAGTAAAAGTTACAAAAAATGTATGCAAATGGTTCAATTTATGTAAATTACCTTAACATTCGGCGCACGATTTACACTTTACACGCATAAAGTCACCGCGCTTCAAACAAAATTCTTTGTAAGCAAAAAATTCATTTTTTTATCTGGTTATTTTGGAAATTCGCGAAGCAGCAGACATACTTTCAGCGTAGGCACTATAAATATAATATGTGCGTATATAGGGAGAGGGGGGCGTATTAAGTTATAGCACATTTAATTTACGCAAGACCTCCCCCCTGATAAATAACCATAGGCGTATCTAGGCCAATGACTATAAAATACGCCATGTCCACAGGCCCTAAACCATCACAATATACTAAAATGTTATATTATTTTCAGGAGCAATGTACTTAGTGCTAGTACTAGCAGTGCTATCGTTCCTGGCATTCAGCTACGTGTTAAGTTGGGCCACCAGCGAACGAGGCGCCAACATACTGATAGAACTTGCACTTATTGTACTTGGTAAGTCACTGTTAAAAGAGAGAGAAAGACTAGTACAGAGGGAGAAAAAATGATAGTGAGATAGCGTTGTTAGAACGAGAGATAACAGAGACTAATAGAGAGAGAAGACCCCTCTTACCACTCAACGAAATCGGAAGATTTTGGTAAGAAATAAAAATATTAATGATGGTACGCCAATCCTGCGATTAGTCTCCTTTCGTTTCTCTCAAAGGTTAGCTGGAAAAAAATCTTCTAAGGGTTAAGCTCTCCTTTGTAGATTTAGTTTTCTTTGTAATATATATCTCTTTTGTTTTATAATTCTGATTGTGTGCAATAAAGTGTTTACATATACACATACTGTGCAATAAAATGTTTACATATACATAAGGTGGTCGTAGATTTTTACACAACACGTTTGACCAATACCCTAAATCATATTTCATATTTGAAACTTAATCATATTTTTGTTAAGAAATATTTTCTTAAATTAAATTCAGTGATTTACATCAGATCGGCAATCAAATCAAATTATAATTATATCAAATCCATAAGAAATTAAAAGCGAAAATAAAATTTTTTTTTTCTCCTTAACAGCCCTACTGCCGGTAAACGCTTCAAACGTAATCCGACTAGTAACAACCAACCTAGGAGGCTGGGAGATACTCCTAACGTTACTCCATTACATTTTCCCGCCATACACCGCAATGGAAGCAATGTATAAAGCCATGTACGTCGCGAGGAACAATGGATACTGCGTGCTTAATCGACAGTTTTGTCCTAAAGTCTTCCCCAATCCTATGTATAAGCACTTCGATGCTGCGATGTGCTGTGGTAAGTATATTATGTTCTGAAAAATCTTCTATTATATATAAAACAAAGTCGGATCTGTTCGAACACTTATAACTCGAGAATTTCATGGTTTTTGATTTGTTGTATTTGTCACCGTGCCGAATAGCAGAATAACTATTAAAAATATTGGAAAATTTACGAAAAAAATCTCATGGGATCGAAAGCTAGTAAATAAATAAAATTTAAATGAAAACTTTATTCATGACCACACCAAAAATAACAATCATCTGTGGTATGTCTATTCCCATGCTGTATTGGGAATGAAAGAAAAAAATAGAATGTGCCGGCTGCTAAGCCTTCTCAGGCACACTGTTGAAGCCAGTTAGCGATAGCGTTGTTTTAATTTTTTATAAACGGAATTATTAAAACATTTTTACTTGTAAACCTGCCACTCGGACAGCTACAGAACTAAAAAGTAAACCCCATTTAGTTTCGAGTGTTATATCTAGATGGCGTTGCTTGTCAAGAGAATTGCAGATGAGCTATTAACCAATTCAACTTGCTAATTTACAACTTTCAATTTAATAATGATGGGCTATGTCGTTTACTTTTGACATATAGCAACTAAAGGTTTGACGGCCGGTTTGGTCGAGTGGTAGTGACGCTGCCTCTCGATCGGCGGGTCCTGGGTTCGATTCCCAGCCGGGGCAAATATTTGAGTAAAAAGCAGATGTTTGTTCTCGGGTCATGGGTGTTTGTGTCTGTCTTTGTGTGTTCCAAGGGACCCACGACACAAGGGAAAACCTTAATGTGGGCCTTTGAGTGTGAAGCGTCTTTTTTAAAAAAAAGGTATTTACTTAAGTTAGTCTCATAGTTTTTTTACTGCGACCAAACTAGTGTAAACCGCTTTTTTGATATTTTTGTCATTGAATCATCTCTTTATATTGATGTAAATACTATACGTTTCTTAAGTGAGATACTAGTCTACAGTTAATTACTTTGTCATCTATGATAGCATAGCTGCATTGTTGTTCAGAGTTGTCATTAAAATCAAAATAGCTTTATTTAGATAGATAGATAAAATCTTTATTTATAAACAGTTAAATGGACAAACTAATAACAAAAAAAAACAAAACTAAATACAACTTATAACTAATAATTAAGACAAAACAAAGGAACACTGTATATAAAAGGGTGCTGACTCAGCGTGTGCTGCCACTGGACAGCGCTGTATTTCATAGAACATACAGGATGTTACTTAAAATAAATCAAAGTTACATTACAGGGTTTATATACATACATACATATTCGTTGTTTTGACTCTACTGATTCTACGAAAGGTGCAGTCTTCCCCAGAGAAGAATAGGCAAGAAACTCCGCGGGGTGCTCTTTTTTATCTCATAAATAAACTACCTGACATTTTCAAAATGATGACCGCAGACTCCCTTAAACTTAATTTGACAACATGGTTACTTCAACATTGCTTCTATAGTACTAAGAATATCTTGAATTTAGACATTAATGATTTGCTAACTGACCATGCTTAACATTGTTATTACTTTTACTATCTACATTTTATTTCATTTATCTTCTATTGGACATTGTATTGACTAGCATAATTTTAATTGAATTGCATATTTTGATTTTTTCTATTGGACATTGTATTGTATTGATTGACATAATTTTAATTTAATTTTCCTTATATTTTGCACGCAAAACACTGCGCTTGTATTATGTGAACACCTGTATTTATACTGTTTTCTAGCAATAAATATATTCTATTCTATTCTATTACAAATTTCCTTATTTTCTAATTTTGACTAATAAGAGTTTATTCTCAAATGCTATACTTTTGTTTGTTTGCAGCGGGCAAATCTGAGTGCTACATATGTTTTTCCGAAAATGCACCAGCGAAGGAATTGATCATTATGGTGTTCCAATTTATATTCTATATGGTAAGCTTACTTCAATCATTTGTCATCATATGTAAGTTGAATAGAATATGTTTAGGCCGCTCGTGGCCTTAGAAAAGGAAGCTAATGGGAAAACGATGTTATAGAAAGAACGGACAGTTAAAGAGGGTCAGTTTAGCATTTTTTTTAAATTATCATCAGCCCACATAAGTCCCTGCCGCGGGCTTCCAGGCAAGTATGCTTAGGAATAAACACAAAGCACTTAACGAGTAGAGTATGTTATCTAAGGCGATCAGTTTCTCCCCTTAGATAACAATATTGTAAGGCTGCGCGCAGTCACAGCCCTATTTCCATCTCTCTCTAGCAAGCATGATAGGAAACGTAACCCCCCTCCCCCTTATTTCTTACTAATTTCCGCTCAATGCACATCTACTGGTTACGTTCGGTGGGAAAAAAAATGAAATGAGAAATTTCGCCGCTTGACTTGAAGGCACGGTAGCTCAGTTAGTTAGAGCACCAGGAGATCTAATCCTGAGGTAGCGGGTTCAAGTCCCATTCGCGCCGAACATTTTTCTTACCCTAAAATTATTTTTGAAGTTAGATCATCCGCAATTTAATAAAAAAAAATCTACAGGTAATAACTTTACTGGCTCAGTACGGCATTTTAAACGGCTTGATAGCGAAACTTCTGAGCATAAACTACAAACCGGCTCAGCATCGCTTCAACGACGAATTAGTTCGCGCTGAAAATACGTACGTCGCTAAAGGAATAACATTACGTAAGTATACTAAGGTCCGTATTACAGAACGCGACTTAGATTCTGATCTATACTTAAGTAGCAGTCGTTTTTGTCAGAGAACGAGACAATTAATACTTAAGAATAGATCAAGACTTGAGTCTCCTTCTGATTCGGGATTAAAATTAGCGTTTACATACATAATTAAATACGATATTTAAATACCAACCATTGATATAGCGTCCACATAAATAATTAAATATTATTCTTAAAATTAAATACTAAACTTAATACTACATATATCTAAAGTCTTGAGTTTAAATTTATCGCCCCGGCGACATCTATATACTTATACACTCATTGCCTTAAAAGTTGCGATACTACTAATAAGTGATGATGCTACTCATAAAAGTAGTGATACCATTTATAGAAGTGGTGATGTTTCTTGTAAAAGTGATAACCCTACTTATAAAAGTGGTGACGCTACTTATGAAGTGGTGATGCTACTTATAAAAGTGGTACTACAGGGTATTATCACACACATATCTATATGATTTATCACTTTTTCTGCACACCCAAAGTTTGCCGATACGATTTTTCTTCTTAGCAATTGAGGCGCCTTTTGTACCCTGACATAACTTTCTGTATTAAAATGTAACTGTACCTTAATTGCGTTGGAGTACAATAAAGTATATTGTACTAGCTTTCCGCCCGCGTGGACTACAGGTTATATCGTGCCCAGCTGTGGGATAAAATGTAGTCTTTGTCATTTCTCAAAGTCTAATCTATCTATTCCTTTAAAGCTTCTATCAAAAAACAAATCCTTGGTCTAAATTGTTTAAAGTAGCTCACCCATGTTTAATTTTCAATACTATGTTTTAAATGTATAATTTAAATGTAACTTTTCATGTTGCAAATTGTTTTCCTGCGACTGTTTTATTTTTCTTTAAGGTATAATATTAGGTACTATGTTCTTGGTATAATGTTACTTAAAATTTTTTGAATGCGGTTGTCACCTATAATTGGGTTACCACTAAGCCTTTTTTTGAAAATTTGTGCCATTTTAATTAAAAGTTGGTGTGTAACTTGTTGGTGATCTATTAAATAAATGAAAATAAATCTCTACACCAAATTTCATCAAAATCGGTTCAGTACTTTAGGCGTGAAAGCGTAACAAACAAACCTACATTCCCATTTATAATATTAGTAAACAAAATACAATTTGTTATGCGTCATTTTCAGCCCCCAAGCAAATCCCAGATGCATTGTTGTGCGATAATCTCCACAAGCGGTACTCTCGGTGCGCGCAGTTTAAAACCCCACTCCGAGCTGTCAATGGGGTCAGCTTATCTGTCAAAAAAGGTATACAGACATTTGATGACTTATTAATTTTTAATGTGCCTCATGTTGAGAAGCAAATATACCTATTTTAAGTATCTGCTATCCCTAATAATGTAGCTCAGTGGACAAACTTTATAAAATTATTATGTAGGTCAGGACAGCTGAGACATGTCGCCCGGAGAGATCTCGCATATCCAGGTCGATAGCAAATCGTATGTGACGACAAACAAGCAAACTTTCGTTTGTGACGGTATACTTTCGCCAAAAAATCACAAAAAAAACATGGTTCAGCCAGCCGGATTTTTCACTTTTCGAGCACACCAGATCTCAGCTTCTGAAGGGTTTTTGGGATTCGTTTCTGATCAAAAGGAATGTGACACGTATGTGACGGAAATCTAAACTAATTTTATCCATCGTGATGCAATACTTTTGGAGAAATCTTGAAAAACAAGTGTCCAGCCAGCCTGATATCCGGCTGGCTGAACCATTTGTTTTTCGTCGATTTCTCGCTAACTAATGCGTTTCACTCTGAATTTTTTTGATTAAAGGAATGTGATGGAAATGTGAAAGGATACCAAGCAGGTTTGAACGCCCGTTACGCATGCATATGCGAGATGTCTCTGGGCGACATGTCTCAGCTGTCCTGACCTACATAAATAAATCATTTGTAAATGTACTGGCAATATTTGTAAAATTACACAAAAGTATTATTATTAGTTCATTATTATTAGTTAAAAAATATAGCCCGTATTATGTAATGTTACTAGCAAAACCAATTTCAGGTTAAGATAGTTTTAAGTTAGTGATATTTTATTTTTTAAACTAAACCGAAGACAACCGAGTTCTAGCTATTGACAATTGACAATTTTTAATTGTAAATCAACACTTAAAATCAAATACTTTTGTCCAATATTCAGTTTTAGTTCCTTCTCAGTGCTTCGGTTTTCTTATTGTGAATCGGCAAATTTCGTTTTTTAAATAAGTTGATTTTAAAATGACAAGAAAGAGACAGACACTGTTTGCAGAGAGACATAAAGAAAATAGAACAACAGTAATAATCTAGAACTTTCATTTAGTGATAAAATTCACTGGTTTAAAAATTTCGGCACCGCGTTATAGAGGCAGCCTACGCCAAATAGCGCCACCTCTCGGTCATACGTCGAACTACAACAAATCTTCACTTTCGTGGGAGTATGACCTTCCCAATCAACACAAGAAAAATTTAACCCTATGTCATTGATATACAATAAAACAACTAGATACCCAATCTTAAAGAAACGTCGACCAAAAACTGTCCGAGCTTTGACGGATGAGTGAGCAGGATAAAAGAACTGAGAAAAAGAATGAAAGAGTGAGAAAACCTATAAAAAATAATGCCCAATCGTTGTGATGGGCACTTATTTGCCGCGGACACTTTTTGAGCGCGATTGGAAGTCTGATTGTTTCTTGTAGGTCAATGCCCATTGTGTATAGATAGAAGATTTCATTCTTACAACCTTTAAATTTGCAATTCAAGATCATTTGTCAACAGCATTCGAATACAAAAGAAATCCAAACTTCTACTGCTATTTTTAAGGTTATGTTTTCCTTGGCAATGTATTCTCATGAGACTGAACTCTCAATGCCCATGTGTCTTGTGCAGGCGAATGTTTCGGTCTACTTGGTGTGAATGGCGCTGGCAAGTCCACCACTTTCAAAATGATCTCAGCGGAGGAAACTCCCACCAGTGGGCAACTGTTCTCCAGCGGGTATCTACTCAAGTATCCCAGGGAGAATGTGAGTTTTTAAATATATTATTACGTCGTTGCAACTTTAAAATCTCTTATGTGACACTGGTCGAAATCATCTTTATGAGTTCAATTTATAGTTCCAAAACCCTACAAACTTTTTCCAAAATTATTATCACTTTAATAGTGTGTTATTATAATTATTTATTGACGGCCGGTTTGGTCGAGTGGTAGCGGCGCTGCGTCTTGATCGATGGGTCCCTTAGTTCGATTCCCAGTCGGGGAAAATATTTATGTAAAAAGCAGATGTTTGTACTCGGGTCATGGGTGTTTGTGTTTGTCTTTATGTATGTTCCAAGGTACCCACGACACAAGAAAAAACCGTAGTGTGGTGTGTAGCGTTTATTTATTTTTATTTCAGTGTGTAGCGTTTATTTATTTTTATTTTTATCAGCACGTGTTACCTAATTTCTTTTTTTCACATAACATATTTTTTTCAATTTCCTAAAAGTGTCACATTTGACACAGGAGATCTTAAAGTCGCAAAGACGATTTACAGTAGTACCACGTTTGTAAGCTACGTTGATATACCTGGGCGACTACGACTATTCCACTAATCCAGTGGTACTTAACCGGTGGTCCTAGAGGGTCAGCGAAGCTATCCCAAAAATATGTAACGTGACGAGTCACAAAGCTTTTTTTGTATGTTAATTGTGTTCTTTAGCTTAGCTCTATATTATGTACTGTCCTACAGAATAGGAACAATAAACGTATTTTTATTTCTTTCTTTCTTTAAAAGCACTGAAATCGGCTGGATACCGAGCCGACAATTGTTTGACCTTGGCTAAGACTGAACCAAGGATTCAGAAGTTAGTAAAGAGAAATACAGTTTTCGTAAACAAATTAAAACAATGTTGAATATGAACAAAAGTGCCTTAGAACAACCCTTTATTATTTTTTGCCCTCAAACTGTTGGTGGTCCGTGGCAAAACAGATAGAATAGAATAGAAAAAATCTTTATTTTATAGGACATTCAGGATGCCACTTAAAACAAGTCAAGTTTAAATGAAATACATACAAACATACATTAAAGGATATTTTGTAAAATGGTCCCCCATTACTAAAAGGTGCACTAATCAATGGCATCTTAAAGGCGGTTCAATGACAATGGTGACCATTTTATCAGTTTTTTTTTACCAGCCCATATACGTCCCCACCGAGGGGCACGGGCCTCCCTTCGAAACACGAAGGGGATTTAAGCCATAGTCCACCACGCTGGCCCAATGCGGGTTGGTGGACCGCCCGTTATCGAAAATTTTCTTGGACGGGCGGGTTTCATCACGATGTTTTCCTTCACCGTTGAGCAAGTGATAATTAGAAATCCGTACATAAATCCGAAAAGACGAATTTAGTGGTACAGGCTCGCACCACGATTTGAAGCCACGACCTTCAGATTACAAGTCTGGCTCATTACCAACTGGGCTATCGCCGCTGTCACCCCTGTATCAGTTTACGTGGTAAAATTGAGGACAATCGAAAACTCATAAACACCATGATGACAACCACCTCCAACCAGCTGTAAGATGGGATTATTTTATATTTTTACTATCTTTTTTTTATTATAAGATGGGTTAACTCTTGACCTCAATCTTGACCATAAGGTCAAAGATGAGGTCGACGATGGAGCGAGTTAACCCAGAAAATGCCTATAAAGGCACTGGTACTCCCACGCACCGACGGAACACAGCAAGCTGTTTGGCGTCGGACTTCAGTAGGAGGGTGTTCGCGAACCAGACGGCCCTTTACAGAGCCTACCACACCGCATGAGACCATAGGACGACACCTCAGATTCAGAAAAAAATGAAGTGTCGTTGCCTGGGATGGATTACTAGGAGGCAGGTCTCATTTTAGTTTCCTTAGTCGCCTCTTACGACACCCACGGAAAGAGATGGGGTGGTGTTATTCTCAACCGATCACCACACGGTCAAAAAATTATCAAGTAAGGATTTTATACCGGACGGATTGATATTTCGACGATCTGTTACTGGTATTCGCAACAGATCCAGTTCAAAAATATAATATTATAAATTCCTTACTTGTCTCATTGTGCTTAGTTACAATAGGTACTACTATATAGTCTATATTAAAATTTGGAACAAAACGATACCGCGTTGTAGAATACACACCGCGCCATCTACTGTCTTTTATTAGAACTAATAGCATACGTACACTCCCGCCCGGGACATCGTTCAAAATTCCCGTGGGAATTTGGAAAAATTATGTAGCCTAGTGTCCAGTGTGTCGGCTACTTCCATACCAAATTTTGACAAAATTGGTGCATCCGTTTGAGCGTGAAAGAGAAACAAACATCCATACATACAAACTTTCACGTTTATAATAAATTAGCTTTTCGATGCCTGAGACTTCGTTCCCTTGGGAATTTTTTCCGCCAATTTTCCAACGTTTTATATAATAGTTATTCTGATTTCTGCTATTCGGTACGGAGACAAATACAACAAAATAAAAACCATGAAAATGGATCCAGCCGTTCTCGAGTTATAAGTGTTCGAACAAACCCGACATGTTTTACATATAAAAAATATGAAATAAAACATTAAAAAATCTCATTTTAATTCATTCTTCTTCTTCTTACCAGCCCATATACGTCCCCAGTCCCCACCGAGGGGCACGGGCCTCCTTCCAAACACAAAGGGGATTTTCATTCTTTGCTATATCCGAAACTTTGTAAGTGTCCTAAAATGTAAACAAAGATGACGGCATGCCAGCCATTTGTTTTTTTTTTTGGAGTTTGTAGCCTGGTTTTGAAAACAAATAAGCGCTACATACTCAAAGGCCCACACTAAGGTTTTCCCTTGTGTCGTGGGTCCCTTGGAACACACATAAAGACAAACACAAACACCCATGACCCAAAAACAAACATCTGCTTTTTACACAAATGTTTGCCCCGACTGGGGATCGAACCCAGGACCCGCCGATCAAGAGGCAGCGTCACTACCACTCGACCAAACCGGCCGTAAATTTTTTGTGACTGTTTTACGTGCTACAGTGTATAAAAAGTAAGTGATGTCAAAGCGATTTGTTGTATACGTTTTTTTTGTCAGTAGGTTGTTTGTTTACATTTTTGGTCACTTGCTTTGAAGATTTTGAATTGATTTTGCCGGTCTTTGCGATGTACAGAGGCCAGCGCATTAGGTTACACATAATAACCTTGACGTCGCCTTTATGCCGTTCGTAATAGCGGCGGCTTTCGTAGAGCTAATGGGTAACCTAACGAGCTGCTGTCTGTACCTAAGTCGTATTTAAATCACATGACGGCCGGTTTGGTCGAGGGGTAGTCACACTGCCTCTTGATCGGCCAGTCCTGGTTTTGATTCCCAGTCGGGGCAAATATGTGTGTAAAATCCGGTCATGGTTGTCCGTGTTTGTCTTTATGTGTCTTCCAAGGGACCCACGACACTAGGAGAAGCTTAGTTTGGGCTTTTGAGTGTGTAGCGTTTATTTATTTAAATAAAACAAAAAATAACATTGACAAATGTCCACCACAGTACCTGAGATCCCTGGGGTACTGTCCGCAATTCTTCGGTCTGGACCACTTCATGACGGGGCGCGACAACCTGGAGCTTTTGCTGACCCTACGAGGCCTTGACGATGCTGACGTAGCGACCGAGGCCAAGAACTGGATCGAAGTTGTTGGTAAGGAGTTTAGCATAGATTTAAAAAAAAAACTGAAATTAATAAAGCTAACATTAATTAACTGCTACCCCCTATTTCCTATAACATGTTTTTGGAAATACGTTTCATACATTTTTTTGAAAAATTCCATAGAAACTTTTTAAAAATTACACTTTTTAATTTTTTCTTCTGTTTTTTGTATTAGACCTACCCTTCTTTTTCGGTTGGGAGTATCTGTTCTGCTGCGACAATCAGGACCGATTTTGTTGTTAACTAGCCGGTTAATGCATGTTTTTTTTTGTGTAAATAAAATGTGTTGCATTGTCTGACGCGTTAATAAACCAAAAAAAATTGGCAGGGCTAGAAAAATACGCAAACATCCTAGCACATTAGTGCGTGCGTGTATAATTTAACAAAAAACTCAGTTTAGGCTTTGAAAAGTACGCGAACATTCTAGTAGAAGCGTACAGTGGTTTCGTACGCCGGCTGGGCACAGCGTGCGGGCTGGGCAGCGGCGCACCGCTCACGCTGCTAGACGAGTTATATTTCTTGTAGATATAATGAAATTTCGTCTAGTCTAGAAACTGATTAGGTGTCAAATGTATTACAAATCTTGTTGGAGCGCGATATGTACGTAATTTGGTGCCTCGGAGTAAAAAAACATGATCAGTGCTCCTGGTTAATTAAATTAAATTAAAATTTATTTTATTTTACTCTTCACAAAAGTATCTTAAGTGTAACGATATTATAAATGCACATCATATCTTTATGACAGTCTGTTGTCCACACTAGAATAAAATCCTGTATCATGGATCATCAGGACCCCACCCTCTATTAGATTACAATCTTAAAACTATTCAAGTACGGTATCAAGTTTGCAAATAAAAGAGTAGACGTTGTGGTTACAAAAAAAAGTATAAATCTAGTTTAAACTAAGGTTTAGAATTACACGTTAATGCGCGTTCGTGCGTGTCTGTGTATTCGTGCGTGCGTGTGTCTGCGTGCGTGTGTAATTTAACAAAAAACTGTTTAGGCTTGGAAAAGTACGCAAACATCCTAGTAGAAGCGTACAGCGGTGGTTGCGTACGCCGGCTGGGCACAGCGTGCGGGCTGGGCAGCGGCGCACCACTCACGCTACTAGACGAGCCCACGTCGGGGGTGGATGTGTCGGCGCGGCGCCGTGTGTGGGCAGCTTTACGACGCGGATTGAGACAGAGGAGAGCCGTGCTTATTACGTCACACAGGTAAGTGTACGATAAGCGTTCATTAGTTTTATCTACCTAAGAAAACAACAGG
The DNA here is from genome assembly GCA_949987775.1 of Aproaerema taeniolella. NCBI lineage: Eukaryota > Metazoa > Arthropoda > Insecta > Lepidoptera > Gelechiidae > Aproaerema > Aproaerema taeniolella. The sequence goes on along the minus strand of OX465261.1, from coordinate 14,833,918 downwards.
ATTTTAACTAAAATATACATTGGCGGAATGTACCCGTAACTATCATAGTTTTTTCTCGAAAACGTAATATTAAAGTTTAACGAGTTACCTACCAGACCAAATAAAAGAATTGACAGACGGACAATTTTAAAGGCATAATAATTTATTAGTCATAAATTATATTTATTTGATAGGAGCTAAATGCAGACTGTATGTTTTTAATGATTGATTTCTCTCTGTCTCTCTCTCTTCCTTTACATTTTTAAAAACAACGATTTAACTAAAAGAACACAAAAATATAACAAAAAAATTTAATCCTTAATATTTCGCAAACAGATTGGTGAATCAAAAAACAATCTTCTCAAACCCCTACTATTTAAAAAAATCTAATGACATCCCAAATGATAATATTTAATTACCTATCATTTGGGATGTCAAATATTTGGGATTGGGATGTTGTTAAATATTTAATTTGTCATTACGCCGAGTAGTACTGTGTTCTCTTAAATACTCTTACTAGGTTGACTGGAAGAAATCCTCTCGTGGGATAAGTCCGCCTTTGTAAACTTCCTATTACTGTAAACTTGTTATCCTCTGTATTATCATTGTACAATAAAGAATAAATACATACATACATACATACATGATAAAATTGTCAAGAAATAAAATCGCCCCCTATTACGGGTATGGTAAGTATCCGAAAACCTTGTAACTGTTTCGCTTCTAACCTATAAAACCTTATTCCCAGCATGGACGAGATGGAAGCCCTATGCGACCGTATCGCGATAATGTCCGGCGGTGAGATCGGCGCGCTGGGCTCGCCCGCCATGCTGCGCGCGCAACACGCGGCGGGCCACGCGCTCGTTATCAAACTGAAGCCGGACTCACTTGACGGTAAGTAGTAATTTTTTTTTGGATTTTATGGCCTGGTTACAAGACCTTTCAGCCAAGTCTTTATGGAGATGTAGGTGTTCATGAACAGTTGATGCACGGTATATCACCAAAAATTGCAGCGCCCTCACAGGGCGTCACCCACATTTATTGTAACAACTTCAGTGTATTTTGAAATGCAATAAATATATACTAGCTAAAGAAGTCGATTCTTGACTCTTTTTGAAAAAAATTGAAAAACTTGAACCTCGTTTGCTTGCGATGCGCTGTGATCAGTGAAGGTGTAACGATAGAAATAATGTCGGTATAACCTTCTAAATACTAAACTGATTCGGTATAACCATCTTAAGACCGAAATTATGTCGGTATATAACCATTTGAAGACTGAACCGATTCGATATAACTATCTAAACACCGAAATGATGTCGGTATAACCATCTAAAGACTTAACCGATTCGGTATACAGGGTTTTAGATAAATCTCTTTCAACCTCCAGGTGGTTAAACAGTCCATGAAACTGAACAACTTCCCCAAGTAACATAGGTCAAAATACGAAAAAAAAATTTTGAGTTTATAGCGCATTTTGTATGGAAGATCAATTTTTATTTTTTATTTTTTTGACCTATGTTCCGTGGGGAAGTTGTTCAGTTTCATGGACTTATTAACCACCCGAGAGGTTGAAAGAGATTTACCTAAAGCCCTGCATTTATCTAAGTACTGAAATGTTGTCGGTATAACCATCATAAGTCTGAACCGGTTCGGTATAACTGTCTAAAAACCGAGATGATGTCGATATAACTATCTAAAAACTAAACCAATTCGATATTAATTATCTAAAGACGTAAATGATATCGGTATAACCATCTAGAGACCAAACCGAGGTCGATCAGTGTAACCATTTAAAAACGGAACCGAAGTTGGTATAACTATACATATAAAGACCGAACCTATGTCGGTATAACCATCCAAAGAAGAGACGATGTCGGTATAACCATCCAAGAACGAACTGATGTCGGCATAACCATCCAAAGAACGAGACGATGTCGGTATAACCATCCAAGAACGAACCGATGTCGGTATAACCATCTAAAGACCGAATTAATGTCGACATAGATTATATTATCTGTGCACGTTCCACCTCTGAAGTATGCAACAAAAATCCACAATGAACAGACAACAATACGTCAGGTTACCCATTTGCACTACCAAAGCCGTCTATTACGAGCGAGATAAGGGTGACATCAAGGTCAACATGTATACAGGGCTTTAGGTAAATCTCTTTCAACTTCTCGGGTGGTTAATCAGTCCATGAAACTGAACAACTTCCCCAAGGAACATAGGTCAAAATACGAAAAAAAACATTGAGTTCCTATACAAACTTCATCAGCATATAGCGCATTTTGTATAGGATCAAAAATTTTTTTCGTATTTGTACCTAATTACCTATGTTCCTTGGGGAAGTTGTTCATTTTCATGGACTGATTGGGTCGGGACCCGTTCGACAGGTAAGTTTCGGCCGGTGGTGTCGTTTCGACAGGTACGCGATTTCATATCCAGTTCGACAGGTATAATTTTTTTAGTTCTTAGTACAGTCACATGCAAAAGTGTAACAGTGTATCAAATAAAAACTCAGTATACAAATTTATGGTTTTTATTAAAAAAGAAACTATAAACTAAAGGTATATTAATAAAAAAACATCAAACAATTCTTTTTTTCAGTAATATAGAAAATCACAGGTAATTGTTAACGTATAAAATAATGAAAACATGCAAAATCACAGCTAGGTCAGTACTAATTATTAACTAGAAAAAAAACATTCAAAATCACAGTTGTGTGGGTACAGACAGCAGCACGTCAGGTTACACATCTGTATTTAGAAAGCCGGCCCTATTACTAATGGCATAAAGGCGATGTCAAGATCAACACGTATAGCCCGGTGTGCTGCTGTGTGCACCGTTTTATAATTATAAACTAAAAATAAAACATTTAAAATCACAGCTAGTTTTCATGATTAAATATGAAAATATTAAAAATCACAGGTAGTTATCATTATCAAATTAAGAAAACAATTAAAATGGTCGCTAGGCAACTAGGTACTTATTACTTACTATTAATTTTAAAAAAACATGCAAAAAAAAATACAAATTAAAACAAAATTCAAAAATTACATTACGTGTAAATACACAGTTTTTCTAAGCAGTGGCCCAAGGTGTATTCATTGGTACACAGTTTTTGTATGATTTGGCTCACTCTTGCGTCATTTTGTATTGCCTGTTGTGTTTTATTTTTATTGATCACGCCACGACTGATTTCTTCCATTTTAGCTTTACTGTCAAAAGCTTCTTTTTGCAAGGCTTCCAGTAGTTGTAAAATGTTTATTTTGCTGCTTCCTTTCAATTTTCTGTTCATCTTGGCGTGCCAGCTTTCTAAAAGATTTGTCGTGCGGTGACGTTCACCGCATACATTCCAATTTTTGTCAGATTCCAACCAAGTTTCTACAAAGTAATCGTTGAATCTGGCAATTTTTTCACCACCTGGACAATCCTCCATGATGTATAGCCAACCTTCATCAATAAATTCAGCAGGGACAAGTGCCAGTGCAGCGCATAAAGAAATGTGTTTTTTTTCTACTCTCGATGTGATCTCAAGAGCCTTTCCTTTTCTAAATAAAGCCCTTTGAAAATGAAAGTAGCAGCCGGAAATAACTGCCTGAGGGTAGACGTTACTGATTGCATTATGAATGGCCATTTCAAAGTCTGCTTTAAAAATCTGTGGTTGCCAGCTAGGATAGCAATTTTTGAGGAGATTAAATAGTGCCTCATAAGTTGTTTGCTCCTTATTCATGAGTAGTGCAAATATCAAAGGCACGATATTAGTGCTCTCTGCCATGCTGCCTATATCAGCATGAATGGTGAAAAGCTGGAGAAATGGTGCGATGATAAATTTGAATGTTCCATCCACAAAAAATATTGAAAGATTGCACAGTGTGCTTTCATCAACCAGGCTGAATACTAAAATTCTGTTCGATTCATTTTGATTATCGCCGATTAAAAACATTTCATACTTTTCAGGCACTTTTACTTGTCCTTGATTTGCAAACACTAAACGCTCCGCTCCATTATTTTTTTTCCTAGCGGTGTACAATGCATGCTTTACATTTTGAAATTTCGGTGCTGGCGCAACCAAATCTAGACCCGTGTCTTTATATTTTTTCGATTCTTCTTCAAAAATATTTTTTATGCCTTCGTTCGAATCGCAAGCACGTTTACGACAGGCACTCAAAACTTTTTGAAGTTCATTTTTTGCAAAATCGGGCGTGCAGCTATGCATAACTTCCTTTAACACACGATTTTCACGAACTGTTACACTTCCATGACACGTGTTTCTGTGTATGCACCTCCCAATAGCTAGCTCCGTTTTTGTAGTCCTCGCGTTTATAATATTGATGGCCAGCTCGCATCAATTTTAATCCACCTCGTTTTGAAGTATTATATACTAAATCAACGGAGCCGGTGCTAGACGACGCTTCGTCCATTATTTAGCTGTAATAAAATAAAACAAAAATATCCACTAAATAAAACAAAAATATTAAGGATTTCACTATCCACTGACCATTGCTCTCGAGTACTCTCGACTAAAATACAATTTTAGATTAAAAATATAAAAAAAGACTTAAAATTTAGATATTTAGAATTTTCTTATTATAATTAATTTTAAATTCCTTAATGGTTTAAAATAAATAAATAATGGTTTTAAAAAAAAAAAGAGGTGTCTTAGTTTTCAGAAATATTAAAAATTCCTTAATATAACATCTATATTATCTGAAGTTGTTTACTTACATTTTTCCGGCTCTTATCTCCTGTAGTGCACAAAATTATTAATAAACACTTGCTTGCTGCACTTAACTTGAAGTTAAACTAAATATCTTTATCTCCATCAATAACCCTTTCCAATAGATACGCAATAAAAAAAAACAATATGCAAGCAAAATCTCATCGCCAACAACCAATCACAACACTTTCATTTGTAACTTATTATTATTACTTACACCTATTGTCCTTCCTTATCTCTGCTCGTCCCTCAAACTTGATTTTACTACCTGGCCATTTCAAGGTCACCCGAGAACGCTATTTTTGCAAACAAGCGTAAATTTTATTTAATATAAAGCTTATAACGCATAGAACTGCTTAATATCAAATGTTGAGCATATGTAAATCTGTTTTAACTTTTGAGCTTAACTGTACCAACAGGACTTAAATTTTGCATATAAAAAAAACACCGGCCGAAACGCCCCTTCAAATAAAGTAAAATAATACCAGTGCCCGTTCGACAGGTGAAAAAAAATGCATACCTGTCGAAACGACACCAAAATACAGGTCGAACCATATCATTTTTTGTGACCGGCCGAACTTTACCTGTCGAACGGGTCCCGACCCGACTGATTTAGCACCCAAGAGATGACTAAAGTCCTAAACGATGTTTGTATTAACCATATTTAAGTCGTCAGTAAGAGAATCTGAGCTTAAGGCGCTGTTTAGACACAAATGACGTGGCGCAGCGATCAAACCAACGTAAAATGAATCTTAATAGCTACGGAACAAAGGTTTTTTTGCCTAAAATAGAAGCACGAAGAGTAATCCGCCGTCTGAAAACAGAGCGACGGACGAAAAAAACCTTTGCTTCGTAGCTATTAAGATTCATTTTACGTTGGTTTTGACTGCCGCGCCATGTCACTTGTGTATAAAAAGCGCCTAATGATGTCGTTAGCAAGGGAATCTGAGCTCTATGTGCTTTATTATTAAGGTTGTTTCAAAGCTGTCTTAACCAATGTCCTTCTGTTGTCAGTGACGGACAGTGCGAGCGGCGATTTAGACACGTTGAAGCACAAACTACATGAACAATTTGACTGCACGCTTAAAGACCAACACAGGGTAGGTAACATTTATAACAGGGTAGGTACAGGGTATAATTTGTGTTAATATTTATAGCATACTAGCTTTCCGCTCGAGACTTCGCTCCCGAGGGAATTTTTGAAATATAAGGCGCCTATGTGTTATTCTAATGTTCAAGCTATATTATTTTAAAGTTTTTTTAAAGCCGTTCATAAATTTTTAATTAAGTTGGCTTAATATGTAATTACTGGTAAAGTCTTCTTTGAAAACATAACCACGTAGTCAGTGGATTAAGTATGCGGAGTTAAATGATTTGTATTTTAAATTATCTCGTGTGTGACGTGTGACACGAACGACTACCCACCTATTATGTAATTTTCTTATGTTCTCATGTAAGTGACATTATTGTTTATAATGAAAAATAAACATCTTTAAACCTAATTTTTGCGTGAAAGAGTAACAAACATCCATACATACAAACATTCGCGTTTATAATATTAGTAAGGACTGCTTTCCTCCCGCGTGGACTACAGGTTATATCGTGTCCAGCTGTGGGAGAAAATGTAGCCTATGTCCTTTCCCAAGGTCTAATCTATCTCTGTACCTTTTATAGAAATCGGTTTAGCGGTTAAGGCTTGAAAGCGTAACAGACAGACAGACAGAGTTACTTTCGCACTTATAATATTAGTAGGGATTCACATTGAATCTCTTAAGTCACTTGATGTACAGAGGCCAGCGCATCAGATTACTCCATTTTCATTGTAAAACCGCTCTTATCATAACAGCACAGAATGCACGCGTGTGGTAACCTGAGTTGCGGCCGTCCGTACTTTTATTTCTTGTGTATGTACAGAGGCTAGCGCATCAGGTTACTCCATTTTCATTGCAAAACCGCTCTTACATATTTTACATATTTACATATTTTACATATTTTTGTGACTACAGACAATGCTACACTACCACATAAACGCGACCCTACGCTACAGCGCTCTCTTCGAGGCGCTAGAAAGCCTCAAGCAAAGCTTCCCACACCTCATCGAAGACTACTCAGTCACGGAGACCACGCTCGAAGAAGTATTCCTATCCTTCGCTCAGACGCAAGACCACGACCCGGCCAAGGTTTAAACCTTCGTTAATTTTTCAAACAGGGGTGAAGCATTATTCGTGAAGTCGCGAGTAAAAAAATACTTAGGCTCACATTCATAGACAAAAACTAAGCCAAGACCCGACTCTGAAATGTCAAATTAAATGTCATTTGCCTACTAAAGAAGGCAAATTTGAAATTTCAGTGTCTGGTCTTGGCTTAGTTTTTGTCTAGGAATGACAGCCTTATAGCGCCATAAGAAGTCTTAATCTATACTTAAGTATTGATTGACTCCTCTCAATATGAAAATGAAAAAGACGACTGCTACTTAAGTATAGATCAGAGTCTGTATAGATACGGACGACCCTCTGCCCACTATGATGAACTAGTACGACTTAACGATGTCGTACATTGCTGTTTAAATTCTCAGGTAAAATATCCTTGTGGAGAAGCCATATTGTATTAACTCCAATACTTCTCGAAAAGGTTTCAAGAAATCAGATTTCCAAAAGTGCTTGTTAGGGGGAAAAGCAATTTCATAGTTGTTGAAGACATAAACGATCTTAATAATAATATTGCATACACTGCGTAGTACAAGCTTATAACGACAAAAAACCTAAGAAAAACAGTCTGTACGCATGTTATACGCAGTGTATAAAGTATTATTAGTAAGACCGAATTATTATTGTTTGTCTTAATTCCTTGAATCACGGGCAATTATGTCCCGGAACTTAGAAAGGCCGAAGCCAACACGTAGAGGCCCGTTAGACAATTTAATATAGTAATGTAACACCAACCGGCAGTTATCTATATCTGCACTATAGAAATGCACCCAAAGACAACCCCTGGTTAGTGCAGGACTATTGAAAGGAATGGAAAGAAAGGAAACTGGGCTACCGGGTTGAAAGCTAGTGGACTGGGTAACTGGACTATGGGTAGGACTATGGCACCAGCAGCTCGAGCACGATAACGACAAACTCGCGCTCGGCTCACGCTGAAACTTCACTTTGATTGCGCAAGGGTCCCGCGCAAAGGCTTGCTTGCCCTATGGCGTTGTCAATGTTGACATTTTGACATACGACCGCGGTGTTGTCGCGGCGCTATCACTATCGTACTCGGCCTGCTGTTATTATTATTTATTATTAGTGCCCCTTGGTGGGACGTATATGGGCTGGTAAAAAAAAGGCCGAATAAGATTTGTAGTCTAGATATGATTATTGGAAGTGCCTATACTTTAGAGATATTTAAGGAGATGAAATCTCACGGCGTGAGGCTAGAATGCTTTACAAAGAGACCATCAACCTACAAGACAGATCAATGGGTAAAACTTTTTACTCCTCTAAAAATAATATAAATTGAGTTTTTTTTTCGATTCTGAGATTAAGGCGACTACAGCACCCGATAAAGGCAGCACACAGGAGTAGTGCCATCTCCGTCTCTCAACAGGCCTGGGCCGGCAGTGCGAACAGTGTCGATACACGAAGTTTACGGACTATGAAAGCGTGCGTGCGTAAAAACATGTTCGAAAGTTAGTAAAATGAGATTTATGGAAAGGTAACAGCTTAAATCGAAAAATACGTTAACTACTTATCGAGAGTGTTCAATCACGAACATTTTGATAGCAAATTCAAGTTCCTGTGTGCATATTACTATCGTTTTTACAGCTTAAAAGATACACAATATTGGGTATTTAGAGGTGACTTTGTGAGCTTTTTCTATCGAACCAAAAGTGCTGAATCATGTTTTCAGCAAACTACTTATCTAGTTTATGTCTTGAATGTTACCGTATTTTTTTCTTCGATTTAATGCAGTGCGTCATGCTTATCTACGCATCATAAAATTGTAATTTAGGTGCTGTAGTCGCCTTAAGATGCACAACGGCGAGCTTAACTCAGAATGAGTTCTCTTCCAGCTAACCGAAGTGAAAGATATAGGATTGATGGCTTCAATCCTATATCTGTCACTTCGGTTAGCTGGGTTCAATTTGAATAATATAAAATAAATATAGCTGTGTGCAAAAGCGGGCTTGTCCCTGTAGAGATCTCTTCCAGTGTACAACACGGAGAACAAAAAAATACCGAAATTGTTTTTATTTGGTTTCTTTTTCTAATGCAAAATTAGCGATTTGATTTTTGTCCTAAGATATGACTAACCCTCTTTAAAATTCGCGCAACCCTAATATATTGTCAAAGATAAAAGGGGAATTAATATAAACGTGCACTATTTTCACAAGTTTTCGCTAAGTCTTTCACATTTTTTAAACATCACAATTTAATTATTATGCATAATTGCACAATTATGTACTTAAACTTTTTTTATATCTTTTTTAATGTCAAATTTACTTTTAGGAATAAAATCGTACAATTATTCATTGCAAATGAAACGATGGAATTTTTAAAAAACAATGCCATGACATAGCAACACTGAGTATTAAAACGGCTAAAGAACTTGATTCCAAAGCCTTAAAAAAAGTTTACGTTAAAAAGGCGTTTTATAGCAATCATTGTAGTTCGTGTCATTTGTATAGTCCTCAATTATTTATATTCATAGTAGTGATTATAATCTATTCATTAATGTTAAGGTAAAAAACTAAAGGCGAGGTAAAGCCAGGTTTATTTAATGGAAGCCAAAGTGAAAGGGCGACTTTAGATTAGTTTGCGAATATAATGGGTGTAAATCATAGACAGAGAAAAGGTATAGACTGCTGGATATCTTCTTTTTCGGTCGCACAGATAAGGACAAAATTATATCAATTGCACGTGAAAAACAGAGACAATGCTGGGCATTTTTTGTCCCTTAGCGCGTGCCGGTTTTTTCAAGGCCGGCACTTTAATGTGCTGTAACCCGCACGAATCAACTGTGCACATTAAAGCGCAGTACTACGGCAGTACTATATTTTCTGTCCCTTTCGGTGGCACGCTCGGCCGCAGTCTAAACCTTTTCTCTGTCTACGGTGTAAATTAAACCTCTTTACCAGGGGTAACCAATTAGTTTCAATGCGGGTCCGTTTTTAACAAATATAAATCTGTCGCGGTCCGTTAGATGATAACTAGCAACCAAGATTTAAAATGTCAATGAATAAACAAAACCAAAAGAAATCTGCACCTGTATTCAACATCATTCGACTCGAATCTGATATTCGACAAGACTATACCCGTCACTGTCATATAGATACCGCAAAAGAGGGATGCACTGAGTGTTTCCGTGCGTCGGTTTCGAATTGGATGGTGTAGAATACGGTTGCAGAACTCTTTATTTATCATTAAGAAAACATCTAATTAAAATAATACAAATAAAGTCAGCAATTAACTTTAATGGGAAAAATGTATTTTTTTACTATGAACAATCTATTTGGGCCCGCACAAAATTGGTCGGGGGTCCGGATCCGGACCGTGGTCCACCATTTGGTGACCCCTGTTCTATACTAAACTCCAAAAAAAAATTTTTACATTTGCCTCTTCATGTAACTTGAGCGAATTTGCCTCTTCATGTATTTGCCTTAATCCTAGAAGTAGGATTTTTTTAAATTCCTATGGGTTATTTGAGAAAAGTGGTTCGCTTTCTTAGAATCACCCACTAAAGATTCACTAACTAATTTAAATTTCACCTATATTTATGATCAACAGATTGATTGTGATTTTATAATATATTTGTTAACGGCCTAATCCGATTTCAGGCCAAACAAGTTAGGCCTGAGACCAACAAGTTTGGCCTAAGACGAAGGCCTAAGAGGAACTAATTTTATATATAGCGCAAAATGAAGCCTATACTGTGTTCTTTTTAGTCTTATAACCTAATATAACCTTTCCGGACGGTTTACTAGAAAATTCAAATTTGGCCTGAATTCGGGTTTGGCCGGTAAAATGTTAAAAAAGATCTTACATTCCTTTATAAGACTTATTAAGTTTAAACACTATAACAGCTTTAGGGATACCCAGCTTTGGTTGTTACTGGCTTATTATACTCTGTGCCAGAAGGGAGGGCGAATCGTGGCTTTAGTAGCCAACAAACATAAAATTATCTCTCTTTCAGTCTCAGTTGAATGTGCATAATTACAGGGTTATTTGTAAACACCAATAACCTCTCAGGGGTAGAAGCTTACATCATAAACAACAACATTTATTCTACGCCTTCAAACAAATTCGATACAATTCCCGAAAAAACATTTAGTAAGTACTTAACGCGGCCCGTGCGCTGTTTATAGAGTTGTTGGGCATTTTTATAATTCGAGCCTGGCAGTTTTTCTATTAAGCCACCTCGAACAAGATTTTTTTTTTTTATAATAAAGATAATAAAGATAATAACGAGGGGAGGCCTTTGCCCTGCAGTGGGACAGCACAGGCTAATAAAAAAATTAAAAAAAAGATATTAGCATCCACAGACTTGATGTCCGTGCCCTTGTCTAGATTAAGTGTTTTATTGTTAATACTTGCTTTTTCTTTTAAAAATATTTTACTATACTTTTCATAGTAGTTTACAGTAGGTATATAAATAGCTATAATAAAGATATATATTTATATATTACATAATGTATTTTTCTAAACCAGTGACGGTTCCCCGCTGTTGCATCCAGACCTCAAAGCATCCATGACGGCTCTGTCTCGACTTTTGATCGCCATTCTGAGGTTGTAATTGACCACTTTTTCCCTGCCAGCCGCCTCTGCTTCTTTGATGAATCTGCCTATCGCATCGTTACCATCATCCGCATAATATTTACAGCTGGCGGTATGGCGCGATATGGCAACCACAGCATGAGGGATACTGTCGTGTAGCTTCTGCCTGGTCGTAGTTGTGCGAACAATCACCACCTTTTTGTACGTCAATCCCTGAGCCTCGTGTATGGTGAGGATGCGTGACCCGGTACCCGATCCGTATCCCTCGTTTTGTAGGGATCTCTTTTCTACCTGTGTATGCACAAGGTACAGGGTTTCGGACTGGGTTCATCGATTTGAGCATCCGTATACCTTTCAAGTTTTAAGGAGTGCGTACAAAGTTTCGACGAGTAAATGCCACTGTAGACTTCTCTAAGGGCAAATGCTACGTCGAGAGGGTTTTTATGGGTGCACAGAAGCTCCTGCGTAATGTTACAAATTAGATCAGGCCGGCTATATTTTAAAGGGAAAAGATTGTGTCGGTCAATATAGGGTAGTTGGTTTCTATCACCGATCAGCAACAACTCGTTAGCCTTGACAATTTGGGCAGCCATAATAACAGCTCCAAAGTGGTTCATGAGTGCTTCGTCCACCATGAGTCTCCTGTATCTGTCCTTGCTCGATTCTCTAAAACCATTAACTAGAACGGATGCAAGAGTTCGCACCTTGGTTCTGGCGACAGCTCCTATATGGCTCACAAGTTTGTCTCTAAGGTCTTTTGCCGCTTCGGTTGTAGTTGTGACTACCAAGTCTTGTTCAGCCTCAAAACGGTTTACCACCCAGGTTGTTTTACCGCATCCAGGAACTCCATTAATCCATGATATGTTTGGCACCTCCCAGGACTCGAAAGCTATGTCACCGGAAGAAACTTTAGATATCGTGTCAGACATTTTAAGGATCCTATCGTCTAGCATGACCTTCGTGCATCGGGCTGTGACGACTATAGGACGGGGTTATTCTGACGGGGTTTCGAACGTTATTAATCCTGATTTCCGAGTTTTTTCATCGTCCAGAGTGACAAAGCCGCTGGTTTTGCTATATGCGGCCATATGCCGACTTATTTCTGAGCCTTTAAGAACCTGGGAGGTGTCGTTGTTGTATACGGTTGCATCTGCTTCCTCGAGTCTTACCTTTAGCAGTCCTTCATTTTCAAGATGGAACGAGTGCAAGATGTTCTCGCAGGTCCTAAGATTGACTTCTCTGGTCGCTTTAATGACTGCTATGAACTCAAGGAATGCATTCACCATATGGTCGCGGGGAGACACTGCTTGTCTGAGGGTAGGCGGATCGACTTGCCCCATATCGGCTTTTGTTCTAGTAGATGGTGGGTTTGATGGCTGTCTTTTTGGAGGGCTTCTCATGAAAAACTCAACTGCTGCTGCTTGTTTTTCTACTGAGGTCATTGTGTCAGTCTTTCTTCTGAGAGCGCCGGGTATTTTGGTAGCTGCAGCATTAATTGCGTTAAATATTGTACTTATCAAGGTTTTTCCCTCGGTGTTCTCATCTTTTCGCTTCTGCTGCGTCGTTTGATTGGCTTGTGCTATCTTTCGTTGTAACTTCTCAGATCCGCTAAGTGTTCCCGCAATGGAGTGACCCGGACTGTCAGTGTGACCGATGCATGTCTCGGTGTTTGGTGTGTGTGGTAAGAGGAAGTTCAGGTTTTCCCCCCTATCTTCATACACTACCACCTCATGTACTTCTGAGGCTTTTATACAACCATTGTAGTCCGAGACTGCTCCTTTGGCAAGTCCAACCACCATTGCGTCTACACTAATCTTGCGGGATGTTACCGTGTTGTCACTCTCTAGATTTGCGAGCACTGAGCATGCTTGAGCGAATTGAGTTTCTTCTGCACTCCCTTCAAATAGCGCTACTGTTTTATTGCGAGACCGCACAAGTCGACAGCGGTAGTTTGCTACTTTGATTTCTGATAACGCATTAAATGTCTTGCGTTTCATCCTCGTTCTGAAAGTGCTGCCATTCAATAGAGCTGCGAGGCCTGGTGATATTGTTATGTTTCCTCGATTTGAGACGCTACAGAAGCCTATTCCGAGCCTCTCTGTGTTACTGTCCATGAATAATGCCACTCCACGAGTCCTCAGTCCGGGTTCGCCGTGCTCTCCGTACATCAATAATTGGTCTATTGTGTTACACCGGCGGGTGGTCATTTCCTCTGATTGTTTATGACTCGTTTGTGTGACTTGGACGTTTGTGCAGGCCGTTTGAGATGTTTGAGATGGGGGGTACCTTGGTGCTGCTGTAGTTAACGTACTGTTACGTTTGGTGGCGATGCGAAATATAGCCTCCGTGTACGCGAGGAAATAGTGCCTTTTTTGGGAATCAGTTATAACGTTTTGTAACACTGATTTGCTTAATTTGGTGTCCATGAGAATTTCCACGTCCATCCTTGCAGCTGCGAAGCGGGGACAGTCCAGTATTATGTGCCACACAGACTCTCTGACGTTTGGATCACACTCTCATCCGGGACTGTCTTTTAACTTGAACCGGTGTAGGTACTCCGCTATCCCTCCGTGACCTGTCATGGCCTGCACTTGTAAGGGTGTCAGTTTCGCAGACCTTACCAAACTGTACGCCTCGGAGACATACGGCAGGAAAGTTTTCGTGACTGAACCTGTGCTAGAGGTGTCATATCTATCCTGCCATTTGCGGACAGATTCCTCTCAACAAGATTTCGACATATATTGTTCTAGGTGGCTGATCAGAAAAACTGCCTGGCTGAATGCAGGCAACCATATATATTCAAGAACGGCACGTCTAGGGCAATCGATCTGTATCAGTTTCATCTTGCCATCTGATTTATACAAGTAAAAAAAAATTACTTCCAGGATATGCGATGGCAAACTACAAAAATCCAGTGCTCCTAAGTAGTATCTATCACTATATTACATATCTGAGCTGCCACCTCGTGAGGTAGGGTTTCGTGCAACGGGAGCTCTGTGTATATTACATAGAAGGCAATGGCAATACAATTTAGCCGTGCCGTTTTCGAATTATAAAATGGCCCATTATTCTTTAGAGCTGTATTCAGTACGTTTTTTTGTATGAAAGTAAAATTTAACAAATTAATTTGACATGAGTTTGAAATTCAGACACCAATGTTAGATACTGTTAAACTTAACTGTTAAGTACGCCATATACTTGACTATACCTATACGATAAGCAAGCAACGAATAATATAGAGTTGTAAAACAAAAGTTGTTGCTCATGATGTTAGTAATCTAGTCCTTCGAGGTTATTGGGTTTTTACAAATAACCCTGAACAACTCGCTTGTTTTTCAACATAGCCTCTCTATTTGACATTTCTGAGACTTAAAAACAAGTTTATTTATTAAGTCAAAACACGACTGTTTCTGAAACTTATTAAGCACCTATATTATGTAAATTATGTAATTTATAATTATGCCATAAGACTGTATATTTACAATGCTTTTAAAATTAAACTATATTTGATGTGATAAATTTTGTTTCCTTTTCATATATTACCGTTCATAATAGCTTGTCTACAAAGACAGTGGAAGCCAAAATGACGTCGAAAAAAATATTAGGTCATTTCTTAATAACGACCATTGAGGTGTTAAGGGTTAAACATCTTAGGCCGTATTACAGAAGGAGATTAAAATCTTGATCTACTTAAGTATTGATTGTCTCCTTTTCTCACTATCAAAATGACAAAGACGACTGCTACTCAAGTATAGATCAGTCTTAGTTGCGTTCTGTAATACGTATCTTAGTGCTCCAAAATCGTCATCCTCATCTGAAAGCGATATACAGGGCTTCAGGTAAATCTCTTTCAACCTCTCGGGTGGTTAATCAGTTCATGAAACTGAACAACTTTCCAAGAAACATTGGTCAAAATACGAAAAAAAAAATTGAGTTCCCATACAAACTTCATATAGCGCATTTTGTATGGGAGAACAAAATTTTTTTTTCGTATTTTGACCTATGTTCCTTGGGGAAAGTTGTTTAGTTTCATGGACTGATTTAGCACCCAAGAGGTTGAAAGAGATTTACTTAAAGCCCAGTAGAAAATAGGCATAAGACATTTCGAATCTTAATGTAAAATAAAACATTTATCATTATTGTACAAAATATATATTTATAAAATAAATATTTTTAATTATATATAATGTAGAATTAATCTATAATTATCAAATTTTTGATCTATACGGCATTAACCTCCATTGTGACTGGATCATTTCTTTGTCATTCTCGATCACTCGTAACTTGGTCCCATCTGTCAAATAAAAATGTAATATTAGGAAATGCCTCAGCTACCGGCGCCGGCAGCGATAAAATATATCGCCTTTGGGCACCGGTGGTAAGTACTCACACTGCCGGCAGCCGACACTTAAAACAACGGCTGCTGTAGTGTGGGCGAAAGGCTGACAACCTCTCACGATTATACACTCAAGAGACTTGTATGATATTAGTTGACGGATGATATTCTCGTCGTATATAATGTCCTGATTATTCTCGTATCATATCGCGTAAAAATGCAGCAATGTTACGAGTGTTTTTTTAAAACACCCAGAAACAAAATCGGGGCATCCCGAAATGAACCCTTTAGGTTAAAGTTAAGATTTTTTTTATAACTATCCACCTAGAAACGAAATTAAGTAAAAATGTATTCCAAAATATATAGAACTAGCTTTCCGCCCGCGGCTCCGCTCGCGTGGACTACAGGTTATATCGTGCGCAACTGTGGGGTAAAATGTAGCATATGTCCTTTCCCAGGCTCTAATGTATCTCTGTACCAAATTTCATCAAAATCGGTTCAGTAGTTTAGGCGTGAAAGACAGACAGACAGAGTTACTTTCTCATTTATAATATTAGTATGGATTGACAAGTTTAAAGCAAGATCGAACTTGAGTTCGCTCTATGATATCGTATTCTGTTCATATACGGGAATAAGACAGTCAGCATTCGCTGCCAACGGAAATACCTACCAGGAAATACATTATTATATTATGTTACAAGAGCACTCCCTTTAAGTAATGTTGAATACTTGTGTTGAGAGGCTCTGCTCTTCCATAAATAAGTAGGAAATTCATACAATAAAATAGTTAGGACAAAGAAAAACAGATTTCAAAATATTAGTGAAGTAGTGATGTGACTAAGAGTATAGGTAGGTATAAATTAATATGAGAGCGCGTTTATGTGTGTGCGTGTGTGTGTGTGTTTGTGTGTGTGAATTTGTGTTTCAGAGAAAGTGTCTGTGTATGTGTGTTTATGTGGGGTGTTTATATAATAATATAATATTATGAGTAATCTATACCACGTATAAGAACTACCATTATATCCATAAACAAAAATATGTTACTATTTAATTTAATTTCTATTATTTCATTAGGTACATGAAACAGCAACTCCGTTTGCTCGTAATCTAATGTTTTTAACCAAGTTGTGATTTTGTTTTTAGCTTCAAAATGCAACAAGGGGTGTATATCTAGCATATCATTTATTCTATTATATAAGAAAGTGGATCGTTTTGAGTATTGAATAAAGGCAAAATTAGTTTTTACTGTTTTGTCTGGAGCCACTTTTTTCTTCCTTCTCCTAAATTGTATACTTTTAAAGTCAAAGGGTTTTATGTAATTTTAAGACTGTGCAAAGAACGTATAGTTTCCTCACTGATAGGAGGTTTGCTGGTCTCACTTCTATCCACAATAAAGCTATGCATGAGATGTTTAAATGTCACCGCCATGTTGATGTAGGGGTAACAAGCCCCCGCCTCGGCCTTGGCAGATTACAATATTACGGTTTGACAATGTTACGGTGACTGTATAAACTGCGCCTTAGGCCTGCTGCTGCCCTAATAAGCAATGGGACTTCACTCTTATGACACTTCATTGCCAAGGAAAACACAACCTTAAATATATCAATAGAAGATTGCATTTCTTTTGCATTCAATTGACGTTGACACATTATCTTGAATTGCTAAATACAGGGTGTAAAAGACAGCTTAGCAAAAACTGAAACCCTGGACTCAGACAATCATCTGAAGGATTTTTAGTGGAATTTTTCTCCGGAAAATTTATATTTTTTTTTCATGTTTTTTAATATTTTTTAATATTTAATCAAACACACTCCATTTTGAAATAAAAACAATCATAACAACGTAAAACACGAAAACCAGCAATGTACATCGCATTTCGATAGCAGCGCGGCGCGGGGGGATCGCGCGCGGGGCGCGGTTTCACGATACGTTGCGTAGCGACAAAGTAGGTAAATAATTAAATCTCCTTTACATGACGTCTCCGGGAAAAAATAATTACTTATAGTTGATGATAGTTATGGGTAGATTCCATCATTTAAGTATTTGCTAAGCTTTAAACCCTGTATGTCCAAATCAAAACGCAAGAGAAATTAAAACTTCTCTGAATTCAAATAGGGTCTATTTTCCTTGTGTTGCTTCGGAAGTCTATACTCTCATGAGGTCTCATCATGTACGTTCGGTCGGCCGGTTTGATCGGATGGTCGCGGCGCTGCCTCTTGATCGACGGGTCCTGAGTTCGATTCCCAGTCGGGGCAAACATTTGTGTAAAAAGCAGATGTTTGTTCTCGGGTCATAAGTATTTCTGTTTTTCTTTATGTATGTTCCAAGGGACACAAGGGAAAACCTTAGTGGCCTTTTGAGTATGTAGCGTCTTGTATTTAAGACTGATGGATGCTATGGCAGCTGGTCTCACCTTTGTCCACAATAAAGGTCTGCATGAGATGTATGAAGGCCCGCGTGGGCACCGCCATGTTGATGTAGGGGTAACACGCTCCCGTCTCGGTTTTGGCGTTACTGACGACAACTCCTACCACCTCTGCGCGATTGCGGGGTGACAGACGAAAGATTGGACCCCCACTGTTGGACAATCATTCGATTAAAATATTTTACACAGCCATTAATAGCCAATTACTACGCGACTTTTTAGCAGACTATCGCCGTCTCCTTCACACCTTGGCAATACACCGATGTCTTGTAAGGCCGTACTGTAAACACGCATTGCTTATTAAATAAATAAAAAATATTTTCTCTTGATTTTTCACAAAACAGAAACAGCTCGTAGGCCAGTCGTACTCGCTGATCTCAATCGAACAGTGAGGTAAAGCAACGCACACAGAGGCAGGGAACCTGATGGGTGGCAATTCATCACGAGCGTTTCCGTGCTTCGAAGGGTATGTTAAGCTGTTGGTACAGGCTGTTGTCGATTGACTACAGTCGTTAAAACCAAGTCAGATGCCATGTGGCGGTTTGAAAACTCTGATACCAGGGTTAGTAAAATTCGCCACACACTTGACTGTATCTACACCGTAAGAAGACTACGCGATATTTAGGGAAGTTAGTGGAGTGACAAGGATGAAAACACTAGTATTTTAACAGCCTTACTTACACATTGCGTAGAACTAGCGGTAACGAAAAATTTCACGAAAAATGAAGATGCATATGCAAAGCTGAAATTGTAATATGCAACGTTATTGCCAGAAATACATCTCACAACACCACATTAATTTCCACTTGGTCATTTCTTACAACGTAGGAGAGAACTGGCAGAAGGAGCCAGGTTTTTAAACAGCCATTTGCATTACTTCGGTAGTTTAGGAACGGATTTGGTTGGTGATTTTATGTTTGTGGGTGAAGGGAAATCAGGTGTTGCCACTTAAAAATAAAATCACCAACCAAATCCGTTCCTAAAGTACCGAAATAATCTTCTTATCGTGTAGGTATAGTCAAGTGTTTGGCTAACCCTACCGTCAGAGTTTTCAAACCGCACAATAACCTCTGACTTGGTTTTAACGACTGTAGTCAATCGACAACCCTCCAAAGCACGGAAACGCTCTTGATAAATTACAATTTTGATCACCCATCAGGATCTTTGCCACTGTGTACGTTGCTTAACCTCACTGATCGGTTAAGATCAGCAAGCGCCACTGGGCTACGACTGCTTCACCGAAATAATGCAAGTGGCTCTTTCAAAACCTGGCTCCTAAATGCCACTTCTCCCCTACGTTGTAAGAAATGACCATGTGGTAATCGGTGTGGTGTGGTAAGACAGATTTCTGGCAATAATGTTGCATATTAAGTATAATTTTAGCTTTACATTCCCGTCTTCATTTTTCGTAAGATTTTTCTGTATAACTACACTCCACCAAATTCTCCTTGTCACTCCACTAAATTCTCCTTTTCACTCCACCAGATTCTCCTTGTCACTCCGCCAATTTCTCCTTGTCACTCCACCAAATTCTCCTTGTCACTCCACCACGTTCTCC
This sequence comes from Aproaerema taeniolella, assembly GCA_949987775.1. Lineage (NCBI taxonomy): Eukaryota > Metazoa > Arthropoda > Insecta > Lepidoptera > Gelechiidae > Aproaerema > Aproaerema taeniolella. The sequence continues at coordinate 14,814,139 of OX465261.1, read as the reverse complement.
TAGTCACTCCACCAGATTCTCCTTGTCACTCCACCAAATTCTCCTTGTCACTCCACCACATTCTCCTAGTCTCTCCACCAAATTCTCCTTATCACTCCACTAAATTCTCCTTGTCACTCCACCAAATTCTCATTGTCACTCCACCAAATTCTCCTTGTCACTCCACCACATTCTCCTAGTCACTCCACCAAATTCTCCTTATCACTCCACCACATTCTCCTAGTCACTCCACCAAATTCTCCTTATCACTCCACTAAATTCTCCTTGTCACTCCACCAGATTCTCCTCGTCACTCCGCCAAATTCTCCTTGTCACTCCACCACATTATCCTAGTCACTCCACCAAATTCTCCTTATCACTCCACTAAATTCTCCTTGTCACTCCACCAGATTCTCCTAGTCACTCCGCCAAATTCTCCCATACCTGAATCCCGACTGCACACAACAGGAGGTCTGTATCATGGAGGGAGACACGTTATTAACGTGGCCGGAGGTCACTGTGGGCCTCAGGTCTTCGAGGTTAGTCTCGTTGAAGTACGGGTACCCAGCCGCGAGAACTGATTCGCCTGAAACAGGGAATCAGAAATTTTGCCGCTTGACTTGAAGTCACTATAGATTGGTTAGAGCACCAGGTTAGATAGAGCACGAAGTGATCTAATCCTGGGGTCGTGGGTTCAAGTCTAATTTGCAAAGAATATTTTTTGTTCCCCAAAATTATTTTTGTAAATGATCATTATATTGGGTAGGTTAGATTAAAGCATAATACACACATCAACGCGGTTTAGGGATATTGCACGATTTTTCATACAAAAGAGGTCTGTTTGAGAAGCTATAATAGCGTACTTGAGATACATGGAGGGCTATAATTTTCAGACGAGCAAGTGCTAAACCTGAATTTCCAATTGTCGTCAATAAATTTAGTTTTACGAGTAATCGTGCAATATCCCTAGACCGTGTTGATGTATATATATCTAATAACGGCCGGTTGGTCGGGTGGTAGTGACCCTTCCTCTTGATCGACGGGTTCTGGGTTCGATTCCCGGTCGGGGCAAATATTTGTGTAAAAAGCAAATGTTTGTTCTCGGGTCATGGGTGTTTGTGTATGTTCCAAGGGACCCACGACACAAGGAAAAAACCTTAGTGTGGGTTTTTGAATGTGTAGCGTCTTGTATTGAAGGCACTTTAGCTTATCTAATCCTAGTGTCGTCGATTCAAGTCACATTCTCGCCCAAAAAAAAAAATTTCGTAAAAATTCTTTGAAATAGACAAGTAGCAGTCATTAATTAATAGAACCGCCAGCCAGCTGTCCCTTATTTATATGTTTTTTTTTGTGTAAATAAGTACCTAATCCACAATGTTCCCGAGGAAAGTTATACAGGGTATATGATCGAAGCAATCACATACCGTTTTATTTTTGTGTAGTTCCTTATTCGCAAAGATTATAGGTAAAACCTACCTTTTTCTACTGGTTCTTCAGAAAAAATAGCTGGTGTTAAAGCATCCCAATGCTGTGGATTCGTGTACAGGAGAGCCAGGTCATATGCCTTCTCATCTGCCGTCTTGTAGCGGACTATCGCCGTCTCCTTCCCACCTTGGCAGTACACCGATATCTTGTAAGTGCCGTACTGAAAATATACATTGCTTAAGCATTGCTTATTAATTTATTTACTAGCTTTCCACCCGCGGCTCCGTCCGCGTGGACTAAAGGTTATATCGTGCCCAGCTGTGAGATAAAATGTAGCCTATCTAATCTATCTCTGTACCTGTCGAAATCAGTTTAGTAAGTAGTTTAGGCGTAAAAGTGTAACAGACAGACAGTTACTTTCGCATTTATGATATTAGTAGGGTTACTTAAAGGTGTACTAACAGCAATACATATTATTATCCGACAATAATAATTGTGATGAATGTTATGAATAGATAAACCTATAAATATGCTTATTGAGTCAAAATCTTTTTTGTTTTTTTTCGCCTCCGATATTTCACAAAAAAAAAGACTTTTTGAAGTGTACTTAATTGGTCCCTTCTATTTATAATGTGTATACCTCTCACCATTATACAACTCCTTCCTTCTCATAACCCTCACAATTTGTGCCAAACGTGGCATCAAGTAGTTCGCTAGAACCACTGATTATGCTCTGCCTACCCTGATTGGAATACAAAAGTTGTAATTGTAGCAAAGGTACTTACAGCAAAAATAAGCAATGAAACCGGCAGCAGATTAAACGAGATATGTTTAAGTTTCGTCTGTAGTAAATAAATCCAAAGTATAAATATATTAATAAAATTATTAATTTTACTCAAAATCTCCGCTATATATCAAGTTTTTAAATAAAAAACCATTTTAGTAGTAGCTGTTCAATCAAATAAATTATGAACATATTAAAGCTTGCGAAAAAAATCGGCAATTTCATAGGTAAAGACCTATTATCAGTTGGATTATAAATATATTTACATGTTTAACGACATGCGCGCACGTGACGACATACCCCCCTCCCAGGTACAGGCCCGCCCCCCAAGCTGACCCGCAACGCACTAGCATCGTCGTTCTGTCTATTCTGTCTGTAAAAAAAACATAATTTATACATTATTCTTACAGTGGGGAAACCTGCACAACCACGATCCAGTTAGGTATCTCATCTATGACCTTGGTCAAGATTGAGGTCAAGAGTTAACCCTTCTCATAATAAAAAATGTTAAATGAAAACTTCTTACCAGCCCATATACGTCCCCGACACACGAAGGGGATTTAGGCCATAGTCCACCACGCTGGCCCAATGCGGGTTGGTGGACCGCTCGTCTTTCGAAAATGAATTTTCTTGGACGGGCGGGTTTCATCATGATGTTTTCCGTCACCATTGAGCAAGTGATAATTAGAAATCCGTACATAAATCCAAAAATACGAATTTAGTGGTACAGGCCCGCACCAGGATTTGAACCCGCGACCTTCGGATTACAAGTCTGGCTCATTACCAACTGGGCAATCATCGCTTAAAATGAAAACTGTAGGTACTAAATTCAAATAGGGTCTATTTTTCTTAAGTTGATTCGGAAGTCTATATTCTCATTAGAAAGAAATCTCATTGCGTAGGGCAGTTGCTCCTCGATCGCGGTAAGTTTGAACATTTTATTGGGCGTCGCTAACACAGTCGCCTATGTCGGAATCACTGTGTGTACTAATATCGAAATCCGAATCGCTAGTAGAAGAATCCTTCGATTTCTTTATCCGTTTCTTCTTTTCGGCTCTTTTTTTTTTAAAGTTGTTCTTCATCTAAAGGTATTTCGATTATTTTAGGTTTCGTTTTTTCCCCTATACCTTTACCTTTGCCCTTTATCGGTCCTAATGAAGGCATCGGCATTGCATAACCGGCATAAACTTTTTCATCGGATATGTTACTGTGTGTTTTGGTATGTTACATATTCCAGAAGGGCCAGCAATAGGATCAATATATGGGTCTGGTATCGACTGCGTCTGGTCTGGCATCGACTGTGTCTGATGTGGCATTAATTGCGCCTGGTCTGGCATTGACTGCGTCTGGTCTGGCATCGACTGTGTCTGATGTGGCATCAATTACGTCTGGTCTGGCATCGACTGCGCCTGGTCTAGCATCGACTGCGTCTGGTCTGGCATCGACTGCGCCTGGTCTGGCATTGACTGCGTCTGGTCTGGCATCGACTGCGTCTGGTCTGGCATCGACTGCGACATGTCGGGCATCGACTGCGTCTGGTCTGGCATCGACTGCGTCTGGTCTGGCATCGACTGCGTCTGGTCTGGCATCGACTGCGTCTGGTCTGGCATCGACTGCGTCTGGTCTGGCATCGACTTTATCTGGTCTGGCCTGGGTCTTGAATTAGATTTTGATGATTTTTTTCTTGCCTTTTTTATATTGATATTTGCATAAATTTTCTGCAGTTACCTTATTTAACGTTCAAACTTACCGCGATCGGGGGGCTGCACACTACTATACCTACTTAGTATATCACCATGTGGGCTACCAGCCAAAGGCGCCTGTACCCGTGGCGGGCCGACCCTCAGCTTGGCCGACAGCACCGACAGCAGCGGCGCGCACAGCGTCAGCCCCACCCACTCCCCCCTCCACCACGATACACTGCACACTACTATGCCGATTAACTTCTTGCTGGAAAGATTAATTATTTTTTATATTAACAACAGGTGCTTTTTTTTTTATTATAAGATGGGTTAACTCTTGACCTCAATCTTGACCAAGGTCATAGATGAGGTCGACGATGGAGCGAGTTAACCCAGAAAACGCCTATAAGGCACTGGTACTCCCACGCACTGACGGAACACAGCAAGCTGTTTGGCGTCGGACTTCGGTAGGAGGGTGGTCGCGAACCAGACGGCCCTTTACAGAGCCTACCACACCGCATGAGACCATAGAACAACACCTCAGATTCATAAAAAAATTAGGTGTTGTTGCCTGAGACGGATTAATAGGAGGCAGGTCTCATTTGTGTTTCCTAAGTCGCCTCTTGCGACACCCACGGAAAGAAATGGGGTGGTGTTATTCTAAGCCGATCACCACACGGCAGAAAAATGCCGTGGAACGTGGAACGGCAGATGCGTTCCACAATCTAGCACAATGGTTCATAAGGGGTGGCCTGCGGACCACTGCCCCCCGATCGCGGTAAGTTTGAACGTGTTTACTAACGCTAAACCGTTCAAGTTTCCTTTGTATTCAGCCCAATAGAAACGTGAGCGATCTAGCTTAGGTAAACACGTTCAAACTTATCGCGATCGGGAGGCTGGTGGTCCCTGGAAGTACCTGGACTGGTCCGCAAAGCTATCTCAAAAATATTGTATGAAATGTGACGAGTCGACATAATCACTAAATCGACTGGATGACAGAGCCTTCAATTTGGCTCTGGCTAGCACTGAACCAAGGATTCAGAAGTTAGTAAGTAAAGAGAAATACAATTTTCGTAAAAAAATTAAAACACTGTTGAATATGAACAACAGTGCAATGTAGGTTGGTGGTCCGTGGAACAGATATTTTGTAATATGGTTACTAAAAGGTCTAGCATAAGAGCGAAGATGTGGTCGAGAATATAGCAAGCTCACCCAAAAGAAGCCTATTGATTCGAATTTTAAACAGATTCGGGATTCGGGGGAATAATGAATTGAAACATATAGTGATGGCTATTTTGATAAATATAAATGATAAAACCTACGTAGGTCCCTCAGTGTAGACGGGGCCTCCTTCAGACCCCAGTGAGGTAGCAGCATCTGTCAGCAGTAGGGAGGGTCGTTTGCCAACCACCCCACACACGGAGCCACGGGTCACGGCGTTTAGAAATACCTGTAGATGAAGAACTGGTAAAAAAAACTTTTCGCTTATACATTTATCTATTTTTTGTATGTTCTTTACTGTACACACAACAGCACGTCAGGTTACAAATTTGCACTACGAAAGCCGGCGCTATTACGAGCGACATAAGGGCGACGTCTAGGTCAACATGTATAGCCTGATGTACTGCCGTGTGTACAATGATAATACAGAGGTTAAAGTAATAGGAAGTTTACAAAGGTGGACTTATCCCATGAGGGGATTTCTTCCAGTCAACCTAGTGAGAGTACCTACTAAATAGAACAAAGAATTACTCGTCGTACAAAAACATTAGTAAGTAAGTGGGTTGGTACTTATTTAAAATTATATTATAAAAACGAATATAATATTTATGTCGCTTTGTTTTTTATTATAGACGCTACGCACTCAAAGGCCCACACTAAGGATTTCCCTAGTGTTATAGGTCTCTTAGAACATACCCAAAGACAAATACGAACACCCATGACCCAAGAACAAACAACTGCTTTTTACACAAAAATTTGCCCCGTCTGGGAATCGAACCCAAGACCTATCGATCAAGAGGCATTGCCACTACCACTCGACAAAACTGGCCGTCATGTTTATTTTATTGTGTATGTTTATTTTATTTATTGTGTATGTTGTTTATTTATTGTGCCTACGAATAGAGAGAGCATGAAGTACCTAGGCCAGTGGTTCCCAAAGTTGACTGGGCGGCGACTCACCAAAATGATAGTCCAAATTTGGCGACCCACCTCGACCTAAAAATTTGTTAAAGGATATGGTATCTTTACGACCTAACGTTGCAGTAACGTACCTAGTTTAGCGCCATCTATCCGGGGCGCCTGGGGAAAAAATAAAATAAAATAAAATGAAAATCCCTCATTGGCTAGTTGCATTCGCCACCGCAGCCCGCAAGCTGCCCCGCCGCGCCGCCGCCACCGTGTAGGCTGAACTGAGTTACACACGACGTGCGGATGCTGACCGAACCACACGTTTTTTGGTGTTACGACCGCGACCCACCTAAAATCTTCTCGCGACCCACCAGTGGGTCGCGACCCATAGTTTGGGAAATACTGACCTAGGCATATACAAGAAGCAGGACCTACCTCGCATCCGAAAGGTGTGGAATGTACTTCGACTGTGGACCCCCGCCCTGGCGGAGGCCTCACAAGATCAAACAGCTCTGATAGGGGCCTCAGTGTCATGAGACCTGGAACAAATATCTATGTTAGACTAGCTTTCCAGCTTCGTTCCTGTGGGAATCAAGGGAAATGATCGGCCAAGAATGGTCTATCAGTTTTTACAGAACTTCCCGTGTAAACATTGTTGAGAACCTTTCTCCGCCAAACACAAGAAAACATGGACAACATAGTAATAGATTTATAAGAAATTATTTTAGCTTACTTGTGAAAAGATATGTTACAGCCACCATACGATTCACTTGAACAAGTGTGAACACAACAGCTTTTAACCATTTTATCAGTATTTTAATTTAAAAAACTGGTATCATTACGAATTATTTTTATACGATTTAAAGCATGCCGCCATGACATTACGATGACACTTTACGGGATGCCAGTAGAAATAAATGGTTTGAAAAAATTTACATTTTCTTTTGGTAATTTAGGAAAAGATGACGAAGTGATTATGATTACAATTAATTGACATCAATTTGAACTGAAATTCATTTCAAATGCAACGTATGTCTTCGTTTTTTTTTATTTACTTCATTGTCAAAGCCAGACTTTTTTGATTAATGAAGTTTTTTTAAATTGGCAAGAAAAAAGAAAGAGACAATCCGCCTCGCTTATCGGTGTCCCTTTCGGCTCAGATAGAGACTGTCGGAGAAGCAGTCGAAAATGTACTTTATTTCTATGGGATTAAGTTTCACATTCCTTAATACATTTTTTTCTAAGAATTCAGTCCTTTAGAAGAGAAAATACTAAGACCATGCAGTCGCTCCAAATTATCCGACGTTGCTACTTAAACAAATTTAGTAGCTACTAGCATTCCGCCCGGGATTTCGTTCCCGTGGGAATTAGGGAAAATTATATAGCGTATGTCCATCGGGGATAATGTAGCTTTCTAATGATGAAAGAATTTTTTAAATAATCAAATCTTTCTTCTTTATAATATGTATAGATATAGACTTGTGTTTTGTTACTTTCGTTCGCCTACGTGTGGTGATCGACTTCCCCTCACTCCACCCCGCGCGCCTTTACAAAAATAACTCACAAAAAAAGTTCTCTACCTGCAAAACAGTGGGGCAAGGGTTTACTTCAGCAGTTGATAGGTAATGTTGGGATTGAGTTACAAACGTGGAATTTTTACTATTAGATGGCTAATACGATGTAGAATAACGTAAAGTAATAAAAAAACTAGGTTGATGGGGCGTTTTACAGAGAAAGTTTACATTTTTTGAAAAACTTGACGAAAAACAAACCTGATTTCTGTTAGAAATCTTTTTTATTTTCAGTTGAGGCGGTTGTTTTCCCTTGTTTTTAATTTTATGAGAACACCCTGTTGTTTTCAATCGTTATTGAATTTGTTTCATCGTGATAGACATTTCGTTTAACAGTTATACCGTTTTGTTTGTACGGGGGGCACAGTAACAAACAAGAATTTTAAAAATTCCATAAAAAAATCAATTTTTTATTTTTATTTTTTTAGTATTTTTCCCATCGATAAAATAAAGTTTAGTTTCCCTCATTTTAATATGTGCACATTATAAAGACTCACACTGAAAAATTATAAGAGGTTGTCAGTCTTACAATTAAATATGTAGCTTACGTTTTATTCTAATGTTTAAGCTATATATTATAGAAGCGGTGATAGCCCAGTTGGTAATGAGCCAGCCTTGTAATCGGAAGGTTGCGGGTTCAAATCCAGGTGCGGGCCTGTACCACTTAACTCGTATTTTCGGAATTATGTACGCATTTTTAATTATCATTTGCTCAACGGTGAAGGAAAACATGGTGATAAAACCCGCCCGTCCAAGAAAATTAATTTATGAAAGACGAGCGATCTACCAACCCGCATTGGGCCAGCGTGGTGGACTATTGCCTAAATCCCCTTCGTGTTTCGAAGGGAGGCCCGTGCCCCTCGGTGGGGACGTATATTGGCTGGTAAACAAGCTATATTCCTGATATTTTCTTAAAAATTACTAGCGTGAGAAAGTAACCAACCATCCATCTACCAAAGTCATGGAGACCTTTGACAAAGAGAATGGGAGGTTTTCTTTTTGGGTATAAAAAAAAGTAGTTCCCCAGAGCTCTCTAGATGGCGCTGAACTGACTCCGTTACTAGGTGCCAAAGCCAAAAGGCTTGGAGAAAAACATTGCATCAAATATTCTGTTCGTTTGCTTTGGCTTCCGATCATCCTAGTTTTCTCGCGCTTTGTTATAATTCAGTTTTGTTTGTTCGTTGTTTTCGTAAAATCGCCTAACTACGTGTGGCAGATGTTTTATGATCTCAAAATTACGTTCAAGTGAATTAATCAAAAATAATGTAACGTTCCGTTCCTTGCAGTAACGTACCTAGTTTAGCGCCATCTATCCGGCGACTGGGGAAAAATTTAAAAAAAATAAAAATAAAATCCCTCATTTAAATCACTACGTTTACCTTTGATCGCTGTTCTTTAAATCTTTGGCCGTGGTATTTAACTTATTTTTTCTATGTCTATGCTTTGGCCAAATAACAAGCCATTGAGCAAATAATAGACAAAATCCAAACTTAATACAAAAGTAAAGTCATGAGACAAACTTATTTTTCTATGTCTATGATGAGACATGTAAAAAGTGGTTTTCTACTCAGATCATGGACTTAGTATATTTTCTCTTTTAAAGGACCGATTACTTAGAAAAATCGTATTAAGGAATATGAAACTTAAACCTATAACAATAAGGTGCATTTTCGACTGCTTCTCCGACAGCCTCTATCAGAGCCGAAAGGGACACCGATGTGCGAGGCGGATTGTCTCTTTCTTTTTTCTTGCCAATTTAAAAAACTTCATTAATCAAAAAAGTCTGGCTTTGACAATGAAGTTAATAACGAAGAAATACGTTGAATTTGAAATGAATTTCAGTTCAAATTGATGTAAATTAATTGTAATCATAATAACTTCGTCATCTTTTCCTAAATTACCAAAAGAAAACGTAAATTTTTTTCAAACCATTTATTACTACTGGCATCCCGTAAAGTGTCATCGTAATGTCATGGCGGCATGCTTTAAATCGTATAAAAATAATTCGTAACGGCAAGGATTATACCAGTTTTTTAAATTAAAATACTGACAAAATTGTAAAAAGATGTTGTGTTCACACTTGTTCAAGTGAATCGTATGGTGGCTGTAACATATCTTTTCACAAGTAAGCTAAAATACTTTCTTATAAATCTATTACTATGTTGTCCATGATTTCTTGTGTTTGGCGGAGAAAGGTTCTCAACAATGCTGTGCTATTTTATTGCAGAGTGCCTAAAGATTCAGAACAAAGACAAAAATGGCTCAACAGCGTTGAGATTAGACAAAAGATAAAAAAAAATTCCGTTGTATGCAGCCGGCATTTTGTGCCAACTTGCTTTTATGCTGGAAATTCCCGCCAGTTACTCAAAGTGAACGCAATTCCTACTATTCCTCCCACGGTAAAAACTATGTACTATTGCGAAATTGTATTTTTTTGAATTCGCACACCAATACACCATAAATACACGTTACATGTCTACAAAGATCTTTTGGCCCGCGGTTTCCATGGTGACGCCTTTATTTACAATACAAGTTCTTCTAGCTACAACTGTCACCCGTCGGCCACAAGATCTTTGTAGACCTATAAAATACTACTTAACAGTTATAGTTTTAAATGTAAAGTCCCCACCGACTGGCACGAGCCTCCCTCGAACAGTGAACGGGGATTCAGGCCATAGTCCACCACACTGGCCTAAAATGCGGGTTGGTGGGTCTTTCGGAAATAACCTTTAGAGGTACGGGTTTCCTCACGATGTTTCCCTTCACCGCTGAGCAAGTGATAACTATTAAATACGAATTAAAAGACGAATGTATAGTGATACAAGCCTCAACCTGGCATCGAACCCACGACCCTCCGCTCACAGGTCCCACTCACTATCCAGGGTTAGTTTATTCCGCCCTCATTCCAAACCGCCCCCGTCCAAGTACAGTTAGCATCATCATCCTTTTCAAACTTGGAGTATTTGAAATGAAACTTCTTTGGGCGCGTTGAGAGTGAAATTTCAAAGTTGCGTCACGGTATTCAAAGTTTACCTTTAGAGAAATTTAAGACAGTAATTTAACAATGTAAAAAAATTATTAGGCCAGGTACAAGGTTGTACCTACCTTGTAGTTTGAAAGCCTAGCGACCTTGCATTAAATCTGGTAGTTCTGATTTTTTGCTGACTTGTTTAGGATGTTACAACCTAATAAATAACCGCATATTTGGAAAATATACCACAACGAATCGAAAAAAGGCAAGATTTTTTTTAAATGTACCTTTACCCAACACTGTGACGTCACTGGCGCGCGTTGACATCTTACTAAACGCGCGCGTAGGTATTTGAAAAAATACCCGAACGCAACACGCCAACGCACTCATTCATGTAGGTAGATCAGAACGCCCGCTTACTTTTGACAACGAGTAACGAATTTTCATTAGGTACGTAAAAAGTTAAATAGAGTCATTAAACTTAGTCTTTTTAAACTTAAAGTCTCATTAAACTATAGTCCCATTAAACTAAAGTCTAATTAAACTTAAAGTCCCATTATTAAACTAAAATCCCATTATACTTAAAGTCTCATTAAACTAATCCCATTAAACTAGTCACATTAAACCTAAAATCCCATTAAACTTAAAGTCCCATTAAACTAAAGTCTCATTAAACTTAAAGGCCCATTAAACTGAAAATTTAAGCTTTTTCATACACAACTTTTATCTACCTACATTTATAATTTTCAGTAGGGATAAAGGAATTCAGAAGTATATTTTGATATATTTTGCAATAACACAACACGGGATTTCCAGTTTGAAAATATACCCCGGAAACGCGTTGACGTTGGGTATATTTTTAAATCCCTAATATGGTAAAACATATTTTTAAAGTATACCTGAGCCCAACACTATAATAGACTCAGCGCCGAACGACACCATGTCAAAATTAAATTAAAAATAAATTAAAAAAAGTGTTCAGTAAGTGATAGGTACTGGTTCAGGATTTTCATTAAAGCTAGGAGGTTCTTTTTCAACATGTTTACATTATATGCTCACGTCAGTAATTCCTAAGGGGGTAGGCAGAGAATCAGTGGCTCATCTTTACCTATTTTCTTGATAAAGAAAATATTTATTACATAACTTCATCGTAACTCAACCTTGTGACATTTGAATGACCTATGGTAAGAAGTACTAGTCACAATTTCTAGTTTTGATTTTTGAGCGAAACAAAATCCAAGATCGGTTTTTAACACAACATTGCAAAGTGTTTTAAATTCCAATCATGTCCAAATGATAGTGTCAGGGAGATCTTTAATTTAAACTCCAGTTGATATTTTATAAAATACTCTATTTTTGAAGAAAACTACGAAAATGTATAGCGTTCTTAAACAGCACCATCTATGGGATTTTTTTGGAAGCTTACTTCATTTTCCACTACCTCATTAAAAGTTACGTGTTAGACTCGAGTGCCACGATTTTTGACCTTGTGCTCTTTTGATGCTATCGCTCAGAATTCTAATTGTTGTAGCACTCGCTGCGCTTGTGATCCAATTTTAGAATCCTTCGCTTGGTCGGTCATCAAATTTGAGCACGCGGTTAAAAGCAACTTTGCACTCATGTATAACAAATATCTCTCTTACTCTCATCAGCCCATACAATGTCTCCACCGAGGGGCACGATGTGTTAAGTTTACCTTGCCCAATGTTGAACAGGTTAATACCAATGTACAGGTTAAGAATGTAAAACTGGACGTTGTGGAATCTACTGTATTCTTAGGAATGACTCTTGATGCAAAGCTTCAATGGGGTCCTCATATTGATAAGTTAGCGAGCAGACTCAGTTCAGCAGCCTACGCAGTTAAACAAATCCGTCAATTATCGGACGTTGAAACCGCGAGAACCGTATATTCACTTCCACAGCCTAATGTCATATAGCATTTTACTGTGGGGTAATGCTGCGGATATCAATAAGATCTTTGTTCTGCAGAAAAGGGCTATTCGCGCGATTTATCAAATGAGACCTAAAACGTCTCTTAGACAAATATTTAAAGAAATAGATATTCTGACTTCTGCATCCCAATATATATGTGAAAATCTTTTATATGTGAAGAAAAATGAACATTTGTTTAAGAAAAATAGCGATGAGCACAATATAAATACTAGGACAGAGCATAAACTGGAAGTACTAGACAGTCGTCTCCACAAGGTCACGAACGAAGGTATTCAAAATTTACCTTTGGATAAATTTAAGTCAGTAATTAAACAAAAACTTTACAAAAAGGGCTATTACAAAATTTCTGATGACCTAACTGACATGGAGCCATGGGAATGACTGCTCAGCTTTAGAGTTATTTCAGAATTAGTTAAAATTAGAAAATAGGAAAATTTGTAGCGCGATTAAAAAGAACACCCACAGAGTTTCTTGCCTGTTCTTCTCTGGTGAAGACTGCACCTTTGCGAATAGGCGTAGATTCAGTAGGGTCAATAGAACGAATGCGTATGTATGTATTTAAATCCTTTAATGTTTGTTTGTATGTATTTCATGTAATCTTGACTTGTTTTAAGTGGCATCCTGAATATCCTATAAAATAAAGATTTTTTCTATGCTATTCTATTCTATTCTGTGAAAGGGGGAATTTATTATTTAATAGTTTCTAATAAAAAATAACATCAAAATTAACTTATAGATACCCATGGAACTAAACGGGCTCCTATGGAACTAAGGTCCGTTAGATAAAATAGGAAAAAACAAATTCTAAGCATAAAACTCCAATTTTACAAAAATCCAACATGGATTGCTTGGGGAAAATGTTTTCATGGGAAAAGTTTTGAAATTAAGTTAAAAGCATGTTTTAATGATTTGATTATAAGATGAGACGAAAGGTGAGTTTTTATTTTATTTTTTCGCAACCTAACTACACATTCCCGATGTCCACTACTCTGTGTCCTCTTTGTATATTATCATATAATTTGGTGTTTCATAACAAAAATGTAGTAACGTAAATGTTGCTGATGGTTTGTTATATAAAAATAAAATTACAGGAAAACTTCTATCCTTAAATGGAAGCCTGTATTTGTCTGTTACGTATACTTTGCACTCCCAAAAAAAAATTATAATACGAGTAATCGCATTGTCACCCTACTAGAACGAGACGTTCTGCCTCGTTGCTCTATCTCTTCTTCGGCCCGCGTTTGAGCTCGAAGATTTCTATCCTGATGTATTAGATCCATGACTCAGATTAATGAAATCCATAATGGATTTCATTAATCTGAGGTTTTCTATGTCTATGAAAAGACTCAAAAAAGACTGAAATCAAGATCATTTTGACAACGTTTTGACTTGATTTAAATACTACATACTCAAAGTTTCATAGACATGAAATTTAACAAGACTGACGTGACTTTGACAAAACGGAATCACGCTAATTTAAAATTAATATTTAAAATATCTATCTAATTACGAATTTATTTGTTGTAATTTGAAAAATATGATGATTTTATAATTTGTATTAGGTATAATGGCACCGAAAAAGTGTGACGAGGCGCAGTGTTACTGCGACACAGTTAAAACACGCGGCTACTCTCTCTACTACGACTACCCTGAAGGATGCAACATCATTGAAAAGGTAATAATTTACCAACTTTCTAAATTTTTTGGCTTTTTTATTCTTTGTGTTATCATCATCAATCATCATCAGAGTCCTCTGCTGGACATAGGCCTCTCCTATGTCACGCCACTGAGCTCGGTCTTCAGCTCTCCTCCTCCAACCACTGCCTGCTACCTTACGAATATCCTCACCCCACCTAGTTACGGGGCACCCTACGCTACGTTTGCCGATTCGTGGTCTCCATACACCATTCAAGAACTTTTCTGCCCTATCGGCTATCAGTTCTTTTATGTTACCGTAGAAGTCAACAGCACATCAGGTTACCACAAACTGTCAAATTTCCCCAATAGATAGTAAACTGTAGTGCTTGAAGATCCTATCCCCAATAGATAGTAAACTGTAAACCCCCATTGAGACTGTCCCCAATAGATAGTAAACTGTAAACTGAAAATCGATTGAAGAAAGACAGTTTTGGATAGCATGATGTACCGTTGTCCCTGTACCTGAAATTCTCGTCGTGTATTTTCTGCGCAACGTGATATAGGCGGAATTGTGGCAACACCACCAGGTACCACAGTGGTTGTAGGTAAGTGTGTATAAGTGTGTAATAGCAACTTTCCGCCTTTCTTTCTGACGCAAAGTAAAGTTGGCCTCTGATTGCACACGTTCCAGCTAACTTAAGTCGCGTAGTTTTCAAACTAACAAGTGACGTCTGATTTGGTTTGCAAGTGTTAAGTTGAAGTAAACATTTCCAGATGAAGGTGGCAAGCCGTTATGGCATCATTACAGGCCTGGTCTTCTCAACCTATGATGTCCTAATGTACTCCCACGCCTCTGGATTTGTCAACCTTCTTAACAGGTACCGTTTAACCCCTGACAAAAAAGAGGGGTGTTTTAAGTTTTATGTGTGTATTCTAAACGAATGGACCGATTTAGATGCGGTTTTTTGTTTGAAAGCTGACGTAACCGAGATGGTTCTTAGCAATATTTGATCAAAATCGGTTCAGCCATTTAAGAGTTATAAGCAATAACCGCTTTACCACATAATATAAAAACACATGTCGTTAATCACAGTCTCCTTATAAAGAAGCAATCGATAACGTTCCATTCGGTTACCCAGCATCAGCTTCGCTTAGGTGGTAGCCCCCAGCTGTGTTTCAATTGCAACTCAATCCACTTTTTTTAGCGCGATTGCCTCGCTGGCTGGGGGGCGTCCTACACTATATTTGCAAAGATGTGGTCTCCATTCGAGAACGCTCGTCGGTTCTGCGACAGACATGGCCAACCCACTGCCACTTCAGCTTGCTACACTTTTGGATAATATCCATCACTCAGGATTTCTGTCGGATAACCTTGTTTCGGATTCTATCCCTTAGCGAGTTCCCGAGCATGGAGCGTTCCATAGCTCGCTGAGCGACGTGCAATCGGTGGGCCAACCTCACTGTCATATTCCACGTTTCGGCTCCGTAGGTCATGATACAAAATGTTTACCTAATTTAACGTCTTGTCTAGGTATTTTGTCCACACGGTGCCCCTCGGGCTGATGGGTGCCACCTTCGCACTGGTATCCAGTAAGGCCTATCATGTCCGTGGAAAGGATGACGAGTGGAACTACTTTATAGGTAACAAGCTTCCCTTGGGAATTCGGGATAAAAGACTTCCACTGGAAGTGAAAGAAAAACTTAGGCTGAGCCAGCTGCCTTACTCTTCCCAGGCATACTGTAAAAGCCAGTGTATGGGACGCTAGGGTTCTACTGTATTGTAGGCAAAAGGCTAACAACCTATCACTATTATACTCATATTCCATCTAATAACCCTCACAACGAATGTCAAATGTGACGTCAAGTGGTTTTAGAACCACATGACAATCTGCCTACCCCGTAAGGAATTATAGGCGTGAGTGTATGTATATTCCTTGACAATCAACGCCATCTAGACAAAACAATTGAAACTAAAACTTAATAACTTTACTTTGTTAGTTCTCAAACTGTCCTGTGGTGGCGTTGTAGGTAAAAATATCAAATAAGGTCGAAGATATTTAAAAACATTCAACTGAAAATGCTACGCTATCTGGTCTGAAATTTGGGACGATGTTTAGTACAGCAATTGTCAGTTCCAAGTAACATATGAGACTGAAATTGGAAAGGTACAACTTTCGTGATAGTCGTTAAGGTTCACAATAGGGATCTTGACTTCTTCTTCATCAGCCCATATATGTCCCCACTGCTGGGGCACGGGCCTCCCTCAATAACATGAGGGGTAAGTGCCATACTCACCACGCTTGGCAGACGGGTTGGCGAGGGTTTTGATATAATTGCAGAGTTTTCCTTCTCTGTGTGCAGATGAACTTGCTTGCATATTTACCTTAGTCGCCTTGTACGACACCTCGGTAAGAAAGAGGGTGGTCCTATTCTACTCTGCCGGGGACTAATTTTTTAAAATTTTTATCTTAAAAAGGAACTGAATCCAAAACTCAAAACCGAAATAATTTTTAAAAACTATTGTGAAATTAAATAGTTACAAACTATTAATTTAAATAGAGGGGGGAAACTGTCAAACAACGAAAAAGAGATGCACTTACTGGCACGTGACGTCACCGACATTTGTTTGCGTAGGTAAAAACGAGATAGCTAGCTCTCCCCACAAAACGAGATAGCTAGTCCTTACGTTAGTAGAAATGCTAATAACTTGTTCATTTATAAACCAATTTTAGTGCTGTTTTCGGATATTAATATATATCTAACATTATTTTTTGTTTCACATACAACAATTCATAAAATCAAACACTGTCAACATCCCTATTAGTGTGATAAGCTATTACAAATACCTCTTATTGACTACCCCGAAAGTTGTACACTCAAGAGCACGTCAAGCTTGACACTTTGGACTTTGGACCGACCCTGCATTGTATGGCGCGCACCGCGCAGTATAAATCAGAGCTCAGCTTAAACTGGTAGTGTAAAGCGTGACCTGCTCTTGACTGTACCTTTTACTAAACACAGTCACATATTTGTCCGTTTTCTTTAGGTAATTTAGTCTCTATTTATTACTATTCCTCAGGAGGACTATCGTGTGCGCCAATCGTGGGGGCATACTTTGGTTCCAAGCACGCCTTTGTCGTCGGAGGACTGATACTCGGGGCGATTGGAATGGTTAAGAAGGCAGGCGTCAACAATGGCTGGACCTTCTTCCCAGAAATACCTTCACACAGAGGTACGGCGTGGAGCCATAAGCGGGATTGGACAATAGCTGCAGACCCCAAAGATTGTAAGACTTTGTTTAAACTACTTTTTATGTATTTTTTTATTATTAGGTACTATTTAAACGTTTTATGCTGTAATATTAAAAGGGCTTAGAGGCCAGCACATCAGGTTGCCCAATTTTCATTGCAAAACCGTTGTTATCGCAACAGCGCAGAGTGCTTACTTGTGGTACTAGCCTGAGGGCCGCACCTCCGTACCTTCTAATTTCAAAATTCCTTGCTTTGTTCTTTTTATTTTTGTTTGACTTATTTCAGCAGCTCTAGCACGATAACGACAAACTCGCGCTCGGCTCACGCTGAAACTTCACTTTGATTGCGCGAGGGTCCCCCGCAAAGGCTTGCTCGCCCTATGGCGTTGTCAATGTTGACATTTTGACATAAGACCGCGCTGTTATCGCGGCGCTGTCACTATCGTACTCGGCCTGCTGATCTCATTCGTTTAAGTACCTAATTAGATTTTAGACGCTTCTTTATTTCTTAAGATTTTTGTTTTAATTTAAGTTCGTTTTCCTCACACCCTCATCTAAACGTATCTTCTACCACGCTGGACTGTGCCAGCTACCAACTCTTCCCAGGCACACTGTAGAAGCCGATAATTGTTTTTTTTTATTCACAGCATGCGCTCCGGAACAAGAACCGCCTTGTTATAAATGGCATTGTAATGACTATAATCCAAATCCTGAATCTGAAGATTAAAGAAGTTGTTCGGACGTTCAAAATAAATATATTTAGTTTACTTACATACGAACTTTCATTTCAACTTGAAAACTTTTTTACGGTTACGTCAGCTTTCCAACGAAAACAACCGCATCAAAATCGGTCCACACTTTTAGAAGCTCTTACCAGCCCATATACCTACGTCTCCACCGAGGGGCACGGTCCTCCCTTCGAGACACGAAGAGGATTTAGGCCATAGTCCACCACGCTGGCCTAATGCGGGTTGGTGGACCGCTCGTCTTTCGAAAATGAATTTTCTTGGACGGGCGGGTTTCATCACGATGTTTTCCTTCACCGTTGAGCAAGTGATAATTAGAAATCGTACATAAATCCGAAAAGACGAATTTAGTGGTATAGGCCCGCACCAGGATTTGAACCCGCGACCTTCGAATAACAAGTCTGGCTCATTACCAACTGGGCTATCACCGCTATTTTAGAAGCTATTATTTTTTAATTTACAATGGGCCCTTGCACACTTTTGGTTGTAAGTTTGTTTTGTATGTTTTGTCCTATATGTACTTACCTTTTTTAAGCAAGCTGTAAAGTATTTATCTATCTAATAAGTTAGCTCTTAGCATTAGGGCGAAGATGCAGTCGAAGATGTAAATAAATCAACCCGTTCAGCGACTTTTTCATTGCAAAACCTCTATCATTATCACCTCTATCTACAGAAGCTGTAGAGTGCGTGTGAAAGGGGATTTACCCAGTATAAGTCGGTGCGGCTCTTGAGCAGGACCAACAGACTCGGTCGTCGTCGCCACCACACATCTATCCGGGACACATAAACCTATGCGGGCCAACACCCCTGGATGTTACAAGCTCACCTAGAAGAAGCTTAATAGGTGCTAGTGAATAGTATAATGATATTAATTCATAGTACAGCGTCGGGCGTAACTAAAATAGGTGGGGTGACGATATTCGTAAGGTAGCGGGCAGTGGTTGGAGGAGGAGAGCTGAAGACCGAGCAGCTCAGTGGCGTGACATAGGAGAGGCCTATGTCCAGCAGTGGATTGACACAGGCTGTTCATAATGATGATAGTACCACCCTTACCTTTTCGAGATTCCTCGGATCCGTACTGAGCGCTTCTCTTCATCTTTTGTATTGCGCACCGCTAAGGAAAGGAATTCACTGCCTGCACATAAACAAAATCCGGGCACATATATCCCGAGTCTCTTTAAAGTTCGAGTGAATAGGCATCTTCTGGGTGAGCTTGCTACATCCTCGACCGCATCTCCACCACTGGGCTAGATTGTGGTCGAGAGCAAACCCATTATCTATAAAAAGAAATAGTACAGCACTGACCTCTATCATCGCTCTCCAAGTCCACCAGCACGAAGACGGACAGCAGTGCCTTGCCCAGCTGCGTCTGTTTCTCGACGTCTCCATCGCGATGGCCCACAGTCCAGCTGTACAGGATGTCTGATACACATCGCTCCAGGATTGGACACTGCCACACGTGGCAGATTCTAAAACGAGAGGAAAAGAAGTTTATCTATGGGGTTTAGGTATCTGAGCCCACGATGAGATTGGGGGACGCAAAAAACAAAGTTTAAAACGTTGTCACTGGAAGTGACAGAGCTGCTAGCTACCAACTCTTCCTAGGTAGCTATACTGCCATCCATACTATCCATATACTCACACCTAAATTCCTGACAGGGTAGGCTGAGCATCATGTAGTTATTAAACCAATAGACGCCACGTTTTAACGGCAGGAGTTGCCAGCAAATTTTAAGTCACTCCACATACAAACTTTTGACCGTGTGGTGATCGGTTGAAAAGAACACCACCCATCTCTTTCCGTGGGTGTCGTAAGAGGCGACTAAGGAAACACAAATGAGACCTGCCTCCTAGTAATCTTCATCCCAGGCAACGACACTTCATTTTTTTGCTGAATCTGAGGTGTCGTCCTATGGTCTCATGCGGTGTGGTAGGCTCTGTAAAGGGCCGTCTAGTTCGCGACCACCCTCCTACCGAAGTCCGACGCCAAACAGCTTGCTATGTTCCGTCGATGCGTGGGACAGTGCCTTTATAGGCATTTTCTGGGTTAACTCGCTCCATCGTCGACCTCATCTTTGAATTTATGGTCAAGATTGAGGTCAAGAGTTAACCTATCTTATAATAATGATTAAAAAAAACTTATGACACTAACCTCCCAGTAAGAACCCTGATCTGATAGCTACTGTGCTCAAAGTCAGCATCAGCGTTGGAGCTCCTAGCCTTGCTCAGCCGTTCCACCTCCTCATAGGGTCCCACGGTCTTCGGCAGGCTCTTCTCGCAGGTAACGTGGATCTCTGGTAGGTTCGCGTAGAACTCATCGTTAAGGATGGGCTTACCCTTCGCGTTCTGGATTGCATTTACCTTTAAAATTCATGTTTTGGTAATGAGAACTTGGAAAAATTAAGGGTTTTTAATAAATACTAGCTGATGCCCGCAACTTCGTTTGCGTGTTATTTTTTTTTTGTACAGAGTACACATACAAAAGTTTTTTCCCGCTAACTCCCGTTCCCGTGGGAATTTTGCAATATCCTGTTGCAACTAAGCTTTAAGTTTACTAAGGTACCTGCATGCCAAATTTCAAGCGTCTAACTTAAGCGGTTTAGATTTTTCATTCAAAAGCATTTTCCCGCTAATTCCCGTTCCCGTGGGAACTTCGGGAATTCCTTTCTTAGTGCACCTCTACGGTACCTAAGCTACGTCCCTTCCAAATTTGAAGTGCCTACGTTTAGCCGTTTAGGCTGTGCGTTGATATGTTAGTCAGTCAGTCAGTCAGTTTCTCCTTTTATATATTTAGATGTAGATATATTAATAACCACCGAAGAACTGGAAGAATTTTTTATTTATTATGAAAACGGTCAATAATCGTAACCAAGGTCATAGATGAGGCCAACGATGGAGCGAGTTAACCCACAAAATGCCGTTACGGGACTGGTATTCCTACGCACAGACAGAACACAGCAATCTGTTTGGCGTCAGACTTCGGTAGGAGGGTGATCGATTCGGATTCGGATTCGGAACAAATTGAGGTGTCGTTGCCTAGGATGGATTGATGGGAGGCACCGAGGCAGGTCTCATTGTGTTTCCTTAATCGCCTCTTTCGATACTGACGGAAAGAAATGGGGTCAACCGATCACCACATGGAATTATCATTTTTGGTTTTACTGATGATGATGTCATCCTGTTATCCTTGGGTTTAACTGAGCCCTCAATAAATTCATCACGTGGGATCACTAAATAAGGATATGAAATCCGCTTCAGTCTCCAAAATAAATAAAAAATCTCCGGGAACATAATTATATCGAGACTGTAGGACAACAATCTTGTGGGTTTTTTTTTAAATTATAAGATGGGTTAACTCTTGACCTCTTGAATTTAGAAAAGCAGTCGGTCGCGGCTGTGGTTGATTGACTACAGCCGTTAAACTAAGTTTGGAAATTCTGACATCAGGATTAGTTAACACGATAATATATATCTATATCTACACGATAAGAAGAAGAAACCTTAGTCTTTTTTATATTATAAAATGTAGCTTGCTAGATCCAGAAGTGTGGATGGGTATTGATAATCTATATATATAAAAATGAATCCCTATTTCCCTTGGTCACGGCATCACGCCTGAACGGCTGGACCGATTTCACTAATTCTTTTTTTGTTCTGATCGTTATTATCAGGAGAAGGTTCTTATGAAAGAAAAAATTAAGAAAGTTGAAAAAAAAAGAAAACAGGACAACGTCTGTCGGGTCAGCTAGTTAAATTAATAAGTCTGCAGGCCGAGTACGATAGTGACAGCGCCGCGACAACACCGCGGTCCTATGTCAAAATGTCAACATTGACAACGCCATAGGGCGAGCAAGCCTTTGCGCGGGACCCTCGCGCAATCAAAGTGAAGTTTCAGCGTGAGTTTGTCGTTATCGTGCTAGAGCTGCAGACAATCGTTTGTTCTTGAGACAGTCGCGATTTTCAGTAAGCTCGATTTCGTATTTGACAATTCTACGTTTTTAAAGATTGGAGGGAATTTATCCTTGGTGTGGTCGAGTGGTAGTGACTCTGCCTCTTGATCGGCGGGTCCCGGGTTCGATTCCCAGTCGGGGCAAATATTTGTGTAAAAAGCAGATGTTTGTTCTTGGGTCATGGGTGTTCGTGTCTGTCTTTATGTGTGTTCCGAGGGACCCACAACACAAGGGAAAACCTTAGTGTGGGCCTTTGAGTGTGTAGCGTTTATTTATTTATTACAGCGTGGTTTCTTTCTTACGCGTACGGAATAATAACTTTGCAAGTTCCGATGTGCGAGCTTGATTTCCTGTTAACTGGCTTACTTGTTTCAAAGGAGACAGTATGGACCCATGAGTGAGCACCCATCTTTGGGAGAACTTGATCCCTGACGCAGCCACCGTCAGGATATTAGCCAGTTCGCCGTCCTCTGAATAATTATACGACACCATCACTCCTTCCACCGCCGCCATCTTGGATTCTGGAAACGCAAATGGTGTTCAGAAGTGTATTCTACAGTCGAAAAGGCTCAGTGTATCTCTCATACGCTTTACAAATGATAGTGACAGGTATAGTATTGCCGAATAGCAAAGTCGAGAATAATCGTTTAGCATAAAATGGGATACTTAGTTTAGTACAGGACGTAAATGCAAAAGGAATATTGTAAAGAGACTTTAAAACCGTATCCCTCGGAGTTTCATAGATACTTCTCCGGGGATGACTACAACCTTTACGAATAGGCGTAGAGTTGAAATAACAAATGTGCGTAATTCACTACTTTAACTTTGACTTGACTTTGCTCATGTCATGTAACTTAATTACGAAATAATGAAAACGTTTACTCGCTCTATTTAGGATCCAATGAATTCTTCTTCCTTTCTCATATTACATTAAATTCAAATTATTTGTCCGCTTAAGGCGACTACAGCACCTAAATTACGATTTTATGATGCGTAGATAAGCATGACGCACTGCATTAAATCGAAGAAAAAAATACTACGGTAATATTCAAGACATAAACTACACAAGTAGTTTGCTGAAAACATGATTCAGCACTTTTGGTTCGATAGAAAAAGCTCACAAAGTCACCTCTAAATACCAATATTGTGTATCTTTTAAGCTGTAAAAACGATAGTAAAATGCACACAGGGACTTGAACTTGCTATCAAAATGTTCGTGATTGAACACTTTGGATAAGTAGTTAACGCATTTTTCGATTTAAGCTGTTACCTTTCCATAAATCTCATTTTTCTAACTTTCGAACATGTTTTTACGCACGCACGCTTTCATAGTCCGTAAACTTCGTGTATCGACACTGTTCGCACTGCCGGCCCAGGCCTGTTGAGAGACGGAGATGGCACTATTCCTATGTGTGCTGCCTTTATCGGGTGCTGTAGTCGCCTTAAAACACCAAATGATCTACCAAATGATGCTCTGCCTACCGCGCCAGGGAATCTTGCGCGTAAGAGGGTGTTCCGTTGCACAATTAAAATACTAGTAAACATAATAAACACGCAAACAACATGAGTGCACGGAAATTAAGTCCATTACGTAAAGCAGTGGTCATCTAATTAATTTGCAGCGATAAATCTATAAATAGCGAACACAATTGACGGCACATGTGTTAGAAGTAACGTGGTACAACACGTGACAATAAAATTTATCTTTAAAGGCAGTTGTTGAGCCAAATCAGAGGCCATTAGGGCGGCGATAAGAGATAGGATTTTTTTTTCTAAATGACTACACTGTTGGCCGCTGATGGCCTTGACAGCTTCACCGAGCAAGTGGCGAGCGCAGATGGCTCTCAGCCCAAAAATTTTAAGTAACAACTCTAAGGGCGCCCCCTGTGGGGCTCGAACCTCGGCTTAGGGCGTTACTGGGAGAGGGGAGTCGGACGTACGTTTGTGGAGAGAAGCGGCCGGGTACGAATCGGGGCGGAGGCCATGGGGTATACGCGACGAAGGTCCTCGCCGGCGAGGACGGAACTGCGGTCTGTGTGGTGTACGGGACTCTGTGCGTTGTTGGTCGGCCTGAATTGCAAGGGTGAGAGAGAGGATTGGTTATCTAGCTAGATTTCTAGAAAGAGAGAGTCAGAAAGAAACAGTACCTAAAGACTTTTCCAAAAACAAAACACTGTCGACTGGATTGGTGCAGTAGCTAGTAATACTGCTTTTAATTTGGCCGTTCCTAGATTCGATCCCTGGTAGTAAGTCTCACAAAGAATGCAGTTGTGTTTATAATAGAAAAATAGACTACATATTACATACATACCTACCTACAGTTACTTATAATAATCATAACTGTGTCAAAAGTAGGGACATGTACAGTCGGTTCCCTCATTTGATATTCATCCAAGTTTCTTATGCACTGGTGATAAGGTTAAACTTAAAACAAACTTAGATAACGAAACCGATAAGGTGTTCTAGGTTTGTTCTAGGTACGACTAAATCTTATTATAGCTAAATCGTATTTTGCCAAATTTAGAATAGAATAGAAAAAATCTTTATTATCTAGGACATTCAGGATGCCACTAAAACAATTCAAGATTACATGAAATACATACAAACATACATTAATGGATTTAAATACATACATACGCATTCGTTCTATTGACCCTACTACTCTATGCCTATCCGCAAAGTTCCTCAGAGAAGAACACGCAAGAAACTCTGAGGGTGTTCTTTTGAATCGCATTACAAATTTTCTTATTTTCTAATTTTAACTAATTCTGAAATAACTCTAGAGCTGAGCAGTTCATTCCCATGGCTGCTTGTCCGATAGATAATCAGAAATTTTGTAAAAGCCCTTTTTGCAAAGTTTTTGCAAAATTAGTCTCCAAGCTCATTAAACTGAACGACATTTAGGGTTTTCAGGAAAATTTGGAGTTTACTGCCCGTATTACAGAAGGAGACTCATGTCTTTGTCTATACTTGAGTATTGATTGTCTCTTTCTCTCGCTATTAATATGACAAAGACGACTGCTACTGAAGTATAAGATCAGAGCCTGAGTCTTGTTTTGTAATACGGACCTTCAGTTCAGAATTCAACATATACTTTTATAACTTAAGTCTGAATTACAGTATTTTTTGTTTTTCTTAACAAAAGGGTAATGAACTAGATTAGTAGTGGAAACTTTGTTAACTTCTGTGATAATTATGTATGAATGTATGTGGATATGTAAACACTTAATAGCACAAAAACAAAATCTAGAAACAAACAGGTGGGTAACATTACAGAACAAGATAATAAGGACAAACAAAGGCGAATTAATATGTCATTTTAGGTCTGATAAATTCTATCGAATGTTGTATTTTGCCCGATTTGTACTTCGTCGTCATATACGTCCCCACCGAGGGGCACGGGCCTCCCTTTGAAACACGAAGGGGTTTTAGGCCATAGTCCACCACGCTGGCCCAATGCGGGTTGGTGGACCGCTCGTCTTTCGAAAATGAATTTTCTTGGACAGGCGGGTTTCATCACGATGTTTTCCTTCACCGTTACGCAAGTGATAATTAGAAATCCGTACATAAATCCGAAAAGACGAATTTAGTGGTACAGGCCCGCACCAGGATTTGAAATCGCAACCTTCCGATCACAAGTCTGGCTCATTACCAACTGGGCTATCACTACTTTTTAAAGTCTATTTAAATTTGTACTTACTTACTCTAAAATTTAAAAAATGCATCACATATAATTATAACTCCGAAACGGATAAACCGATATTGATCAAACAAAGCTAGCTAAGAACCGTCTCGATCAGGTCAGCTGTCAACCAAAACAAAAGGAGCTATACAATGCCACAGATAGACACACATACACACGTCAAACTTATAACACCCCTCTTTTTGTCGGGTTAAAAATAAAATACTTGACTAAGATATTAACTATTGAAATTATTGAAAATCTTTTACAGTGGGACTTACTCTGGGATCACAAATAAACGAGAAACCGGCTGATTTCCGGCTGTTTTACTCTACGTCAGGGGTGGCCAACCGGTCGATCGCGACTGTTAGTCCAGTCGATCGTGGCAAGGCAAAAAAATAAAAAAAAACATTTCACATTTAAGTTTTTTCTCTTAATATAATAAAAAAATACTACATGATTGTGTACTGAACTATGCTGTTTCATTTAAGATTTAAAGAAGTATGTAATTGGTAGATCGCACAGGGTTTCGTTAGGAAACAGGAGATCTTGGGTATAATCAAGTTGGCCACCCCTGCTCTACGTTATAAAAAGTTCTACAGGGTTTTTTTTCACTGCTAGGCAAAGGCCTTCCCTGCTTCTTTCCTTACATAGGCGTCTATATGAAGGGACCTCGTGGGTCGTACCCACCCCAGTATGGTCTAGGACCCACCCCAGAATGTTGGGCAACCAATTTTAAACAACTACTGATAACTCCACACAAAAATAACTTAAAAAATAAAATCGTTATCTACAGCCGAGAAATCTACAGACTTACTTATCTAAATATATAAAAGGAGAAACTGACCGACTGACTGACTGACATATCAACGCACAGCCTAAACGGCTAAACATAGGCACTTGAAATTTGGAAGGGATATAGCTCAGGTGCCGTAGAGGTGCACTAAGAAAGGAATTCCCGAAATTCCCACGGCAACGGGAATTAGCGGGAAAATCCTTTTGTATAAAAAATCTAAACCGCTTAAGTTAGACGCTTGAAATTTGGCATGCAGGTACCTTAGTAAACTTAAAGCTTAGTTGCAACAGGATATTGCAAAATTCCCACAGAAACGGGAGTTAGAGGGAAAAAACTTTTGTATTTAAAAATCTAAATTAACACGCAAACGAAGTTGCGGGTATCAACTAGTTATTACATACTTACTTTTGAATACACAACGTAGAGTCTAGAGTTTTTTTTTAGTTATAAGATGGGTTAACTCTTGACCTCAATCTTGACCATAAGGTCAAAGATGAGGTCGACGATGGAGCTAGTTAACCCAGAAAATGCCTACAAAGGCACTGGTACTCCTACGCACCGACGGAACACAGCAAGCTGTTTGGCGTTGGACTTCGGTAGGAGGGTGGTCGCGAACCAGACGGCCCTTTACAGAGCCTACCACACCGCATGAGACCATAGGACGACACCTCAGATTCAGCAAAAAAAAAGAAGTGTCGTTGCCTGGGATGGATTACTAGGAGGCAGGTCTCATTTGTGTTGCCTTAGTCGCCTTTTACGACACCCACGGAAAGAGATGGGGTGATGTTCTTCTCAACCGATCACCACACGGTCAAAAGTTTGTATGTGGAGTGACTTAAAATTTGCCAGACGCGAACCAGACGAACCAGTCTGAAGACGAGAGTATTTTCAACAGGCCCCCCCTAAAAATAACCCTAGATAAAGGTACGCCAATGTTTCTGATCTTTTGTTATATCCCATCAGTTTTTGCCGTATGGTGATCGGTTGAGAATAACACCACCCCATTTCTTTCCGTGGGTGTCGTAAGAGGCGACTAAGGAAACACAAATGAGACCTGCCTCCTATTAATCCACCCTGGCAACGACACCTCAATTTTTTCTAGAGGTGGCGTCCTATGGTCTCATGCGGTGTGGTAGGCTCTTTGAAGGGCCGTCTACTACTTGGTATTGAAAACAATGTCTTTTTACGACACTGACGTTCTCGCCTACGTGGCACTCGAAAGTAAATGTTATGAAGAAGCGCAGGGGCATCTACGAGATTATTAAGCGCCGTATTTAAGCGCCTGCTGATTTTGCAATAGCAATCTTTCGCAACGTGATCCACTATATAGTGTAAAGAATCTGTAATGGTGAATTCTGCCTGTTACGTTTTCACGCTGAAACTACATAACCGATTTTGATAAAAAAATTATGGATATACAGGGCTTTAGGTATCTCTCTTTCAACCTCTCGGGTGGTTAATCAGTCCATGTAACTGAATAACTTCCCCAAGGAACATAGGTCAAAATACGAAAAAAAAATTTGATCTCCCATACAAAATGCGCTAGCTGATAAAGTTTGTATGGGAACTCAACTTTTTTTTTCGTATTTTGACCTATGTTCCTGGGGAAGTTGTTCAGTTTCATGGACTGATTAACCACCCGAGAGGTCAAGAGTTAACCCACATACCTAAAGCCTTTAGGTTTATTTTTATTTTTATTATAAGATGGGTTAACTCTTGACCTCAATCTTGACCATAAGGTCAAAGATGAGGTCGACGATGGAGCGAGTTAACCCAGAAAATGCCTATAAAGGCACTGGTACTCCTACGCACCGACGGAACACAGCAAGCTGTTTGGCGTCGGACTTCGGTAGGAGGGTGGTCGCGAACCAGACGGCCCTTTACAGAGCCTACCACACCGCATGAGACCATAGGACGACACCTCAGATCCAGAAAAAAATGAAGTGTCGTTGCCTGGGATGGATTACTAGGAGGCAGGTCTCATTTGTGTTTCCTTAGTCGCCTCTTACGACACCCACGGAAAGAGATGGGGTGGTGTTATTCTCAACCGATCACCACACGGTATCTTTAGGATAGATACCTAAAGCCCTGTATCTGTGTAGCTGTTTGTGGCATGGTAACTCCTAATCGAATGAACCGATTTCAATGCGGTTTTCTCCGTTTGAAAGCTGACCTGATCGAGATGGCTCTTAGCTATATTTTATAAAAATTTATTCAGCCGTTTAAGAGTTAATAAACAATCGAATATATAAGCGGTGATAGCCCAGTTGGTAATGAGCCAGACTTGTAATCCGAAGGTTGCGGGTTCAAATCCTGGTGCGGGCCTGTACCACTAAATTCGTCTTTTCGGATTTATGTACGGATTTCTAATTATCACTTGCTCAACGGTGAAGGAAAACATCGTGATGAAACCCGCCCGTCCAAGAAAATTGATTTTCGAAAGACGAGTGGTCCACCAACCCGCATTAGGCCAGCGTGGTGGACTATGGCCTAAATCCCCTTCGTGTTTCGAAGGGAGGCCCGTGCCCCTCGGTGGGGACGTATATGGGCTGGTAAAAACAATCGAATGTCGGAGGGGGTGATAATATTTTTTAAAATTTTAGGTTGTTTATTTTATGTAATTTTAAGTACACCACTAAATTTCCCATGTCCGTAAGGACTGAGGAGCCACATCAGATTTATAAAAGCTGATCTCACCATTATTTCGCAGCAAAATAGGTCCTTTTGCAGCACGAATTCTGGATCTAGCAAGAGGTTCAAAACATTCATCTATTACTCAACGAGTTCCAGGTGTCTCCTCAATGGGAGGTTTTCTTTTTGAGTATTAAAAAAAAAGTAATTCCCCAGAGCTCTCTAGATGGCGCTGAACTGACTCCGTTACTAGGTGCCAAAGCCAAAAGGCTTGGAGAAAAACATTGCATCAAATTCTGTTCGTTTACTTTGGCTTCCGATCATCCTAGTTTTCTCGCGCTTTGTTATAATTCAGTTTTGTTTGTTCGTTGTTTTCGTAAAATCGCCTAACTACGTGTGGTAGATGTAATATTGATGTGACAATACAATAACGGTTCGTTTTATGATCTCAAAATTACGTTCAAGTGAATAAATCAAAAATAATGTAACGTTCCGTTTCTTGCAGTAACGTACCTAGTTTAGCGGCATTCTATCCGGCGACTAGGTAAACATTTTAAAAAAATAAAAAGAAAATCCCTCATTCAGATGTTTAGATTGAGGTGCCACTTTTGAATTAATATAACTAGTGATATACACACATCAACGCGGTCTGGGGATATTGCACGATTTTTCATACAAAAGAGGTCTGTTTGAGAAGCTATAACAGCGTACTTGAGATACATGGAGGGCTATAATTTTCAGACGAGCAAGTGCTAAACCTGAATTTTCAATTCTAATTAATAAATTTTGTTTTACTTGAAATTTGTGAAAACGTGACGGAAACGAAAACGAAAATGCACTTTTTGCCTGCTTTTTGTATGAAAATAGTCGAATTTACGCAAAAAAAATTTCATTTTCGTCACGTTTTCACAAATTTCAAGTAAAACAGAATTTATTGATTAGAATTTAAAATTCAGGTTTAGCACTTGATCGTCTTAAAATTATAGCACTCCATCTATCTGGAGTATGCTTTTATAGCTTCTCAAACAGACCTCGTTTGTATGAAAAATCGTGCAATATCCCTAGACCGCGTTGATGTGTATATTTTGCTGCTAAATCCAGAATTCGTGCTGCAAAATGACCTATTTTGCTGCGAAATAATGATGAGATCTGCTTTTAAAAATCTGATGTGGTTCCTCAATCCTTCCGGACATAATTTCTCAATACTCAAGACAAAAGTACACACGTGAAAAGTACAGTTGTTACGTAAACGGCCGGACCGGTTTGGTTTGGTCGAGTGGTAGCGACACTGCCTCTTGATCGGCGGGTCCTGGGTTCGATCCCCAGTCGGAGCAAACATTTGTGTAAAAAGCAGATGTTTGTTTTCGGGTCATGGGTGTTTGTGTTTGTCTTTATGTGTGTTCCAAGGGACCCACGACACAAGGGAAAACCTTAGTGTGGGCCTTTGAGTGTGTAGCGTTTTTATTTAAATAATATACACGAGCTTCCAACACAGAATAGACTAGTGTATGACGACTAAATTAAAATGCACCCTTACAATACGACTTAACGAGGTGTTTTCGAGCAATTTGCTATTTTCAGATTGTGAATGTAGCATTATAGCATGTCGTGATGTAGCATTATATCTCCATTTCTTTGACGGACATCGTGATAATCAGCCCATTGACGTATGCTATCTCCTACGCAGCTACTTTTTAAGGAAATATCGCCTTACTATGTATACATTGATGGTTTTTATATTGATAACTTTAGCACAAATTAAATATGAGAATTAGCCCACGAATACCTTCCGCCAGGAGACCAGCTACCCTGGGCCCGGCTCCGGATGGGAGTAGGAAGATCCGGAGAAAACCGGAAAAAGTGGGACTTCAATGACAGTGACGATGTCTGTGGATCTGTACAAAGTATGGGGCATCTACTATCTTGTTCTAGCTGCCCAGTCACTTGCACCTTGAGTGACTTATATGAGGCCAAGCCAAACGCAGTCGCCGTGGCCACTTTTTGGGCCAACACCATTTTAAAAAAAAAAGTATAAATAAAAATTAAATAGCCATTGACACGAAAACAAGAGAAGCCCACGAAACTGAACAACTTTTCCCGGGTCGAAATATGAAAAAAAATTTGCCTTTTCATAGAGGTACAACGTATGATGCCTATGATTTTATTTAAAATCAATATTATTTTTTTTGAGAATTAAAATGGATTCATCGGGGATTGTTTTTCGGGGTTTAATAGGGAGATTCATGCCATAAAGATTCACTAACTAATGTAACGTCACCCCATAATAAAAACAGACTACCTACAATTCATATAAAACCAGTAATGGCAAGCGAACAAAACAGTAGCATCGACGAAAACAAGTGACGACACAAATTGGTACGAAGAGAAATTATATGAAAACAGGGTGCGTTTCAAATTTGCGCCACATAAACCACACCCTTAATAATGTCATATTCAGCGGGAGGCAAACAAATATCCCATACAATTTATCCCACTATAAAAGCCATGGTGACACTTCTCTCCAACCTCTTTGTCGCGCCCTTTTATTTGAGGCGCCCGTGGATCGTGTTAGAAAAAAAGAAAAAAAAGGAACAAGGTGATTTCGGTCGTCTGTGATATACAGTGGCATCTTTTCAAGGTAAGTGTTGATTTTATTTATTTAAAAAAATTTATAATAGATCTCATGAAAAAGTAGGAATTTATTTCATTAGGTAGTGCCCAGGAGTAGAAAATGGAAATTACATGGCTTAATAAAGAAAGAAGTTTTTCATCCGTTTTGTAAATAAATATTTGTAAATTAAGCATCAGCAATTTTTAATTAGTCATGGAATGTTTGTGTTGGAATAGCAAAACTAAATCTATCCTACTCTGACTTATGGATTGGGAATGTATCCCTGTCGCACTTGAAGGAATGGTCGTAGACCATATGACCCAATATTTATAAAAGAAGTTTTTCAGGAGAGAACAGTTAGTATGCCGTATACAGTTGACATTGAAACTCATTAGAGAAAGCGCTCTGTAGGAAGTGTAACATACCCCTTACTATTGTTAATTACTAGATACTTACCTAGGCACACCTCTCCTTATAAGATACGGAAATATAGACAGTTTGATTTGAGTTCCGTAAATGTATATTTTATTTTGCCCCTCTAACCCAATAGTTTGAACCTGTAGTAATTTATCAATTTACAAAAAAAAATAACTGAAAGCAAACTTCTTTCCTTGTTAAAATAATTCTACGTTATGTGACGTCAGTAGTTAGTACGCTGGATTACATAATAGTAGGTAATTCATAATTTCGCCAATTATTTACAAGTTTCCGTAGTGTAGCGGTTATCACGTGTGCTTCACACGCACAAGGTCCCCGGTTCGATCCCGGGCGGAAACAGTCTTTTTATTTTTTTAAATATTTTTTTTCCTTGTATCCAAAAAATATATATTTTTAAATCATTCTGGAAGCTATCGCAATTAAAAACAATTTTTCTTAATAACATCTAAAATATTACTGACTATGAAATCATGTTTTTCGGTAACGATCATTTTTATTATTAAAAATGTGTTTATACTTATTAAAAATGGTAAAAAAAAAACATTTCGAAACACAAAAAGATTCCTTCGAGCCGGATTTGAACCAGCGACCTATGGATGACTTCAAATTAACCGCTACAGTCCACCGCTCTACCAACTGAGCTATCGAAGGTGATACGTTGAACGGCGAAATTGCAGAACACTTACTGTTAGTCAAATTTTGTATGACGTCACTGACTAATGCTGTTTAGTTATGTAAGTTTTTTTAGGGAAGCTCACAACTTTGATAGTTTTTTTTTTGTTTTTACATACTATTAATTTGTTTTATCAACACGACAAAATGGTCTTATAGCCCGAAACTATTAAAAGGGAATGATAAATATCTGAATGATAAGTAGGTACTTATTAACATTGGTCCATGTTATTAACACAAACTAATTTGTTGAGTTAGAGAAAACTAGTTAAAACTAGAAATTGTCAATTAGTTCAGAGTATTGGTTGCATTTGTATTGTATAATAGGTAGGTACTTTATTTTAAGTATTAGCCAGATTTCACTGGTTCTTGAATGATACTGGATTAAGTTATTCTATTACTTTATCTTTAAAATGAATCTTGTTTTATTTATTTTTAACTTGGTTCAAATAACCTAAGAACAAGCTGGATGTCGTGTCGGTCGGCAACGCGACCTCTTTGCAGCATTATTTTTTTTAGATAGGTAATTTTAGTTTATGTTTATTTTGTTTCTTATTTAACATTTGACTGTTTTTTTTATCAGTCATACATATCATAGCACGGTGTTTACTATGTTTTCGTATTTATTATGAAAAGCTAAAAGGGGGCCGTAACCAGGGATGATAGTTTGAGTGCCAAGGTGATTAGCCTCCCAAAATAAATAAGTAATTATCTTTCTTTATTAACCACATTTTTTATTTTTATTTAAATAGATAGATACTTATAAATCGGTAGTTAACCTATTACAAAATCAACTTGTAAAATTCATTCACCAAAGTAGGTACTTAGTAAATTACTTACTTACTTACTTAGTACTTTAGTAAATTTATGAAACTACATCACATGCTAATCAAAGTTAATTGGAAGGTATTTATGCAATTTAATTATGTAATTATGTAAGTTGGTGGTAAACTTTTAACATTTGCGGCTAAAAGTGAGCAGTAATTTCAATTAATTTTGTTTGGCGAAATTCAATTAACAAACGGGAAATTGGACTCGCAATCTAGGCTAAGACAAATTGGTATGACCTAATAGTTTGCTCCAAGACTGGTTGCGTTATTAAAATAATACCTATGTAAGTAAGTATAGTCACGTACAGTATAGACTCGAGTTCAAATAACTCAAGCCTTTACCTAAAAAACCCTTCTTAATACGAGTATCAGTACCTATACTATAGATGAGTATAATTCCTCATTATTTTATTATTATTATTATTGACCATCTTGACATTTGATAGTTTTATTTTGTTATATTCTATTTCTTTAATTTGACATTTCATAGTTTCATTTTTTTTTTTTTTTTTTTGTCATTTTTGTATTAATCTGTGACATATTATTGACTGAAAACATCTACTTAATGTAGATGAATGTTATAATTATACTTTTTATATTAATTATTGTAATTTTGACGATCACATTATACTTTGACATTGCTTTAGACATAATATTGTAACTGGAATTGATAATGTAAAATAAATTAATCTAATCTAATCTAATCTATAGTAAGGAGAGCCCTATAGTAAGGAGACGATCCTTGAACAAATAACTATTTTCATTAAGACTGAATGGATAGGGTCATCATCATGAATGACGCTTGCAAGATTTGAACTGTAACAACGCAACAACGCAGAGGCGACTAAGGAAACACAAACGAGACCTGCCTCCTAGTAATCCATCCCAGGCAGCGACACTTAATTTTTTTCTGAATCTGAGGTGTCGTCCTATGGTCTCATGCGGTGTGGTAGGCTCTGTATAAAGGGCCGTCTGGGTCGCGACCACCCTCCTACCGAAGTCCAACGCCAAACAGTTTGCTGTGTTCCGTCGGTGCGTGGGAGTACCAGTGCCTTTATAGGCATTTTCTGGGTTAACTCGCTCCATCGTCGACCTCATCTTTGACCTTATGGTCAAAATGAAAATCAAGAGTTAACCCATTTTATAACAAAAAATAAATAAAAACATGTTACGACAAGTTAAATAAAAAATGAAAAAAATATCTCTAAGCTTTATAGCTTTCGCGGATTTAATATCATTCATTTTTATCTGTTCCACTAGGCTGCATTTCGGCTATATGGTTTAAGAAGTAGAAGAAGGTAGATTGTTAGATATTTGACTGAATGCCCGTGTAAATCCAAACAAAAACTAAGAAAACTTATAACCAAGGTTCATTTCGAGATCTTGTGCATCAAATTCGATCACATATGACTTGAGGATGCCTCCAATCATCTGTCAGCGTGTTCGTAAGGTCATCAGGTTGATGATCACTTGAACGTTCATTTATCATCGCAACGTATTGAGGGCGGATGGCTATTGAAGGTGGGACATGTCCAATTTGTAGAAAAAACATTAAAAGGGTAGGTATTTTATCCATTATCTACTCCTTTATCTCTCCTTCGATAAAATTTGAAAAAAAACTTAGTGTTTATTTATTTCCAACTCTGTATTT
Organism: Aproaerema taeniolella; assembly: GCA_949987775.1. Lineage (NCBI taxonomy): Eukaryota > Metazoa > Arthropoda > Insecta > Lepidoptera > Gelechiidae > Aproaerema > Aproaerema taeniolella. The sequence goes on along the minus strand of OX465261.1, from coordinate 14,778,749 downwards.
CTACCTACCCCAATGTAGGAATAATGACCAGAGTTAACTTATATATGTTAAAGCAACTGTAATCTAACTCGTGGCCTCTTGTATCCAGATTTCGGTAGACGCATCCAGTTTCAGAATGGCTTCGGTTACAGGAATAGACAGTCATTATCCGAGTATAGATTACATAAGATAAGGGCCTTATTGTATGCATTATGCATAAGGAAATAATAATACTAGTAAATGTATGACTTTTTGCTGCATCTGTTTTAATTTAAGTACTTATTTTTTTGTTTTTGGCGCACAATAACTCTAGAAAACTTAACGATGTATAGACGTAAAGACTTGATACTGATTGATAACACATAAAAGAAAAAGTATTGCGTCATTTGCACGTTTTGCCTAGACATACTTTACTAGTCAATAAAGGGATTCGCTGTGCTAGAGTACAATTTATAATCGAATATAAGGCTAAAGATCTAATACACTGATCTGTAACTAACTGCTCCAGATATGTTTTTCATTGTAGAGAGGTCTCACGACTGGCTACATTGATAAAGAATAATATTAGTACCATTTTATACTCGTATATTCTGTGATTATACCAGGCGCGAGTTAAATTAGAAGTTGTTTCCAACGACCCAGAAAGATATAAAGTTGTTGAGACAGCACATTTGTCTCATGTTCCCAGCGGTTCCTGTGTGAATGAGGAGCGGAAGCGGCCGGCTTCAGAGCTTCGTTTAGCGTCCAATTGAACAAACGAGCGTGAGTAAACCTGATCCGGTCCCGTGACCCTTCCTCGGCCTCTTATAATGCTGTTGTTCCGAAGACAAAGGCTATTTGCTAATAATGACTGATTCGTCCATTGACGTTTGAAGTTTGTTCCCATTGAAATGTTTTGAATCTTGTTACTTAACTTAACCCTTGTATCTCTAATTGGAAACTTATCCATGACTAGACATTTCGTCGTCATTAGAAAATTCTAGGAAAGCAACACACCCAAAAACTTTCTAAGTAAATAGATAAGACTCATTGTGTAAATTAACACAGCCGAAACAATTTCAAGCCAGCGTCATTGTTTAAACATGACCCCACACATGAGTAAATGGTTGCACAATGCCTAAGGACATAACTTCGCCCCTCAAAATTCTTGGCACTCACACGTTTATCGCTCCCGGCAATTTAAGGAGACACAAGCGTACGATAAGCCCACGACACGACAATACAATAATGGTCGCTCTTTGCCTAATGGGTCATATCCTGCCTGGCTCAAGCGCAGTCCAGTCAATGCTAAGAGCCCGATTCTCTCACTCCTGTCTACGTTCTACTCTTCCAGAATCTTATTTTCATTGTTTTCTCTGTCCGCCGCGTCTGGTAGTGTGCTACTCCTATTTTTTCCCGTACATTGACGACTTTCATTCGGTTTTGTGTCGCTCAGAACCGATTATTCCGTATATTGACGACTTTCTTTCTGGTTCTGAGTTTACGAGCTGACACGTCGAACGATGCGTGTGCGCCGAATACAATAACGAACTATTGGATGCAGTGAGGATGAAGTGCCGTATTTTCGTGTAGGAATACTGTTGTTTGTGGATAGAGACGGACATGCCTAAATTCCGAAGTCTGGCGTATAGTATAAAGAAAAAGAAGTGTCTTTCACATCGCTTGTTGACTCATCCGTGGCCTTCCATTAACTTGATGCGATAACATTTTAGGTAAGTTCGTTTTTTTAACTTTCAGCCATTAGTGTTAAGTGGAATATGATGCAGTTTAACTGTTGAAGTGTACAAGTGTGTTCTTTTGCTTTTGGGAGTGAAACGTGATTTTAAGTGTTTGATTTATTTGGTGAGTGTACCTCCTTCTATTAAGTTATTGTTAAATACAGAAATATAAGTTTACACTACATATTTATAAATGGTGATGATGCTAAGTGTCTCTGCCTCCGAAGGCTTGTTTGTTTAAGTATATTGCTGATATTCTTAATTTATAGATGTCTTGGGATGGTAATAGACCCGGAAAACCTAGGCAACAAAAAAAAATCAAGGCCCATACAAAATTTTCTTTTGTATACATAGTGGAGCAAAATGACACAAATACACCAGAACATACATCAGTCTTAACAAAAAGGTTTCCCTAGACAGTGAATCTAAACCAACCAAACCGGTTACAATTGTCTCATATATAGTCTAGTCTAGTCATCTAAGATTGGGGGCTGATTCACCCCTCTGGCTCCGGCCCTGGTTTACATTTCAAGGGAAGGAGCGATGCTATGACGTTTTCGGTAATCAATACCTTCGAACACAGCATTATTTTAAATGTTATTAAACCAACCTCGAAAATAGCTCGATAAACCTAGGTACCTAACTACGTTGGTACCTACTTACTAAAATAAAGAAGAAAATTATATTCAAGAAAAGTAACATCTTTCTTAAATAATTAAATAATTAATTAAATAAATAATTAATTAAATAAATAATTAAATAATTATTCTAAAAGAATACTATATCTAGGTAAAGATATACTTTTAGAATAAGTAATTATTTAATTAGAATTAAAATTTAATTATTTTAAGAGTACAACTTATACTTTACTACTAGCTAAAAATATCAACAAAAACAAAAAATAAAATGAAATGAAATAAAATCGCTGATCATGATCACGAAAAAAGTAAACCTAATAAGTAAGTACACCTAGGTACCTAGATACTAAATAATAGAGTGCATAGTCTTAGTAAGAGTATAGTAATAGGCCACAAGGTAAGGTCATCCAGACTCTAGTAAAGGCGAAACCACAGAAACTTACAAAAACTTACCTAAGTATTTGTTTGTTTACAATTTGAGGTTATGTTTACAAAGTCCAATGGAAAAGTTGACACTGTCACAAACACATTAAAGAATATAATTTAACACACATTCACTAATAAATACTGTATTTCTTTGAGAAACTGAGTAAAATATGCACAGTAATCTACGCTACATTCTATAACAACAATATAAATTAATTTCATCAGCTGTTATCATCATTTGTCTCTATTCTATCGAAACGACACTGCTGCTACCTACGCTATCGGCAAGTTTTGGTTCAGTAGCGGACTAAGTAGTGTCGGATAAACACGCTAGATGGCGGTGTCATGAATTACTTTCAGTTTTTTTGTTTATATTTAAAAGGCGTTATTTTAGTTATTAGCCTCGTATACTTTTTAGATTACTTGTTCATTGACTTATTAGATTTTTAACCGAATTCAAAAAAGGAGGAGGTTGTTTTATACTTTATGTATTTTTAAAATGTAAGTAAGTAAGTATGTTCACCGATTTCTTCGCCGTTTGTGGACCGATTTTCAAAATTATTTTTTAGTCCAAGGAGTGTACTCTATTCCAGAGATTGTCACCAAGTCAGGATCTGATGATAGGGAACCCAGGGAAATCGAAGGCAACCCTCGAATTTGATAGGCCTTACAATTTTTCTCATGTTCTTCTATTATTTAGGTACACTAAAAATAGAAAAACTTACTTATTAGAAAAGAAAATAAACCGACTTCAAAAACGCGAAAAATAAAGGCAAGATCATATAATGTGCTACGTAGCACTTACTTACTGATCTGTTTGAAGTCGGTGCCAAGACAAAAAAGTTTGATAGGCCGCTTTAAGGTTAGGCCATACTCAAAACTTACTACTAAAAGTTCCTGATGACCAGTGGCTAGACGGAACAGTGCCCCAGGGCCTCGAAGCTCAGGGGGCTTAGACTCTGACTTAAAAACTTTAAATTGAACTAGTGAACATTTCTCTCACATTCGGAACATAAATAAACCAGATTCCAGGAACGTGACTTCAATATTGGCCACTTATTTGAAAAAATACAGGGAAATCTGGAGTAGGTACGACGAGTCTGGATTACGACAAATCTGGAGTACGTCAAATTCGGAACACAACGAATGCGGAACAAACGATTTTAAATAGTTTAGTTGGGGCCCTAATTTATTTTTTGCCCTAGGGCCTTAGTTGGGGCCCTAGTAAATTTTTTGCCCTAGGGCCTTAGTTGGGGCCCTAGTAAATTTTTTGCCCTAGGGCCTTAGTTGGGGCCCTAGTTAATTTTTTGCCCTAGGGCCTTAGTTGGGGCCCTAGTAAATTTTTTGCCCTAGGGCCTTAGTTGGGGCCCTAGTAAATTTTTTGCCCTAGGGCCTTAGCTGGGGCCCTAGTTAATTTTTTGCCCTAGGGCCTTAGTTGGGGCCCTAGTTAATTTTTTGCCCGGGGGCCTTAGTTGGGGCCCTAGTTAATTTTTTGCCCCAGGGCCTTAGCTAGGTAACCTAGCTACGCACTGCTGTTGCCTCCCTATTTCGGTGTCAAACTATACAATCTTCGTGTCCCTTGAAGATTAATTCCTCAAAATAATGCCAGGATAAAATATCAGCTCGCAATTCTACGTTTTTCTTTGCTCGGAGTACATAGTAACCCAAAACCAATTAACAAAATGGCCAATCAATTTTCGACACTATTCGAAAAACGCAACCTAAATCAAGTGAAGCCTTTCGAGGGGTAGCAGAGTGGGTCCGAAATTGCTTCAAATTAACAGTTTTTGTTTTAGAAACTCATTTAGTGGAACGTTTCTACAATATTTTATTAATTTTGTTACGAAACTCAACGCAAGTACTTTTGAATGTAGTTTATTTATGTAGACAAACTAGGTAAGTACCTACTATGGGCCTTTTTATAATTAAACAAAAACTTCACAAAAAGGGCTATTACAAAATTTCTGATTATCTATCAGACAGGCAGCCATGGGAATGAACTGCTCAGCTCTAGAGTTATTTCAGATTTAGTTAAAATTATTAAATAAGATTTGTAATGCGATTTAAAAGAGCAACCTCAGAGTTTCTTGCCTGTTCTTCTCTGAGGAAGACTGCACCTTTGCGAATAGGCGTAGAGTCAGTAGGGTCAAAAGAAATTCGATTAATGTATGTTTGTATGTATTTCATTGTAATCTTGACTTGTTTAAAGTGGCATCCTGAATGTCCTATACCTAAAATAAATATTTTTTCTATTCTGTTCTATTCGAACGGAATGGAACGGCACGGCATTTTATTACCATTGCTGCCTATGTACCTGGTGACACCTGCGCCATTAGGAACATAGAGGGTGATGGTAGCGTCCCGAAAATTCCGTACGAATAATAAAAAGGCTCATTGGCCCAAAGATCTTGTAACCAGGCCATAATCGCCAAACCTTCCGTTTCCACTACTTTCCACAAATCTCAAGTTCATTGATAAGAATTGAAAATTCAGGTTTAGCACTTGCTCATCTGAAAACTGTATCCCTCCATCCATGGGTCTCGAATAAGCTTTTATAGCTTCTTAAACAGACATCTTTTTATAAGTAGATTGAGTTGATCCGTTTTTTTTTTTTGCCAGCCCATGTACGTCCCACCGAGGGGCACAGGCCTCCCTTCGAAGCACGAAGGGGATTTAGGCAACAGTCCACCACGCTGGCCTAATGCGGGTTGGTGGACCGTTCGTCTTTCGAAAATTTTCTTAGACTGGCGGGTTTCACACGATGTTTTCCTTCACCGTTGAGCAAGTGATAATTAGAAATCCGTACACAAATCCGAAAAGACGAATTTAGTGGTACAGGCCCGCACTAGGATTTGAACCCACGATCTTCGGATTACAAGTCTGGCTCATTACCAAACGGGCTATCCATTACCAAAAAAATACCGCATTTTATTTTTTTATTGGCTGTCGGAAAATCTTTCAAGGAAGTAAATGTGCAAATAAGATTATTTAAAAACTATCGTTCTTCCCTTCGTTCCCGTGGGAATTTAGGAAAATTATGTAGCCTATGCCTATGCCTATGCATAGGCTACATAATTTTCCTAAATTCCCACAGAAAAATAAGTTAAATATGTCAGTGAGCCTAGTGTTAATCCAGGGTATAAGCTACCTCCATGGCAAATTTTATCTAAATTGTTCTAGCTGTTTGAGAGTGAAAGAGGAAAAAACATTCATACAATACAAAATTTCGCGTTTAAAATATTTGTAAGGACAATAATTTCAAGAATTTTGGGGGCCGTCGGCCCGAAAGTGGGGGGAGGGGGTTTAGCAAAAATCACGAAATATCACAAGGGGGGAAATATCACGAGGGGGGGGGGGCTGTAGTAAGATATCACGTGTTGTCAAACGCGCGATTTCTAAACCGAAAAGCGGCGTGTAGTGTGGCTTGATGACACCAACGAAGATCTTCAACAAAGCACAGTGCCAAAACAGTGCAAGATGCTGTTGTTAGTGTTGAAGAAAGTCTTGCTAATCCGTGGTCCGAGGACAATGTACATTAAATATGTTCGTGTACTAGTACAATATATGTTTTTCGCATGATTACGCCATTCCTTTAATATTATTTTTATTCCAGTCAAAAACAACCTGCAACATTTCTGTCTAGACATTTTATCATGGTCCTTTATTTCAGAATAAAATTAGATTATACTTTGTACCTGTATTTAAAGATAACATTCAAAAACTTTCAAGATTCTTTGTTGGTACTAAAAATACACGTGATTTTGGGTGGGGGAGGGGGGGGGTTAGTCTTAAACCTCACCACGTATCACCAAGGGGGAGAGGGGGTTGAAAAATGCTGAAAAAAATCATCACGTGAATAATGGACGGCCCCTTGCATGAATTTTTTATTCCTTTATGAATTAAAACTTACTTAAGCCGTTATCTTAACGTCATCTAATCACTCGATGACGTCACAGATGCCTTAGTCCATTAGGCCATGAGTCCGTGTTATACATAGCAATTAAAGTCGTTAGTTCTAAGTTCCACAGAACTATGATGGTGCTATTATTACGTAGGAGTTAAGCACTAAAGTCTAGGTTAAAGGGCAAAGTTTCATTTTTTTTTATTATAAGGTGGGTTGTTAACTCTTCACCACAATCTTGACCATAAAGGTCAAAGATGAGGTCGACGATGGAGAGAGTTAACCCAGAAAATGCCTATAAAGGCACTGGTACTCCCACGCACCGACGGAACACAGCAAGCTGTTTGGCGTCGGACTTCGGTAAGAGGGTGGTCGCGAACCAGACGGCTCTATATAGAGCCTACCACACCGCAACCATAAGACGATACCTCATATTCAGAAAAAAATGAAGTTTCATTGCCTGGGATGGATTACTAGGAGGCAGGTCTCATTTGAGTTTTCTTAGTCGCCTCTTACAACACCCACGGAAAGAGATGGGGTGGTGTTATTCTCAACCGATCACCACACGGTTTGAATTTTTCTACTAGAAATAAGGATTGCCACTAATGCGGCCCGATCTAGGGGGTAATAAAGCTGGGGCAGTGACTAGAACAGACAGAAAATTACAACAATGATGATTTGTTCTACATTTTCTTAGACGTCTACACTAATATACACATCAACGCGGTCTAGGGATATTGCACGATTTTTCATACAAAAGAGGTCTGTTTGAGAAGCTACAAAAGCATACTCGAGATAGATGGAGCACTATAATTTAAAGGCGGTCAAGTGCTAAACCTGAATTTTAAATTCTAATCAATAAATTTTGTTTTACTTGAAAATTGTGAAAACGTGACGAAAATGAAAAAATTTTTTGCTTAAATTCGACTATTTTCATACAAAATGCATTTTCGTTTTCGTTTCCTTCACGTTTTCACAAATTTCAAAAAAACAAAATTTATTGATTAGAATTGAAAATTCAGGTTTAACACTTGCTCGTCTGAAAATTATAGGACTCCATGTATCTCGGGTATGCTATTATATCTTCTCAAACAGACCTCTTTTGTATGAAAAATCGTGCAATATCCCTAGACCGCGTTGATGTTTGTATTATAAAGGGGAAATGTTACGAATAAACTTGAAAACTACTGGACCGATTTTTAAAATTCTTTCACCAATAGGATGCTACATTATCTCTGAGTAACATAGGCTACATAAATTTCCCGTATTGTCACGGGAACGAAATCCCGAGCGGAATGAAAAATAAAAGAAAATAGCGTTGTCAAAATGTGTATTACCGAAATGGCAGTGCCTCAGCATTAAGTTACAGACTAGGTACTGCAGGCCGAGTACGATAGTGACAGCCAAAAATATGTCTCCAGATCACTGTTGCCAGCCTGAAACACTGTTATTCTGGCTTTAAAAATTCAATTAAATTGCTACTTTCGGTCACCCATCACGTTTCTTGCCCCTGTGTAGTATAAGTATGATCTAAGTACTTAACACAATCTGATCAAATGATGGAATATTTAGCAACCAGCAGTTGGAATATTTGCACCTACCTATTCATGGTCAAAATGGGCAGACGTCGATTCATAGGGAAAACCCGAGTTTTTAGCCAAGAATGACTTGTCTATCAAATACTACCACCCTATAATTATGCCGAGTCATACAATTCAACACGCCATGGAAAATGTTTTGAATATACACAGACTACTTGGAATGGACTTAAACTGTTTTTATTGTTAATCATTTATTCAATATAATCGTTTGATTCTTAAGATTATGATTCTTCCCGTGGGAATTGTCCCAGTGGATTTTCATTTTTTTTTAAATATAGACCTGGAGGTTTACCATGATCGCTTAGCGCGATCCAATTTAGAACCTTAACAAGTCTGCAACGCTTATTCGTACCATGATGGCTTATAAGCGATTCAATTTTAGCGCTGTTGCGATTGAAAGGCAGACCAGCGACAATTTTTTTTTATATTCAATTTGGATCGCTGAATCTATGGTCCATAGACAACCGGGCAGTTCAAAAGCAGCCCCGTCCTGGCACCATTTTAAAAATCATTCCAATTCCGAAGCAGTTCAAAGTTGGATCCTAAACAGAAATGCTTTTAAACGATCATGGTAGGTATCCAGGTCGTGACAATAAGGAACACAACAAAAAAAAGAATCATCCAAATAGGTCGAGCCGTTCTTGAGTTTTGCGCTTAGCAACAGATTTAGTGATTCATTTTTATAGATTAGATTAAGTACTTTGATCCTGGTAAAATAAAAAGCTTTTTTAAAAAAAAGTTTTGAGTTATTTTTGGTTTAATTTATCCTTAACAACACATAAAAAAAACGTCACACGAATTTCATGATTTTTTGACCCCCCCCCCTCCATGTCACAGCTGGTCACATTTGTAAGACTCCCCCCTCCCTAGCGTGACGTCACATATTTTGTATATTTTAATTTTTTTGTAATTTTCTAATAAAAGCAGTACTAGGTATTAGTTGTTTTTTTTTTGGGAACTCAAAACTCATTGTCTCAAACAAAGTAAAAACGTAAAAAGAGTACTTGGGACTGAGGAGGTTAAGTTTGTCGTTAATAGTTAATACGTTTTGATACTCATAACACATTTTGAAATGTGACGTCACGTAACTTGTGACCCCTTCCACCCCCTTGTCACACAATGTCACACTTTGTCGACCCCCTCCCCTCTCCTAAACGTGTGACGTAATTTATGGATGGTCCCTTACTATAGTCCTTAATAATCCTTCCTATACTAATATTATAAACGCGAAAGTTTGGATGTATTGATGTTTGTTCCTCTTTCACGCTCAAACGACTAGATCAATTTTAATAAAATTTGGTATGGAGGTAACTCAGACCCTGGATTAACACATAAGCTACATAATTTTCTCAAATTCCCACGGGAACGAAGTCCCGGGGGCGGAAAACTAGTATGTAATATGTCCGCAATATATTATCTGTGTTCCAGATGCGTCACAATAAGAGCAAACAAACTAACTAACAATTACGAGGATTTATTGCCGCGAATGTATGAATAGAAATCAGATTATCATTTATCACATACAAGGAAAAACACACAACTTTTCCGGCGAACCAAGTTGATCTAAATTATAGTTTCTCACATTTATGTTCAATTAGGTAGTAAATTAGGTAGTTCAGTGACGCAGTGATAGCCCAGTTGGTAATGAGCCAGACTTGTAATCCGAAGGTCGCGGGATCAAATCCTGGTGCGGGCCTGTACCACTAAATTCGTCTTTTCGGATTTATGTACGGATTTCTAATTATCACTTGCTCAACGGTGAAGGAAAATATCGTGATGAAACCCGCCCGTCCAAGCAAATTCATTTTCGAAAGACGAGCGGTCCACCAACCCGCATTGGGTCAGCGTGGTGGACTATGGCCTAAACCCCTTTCGTGTTTCGAAGGGAGGCCCGTGCCCCACGGTGGGGACGTATATGGGCTGATCAGAGAAAGTCTCCTTATACATAAACTTATTCTTGTACTTTTTAACCCTCGACAAAAAAACGGTCCATTTGTTTAGAAGATCTACGATGCCACAGTCAGACACACAGATACACAGACATACAGGTACACGCGTTAAACTTATTACACTCCTCTTTTTTGTCGTTAAATATGGTGCAATATGTAGGGCAGTGTCACTAGGCTAGGTAACGCTAAGCATTAACGCCTTAGGCGATCCGTCAGCTTACTACAAGGAAAAATACGTGCTTCTTAGAAAATCGGCAAATGACTTGTTAATCTTGCTACCTAAAGGTTCTGTAAGAAGTTCCTGGAGTAAAAACATATACTGGGCCTTTTTATTATTCGAACGGCACGGCTTTGTATTGTTCCCAGGGGGGCTACCACCTAAGAGAAGCTGATGCTGATTGAACGAATGGAATGATGTACATTGCTGGGTTTGGTTCCTGTCGTTAATCAAGGTCTCCTTATAAAGAAGCGACCGACAACGTTCCATTCGTTCACCCAGCATCAGCTTCGCTAGCATCACTAGGAACCTAGGGGGCAATGGTATATACAATTTTGTCGTGCCGTGTCATTCAAATTACAAAAAGTTTATTCTATTCCTTATCTCGCTCCAAGAAGTGCGATTTTACTATTCTAGTTTCCTGGCCAGCATTTTTTTAAGTTTGAACTATACGACACTTTCATCTATTGGGGCTTCTTATTATACGAAAAGGGCACAGCAAAATTGTATTACCATTACCTCCTATGCACTAGTGATACTAGAAGCTGGGAACATAGGCAGTAGTAGTAGTAATTTTTTTCATCCATCCGGATAGGCAAAGGTCGGAGCCATACAGCCAAATCTTCCTTTAATTTCTTCCCTTCAAAGTCTTCATTTTAATGAAGGCAAAAGAAAGCCAAATCTTGAGTTTTCTATTTTAAAAAGGCAATATGCCAAATCTTTTATAATATTTTATATCATATGGTAATACAAATTCTGTCATGCCGTGCCGTGCCGTTCGAATTATAAAAAGGCCCATATCGATTTTATCGTGCTAGTTTTTTGGCCAGTATTTTCAAAGCTTACTCTACTACTACATCTAATGTTATTATGTCAAACACGTGACTTTTAAATATTCATGAATTAATTATTGTAAAATAAAATATGTCGCAAAATATTACATTTCAAAAAGCAACGGGATATGTTGCGGGACTTTAATTTAGGCCGTATGTACACTTACGTTACTTTAAAGCATCTTAACACGTTTACAACCCAATGGAGTCACACTCTCATGAGATGATCTTAATATTTTTCAGCTTTTTTTTAAATTTAGAATGGGGTTGCTCTTGACCATAATCTAGCTCAGGGCAAAGATGTAGTCAAGGATTCACTCGAAAAGCATAAAAGAACTTTAAAGATATTCAGGTTGTATCAGTTCGAAAGTACAAACGCAGGCAGAGAATTCCATTCCTTGGCAGTGCGCAATATGAAAGATGAGGAGTAGCGATCAGTACGTATCCGAGGGATCTCGACAAGATAAAGGTGGTACCCCGCAGTGCGTCTGTACGTTCGATGAAAAAAAGGGGCATGCGGAATGAGCTCATGCAACTCCCACCCGTCCAAGAAAATTCATTTTCGAAAGACGAGCGGTCTCCCAACCCGCATTAGGCCAGCGTGGTGGACCTAAATCCCCTTCGTATTTCGAAGGGAGGCCCGTGCACCTCGGTGGGGACGTATATGGGCTGGTAAGAAGAAGAAGAACTCCTGAGCACACTCCCTGAAGTACCTACATTCTTTTAATGGCTCCTAAACAATGAAATAGGCTTATAGCAGAACGGACCCTCAAAAGTAAGCTTCAGGCTGAATATATTATAGATTATAAATAAATTCTGTAGCTACTCGATCGCGTCGAGTCTTTCTGGTTGCTGTTGAGTAGCTCCATGTATAATAAATATATAAATAAAATTTATTTCAGAGTAAAAAAAAAACTTAGCTTAATTAGGTTACAATAAAAACTATAATGTAAAAATTTATCTAAATACTTATATAAAAAGAACAGTAATCAATTAACGCTAATACAAAATAAAACTGTTTATAAAATATGTGTTAGTGTATGACTGGCCTTAGGTGTTACATTTTGTTAACGGATTTCGTTGTAGATTTCTAACAGATTTTTAAAAAAGTGAATTTCCTTGGAATAGAATAGGTAATTATCCACACAGCACTTTTAAACCTTTATGAAACTTTTCATTAATGAGTCCTTTAACTCTGAATATAGAATTTTGGTTATTTTTGAACAGACTGATGAACAGACAGACTTGAACTATGACTCACCGTGTTGAAGTTTTTTGAACTTCGAAGGTCAACTAGGTAGTTAACATAGCGATAATTACTTAACTAAAAAACATGGCGCCAGCCACTAACTCGTTATATCTATTTTAAGTTTTTTACACTCATTCATTGATTTGTTCAAAATTAAAAAAAAGTTAAGTCAAAACAAGTCATTTTTGTGCTTATTTAGTGTTCTGTAGTAAGCAGTTATTAAGTTTTTACAAAAAAAAGCTTAGTGGGGACGTAAGTATATAGGCTGTTAAAAATCACCATGCAAGTGAAATATTCTAATAATTAAAAATATTCACTATACAGGGCTTTAGGTAAAGTTCTTTCAAGTTTTCAACCTCAAAATACGAAAAAAAAAACTGATCTCCCATACAAAATGCGCTAGTAGCTCAGTCTGTGGGGAAATGCAAAGGCCTTTGCATTGCAAAAGGTGGCGTAGAAAATGTTTTGACACAATATTGTTTAGGTATGGCAGGTTAATAAAAATTCAAGTTCTCGACCTTGAAGGACCCAGGCGTTAGCCGCCATCGTGAATTAAAGGTGCCAAAATTAGGTATATTTTAAATAACTTCTCAATTGTTTACTAAATCACAAAAGTGTCTATGAAGGGTTCAAAGAAGACAAAATTGCCTAATTTTTTTAAATACATGATTATTCTGTAAGTCTTAAAAGTAAAAAGTTACAAGCGACGGAAATAATAATATTTACAAAAATCTAACATATAAAATGATAAACTGACTGGGTGATACACAACGCACAGCCCAAACCGCTGGACTTACGGACTTGAAATTTTGCACATAGATACCTTATGTAGTGTAGGCATCCACTAAGGAGCGATTTTTGGAAATTCCACCCCTAAGGGGGTTAAATATGGGATGGAAGTTTGTATGAAATGCTGATGAAGTTTGTATGGGAAATCAAAAATTTGTTTTTGTATTTTGACATATTATTGGGGGAAAGTTGTTCAGTTTCATGGACTGATTAACCACCCGAGAGGTTGAAAAAGAGATACCTAAAGCCCTGTATACGCTTCAGAAGAGAAACTTGACGGAAATAAATCTAAATTTATTTAATTATTTAATTAAAATACTTTTATTTAATTTAGATTTATTATAAAGAATAAAATTGCAGGGTCTTGAATCAATAACGATTCATCAACGTCCAGCCCAATCCCAAGAAACTAGAAAGCTGCAGTTTAGGAGAAAGGTTAATTTTAGGCAAGGAATAAGGAAGGAATTGAAGTTCCCACGGGAACGAGCTCCCGGGCATCCCCTAGTAAAAAATAAAAACAAAAGTGAAGAACTTCGGTTTTTGAAATCGCGGATAATTAAAGTTTTTTGGTGTTTTTCAGGTTTATCTTCTAAATATATAAAAGGAGAAACTGACTGACTGACTGACATACCTATCAACGCACAGCCTAAACGGCTAAACGTAGGCACTTCAAATTTGGAAGGGACGTAGCTTAGGTACCGGAAAGGTGCACTAAGAAAGGAATTCCCGAAATTCCCACGGGAACGGGAATTAGAGGGAAAATCCTTTTGTATGAAAAATCTAAACCGCTTAAGTTAGACGCTTGAAATTTGGCATGCAGGTACCTCAGTAAACTTAAAGCTTAGTTGCAACAAGATATTGCAAAATTCCCACGGAAACAGGAGTTAGCGGGAAAAAACTTTTGTATGTAAAAATCTAAATCACGTAAGATACCTAGATGTTTTCAATCTGTGTACTCTGTACAAAAAAAAATTAAGGTCAAGCTGAAAACCAACACTGCACAATTTTTTACAGCACATTGCTGAGCTGGACTTTTTTTGCTTAGGTTAATCTAGTAGTGATTTTAGTCATTGTATCATAGATTTAACTGTAACAATAAAAAATATTTCGTCTCATTTTAAATTAATCGTTAATCGCACTTTTATTTGAACTTTTGCGTAGGGAACCCAAAAGTAATGTGACTTGCAATTTTCGTTCATTATTTAATAATATAATTATTATTTGAGTACTCCACATCGTTAGCAAAAGTAGGTAAATATTAAGTCCGTCTTTGACAAAAAACTTTATACTTATTTAATTTGTGTTTAAAAGTCCTTAGGACATTATGGCGGCGCTTTATAAATAGGTAGATTAGATAAATATATAGCTACAATGATTTTATATTTAACGAGCTTTCCACTCTGACACCAGGTCCCCGATTCTGTAACTTCAGTTGTGTGTCGATGGAATGGAGGCCATTTTATTATCTGTTCAGGTGGCGAAATTGAGAACTATTTAATTTTATATACTTGCTGACAACGTCCCTGACCAGCAGCGCCACCGTCAACCGAACGATAGTGCCGTGTGGTGATCGGTTAAGAATAACACCACCCCATCTCTTTCCGTGGGTGTCGTAAGAGGCGACTAAGGAAACACAAATGAGACCTGCATCCTAGTGATCCATCCCAGGCAACGACACTTCATTTTTGTCTGAATCTGAGGTGTCGTCCTATGGTCTCATGTTCTATGTGCTCTGTAAAGGGCCGTCTGGTTTGCGACCACCCTCCTACCGAAGTCCGATGCCAAACAGCTTGCTGTGTTCCGTCGGTGCGTGGGAGTACCAGTGCCTTTATAGGCGTTTTCTGGGTTAACTCGCTCCATCGTCGACCTCATCTTTGACCTTTATGGTCAAGATTGAGGTCAAGAGTTAACCCATCTTATAATAAAAAAATTAAAAAAAGTTACAGAATCGGGGCCCTCGGTTAGCCAAGTTCGCCACACACTTGACTATACATACACGATAAGAAGAAGAATGTGTGGTAATTGTGTACTAGGCGTTGACCTCATCGCCATCTTAAACGGCCTATAATGGCTTGAATAATCGAGAACGCCTGTTGTCTAAACATACAAACATTGTCACAAATGTTTCAGAGGAATTCCCGAACAAACCAGTGACAGTATTAAAATATACTCTAACACGGAAGGAAGAGTGTCGAAAGTTGAATGATTAAGCCCAAGTGGCAGCGTCGACGCGCAGTCTGGTGATATTATGTAAACAATTAAGGAAATTCTCTAACTTTTGTCTTCGTTCGTTATACATTGCTTTCTAAGAAAGCTTGTTGATGTTAGTTACTTAGTGGAAACGAGCGTTATTTTTCGAAAACCGAAACTCGCAAAAATATCGGAATTCGTGTCAGCCCCCACTCTCATCTCTCATCCAACATAGAATACAATACAAAGACTATAACCATGCATAAGTATTATTTACTAGCTTTCCGCCCGGGACTTCGTTCCCGTGGAAAATGGGTTAATCCAGGGGGTCAGCTACCTCCATACTAGATTTTATCAGAATTGGTCCAGCCCTTTGAGCGTGAAAGAGGAACAAACATCCATACATATACTTTCGCGTTTATAATATTAGTAATGATTTTTCTGTGGCAATATCAAATCTATGGGGATTTCTAATTAGCAAGTGAAACTTTAGGAGATGATTCTACCCATGAAACTGAACAACTTTTGACAAGGAACCTCGTATATGAAATTCTTGAAAAAAAATTTCGACTTCCCACACAATGGCAAATCAACTGATCGCACAAGTTTTATGGAGAGGCGAAACTATTTTTTCAAATTTAGACCTATGTTTCTTGGAAAAAGTTGTTCAGTTTCTTAACCCTGATTCACATCCCCAATTTTCGCTAGCTAATTTAAAAAAATAATATATATATATATAGTATATTTAGTTAGATTTATTAAATTGGGTGACTTTATTTTTTTTAAACTTCATTTTTAGTAAAAATGAACTTACTAAAAATGAAGTTTACAAAAAAATAGTCACCCAATTTAATAAATCTAAGTAAATATACTCGTATATGTCAAATTGAAGGTCCTAAACTAACTGACTCAACAACAACGACCAGCGCAAGGTCCTGGACCTAGATAGAAAGCTTCTGGTACAATAACTTTCCTTTTGTAGCTTAGGCAGGGACTAAGGAAGGATTTTACCAAATTCTCATGGGGACGATGTCTCCGGCGTCCTTTATTTAATAAATATTGGTGACAATATTTATTAACTAGAGGACGCCCGAGACATTTGTGCCTGCCCTTTGCCCATATGGATAAATATTTTTAAAAGATATAATTTTTAAAGACCAAGTTAGACATCAATTAATTTATAATTATCGTGATATATTTTATTGACATTACTTATACATATAATTTTAATTTATATATCATTTTGACATCACAATATTCACTATTTGTCTATACATATTATCTATATCTATACATATTATAAAGAGGAAAGATTTGATTGTTTGTTTGCATCGAATAGGCTCCCAAACTACTGGACCGATTTGTAAAATTCTTTCATCATTAGAATCCTACATTATCCGGGATGGACATAGGGTACAGGATTTTCCCGAGTCCCGGGCGGGATGCTAGTAATAATTAAATGCATGCGTGCTTATCTAAAACTTGATATTAAATTAACATATTTAAAATAAGTATTAAATTTGCATGTCAGATTTGGCTAAATGTGAGACTCTTATTAAATAAAAACTCTACCTACAATTTGTAACCACATTTTACGCAATAAATTTATTTGATTTGATTGATTTGAGTTACGTGATGCTCCCATAAGCGTTAATGGATGACTCACCATTGGAATGTATCGCGACGCACTACAAGAGTAACTCGGGTGACCATTCCGGTATTTCATTGAAAGGGGCGCGCAATGTAAACAAAACTGACACTATTGTGTGGTAACATGAAAGAGAACGCATGGACACCGTCATCTTACTACCAACTGTTAACATAGTAGCTTCTAGAACTTAAGCACTTCAAGCTTGTAGACTTTGGATCGCTTTTAAACCGCTCGCATAAGAAGCAAAATTGATGTTCAGCGTAAGGTGCTGTTGAATATAGGTACTGTAGAGGCCAGGATGTTGACAGTGTTTGATTTTATGAATTATTGTATGTGAAACAAAAAAAATGCTAGAAATATATTAATATCCGAAAACAGCATTAAAATTGGTTTATAAATGAACAAGTTATTAGCATTTATATTATCGTAAGAACTAGCTATCTCGTTTTTACCTACGCAAACAAATGGCGGTGACGTCACATGCCTGTAAGTGCATCTCTTTTTCGTTGTTTGGCAGTTTCCCCCTCCATTGAAATTGAATAGCTTGTAAATTTTTTATTTCTCAATAGTTTTCAAAAATTATATCGGTTTTGGGTTTTGGATTCAGGTCTTTTTTAATTTAAACAATAAAAAAAATTAGTCAACATCCCTATTCGGAAGTAAGTAAAACAACACAAATTGCCGATACTACTTTACAGTGTTTCGTAGAGGGATAAGGGCAGGAAGATGATAATGATTTTGAAAATTGGGGGGGGGGCGTTTGAACCCCCAAATACCCCCCCCCCCTGGCCCCTTGGGTACGCCCATGGTAGAGGCTGTATGTGTCACTGTAAGATTGTCAAATCTGTAATGTTGCAATTTGACTTAGTAAGATAATATAAACTCTTGGTAATTAGTAAGCTGCCCCATTTTTTTTACATTGACGGATTTTTTAAATAATATATTAATGCAATCCAACCTAAACGAACCTAAAAGAGCCTAACCTTTATCCTAACTTAATGCAGGCGGTCCTTTAAGTTTCGTTAATTTACAATTTCTCTAGGCAAATTTATTGTAGAGTAATCGCGGGAGATTATAATTTCAGTATAGTGACATAAAATATGCCTCTACAGTACAAATCTCTAAGGAAATCCTTTTGGTTTTAGTTCCATAATCGAATTGATTCGCGACTTTGGCGCGTATATTTAATTTTTTGGTACAAATCCAGTTTTTGCGTTTTTTGGTTTAATTTAATATTTAATAAAATAACTCTGAAATTTAAAAAAAAAATTATAACCCCCGACAAGTTACAGACAAGGGGATGTTCGCTCGCGAGGTCTGCTACTCTAGGTAGTTATATTATTTTTTAACAGACTTCAAAAAAGGAGAAGGTTCTATGTTTGACTGTATGTATTTTTTTTATTATGTTCACCGCTTTCTTCGCCAATTATGGACCGATTTTCAAAATTCTTTTTTTGTTCGAAAGAGTACCAGAGGTGGTCCCACATACATTTTATCGAAAATGATTCAGCGCTTTCAATAAAATCAACAAAAACAAAAGAATAGTACAAACCAGAACATCATCTAAATAAATGAGTGACATTTTCGTTTGTGGTTATCTGCTAATAGGCATTGTAGTCTGCAAAAATTACTAGTTATCTACTTTGTGCGAACTGTTGTTGGGATTGAAGTCGGTGACTCATACGTTTTTTTTTAACGTGGATAATTATAGTTTGTCTACTTTTTGGATGAATAATATTGACTGTACTTAATATGTGAGCTTTTCATGTCTACAATAATCATTCGATTCGACCGATACTTACTTGTAACTACATGACTGATGACAGTTCATCTGGGCCCCGATTCTGTAACTTAAGTTGTGTTTCGATGGAATGGAGACCATTTTATCTGTTTAGGTGGCGAAATTGAGAACTTATTAGTTTTCATATACTTGCTACTAAGAGCACTCAACCCTTTATCCTATACAGAGACGTAATACATGCGAATTTGAAAGAAAACGATTTTGTCAACTTTTTGTCAACTAGGTGCGAAGTAATCCGAAGAGATTCCGAACACGATCGCTAGATTCGTTAGGGCGTGCGTTATATATCAGTGACTAGCAACTGACGAGTTGACAGGTTCGGGTCGCCTTGTATTACGTCTCTATATAGGGTGTAGTGCTCTTAGACTTGCTAACAACCACTCCGATCAGCAGCGCCAACGCCAAACGAACGTAAAGTTGCAAACTTCCTAGCAACTGAAAATTCAGTTGGCGGTTGCGCCACCATTCAAAGCAGCCGTCATTAGATGTATGGAATTCGAATAGTTCTCAATTTCGCCACCTTAACGGATAAAATGGCCTCCATTCCATCGACACACAACTTAAGTTACAGAATTGGGGCTCTGTATGGTGCAGAGAAATGTATTGAACTGTCATTCGATGCTTGATCGTTGCTACGCAGTATCGGTCGTATAAGTATGTATACAAAGGTGTTTCTAAAAAAAACAAAAAAAAAGAATTTCCGAAATTTTATTTTAAAAATGAAATAGTCGCAACTCAGTTGGACGGGTTGACATCTCTCAAAATGAAAGTTTCACATAATTCATATGACGTACCTACTTGTCATATTTGTCATAAAGCTGCGCAATACATTTTTTGGGTTTTTTTGAAACACCTTGTATAGTATTAAAAACTTTTTTTTAAAATTTCATATAGGTAACCAAACGCTAACTAAAAAGTCTACTCGCAGCTTTTTTCTAGTTGTAAAAAAACTCGTAAAATTCCGTTAATTATACTGTATTTTAATTTGATGTTTTAAGTACTGCTTAATAACATCCACTCAAAACTTGCCAAATCTGTTAAAAAGACAAAAAGAGTTATCGAGGTAATAGCATACCTTGATGACGTCATAGCAGCCGATCCAGAAATTCCGAGCTGTCAGTCGAACAGCACTTGACATGACCACCAAACATATTTAATCATTTTCAACCACGATAAATCATATGCTTTTAGAAATAGAGGTCAAATTGCAACGGTAATTAGTTTCGGAGACGCATTTTTAAAGTGGTAAATTTTTGTGGTAAGCTGGTTATGTGCGGTAAAAAATGAAACGGTTTGTTCGTGTGAAAAGATAGGGTCTTACCACATTGTGATATTGATGCAAAATTGGAGTTATAAATAAATAAATAAAATAAACGTTACACACTCAAAGGCCCACACTAAGGTTTTCCCTTGTGTCGTGGGTCCCTTGGAACACACATAAAGACAAACACAAACACCCATGACCCGAGAACAAACATCTGCTTTTTACACAAATGTTTTCCCCGACTGGGGATCGAACCCAGGACCCGCCGATCAAGAGGCAGCGTCACTACCACCCGACCAAACCGGCCGTCACTAGTTTTCCGCGCGGGACTTCGTTTACTTAGGAACTTGGGAAAATTATGTAGCCTACGAGTTAATCCAGGGGGTCAGCTACCTCCATACAAAATGTTATCAAAATAGGTCCAGCCGTTTGAGCGTGAAAGAGTAACAAACATTCAAACATCCCCATAAATATAAGCTTTCGCGTTTATAAGTCAGTATTACTATTAAATACTAGCTGACCCGACAATCGCTGTCTTGTCTTAAATTTTCTTATGTTCCGTTCAACTTTATAATAATAAATAATAATAATAATAATAAACGCTACACACTCAAAGGCCCACACTAAGGTTTTCCCTTTAGTGTGGGCCTTTGAGTTTGTCTTTATGTGTGTTCGGAACACACATAAAGAGAAACACAAACACCCATGACCCGAGAACAAACATCTGCTTTTTACACAAATGTTTGCCCCGACTGGGGATCGAACCCAGGACCCGCCGACCAAGAGGCAGCGTCACCTACCACTCGACCAAACTGGCCGTTCAATTTTTTTTTCTTTCATAAGAACCTGACTATAATAAATACAACAAAAAAAGTATCATCCAAATCGGTCAAGTCATTCTCAAGTTATAGCGAGACCAGAAGAAATGGGGCTCATTTTTTACCGACTTCAAAAAAGAACCTATGTTCGACTGTAAGTATGTATTTTTTTAAATGTATGTTCACCGATTTCTCCGCCAATTATAGACCGATTTTCAAAATTCTTTTTTTATTCGAAAGAGTATACTCCAGAGATAGTCCCATGTAGATTTTATCGAAAATGATTCAGCGTTTTTAAAAAAATCAACAAAAATAAAAAAATACTACAAACCAGAACATCATCTAAATAAATGAGTGACATTTGCGAACTGTTGTTGAGATTGAAGTCGGTGATTTATACGTTTTTATAACGTGGAAAATTATAATATATACAGATTAAATTAATTAGGTAATACTATATTATCATAGTAAGGATTTACCGGTTGTGAGCTACTCCTTATTTCCTCGCGTGGCCGAACATACTACGTCATCGTCTGAGCTCGCGCTGCCTATACCCCGAGGGAGAATCTTCGCACTTCCCAATATTTGGGGAGCAACAGTCATGGGTTGCTTCGAAGAACCGATAGTCTGATTAAATGATTAGTCATCGAAATTGATCGTGATTTAAACATTTGTGATCGTGGTCATATTTAAGTTCTTGACTATAGGGGCTTTAGGTATCTCTCTTTCAACCTCTCGGGTGGTTAATCAGTCCATGAAACTGAACAACTTCCCCAAGGAACATAGGACAAAATACGGAAAAAAATTTTTGAGTTCCCATTCAAACTTCATCAGCATATAGCGCATTTTGTATGAGAGATCAAATTTTTTTTTTCGTATTTTGACCTATGTTCCTTGGGGAAGTTGTTCAGTTTCATGGACTGATTAACCACCCGAGAGGTTAAAAGAGAGATATGTAAAGCCCTGTATAATCGATTACTGTTTTGAATTTAAAATATTTATAATTATCCATATTAAAAACGTATCAGTCAACTAAATTAAATCCCAACAATACCTTTTGGCAGATAACTACGAAGAGACGAGTACCCAGGGCTCGACTCTTCAACTGCTTATTACCCCACCTTTTTTTCTCGACGGCATATTTGGTCATGTGAAAATTTTGACACTCGTGCTATCGAGCTCCATGGCATTTAGTATCTTGCTGGTTATGGCTTCAGCGTATTTGGTCATGTGAACATTCTGTCAATTTGTCATGAGGATTTTGAACATTTTGACACTCGTGCCATCTAGCTCCTTGCACATTATGACATCATAGTATTTACAATACAATACTATACAATACAATACTTTACTTTACTTTACTTTTTTATTTTTTTTATTTAGTGCCTGGAGTCACCAGAACGTCATCTAATTAAAGTAAGTTAAATAAATAAATTAAATTAAAGAAACGCTACACACTCAAAGGCCCACAATAAGGTTTTCCCTTGTGTCCTGGGTCCCACTGAACACCCATAAAGACAGACACAAACATCCATGACTCGAGAACAAACATCTGCTTTTGACACAAATATTTGCCCCGACTGGGATTCGAACCCAGGACCCGCCGATCAAGAGGCAGCGCCACTACCACTCGACCAAACCGGCCGTCAAACGATTAATAATCGATTATTGTTTTAAAATTTAAAAAATTTATAATTACTTATCCATATTAAAAACGTATCAGTCAACTAAATTAAATCCCAGCAATACCTTTTAGCAGTCAACTACGAAGAGGCGAGTACCCAGGGCTCGAATCTTGCACCACTAACCACTTACCCCACCTTTTACTCGACGGCATATTTGGTCATGTGAATATTTTGACACTCGTGCTATCGAGCTCCAAGGCATTAACTTAGTACATATTTTGGTTGTTATGACTTCAGCGTATTTGGTCATGTGAACATTCTGTCAATTTGTCATAAGGATTTTGAGCATTTTGACACTCGTGCCATCTGGCTCCTTGTACATTATGACATCATGGCATTTAGTGCCTGTGGAGTTACCAGAACGTCATCCAATCAAAGTAGAGTCCAATTAATTTTGAAATAACAAATATGACGAACGATCTTCATAAAAACTAATTCAAAGTTTCAAACCGTTATATCAAGCAAAAAACTTGGTTTCTAAATATAAACTGAATTATAAAAACTACAGGATGGCTATTCCACTATCAATTGCGTCTCAATGTCAGCTAAATAACAATGGTTGCCATTTTTACCGACTTCAAAAAAGGAGGAGGTTCTATGTTCGACTGTATGTATTTAAAAAAAAATATATATTCACCGATTTCTCCGCCAATTTCGGACCGATTTTCTAAATTCTTTTTTTTCGAAATAGTATACTCCAGAGATGGTCCCATATAAATTTTATCGAAAATGATTCAGCGCTTTTAAAAAAATCAACAAAAACAAAAACAAAAAAAAAAACAACTACAAACCAGGACATTATCTAAATAAATGAGTGACATTTTCGTTTGTGGTTATCTGCTAATAGGCATTGTAGTCTGCAAAAAATACTAGTTATCTTACTTTGAGCGAACTGTTGTTGGGATTGAAGTCGGTGACTCATACGTTTTTAATGTGGAAAATAATATCCGTTCAGTTCAGGTTACGAAATTGATAACTATCCAAATTTCATACAATTGATGAAGCTAAAAGTAGGTTATAGTTAAATAGTTCTCAATTTCGTCACCTGGACATATAAATATATAGATACGTTCTCGCCTGTAATCCCTAACGGGGTAGGCAGAGCATCAGAGGTTTTATCACTTGATTCCACGTTTGACACAAACTGTGAGGGTTATCAGATGGAACAGATAAATAGTTCTCAATCTCGTCTCCATTGTCAGAATAGAATAGAAAAAAATCTTTATTTTATAGGACATTCAGGATGCCACTTAAAACAAGTCAAGATTACATGAAATACATACAAACAAACATTAAAGGATTTAAATACATACATACGCATTCGTTCTATTGGCCCTACTGACTCTACGCCTATTCGCAAAGTCATTCAACTGCTACTTATTAGACGCAATTTGTTAGTAGAAGAGACGCCCAGACTACATTTAATCTAATTAAAGTTATGGTAAGCCATAAAAAAAAACTGTCCAAGTAGTTAGTGGTAGGGAATTCCAATAATGACGTCAAACGAAGTACCTGAGCTACCACATAAGCGAAGTCGATGCTGGTTAAACGAATAGAATGATGTACATTGCTGTGTTTGGTTATTGTCGTTAATCAAGGTATCTTTATGAGGAAGCAATCGACAACACTCCATTCGTTCACCCAGCACTGACTTCGCTTAGGTGGTAGGGTCCTTGAATCTAACCACAAAGACGTTCGAAAACCTAAAATGTTTTCGATGAGAAATTCGTATTTGGGGGTTACTGAACGTAATTCTAAATGACAAACTAAAAATATAAATAAAAACAATGCTAAATACACATGTAAACATGGCAAATTTGGGGACACTTGGCAAATACTTAAATGGTAGAATCTACCCATAACTGTGATCTTACAATTCTGTTATGTAATATTTTTTCCCGAAAACTTCATGTTATGGATGTATAGATTACTGATTTTCGTGTTTTACTCTGTTATAATCTTTTTTTTATTGTGAAATGGAGTGGATTCACATGATCATTTATTTTTTAAGCAGAAAATATTAAAAAGCTTGAAAAAAATTCGAAAATTTTCATCAAGAAAATTCTACGGAATATGGTCAGAACTCAGGCTTTCAGTTTTTGCTAAGCTGTTCCTTACAACCTGTAAGCATACCTACTTCTTATAAAAAGCTTTAAAAAAGCATTTTTTCTATTTGTCTGTTTGTAACGAATAAACCCAAAAACTACTGGACAAACAAAAACTCTTTCACCATTAGAATGGTGAAAGAACTATCCTTGAGTAACATAGGCTACATTATTTTCCAGGATTTCCTCGGGAACGAAGTCCCAGGAAACCTTTGCGTAAAGTTTTTTCCACAAAACCTTTACGTTAGGTTAGGTTAGGTGAAGATATAGCGTGTGATTATATCTTTTGTCTGATAATCTTTTTATCCGACTACAAACAAAGGCCCAGACCGATGGGCGTATCTCACGACACTGTGGACACTTCGGGCGTCGTTGTGGCCGGGGTCGACCAAGAAAACGGTGGAAAGATGAGTTAGACGCTTTTGATGACGCCTGGAGAGAAAATGCATTGGACCGCAATCGGGGGTCAAAACGAGGGGAGGCCTTAGCCCAGCAGTGGGACAGAATAGGCTAGCAAAAAAACAAAACAAAGGGGGAGGTTGTCAATTCGATTAGTGCGTAATAATTAATATCAGAATTACCACAATAAAGGCATTACGTTATAATTATTATTTATATAATATTATAATACTGAACCAATGTCGAAATAAATTAATAAACAAAATAATAAAACCCCTTCATGTGAATATATCCATAAAATTGACTTTTCCTTAAGGAAAGTACACTTAAATCTCGAAAAACATATAAAAAAGTACCATTTTGGATTTTTGGTACGTATGCATCTTTAGCGACCACAAAAATTACCGTAAATAATATTTTGAATCCGTAATAGATACCTGCGTACGATTTTGTTAATTATTGTCATAAAATCTAAACGATTAGGTATAATTAGGTTTTATAATTTGAAGGGAGTAAGTGAACTGAATATGTACTTAACGTATTTTTAAATATTTAAAAAAATATTGAGAAAATGTATTTTGGAATTAGTTGTTGTTACGGCTTAAATTACCTATTCAGTTATCGTCAATTATTCTATTTAATAAACAATAAATCACAAAAACAAGAATGTCAATTAATTAGTGTACGAGAGAGACCGGTTCCTCTTAAAATGGGCTAAGAAATCTTAAAAGGAGACACTCCTCTGTTCTTTTGTATATGAAACTAGTTTTCCACCCGGGACTTCGTTCCCGTGGGAATTTGGGAAAGTTATGTAGCCTATGTTGCTCAGGGATAATAATATATATATATATATATATATATATATATATATATATATATATATATATCATTCTAATGGTGAAAGAATTTATAAAAACGGTCCAGTGGTTTTTGAGTTTATTCGTTACAAATACAAACATACATACAAAAATACAAATCTGTCCTCTTTATAATCTACTAGCATCCCGCTCGGGACTTCGTTCCAAATTATAATATTAGTATAGAATACTATATCTTTATATACAGGGTGGCCCAGCGGATGACGTCCAAAAGAAAAATTTGGATGCTCCGTGCCAGGGGGCATCCAGATCACCCCAATGTATGTTCCGCGATTTTTTGTAGTTAAGAAGTTCGGTTTGGTTCCCGGTTCAACCAGGCAATTATTTAAAAAAGTATGAATGTTTTTAAAATTAAAATAAAGTCTTCTTTCAGTAAATAGTCCCCATAAACAATATTAAGGTACTTTCCCTCCTTGTGGCGTAGCCGTGGGACGCCCTGTAGATAAAACATTAATAACTATTATACTTTAGGAGGTGATTCTCCACATGAAACTGAACAACTTGCCTTATGGAACCTATATATATATATATTTTAATTCGACTTTTCATACAAACGCAAAGGCTGATCGAACAAGTTGTATGGAAAGATGTTTTTTTTTTCATGTTACGACCTTTGTTCCTTGGGAAAAGTTGTTTAATTTCGTAGGCTGATTCATAGGCTGAACTATTTTCAATTCTAAATTGACATTGTCTAGAAAATTCACGAAATAAGTACACTACGCTACACAGCTGGGCTCCGATTCTGGTAACTTAAGTTGTGTGTCGATGAAATAGAGGCTTTATCTGTTCAGGTGGCGAAATCGAGAACTATTTAACTTGCTGACAACCACCCCGACCAGCAGCGCCACCGCCAACCGAACGTAAAGTTGCATATTATCTAGCAATTGAACAGGGACAACAGCACATCATGCTATCCAAAACTGTCAAATTACTTCAATCGATTTTCAATTTTATCGCCAAGCATTAGAGTTTACTATCCATTGGGAATTTGACAGTTTGTGGTAACCTGATGTGCCGTTGACTGAACATTCAGTTGGCGGTGGCGCCACCAGTCAAAGCAGCTGTCATTAGATGTATTAAATTTGGTTAGTTCTCAATTTCGCCACCAGAACGGATAAAATGGCGACCATTCCATCGACACACAACCTAAGTTACAGAATTGGGGGCCAGCCCGCTCGGCATAGCCCGTGGCTTGGCAAACCTATTGAAATAGATTCAACAATAATTGATGTAAGTAATTAACAAGTACACTAGAATATTAGACGCTGATTAGACCTGTGCTAAGTTACTGTAATCACATATTGGCGCCAGGCGTTAGACCGACTACTGTTTAATACGTACATATCTTCACGTTCTCAGTCAAAGAGGGTTAGCAGAAGCGCGTGTGCGGTTTTTTTATAAGAGACATGTTTTTAGGCAAGAAAAGTTGAGAATTTTTCAAATTTTTGGATCCCTCGCCGTCCCGTCGCCTATACAGGGCTTTAAGTATCTCTCTTTCAACCTCTCGGGTGGTTAATCAGTGGATGAAACTGAACAACTTCCCCAAGGAACGTAGGTTAAAATACGAAAAAAAAATTGATCTCCCATAAAAAATGCGCTATATGCTGATGAAGTTTGTATGGGAACTCAAATTTTTTTTTTCGTATTTTGACCTATGTTCCTGTGACTGATTAACCACCCGAGAGGTTGAAAGAGAGATACCTAAAGCCCTGTATACGCGAGTTTAATCATTTTTCGGTACAATTGTCGAACTTTTTGTCCGTTTAGATTAGGCTCTAGTCTTATAGGAGAGCGAAGTGAGTTGTGATAGAGGAGAGTTTTGTGACATAGTCGATTTTTCAAAACCATAGCTGCTAGGGAGCTCATTCTGAGGAATATTCCACTGGAAAATCATTTATATTTTCATTCATCAGATCATTCATTCAGATTTTTTGGTCTGAGTTTGGGTGATTTCAGTATTTGCTAAGCTGTCGCTTACGCCTTGTAATATGTTATTTAAACATATATGTTATAATGAAATATTTATTTATATATAGCTACACACACATACCCACACACACACACCCATACACACACATACCCATACACACACACACACACACACACACACACACATACATACACTTTGCATGCCTAAATTGTTCTAGCATAAGAATTGTATCTAAGAGAAGAGCGGGGCCCCCTGGCTTGAGCCTAAAAGAAGACCCCTGCCTATTTATACGAAGAATATGTGAGACATAATTTTTTTTTTATATATATATTTTCGCATTTCATATGGGTTCCTTGGTGAAAGTTATTCAGTTTCATGGGAAAAATCATTAAGTATCTGAAATTTATTATTGATGCCATAATTGTTGCGATATCTTCTTTGTGATTTTAAGTGTATTAATGGACAAATATGCATAAACAAACATACATTTGCATACCGAAAATGGTGAAATATGTGAAACTATAATTAATTTTAAGATCAATAATGTACTCTACCATATTTCTTGCAGAATAAATATCATTTCATTTCATTTCATTTCGCTGACTAATTTAAGTAGAGAAGTAACTACATACATACATACATACGCTCACGCCTTTAATCCCTAACGGGGTAGGCAGAGCATTAGTGGCTTTAGAACTACTAGATGCCACGTTTGACACACATTGTGAGGGTTGTCAGATGAAACATGTTGTATAATCAACCTTTCGCCCATTACACAGTAAAACTATGGAATCCCAGACTAATGTATACCTGGGAAGAGTTGGTAGCTGGCACATTCTAAGTTTTTCTTTCACTTCCAGTCCAGCATGGAAGGTTATTAGAATACTTTTTTTTTACCGACCGTACTAACCACGTGGCTTTATGATGACACATTGTGTCGGCGCCAACAGTGTAGGAAAGAATCTACAAATATTTGCCTACCTGCAAGTTCTTGGTATATTTTTAGATAGGTGAATCATGGCGATCTAAATGGGGTTCTAAGTATTTTACCATATATTCATTTAGGGACGCCGCGCCGATAAACCAATCCTTTTTTTTTCATCAACTATTTTGTAAAAAAAAGTCACCCGCCGCCTCTGTGTGTCTGTCTATTTGTCTGATCTCAAAATGAACTCAAAAACCACTTTTTCATACGGTTTTCACCCATGGACCATGGACTGATGGAGTGATTCAAGAGGAAGATTATTTCCAAAATTCCTACGGGTACTAAGTCCCGAGCGGGAAGGTAGTATACTATAAGTTCAATCTGAGTTTATTTTTATTTTTATTATAAGATGGGTTAACTCCTCAATCTTGACCATAAGGTCAAAGATGAGGTCGACGATGGAGCGAGTTAACCCAGAAAATGCCTATAAAGGCACTGGTACTCCTACGCACCGACGGAACACAGCACGCTGTTTGGCGTCGGACTTCGGTAGGAGGGTGGTCGCGAACCAGACAGCCCTTTACAGAGCCTACCACACCGCATGAGACAATAGGACGACACCTCAGATCCCGATAAAAATGAAGTGTCGTTGCCTGGGATGGATTACTAGGAGGCAGGTCTCATTTGTGTTTCCTTAGTCGCCTCTTACGACACCCACGGAAAGAGATGGGGTGGTGTTATTCTCAACCGATCACCACACGGTCAAAACTTTAAATAAGTCAGTGAAACTATAAGGAGTGATGCTCCTTGGATCTGTACAACTTTTCCCGAAGAAGCCAGATGAAAATTCTAAAAAAAAAACGGGAGTGCCGGCAGAAGTGAAAACTTGAACATACGAGTATATTACTTCCTTGCGGTCTACTCTCCCTCCGTCTTACGAATTTTCGATCAGGTCACGTGTCCTGACGCGAGTTTAACCTTTTTTTACCCATATTTCAAAGTGCACAACGCCGCTAAAGAAGTTTTCACTTCAAAAAAACAAAGCCTAACTTATCCCCAATTCCATGCAGGTGGCTCTTATAATTTTACTAGGCTAATTGTAATATCGCGGGTGATTATAATTATACGAGTGAAATTGTTTATAATTTTCCGGTGACATGTTTAATGTTTTGATTGAACAATAATTTCTAAAATTTATTTTTTATGTGATAACAACATTTATCCCCGTATTTTGAATTAAGTAAATATTACTTTCCACAATTTTTACTTGAATTTTTTTTACTGAAGACAAAGCTCAGTATGACCATAATTAGCTTAATGTTTTCCGGACCTAAACACAAAATTTTATTGAATTTTGACGTGAGAAAAAATTTTTCTTAATAATTATAAAATAAAGTTTGGTTTGTTTGAATACATATAACTCGAGAGCGGCTGGACCGTTTTTCATGGTTTTGTATTTGTCTCAGTCCCGAATAGCAGAATAGCTATTAAAAATTGCAACGGGAACGAAATCCCGGGCGAAAAGATAGTTTTTAAATAAAAATCAGTGTCCCTGATAAATAGTATTTAGATAAATATTTATAAACCTCATAACATGTGAATTAAAAGCAAACTATGTACTTCAACCAATCAATTTAATAAAGTACCAGCTAATTTAAACCACATCTATACATCCAATTGATTGCTCGTCAATCTTTCCCGCCTAACCTTTGTAAATGTCAGTGAACTGTCAGTCTATTATTACTAGATCGTTTATTAAGTAGTCTGGTGTAGCAGACAGTTGCGCAGACGCATGTAAGCCAACAGTTGAGAGAGTTGCATCAGCCAATGTGTGGACATGGGCGCTTTTCTTTTCGGTTCTTTCATCTTTGGGTTTTTTTACAGAATTTAAAATTTACATGTACGTAGAGAACCTTAGAAATAAATTAATATAAAAAAATGAAAAAATATAGAGTTGACTTTTTTATCTTGGATGCTTCCTTGAAGAAAGTTTTAAGAAATAATAATAAAATTATTTTTCAAATACTTATTATAGTTTACAATAGGTTTCCGAAACAGCTTATACCTGCAGCTCGAGCATGATGCGCGACAAACTCGCGCGGCACGCCACTCGGTGAAACTTCACTTTGATTACGCGAGGGCCCCGCGCAAAAGCTTGCTCGCCCTCTGGCGTTGTCAATGTTGTCATTTTGACATAGGACCGTGTGCTCGAGCTGCTGTCATAAGAGGGACAACTTACAAAATTACCAAAAAGAATTTAACGGCACTCAAACAAACTTTTCTGGCTTTCCTTGACTTTATCTCCTTAAAAATAGTGCATTAACAATAGACAAACAGACCGATACCTATGCAAACAGATGCACAAGTTACATCAGACAGCGAGCGGAGAGCGAGTTACCGAAAATTAAGGGTACTTTCCTTTAACAATATAATTATTTATAATATTAATGAATAATTTAAATGAATATGATTAATTATGTTACTTTCAATTAAATAAGTACGTATAGTTATAAAAAAATAAATATCAGCCCACCAAACTGAAGAAATTTAACCAATTTTTGAAATATATAAAAAAATCGCCTCTATAGGATGACTTTATCACTTAGCAAAAATTAAAGATGTGAGTCAGCTCACTAAACTGAACAAATTTCCCTAAATAGCAAGGTTGAAATATGAAACAAAAAACAACGAATTGCACTCCGGGAGTGCCGGCAGAAGTGAAAACTTGAACATATATTACTTCCTTGCGGTCTACTCTCGCTCCGTCTTACGAATTTTTAAATTGATTTTTTCACGTGTCCTGACGCGAGTTTAACATTTTTTACTCATCCCAAAAAGTGTACAACGCCGCTAAAGAAGTTTTCACTTCAAAAATTGCGTCTATACAACTTGATACAGCTGATTGCTTTAGTATGAGAAGTCGAAAATTTTTCTTGAAAATATGGGTTCCTAGGGGATAATTATTTATTCTTAATTGTTTTTTGCTAACTAATTAACAATCACTGCATATAAATAGAGAAGTAAACTACCCAAGTACTTCTATAATTTTTTTTACAAGTCACTTTCTAAAATTCAACAGAAACACGAATGTCTATCGTAAAAATTAACTTAATGACAGGAAAAGGATATCATTTTTTACTTAAATACAATTCAGCGAAAATCGACAAGCTAATAATACACCTTATTACCGTGACAGTAAGAGCGGTACTGTAAAATAAAAAAAATATATGTTTTACTCTAACCAAAGCCTAGCTCATAGACGCCAAATTGTTATCTACAATATGTTCTTCGGGGAGTGTGCTCATGAACTGCACGAACTCATACCGCCTGGTCCTTTCTTCTACCGGACGTCCAGACGCACCGCGGGGTACCACCCTTACCTTGTCGAAATTCCTCGAATCCGTACTGAGCGCTGCTCTTCATCTTATATTGCACACCGCTAAGGAATGGAAATCTCTGCCTGCGTCTGTATTTCCGGGCTCTTAATAACCCGAGTCTCTTTAAAGTTCGAGTGGATAGGCATATTCTGGGTGAGCTAGCTACATCCTCGACCACACTTTCGCCCTTGAGCTAGGTTGTGGTCAATAGCGAACACATTCGCTAGGTATAAAGAAAAGGTATCTGCTATTGACTGTACTTAAGCACCTAGTTACCTACCACTATGAGATAATTAACACATAAAAATCTTAGTAAAGCTATTTCTAGCGTACTTGAGCGCTATTATAAAAATTCCGATCTACTTTAACCGTAAACATGTTTAATTTCTGATGACGTCAATGTTCTAGAAATTTTATAGCAGAATAGAGTATGTTATATGACTATACTTTTTCCTATTGGGGTAAGCAGAGCATCAAGACAAGAGGTCATGGAACCAGTTAGTATATATTATATATTTTTAACAGACTTCAAAAAAAGGAGAAGGTTCTCAATACGACTGTATGTTTCTATCGTATGTTTTTACGCAATAACTCCGCTAAGTGTTGGACGATTTTCAAAATATTTTTTTTATTAAAGTGTATTCCTGAGATGATCACATACAAATTTTATCGAAATTGATTCTGCTCTTGAATTGAATCTATATTAACAAAAAACCCAAGCACATTATACTTATTTAGTCTGTGGTTATGTGCATTGTTGGAATTGAAGTCAGTTGATTTTTTTTAACGTGTAATATATGAAAGTTAACTCTGTTACTTAACTGGAGGAAAAATTTATTTAATTTAAATATGTTTTATGACAATGTAGTACATAAAACGTATAGAGTCCGCGTCATTGACTTACCAAGGGACTAACCTTGGTAACTTAGTGTAAAGCCCTTACAAGGAAGTTGATGTGATGACGTATGTATATAGAGCAAACTGCAAAGGTTTCCGAACGGAGTTCCATGAATCATGAAGTCGGGGAAGTTTTTAAATTTACAAGAATTTATAGTTCCAAGTTTGAAAAAAGAAAACAAAAGAATGCTTTAAGTTTGAAATAAAAAAGAAAAAGTGTTTCATATTTGAAAAAAAATAATGGATAGCTAAGATATTGACTTTTACCAGTCTACTGAGGGTTTTCATTAAATCACCTTTTCTATTATTTTAAAATGAAGAAAATCACGGTCGTACAAAAGATAAATAATCAAAAGAGTTTCTATCACGTCAATACATTTATTCTACCGCGAATTTACTTACTTTAAAATTCTAGAAGACTTTATTTAAATAGGGCTTTAATTCTATTGACTGAAGGATTATTTTTGTTTGCAGTTGTTGTTTTCAAAGTTTTAATACAAATCAACTCTTTTCCTGCTTCCTATAAACCTTGCTAATTTGACGTACATAGTGTTTCTTTATTTTATTTATAGAAAAGGTTGGTATTATGTCCGTTACCATGCAACTGACAAGGACAAAGAATTTGAGACAAAATATTTTAATATAGTAACTTCAATAAGCATTGGGACTTTCTCTTCTCATAAAAAAGTATATATTTCTCAAACTAGTTTCATTAACATTTTGTTTTGTTTTGAAATACTGCTACTTGTTAAGTATAAACCAATTTTTCCTCTTAAGCAACGTCTTTTATCGATTTGCTAAACCAAATATTTTTTTATGTTTTTCCTTAATATGCAGGAGATTACAATATCTTGTAATTAAAATACTAATAATAATAATCAATAGCCTAGTTGCCTTTCTTAGATAGATAGATAGATAGATAAATAATTTATTTATTGCTTTATAACATACACACAACATACAAAACAACCACATCCATTCCATCCATTCCATTTCTTTCAATAGTCCTGCACTAACCGGGGGATGTCTTTGGGTGCATTTCTGTAGTGCATACAGAGACAACTGGCGGTTGGTGTTACATTACTAAATTAAATTGTCTAACGGTCCTCTACATGTTGGCTGCCCCACGCACGCCTTCCAAAGGTCCGGGACGTAATTGCCTGGGATTCAAGGAATAAGACAAACATAATAATAATTATAATTAATAATAATTTTGAAGGGTAGTAATAACTTTGACTGTAGAAGACTAGAAGATTTATATAAAACTGTTGTTATAGAAGATGACTCTTAAGCCTGTTGTAGCAAATCCTATTACATGCAGAAGTCAACAGACTTAAGAAAATCGCTTGTCATTTTATTCCCTCGTTATATCATATGATGGTCAAACTGAATAATGTACTGTAAAGTCAACGTAAAGACAAATCAAGAAATAGTTTTTATTTTAGAGATTGCCGGTGTTACTTATTTAGTTAGTAGGATTGGACTGAAGATGAGAAAAGGTCTTTATCACGGGCTTATTACGCATCACAGCCATGACGACGGTTGATAACAGATTTTGTTATCAGTTATCTAGATGATATAATCGTTATCACTGACGTAACGTTTCGTAAGGCGTATGTTTAAATTGTGAATTCTGTGAATTTTTTCGACTATATTTGGGTTTGTGACCAGTTTTGTGGAAATTTTACTGGGCGGTATATATTCTGACTCTCATTCCGCAAATAAATTTATTTGGTTTGATTTTGATTTGATTTGAAGATAGCGCAGCTGCCAAATATTTATATTTTCTGTATCCCTAGTGCCCTATAAAAACGAAAAATAAATGATAGCAAATAAGTTTTAAATAACCACCACTTAGTATTAAGCTACTTTAACGGACGAAATTAATTTTAAATAAAACTGGCAAAGTGCGAGTCGGACTCGAGTACGAAGGGTTTCGTATCATTACCTATAAAACCAGCCAAGTGCGAGTCGGACTCTATAAAAACCATCATCTCTATAAAAGTGGCAAAAAATCACGTTAGTCATATGGGAGCCCCCTTAAATATTTAATTTATTCAACTTTTTAGTATTTGTTGTTATAGCAGCAACCGAAATACATCATCTGTGAAAATTTCAACTGTCTAACTATCACGGTTCATGAGATACAGCCTGGTTACAGACGGACGGACGGACGGACGGACGGACGGACAGCGGAGCCGTTTTTTCCCGTTTTAATAGGGTCCCGTTTTTTCCTTTGGGTACGGAACCCTAAAAAGCTAGTTTTTCAGTTAAAACATTACTAATATCTTCTATATTTTAGAGCTAAATTGGTTCTAAAAAAGTAAAATAATAGTGACAAAACTACGTCATACTTAATTACTATTATTATTATTTATTTAATTTAAGTTACAATGACTCATAGTTTCGGTAGTACATGTTAGTATTATCATTATTTGCTAAGTTAGTTATTATTCACTGAGTGTTTTCACTTTGACATTTAATAAAGAGTAGCTGATTTGACAAGGGGCAGTCACATAGCAAAATAATACCGACTGTAACATCGTAACCATTTTGTATTTGTTTAACATATTACGTGTTGTTTCGGCTGAGTACATTCAAAATCTCTCTTTAACACTGTTGCGAATTATTATCAATAGGAATGCGTCATTATGGACATCTAAAAATAACTTAGGTTTTCCCAAAGTACTTGCTTATTATTACACTTACAGTTATTTAAAATGAAATTACACATACTTGAGAGATAATGAAATAATATAAAGCGGCTATAATTTTTAGTTTAATTCTAAAGACGTATTCACGGTGTTTTCCCGTGAATACATATATTTAAATTTGGTACCATAATGGGATACAATTTAAAAATAAGACGATGACAACAATTAAAACGCATGTCAAAAATTAAATAAAATGAAAATGGTGTGAATGCAATCAAGTAAAAATTAATTTTAAAAAATTGAACAATTTCAATTGAAAACAAAATTAAAGAACATTAAAAAATAATAAAGTCATTGTATGAAAGAGGATGTACTAAGCTGCAACTTCATCCACCATTTTATGAATGATGAGTCTCACCTATCGAACTTCATGCTTGGGATTCTGTTGGTACTAGCTCGATCCATGGACTTATGAAAATCAGTCTGAAACACCTATTACCTAATTTTTTTTACTGTTGAGATACCGTTCAAGTACTGTGGATAGATTTCTTAGAATGCTACCGGCATTATAGCAAATCCCAACTTGTCATACTTAATCTTATAATGGAATCTGTTTAGTCGCGCACATATCTTTCCTTTAAAAGATAACCATCTAAGAATGTTGTCATTATTTATTTAACTGAGATAATATAGGTATGCTTTATTAAGAGCTATTGCTCATCAAGCTTGATACCTACTTTGGACCCAAGAAACATAAAGTTGAAAAGTGAAAAAAAATGCAACTTCCAAAAAATGCTCTATGCAACTTGTGTGATCAGCTGATTTGCCTTTGTTGAGGAATTCAACATTACTTTGAGAATAGGGATGTTAACAGTGTTGGATTTTATGAATTATTGTATGTGAAACAAAAAATAATGCTAGAAATATACTAATATCCGAAAACAGCATTAATTTTGGTTTATAAATGAATAAGTTATTGGCATTTATTTTATCGAAAGGACTAGCTATCTCGTTTTGCGGGGAGAGCTAGCTATCTCGTTTTTACCTACGGAAACAAACGGCGGTGATGTCAGATGCCTGTAAGTGCATCTCTTTTTCGTTGTTTGACAGTTTCTCCCTCTGTTGAAATTTAATAGCTTGCAACTTTTTTATTTCTCAATAGTTTTCAAAAATTATTTAAGTTTTGGGTTTCGGATTCAGTTCCTTTTTAAGATAAACAAATTAAAAAAAATTGCCAACATCCTTTCGTATTCCTTGGAGAAATTAGTGTCAGTTTTATGGGGTAATCACCCCCTAAAGTTTATCTAGCTAATTTTAAAGTCACCGCATATGTTGATGATAGCATATCGGGGCAACTACCCTGTTGCCTGTTAGTGTTTCATAAGTTTGCGTATAGATATCTGATCCGAATCTGGGGATTCATAAAAGGTAAATGTCGGTCAACAGCCTCCTGAAAACTATTGCGGATAGGGAAGAGTGCACAATTATGAGGCACCTATCAATACTAACTAAGTCTGTGGCAGAATATAAGTACTATACGTCTGCACTAATACTATATGGATCTTTGTTGTCTAAATAAATAAATAATTATTATTTTCGCTATTTCGTTAAAGTAAGACAAACTGAAGTCAGTTATTTAAATAAATACAATAATTATATCAAGTGTTCGTTTTTTGATTACGCCAGCGGAAAACAATACAACTGTGTCATGCATGTTAGTGTAAGACATACTCGTAATCTTCCCACGTTTTGTTTATGGATGCATAAGTGCACAAGGTCACTATGTAAACAAAAAAATAATTTGGACCAAGAATATTTCCCTGAGGTACCCCGCTGGGTTAATTTCTACAGTCGACTATGGTGACAATATTTAGCTCTATTTTCACGCATTGGTAACTAATATGCAAGTACTTAATTCTAGTTTTCGAATAGTTTTAGTTTTGTTCTGACACACAGCTTCTAACTTATGTAACATTATAGATTCGGTATCAATGGCTTCCGCCAAATCCTTTCTAGTGACCAGTATCTTAGCCTAGTTCTTTGAAAACATTGCAATTCATCTTGCAGTGTCGGATAAGGACAAATTTGATCTATAAACCCGAACAGCATTTTAGAAATCTCTCCGAAGTTCATCTCAAGTTGTAAATCAAATTGAGACTCATTTGATTTAGAACTCAAAGCTAAGGAAACCTAAAATTATAGTTAAAATTTTACTACAGAACTCTACATCCATATAGTTACCATTTCACACATTGTTCCTACGTCAATTCCTTACGAAGAAGGCTTTTACCAATAGGTAAGAGTGCTGTGGAAAAAAGCAAGATAAAAGCCCCTAGAAACAACAGTACAGACATTAGCCCGAGGCAAGCAATTAAGCGCTTAAACAAAACTCGCTCTACATTTATGTGTCAAGTTTATCAGTGGACAGTTAAAAAGATGTCAAGTTGTCAAATCGGTACATTTACCGCGCGATTGCAACTTGAAAAAAGCACAGGCTTTTACGTCAGGCAAAGGCGCGGCGCGAAACAGCCAATAGCAATGCTTCCCGCCCCATATATACGTAACCTTACACGGCTGGCGCGCAAACATAAAGTGATCTTCGGTACGGACGCACGTTACGCGAATTTACAAACGCGAGTCTTACTTTTCGTGAAAGTGTTTCAGTGATATCCATCTTTCGGAAAAAGTGAGTAATTTTTTAAAACCTAGTGACCAATCTCCTTGGAAGCAAGACAGCCCCGGATTCCACACGTTCGATATTTAAATAGACAAGTAAGCGCACTTTTTAAAATTTATTGACAAGTTCCGATCACTGGTTCCAAGGAGGTTTTATGCTGCTTTTATATTTATTCCTAATGAGGAAGTAACTGGCACAATTAAAGAGAAAAAACTCTTAACCTTTTTTTGAGAGTCTTTTATCTGTTTCATTAACAACTTCCCATCAAGATTTTTATTTTACAGCGACAAATAAATGATTAAAAAATATTGTTTTAAACGTGGAGTTGTAAACGTGTTTTAAACGTTAAAATTAAAATTTGCGTTACAAATTTTTAATTTTAAGTCATGAGTTTTTGGCGGTAAAATGCGACGGCATTTACTTAGTGCAGTTTTTGTTTATGAATAAGTTGAAAATAGAGTTAGTTACAAATAAGTTGAAAATAGCTTTAATTTTTACATTGAATTATTTACACTTTCATTTAATTTTCCAACTAGATATTTGACAATAAAAGGGTTTCTTTACTTTATATTGACGACTTCGCCATTCTCTATTTTTTTTAAAATTAAAATACTCTGAGATTGGCAAAATCACGATTACGGACGCCACTTAAAAAAATAATTCTTGTTCTTCTTCAAACGTGAAAATTACTTTGGGACCTAAGGTTCGTATTACAGAACGCGACTCAGACTCAGACTTAAGTAGCAGTCGTCTTTGTCATTTTGATAGTGAAAGAAGGAGACAATCAAGTTTAATTCTTATAGGTTTTAGTACCACTAGAAGTACTTATTTTTGGCATACATATTATATTGGGGGAGTTTAAATTAGCTAATAATTAGTTTTTTTTTACTTAAGTACAGATCAAGAGTTTCCTTCTGTAATATGTGCCGTAGTCAAAGACAAAAAAAGCTTTATTTCATAGAACATAGAGGATTTCTTAAAATATGACTTAAAACTAAAATACCAATAAAACAATATGTTTAACCGTTTATGTGACCTAAATGGTGTAGTTAACATTTACCACTAGTCATAAATGTCATAAAAGCGCTTAACAGCCGCTTACTCCGTAAACTGTCGTAAAATGGGTTACGACTTTTTGAGTTAGTTATTACCGTTTCAAAAGGTTATGATTTTAATGTAATTATGAAAGTGATTCCACTTGTTAGGTAATTTAGGTGCCAAGCTGGAACTATAAAAGCATACTCGAGATACATGGAGGGCTATAATTTTCAGACGAGCAAGTGCTAAACTTGAATTTCAATAAATTCTAGTCTATAAATTTAATTTTACTTGAAATTTGTGAAAACGTATGAAATTTGTGAAAACTACTGGTTAATCGGTCCATGAAACTGAACAAATTCTCGAAGGAACATAGGTCAAAATACGAAAAAAAAATTTTGAGTTCCCAAACAAACTTCACCAGCATATAGCGCATTTTGTATGGGAGATCAAAAATTTTTTTTCGTATTTTGACCTATGTTCCTTGGGGAAGTTGTTCAGTTTCATGGACTGATTAACCACCCGAGAGGTTGAAAGAGAGATACCTAAAGCCTTGTATAGCATCTGAGGCCCATGCAAATTCGTTGAAAAAAAAAGCAACCAATGGATGCGTTCAAAAATTGACCGACATCCTTCTGTTATATTTTTCTTCTTATCAGCCCATATACGTCCCCTCCGAAGGGAACGCGCCTCCCTTCGAAACACGAAGGGGATTTATCCCATAGTCCACCACGCTGGCCAAATGCGGGTTGGTGGACCGCCTTCGATTTTTTTTATTTTTTATTATAAGATGGGTTAACTCTTGACCTCAATCATGACCATAAGGTCAAAGATGAGGTCGACGATGGAGCGAGTTAACCCAGAAAATGCCTATAAAGGCACTGGTACTCCCACGCACCGACGGAACACAGCAAGCTGTTTGGCGTCGGACTTCGGTAGGAGGGTGGTCGCGAACCAGACGGCCCTTTACAGAGCCTACCACACCGCATGAGACCATAGGACGACACCTCAGATTCAGAAAAAAATGAAGTGTCGTTGCCTGGGATGGATTACTAGGAGGCAGGTCTCATTTGTGTTTCCTTAGTCGCCTCTTACGACACCCACGGAAAGAGATGGGGTGGTGTTATTCTCAACCGATCAACTATTGGACCGCGTACCTTTCTAAAACGAATTTTCTTAGACGTACAGGCTTCATCGTGATGTTTTTCTTCGCCGCTGAGAAAGTAATAATTAGTTAGATATCCGTACATGAATCCGAAAAGACGAATTTAGTGGTATGGGCCTATACCACCAGGATTTGAACCCACAATCTTCCGGTTACAAGTCTGGCTTGTAACACCGCGGTCCTATGTCAAAATGTCAACATTGACGCCATAGGCCGAGCAAGCCTTTGCGCGGGACCCTCGCGCAATCAAAGTGAAGTTTCAGCGTGAGCCGAGCGCGAGTGTGTCGTTACCGTGCTAGAGCTGCTATAAATTTAAATTCGTGCATTTGAAAAATCAAGAGCAAAGTTCGGCTTTTCCGAGCAAGTATTATTTTAAGGTGTTAACAATTTTGCTGCGTGTTAACACCTTATAGTAATACGAGTGACAACAAGTCACAATTTTCAATAGGGTAGATGACTGCAGCTCTAGCACGATAACGACAAATTCGCGCTCGGCTCATGCTGAAACATCACTTTTATTGCGCTAGGGTCCCGCGCAAAGGCTTGCTCGCCCTATGGCGTTGTCTATGACACAGGACCGCGGTGTTGTCGCGGCGCTGTCACTATCATACTCGGCCTGCTGATATTGAATAAGTACTACATATTTATTACGGTAATATATTGACATACATAATATGACAACGGAATTCGGAACCATATTTGAAAATGGCTGAAAAATAAAGAACTTATAATATTTGTCTATCTTATACAAAACGAGATTTTGTATTGAATTTATATTGCGATACTCAACTGGGACATCATCGTTTTGTATATCCCTCTCTGCCTAATTGAGAGTTTGAACATTCATATCTTTCTTATTTTTGAACATATTCCAGACGCACCGCGGGGTACCATCCCTATCTTGTTGATATCCCACGGATTCGCACTGAGCGCTTTTCATCATCTTTCGTATTGCGCACTGCTAGGGAATGGAATTCCCTGCCTGCGTCTGTATTTCCGAGTTCATATAACCCGAATCTCTTTAAAGTTCGAGTGAATAGGCTCCTTCTGGGTGAGCTTGCTACATCCTCGACCGCATCTTTGCCCTTGGGCTAGATTGTGGTCAAGAGCGAACCCTTCATTAATAAAAAAAAACATATTAAAAAACTATTTACCTCAGGCTATTAAAAAGATAAAGAAGCTTCAATTAAAATAAATTAAAAATAAGTCGTCTACTCTTTTACACTCGTAATAAGTCCACCATGTTGACATACACACATTCGCACAAGACATACTCTGTATCAGGCTATGCAGTACAGCCTATGTCGTTTGCCTTGCATCTTAATAAGAGTTCGTTCACCCGCGGGGCACGCAATCACAATTTAATTCATTTATTACTTTCATTGCACTCGTGGAGGTGTGTCCTTACCTTTGAAGATACAGTGATTCAGTGTGCTCAGGGCTTTATTTCTTGTATAAATTAACTAGCTGATGCCCGCAACTTCGTTTGCGTGTTAATTTTTTTTTGTACAGAGTACACAGATTGTAAACATCTATCTTACGTGATTTAGATTTTTACATACAAAAGTTTTTCCCGCTAACTCCCGTCCCCGTGGGAATTTTGCAATATCCTGTTGCAACTAAGCTTTAAGTTCTGCATGGCAAATTTCAAGCGTCTAACTTAAGCGGTTTAGATTTTTCATACAAAAGGATTTTCCCGCTAATTCCCGTTCCCGTGGGAATTTCGGGAATTCCTTTCTTAGTGCACCTTTACGGTACCTAAGCTACGTTCCTTCCAAATTTCAAGTGCCTACGTTTAGCCGTTTAGGCTGTGCGTTGATATGTCAGTCAGTCAGTCAGTTTCTCCTTTTATATATTTAGATAAGCTTTGCATACTCAAATGGCCAGGTGTTTTGTAGGTCCTTTTGGCGTCTTGGGAAACCAACAAAAACCCAAATTCGTGTTAAAGCATCTTCTGTTTTAATATTCATATCTTTATTGCTTATGTCACAACACACAAAACTTGGTTCAAAACAGGGTCAGTACCTAAATTGTGAACCCCGTTGCAACTATAAAGTCCATTTATCGAACCAATCGAACCCAAACACCAATAAACTTGTATAAGTAACTTATGTAATACCTTAATAGCCATTTTCTGGGTCGACCTCATCTATGACCTTGGTCAAGATTGAGGTCAAGAGTTAACCCATCTTATAATAAAATAAAATGT
Source organism: Aproaerema taeniolella (assembly GCA_949987775.1). Lineage (NCBI taxonomy): Eukaryota > Metazoa > Arthropoda > Insecta > Lepidoptera > Gelechiidae > Aproaerema > Aproaerema taeniolella. The sequence continues at coordinate 14,735,786 of OX465261.1, read as the reverse complement.
AAATATGGTAGGTTTACAGAAAGTCAAATTTCAAAGAATACTTCCTCTTGGACAATGTAAAACTCCTTGAAAAAAAGTAGCATATAATTTTAGAATTTTCAAGGCTAACTTGACTCTTTTAATGATTCCATATGACGAATAACGAACTTCAAATGAGATGAAAAGTAGAATTTTTCAATAATTCTATTTTTAAAAGCATTTTAGCGAAAAATATATCAAATGCAAAATACAGGGCTTTAGGTAAATCACTTTCAACCTCTCGGGTGGTAAATCAGTCCATGAAAAAAATAAATAACTTCCCATACAAAATGCGCTATCAGCTGACGCAGTTTGTATTGCATGATGGGAACCATGGACTAATGATGGGAACTAAAGAAATTTTTTTTCGTATTCCGACCTTTTGTTTCTTGGGGAAGTTGTTCAGTTTCATGGACTAATTTACCACCCGAGAGGTTGAAAGTAATTTACCTAAAGCCCTGTATAGGGTGAACACAATGACCTTCTAACCTAAGGTCATAGGGTAAGAAAGCTATTCATTGTCACCGTAACGTCATCCATAGAAAAGACTTCAACGCGTTCCCCACAGGAATCCGTTCTATGATGCAGACATAGACATATACTTTATTGCACACCGTGACACAAAAACATTACAATAACAGACAAGGACAGAAAACAGAAATGTACAAAAAGGCGGCCTTAATGCTAAGGTAGCAATCTCTTCCAGGCAACCTTTGGGTAGGAAAATAATGAAAAAAATATAAAGCAGAGCGGGTGGTGGCTAACAATAAAAAATGAAATAATAATAATAATAATAAAATATATTTATATATTACATAAACTACAGCTCTAATATTTAAGTACATAATATAAAAATATTACATATACTAATACATATAATACAATATTACTATGAAAGAAAGGAACATATGATAACAAAAAGGGTTCATTGGGTAGAGGAAACGGAGTTGAGGAAATGGGCTTTGACTCGTAACTTAAAGGATTCTAGGGAAGGAGATCGTCTTATGGATTCAGGAAGATTATTCCAGAGACGGATAGACTGGACCGAGAAGGATTGAGAGAGGAAGTTAGTAGTGTGAGGAGGAATATTTAATGAAAGATTATAGCAAGAGCGGAGATTTTTATGCAGTTCTATGAGCTCGATGTGGTGACTTTAAATTAGTCAATGAACATTTAGTATGTGAATCAGCACAATCAATTAAGAAGAATTTTATTTGAATTTGAATTTAATGGTTTATTTTATCTGGATTTTAATTTTATAATTTATAAATTGTAATGTTCTGTCATTTTTTGTATAGTTTTTTTTATTTTTTATTTAACAATGTTTTTGTTTTTTGAACTTATGGTCAAAGTTACCTGAAATAAACGATTATTATTATTAAAGAGTTTCTTTTAAGTGAGAGTCCCTCTCACTGTCCCAGGTCTGCTGGAAGAAATTTCTTAAAGAAAGAAGCTGTGCCTTTTGTGTTCGTTTTTCTATTTGTCTGTATACGTATTTGCAATTTGTCCTGTTTACAATAGGTCAAAATATGAAGAAAAATATCGCGTCTTCGTACAACTTGGCAATATGAGGAATCGTATTGAGAATTTCATATAGGTTCCTTGGGGAAAGTTGTTCAGTTTCATAGGGAGAATAACACCCTAAAGTTTCGCAAAGCAATCAGACCGTGTGGTGATCGGTTGAGAATAACACCACCCCATCTCTTTCCGTGGGTGTCGTAAGAGGCGACTAAGGAAAAACAAATGAGACCTGCCTCCTAGTAATCCATCCCAGGCAACGACACTTCATTTTTTTCTGAATCTGAGGTGTCGTCCTATGGTCTCATGCGGTGTGGTAGGCTCTGTAAAGGGCCGTCTGGTTCGCGACCACCCTCCTACCGAAGTCCGACGCTAAACATCTTGCTGTGTTCCGTCGGTGCGTGGGAGTACCAATGCCTTTATAGACATTTTCTGGGTTAACTCGCTCCATCGTCGACCTCATCTTTGACCTTTATGGTCAAGATTGAGGCCAAGAGGTAACCCATCTTATAATAAAATAAAATAAAAGACAGGCAGCAATGGGAATGAACTGCTCAGCTCTAGAGTTATTTCAGATTAAGTTAAAATTAGTAAATATGAAAATTTGTAGTGCGATTTAAAAGAGCAACCTCAGAGTTTCTTGCCTGTTCTTCTCTGAGGAAGACTGCACCTTTGCGAATAGGCGTAGAGTCAGTAGGGTCAAAAGAACGAATGCGTATGTATGTATTTAAATAGTTTAATGTATGTTTGTATGTATTTCATTGTAATCTTGACTTGTTTTAAGTGGCATCCTGAATGTCCTATAAAATAAAGATTTTTTCTATTATATTCTATTCTATTTAAAGTAGCCCTTGTATTGATCTAATCTTTGTATTAATACGTGAAGCGAAAACTTAGAACCCACTCGCTTTAAAATGTACTTTTAAAAACTATTTTTGTCATCAAATCATTATAAGGTTTAAAATAAACATAAAACCAACCTAAAAGTGTATTTTTATAACTTAGCGTGCAGAGTTAGGTAAAATACCTACAGTTTATTTTTAGAACAGCAAATTAATCACCTAATTTGGAAGAAATCTTATATGAGTTTAGTAGAAAAAACTCAGATCCGTTTGTAACCTTGATTCTATAAATAACTTTTACATGTTAGTTTCTTTAAAAAAAATGATTTAATGAAAAACACCAAACGTTATGGGCCTTTTTATAATTCGAAAACGGCACGGCGAAATTGTATTACCATTGCCTTCTATGTGACAGTAATACTAGAAGCTTAGAACATAGGTAATGGTAATTCAAATTTTGTAGTACCGTGCCGTTTGAATTATAAAAAGGCCCTTCACTAATGTAAAAAAAACTGCCCTAATACTAATATTGTAAATAAGTTGGTGAGGATCTCACCCGATCTACATCTCTATTATCAGCCCATATACGTCGTCCTCACCGAGGGGCACGGGCCTCCCTTCGAAACACGAAGGGGATTTAGGCCATAGTCCACCACGCTGGCCTAATACGGGTTGGTGGACCGCTCGTCTTTCGAAAACGAATTTTACTAACAACTGGATTAAGCATCTTGCAAGTCAGTTATTGGCACTGTGCTTTGTTGAAGATCAACGTCGGTTTCATCAAGCCACACTACACGCCGCTTTTCGGTTTAGAAATCGCGCGTTTGACAAAAAAATAAATACACGTGATATCTTACTACACCCCCCCCCCCTTTGTGATATTTCGTGATTTTTGCTATACCTCTTTTGAGCCTCACTTGATTAATTGACGGCCCCTAAATGCGAAAATTTGAGAGGATGTATGGATGTTTGTTACTCTTTCACGCTCAAACGGCTAGACCGATTTTGATAAAACTTGGGGTGGAGGTAGCTGATACCCTGGATTAATATATAGGCTACATAATTTTCCCTTTCCACGGGAACGAAGTCCCGGGCGGAAAGCTAGTTTACAAATAATTTTAGGGAAACAAAAATTTTCTTTGACTTGAATTTTTTTAGGGACTTGAATCCACGTTCCCAGGATTAGATCTTCTGTTGCGTATTTAACACGTATCTGCGACTAGTTTTGTCCGGGACTTTGTTTCCGTGTGAATTTCGGAAAATTATATAGCCCATAGTTTTTATTAAGACTAAACGCTGGTTCAAATCCTGGTGCAGGCCTGTACCACTAAATTCGTCTTTTCGGATTTATGTACGGATTTCTAATTATCACTTGCGCAACGGTGAAGGAAAACATCGTGATGAAACCCACCCGTCCAAGAAAATTCATTTTCGAAAGACGAGCTATCTACCGACCCGCATTGGGCCAGCGTGGTGGACTATGGCCTAAATCCCCTTCGTGTTTCGAAGGGAGGCCCGTGCCCCTCGGTGGGGATGTCTATGGACTGTTAAAAAAAACGCTGTATATATTATTGCAAAGTTTCATCAATATTCTTAAGCATTTTTTTTTCGTGAAGGAGAACCAATATCCACCCATCCATCCTTTACAAACTTAGCTCAGTGATTATAAAAATGAAGATTGTTTTAAAATCCTAGGTAGAATATTCTGACAACCTCTCACTACTATTCGTCATGTTTAAATAAATAAATAATAAATAAACGCTACACACTCAAAGGCCCACACTAAGGTTTTCCCTTGTGTCGTGGGTCCCTTGGAACACACATAAAGACAAACACAAACACCCAATGACCCGAGAACAAACATCTGCTTTTTACACAAATGTTTGCCCCGACTGGGGATCGAACCCAGGACCCGCCGATCAAGAGGCAACGTCACTACCACTCGACTAAACCGGCCGTTTCATCTATATCACCCTCAGAATGTATGCTCAGCCTACCCCGCTAGGGATAATACTCGTATATTGTAGAATATTCTCTTTTATTATGATCTAGACTTAAAAAAGAGTCATCAAAACTCTAAAACACCATTTTAACATAAAAAGATGTCAAATTGATAGTGCACATCAATAAAATAAAAATTAATTTGAATTGATTTGAATTTGTCTGACCACCTGTTCGGGGACACCTGTCGGGCGCCTTTTTATTAATTATTATTTTATTAATCGTTATTTTAATTATTAATCATTAAGGTGCCCATTACTGATCGTTTTACCCGACGACTTTGTTTGAAGAATATCAAATGTCGATTTTAGGATCGTTTATCGATGTGTTTATGGTTTTCGCGTCTCTTGAAGCCTCGTTTGCACTTACTTGGTAAGTGGAACGGCAAGTTGCACGGTGCTTATATTGTTATTTATTTTCTTTATTTAGGACAACCAGTAGCGACTACACTAATTCTTATAAAATATGAAACATTCAAATAAATTAAACTATTGCGCCAAATTAGTTAGAGAAACTTAAGGGTGTAACTCTCCCCATGAAACTGAAACACTTTTCCTAAGGAAATTTGAGAAAACCTATAAGAAATTTGAGAAAAAATTGGTATTCCGATACCAAGGCAAATTAGCTGATCGAGTTGTATGAAGAGGGAACTTTTTTTAAATATTTCGTTCGACCTATGCTCCTTGGGAAAAGTTGTTTAATGAACTTTTTCTTGTGATAGATGTTTGAACTCTTTTAAAGTTAATGTTCGCCTAATTCAAAATTATAATGAGTATGCATGATCATATTATAGCTTATACATGTAAAATACTGTGAACACACAATTTTTATTGATTCTACGCGTCAAATTTCTCGAATTGATTACATTTTTATAAAATTCTATTAGCGGAACAAGCTACGGTAGTGAGTTTTTGATGTATCTTTTGGTTCTATCTCTAGCGATATTAGTTTTTTTGTTTAAACGTATTATGTAATTTGTTAACCAGACTTAAATCTTATATAACTATGGCTTAAATCTATGGCTTAAATCATACGTATTATTTTCAGGAAAACGTTAAAATAATTCCATTTTGAATATTGACCGAGTTTCGTAGACTGATTCAAATACTTCATTTTCGCTAACTAATTTAAAGTCGCCCACCATGGGCTGATTTTTTTTTAAATTATAAGATGGGTACCATAAAGGTCAAAGATGAGGTCGACGATGGAGCGAGTTAACCCAGAAAATGCCTATAAAGGCACTGGTACTCCCACGCACCGACGGAACACAGCAAGCTGTTTGGCGTCGGACTTAGGTAGGAGGGTGGTCGCGAACCAGACGGCCCTTTACAGAGCCTACCACACCGCATGAGACCATAGGACGACACCTCAGATTCAGAAAAAAATGAAGTGTCGTTGCCTGGGATGGATTACTAGGAGACAGGTCTCATTTGTATTTCCTTAGTCGCTTCTTACGGCACCCACGGAAAGAGATGGGGTTGGTGTTAATAAAAATCTGATATAAATAAAAAAGAAAGACAACATTATTTCGGACATCTAACATACATATAGAACAGGCAAGATCACACAATAATACAAGATACCTACACTAGAGAAGAACATAAAAACAATAACAAACTTTTAACCTTTTAATATTTATGTCAAATGGTTCTAGAAACACAAATGGCGCTCTGCCAACCCTAACAGGGATTATAGGCGTGGATGGGATGGGTGGGCATTTAAATGTTTATTAAACTATCAACAAAATAAATCGCGCGGTCAAAACGCAGCACAGCCGCTGCATAAGTTACGACGCTCTTCTTTATTCCATTCCTTATTCGAGACGTTTCACCGTCCGTCGGCGCCTTTCAACTGCTTTCTTGAATAACTAGTTCTTTCGCCAACTCATAACTCACTTTGACCGATCGGTGCTTCCATGTTTTTGCTTAGTAATCTTAGCTTTAAGGCGACTACAGCACCTAAATTACGATTTTATGATGCGTAGATAAGCATGACGCACTGCATTAAATCGAAGAAAAAAAATACTACGGTAATATTCAGGACATAAACTAGATAAGTACTAGTATTTTTTTTCTTCGATTTAATGCAGTGCGTCATGCTTATCTACGCATCATAAAATCGTAATTTAGGTGCTGTAGTCGCCTTAAGAGTTCTAATACGCCAGAGCCATGTCCGTTGATCAGCAGGGTGCACCGGTAGCAAGTAAGGATGACAATATTGGAGCACTAAAGGCCCGTATTACAGAAGGAGACTCAAGTCTTGATCGAAACTTAAGTATTAATTGTCTCTTTCTCTCACTATCAAAATGATTTGAAAGTATCAAAATTTGGTCAAGATTGGGGTCAAATTAACCCATATTTAAATGTAACTTTTCATGTTGCAAATTGTTTCCCTGCGACTGTTTTATTTTGATTTTTGATTTAAGGTATAATATTAGGTACTATGTTCTTGGTATAATGTTACTTAATTTTTTTTTTGAATGCGGTTGTCACCTATAATTGGGTTACCATTTAGCCTTTTTTTATAAATTTGTGCCATTTTAATTAAGAGTTGGTGTGTAACTTGTTGGTGATCTATTAAAAAAATAAAAAAAAATAAAAAATCTCATAAAAAGAATCTGCTACTCAAGTATAGATCAGAATCTGAGTCGGGTTCTGTAATGCGGACCCATCCTAAAGCATGTACGCTACAAAACATGCTTCTAACATAGATTGAAGAAAATGCAGTGAGTCACTGACATCCGATGCAACTGTCAAATGGTTTGACGTAACTGAATATAGTAATAGTAGTGCGGTAATGCCATTGTTTTGTCAATGAGACATTGTGCAACCGATGTGTAACTATACTCAAGATGCATTTGTACCTTTGAGTAGAGCTGATCCAATGGAATTGTAGTATTTTGGTTTCAAATCAGTACATAATTTAATACTAAAATCTGTTTTAAGTTAGTTTACTGCACAATACACTATCACTGACTATAAAGTGTAGAAAACATTCAATCGGCATAGCAAACACTCACGTAGAGTTCCCGCCAAAGACCACAGATGCCTCAATTTTATTCATTCCTAGCCGTTCGATAAAACTTACAAGCTCGTAGCTCTGTGGGGCTCGCTTATCTCAACCGATCAGTGAGGTAAAGCAACGTAAACAGTGGCAGGGAACCTGATGGGTGACCAAAGCGTTTCCATGCTTCGGAGGGTACGTTAAGCTGTCGGTCCCGGCTGTTGTCGATTGATGACAGTCGTTAAAACTAACTCTGAGCCATTGTGAAGTTTGAAAATTCTGACACCAGGGTTAGCCAACTTTCAAGCCATAAAAAAAATAACCGGTACAATGTAAAACATTCTCCTAATCCCAGCTCTATAACAAAGCTATGTAGAGTCATGAAAGGTGATGCCAAGCCAATGCAACGGTCTCGCGAGGAGCAGGGGTACCGGCTTGACATTCGACTCTGCAAAAGAGGAATTGTTTCTTAGAAATTCCGGGATTTCGTTCGGAAGTCTTTTACAAAAAAAGTCTAATATTTTTGTCGCATATGTGGACACTAATCCAATTTCATCGGTTTGAAGGGCAACGTAAAACAACAAATATAAACAAATAACAAAACTAGAGTATTGTCAGAAGCAAATTATGAAAGTATTTTTGAAAAATACTGTTTTGGAATGACGATGGTGGCCATTTTATCCGTTTCGCCGGGCTATGATGATCGCAACGACATAATATTATCTCACGCGTTATCTCGTGGTCACGTGACGCTTTCTCGAAATCTCATTGGTCGAAACAGTCACGTGACCACGAGATAACGCGTAGTCTACCGAAACCTCATACACTTGATGACAACCGCCCCAACCAGCCGCGCCACCGCCAACCCAACTTTTAGTAGCAAACTTGCAACTTAAAGGCTGCTGTCATTAAAATGTATGAATTTTAATACGGAAAGGATTAAATGGCCACCTTAATAATTCTACTACCATTGATTAGTGAAAAGGCCACCCTGACGTTTAGTAAGAACCAGTAAAGGGGCTTGATAGGTTTATATTGTGGGAAAAAGGGTGACAAATATGTTACAATGCTTCTAAATTCTTGCTGTCGATTTTCTGAATGCACACAATTACAAACTATTTCATGAATTATAAGATTTACTTATCGTCTACAGTAATTTGAACTCAGAACTACGTACTTTATTGCTATTTCGTTCAAATTGTCATATTTATTTTCTACTAATCCTTTTATAATAAGTAATTCAAATGAAAAAAAAACCGCAGATGTAAAAAAATAACAAAACAGCTTTTTGAATCTCTTGAAACGTATTAAATTATGATCGCTATATATTTTACAATGTAGAGATTAGCTTATTTTTTAAGTGGCCTCTTAAATATTACATAACTTACTTGTGTCGTTAAGTATAACTTATCCAAACCACAAATCCTTCGTAAAAATAGTGTAAGTTATAGCAAAAAGCTCTTTAGTTTTATTAAACTGAGCTGGCCCTAGATAGGTAGTTGTGAGTAGAAGCAAAAAGCCAGTATCCGAGAAACTGGTTGACTATGGACTTAAAGAGGTAGGATGTGGAGCGCCATAGACAGTTGAAAACAGAAGGTAACAGCAATTACTTACTAAGAAAAACCGCTCTGTAGTGTTGAGTTATGGGAATAAACAGACACAATCGGGAGATTACGTAATAAATAGAAGAAAGGTGAAAAAGTCGACACTAGGTTTTTCGCTGTTCTTGTAGATTTTAAAACATGAGAAACAAAAATTTTACATCTAGAATAGAATAGAATAGAATAATGTTTTATTTTAAGAATCCTGCACCACACAATTATAGAAAACACAAACCACAATAACAAATTAATAAACGCACATATAAAAAAAAAACAACAAAAATTAAGATTAATAGAACAAAAGTACATACTTACAAAAAACAAAACCAATTACCTACTACTAAAAAGAAATTGTGTGCTGCAGCAATTTAAAAAAGGCCATGACTCAGCGTTAACGTTTTACTTCTTATAAGAAGTAAAACACTGATATTCTGCCATCTGCTTTCTAAAGCTTTGTCCTGTTTCATATTCAGAGTACGCGAGTTTAAATCGTCAATAAATGCGTGAAACGCATTTATTGGTAGCTCATACCATCGCTACGCTTCCATTACAAATAAAACATCAACAATCTCTGCAAAAGTTCCTTATCTTTTGATGCGATGCAGTACGATGCCAAAAGGACAAAATGCTGCAGCATAAACTGCAGCGTTGCAAGGCAATCGCGCTAAAAAAAGTGGATTAAATCGCAATTGAAACGTAGCTGGGGGCTACCACCTAAGCGAAGCTGATGCTGATTGAACGAATGGAATGATGTCCATTGCTGTGTTTGGTTCATGTCGTTAATCAATAGGTCTCCTTATAAAGAAGCAATCGACAACGTTCCATTCGCTTACCCAGCATCAGCTTCGCTTAGGTGGTAGCCCCGCAGCTACGTTTCAATTGCGATTCAACCACATTTTTAGCGCGATTGCCCTGCAGGTTTTAGTCTTGCCGCTCTAGTGAGCAAACTTACGCGACACTTTAAAAATGCATAAAATCATTATAAAACAAAATGCTTACAATAAAAATACATTTATACATCATGATTTTTGAAGTGTAACGTCTTTGCATGCCATCAGAGTAATATTTTAAGGTCACGTAATAACATTATTAGCATCTCGAAGAAGTTTCACTTCTGACACGTATACTCTGTACACACACTCTTCTTATTATTAACTTGGTGTCTGAAAAAAGCGTCTAGTACTCGTACAAAGTAAATAGGGAAGTGTAAAAGCGCCACCTCCGTCTTTAAACTCTATGCGTACCGACGAGACCAGCCGGCGACGTCGGCGGCCGGTTCGCAGATTATGAAAATAAGAGTCAACATATTGACGTTAAGAATAACCACTATGCGTGCGGTATTTGAGTGCTTCACTAGCTTTGCGAAGCGACTCTGTTTGTGCAGAGTAATCCGTACCAATTTCTAGTATTCTAGGCTTCTATTGGACCTTTTTATAATACGAAAGCGGCACGGCAAAATTGTATTACCATTGCCTCCTATGCACTAGTGATACTAGAAGCTGGGAACATAGGCAATGGTAATACAAATTTTGTCATGCCGTGCCGTGCCGTTTGAATTATAAAAAGGCCCTATGCGTGTGGTATTTTAGAGCTTCACTAGCTTTGCGAGGCGACTCTGTTTGTGCAGAGTAACCCGTATCAATTTCAAGTTTTCTAGGCTTCTATTCCAGTAATCAATAAACGCTACACGCTACACACTCGAAGGCCCACACTAAAGTTTTCCCTTGTGTCGTGGGTCCCTCGAAACAAACACAAAGATAGACTCGAACACCCATGACCCGAGAACAAACATTTGCTTTTTACACAAATATTTGCCCCGACAGGGAATCTAACCCAAGATCCGGTGGTCAAGAGGCGTGTCACCACCACTCGACCAAACTGGCCGTCAAAGGCATCTCAATGGCGGTTGAATGTTAGTGGTGACCATTTTATCCGTTCAGGTGGTGAAATTGAGAATTATCTAAACCTCATACATTTGATGAGAGCCTGCCGACCAGCAGCGCCACCGCCAACTGAACGTTAAGTTGCAAACTACCTAGTAACTTAACATTTAGTTGAAGGTGGCGTTGCCAGTCAAAGCAGCCTTTATCTTCTTCTTCATCAGCCCATATACGTCCCCACTGCTGGGGCACGGGCCTCCCTCGATAACATGAGAGGTAAATGCCATACTCACCACGCTTGGCAGACGGGTTGGCGTGGGTTTTGATATAATTGCAGAGTTTTCCTTCTCTGTGTGCAGATGAACTTGCTTGCATATTTACCTTAGTCGCCTTGTACGACACCTCGGTAAGAAAGAGGGTGGTCCTATTCTACTCTGCCGGGGACTCACACGGCAGCCTTTATAAAATGTGTGAAATTTGGATAGTTCGCAATTTCGCCACCTGAACGGAGAAATGAAATTGCTAGGTAGTTTGCAACTTTACGTTCGGTTGTCAGCAAGTAGATGAAAATTAATTAGTTGTCAATTTCCCCACCTGAACAGATAAAATGGCCACCATACCATCGACATACAACTTAAGTTACAGAATCCCCAGTTCGATTTTAGAGACTCGCCGGCGACTTGCCGCAAACTTATCAAAGCAAAGACCGGTTCAACTCGGACCGCTGCGGCCGTCTTTACAATCTGTGCGAAGATTATGAAAATTGACTGTTATAATAAGCACAGCAGTTCTTATAAGCACTAATAACTCTAAAATAATTAAAAAACCGTAACCCTCAACATTTGATTGCTTAATAACTTTGAAACGGCTGACCCAATTTTGATAAAATAAAGCTAAAAATCTCAACCATCTCGATTACATCAGCTTTCAATCACAAAACACCGTATCTAAATCGGTCAATTCGTGTAGGACAAACTCGCTTAGGCGCGCCGCTCGGCTGACGATGCAGCTTCACTTTTTGTGCGAGGGCCCCGCGCCAAGGGCCTTTTTCTAATTCAAAAACGGCTCAGCAAATTATATCACCATTGCCTCCTATGTACAGGGACAAAGGCACATCATGCTATCCAAAACTGTCACTTCAATCGATTTTCAATTTTATCTCCAAGCATTAGAGTTCACTATTCATTAGGAAATTAGGGAAATTTGACAGTTTGTGGTAACTGTACTAGTACGTAATACTAGAAGCTGAGAACATTGGGGGCAATGGTAATTCAAATTTCGAAGTGCCGTGCCGTGCCGTTCGAATTATAATCATAATAATAATCGTGGTGTACAATGGGTCTTACAATATAAACTAGAGCGCACATAAAGCACTGCAACTTATAATAACTACTTATCAGGAACTTCTGCCTATACTTTTACTATATAAAACAACAAAAAAAAAGGTCCAAAGGCTTGCTCGCCTTTGGCGTTGTCAATGTTGACATTTTGACATAACCGCGGCGCGGAGCTGCTGATTCGATGCGAGAGACTCGCCGGCGACTTGCCACTTTATCAAAGACCGGTTCAACCCGGACCGCGGTCGTCTTTATAATCTGTGCGAAGATTATGAAAATTGACTGTTATAATAAGCACCGCCTGTACATGCTTAGCTATCGTGTTAAGTATTTATAGTTCGCTGTGTGTGACTTAGGAGGTCTGTTTTTTCCCGTGGGATTAAAAAAAAATCTAGAATCAGGTTGAGGCGGAACACCCTAGGTGTTTTAGGACCGTAAATATTACGGAACGCGACTCAGACTGATCATAGTGAGAGAAAAAGTCAATCAATACTTAAGTATCGATACTTGATCTATCAAGACTTGAGTCTCTGTCTATAACACGGGCATTTGAATCAGTTACAGAAAGTTTCATTAAAGGTAATGCTATTTTAAATATTATTCCGTCACTTTCCGTCTTGTTGACGTAAAAACACGGCTTTACATTTGAAGGTGGTTTAACTTTAACCACCTTTAAATGTAAAGCGTGTCCGCAATTGGGTGTTAGTTGCAGATAGTTCACTTAAAGTTAATCTTAAAGACATAACAACAAACATGCTTAGACATATCGTGTTAAGTATTTATAGTCCGCTGTGTTGCGACTTAGGAGGTCTGTTTTTTCCCGTGGGATTTTTTTAATACTCATGTTCCATTTAATAACTCTCAGGATTATTGTCAAAAGTGACGTGAGGTTGGTAAACTTTACAAACTAATAAAAAACCTAAACATTTTAGCAAATACTTTTCTGCACAGAAAATCGCGAAGAAAATTACTTTTAAAAGTTGACATAAAGTTAATTACGTCCAATTCAATCGTTTATTTAGCCACGAGAGGTTTAAGACCTTATTCATTTAAGATAAGACTTAATTTCGAACGAACCGTTCAAGCAGTTATAATATTTAATCAACGTCAAGGAAATCAACCTTTATAAAATTTAATTAAAGATTAAATCCCTTTCACTAGGCTAGAGTATGTAAGGTCTAGAATGTTCTGGTATTACCGCAAAACTTTAAAACAAGAACGAAGTCATTATTAATAAATTAAAAACTCTCCAACAGTATACAGGGCTTTAGTTATCTCTCTTTCAACCTCTCGGGTGGTTAATCAGTCCATGAAACTGAACAACTTCCCCAAGGAACATAGGTCAAAATACGAAAAAAAAATTTGATCTCCCATACAAAATGCGCTATATGCTGATGAAGTTTGTATGGAAACTGTATATTCTGTATATATAAAGCCCTATATAAAATATATAAAGCCCTGTATATATCTGATCGAAAAATTAAGTTCAACTATCACCGATTAACCAAGTTTTGCATAGCGAAATGAAGTATTTATATTCTATTCTTAATCTATTAATTACATAGAACGTTGCCCGTGCTAGTAATGGCGACATAGAGTCTCGTACATTACCAACACTCACACATACACACAAACATACACAGATACATTACTGAGAAACATACAAACTAACATTTGTTAAACAGTCAGTTAACACTCTAGTAAAGAATGCAGTACTTAACGAGGACATGTACTTGCAAAAGTAGGAAAGTAAAAATAGTTTGAACAGCGATATAGATAAAATTCTTTTTAAGATAAGACGTTTGCAATGTAAAACATTTGTGGCTCTAGTATAATTCGTTCCGCTAAGAAGTGTAATTCTCTGCCTGATCTGTATTTCCAAGCTCATATAGGCTGATTTTAAATTAGTAAGTGAAAATTAAGTATGTGAGTCAGTTAATAAATAATAATAAATAAATAAAACGCCATACACTCAAAGGCCCACATTAAGGTTTTCCCTTGTGTCGTGGGTCCCTCGGAACACATATAAAGACAGACACAAACACCCATGACCCGAGAACAAACAACAAATTCCCCCAAGGAACATAGGTTGAAATATATAAAAAAAACGTTCAAAACAAAACAAGTTGTATGACTTGTACACATAAAATTAGTCAATGACATTTGTTTTTTTAAATTTATGGTTGCTCTTCTTTTTTAAATGGGTACAATTTTTCTACTTTTTGTACTTATTGTACCGTAACAATTCATTTTTCTATTTTGGTAATAAAATAGGATTTTATTTATCTCATTTTTTTTTTAAATTTTATCACCTATTTCTATCCTATAATAAAGTCGTATAAAAAAGTTTTAAATCCTTCAAAGTATCGCCAAATTAAACGTACACCAACCGCAAGTAAAGTTAATATACATAAACTGTTGGCTTCGTATCAAGTTCTCAATAGGGTTGTCGATTTGGTTTGGTTATTAATATTATAAAGAGGAAAGATTTGTATTTTTGTACGTAACGAATAAACTTAAAAACTACTGGACCGATTTCAAAAATTCTTTCACCATTAGGATGCTACATTATCCCTAAGTAACATGGGCTACATAATTTACCCAAATTCCCACGGAAACAAAGTGCCGAGCGGAATGCTAGTATTAATTTATTTAGTTTAGGATCTCCAATTATTACAACATTAAAGAACGTACATCAATAAATTGATAAATGCTATTGATAAATAGCTTTCAAGCCAGTATTAACAAGAAAACTTAATCTAGACAAGGAAACGGACATAAAGTTTGTGGATACTATAATAACATAATAAAAGAATGCCCCAATAACTAGAGGTAAACAAATGTTCAAAGATGACGCTTAAATATTAACTCTTGTCAAGTCTCTACGTAAGAAGTGACTTAAATTACAAATTTTAGGGAAAGAAAAGTATACGGCACGAATGGGACTTAAAACCACGACCCCAGGTTTAGATACCTGGTACTCTACCGTGCGTTAAGTCAAGCGGCGTTTCTCATTCCTTTCCCTTACTAAGCACATTGCGTCGCCACACAGACCAATGAGACCTATCAATCCATCCTAGGCAACGACACCTCAATTTGTTTTGAATCTGAGGTATCGTCCTATGGTACCATGCGGTGTAGTAGGCTACTGTAAAGGGCCGTCTGGTTCGCGACCACCCTTCTACTGAAGTCCGAAGCCAAACAGCTGTGTTCCTTCGATGCATGGGAGTACCAGTATCAGGTGCCTTAATAGGTATTTTCTGGGTAAACTCGCTCCATCGTCGACCTCATCTATGACCTTGGTCAAGATTGAGGTCAAGAGTTAACCCTTCTGATAATAAAACAAAAAAACTCTTACCCTTGTGTTATTTTTGGTAAAATTAGTAAATAAAGTTTAGTATGAAAGTTGCCAGCCCTAAGCCCGCCGCACGCGCGGCTGCCAGCGAGTCTGCCGGCGCAGAACACATGCGCAAGAGTCGATACTATCAACACACACACACAACCAGGGAAAATCTACTCGCAATGTGAATGTAACGTTAGCTCGACAGTTTGTAATTAGATTCAAGGATCGCATGAGTTTGTGGCAAGCTTACTTGTTTGTGCAAATACTTAAATGATTTTGAATCTAGGGAAACCTATAAACGCTTAAGTCTTAAGTCTATAAACGCAATTCTTTCATAACTAGTATTTAAGTATGTAGCTAATATTTTTTTTTTAGAAAACCAACAGCTATATTTATAGGAAATTAAAACTGCAAAAGTCATAGAAAAAATTAAATTAATATTCATGCACAACATTAATGCAACCCGTAAATATCAAACACCCCTCCGTCACATCTTGGCTTTTGCAGTTTTAATTTCCTATATTTATCAAACACCCTTCCGTCACATCTTGACTTTTGCAGTTTTAATTTCCTATATTTATTAAACACCCCTCTGCCATACGAATTTTCTATCAGGGTCACGTATCCATCACGTGTCCTGACGCGATTTTAATATTTTTACCCATACTCAGGCCCCTTTTTCCCACTGGGCACTCTGGGCAAGTGCCCAGGGCCCCGCGATTAAAGGCCCCCCCTCGTCCTCAGAAGATAATTATAATGACAGACTACAATACTTCTTGCTCATTAGCTTTTGCAAGCGTTAAGAGCTAAGCGCTGAGAGTATGCTCTACTCTTGCCCTAAAATCATCTAAATACACTGGGCGTCAAAAATAAGTAGTACAGTTTTAAAATTGCGATTTCTCCCAAACTATAAAACTTAGACCTTTGAAACAAAAAAGGTTAAAAAGAAAATTTAATCTTATTCAATAAAAACTTCATGCATTATAAGAACTTATAATGCTTGACTTTAAAAAAAACGAATTAATAAAAACACTTTTTTTAAACTGTTGAAAGGTGTTGTCTTACTTAGGATTTTTGTGTTTGACACATTCGCTGCTGATAAAGCAATTGTAATTGAAAAGCATAGGTATCTTCAGAGAGTAAATTTGACTAATCATGCCTCTTTCACCAGAAGAATGTGCAAGAATCTTAGCTTTTCTCGAAGTGGGCATCAGTATGCGTCGTACTGCAAGGAGGGTGGGTGTAACTTTAAGAACGGTTCAGCGAGTAAAGCAAAGGTACGAAGAGACTGGAAACCATCTAAGGAGACGAGGTAATGGCAGACCCAGGTGCACAAGTACCCGAGAAGATCGCTTTATTGTTTCCACTGTGTTAAGAAATCGACACCTTAATGCAGTTGAGGTTCAGCAACAGCTTCTTCGGACCCGAACAGACTACATCAGTGAGAGTACAGTGAGAAGAAGACTTGCTGAAGCTAACCTGAAGCCTCTAAGACCAGCAAATGGCCCCAAACTTGAGACAGAGCATCGCGTAGCAAGACTACGCTACGCCCGTCAACACGTACAATGGGGCGAAGAAGAATGGGCTAGAGTTTTATTCACAGATGAGTCTCGATTCTCTTTATACACTTCAGATGGACGGCGGAGAGTCTACAGACGACCCGGTGAGCGATACATTCAAGCTTGTATCTCGGAAAGAGTCCAATATGGCGGGGGCTCTGTACACGTATGGGCTGGTATCTCTTCAGAGAGTCGCACAGAGCTTGTGGTAATAGAAAATGGGACTTTGACTGGTGAAAGATATGCCTCGGAGATCCTCAACGAGTATGCAGGGCCATATTTAATAAATATGGGTGATGGAGCCATCCTAATGCATGATAACGCCCGGCCACACACTGCTCACCACGTACAAGAGTACATTCAGGAGGTTGGCATCAACTTGATGGCTTGGCCATCGAGAAGCCCAGATCTCAACCCGATTGAACACGCCTGGGATGAGCTTGGGAGGCTAGTCAGAAGGCGCAGTCCACCTCCTGCCACACTCAGGGCTCTAAAACATGCGCTGATAGAAGAATGGGAAAATATTCCCCAACACCGCCTCCGAAACTTAGTGTTCAGCATGCCAAACCGGATCCAAGCTGTAATTAGAGCCCGAGGCGGCAACACAAGTTATTAAATTGTGAAAAAGTTCCAAAACGTGAAAATTAAGTGATTGACATATCGTTAAAAATTGATACTTTTTAGTATTTATCTTAATTTTAAGTTTGAAACTTTATTCATGCCAAATAAAATATAACTTTAATAAACTTCGTTAAGTTTACTATAAACTGCTTTTTATTTCATAAGTGTAACTACTATAGTTTAGGAGTAATTGCAATTTGAAAAGTGTACTACTTATTTTTGACGCCCAGTGTATATGAAAGGAGAAACTGACTGACTGACATATCAACGCACAGCCTAAACGGCTAAACGTAGGCACTTGAAATTTGGAAGGGACGTAGCTGAGGTACCGTAGAGGTGCACTAAAAAAGGAATTCTCGAAATTCCCACGGGAACGGGAATTAGCGGGAAAATCCTTTTGTATGTAAAAATCTAAGATAGATGTTTTCAATCTGTGTAGGTACTCTGTACAAAAAAAATAACACGCAAACGAATTTTCTATTACACTAAAATATAACCTTCACTGACTTAAACAAAAATCATCAGTGTTCTTTTACAATTTTCTAGACTCAGGGGCCCCATAAGGGGCCCGCAGGGCCTATTATAGGTAAAAGACGGCCCTGCCCATACTTCAAAGTGCACAACGCCGCTAAAGAAGTTTTCACTTCGAAAAAAAAAGATAATGATAACTCAAAAATTTAATTTTCAGTTCATGGGGAAAGATGTTCAGTTTCATGGGGGAAATCACCCCATAAAGTTTCGCTAGCTAATTTAAAGTCACCCCATATACTACAGGGCTTTAGGTAAATCTCTTTCAACCTCTCGGTTGCTAAATCAGTTCAGGAAACTGAACAACTTTCCCAAGGAACATAGGTTAAAATACGAAAAAAATATCTTGAGTTATCATACAAACTTCATCAGCATATGTTCCTTGGGGAAAATTGATCAGTTTCATAGACTGATTAACCACCCGAGAGGTTGAAAGAGGTTTACCTAAAGCCCTGTATATTTAACATAAAAGTTGGTCACTAAATAAAGTGTTTAATAAATTCTAGAGATCCAATTGGGCTTTTTTATAATTAGAACGGCACGGCACGGCACGGCAGAACTTGTATTACCATTGCCCCCAATGTTCCCAGAGATACTTGATATCTCTAGTTCATAGGAGGCAATGGTAACACAATTTTGCCGTGCCGTTTTTGAATTATAAAAAGGCCCAGTCTCTCACTAAGGCTGCAGAGATTGAAACCAAATAAAACCAGTTGTGTTTCAATGTAAAACTGTAATTTAGTCTGGCTTGCACATTCTTTTACAAATACGTTAGCAAAAGTGAAGTCGTACGATGTTTTATGCAGTGTTCGCAATAATTCTTGTTATTTGTTTATACAGGGCTTTAGGTAAATCTCTTTCAACCTCTTGGGTGGTTAATCAGGCCATGAAACTGGACAACTTCCCCAAGAAACATAAGACAAAATACGAAAAGTTCCCATACAAAATGAGCTATGTATGCAGATGAATTTTGTATGTGTACTCAATTTTTTTTTCGTATTTTGACCTATGTTCCTTGGGGAAGTTGTTCAGTTTCATGGAGTGATTAACCACCCGAGAGGTTGAAAGAGATTTACCTTAAGCCCTGTATACGACATTTAATTTTTTACTTAATCTTTTTCATATTAAAATAGGGTGTCATCAAGTTAAAAAGTTAATTTTAATGCTAATGAAAATAACTAATTTAGTTTCAAAACTTCAACTTATTTAGCGAGGTTTTAAAATGAAACTAAAAAATTTTCCCCTAGGAACAAAAAATAAAAAAATATATATAAAATAAAAAAAAATATTTGAGATTCTCAGAAAAATTTTTGACTTCTTAAACTATAGCAATCGGCTGATCGCCCAGGTAGTATGAAGGGGCGAAAATTTTTATTCATATTTTGACCCATGTTTTTGGGAAAAGTTGTTTAGTGGGTTTTTCGCTAACAACATGACGTGTGTTTTGTTTGCATTAAGATATTTTTTTATCAAAGAATTTAATTTAAAAAAATCTTCAACGACATTTCCATCTAGGCTTTAGGTACTAGGTATATCTAGGTATATCTAGCGTGTTAATTGACTGGTTCAACTAGATGACGTGTTGGTCTGTCGCGCAACTATCAAATGACGGTGACCCAAATACCGGGGGTCGGCTTACGGCGACCGAGAGTCTGTCTGTACATCGCCATCATCTAAGAAGTCTTATATTTTTTTTTTCGTATTTTAGCTTCTTTCGTATTTGAGCTCTGGTAGTCTAACTGCTAGCGCGTCGGTCTCGTAAGCGAAAATTAGAACGGGATCAGTTATAATACACACATCAACACGGTCTAGGGATATTGCACGATATTTCATACAAAAGAGGTCTGTTTGAGAAGCTACAGAAGTATACTCGAGATACATGGAACGCTATAATTTTCAGACAAGTAAGTGCTAAACCTGAATTTTCAATTCTAATTAATAAATTGGTTTCACTTGAAATTTGTGAAAACGTGACGAAAATGATTAAAAAATTGCGTAAATTCGACTATTTTCATACAAAAAGCAGGCAAAAAGTTCATTTTCGTTTTCGTTTCCGTCACGTTTTCACAAATTTCAAGTAAAACAAAATTTAATGACTAGAATTAAAAATTCTGAAAATTATAGCGCTCCATGTATTTCGAGTATACTTCTGTAGCTTCTCAAACAGACCTCTTTTGTATGAAATATCGTGCAATATCCCTAGACCGCGTTGATGTGTGTATTTATTACGTGCAATAATAATCACTCGATTATTATTATTCATGATACCTAGCATTGTAAATCGAACTTTCAATTGCCAAACATTTTATAAACGTATAAACGCTACACACTCAAAGGCCCACACTAAGGTTTTCCCTTGTGTCGTGGGTCCCTTGGAACACACATAGAGACAGACACAAACACCCATGACCCGAGAACAAACATCTGCTTTTTACACAAATGTTTGCCCCGACTGGGGATCGAACCCAGGACCCGCCGATCAAGAGGCAGCGTCACTACCACTCGACCAAACTGGCCGTTATCTTATATTAACAAGAGTGAAAGAGACAACATCAGAGTTTAACAGTACTTAACTTTAATTGACGTCGCTGAGTATGGCAGTAAAGTGTCAGAGTTTCCAAACCGCCAAATGGCCTCTGACTTGTTATAAAAACTGTAGTCAATCAACAGTAGCCGGGACCAATGGCTTAACGTGCCCAGAACGCATGTGATAAATTGCGCATGTGATAAATGTATGCTTCGGTCACCCATCAGGTTTCCTGCCTCTGTGTACGTTTCTTTACCTCACTGATCGGTTCAGGGTACCCTGGACTACGAGCACTTTACTTCTAATAATAACCAAGATAAGGGTAAAAAGTGTTAAAGGATTATTCCTCGGGGTGGATGTAAATCGTGAAACTCGAGAACTGCTAAAAATAACTTGTCGACTTTATCTTTCATCTAGCTTTTTCCCGCGGCTTCGCTCGCGCGAAGAACTCTTTTAGTCACCCTATTCTTGAACCCTTCGGGGATGATTTTTTTCAAAAATCGCGAAACACGTGTCCGTTTATTTGCTTCGAGGTATATCTTGACAAAGATTCGAGTCAAAATGTCCAAAAAAATTGTTTTCTCCCCCCCAGGGATTGAATTTCGAAAAATCCTTTCTTAGTGCTTGCCTATGTCATAAAAGATACGTTTTTTCCAAATTTCAGCTGTCTAGGTCTAGGGTTTGGGCTGAGCGTTGATGAGTCAAATCAGGACCTCCAATTTTTGAGTCTGAAGAGTTTTTGGCGACTTTTTAAAATATTTATTTTTTCCTCGTTATTTTGAAAATAATTTGCTGTAACTTATAACTAAAAAGGTAACAACCAAAAAGTCCTAATTCCTAAGTTTAGCTGAGAATCCTAAAATTGTCAAAGTAGGTAGGTACGTAATCGATTTCGAAAAGCTTAATTAATTAGTTTCTTAGTACCCTAATAACGCTCAGGCTTAAAACTAACACTTGCGTTAATTACTCAATATCTTTTTTAATAATAACACTAAAATTTAAAATTTTGAATCACCCTCGACATTCGATTACTTATAACTTTTAAACGGCTAAACAGATTTTCATGAAACATGGCTAAGAACACTCGGGATAATATTAATTATCTATGACGCAAAAAAAACTAAACGAAAATCGGTTCATCCGTTTGGGAGCTACGATACCACAGACAGATACACAGACAGACACGTTAAACTTATAACACCCCTCTTTTTTGTCGGGGGTTACAAATGTGTTAATTTTTTTGAAAATCTCGCGCAAAAATACGTGCCATATTGAACCCAGAATAGAACCCAGGGCCGACGGTTCAGAGGCAAGCTTTCTGCCTCTGTAAATAAATGATTTTAATTCCGCCCCGGAGCTGGAAGATAAACTAAAAATGTTATTGCAATCGGAAACACAACTTGTCACTTTTCTGGTCTTCGCCAGTGTTGCCAAGAAAGTGACGCGTCTTCCTGACAGACTTACGGAGACTATTGCAGACAGAATACAGAGTCCGCTGCCAAATGACCAGGATATCCTATTAAAACAGCTCAGTTTCAAATTCGAACTTAGTGAAATCGAGGTCTGTGATTGGTCAGGAGGTTTTCTATTTTCAAACTTTTTATGTATTTTTGAAAATCATAAGAATTTCTTACTTTTTATTACGATGCAAAATTACTCTAACATTTAAGATAACTCGCTATCATCGTTTAGGTACTCAAAGTCCACTTTACCAAGATGACCGAACAACTTTCTCCAATAATTAAAAAAAGTAAACATAGGCAAAGATGTTCAGTTGATACAGAAATTTTTGATATTTATTAGTGGCATGTGGATTTTTGAAGCTTCAGAAACTAGATAAATAAAAAGTTAAAAAAAAAACAAGTCTGTCAACCTCGATGATCTCGGTGCCTTTCATCTACCTAAACAAATGTAGGTATCAGACTTGTATCAGAGTCTATTGCCAAGGTTTTCGTACAGTTTTAATTCTGTAGCCAAAAAATAAATTTAATTTATTATGAGTCATTATTTATAAGCCGTCTGCGAGGTGCCCGCGAAGATGCTGTCTCGTATCTTCAAAAACATTACGCATGCAGATTTTATTTTTAAATACACATTTTCATTCAGCCCAGACGAAATAATTTTTATTTTTTATTAGCCACGTCTGGCGGCCAGTATCTTAGCGGTTTTTTCCTGTCTTGTTTGTATTTGTAAATCGAATGGCTTGTGTTTTTTGAATGTCAATATTAGAATTCAAAACTCGAAACTGACAAGATTACAGTTGTGTTTTTTTGGAAATAGAACGTAGGCAATGAATGATGGAATTTTAGGGTTCCGTGGTTAAAATAGGATGGGGCAGATAAAATCATTGAAAAGGAACAAAAAAAATTTTCTTAAACATGAAAGTTGTGATTGTGTTTGTAATTGAAGCTTTTTAAAAATGTTTACTGAAATTGTAATAGCGTTTTAATAAATTCCACTTTTGTGGTAAGAGTCAGATTTAAGTTAAAATTTACCTTAACTATAACTTTGTGCCTTCGATTTGGTTTTAACACTTGATCGATAAGTAGGTTTTTGATAAAGTTTTGAATAAAGCTTTTTCCAAGTAGTTAAATATACCTTTCCCAGTGGTTGAATACAATAAAAAAATATATAAATAAAAATGTATTTGTATAGTAATACCTATTTTTTCTACAATCTTGGCAAGCTTCACTACACTTTGTTTTAGTATAGCTGTCAAAGTGTGTGTTTTCAAAGAGCGATTAAATTATGTTTTTTTAACCTCCAATCAAATAGTCCAATAAAATCATGTTGTAAAGGTGTCACCACCGTCTGGGGCTTACATTATACAGTTTTATTATCAAATGAAGAGTACCGACTCTGGCTTGACGCCAAACGTCCGTTTTGTCATCAAATTATAAATATCGTAATGTTTTCACTTTCATTCACTGAAACAAATGTACGAAGAAAGTTTCGAGAAATGTTTACGGTCCTTTACAGGAAATAATAGATTTATGTCATTTATTATCTCACCACTCGCCCCGCGTTCATTTAATAAAATAATTAAATAACTCCTGATTCACTCACTGTTTCATCATTGACGGCCGGTTTGGTCGAGTGGTAGTGACGCTGCCTCTTGATCGGCGGGTTCTGGGTTCGATTCCCAGTCGGGGTAAACATTTGTGTAAAAAGCAGATGTTTGTTCTCGGGTCATGGGTGTTTGTGTTTGTCTTTATGTGTGTTCCAAGGGACCCACGACACAAGGGAAAACCTTAGTGTGGGCCTTTGAGTGTGTAGCGTTTATTTATTTATTTATTTTATTTTAACGCTCAGCCCAAACTCTTGGACCTAGAAATTTTTCTAAAATTTGGCACAAATATACTTTGTAGAACGAATGCAAGGAACAAACGAAGTTTCGGTTGTTTTCTTATAATGTTTGATTTATTAAATAGTTCTTTGGGTTTTTTGTGTGTCCAGAGAAAATACATTTTTTGCGTTGTGCACACAGGTTTCGTTTCTTATATTTTAGGTTCCCTGCTAAACAATTACCAATAATTACCACACCTGCTTTCCCGCATTAAATGCACATGGTAACTATCCAAGTTCAGTGCCTTCTAACCTCCAACTGTCACTAGCACGATAAAAAGTGATTCCTTGAAAAAAAAATCTTCAACGCTGGACTGGGAGTAAAAGAAAAACTTAGAATGTACCAACTGCCAACTCTTCCCAGGCATACTGGAACAGTCAGCAAATGGGACGCGAGGGTTTTGCTGTATTATGGGCGAAAGGTTACCAACCTCTTACTATATTAAACATCATAATAATAAATAAATAAATCTTTATTGTAACTTAAAACATTGATAAGGAGACAAGAAGTCCTGCAGCCTGTGCTAGCTTTGGATAAAGCTGTGTTACAGACTGCAGTAACTTCCTCAGTGAAATCATGTTTTATCAAATAAATAACACCAAGGCCACAGCTGAAAACCAGCGTTGGCGCCTCAGCTTCAACACATGCTGAGCTGTGTCCTATTTGATATCGCACTACAGCACAATCCACTATTTATATTATACATTGTTTTGTCGTGTTCTGTATGTGTTCTTGTCTTGTGTTTTATATATGTATATATATATATATATATATCGCCGGGTTAGAGCTAAAACCAATTAACTCGGTTTTTTGGCCAAAAACCTTTTTTTACACCAAGAATCTAAAAAAAAAATCCTCTTTCGAATGGTAAAACCGATTTAATGCTGATGCTATTAGATTCGGAGATAGTATGAGCTAGAACCAATTAGTTTGGTCTATTTTACAAAACTAACAGTTCTCAAAGCAATTTTATCGAGATAATGCATTATTATTTATAACTTTCTTGTGACAAACACGAATAATTAGTTTTAAAATGTTTTAGATTTGACAATATAGGCGTGTTATGTGATATTTGTTCAAGTAAAAAAACTTAATCGCTTTTAGAAGTTTTTTTCTCAAACTATTTATATTTCCATATACATTCGAGTACTACCAAAACACAATAACCCCAGGTAACTGATTTTAGCATTCCAAATTTAGTTTAGTTGTAGAGTAGATAATAATAACAAAAAAATTATAACTAGAGATAATTGGTTTAAGCATTTGCAATTACTTTCTACGATTTAAAAAATCGGGTGCAAAAAACGATTATCTCTCTTTAGCAGTTTTAGTATCCGAGTATTCGAGCCGGCGGCGTGTGCGCAGATACGTTACGCAGAGATAATTACTTTTTTACGCATTTTATTTGTAAATCTTGTGTTAAATTGTGTGTAAATAATATTCTTCAGTGTCTAACAACGGGGGATTTAAGAAACTTTGAGGAATTGAAGGTAAGTGCAAAGAAATTCCTTTTTCGAAATTTTTGAGGTTATGGTACTAAAATTTATAGATATTCTATGCATAAAATGAATAATTAAGAGAGTATTTATTATAACTAGGTCCGTTAATAACTATTCTTTAATAGTAATGTAGTTGAATTGACTATTTAAAATAAAAAATGTCATTTTTTTAGGCGAATACCTACAATGGACGAGGAAGAAGACGTGCTGTTAACCCAGGCGTACTACTTATTCGAGAACGGAGATGATAACCAATTACCTCCAGAGAAAGGTAATTAGGATCAAGCTTTATTTAAGTAAAAAAAGTACTAACCATAACCTTCAATAACTTAACAGTTAGAAGATACTCTTTAGGTACACTACACACCCTGCCAGAGCACAGCAAACATGAAGAGTAACATGAGTCACATAAAACTTATATCACTAAACTAGCTTAAGCCCGTGACATTGTTTCTTTTGGAATTCTGAAAAGTATATAGTTCAAGTGATATTGTGATGTATAAACTATAATGTTTCACTAAAATTCATATAGTAGTTTTTGCGCGAAAGAGTAACAAACATCCATACGTTCATCCTTACAAAATTTCGCCTATATTTTAAGCTTTCTGCTCACGACACTTTATCACATCTAGCAATGGGATAAAAAGAAAATGTTGTAATTGAGGATGTAAGCTACCGCCCTACTCAATTTTATCAAAATTGGTCCACCCGTTTGAGCGTGAAGAAGTAACTACGACTCGCATGTTTATTTTGGGTACAACACTCTCTATTAAGTAGTCACAAATAATTCAGTATTTATTTCACATTTAAATTTAAAAAATGTTCAGTGAAGAGATCATTGGAGGATCCCTATGTCAAGAAGTAGGTATCTTGCAGCTAAGAGGGTATTATAGTGACTAAAAATAATAAAATATAAATTGTTTAAAGGTGACATTATAAATGGGGAAGATGACTTGCTGCTAACTCAGGCTATATGCGAGCTATACGAGCTATATGAAGATCAAAAGGATGACTTATTGTTTGAAAATAAAGGTATTTTTTTAATTGTAATAATTATTTCTCTACTAACAATTGTTTCCCTATCTTTGATTCATACGAAACTACTACATCCTTAAAATATGCACTCTGGACTTTTATATTATCAATCGATAGAGTGTTGTCAAATCTCCAAAACAAACATGATTTTGCGTTTCCTAGCCTCTATGAAAAATGATCATAAGGTACCCTACATAAGCGATTCCGACTAGCACTTAACTTTTTTTGACGGTATTAGTAAATTCCGTTTTAATGAACATTATTATTAAATTTTCCAGATGCTGTCCAGAAAAATGATATTCTGAAAGTACCATTTAGTGAATCAGGCACCTTAAAATCTCAGCGAGATGATTCTGAGATGCATCAACATAATCTCCAAGATTATCAGGATTCGAGCATCAACTATTTGGAGGACCTGATCACATTAGAAGATCTTTTAGGACCGGTTCAATCGTGTATTGGGATTGATCTTATGCGTCCTAACAATATTGTCATGGAAGATCACAATGCTGAACCCGTCAAAAACTGCGTTTGCAATGATGACTTGTCTGATACTTCAGTTATCGGAACTATTATTTTGATGGAAATTTTTAATAATAGCTGGAGAATTATAGAAGGAAACAAGAATAAAATATCCAAAGACGCAGTGGCTCTTGTTGTTTTGAATATTTTTGATCGTGCTTGGAAAATGATTAAACCAAGAACCCGCTGGCGCCTTTCTGACCCATCTTCATGGACCAGAAATGTTATAAAGAAAAGAAGAGCTGAAGGATTGCCTTATATTACGGGAAAAAAAATGAGAAAAGCAAAAATTCCCAAAACTATTGATTGTTCCAAATGTAAATTTAAATGTACGTCAAAATTTACAGATGACGACCGAGACCAGATTTGTAGGAAGTACTGGAAGAAGGAATTTACTAGCAAAAAAAACTTCATTTTGGGATTTATTGAAGTTCATAATCCAAAAACTAAATGTGTCGTTAAGAAGCGTTCAACAGGACGATCACACTCAAAGAAATATTTTCTTCCAGTAAACCATGAAAAACAACAAGTTTGTCAAAGCTTTTTTGTAAGACCCTATGCATTTCGCCTTCAGTAGTTGATGATGCAGTAAAAAATCGAGACAGTTATGGTCAATATTCTGGAAATGTTGATCCGCGAGGACATAAAACTCCTTCAAACAAGACCTCATCTGAAAAACTACAAGAAGTGCGAGATCACATTTCATCCTTTCCCACTATGGAGAGCCATTACGTACGAAAAGATATAAAACGTCGTTATTTAGATCATAAATTATAGATTAACAAAATGTATCAACTTTATACTGAGGAATGCGAGAAAAGAGGGTCTGTTCCTGTATCGGATGGAATTTACAGAAAAGTTTTTTGCACAGAATTTAATTATGGATTTTATGTTCCAAAAAAGGATCAGTGCTTGCTGTGCACGAAGACAATCGCTTAGATAGTGACAACAGAGCTAATTTAGAAGAAGAATATCAACAACACATTCAAAGGAAGATAAATTGTAATGAAGAAAAGAAGAATGATAAAGAAAGGGTAAAAAGAGAAAAAACATTCATATCAGCTTCATTTGACCTACAAGCCATACTCCAAATCCCTAGCGGTGATGTTGGGCAGCTTTATTATAAGCGAAAACTGATTGTTTACAATCTCACTATTTACGAAAGTGCTGCACCCAACGAAGCTTATTGTTTTCCATGGTCGGAAAGCAATGGTAAAAAGGGCAGTTCAGAAATTGGTTCCATTTTGTATTATTATTTGTCGGAATGTGTTCCAAAGAATGTAGATGAAGTATCGTTATTTTCGGACACATGCAGTGGTCAAAATAGGAACCAGTATGTTGCTGCAATTCTGTTATGGTCAGTACACAATATTGATAACTTAAAGATGATAGAACACAAATTCTTAGAATCAGGCCATACTTATATGGAAGTTGATTCGATGCATAGTGCAATAGAAAATGCTCACAGGCATTCGTCCATTTTTGCTATGACAGAATGGTTAAATATTTTCAAACGTGCACGTTCTTCAAAATCTGGTAAAAAAAATAATGCCAAGAAACCCTACCATGCAAAAGAAATGAAGTTTACTGACTTTAAAGACCTCAAAAAACTCGCTAATCTATTGTGGGATTGTAAAGTTATGAAAAACACTGACGGTGAAAGAGTAAGATGGCTGAAAATAAAGCGAATGAGGTATGTAAAGGGTGAAAATAAAATCTACTATAACTATGACATGTCTCAAAATGTCTTCGTCATTGACTTCACAAAAACGAGCCGCCGCTCGTACGTGACCAGGAAGGAATCACTTCCCCAGACAGATTTTTTAACTAGCGACCTGAGCCAGTTATATTCAGAAACACTGGGTATATCCACTGAAAAAAAAGATGACCTGATATCTTTATGCAAAACAGGAGTTATCCCCGAATAATACCATGGATGGTATCAAGGAATTAAAGCTGAAAAAGATTGTAAGGATCTTGTTCCTTACGAAAAATGGTTGTCTGTAAAGTCGGTTTACTGACGATAGTTGAACGTGACAACGTCTTAAGAAAATACTGATGGAATGGTAGCATTTTTCAAAAGAAAATTTTAATTTCATTTGTTTAATAGATTTGTATGTATATAGAGAAGGAGGTAATTGGAAATCACAATGAAATTGATCAAGTTAGATTTATTTGTAAATGTACTATAGTATAGCAGCTGTCGAACGCTGCCGAACGCAAAGGCCTATTGTGCTTCTTTGTCGCTCGTTCCGCGCTCTCGCTTGCACTTCAAACCTTACATGGAACGCCTCAGAGCGAGGTAACGCCGCATGAGTCATGTTTTTTCGTGCGTGCAGCCGGCTCTATCGAATTATAAGACGTTGTCACGTCAAAAAGTTTTCAACACAAATGACAAGGGAAGTGCAGAAGATACTGGAAGTGAAGGGGAAGAAGAAGAAGAAAAAGAGGAAGAAGAAGTTGAGGAAGAAGAAGACGAAGAACAGGAAGGAATTTATTGTAGGGACTCCTCTGAGGATGAGTATCTGTATAGATTAGCATAACTTTATCTGTATTTTTGACCGACTTACAAATAGGAGGAAGTTCTATGTTTATTTTTTAATACTTACTTTTTGAATATTATTTTCTTAAGTTGCAATTAACTGACAACTTAAGAGTTGTACCTAACTGTAGAGTAATTGAATACTGGATTTTCCTGAATCTTTTTACGTCGATTAAAATGTTTTAAATATTTTTGTTTTACTTATTATAATGAATGTAACAACATGTAGACATTGATCCAAAAAAACATCCCATATAATTTCTTTTTAATTTTGCTTTACTAGATACTACAATAGACTACCTACCTACAGAAGCACTAGATTAGTAAAACTAGAAACTTGAAATATATAAAAGGTTTTAGCCATTGATACGCCATGGATGTACTAAATTTAACCTTAGGCCAGACACTAAAAAGCGGTGTTAAAACAAAATAATTCTGACATTTACCTAATATCTATGGTGGTAAAACCAACTATTTTTTAGTTTTTATCCAATATTTCCACCTATTTAAAAACAAAACTTCCTTTCCCCATTTTTTTTATTACATATTATATAAATTTAATACATTTACTAACAAGAACTATCTAAAACAATGAATTTTCAAAATATAAGCCAATAATTACTTGAGTGGAAAAACCAACTAACTGAGGTACCCAATGAAGATTTCGGCCTAAAACTTCATTACTAAGTCACATACTTGTATGTTAACTAAATACGGCTTATAAATGTTAGTTTTATAAAAGAACTACATTTAAAAGTAAACCTTCATGTCCTCGGATACATTTTAAAAATTTGATCAAACATTCAAAACGCAATAACTCGAAATTTTAAAGTGACCAGAATGACCCATTTAATCGGTTTTAGCTCTCACCCGGCGATATGTCTTTACCCACGAAATTGCCGATTTTTTCTCAAGCTTTATTTTATTCATAATTTATTTGATTGAACAGCTATTACTAAAATTGTTTTTTATTTAAAACCTTGGCCATATAACGGAGATATTAAGTCAAATTAATACATATTTACTTAAGATTTATTTGCTGAAAAAGAAGCTCAAATATAGCTCGTTTCATCAGTTGCCCGTTTCATTGCTTATTTTTTGCTGTACCGTTGTTACAGTTATAATTTTCAATAAACTAAGTCTGATGAAAATTAACTTAATGTTGTCCAAACCTTCCCGCAAAATGTTGCTAAATTTGGATTTCGCATTCCCGAGAAAAATCCAAAAACGTTAGTATGGAAAATTCATTTTTCCAAAAATATTGTATGAAAAACGGCAATTTCATAGGTAAAGACCTATTATTTTCTTTGTGTTGTAGTGTTTTGTGTCAAATAAATGTCCTGAATCTAGAATATTTTTAAATAATCCTAGGAATTTACGTCGAAGTGGCATCAAACCGTTCTAGAGCCACTGATGCTCTACCTACCCCGATAGGGATTATAGGTGTGAGCGTTTGTATGCTACCGCGCTTTAGTTGTTCCTTCAATACTGTACGCGATAACTCCGCTATAAGATTGTTATAAATCATTAATCACCAACCAGTTTCAATTCCGATTATTTTTTTCTTAGAAGTTTAAGGCGCCGTATTACAATAATATTATTTAAAGTTGCAGACACACCCAACGTGTGTTTTTTAAACTAAATGATTCATACCTGCGTGCGGTCGATAATTACGCAACGATATCATATTGCAATACTCTAGCGTATTACTTGGACACCTGTGTATAACTTTAAATCATTTAAAAGCTGCTCGTTTGTATAAAAAATACTTAAAAATAAATTAATTTAGATGTCTTATCGTAACATTTTTTAACACGTAATATTGTAATTTTACTTAATAAAGGGACTTAATGAACTGACTTAATTTTTTCCCATTCAATCAATCAATAAGTATTATTTATTTGCGTAAAACATGGTATAATACAGATGGTCAACTTAAATAGCATGCAAAAATTTAGATTAAAGTTAAAGATAAGACGAATGGATTTTAAATTACATAGACATGTGAAAATAATTTGAATAGTAATCATTATAAATTAATAATAAAAATAAAAGGATGCAATGTCAGTGAAATAATAATAAAAATATGTCAATTTAAATAAGATGTCGATACTCGTATTATGTTAGGGGGCGTCCATTAATTACGTGAGGTGTTTTTGGCGATTTTTTCGACCAACCCCCCCCCCCCACCCCCTCTGGTGAGATGTCGTGAGATTTGGCTCGACACCCCCCCTACCTCTTTTATCTCACGTGAGTTTTATGAAAATGCTTAGTTTTAGTGTAAATACGTTAATTGGTAATTTATTTAGAAAACTTACATAAGTAATTTGCCTAATTATTTTTAAACTTTTAATAATCGAACAATAAAAAACAGCTATGATTTACCAACTTAAATTTGAAAAAAAAGATTGTTCTAATTCAGTCCACGGGAACTCAGAGTGGCTACTGGAAGAACATGGTTTAGTTGGTTTAACTTAGCTTTCCCGCAATTTAACACTATTTCTTTTGGGGGTAAATATTACGTGATATTTGTAGAGACCCCGCTCTCCCCCACGTGAGATTGAGTGAGATCCGGGCCGACCCCCTCCCCCCCAAAGCCTCACGTAATTAATGGACGCCCCCTTACTCGTATTATGTTATTGACGAATTTTTTTATAATATATTAATGCAACCTAACCTAACCGAACCTAAAAAAAGTCTAACATACGCTAAACCTATTCTTACTTTATGCAGGCGGTCCTTACAGTTTCATGAATTTGTAATTTTACTGGGCAAAAATTAGTGAAATTATAATAAGTGTTACGGTTTTTACAACTTTCCGGAGACAGATTTACCACATTAAAACTTAAATTGCGACCTGGTAACCGATCAGGCTAGAATAAAATCTGTGTTACAATAGCAATCTACACATCACTTTTTATGTTGCTGAACAATCAACTTGATCAAATATTTAACACATGAGTCTCTCCTTCATTTTTATTTTTTAACGCTAGTCTTCTAAGAGGCTAACAAGTGATCTTTTAAAAAATATGTACTTACTTACTTAAAAAGGTAGTGTCTGGAACCCTTCATGAATTACTGCACATTTCGCTTGACATTAGTCAAATGGTTTACTTTTATTTTCACAATTCTTAAAATTGTTCACCTTGAAGACCTTGTATTGTTTAATTACATTTAAAAAACTTAAAGATAAGTTATCTTACTTTACAATATATTAAGGAAAATGACGTAACTGACTACTATATTTAGAATAAAAACATTATTTTTAAACTTAACCAAAAAGTTAATTGCAACGAGGTTTATACCTAACAAAACAAACTAATAAGTTTTTTCTTGGTTTAGATTATTAAGTATTAGCTCTCCGCCCGGGACTTTGTTCCTGAGGAAATTTTAAAAATATATATGTATTATTATGATGTCTAAGCTATACTGCAAAGTTTCACCCAAATCCGCTCAGTAGTATTTGTGTGAAAGAACAATCATCCACCCATCTAACCTGCGATCCATCCTCACATAGTTCCGCATGTAGTATGTGAGGATACGACTTGCGAATCTATGTGAGAATGGATTTAGTAAAAAAAACGAAACCTAGACATGCGATGTTTTCTATATCTATACATATTATAAAGAGGAAAGATTTGATTGTTTGTTTGTTTGCATCGAATAGGCTCCGAAACTACTGGACCGATTTGAAAAATTCTTTCACCATTAGAATCCTACATTATCCGGGATGGACAGAGGGTACATGATTTTCCCGAATTCCCACGGGAACGAAGTCCCGCGCGGGAAGCTAGTTAGTTTATAAATAAGTATTTTTTACGAAATTTAATTAAAATCACAAAACTCGCAAATAAAACCGGGATCTGGTTTACTTAGGTATCTAGTTAAACAGTGATTGTTTATTTTATCAAATAGTAAATTTGTTAACAGATAAAATGTTATTTCTGTAAGTTAATAATGTAGTAAGTAAGTAATTTACAAATAAGTTTCGTCACTACCTATTTAAATACACACATCAACACGGTCTAGGGATATTGCACGATTTTTCATATAAAAGAGGTCTGTTTGAGACGCTATAAAAGCATACTCGAGATACATGGAGGGCTATTATTTTCAGACGAGCAAGTGCTAACCCTGAATTTTTAATTCTAATCAATAAATTTTGTTTTACTTGAAATGTGTGAAAACGTGACGAAAATGAATTTTTTTTTTTCATAAATTCGACTATTTTCATACAAAAACCGTGCAATATCCCTAGACCGTGTTGGCGTGTATAATTTTTTCTCAAACCTACGTTACACTTGCATTTTTTTTCAAGTTTTCGTTTTGAATAAGTACTCGGTCGGTTTTAACGACATTGTGGGCGCCATTTTTTAAAGAATATAATCCAGAAAGTACGTAGGTCTGAAAAGATTCCTTACAGTCACCATCGTCATCCCACCATTAAAATGCCATTGATTAACGGAATCCCAACATGCAGTGCCGGATTTACAGTTTTTGTGACTGTTGGCCACTTTATTAAATAACTAAATAAATAAAAATGAAAATAAAAATCATTTATTCCATATATAAACGTGTCAAATACACTTTTTAAATTTTTTAAATTAAATTAAAAATAACAAATTAAAAAATATCAAATTAGAGTTACAATTTTACAATAAAAATAAAATCAATATAAATAATTTAGAATGGTCATTGGTCACAAATAAAACTCAAGGAACTAAATAATAAAATGTCAGTAAATAATATTAAAATTTCTATAAACAAATAAAATGATGATGATAATTCAATTAATAATTATTGAATTATCATCATTATTTCCGCCGCCCCATGTACGTTTCCAAAATAATAATTTTCCATTTGTTATAAGGAAGGCACTTAAATTATATAAACGAATGAATTAGTCATTAAGAATTTTTTTTACGGGACTTTAGCAAAATCATCTATAATATCATCATAGTTTATGGTGTTTATTATCCCTGCTTCTATGTAGAGAAGAGCTAAAAAATTCATTTTTTCGATAAGAATGAGTTTTTATAAGGTTTTATTTAAAAAAAAAACATGAGAAAACCTGTGAACTTGTTTGACTTTTATCCTCTGAAATCGAGTGAGCGTCCTCTGAAATCTGCCGCCCCTAGCACGCTGCCGCCCCTAGGCCGCGGCCTATACGGCCTATTGACAAATCCAGGACTGCCAACATGTGACGCACTATAATTCATAAACTTCCATAATACAAAATGTACCCAAACATGATTCACCCATTCATAACTACGCCGTTTTTATAATGGCCGACAATAATTAAGTAATAATAGCTTTATATTGTTCATTCTACTGATTAGTTTGGCTCCATGTAAAATTTACGTCATAAACTATATTTTTTACCGACTTCAAACAAAGAAGGAGGTTCTCAATTCGACTGAAGGTTTTGTATTTGTGTTTGTGACGCGATAACTCCGCCAATTTTCAAAATTAGTTTTTTGTTCGAAATATTACACTTCTGAGGTAGTCTCATTTTATAGAAATTGATTCATTCAATTTAAAAAAAATCAATAAAACCACACCCCGTTTTTTTTCTTTTTCACTTCAAATTTTTACCTCAGCTTCTTTGTGTAAGAACAAAAAAACAACGGGTTGCACTCCGGGAAGAGTGCCGTCAGAAGTGAAAACTTGAACATAGATATATTACTTCCTTGCGGTCTAAGAAGTTTTCACTGCACTCTCCGTCTTACGAATTTTCGATCAGGGTCACGTGAACCTGACTCGAGTTAAAA
The DNA here is from genome assembly GCA_949987775.1 of Aproaerema taeniolella. NCBI lineage: Eukaryota > Metazoa > Arthropoda > Insecta > Lepidoptera > Gelechiidae > Aproaerema > Aproaerema taeniolella. The sequence goes on along the minus strand of OX465261.1, from coordinate 14,700,293 downwards.
AAAAATTACCCATCCAAAAAGTGCACAACGCCGCTAAAGAAGTTTTCTCTTCAAAAAAATGTAAGTGGAATTACACAGAATACTAATAGAACGGGATAATAATCACATTTAATAAATTAATAATAAATAGACGTCTAAGTGCCAACATCCATTTATTTTATTTCCGTTTCCGTGTTTTACAGAAAACAGTACTAGAAATACCCGCTTGCCACTGTGGGACCTTCCATATATTACGTAACAATCATAGATAAACTTTAAATACATTATTTTTGGCTATTTAATATAATTTGATGTGACGGAATATCAAACTGCCTATAATCATAATTTCTTAAGTATAAGCGATACAAGTCTATTTAAACAGGGTGTAAGGAACAGTTTAGCAAAAACCTTACACCCTGTATAAAATCTTATCTTTTATAAAGGAATATTCACTTGAAAAGAATACAGTGGTATTCACATTCGGTTTTAGTTCGCTTAGACTTCGCTTGTCTGCGGAAACGAATTACCGATGCGACTTATAAAAGTGGTAGACCGGGCCGCGATTCTGTAACCTCAGTGGTGTGTCGATGGAATGGAGGCCATTTCATCTGTCCAGGTGGCAAAATTGAGAACTATTTAATCTTCATATACTTGCGGATAACCACCCCAACCAGCAGCGCCACCGAACGTGAAGTTACAAACTACCTGCAACTGAAACTTCAGTTGGCGGTGGCGCCACCAGTCAAAGCAGCCGTCATTAGATGTATGAAAGGATTGTTCTCAATTTCGCCTCCTGAACGGTCAAAATGGCGACCATCCATCGATACAGGGCTTTAGGTATCTCTCCTTCAACCTCTCGGGTGGTTAATCAGTCCATGAAACTGAACAACTTCCCCAAGGAACATAGGTTAAAATACGAAAAAAACATTTTGAGTTCCCATACAAACTTTCATCAGCATATAGCGCATTTTGTATGGGAGATCAAATTGTTTTTTCGTATTTTGACCTATGTTTCTTGGGGAAGTTGTTCAGTTGCACCCGAGAGGTTAAAAGAGAGATACCTAAAGCCCCTGTATACACGTATTGTTTACGTCGCATTTTCTAGTATTTTATAACCGCTTCCTCTTCCTCAGTTCCGAGGAAAATAATTTATTCTTATATAAGTATACAGCATAATACCATGTATATACAATACAATATACTTAACTTTAGATTAACATATAATTGACCTCGACGCGCGACGTCATCGCCTGCGTCTGCGTTTGCTATAGAAATTGTGGTTTTTGTAGTTAACTCTAAAATTTAAAATTTTGTATTACCTACATTCAAAAGTCAGAACTTTTCAATGGCTGTGAACTATTCGATCACTTCAGCTTTCAAAAAAACCGGCCAAGTGCGAGTCAGACTCGCACACGAAGGGTTCCGTACCATTACCTATAAAAACTGAAAAATTTTCTATTTTTTAGTATTTGTTGTTATAGCGGTAGTAGAAATACATCATCTGTGAAAATTTCAACTGTCTAACTTTCACGGTTCATGAGCTACAGCCTCGGAAAAAACCGCAAAAAATCACTTTTTTTATGGGACCAATTTCAATTTGTTTAATTCTTATTATTGACATTCATAAAATACTAGCAGAGGATAAGTTTTACTAACACATAATGAGCCCCTGTAGCTTTAATAAATAAATAAAATATTATTTATAAAGCATGTTTCCCTTCATGTTTCCCTTTCCACGATTTTCAACTCTCATTTTCAAAGCATTGCCTGTCAGTGACTATATCATTGCTTGTCAGTCGGTGTGTTATTAAGGGGTATTAATACCTGTACAGCCTGGCAGTTCAATGGACTAGAGCAGGGGTGGGGAACCATTATCCATATATTTTAGTATCTTTATATGTATTTATTATAAACTCAAATGGAGAGTGTAAAATCTGTTGAAAATGTAAAATAAGTATTAAAAATATAAATTATAATAAGACAAGGGCACGGACATCAAGTCTGTGGATGCAAAATTAAGTGTTAAAAAAAACATTATCCATTTATGTGGCGTATGGAATGTTTTTAAATTAATAGGTACAATTGAAGTTTTGTGATCGTTTTGAATACCCGACAAAAAAAAGGTGTTATAAGTTTGACGGGTGTGTGTGTGTGTGTATCTTGGTGTATTGTTACTTAATAAAAATTTATTTTATTCTAAACAAATGGACATATTACGATGCGGTTTTTTGTTTGAAAGCTGTCATGTTAAATTCAGAGTGCAATTGAATGTTCAAATTAACATCTCCTTTAGATGCCGTTTGACATGCAAGTCCCTAAGTCAAGATTACGTCCGTTCCTCAATTATTTTTTTGAAAAATGGCGTCCACAACCTGTGATTTTGCCAATCAATCACAATTAAAATAAAGAATGGCGAAGTCGCCAATAATCAAGTAAAGATACCCGGTCTTTGGCGGGAACTCGGCGTGAGCGGTTGCTTTGTCAATTGAATTTTCATTTTCTGCGTGAAAAAGTTGTTTAATGTATAATAGTGATGGCGTATTATGTGGTAAATTGACTAAAATTCGTGTAGTAATGAAAAATTCAAGTGATAACAGTGTTTCTGCTCCGTTTGGTACCGACAAAGAAAAGATCCTCGCGGTTGTGCTTCTCGCCGCCAGTTTTCGTAAAACAGACCCTATCCGGTTTTACGCAGAACATGAGGAGCTTAGGGCTTAGGTTAAGTTGAAGAAAGAAGGATTTTCACTGAAGACATGGCTGCATGGACATCGTTTCCTTTGCCTTTCCCGAAAGGGATAAATTAAAAAAAAAAAGTAAATATAACCTTTAAGGGTTGTAGCAGTTTCGTTAATTGATCAGCAGGGTGCACCGCTATCAGGTGAAGATGACGATTTTGGAGTACTAAGATGTCAACCTATCATCATTAAACTCATCTACTAACCAGACTGATTGTCAAATGTGGCGTCAACGTCAAGTGATTCTCGTAGGTACTACATGACATTCTGCCTACCCTGTAAGAAATTATAGGAGTGAGTGTATGGAAGATGTCATGACCCCAGAATGTCGCAATATTTCCGTTTCTACTTGAAAAATTAAAATCATTCTCTGACTCGAGTTTACCGACGTTCCATTAGTTGAACATCCCACGGCTAGAGTCTAAATGACCAGTCCAGGTGGTTACCTGACCAATTTAAATCTACCCTCTCTTGATAACTCTATGTTCGATATTCAACTCCATCTATAAACAGTTAGGTTATAAATAGTTAAATGGGTGGCTGTGTCGGTAAGCGTTTTATGTTTTTTTTTATCATTTTTTATTCGCGAACGATTTCTATGTTGTTTTAGTCGTTTTTGATTCGTTGGTCGGCTCGGCCGATACGCTTTGCGTCTAAGAATAGTTCAAGAACAGTCAAATTAACAATTTAAATACGGGATCGCGAGATGTTTGTTTTCGAATCGAAATTTCATACATCTGAAGACGGCTACTTTGACTGGTGGCGCCACCGCCAACTGAATGTTCAGTTACTACTTAAGTAGTTTACAACTTTACGTTCGGTTGGCGGTGGCGCTGCTGGTCGGGGTGGCTGTCAGCAAGAATGTGAAAATTAAACAGATCTCAATTTCGTTACCTGAACAGATATAATTGCCTCCATGCCATCGACACACAACTTGAGTTACAGAATCGGGGCCCAGGTGTATTATTAAAAAAATCTAACCAACTAGTGCTCCATAAGTTTACATAAACGAATCTAGAACCTTCGGCGGCTTTTCTGCGTCTGCGCCGTATATGGATGACAATTTTCCTGCACGAGACTTGTTGGTTGATCTGTTGATAAAGATAACACATTTTTGGTAAAATTCAATACTCCTTATATTTCGTCGTACGCGTGGAAAATTTATGAAATTCTTTCGTTATGTAGAACTAGCTTTCCGCCCGCGGCTGCGCCCGCGTGGACTATAGGTATCGTGCCCAACTTTGGAATAAAATGTAGCCTATGTCCTTTCACAAGGTCTAATCTATCTCTTTAAGTACCCATCAAAATAAGTTCAGCAGCTCTAGCCCGATAATGACAAACTCGCGCTCGGCTCACGCTGAAACTTCACTTTGATTGCGCGAGGGTCCCGCGCAAAGGCTTCCTCGCCCTATGGCGTTGTCAATGTTGACATTTTGACATGGGACTGCGGTGTTGTCGCGGCGCTGTCACTATAGTACTCGACCTGCAGTAGTTTAGGCGTGAAAGTGTAACAGACAGACAGATAGGGTTACTTTCGCATTTATAATATTAGTAGGGATTCAGTTACGATACAGGTAGACACGTCAAACTTAAAACACTCTTCTTTTTTCGTCGGGGATTAAAAATTGAGCACATAGAGAAAAATAAGTACCTAATATACTTCGTTAAGCCCTACACCATGTCATACAAAGCCTTAAGCCGATAAGCCGGTAAATACAGACAAGCTCAACAGTCTAAGCTAGATATAAACCAGGTAATTACAAGGAATTCAGTGCAGAATGCCGCACAACCTGTGAGAAAATTTGTAATGTGAAAGTTAAGTTATAAATTATATAAACTGTGCAATAGAATGTCCAGTACTTCATTATGTTGGAAGGAAGAAAGAATAAAGGCTAAATAAGTAACTAGCTTTTCGCCCGGGACTTTGTTCCCGTGGGAATTCGGGAAAATTATGTAGCCTAAAATTCAAAATAATTTAGAGCTTTATACAAACTAACTTATATGCCTTATTTAACCCTCCAGGGTATGAATTTCGGGAAATCCTTTCTTGAATGACACTTACAGGATAATATCCTCTCAAATTTTTCATACTTCTATCATTAGTGGTTTAGGCTGGACGTTAATGTCATTTCGGACATTGCCTTATATTTGTATAGATTATCTTATATGTATTTTTCAGGCAAATTCTACAAAAAGATTGCCATTTTACTATACCTCAGCAAAGGCAAATTTTACTGCAACTTTTTTTTTCGAATTGAAAGCCTGGGTTATGTGGGAGTTCTATCCATTTAAAAATACCACTGTGAACTCCTTGTAAGCGTCGGGATCGGATTTTTTTGGAATGCCCAGTGCCCGCCTAGCATCTCATCCGCCCAAAGTCTAACCATAATCTAACCCATATCTGTCAGTAAATATGTCTGTCTGAAGAGCTAGAAAGAGACTATATTTCGCGCGAACGAAGTTGCACGCGGAAAGCTAGTACTTAATTCAATTCTGTATAAAATGGCGTCCACGATTTTCCCGATTTTGCCAATGTCCGAGTATTTTAATCAAAATTAATTATAAAGAATGGAGAAGTCGTCAAAATCAAGTAAAAAAAACTTTTTATTTGTTTTAGTATGTCAGGGCCTCGTCAGTTGATCAGCAGGGTGCACCGCTACCAAGTGACGGTGACGATTTTGGAGCACTAAAATTTTATGACTCTACACATCCCCGGAAAGCTAGTATATTTAATATTTGAAATAAAAATGACATATTTACTTCTTCAAACAATACAAATACGTACCAAGGTCTAATTGAATTGTATTAGAATAGTAAATGGCATTCCTCATAGGTTGCTCACTTTAAATGACGTGTGCAATTGGATGCAAATTCAAGACAGGTGCAAGTAAATTTGAATAAAGTACATAAAGTACTTATACAGTACCATACATAAGGGAAATTGATTTTATATTTCCGGACTTTTAAGTGGAGTTTGTGATTTACTATGCTTTTATTTATAAAGATGGAGTGTAGGGAGGGCCATTGAGATCGGTTTTGAAAGAGCCTTTTGGATTATTTCGGTTAAGGAATGGATTTTGTTGGTGATTTTACGTTTGCGGGTGACGAGAAATTAGGTGTTGCCACTTAAAAATAAAAATCACAAACCAAATCCGTTCCTAAACTACCTATCGAAATAATGAATGAATGAATGAATGAAATATTCTTTATTGCACACCAGGGACAGACAAAGTAAATGGACATGAATAATCAGGTAAGTATAATGTACAAAAAGGCGGCCTTATTGCTTAGGTAGCAATCTTTAGGCAACCAACCTTAAAAATAAATAAAAAACTTGGTAAACAGTAACATAAAAGTAAGTATAAATAAGAATACATCTAAATAACAAAAAAGAACATACATACATATAATATATAAATACCTATACATATAATACTGCTATATTATAAGGAGAGGTTAAAAATCATTGGGAAGAGGAGAGAGTGTGAAGGAGTGGGTCTTCCAAAACCTGGCTCTTTCATGCCACTTCTCTCCCATACAAAAACCGTTCTATTTTTGCCCCTATACGTAGGTACATTCATTACAGACCATAAGTGATTTTTCAATCATACTTTTAAGTTTTCAAACCCACATAACGGCTCAAAAGCATGGGAGTGTTTAATTTTTTAAACAAAAACGGAACAAAACATATTCACAAACCAAGCCAAATGCGTAGTAAAACTTTGGCTAACAAACTTACAAAACAAACATTAATTAGGCTTTACGACATAATAAATTTAAATTTCATCAAGCACACAGTTAGTTACTTACTGCAAATTTAATGCTATAATAGTACAGTCCACAGCGCGAAATTGAACCTTATTCCGTTGAGATAATATAGAACCTGCTAATGTTGATGTGTTCTTGGTTGTACTTACATCATCAGGGCCCCGATTCTGTAACTTCAGTTGTGTATGGATGGAATGGTCGACATTTTATCCGTTCATGTTTCGATATTGAGAACTATCCAAATTTCATACGTCTAATGACGGCTGCTTAGACTGGTGGCGCCACCGTCAACTGAATGTTCAGTTGCAGGTAGTTTGCAATAGTTCTCAATTTCGCCACCTGAACAGATAAAATGACCTTCATTCTATCGACACACAACTGAAGTTACAGGATCGCTGCCCAGTTCAAACGCTGGCACATTGGACAGTTGATCACAGAGCAAGTCTCTAAGAATATTTTAATCCTAGTTTTGGATCGTTTCTATTTACTTAGATTCAGGACTTCAATGTTTTCCTTGAGGAACTGAGTTTGTTACGACACAAATATGGCACCAAATCCTCAACCGTAATACCGAATGAAGCGCTCGTAGCGCAGGGACTCTCGTTGATCTGAACCGATCATTGAGGTAAAGCAACGTACACAGGGGCAGAGAACCTAATGGGTGACCAAAGTCGCAATTTATCACGGTGGTCTCGGCTGTTGTCGATTGACTTATAGTCTTTTAAATCAAGTCAGAGGACATTTAGCGACTTGAAAACTCTGACACTAGGGTTAGTCAAGTTCGCCACACACTTGACCACACAAATGTCAAGAAGAAGAAGAATTACCCGATTGCCAAATCCTAGATCTCAGTCATAGGTTTAACGTGAAAATGACCAAAGCGCTAGGAGGAACAGAGTTCCACAAAATTGATCTTCCTAAAATCCGATTTATCTGAACCACACTGTACTTTTGAGTGTCGCGGTCACAAGCATTTTAACACGCATAGTACGCAATGGTATGCGTGTGTTAGTGTGTGTGCGATCACGGACGACCGACGCAGGCGCAGACAGCGAGGCGCGATCGACGACTCGACGCACTGTTGCCAACATTACAATGAAAGAGGTCGCTTGGTTTTCATACATTTTCCTTAGTATTTTAGATGACTCTACATTCGCTTTTAGATTACTGCGGCATAGTTTTGGGGAAATAATATCAGTGTGGTCAGGAGCTGCATCTCCTTTCTTCTATTAGTCGTCCAGACTGTAGTAAATAAAGACTGAATAAGAAATACATATAAATATTGAATATAGACTACCTAATTAAGTAATAGTTTTTCTGAATCTGAGGTGTCGTCTTATGGTCTCATGCGGTGTGGTAGGCTCTGTAAAGGGCCGTCTGGTTCGCGACCACCCTCCTACCAAGTCCGACGCCAAACAGCTTGCTGTGTCCCGTGGGTGCGTGGGAGTACCAGTGCCTTTATAGGCATTTTCTGGGTTAACTTGCTCCATCGTTGACCTCATCTTTGACCTTTATGGTCAAGATTGAGGTCAAGAGTTAACCTATCTTATAATAAAAAAATTAGATAGATTTATATAATATGAATACAAAATAACCCTCTCTGTTGCAGTGCCCTACCAGGGCGTCACTTTGTAATAAGTACTCTGTATTATTATTAAGTGTACAAGCAAAATAAAGAATTGAATTGAATTGAATAGAATAGCAGATTATCATTCATAGCTTGTTGAGATCCCATAGACTCGTAATGAGCGTTTCTCTTCTTGTTTTAAATTGTGCACTGCTAAGGAATGGAATTCTCTGCCAACGTCTATGTTTCCGAGCTCATAAAACCCGAATCTCTTAACCCTTTTAGCGCCAAGAGTTTTCGTCAAAAACGCCCACCACACGCCACGACATCAAAAGATTTTTAAAAAAATTTTTAATGTCGTGGCGTATGGCGAACGCTTGGTGAACGATATTAAAGTTTTTTTTATTTATTATAAGATGAGTTAACTCTTGACCTCAATCTTGACCATAAAGGTCAAAGATGAGGTCGACGATGGAGCGAGTTAAACCATAAGATGCCTATAAAGGCACTGGTACTCCCACGCACTGACGGAACACAGCAAGCTGTTTGGCGTCGGACTTCGGTAGGAGGGTGGTCGCGTACCAGACGGCCCTTTACAGAGCCTACCACACCGCATGAGACCATAGGACGACACTTCAGATTTAGAAAAAAATGATGTGTCGTTGCCTGAGATGGATTACTAGGAGGCAGGTCTCATTTGTGTTTCCTTAGTCGCCTCTTACGACACACACGGAAAGAGATGGGGTGGTGTTAATCTCAACCGATCACCACACGGCAAAAAAAATAAAATTATTAAAGTTTTAAAAAAAGTTTTTTTTGTTTGATATGTCAGACTTTGGTGGCGAGGGCACGAAACTTAAACGTCTGATATATCAGACTTTGGCGGTGAAAAGGTTAAAGTTCGAGTGAGTATTGAGTAGGCTTCTTCTGGATAAGCTTGCTACATCCTCAACCACATCTATCAAAGGATATTTGTTTTTAAGTCATTTTAATAATAGGTCTTTACCTACGAAATTGCTGATTTTTTCTCTTGCTTTATTTTATTCATAATTTATTTGATTGAACAACTATTACTAAAATTGTTTTTTATTTACAACCTTGGCCATATAACGGAGATATTGAGTCAAATTAATACATATTTACTTTAGATCTATTTGCTGAAAAAGAAGCTCAAATATAGCTCGTTTCATCCTTTGCCCGTTTCATTGCTTATTTTTGCTGTACCATTGTTACAGTTACAACTTTCAGTAAAGTAAGTATGATGAAAATTAACTTAATTTTGTCCAAACCTTCCCACAAAATTTTGCTAAATTTGGGTATCGCATACCCGAGAAAAATCCAAAAACGTTAGTATGGAAAATTCAGTTTTCCAAAAATATTGTATGAAAAACGGCAATTTCTTAGGTAAAGACCTATTATAATTTTTTCTCCAAAACCTAATGACTTACAAAAAGTATTTTACTTGAATCAAGGTATTTTTATATCACTTGCTGACGCTAATAACATTAAAGATAGGCTGGTAACTATTTCCATTATAAGCAAATAAGTAAATGATGGACTAGGTGTGAAAGAAAAACTTAGAATGTGCCAGCTACCTACTCTTCCCAAGTATACCAGTAAAAGTCTGTAAGTGGGGTGCGAGGATTTTGCTGTATAATGGGCGAAAGGCTGACTTCAGGCTGTTTCATCTGATAACCCTCAGAATTTGTGTCAAACGTGGCATCTAGTGGTTCTAGAACCACTGACGCTCTGCTTACCCCGTTAGGGATGTATGTAAATAAGTAGTTGCTTACATAAGTGGTATTTTAAACAATACTGGATGTAAGTGTGTTGTATATAATTTATATAAGCAATTAGTTGCAAAAATAGTCGCACGAATATAAATAATTATTGGCAGACGATGACATGACAAAACTAATGGTGAGTAACGCTTGTAAAGCAAATGTTCACAGATATCACAATAATAGAAGTGGCTTTAAAAGGGTGCAAAAGAAAAATATACTACCTACAATGTGTAGACACTCCAGGAATTGAATACAGGGACTCTAGGGTTTTGTAGTTCCGTGGGAAAAAATGTCATTTCGAAAAGGTAATTTAGCATCAAAGATTTATGCTCATTGGGTGCTGTTTTCATCCTTGTATCCATTTATTTGCAAGTCTACAAGTACAAGCCTACAGTATTTAACCAAAACACTTTTATTTTAATATGTTTGAACTGTTTGAAGTACCTACTTGAATGAAACATCATTGTTTTGAAGAAGGCCTTTGCAAGCTAGCAAGAAAACTCGAATAAAAAAGTTTTCAGTTTCACCTCAAAAACTAATGTGACTAAAAACGTGCAGCTAGCTCAAACTGTTTGACTTATCGACCCTCCAAAGACAATAAACATTAACGTATTCAGTATGTAATTAAAACCACATTATGTGAGGTAGGTCACGTGTGGGGATATCAAAACAAATTTAATTTTCTAACTTCTAGCATTCACTTGTAACTTCCTTATTTTGCAGTATTTAACCCGTGATATTTTTCCAAAACCGCAGTCTCATGATATATCGCAAAAACTTAATGACAGTCAACCTGAACTGGTTAGAAAAGCCCATGACGTCAAAACAACGTCAGTTTCAGCAACCATAGCTCTGCGCTGACCTAGTTGCGACTGCGCACGTGGTCTCTAGCTAATTGTCTCTCATTGGCTGCTCGATCACGCCACTAACGACCAACCTCTCTCATTAATTGGCTGTACGGCCACAGATTCATTTGCTCGTGCATCAACAAAGTAAAAAGTTGCGTGTGACGATTTAAAAGTGTTCTATAATTTAAAAGTTTAAATAGTTCAAGTGTAGTGAGAGAACGCCTGTCGTTTCTTGTGAGTTGGATTTATATCTACGATTTTGTAAGTTATTTTATCTATTTTAGAAACCAAAAAACATAAACAGATACAGCATTATATTTAAAGAAACTTTAACTTTAATAAACGTTTCTGCAACTGGACGTTAGTATATCAAGTTTCCGGATGCAAACGTACGAACCAAAATCGATTGGAGACATTCTTTATTTCATTTCGAATCCATTCATCGTTTTTTTTTATAATGGAGATTCAAATCCTTATGTAGGTGTTTCTTTCATAACACTTTATGAAAAGACTTATTGGAAAATGGATAAAAATATTGAAATGTCACGTTTTTCCTGGTAACAATAGCTATGCCCACCATGAAAGAGCTTATCTGCAGAAATTGAAACGTTTTGTATAATTCCATTGTTAAAGTGGTTCACTCACATTATTGATGAGTTCTTTATATTTTGGATTTTATTCCACGAGAAAAATATAGAATGTGTCAGTCGCCGACTCTTCCTGTGCATACTGCAAAAGTCAGTAATTGGGACGCGAGGGTTTTGCTGTATTGTGGGCGAAAGGCTTACAACCTATCTTTGCTTACATCATATTTAATATACACATCAACGCGGTCTAGGGATATTGCACGATTTTTCATACAAAAGAGGTCTGTTTGAGAAGCTATAAAAGCATACTCGAGATACATGGAGAGCTATAATTTTCAGTCGAGCCAGTGCTAAACCTGAATTTTCAATTCTAGTAGGTAAATAAATTTTGTTTTACTTGAAATTTGTGAAAACGTGACGGAAACGAGAACGAAAATGCACTTTTTGCCTGCTTTATGAAAATGGTCAAATTTACTCAATTTTTTTTTTCATTTTCGTCACGTTTTCATAATTTTAAAGTAAAACAAAATTTATTGACTTGAATTAAAAATTCAGGTTAAGCACTTGCTCGTCTGAAAATTATAGCCCTCCATGTATTTCGAGTATGCTTTTATAGCTTCTAAAACAGGCTTCTTTTGTATGAAAAATCATGCAATATCCCTAGACCGTGTTGATGTGTATATAACCTTCTGAATTTATGTCAAACGTGGCAAAACGTAGTTTTAAAACCACTGTGATTCTCTGCCTTCCCCGATTAGGAATTATAGACGTGACCGTATATGTATGTATGTATTTTATTGAGGCTTGAAGCATAGGTAAATTTAAGAATGAAAGCATTCAAGATTTCAAGTTCTATCATAAGATGTCTAAGTTACGGTAGTGGTTACGGTAGATTAAAAAACAGTTATTTGAAGAAGAAGTTATTTGAAGTTATTTGTTTAACCGTGTGGTGATCGGTTGAGAATAACACCACCCCATCTCTTTCCGTGGGTGTCGTAAGAGGCGACTAAGGAAACACAAATGAGACCTGCCTCCTAGTAATCCATCCCAGGCAACAACACTTCATTTTTTTCTGAATCTGAGGTGTCGTCCTATGGTCTCATGCGGTGTGGTAGGCTCTGTAAAGGGCCGTCTGGTTCGCGACCACCCCTACCGAAGTCCGACGCCAAACAGCTTGCTGTGTACCGTCGGTGCGTGGGAGTACCAGTGCCTTTATAGGCATTTTCTGGGTTAACTCGCTCCATCGTCGACCTCATCTTTGACCTTATGGTCAAGATTGAGGTCAAGAGTTAACCCATCTTATAATATAAAAAAAAAAGTTTTTCACCTCCCCGATAGGCAAGTAATACTAAGAAACACACAAGTTCACGCCTTTGTCCCATTGGGGTTAAGTAGAGACCATAGATTGCCACCTGCTACGATCCAAACACACCTATTTTGCTACCTTTACATTCATAATTCGCTTCATACAGGCTCAGTTTTTTCTAGATGTGTCAATTTAAGTGTTTATCTTCTTCTCTTCGGATTCTGGTAACTAATATTAACATGGTATTGCATTTATACGACATTAACTACCTGCAACCGCGACTAGCACATCAGTATAGTATTGCCCAGGTAGGTATAGGTAGGTATAGGTGGTAGGTATAGGTGCCAGAAATATTACCTACACATAATGCAGACATTATTAATTCATTATGTCCTTTAGTCTATGTTTGAGAGAAAGACCCGAACACCCAGACCCAAAAACAAACATTTCCCGGACCGGGAATCAAACCAAGAAACACATGATTCAGAGGCGCGTTACCAAGCCACTTGACCAAACCGGTCATCGCTATGGTGGGTCGCGTGTACCTTAGGAATCCCACATACTTCTCCAGAGAAACTAGGAAGAGAGAGCTGGCGAATGACTGGCCTCCGCAGAGGTCATCACGAAGGCTGCGCAAGCGCCGAGACCGCAAAACGTATCCGATCGCATACCGCCATTGTTCGCGCCAATCGCCTTTTTAATCTATGCGCGCCCGACTGTGTATCCGCGCGCTAATTGTCTATGGCCGGGTTGAATTTTAAATTTCGAATTTTGCGAAAGTAAAATTAGCGCTTAGTTTTGTTTAACATAGACGTAGACAGAAGTCGCAATCTAATTTAATAACTCTAATATTTATAACTTTTTAAGGGTTGAACTAATCTTGTTGAAATATATAGCGAGAACCATCTCGAATACGTCAGCTTTCAATCAAAGTTAGTTCAGAATAAAAAAATAAAAAAATATAATTTATTGTAACACAGGTAAAAAGACAGATTACAATGTCAAGATTTTGAGCACAGCTGTGTTTCGCCATATGGCATGCAATATTTTATTTTAGACTGAGTCGTCGTCAAAGTAATCATTTATTTTATAATAACACTTATTGACTAATATATCAAATACACTTATTGACTAATATATCAATAGAGTCTCACTTAGGCATCGTTCAACAATTACGTGATCATTTTTGACCGGTTTTTTAACCCCACCCCCCCTATGTGATCACAGCGTAATTTTTTGTTTTTAACACCCCCCCCCCCCCTCGCCTTGATTACGTAATCTTCGTCCGTGCTTAAAATGTTTGCTGTTGATATTAGCGCTGACACGTATGTCATGTTTCTATGGGTCTTAAATGACCTAAATTTTGGGAAGAGGGTGTGTCATTTGTCAAAATTGCAAAAGGTAAGAAACTATGAAGTTTAAATCAATAAAATAGATTATTCTAAATCTAATCATGGATGCTAACCCCCCCCCCCCCTCCAAATAATCCAGATGTATATACAAGCACCCGACCCCCCCCCCCATTACGTAATTGTTGAATGATCCCTTATTGACTTTTACAATATTCTTGGGAAAAGTTAGCAGCTGGTACATTCTAAGTTTTTCTTTCACTCCCAGTCCAGCATAGGAGGACGTTAATGAGTTATATTATAATTATACAAGTGATAAATGTCGGGGGTTCACGACCACACAGCTAGGGATCCGCAAATTTTTAAAAGTATCGATACCTACTCGATACCAAGTATCGATGCCGATAAAAGTATCGAACTGAAAGTATCGATACTACTTAGTACCGAGTAATTTTTCGAGAGATTACAAAAACAAGAGCTTACAAAACGTAAGCGTTATTAAACATCTTGATCACAATGTTTATTAACGCTTACGTTTCGTAAGCTGTTGAAAAATCCGTTATTTCACCTATTTATTCATTTTGAAATAAAATGATTAAGTAATCTTCCCCTAATTTTGGAACCAAAATCATCTTAGCGACAGAGACAAAGTATAACGAAAATATATATGGGCTAGCTATGACTCTTTTTCGGTCTATGGTAGGGTAGCCCCAGTGGTGGTGAGGAAGTATCGAGTAATTAAGAAAGTATCGATACCTAATAAAATACTTTATCAAAAGTATCAAGTCCAAAAATACTAGGTATCGTATCGAAAGTATCGATACTACTCGAGTACCTATCGATACTTTTTGCGGATCCCTACACACAGCCTAATAGACGCCTAATGCAAGGCGAACACTTTCTGGCAACACGTTAGACTTATACGTCTTACTTAAGACACTGTAGTATGTATAACTATGTTTACTTAATGTGGGTAGGTTCTCATGTATTTAATATCATAATTTACCCTCAATTTTAGTGTTCATCCAGCCTCTTGTGTTTCACTACAGACACTGATCGCGAAATCTGCTTTAATATCGACCACATCCGTGACCCGTGTACATCTTGTGCGTTTATTACAAAATAAAATACGAAAGAGGAGAAACATGGCTCCCTGTACAATAAAATGCTGTGGAAAATGTAGCCAATCATCTAATTTCAAAAAAATATGGCATAACTTTTCATAGGTAAGCCAATTTCAAGATTATTATTGTCAAGAATCAATTAGGCTGTGTGGTCGATGCAACATTCTTAATTTTACAGATATTGTTTCTGTGATAAGAACAAGCTATGTACAGTCAAAGCAAAATCATTTTTGAATCCTACAAAGATACTTAACAATAAAAGTGAAAATACCAAATTAACATATTCAATATTCCACAGGTGTGCTCAATAAACAAAACACATTATTACATTGCAGTGTTATGTTACAAATGCACTCAAAATATTCAATATTACAAAACTGAAACGAGGCTTAAGATAAGTAGTTAGGTATTGCCGTGTGGTGATCGGTTGAGAATAACACCACCCCATCTCTTTCCGTGGGTGTCGTAAGAGGCGACTAAGGAAACACAAATGAGACCTGCCTCCTAGTAATCCATCCCAGGCAACGACACTTCATTTTTTTTCTGAATCTGAGGTGTCGTCCTATGGTCTCATGTGGTGTGGTAGGCTCTGTAAAGGGCCGTCTGGTTCGCGACCACCCTCCTACCGAAGTCCGACGCCAAACAGCTTGCTGTGTTCTGTCGGTGCGTGGGAGTACCAGTGCCTTTATAGACATTTTCTGGGTTAACTCGCTCCATCGTCGACCTCATCTTTGACCTTATGGTCAAGATTGAGGGCAAGAGTTAACCCATCTTAAAATAATAATAAAAAATCACAATTGAAGACAATTTCTTACCTTATTTCACAGATACATACATAAGCTCACGCTTTTGTCCCATTGGGGTAGGCAGAGACTGAAGACTGCCACTTGCTACGATCCAAACACACCTCTTTTGCTTCCTCTACATTCATAATTCGTTTCCTCATAATTCGTTTTCAGAAGTTTATCTCTTTTTGTTTTGTTTATTTTATTTTATTATTTTTTATTTCTGGTATCAGCGCTACAGCCTCGCCGCTGTAGCGAATGCTGAGCCAGCGCCTTTTTGGGTGGCACTGTTACGATTGTTGGGTTTAATTGTAAGTTAGATTTAAGAAAAATTCCTGTGTCTCCCAAATAAAGTTTCATTCATTCATTCATTCCTCTTCCCTTCTCAAACGAACTAAAGTCAATCAAATAGTATCTCCTTCTCCTTCTTCCCGGAACTTCGTTCCCGTGGGAATTTAGAAAAATTATGTAGTCTGTTACTCAGTGATAATTATAATGTAGCATTCTAAAGTGAAAGAATTTCTGAAATAAATTTGGTCTTTATGTATTTATTCGTTACAAATACAAACAAAAATACTACATCGAATCGGCCCATTACTATGCCACAGACAGACAAAGATACACAGACATACAGATACACACGTATTTATAACACCCTTATTTTTTTGAATGAATGAATGAATGAATGAAATATTATTTATTGCACACCAGGGACAGACAAAGTAAATGGACATGAATAATCAGGTAAGTATAATGTACAAAAAGGCGGCCTTATTGCTTAGGTAGCAATCTCTTCCAGGCAACCTTTAGGTTAGGATATTTCCGGATATTTTTCGGTTTTTGTCGGGGGTTATTCATTATAGTTAGGTTAAGTTTTGAGTTTTGATATGTATTGTTGGGATTGAAGTCGGTTGATTCATACGTTTTTAACGTAGACAATTGTTGTTAGCTACAATGACCTGGCAACACTGGCCGGGATGTAAACAACTCTCCGTTATTAATATTTTGTTAAACATCAAATGCTTGTTAATATAAAGTAAAATCGGTGATATTGTATAGACAGACTAGTGATAATTGTGTATAAATGTTGGTAAAAGTGACGGACATGGATTATCCAGGATAATAAGGATTGTGTGAATGTTTGGTTTTCTGTGATAAAACTGCTAAATAACAAACTGTGGACTAATTGTTAAACATGGACAAACATTTGTAAGTACAAGACTGTTTCTCAATCGAAAATTTGGGACTAAACTCGCAAATTGCATTGAAAAACGCTAATATTATGGTGACAGTGCGGTTTACAATTTAAATTTCATCCAGTGACTCATTTATTGATAACAATAAAAAATTGCCATAATAAAATAATGCGAAGCTACATTACACCACCTACAGTTCTAACACAATTTGAAAGCTGAGCAGTGACATCTAGCGGCGTCTAGCGATATCAAATAAAAAATTGCCATACTAAAATAATGCGAAGTTACATTACACCACCTACAGTTCTAACTGATATTAAATGATGAGCAACGACATCTAGCGGCGAGTAAGAGAAACTTTACTAGCGACATCTATTTAATCGGAGCGGAACTACGACGAAGTTCTCAATCGATTCGGATAGTAGTCCTGTGGTCAGACCGCAAGATGGCGCCACAATGTACGAAGTGTGGAAACAATATTAAAAATACACAATTTTTGTGTTGTAAAATTTGTAGTGGAGTATTTCATGTAACATGCACTAGAATATCAGAAAAGCTATACAATGCCTACTATGTTGGCAACCCGGGAAAAAAGAAGAACTGGGACTGTGGTTTATGTCACTCCACAGGGGTTGGTAGAGCCCGGAATCAAGAAAGTGCACACACTACACCGGTAAATTATATCACAAAAAGGAAAAAAATGGTTATAAACGTCTCACCGAGTAAATCATTCCAATCTACGAGAAAAACTTCAGAAAATCGCCTGAAAAAGTCTCCCCAAAATGATTCAGAAACGTATCCAATAACAGAATTTAGCGAAAACATTACTCAGCGAAAAATGGAAGATAAGGTGAATATTCCGACAGAAAACTCATTTGAAGCTCTTTCCGAGGACGACGAATACATACCCGTAGAATGCGGTACGCCGGGATCTACTTTCAAGACCCTAAATCGGAGTTGTCCTGATTTGCATGGCGAAACATCCTACTGCATAGAAGAAATGAAGGATACGATACGTCAGCTACAAGAAAAACTTAAGAAAGTGGACGACTATAATACAACTTTATTAATAGAAAATGACACACTATCTAAGAAGTTGCGTGAGTATGAAATAAAGATAAATAATCTAACAAAAATCTGCAAAACTCCGAGCCTGCATAGAACTAAAAGAAGTAGTCTACATAATGCGTTGACTAGCTCTTCTCCGATGGCTGATATTTTATCGCCTAGCCCTCGTACCATCGAATCTCCATTATTATTTGCAACGCCACCTGAAGAAGTTATAATATGCGACAAAACTCTAGACGACCAACAAGAAATCAATGAATGTCAAAATGCTAAGAACTCCGAGATGAATCCCTCTCAAAACATCTTTATAATTGGTGACGAGTCGCTACGAGGTCTAGCAGCTGCTATTCAAGATAGAAGAAGGGGGAAATGGAACGACGTATACAAGCCAACGGCATTTATTTTTTCCGAAGCCACTAGTACCCAAATGCTATCCCAAGTTGTAAACATATCAAAGAATTTAAAAGCCAATGATATCGTAATATTAGGTATGGGTAGTCATGATAGCAATGTACAGTTACTTCATTCTAATTTATGTGTTAGCGTTAAAAACTTGGAAAACGCTCAAGTAATTTTGTGTCCCATTAACTTCAATGCTCATCTCAATGAATCAAAGTTAAACTCTAGTATGAAACTCTGGACTAATCATTTTCCCAATTGTACCTTATTGACTCCTAGTCAAAAGTATTTGTTCTCGTCAGAATACGTAAGCTACATATGTAACAAAATTAATCTTCATATCGACTTTGCACAATATGAGAAGGAATTTCTGTCACTAAAAAATGTTCTAAGGAAAAGAGAGAAATACTTTACGATTCAATGTAATGTATCTAAATGTACACATGCGGAAAATGAACCTAGTCCTACACCTAAAAGGGGAACTATTCCCTATTACTTTCCTCCTTGTCAGAAACTAAAAACTCTTACGAATACACCGTCTTCCCGATTACCTCAAAAAAAACAATGACAAACATAAATCCCCACAGCAAAGTAGTGGTGAGCCCTTTTTTCGTCTTTAATAAACTGAATGTAATGCATCAAAATATTAATGGTTTAATTAGTAAATCGAATTTATGTGCTGTTTATTTGGAAGAGTTACAGGAGCAAAATACAAGTATTGATGTTTTATGTTTTACAGAACATAATATGGCCCAAGACGATTGCATTTTTTTACGTATCCCTAATTTTAAACTAGCCACTTCCTTTTTTAGAACCTATAGAAAGGGGGGTTCATGCATACTAGTAAGAAATTTTATTAAATATAAAGTACTAGAGTCGATATTAAAACATAATGTGCCTGAGTTTATTGAAACCTGCGCCATTGAGTTAACAGAACACAATATTATTATATTATGTATCTATAGAGTTCCCACAAATAATAATACTGTAGCAGCATTTCGTAAATTTTTTAAAATATTTTGTGACATTATGAATACTTTGACATTAAATTGTAAGAAAAAAATTATTGTTTGTGGTGATTTTAACATTGACATATTAAATAAGAACTCTCAGATATCATTAGAATTCAAGCATATTGTGGCAAGCTTTAATCTTCGTTTCTCAGTAAATAAACCTACTCGTCCTAGTAGTAAAACATGTATCGATAATATAATTCACAATATAAGAGGAGGAAAAGCAGAAATAATCGAATTAGCTGTCTCTGACCATTCAGCACAGATATATTCTTGCCCCACAAATAAAGTATGTACTTTAGATTTTTGGTACTGCTTACGACGTGATTATAGCATCGAAAATATTAACATATTTAAAAAGCATATATCTAGTATTTGTTTCTGTGACGTATATAAATGTGATAATGCCAATGAATCTTTCAACTTATTTTTCGACGAATTCAAATTACTATATGATTTATGTTTTCCTATTAAAAGAGTAAAAATTTCAACGAAAACAAAACCAAAATGGATATCACGTGGTATAAAAATATGTAGTAAACGAAAACGGTATCTGCTTTGGAAGTATCGCGTGTCTAAAAATCCTTTGGATAGACAAATTTTTAAAGATTATTCCAGAAAGTTTAGGAGAATCATTACTCAAACCCAAAAGTCTCAGAATAACTATCGAATACTTACTTCAAAGAATAAGTCTAAAACTACATGGGACATCATAAATAAATCAAAATTTCAAATTCCAAAAGACAATGTATCACAACTAAGCGTAAATAATAAAATAATTTCAAGTCCAAAACAAATTGCTCAATACTTCAATAACTATTTCATTGACGAAGTAAAATCGCCACTTAGGACTTTGTCCCCTCGTAACTATTTCACAAACAGTAATTATAAATCATTTTTCATGAAACCTACAGACCCGATGTCAGTTGCTAATGTTATTAAAAATTTAAAAAATAGTTTAAGCACAGGTTATGATAATATATGCACAATGGTATTAAAGTCTGTATCTGACATAATTTCTTTTCCATTGTGTCATGTAATCAATCACTGCTTAGAGACTGGTGTGTTTCCAGATCGTCTAAAAGTCACAATTATCAAACCCATACACAAAAAAGGCGATAAAAAGCAAATGAGTAACTATAGACCCATTGCATTAATACCAATTTTTTCCAAAATTTTTGAAAAAATTATATATGAAAACCTCTACGGTTATTTCGAGAGTAACCATCTACTTTGTCATGAACAAAATGGGTTTCGGAGAAACAAATGTATTGACATAGCGATTTATGATTTTTTAAATATGGTTTATGACAAATTAGATAAAAAACAGACTGTTATGGCAATGTACATGGACATGACTCGAGCGTTTGACTGCGTACATTATGACACTCTTTTGTTTAAGCTTGAAACGTACGGAATCAGGGGAAATACCCTTAACCTATTAAAATCTTACTTAGATAACAGAGTCCAAATCACCTCTATAAGCAGTATATGTCCACAGTCTAAAACTGAAATTGTATATCAGTCTGCCCCTAAACGTGTTCGCTATGGTGTCCCTCAGGGCAGTATTTTAGGGCCACTACTCTTTCTTATTTATATTAATGACATGCCCAATTCAATAATGGACCCAATTATATTATATGCAGATGACAGTACAATAATTTATGACGAACAAAGTGACATTAATGATAGTATTATAAAAATAATTGACTGGTTGGAAAATAACAACCTTAAAATTAATTTAGATAAGACAAAAATTATGGAATTTTCAATAAGATCAGGACAAGCAGTATCAACAAATGTAACTTATAATAATGTAGAGATAGGAAAAACTAACACTACTAAATTCCTTGGACTTCATATTGATAAAGACATGCGCTGGCAAACTCATCTTAATTTTATTTGCAACAAACTAAGCCAATTTTCATTCTCTCTGTACAATTTAAATAAAATTGTAAATCGGAAAGCTGTTTTGACATCTTATCACGGATACGTAGCTTCTACTCTCAGATATGGTATCATTTTTTGGGGCAATGCTCCTTATATCATAACTGTATTCAGGGCTCAAAAGAGATGCGTAAGATCTATGTGTGGTCTTAGACGTAGAGATAGTTGCAGAAATTTATTCAAAGAATTAAACATTTTGACATTAACTTCCATTTATATATATGAAACAGCCCTTTTTATTCGTCGGAATCCTGACTTATTTCCTAAAGTAGCGAGCGTGCGCCGTAATATCAATCTAACTCATAGGGTGTTCAAGACGGCTCTTTACCAAAACAGTTTCTTTGTTATGGCACCCAGGATTTACAATAAATTGCCAATCAGTCTGCGCCAGTGCACAGAAATGACAACTTTTAAAAGAAAACTGTATAACTTTTTAGTATGCAAGGCTTATTACTCATTAACTGAATACCAAAACGATAATAATGTAAATAATGAATAGCTACTACTGTATTATATAGATTATATTAGACATTGCGATTTTTTATGTTCTGTGCAACTCACACATATATTTGTAAGCCACAGCATGCGGGCGAGGTATGGTGACACTAATATGTTTAGAATTAAGTTCTTTGTATACCCATATCTACAAATAAACAATTTGAATTTGAATTTGAAAAAAAAAATGTTGTATTTACTCGTATCTGACACCGCACTAACAGATTACTATTACATATTTTGTTGCTCTAGCGGTGAGGAAAAAATTGTGAGGAAAAAGCATAGTCTTATCCGGTCAGATTGCCATGGTCACGACGCGACGGGCGGATGTCTTTTTCAAAACTTTACGAACTCACGCTAAGAAATGTTAAAGTTAACAATTATTTCGTTTACACGGCAGAATTATCAGCCAAGTTTGTATGCACTGCTCATTGCATTGGTGCCATTTTGTCTCAGAATCCGACCAGCTTAAAAAGACCTCTCTAACATGTCTGCATCATGTCTAAATGGGAGAAAGGCAGGTCAGGATATTCTGGGTGGGTTTAATTAGGATTTTTGTAGGGCTACCGCGTAAACTCCAAGGTTTATTACCAGTTTAACTCGAATGAAGTGATTAGGAAGTGGAGCAATGAACGAGTTTTTGTGGTTAAACTTTTTCCTGATAATTAGAAGCTTTTCGAACATAAAGACTGTAATTTTTTTGAAACTACATAAAAAAAAAAAAAAAAAAAACAACAGTCTAAATACACTACTCAACAAAGTCTAGGGAACACGCACGATTTTTCATACAACAGAGGCCTCTTTGAGAAGCTGTGAAAAGTATTTAAGACACGTATTTTTAATAAAATCTTTAGTGTGAGCAAGTTCTATACCCGAATTTAAAATTCCTATAAATTACCTTTATCTAGCTTGAAGTTTGTGAAAAAGAGACGAAAATGAAAATTTAATTTCACCATTTCCATACTAAAAGCAAAGAAAAACTGCGTTTTCATTTTCATTTTTCCCTCTTTTCCACAAATTTCAAGCTAAATAAAGTTCATTTATAGGGATTGAAAATTCAGGTATGGAACTTGGTCACACTAAAAATTTTATTAAAAATACGTTTTCACAGCTTCTCAAAGAGGCCTCTGTTGTATGAAAAATCGTGCGTGTTCCCTAGACTTTGTTGAGTAGTGTAGTTTAGTTTGTTAACTAAATTAACAGTCTTTGTTTTTCTAGACAGGCCTCGTAGGGGTCATCCACATATTACGTCACAGCGTATGAGGAGGGGGGGGGGGGTCACAGTGCATGTTAAAGGGATACCAGAAAAGGGGGGGAGGGGTTTAAAAAGTCGATTTTTTGCGTGACGTAATACGTGGACGGCCTTTAACATTAAACAGAAAAATTTGCAAACTGATTGGATATGGTTTTCTTCTCGTAATTGTAAAAATGTACTGCGCTATTTTTTGTTTACCCGAATAAACTAAAAAAAAAAAGAAATACTTATAAAAAATTCCACAGGTCACTGCCATGGAATATAGAATGTAGGTACTTTTCCACAGTCAAAGTGCGTAAAAATATGTATGTATAGTTATAATCTAGTGAAAAGAGTAAGTAGGTATGTAAAGTGCATGTCTCAGTAAACGCACAGAATTGCAATAAACAAGATAAATTCACTACTTTATGGACACTTGGGCCTATCAACGCTAGTTTCGTATAAATAAATAGCAATTGAGATATCTATGTGACATTTTCAATTTGCCACTACTTATGTACCTTATTTGATAAGACAGTACCTACCTGGGCGATAGAGCATTAAGCTTGGGTGCGGTCGCTATCTTGTATCGAGCAGATTTTTTTTTTCTGAGACTATCGAATGCTGGCGCTCTGAGGCAATCGAGATTATTCGGGAAATTGGCCGTCGATTGCGAGAAAAAGGCAGTGAACCTCGCTCCTGGTCGTTCCTGCTGCAAAAGCTATCCATCGCTATCCATCAGAGCGGTAATGCCACAAGTGTGACGGGTACTTTTGCACCGGGAATGATTCGGGGTGATTCTTACCATGACGTTTGCATTACTTTATTAATTTTGACTATAGCATTGGCGATGTTATGTTTAGTTTAACCTTTTTTTAAAATTTATTTATCAGAAATCACATAAAATTCTAATACAAACTGCTCCACGAAAACCATGTCAAATTATCCGGGTAACAGGCGAGTCGTTCATATGTACCTCTACAATATTAGTTACTTACAATATGTCTCATTCTGAAAGTTTTCAATCTGTTCCAACACATACACTTCCTACAGTTCCCTGGGCAAAACGTTAATCATTTCCGGAACAAAATATTTGTCCTGTCTCATTCCATATTTGTTACTCACTTTATGACTTAACCTATAACCTAATTCGTATATTTTTAAGGATTACTTAGCAAAATTCTCATTTCGCACAATTCTTATTATCTTACTTAGCACAATTCGTCGTCCTTGTAGATCTGTGTCTCAACATTCTAAAGAAAATATGTTTGTTCTCGTGTCTCCGTCCTTGTATGTGTCCCGAGGGTCTCACGATACAAGGAAAAACCTTAGTGCGTGGTGTGTGGCGTTTATTCTAAAGAACAAGAATTTCAAATTGACGCCAAACTCAGGTCATAAAGCACCTTAATAATTGCGTAATAAATAAGTTCGATCAGTACCACACACAACGCATACAAAATAATTTCAACCTAACTAAAGCCCCGCGCATAGCTACCTTCGTGGCCATACATAAACATTAGCTCTATTTCTCGGTGTAAACGCACAGCGCATGCGTAAAAGAAAATGTTACAAGGTGCTAGGTGCTACAAAATTGCATTTTTTTAGAAAGTACCTTCTAAGTTAATGTAGTACCTACTCTAGAAATTCAATTTTACATCCTACCTAGTACCTACACAATCCCTATCCCTACTAATCCCTACTAATATTATAAATGCGAAAGTAACTCTGTCTGTCTGTCTGTCTGTCTGTTACCTTTTCACGCCTAAACCGCTGAACCGATTTTGATGAATTTTGGTACAGAGATAGATTAGAGCCTGGGAAAGGACATAGGCTACATTTTATCCCACAGTTGGGCACGATATAACCTGTAGTCCACGCGGGCGGAGCCGCGGGCGGAAAGCTAGTATTATAAATGCGAAAGTAACTCTGTCTGTCTGTCTGTCTGTCTGTTACCTTTTCACGCCTAAACCGCTGAACCGATTTTGATGAATTTTGGTACAGAGATAGATTAGAGCCTGGGAAAGGACATAGGCTACATTTTATCCCACAGTTGGGCACGATATAACCTGTAGTCCACGCGGGCGGAGCCGCGGGCGGAAAGCTAGTATTAGATAAAAATTAAACCGACTTCAAAAAAGCAAAAAATATAGACAACATTAATTTAATAAATGCTACGTAGTACCTACTGATCTGTTTGAAGTCGGCGCGAAGGCGGCGGCCTATCAAACTCATTTGGCTGGGACCACCTCTAAAGTTAGTATGCTCTCTCGAACAAAAAAATTATCTTAAAAATCGGTCCACAAATTAAGTGTGGTTTAAGTGGTTTCAGAACGCACGAAGTTCTACCTTCCCCGTACGGGATTATAGGCGTGTATGGATGTTATGGAACTTTGACTAATAATGACAGCAACTAATATTTAGATTAAACAAGTTTTCTGCCCGCGGCTCCGCCCGCGTGGACTACATCGTGCGCAGCTGTGGGATAAAATGTAGCCTATGTCCTTTCCCAAGGCTTAATCTATCTCTGTACCAAATTTCATCAAAATCAGTTTAGTAGTTAAAGCGTGAAAGCGTAACAGACAGACTATCTATTTGTTGTGTTCTGGATTGGTAATTATAAGGGATTTCATTTCATTTCAAACAGAGTTACTTTCGCATTTACAAGTAGTTTCTGTGGGTGTCGTAAGAGGCGACTAAGGAAACACAAATGAGACCTGCCTCCTAGTAATCTATCCCAGGCAACGACACTTCATTTTTTGCTGAATCTGAGGTGTCGTCCCACGGTATCATGTTATGTGGTAGGCTCTGTAAAGAGCCGTCTGGTTCGCGACCACCCTCCTACCGAAGTCCGACGCCAAACAGCTTGCTGTGTTCCGTCGGTGCGTGGGAGTACCAGTGTCTTTATAGGCATTTTCTGTGTTAACTCGCTCCATCGTCGACCTCATCTTTGACCGTTATGGTCAAGATGAGGTCAAGAGTTAACCCATCTTATAATAAAAATAAAAATAAAAGGATTCAATCTAGGTGTTACCCTCTAATACGTTAACAAACAAAATCCAATATTGCCGAACGAAATAGTTGAAGCTATCACACAATCCCAACGCTGGCAACACCAAATTCGACTCCGGCGCACTAGACAGCTCGGCTGCCGGCTGCCACCCGCGGCTTGGCGGGAAACATGAACTGGTAACAACCGGATCAGTTGATTAACTTATTTTTAGATTGTAGGGTTCTTGTAGTGAGACGTTTTTCTTCTTTTTTCTGGAACGGAGCAAGTCTTGAGACACTTTGCTCGGTTTATTAAGTTTGGATTTTGTAAGTTATCTCTATCATGTTGTAATAGGCGTATGAAGGGGGGGGGGGGGGGGGGGGCTTATCTATAGCCGAAAAATCAGTGTATTATGCTAGAGTAAGTACATTTTATTTTCACGCAACATAGGCGAAGCGGCTATATTGTAGGTATTTATGTATGTAAACACTTTATTGCACATACTTAATCAAAAGTACAAAACAAAACAGATGGATACAAAGAAACCTAAATGTACAAAGGCGAGCTTATCTCTTAGAGAGATTTTTTCCAGCTAACCCTATTGTAAGTCTGTTATATGTAAGTGTAAATCTCTTTACTAACTGTGTGTGTAATTAAATTAATGAGTGTGAGTTTGCTTCCCTAGGGAAGCAATCAGTGTGCAAGGTATATCTAGATAAGTATACCTTGCACACTGATGGCATAAGAGGATTTTATTGTGGTTTCCATATCATATACGTTCCCCAGTAGAAAACGTAAGTCTTGGTAAAATACATTAATTTAAAAAATCATAAAACCCGACTGCGTAAAAAGTAAACCAAACTATGTATAAAAATAAGCTTTATTAAAAACTGAAAAGAAAAAACAAGTCCCGTAGTTGAGACTTCACCATTGAAATAGTTTTGTGATCGATAAATTCAAAAAGAAAAATTATTAGGAAGCCGGATTTTTGATGGGTCCCGACTGTTAAAATCTTTAAGTTCCTTTGCGTGGCGCAGTTGGGTAAAAAGGTGTTAAAGATATTTTGTAAATAAAAAAAATCTGGGATTTTTTCAGGGCTTCAGTTTTTTCTTTAATCCGATCTTGGGAATTTAAAGAAGATAGATAGATAAAACCTTTATTTAACTATATAGATAGATAGATAGATAAAACCTTTATTTAACTGACACATTACACACACAATTACAAAAACTAAAAAAATAAAAATAAAGTAAAAACATTTGTATCTCAACGATTAATTAAAATTAATGTGTTTGGAAGAGTATAGTGTGTGTTTGAGAGTGAGTAGGAATGTGTGTGAGTGTGTGTATGTGTGTGAGTGATTGGTGTTGCGTGTATCGTGTCAGTGAAAATGGCGCTGGCTCAGCATTTGTTGTGGTAAGAAACCACAACGCTGTTATTCTTCCAGGACCTATTCTGCCAGGAGAACAGTAAATCCGGTTCGGTTTCAGTTTTATACTCCACATGCCACTTTAAATATCATACTATCTCATTCCGTTTTGTTGACGTAAACAAGGACGGCATTAAAATTAAAGAAGCTTTAAATTTAATGAACGTTTCTGCAACTGAGCATTAACTCGATAAAGACTCTGACGTAGAGTCGCGAAGCTTCGCGATAGAATACCGTTTTGTGATTTTTTACTTTTTATTTTATCAGAACATTAACTACTTGACGCTTTACTTTCTTTGAAGTTCATTGCCGGTAAGGCGGTAAAGATTTTAAAGTAAATGTTATAGTATGTATGTTATGAGGTTATCTCTTTAAAACATCAATGGATGTCTTTTTTCCCCGCTTTTCAAGACATCACCCGATTTACGATGTTCAACAGGTGTTGTACCTACTTACTTAAGCGATATTGGAATAAAACTTGAATATGAAATACCCCCTTATATGAAATAATTTTGTTATCACTCACCGCCTTATAATTTTTAAACAACTAAACCAATTTTGGTAAAATATAGCTAAGAACCGTTACGATTAAAGACAGATTTCATTTTTAAAAAAGGCACCGAAATAGGTCCCATTCGTTAAGGAGCTACGATGCCACAGACAGGTACACAGACATACAGATACACACGTCAAACTTATAATAACACTCTTCTTTTTTCGTCGGGGGTTAAGGCGACTACAACACCTAAATTACGATTTTATGATGCGTAGATAAGAATGACGCACTGCATTAAATCGAAGAAAAAAATACTACGGTAATATACAGGACATAAACTAGATAAGTAGTTTGCTGAAAACATGATTCAGCACTTTTGGTTCGATAGAAAAAGCTCACAAAGTCACCTCTAAATACCAATATTGTGTATCTTTTAAGCTGTAGAAACGATAGTAAAATGCACACAGGAACTTGAATTTGCTATCAAAATGTTCGTGATTGAACACTCTCGATAAGTAGTTAACGCATTTTTCGATTTAAGCTGTTACCTTTCCATAAATCTCATTTTTCTAACTTTCGAACATGTTTTTACGCAGGCACGCTTTCATAGTCCGTAAACTTCGTGTATCGACACTGTTCGCACTGCCGGCCCAGGCCTGTTGAGAGACGGAGATGGCACTATTCCTATATGTGCTGCCTTTATCGGGTGCTGTAGTCGCCTTAACAATCGAGTTTTCCTGTGTGCATGCCCTACCTACGTTAGAGCGCCAGTCATATATTTTTTTTCCTCTAAGTGTTTCATTCTGTTCCTCATCCGGGGCTTACCATTACCACAGGCTCATCTGAAGTAATACTTATTCTAAAATTAATACCGGAAAATATTTGACTTTAATACATAATTTATATGGGTTGTTTTCAAAATAGTTGGCGAAACTTTACAGGGTGATTCTCCCCGTGAAACTGAACAACTTTCCCCACGGAACCTATACGAAATTTTTAAAAAAAATTTCGCCGTCCCGTAAAATGGCAATAAGCTGATCGCACAAGTTGTGTGGAGAGGGGACTTTTTTTTTCTTCATATTTCGATCTATGTTCCTTAGGGAAATTTGGTAATTTTCGAGGACTGATTCACATCATTAATTTTCGCTAATTAAATAAAAGTGACCCAATATACAGGGCTTTAGGTAAATCTCTTTCAACCTCTCCTAAACCATTCATCCGATTGATCCGATTATAATAAGATGAAACTTTGGTTAGTTGTTTTGAATACGAAAGTTTCTAACACAAATAAATAATCACCTGGAAAGGATGTCAAAGGGATCAACTAATTTTCCATAAATTTAAAAAAAAAAACGTATATTGGACTTAAAGCACATTCTTCCCCAATCCTAGAAAGATGGAACGTTCGAGAATGAAACAAACTTGACGGTTGCTTAGCCAAAGCCAACTAAAAGCGCCAGTCTCTTGCAATATCCTGAACCGATTAAATCTCAGTTGTAAGATACGTGCCGAGTAGTTTGCTAAATAAATTGGCCGGCGTGGATCGCGGTTTTGCAACAGATTACGCGGGTCATAGTGGTCAGGTGACAGGAAGCCGCCATATTTGCGTTTATCACGAGCATAAGGGCATGCGCGGTGCGATGAAGCGGGAAAACGGATAAAAAAATGTAACAACCGTAATAAAAAACTAAAAAAATGTAACGAGATATTACTATTTATATACAGGGCTTTAGGTATCTCTCTTTCAACCTCTCGGGTGGTTAATCAGTCCATGAATCTGAACAACTTTCCAAAAGAAAATACGAAAAAAAATATTGAGTTCCCATACAAACTTCATCAGCATATAGCGAATTTTGACCGATGTTCCTTGGGGAAGTTGTTCAGTTTCATGGACTGATTAACCACCCGAGATGTTGAAAGAGAGATATCTAAAGCCCTGTATATTTAGTATTTATTTTGTTTCTATATTGTGGAAGCTTGTTATTAGCTCTTAGTTATTTACTTAAGCTCCTGTGTTGTAAACATTGCTGTAAGCTCTCCAAATAAATAAATATACTGAACCCAGTGCGTCCTATACCCGCTTTACAAAACCACCCAACCAGCCTCGCGAGTGGTGATTAAGTCAACTGGGTATAAAATAAACATAGTGGGCCGCCTGATCGGACCACCTTCGAGACTATTGGCCCATTATCGCCCGCAAGCCTTGATTTAAGTGCACTAGGCTCGTAATAGCTTAACTAAGTTAAACGGTCGCTTTGCATTTAGGATTTACTGCGGTTTTTAAACTGCCGCCCAGTAGTTATACGTACTACAGAGTTAACTATTGAAGGAAATTTACTATTAATGATCATTTCTTCCCTTTGGCACAACTGCTTGGCACAACCAGTAGTGTCATGAGAAATTTTATTTTCCTGTGACTTTACTGGTAGTGCCAGGGGTAAAACAGTGATCAATGTTTATTTGAGATTTCTGTGAATATTCCGTTATAAAACAACTGTGATTTGGTTATTAGACAATGTTGCTGCTAAAAAATATTAATTTACAAAACCGGCCATATTTAACATAATTAAACTTGTAAAATCAACTTCTTCTCGGGGTTCTTCAACTTATTTAAAGCAACATTCGATGTTCATTGAAATAAATATATTTTTAATGTTATTTTAAAGTCTGTTTGCTTAATTTAGTGGACAACATTCGGAACTGCAAACTATCTTAAATATGGAACTACTACCTAGTCGATGAACGATTTCGACTGAAAGAAGTCGTACATTTCTGCTTTGGTTTATACCTTCAATTAAACTCACATTTTTTAAAAGCAATGTATGACGAATTTGAGATTAATCGCAATCCACTTCGTTTTATAGACAATAGACCAGACCGCCTGTGATTGTATCTACTTGACAGTAAATGACTGAAATTTAGCTGTACATCTAGGTAATCTAAGATTGTGCCAGCTCAAAATGCAATTGACCTAGAACCTGAACAACGCAGATGGACATAATTGTCAATTGAACATTAAAGTTATGAGGCTATTATAGAAATGTTATACTCGCGGAACCAGGACACTCGTACTGTTTGCGGTTTGCTTGTTGAGTTAACTTTCAGTCAGATTTAAAAATTGCAGTTTCGTTCAAACGGCAGCAAGATACGATTTTTATTTGCAAAATTGTCGTTAGCCTCATTAGATCGTAAAATTTCTTAATAGTACTGATTAGGCTTCGTTTGTTTTTAAATTATCCTAATTTTCTTTTAGAACCTTTATCGAACATTTATTTTTTAACCCCCGACCCAAAAAGAGAGGGTTGTTATAAGTTTAACGCGTCTGGCTGTGTATCTGTCTGTGGTATCGTAGCTCCCAAACGGATGAACCGATTTTCGTTTAGTTTATTTGTGTCATATATAATTTTATCCCGAGTGTTCTTAGCCATGTTTCATGAAAATCTGTTTAGCCGTTTGAAAGTTATAAGCAATCGAAGGTCGAGGGTGATTCAATTATTTTTATTTTAGTGTTATTAGTAAGATAGATAGTTAACGCCATGTCACGATATTGTTCTTGTTGGATTCTCAAACTTTGAAAGACCTCAAACAATAAAGAATTTGACCTTGCCTAACCTATCTCTTTACTCTTTCCAGATGCATCTAAGTTCGTTCCAAGTAGCGTGCGCGGCATTGGCGACGCTGGCGCTGAGCGCGGCGGCCCCGCCGGCGGCGCCCGCGCACCACGTGGCGCGGCGGTCCTTCTTCAACCTCCAGTGTAAAGGAGTCTACGACGCCGCCATCTTTGCCCGCCTCGACCGCATTTGTGATGATTGCTATAATCTCTTCAGGGAACCACAGCTTTATACTCTTTGCAGGTTCGTTTTTAATATTCATTGGTAGATTCATGAGCACTATTTAAAAGATCGTACCCCAATCGTGCTCGCTGATCTGAACAACGTACTTTAAGGCGACTACAGTACCCGATAAAGGCAGCACACATAGGAATAGTGCCATCTCCGTCTCTCAACAGGCCTGGGCCGGCAGTGCGAACAGTGTCGATACACGAAGTTTACGGACTATGAAAGCGTGCGTGCGTAAAAACATGTTCGAAAGTTATAAAAATGAGATTTATGGAAAGGTAACAGCTTAAATCGAAAAATTTGTTAACTACTTCGAGTGTTTAATCACGAACATTTTGATAGCAAATTCAAGTTCCTGTGTGCATTTTACTATCGTTTTTACAGCTTAAAAGAGACACAATATTGGTATTTAAAGGTGACTTTGTGAGCTTTTCTATCGAACCAAAAGTGCTGAATCATGTTTTCAGCAAACTACTTATCTAGTTTATGTCCTGAATATTACCGTAGTATTTTTTTCTTCGATTTAATGCAGTGCGTCATGCTTATCTACGCATCATAAAATCGTAATTTAGGTGCTGTAGTCGCCTTAAACACAGGGCATAACTAATACAGGGTTATTGGAAATACGTCACGATCCCTTAGGGGTGATATAGTAGAGACCCTTCACCCTCAGGTAGGTAGACGAGGCAAAAATAAACTAATTTTAAAAAAAAACCTCTAATTTTTAACCTTTTCACCGCCCAAGTCTGATATATCAGACGTTTAAGTTTCGTGCCCTCTCCGCCAAAGTCTGATATATCAGACAAAAAAAATAATTTTTTTTTGCTTTAATATCGTTCACCAAGCATTCGCCATACGCCACGACATTATTATTATTATTTTTTTATTTTTTTTGATGTCGTGGCGTGTGGTGGGCGTTTTTGAATACTTTTTTTTCTGAT
Organism: Aproaerema taeniolella; assembly: GCA_949987775.1. NCBI lineage: Eukaryota > Metazoa > Arthropoda > Insecta > Lepidoptera > Gelechiidae > Aproaerema > Aproaerema taeniolella. Next base: position 14,667,415 of record OX465261.1, on the reverse strand, counting down.
ATATTAGACTTTGGCGGTGAAAAGGTTAAATATCGTTCTGTCACTTTTCGTCTTGTTGGCGTAAATAAGGACGGAAGGTTACCTTTAAACATAGAGTAACATAACCAGTACAGGCGCACTGAACGTAAACTTAGAAATAAAGTATCACTAATAGGACACGTGTTCCCCCCCTCTTTACCTTACTTGCGAAAGAAAGAGAGATGGTTACTTAGGCCCGTATTACAGGAGATTCAAGTCTTGATCTATACTTAAGTATTAATTGTCTATTTCTTTCATGACAAAGACGACTGCTACATAAGTATAAATCAGTCTGAGTAGCGTTCTGTAATTCGGACCTTGGTGTGACCGCGCGCTGCCTTATCTACAAATATCAGTGAAAAATCACTGAAGTGTTGTAAGAAACGATCGCCCTAGATTACACCTCTACTGGTTAAGTGCTCTTTGCCTTTAAAGAAGCTTTAACTTTAAGGACTGTTACTGCAACTGGTTGTATGTATCATACAAATCTCTGTACCATTGTATATAGGCCAGCGTATCAGATTACTCCATTGCAAAACTGCTCTTATCGCAACAGCACAGAGTGCATGCATGTGGTAACCTGACGTGCGGCCCTTCGTACCTTTGTCAATACCATTGTACCTTTGACTAAATCTGTTGTGAACCATTATACCTTTGACTAAATCTGTTGTGAACCATTAAACCTTTGACTAAATCTGTTGTGAACCATTATACCTTTGACTAAATCTGTTGTGAACCATTATACATTTGACTAAATCTGTTGTGAACCATTATACCTTTGTCTAAATCTGTTGTGAACCATTGTACCTTTGACTAAAGCTGTGTTTTGGGAACAGGAAAGACTGTTTCACCACTGACTACTTCAAAGGCTGCGTAGAAGTCCTGCAGGAGACGGACCAACTAGAACTCTTCAAGCAATATATAAAACAGTTACACGGGGCCGATCCAGGGATTTAGGTACTTTTTGGTTTTATTTTTTTGTTTTTCCTACCTAACCTCACCTCTGTTACTCACTCGGGCTTTTTACTCTTTGCGAAACTGAATTTTCTTTATCCCTTTGACCGCCACACTATGAATGAATTCACTATTAGACCAGTAAAACTACGGTTTGGCAAAACATTAATTCGCAATAGGCTGTATTTTTGTAAATCAGCCTTTCATCCTATTTAAAATGACTATATTTTCGAATCCAACTAAAAAATTATATAGAAATACCTCAAAAAAGAAAAATGCGAATAAAGGCCTAGAATTTTCAGCAAAAATAGTAATAACTAAGTGAACAGTTTTCATGATAGAGGTACCTGTAACAAATATAAAAGTAACAGAATCCAACCAAAAAACATCACCTTATTTTTGTTTTTCAAAAAATTTAAATTTAATTGATTAGGATTTATGGTTTCATGCGAAAAAAATAATAGTTAGCTGAACTGGTTTATAATCGATTTGGATATAGTTTATGATTGCATACTTATGAAAATCCAATTATATTTATTTAACTTTTGTACATTTTTATAAAATATAGCTATAAACGCATGGCAAAAAAGTAATAGGTATAAAAAATGGTAGACTTCTCTGACAATACTGAAAAAAAGACAATAATACCAAAATCCAACATTTTTCGTGAAAAATTCAAGAAAAAAAAATAACAAAATCGCCCATTCCAAACTGAGCGTAGTGTAGCGGTGTTACGGTCTAAAATAGTTTGATGGCGCGTGGCGTGGTCCAGCCTGGCAGCTGCGATGACTTGAAATTTTGCAGATGTATGTAATACCGATGACAATACAATTATACAATAATTTGGTTCCATCGAGCTGATCTGATGATGACACGAGAAGATAGATGGTGGAACTCTTCAACGGTAACTATTAAACCCTTTGAATTTGGGCTCGTTTGATTTGATTTTTGTATATTAATATAAGGGTTAGGCCGCCAAAATTGTCAAATGTAACACAACAGATTTTGTGTTATCGTTACACAAATGTAACCCAAAAGTAACACATTTTTTGGGTAAAGCGTGTTTCATATTTATAATCATTATGAAATTGTACCGACTGCAGTGATTGTTAAGGGGAAAATAAGTAATAATGAAACAGCATTTTTTTTTAGGGTTAACGGTGAGTAGAAGTTGCTTAGAATGTTTTTGGGCGTGCTACTGAGATGTTGACAGCGCATTTTCTTTTTTTTTTGCGATCCCTTTCCATTTTCTACTTAGTTATTCTGTTTAGGGTTCCGTACCCAAAGGATAAAAATGGGACCCTATTACTTAGGCTCTGCTGTCCGTCCGTCCGTCACCAGGCTGTATCTCATGAACCGTGGTAGTTAGACAGTTCAAATTTTCGCAGATGATGTATTTCTATGTGCCCTATAACAAGAATACTAAAAACCACAATATTTTTTTTTTAAATGGGCTCCCATACAAAAAACGTGATTTTTTTGCTCGTTTGTATAGATAAGTCTGTCCGAGGCTGTATCTCATGAACCGTGATAGTTAGACTGTTGAAATTTTCACAGATGATGTATTTCGGTTGCTGCTATAACAACAAATACTAAAAAGTAGAATAAATTAATTATTTAAGTTAAATATACAACAAACGTGATTTTTTTGCCATTTTCATAGAGATAATGGTTTTTATAGAGTCCGACTCGCACTTGGCCGGTTTTATAGGTAAAGATACGGAACCCTTCGTGCACGAGTCCAACTTGCACTTGCCCGTTTTATTTTTCTTCGTTATAATTTTCTACTTTACGTCTATACTGTAGTAGTGTTATTTCATTATTATTTTTCTTCCACTCTCTAAACTTTTCAGGATTCATAGTTTTAAATTTTTCCTCGATATTTTCTTTGTCGTTATGCGACAGTTAACGGCATTTTAGTTTTAATAAAATAAAAAAGTGTAGCTTATTTCTTATGGTTTTAATTTTAATGTATTCGACATACATCACACTTGGTGTTTGTTCAGGTTCTGTTTATAAAGTTATCTAGACTAAAAAGTAAAACATAAATAATTATAGTTTAAATAATTAATTTTTCACAAAAAAAGAAAACCGACTTCAAAAAGCGAAAAATAAAAACGTTGCATTTAGTGTGCTACGTACCTACTGATCTACTGAATCTGTGTTAATGTAGTGAGTGAATGTGTGTCACAGGACCAACTAAAATCTTATTTCGAATATGAATTGGCACCATTCCCTGTTTCGTTGTTTGATGAAGCTGGGATGCAAAAAACGAAAAAATCGGTGCTTTAAGAACTATTTGACAATATTGATTTAGAACTAAATGCAGCAAGTGACAAAATTGACATTGTTGATGGTGGTCATTTGATTCACAAAGTTACGTGGGCGAAGGGAACTCTTTTTGGTACCAAATGTGACACTTATGTGGATTATTTAATTAAAGTGTACGGGAAATCAAGCGTAATAGTATTTGACGGATATCAAAGTGAAGAACAAAACACAAAGAGCGCAGAACGTAATCGAAGAGTTACCAAGCCAAATAAGTTTGATAGTCTATACATGCATCCACCTTTGCAGCGACTTCAAACAGATCGGTAGATACGTAGCACACCTAAATGCTACGTTTTTATTTTTCGTTTTTTGCAGTCGGTTTTTTTTTGTAAAAAGTTAATTATTTTTCTATTTTTAGTGTCAATAATTGGAAGTAGGTGAGAAACAATGTAAGTGCCTATTTAATTTGAGGGCGTCCCTCGATTTCCCTAGGATTCTATCAGTAGATCCTGACCTGGTTACAACGGGACCATCTCTGGAGTATACTTTTTCGAACAAAAAAATAATTTTTAAAATCGGTTTATAAATGGTGGAGAAATCGGTGAACATCCATAAAAAATAAAATACGTACAGTCGAACATAAAACCTCCTTCCTCCTTTTTAAAAGTCGGTTAAAAAAACTTAAAAAACACGCTTCTGTCACATACTAAAAAATATAAAATAATAAGTAAACTTGTCGCTTCCACGAGTTATTGAAAAGACGTGGAGCGCTTTAGTGTACGAGTATATTGTCAATACAGTAAGTAATTATTGTTCCTCTTCGTATTCACATAAGTTGATTATATCATCCGCGATCTCATCTTCGCTATCTTCTCCATTGCATGTATTTCTAAATGAACCATAGCATTCTTTTCCTAAACAATTATAACATAAATCAGTGCAATCCATTCCACTCTTACGGCAAGTGCAGTTGCGAATGCAAACTGACCTGCACTTGCAGGATATGGTTTGTAAAATATGGAGGGGAGCAGCTTCATTATTTTTTTGAATAGGTACAAGACTGCAATCAGTAATTTTCCAACCCCATTTGGTCGGATCTTTACGATTATTTAACCACTGCTGTACTTGATGATAAACTTAGAGAGCAGAAGAAAAAGAATAATGAAACAACACTACTCATAGACATAGAAAAAATAACTACTACAGTATAGACACAAAGTAGAAAACTATAACGAAGAAAAAAAAAGAATAAGTAAAGAGAAAATTGAAAAAGGATCGCAAATTAAAAGAAAATGCGCCGTCAACATCTTAGCAGCACGCCCAAAAACATTCTAAGCAACTTCTACTCACCGTTGTTAACCCTGAAAAAATGCTGTTTATTAATTTCTAACTTCCCCCTTAACAATCACTGCAGTCGGTACAATTTTATAATGCTTATATTTATGTAATTATTTTAACTATCGATATGAAACTTACCAAAAAATGTGTTACTTTTGGGTTACATTTGTGTAACGATAACACAAAATCTGTTGTGTTATATTTGACAGTTTTGGCGGCCTCACCCTTATATTAATAAACAACTTTCACTTTATATTAAACTAGCTTTCCACCCGCGGCTCCGCCCGCGTGGACTACATGTTATATCGTACCCAACTGTGGGGTAAAATGTAGCCTATGTCCTTTCCCAGGTTCTAATCTATCTCTGTACCAAATTTCATCAAAATCGGTTTAGTAGTTAAGGCGTGAAAGACGGACAGACAGACAGAAAGAGTTACTTTCGCATTTATGATATTAGTAAGGAAGTAAGGATCTAACACACGAAAAACCGACATTTAATTACGTAACGACATTACGTAAACAATACGTGGCGAATAAATCATTACGTTCTAAATTATGGAAGCATCCATAAGATTGACAGGATGGCGCGCCCGCTGCCCGCGCACCCTTCCGCCACCCGCGCAACTCTTACAATTTATATTTTTGGAAATAAAATGGTAAATTTAAATTTTTTTGTTGGATTTCGAAAATATTGTATTATTTAAAACATAAATTACAAAGTCTACCCAAAATTATCGCTATTTCTATTTTGTCCGCAAAATGACTACAGAAATAGCAAAAGTCATTTTTTTTTTACGTTTCTAGTTGGATTTTCAAAATAATTGAGTTATCAACATCGTTCAAGCTATACTATAAAAAAATTAGCCTATTATATTTTTTATTGCAACAGTTACTTATTATTTTAATATCACAACATTGAAGTTAATAAAAATAGCATAATCAATCATATATATTGTTGGATTTTGATTTACTTTCAAACAACTAGATGATATCAGATTAATAGTGCAGAAAGTTATTTATTAACATTTTTGTACAAATTTACAAAAAATATCAAAACTTAACTCATAAAAATAAATGTATGTTGTATCTTTTTTAGTTGGATTCTTACGTTAAATGATAGCCGGGAATTTAATCTATCAATAAAAAAAAGAATTGCTGCTATTGCAATTTATTTCACTTTCGCCATACTAGCCGACTGTAGTTTTACTGGCCTATATGCTTTGTACGCCACGACGAGAAAAAATAAGAAAATATTCTTAAGACATAAACGATAACGAATTAAATTAAATACCATTATGGAAATAAATTTTTCGAGTTGAATGTTGATCATTTATAGATGACGGTGGCGTGACTTTTTATTGTCTTTTCCTACTAGATGACTTGGCGCTCAAAAGTTTAACAAAAGGCGCTTAACATGTCTTGGAATGTAAAAAAAAAGATCTGGTGAAGACTAAACAACCTTTGGGTTTCCTTTTAACTATTATTCTAACCTTTCTGCTTCCTATCACTTCTATTTTACTTTTTTTTTCTAACCTAACCTATCCAATGGTAGCATTGACTAGTTATCATAGGTTGTCATTGATAGAATAGGGTAGATGACTGATATGTATATACATATATACTTTTTTACCAGCCCATATACGTCCCCTACGAGGGGCACGGGCCTCCCTTCGAAACACGAAGGGGATTTATAATAATATAATAATAATAAGTAAAGAGTTTAGTAAAACAGAATTCGAAATGAAACTTGAAATTGGTCGTTAAATAAAAAACTAACAGCCAATCAAACATTTTTAACTATGTCTTTCTTACAAAACGATTTTTTTATGGAATGTATATGGCGGTACTCAACTGTGATGTCACCGTTTTGTATTTTCTTCTCTGTCTAATTGAGAATTTTGAACGTTCATATCTTTCTTATTTTTAACGATATTAAAAAAACGATTTATACCAGGCTATTAATAAGGTAAAGAATATTATATTTAAATAATACTAATTAATAAATAGTCATCTACCCTATTGTCAGATGATGATTTCTTGGCTCATGGCTTTTTGCGCCATGCTTATAACCCGTAGTAATGATAATCTTATTTGGTGACACATTTCATTCTTTTCAATGGGAGCTTAATAACAATGGAACTGTCAAAACGCAATTTTAAAGCGCCGTCTTGTTTTTTCATTCTGCGAGAGCGAGATAGCCCTACCAAAATGGCGGTATGACAGTTCTATTCTTATTTGTACCCGCATATTTGGTTGATTTTATTTTTCTTTTCATTTCCAAACCTTCTATTAATCCTGTATCTGTTTCTTTTTTTCTATTTCTGGGGTTTTAACACTTGCACTCTCTGCACTAATTAATATCTTTAACACATAGCACAGCTAACACTTTTTTATGTACTTACACATTAATACCCGCTGATATTTCCTCAGTATTTCTGCACTAGATATATCTGCACAACACTTCTGTATTTTTGCACTTCTCTTGCTGATCTTTGCACCTTTGTAGTTCTTTATAGTTTATTTTATAGTAATGGTGGTATAATGCTTATCACGATCTTCCAACTTTATAACGAGTATTTACCAAGACACTCGAATTGTATGAGGTCCTAATGTTAAGTTTGGAATATATATTTCGAATTAATGTGTTTCAAAATACCCAAAAAAAGTACTTAAATCCAAAGTTAATAAAAATTGTGATTAATACGCAGCTCTATCTCAAATATATTAAGTATGCCATGTTAATTATATGAAACTTTCATTTTTGAAATATATCAAACCGTGCAACTGACAACTAGAGTTGCGATTATTACATTTTTGAATTTAATTTTGGATTTTCTTTTTACTGAGTTATTTTAAAACACCTTTAGCAAAGCTTTAAGAATTTCTCGGCAACTCATTCCTCACGTTCATTCATAAAAAAATCAATTAGATAAAACCCGTTAAATAACACACAGTTGAAGAAACTTCTATTAAAATTAATGCTGTTTTAAATACAATACTGTCACTTCCCATTTTGTAGCCGTAAACAAAGACAGCTTTATAATATTAAATAAGCTTTAACTTTAATGAACATTCTTGCAACTGAGTGCATGTTCTATAATTGTGACACAAACCCAATTTAAAAGACGAAATTCGTAAAGTATTGCACAATTTTTATCTTAATTCCAAGATAAAATGGCTTGTTTAAAGATTGTAAAAATATTTACGCTTTAACATGCACTTATGAGTATGATTTATAATATGCAAGATACGTTATCTGAAAAGAGATGGTAATGCTAAATACGTAACTTCTAAAAAGAATGTTTTATGTAAATAAGAAAAAATTGCGTAGATGACAACATATCTCGTAGATTTATCATCACGATAAAAGTTATTAACACGACGCATAAATTATAATATGTTCAAGTTTTCCTAGGAGACCCATAACCATAACAAATTCGCCAAACAAGATTGGATTTATTTAAATAATCTTAACTAGAAAAGAGTTGTTTTTTTTTTCGACTCACAATCAGATCTCAGGGAAAATTATTCAGTTTTGTGGACTAATACACTTGATGTGAATAATTTCTATTAACATAATTTTCATTCAAAGTAACCCGTTCAAACTAAACCAATCTCTAGATAATTATATCAGATATTGATTTATTTGATTTATTTGATATTGATTTATCTAGATATTGATTTATTTTGCTAAGTGGGCAAGTGAATATTAATTCACTTGCCCACTTAGCAAAGACTACGAATTTTATTTGCACGTTGAATTTAAGAAAAAATAAAAATATATATTTCCTTAAGTTAGCATTACATTATTTATATCATGTTACAAGAGCACTCCCTTTAAGTAGGTAATGTTAAATACTTGTGTAAATGATTGCTATAGCTAACTTAGACGCGCGACATAATTTTGTCATGTCGACGTCGTTCTGCCTGTGCCGTACTGACGCTATGCGATAGAGCGAGAGGACGGAAGGAGATACTACGACAAAATTATGTCAAGCGACTATGGGCTGGGATTTATTTGAAAAACTGTTAAGTAACAATAACTTAGTTAAATTGAAGTCATAGCTTATTAAAGCATTTGTAATGCTTTAATAAGTTTTCTATCGTATCTTTCGCCTACACAAATTGTTTACTTAGAGCTCAGAACAGGGCCTCGGGTCTTTCTATAATATAAGCTCATTACTTTAGAAAAGTGTTTTTTAATCTTTGAATTCGCGATCACTTTGGAAATTCAAAATTTCTTGCGACCCCCTAAAGTCCTTAAGACCATAATAAGCTAAATCTACGAACAAACTACGTCAGAGATTTTAAAACTTAATAAGAGTTTGCCGCAGGGTGGGAGCGGAAGGCGGGACGGATCATTATACATACAGGCACAGCCTTTTCACTGAAATTGTTTGTTTTAGTGAAAGACCTTACAATAAATAATTGTCTTTTTCTTTTACCTGCGACCCCCCGAGTAAGGCTTCACGACCCCCCAGGTTTGAAAAACACTCCTTAAGAACATAACGTTTACGATTTTTTTTACTTTTCAGGGCAAAATGTTTCACCACGCCCTACTTCAAGGGTTGCATGGAGTCTTTGTACCTCTACGACGAGGAGGAACAGTTAGATCAAATGATTGACTTCGTCGGCAAACGCTAACAAACAAACAAACATGCATACAACACGCCACACTCCCACTACGACGCATAACCCGACTGAGAGAAATCGACGATATCAACAAGCAAACAGGAACGAAATAGAGGTTTTTGAATTCCATCGCTTTGCAGTAAATGAGTTCCTCCTATCGGACGTCTGCATCCTCAATGTATTCTAGTCTAATGCGACGCGAACATTCGCTCGCTCTAATGTTATCATAATTTGTATTTAGATTGTGTATATTAAGATTACAATTTAAAATTTAAAAAAAATATACATTTTTGTGTTATTTAAGTGTAAGCTTGAGCCAATGGAGAGAAGTACATTAAAGATTAATTTATATCACCTCCTAGGTATTATTGCAAGCTGAAATTCTATTTTCCGATGCTGGACATCTATTCTTGTATTATATACCTACCTATTATTACTAATTATAATTTATTATTGCAACGCATTCCAATCACAGTATTTCTTAATTTTACTTATGCTTTTCAGTATTAGACTTTTCGGATTCTGTGCCCCAATTTCATTGACGAGACTTATGTTGATGACTTCCTAACTTTTTTCGAACTATAACAAGAAAGTTCAAAAACGCAGTCACACCTTTTTGTTTCACTAACTATTTGTAGATATATTTTTATTTTAGTTCTTTTTGTATAAAACGCCTAAATTAGCTTATAACTAGTATTACCTATGCACTTATTCACTCAAGTGGCTTGTAATTGCTAGAAGTATTTTTATTTTCTTGACTGTGAATTTATGCAATAGTTATTGTAACTAGTGTTTCTTACACAGTACTTGACTATAGAAGATTAATCTTTTTATTTCAAATTACGCCCATGTTTTCACAATAGAAAAAGTGGTTGGTAATTTTGTGGTCCGTCTTTTGCTTTAAAACAATTTGGTTGTAACAATACCTTAGTATAATTTCAAATTAATTTAATTTAGCTCTAAGTATTTATAAAGAATTATTTTTTTATTACTTCTGATCTATTTATTATTTTGTTACTTTATTTATTTGATGTTTCACCAGTGTTTAACCAAACTTCTTATTTTGCGGTGTATACTTATTATAACTGACTAGAATCTATTTGACTATACTACAAACCAGACAGGAAGGCGAGCACTGGCTATTACGCTACGAAATAGTGGTTACGACGATTGTTTACTATTTTAATACAGAACAATTCCCATCTAATTTGGTAGGATTACATTGTTTGTATAATCCTGCCAAATCAAGTGAATGCTTGCGTTAGTGAAATAAATATACAAGCGTAGTACCCACTTCTTTCGAAACGTAATACCTAGCCACCATCCAGCTTACTATCTGATTTGGAGTATATTTTACTGTGAATCACTAGAATCTGTTTCTCTCAACTTGAATCTCAACTGTTAAAGTTAATGCCAAATAAAAAGACAATCGATGGTCTTTTCGCTTCGAATTATCTGAGTGCTGCTGTATTTCACTTTCGCATTATAGTTCACTTGATTTGTCCGGCTTATACAAATGGTATGATCGTGTCAAGTAAAGCTGGCATTGTGTGATATTAAAATAATAAAAAAACGTGCTCTCAGATTTTGTAGCGTAAAGTCCATCGTTCGCCTTGTTATCTGGCGCAGGGTATAGTTCTTTTAGCGTTTCTTTCGTAAGTCGTTTAATTTTGTAAATTTGTTTTCTAAAATCTTCATTCTTCAGACCATATTTTAGATAAAAAACATTTAGATAAAACTCTACATATTTTAGAAGTCTTAAAAGAGTTCTCCTGGACCATACAAAGTCTGTATTTTATACAAAATGGTGCCAATTGTATCCCAATAAATTAGGGATTAAATAAAAATATATAAAAATGTTAAACAATTTATAGGACCTGTGAAATTATTGTAAAAATTTAGTGAAATATTAATCTATTTGTATAAATTTTATAAAAACAGCTAAGAAACGCTACGGGTTCCATGAAATATACTACATTTGAAAATTATTGGCAGACTTTTATTGCTTACACTATTCCTTTTAAGTTATAGAAGATATACACTCAGTTACAGAACCATTCATTCAAATTAAAGCTTCTTCAAATGTAATGTCGTCCTTTACGTTAAAAAGTCGGAAAGTGACAGTATGATATTTAAAGTCGCATTAACTTTAATGAAGGTCTCTGTAGCTGAATATCAGACACTTACAATTATGTACAAGCAACTCATTTAGACGCTACAGACTCAAAGGCCCACACTAAGGTTTTCTATTGTGTCGGGGGTCCCTTGGAACACACATAGAGATAGACACGAACACCCATGACCCGAGAACAAACATCAGCAGGCCGAGTACGATAGTGACAGCGCCGCGACCCTATGTCAAAATGTCAACATTGACAACGCCATAGGGTGAGCAAGCCTTTGCGCGGGACTCTCGCGCAATTAAAGTGAAGTTTCAGCGTGAGCCGAGAGCGAGTTTGTCGTTATCGTGCTAGAGCTGCTGCTTTTAATTATAAAGGTATTGAAATATGGGGTGGCCTTAAAAAGTAGGAAAAGTTGTTCAGTTACATGGGAAGAATCGCTAGCTAATTTAATGACGCCGTATAGTTTTGCTGGCAAAGCCACCCCCATATGCAAAGGATTTTCTAAGCATAAAATCTCTGCTTACTTCATTGGGATACAGCGTGAAAATGAAATAAATGGGGTGATTTCAAAAAAGTTAGCGAAACTTGAAGAGGTGATTCTACATATGAAACTGAACAACTTTTTCTAAGGAACCTATATAAAATTCTTAAAAAAACTATCGATTTCCTATACAATGGCAAATCAGTTGATCGCACAAGTTGTATGAAGAGGTGATTTTTTTTTTTCACATTTCGACCTGTTTCTTGGAGAAAGTTGTTCAGTTTCTTGGACTGATTCACATCCTTAATTTTCGCTAACTAACTTAAAGTCACCAAATACTGCGTGTGATTAATATAGACCAGGGGTTCCCAACCTTTTTTTGTCTACTGCCCACTTTAAGAATAAATTATTTTTTAACGCCCCCCTTTTTAAACATACTTAAAAACCGCTAAGTACTTATAACTGATTATTGAAACGCAACTTTATAGTATTCGGACAGAGTATCTTTTATTGAAAATAAAACAAACATAATCAATTCTTATATAAAAACTAATGTGAAGGTTGAATCTGATGATGTTCAATAAGTTTGTTGATATCAGGTTCCAATTTACTCAAAAACAGCCGCAAGTCGCCACGTTCGGTAACACGCAAACGATTTCTCTTTTTAGTAAGCAGCGTTGCCACAGCACTAAATCCACGTTCACACAAATATGACGATGGGAATGCTATCAAGAATCGTTGAACAATTGACCACAATCCAGGGTACAATTGCAGGATCGGTTTTTGTAGCCAAAATTCTTGATATCCATTTTTGAACTTGATTTTTATTTCTTCGTTTGTTGTCAATTCTATAAGTTCTTCTTCCAGCTGAGGTGACATTGCTATGTTGACATTTGAAAATGGATCCAACACCCAGTCTGGTATTTCCAAGTTTAAAATGTCCTGGTATCGTTCGGTGAAGTCAATGTGGAGGTTTTCCAAATGTTGGCAGTAGGCAAACAAGTCGTCGTTACTGCAGGATACTGATAAATTCGGAAAATTGTGAAACTCACGTCTGCCCATATTTTTTTTGTGCAGAAGCAGTTTGGCTGCGAAAGCAGCAACGACATTTTTTGTTTTAATTAAATTTAGTTCATCGCCTTGCAGTTGGAGGTTCACGTCGTTGAACAATTTATACAGGTCTGTCATGTAAGCTATATCATTCTTTGATGTTATGAGCTTGTTGCGCAGTTCTGTATCTTTAGTTTCCAAGAACTCTATCACAGAGTCAAACAGGTTATAAAATCGAATCAGACAATTGCCTCTTGACAGCCAACGAACTTCAGTATGAAGCAACAAACGGTTGAAATCTTCGTCATTAGTAACACAAAGCTGATGAAATAATCTATCATTCAAAGAGCTGCTACGGATTTTATTGAATGCTTTGATGACATATTGCAGTGATTGAAATAGTCGTTCACTTAAGTTTCTAGCAACCAAATGTTGTCTATGAATAACGCAATGTATAGCAAGGACATCTGGAATTTTATTTTTTAGGTACGCTATGAAGCCTTTATGGCGCCCTGTCATAGCCGGAGCGCCATCCGTAGCAACTTGTATAATATTTTTCAAAGGAATCTCTTTCTCTTCACAAAACTTTTCCAATGTATTGAATATGGTTTCGCCTTTTGTATCTGTCTCCAAATTTCTGGCAAACAATAGTTCTTCACGTATTTTCTCATCTTTAATAAACCTCACGTAAGATAGCAACAACGCTTCATTAGTTGGTAAAGTGGACTCATCGAGCTGAATTGAGAATTGACTAGTCCTCAGATGATTGCACAATGATTCTTCAATGTTTTCAGCCATTTCATCAATTCGTCTTTGCACAGAATTATTACTCAAAGGAATTTTTTGGATAATATCTGCGGCCGGTTTATGAAGCACAGTAGTTATTACTTCCTTTATTGCTGGCAAAATTAACTCTTCTCCGATGTTGTGTGGTTTGCCTTTTTGAGCAATTAACAAAGGGATATTGTACGAAGCTCGAAGTCCGTCGTCATCTTGCTTAGCAGCCGCCGAAAATAGTTTTGATACACTTGGCTGAGTATTATGCTTCTTCTCTAGGTCTTGAAAATATGCTACATTCTTGTCTTTCTTATCTGGATGCATTTTATTCAAATGACCTTGCAGTCTTGAAGGCTTCATTGCTTCGTTCGAAAATGTTTTTAGACATAGAAGACACAAAGGCGACGACGGGTTTGTGGGATTTTCAATAAATCCGAATTTAATATATTCCGCAGAGTATTGCCGTCTCTTCTTTTTTACTTCCGACATTGTTTTGTTTTGAGAAATACGTAAGTGGTATAATGAAGTACTGCTTATCTATTATGCGCGAAACCGCAAATGAAAATAAAATAAATTTACGTCGTTTATATAGGATTGCATAAGCAGCACGCACCAACAGGAATAAGACAAACGTGCATAAACTCGTTTATCTCATTCGACGCCCAATCGTACTCGACAAGCAAGAACAAGTATTATAGAACCAGCCGATTGATACAGGAATGTACAAATCGGATTATTTAACAAAAACTTGTTAAAACATGATTGCCCACGGTCTATTATATCGAACCGAGTTTGAGCTATATCTTAATTAATATTAGTTGATGTTCACAAGATGTAGTCGAGAGTCGAGAGCTCAGTCGGTATCTAAGAGTCTTCCTAGCTAGGTAGATGAAATTATAAATCGACCCCAAAGCCCTACACAACGCCCCCTTTTTTTTTCTGGGTCTCTTACCGCCCCCCTTTAGGCCTGCAGCGCCCACAAGGGGGCGTTATCGCCCACGTTGGGAAAGACTGATATAGACGAATAAAACATATTTGTCTCAATATCTCATTATATTTAATTGATCAATTATATTTGACATTACAAGTAGGTAATACACGTTTGTGCGAATCACAGTCACCCGATATCTTATTAAGAAGGAGAAATAATAAGTATTTAATAATTAAAAACACGTGAATTTATCACAATTATTATACACTTGAAAAGTTGTGGTTGAGTATAACTTTGCGTCAAATAGGAAGGCCAAAAGTAGCTTTTATACTTTTTTATTATTATTACAAGATGGGTTAGAGCGTCGGTGGTCTAATGGCTAGTAGGTTGGACACGTAAGCGAGAGTTACCAAGTTCGATCCCCAGTCGGCAATGACTCGTTTTCTGATTTATGTACATTAGTTGCACACTAACCGATGCTCTCGGTGAGGGAAAACATCGTGAGGAAACCTGCACATTCAGGAGACTGAATGTGTAACCATGATCCAATCCGGTCAGGTTCCCCTGTTAACAGGGTCACGGAGGTCAGATGGCAGTCGCTCCACTGTAATGACTTGACCTGCCAAACCTTGGATCATGGTCAAGCGTACCCCGAATGAGAAACGGGACTAAGCGCTAGGAAGAAGAAGATTACAAGATGGGGTTAACTCTTGAACTCAATCTTGACCATCAACGATGGAGCGAGTTAACCCAGAAAACGCCTCCTGTCGCACGCTTCTTTACGGCACATGCGATACAAATCCTGCACACACTGGTGTGCAGACATCGCGCAAGGGTTAAGCAACTGGTACTCCTACGCACCGACAAAACACAGCAAAATTCGGAAAAATTATGTAATACGCTTGTATATCGCGTAGGTTTCATTTAAGGGGCCATCCATAAATTACGTCACACGAATTTCATGATTTTTTTGACGTCACGAAACTTACGACCCCTCCCACCTCCTTGTCACACAATGTCACAATTTGTCGACCCCTCCCCACCTCTTAACGTGTGACGTATTTTATGGATGGTCCCTAATTTGGCAGGGTAATAAGAACAGGTGGCCATTTGGCCGTATCAAAATAGTAAACAAGAGTCGTGTCGTGTCCACTATTATGTAGTTTAATAGCCACTTTCCGCCTTTCAGTCTGTCGCGGAGTATACTCGTATTATACCGAGACTAGTCAATAAGGTTGAATTTAAAAAAATAAAGAACGGAATCGCTCTTGACCGCATTTTGGCGCGGAGCAAACAAGTGGACGAGTATGTAGCGAGTTCACCCAGAAGAAGCGTATTTACTCGAAATTTAAAGAGATTCTGGTTGTACACAGCTAACATAGACGTGTGTGTGACATTTGTCACAAGTATCCCGTTCCAGCCTCTCGTTTTAGTGCATAGCGTCAGTACTAGTCTATTCATTCTAGATTTCAATGTATGGATAAAGCGGCAAAAATTTAATGCTGTTGGGTTATACCTATAGGTGAGTGGGTACGTATTACTATACTGAATTCAAAATACCGATGGTTGAAAAACCTATGCTTAAAACATCGAAAGTTAAAATACCGAACGGTTCGCAGCCGATGTTCGATATAACTAAACATATAATACCGATATTTAAATGACCGAATGTTCAAAATACCAATGTTTACATGACCGAACATTTAAATGACCGAATGTTCAAAATACCAATGTTTAAATGACCGAAAGTTCAAAATACCGATAAACGAAATACCTATGTTTAAAAACATCGATGTTCAAAATACTAAAAATTTAAATGCAACCACAGTCGTTTCTGGCGCTTCGTCGGCCGCTGCCGCGGCACGCTCGCTTCGCTCGCTCGGCTCGTGCGTTGGGGGTCGCAGTTCTGACCAAACCTAACCCAACCCAACCAACCCTTGACGGGTTGGTTGGGTTAGGCCACTAACAAACCTACTCGTCGCAGTTCCGTTTGTCATATAAACAGACAAAATAAAACATTTTTACTATTGAAAACTTTATGGACAGGATGTCCATAAACCGAAAACTAAAATTCGGTATTTTAGTTTTCGGTATTTCAGCCTTCGGTATTTTAGCCTTCGGTATTTTAGCCTTCGGGATTTTAGCCTTCGGGATTTTAGCCTTCGGGATTTCAATCTTCGGTATTTTAGCCTTAGGGATATTTAGTCATAGGTATTTCAACCTTCGGGATTTCAAACTTTCGGTCAAACAAACATTCAGGATTTCAAACTTTCGGTCAAATAAACATTCGGCCATATAATTTTCGGTCTTTCGTCCATAGGTCTTATGAAATTCGGTTTTCTATACTTCGGTATTGTAATACGTACCCAGGTGGGTACACTATATCACATGACATCGACATAATATTATGTCACAAGTTCATGTAAGGCCTGCTGGTTTAAGTTGTTTAGAACGTAAAGTAAGTAAAGTAAACGCTTCACACTCAAAGGCCCACCTTAAGGTTTTCCCTTGTGTCGTGGGTCCCTTGGAACACACAAAGACAGACACAAACACCCATGACCCGAGAACAAACATTTGCTTTTTACACAAATATCCGAGAACGTTCTTATTGACTAATCCACTGTACCTTAAATCATTGTGTTTCTAAATATTAAGTGGTGGCAGAAAACAAAATTAAAATTGTACATTAGGTAATATTTAGAAAGACATACAAAATATATATTTTTTTAATTACAACAGTTTTAGACCAAAAATCGTCAAAACCTCGGAACCCAGATCCAATGAATGGATTTTTGTGAAACTTTTTTTATTACACTGTTGGAGGTATAAATAATAAAGTTTATCCCTCAAAATTTGCCGATCTAAATTATATTTGGTATTTAGGAATTCCCATACGAAAGAAACATCGGATTTTTTTACCTACTGACAAAGATTTCCACGCAAAATCAAAAGTATTGAAGCTATAAGTTTGAAAGCAAAGGTGATCTTCAAATATTTTAAAAGCTTACCTCAAAGAGATTACACGGAGTTCTCATGGGAACGAATATACGGTTTTTGTTTCAGTCGCAACCCTTTATCTTTTAAATTATTATAAAGAGCATGTCTAGATTTTCAGAAAAGACGTGTTATGATGTTAAGTATGGTAAAATATAATAAAAAGGAATAAAAAATTAAACCACAGTGGGTTCCCCATACGACAAACGTCCAAAATATCGCATTTTTTTAACAACTTTTGGTACTCCTCTAATTTCAAAAACTATATAAAATACACACTTCAAATTAAATACATATTTAAAACATACTTTACGTTAATTAAAAAATATATTAAAAACAGTTAAGAGTGAGTCGGACTCCGCGTAATCTCTTTTAGGGAAGCTTCCTCAATAATTATTTGAAAATTATCTTTGCAAAATTTCAAATTTATGCTTTAATACTTTTGATTTTGCGTGGAAATCTTTGTCAAGGGGTAAAAAAACCGATGTTTCTTTTATATGGGAATTCCTAAATACCAGATATAATTGAGATCGGCAAATTTTGAGGGGTAAACTATATTATTTATACCTCCAACAGTGTAATAAAAAAACAATTCAGTGGAACTGGGTTCCGAGGATGAAACCTAACGGCACTCCACTAAGTTTACTATAGTTTCAGAGCCTAGAGGACTGAAAATCGTCACGTTAGAATTAATAATTAGTTAATTCATTTAACATTATGTGGACGTTACTTTCAATCAACAATACACAAACTAGATAGCCGGTCGACGCAAAAAAGTTCAGGTAAATAGCAGCTATTTATTTTTATCTATGACTTTATGAGATCTATTAATACGGATCTAAGATGCTCAGACTTTCGCAGATCAGTTAATTAGAAACAATAAGTAATTACAGTTAAGTAGTTTGATCAGTTTATTACCAAAACTTTTTTTTAAATAATTATTCTAATAATTAGTGATAGTGCTAGACAGAGCATCTGAAACATTTTTTCATGTTTAATTTTTTAGAAATATTTCGATTTTTTAGCGATTTTCAGTCTTTTTGACTCTAGAACTGCATCATTACTTCACTAAAATATAAGAAATACAAACAAATACTACTACTAATCCAAGCAGTCTTTTTGCAATCACTCGCTATTTTGTAACAATAGTCATCAATAAAATTACAAGTTTCAAACGATAACACTAGAAATTCACATAAATGGCTTGGTTTATGAATAATTTAGGCCCGTATTAACGGAAGGAGACTCAAGTCTGGATCTATACTTAAATATTGATTGTCTCTCTCTCTCTCTCTCTCTCTCTCACTATATCAAAATGACAAAGAAGACTGCTACTCAAGTATAGATATAGACAAGTATAGAGTCTGAGTCGCGTTCTGTAATACGGACCAAGTCTGCCTACGAAACTATTCCACCATCCAATTAAACTTGCATGAATAGATAGCTAACATTAATAAAAACAAATTAGTAATATCGAAAATTTCTGTAAACAACACGATTCAGAGATTTAAATTGTCAAAGTTACACCAATGGCACATAATATAAAAATAATAGTTTTTTGGAAATAATTTTAGGAAAATAAATATTTTAGACTCGAATGGGACTTGAACCCACAACCCCAGGATTAGATCTCCTGGTGTTCTAACCAACTGAGCTATCGATATGAGTCTGTAGTTCTCCGTACGAGACACAGATGGCGCTAACCTACAAGCATGACGTAATGTGCTTAGTAAGGGAATGAGAAATTTCGCCGCTTTACTTGAACGCACGATAGCTCAATTGGTTAAAAGCACCAGGCGATTTAATTCTGGGGTCGTAGGTTCAAGTCTCGTTCGCGCCGTACATTTTTTTCCCTGAATTTATTTGTGAATATCCCTCACGCGGGTAAGCCGTTTTAAAAATACTATAAAGTGTTTTGGCTTTTGAGATCTAGATTATCATTTCCAACAAGTTATGATTGGTATTGGCTCCAGCTATCGATTAGCAAGTTTCATGGAGGTCGGCCATTTTGAATAAAACAAATGGCGGACGGTAAGGAGGCCTATTAATAATGCTACAATGTTATGGGTTATTTACTCATGTACAATGAAGGAATAACTAGGTAACTTTACCTTCTTTTCTTTTCAAAATAAACAATTCTAACATTTATTGCTATAAATTTTAAATTCTATATAATGGCACTTACTACAAGACTAATTTGTTAGGAATGAATTAATAATTAATATGAAATTACATGATTTTATGGAATAAAATTAAAATTAAAGATTTCATATGAAATATAATATTGGTCATTCACGAAAAAGTTGATAATTAATAATGATATTTTGGAACAATTTTTTTTCTGTCGCCAGAGCTGAAAAAGGAATATCAAATGCAAACAGAATTATTATTTGACTGAACAACGTATCCCAATAAAAATATTAAGGTCAACTAATGAAAAATAAAAATGCCTATCTTATGCGATCCGACTTAGTTTGAAAAGTGGGGCCGTTCAAGTATTACGTCATTTTGTGGGAATCCTCGAAAATGCGCGTCGTTTTCAAGCACAAACAATGCCTGGGTTGCCATTTATGTGTATGAATAGCTACTGCTGACGTAATCACCATTTGAACCCCCTCACTCCCCATGTCATCAAAAGTAAGAAAAGCAAAGACCCCCCCACCCCCCTACAGTGCTTACGTAATACTTGAATGGTCCCAGTGGGGTTTCTCTTTGTAACTATAAATGGATTTCTTTGGGAGAGTTCATCAGTTTCACGGACACTATTCCGTCTATATAATAACTAATGTATAGTTTAATTATGGAATGGTAATTTTGTACACTGGGATAGCTTTTAACTATATCGTATACCGTGAAAACTTACAGAAGCTTATGCAACTTATTTGCATTAGGAATTAGATTCAGCCAAGGCCCAAGACCTTAGAAAAAGGCCATGTACTGTACATTGCTGTGTTTGATCAAGTTTGTGCAAAAGCAATGCATGATGAAATTGCTTAACAATACTACCCATGGTATACGTTTACTGCGCCCGTTTTCCGAGAGAAGAACGTACAAGAATATTATAATAGAACAGAAAACAACCAGGAGACGTATTTTTGAAACAATAGAATTCCAATTCGCATACGAATTGACAAGATTTGTCTCATGCGAATCTTGTCAATTCGAATGCGAATTGGAATTCTATCGTTTCAAAAAAACGTCTTGTAAATTAGGGGATGAAAGAAGATTTTTTTTTAAATACATATATGAAATCATGTGAATAGGTAAGTAATTTATATTAAGACGAGTGACTAATTTCAAAAAAAAAAAAATAGAATACTGAAAATATTCCCAAAAGCCATGCACTAATTTCATCTCATAACCCTCACAATTTGTGTCAAACGTGACATCAAGTAGTTCGCTGCAACCACTGATGCTCTGCCTACCCCGTTAGGGATTATAGGCATAAGCGTATTTATGTTCCACAACCCTTTCAGTTGCATAAGCTTTTGCATAACATTTTAAAAGCTACTTATACGTAAGTCAAATCTAACTTTAGCAGTCTGACTACTTAACACAGACTGTCATCGAAGTAAGTGCGTAGTGCATAGACTTAAGATTATATTGAAGTATAGACAACCAAGTGTGAGAGAGAGAGGAAATTCCGTAATGGATATACAATACTTGACGGCCGGTTTGGTCGAGTGATAGTGGCGCTGCCTCTCGATCGACGGGTCCTGGGTTCGAATCCCAGTCGGGGCAAATATTTGTGTAAAAAGCAGATATTTGTTCTCATGTCATGGATGTTTGTGTCTGTCTTTATGTGTGTTCCGAGGGACCCACGACACAAGGGAAAACCTTAGTGTGGGCCTTTGAGTGTATGGCGTTTTTTTTATAAGACGAAAAAAGAAAGCGAATTGAATAAGTAATAAGACTGAAGACTGTTACCATTAATTCACTCGTACATTGAAAGTTAACAAAAAGATTGTATAAAATAGTATAACCAAATAATTGTTGAATACATTTATCAAATAATCCTAGTAAATCAGAAATCGCGTATTGCTTTGTACAGGCAGCAGCACGTCAGGTTACCCATTTGCACTACGAAAGTCGGCGTTAGAGATAAGGGCGACGTCATCGTCAACATGTTTAATATATAGCCTGATATGCTGCTGTGTGTACCTTCCTGTCAATCAAAATCGGTTACCTCTGGATGCGCTTCCAATTTCTATCTTGTTACATTTCCGGAAAGGATTCCCTTCTCCGTCACACACATTGGTTGTCTATACGCCAGCACAATCTTAAGTCTACGGTAAGAACCATCTGTGTTAACTGGTCAACCTTAGTCAACAAGACTTACGCTCTCAGAAGTCGTCAAGGCAGAAATCGAAGTGGTCCTCCATTACACCGTACTGATCGCTGGAGAATCTCAGGCATTTTGGACACGTGTACACCTGGAAATTAAAAAAAAAATCATTTTATAGTTGTCCTTACATCTTCTTAATACTGCTAATATTATAAACGCGAAAGTTTGTATTTATCTATGTTTGTTACTCTTTCACGCTCAAACGGCTGGACCAATTTTGATAAAATGTTGTATGGAGGTAGCCGACATCCTGGATTAACACATAGGCTACATAATTTTTCCCAAACTCCCACGGGTACGATAAGCTAAGCTAGCTAGTATTTAATAGCTATCCTTACCTTTTTATCTTTAATACAGTGTGTAAGGGAAGCTTCGCAAATATTTAAATGATAGAATGATAGAACCCACCCATAATTATGATTGGCTCCAATTAGTTCTTTTTAACCGACTTCAAAAAAGGAGGAGGTTCTCAATTCGACTGTATTTTTTTTTGTATATTTGTTACGCGATTACTCCGGCAATTATAAACCGATTTGAATAATTCTTTTTTTATTTGGTAGGTCATACGTCAGAGGTGGTCCCATTGTCACCAGGTCAGGATCTGATGATGGGATCCTGGGGAAATCGAGGGAAACCCTCAAATTTTGTAGGCATATACACTGTTTATCAGAAATTATCTTAATCTATGTAGATTTTTGCATCTAATGGTCACCATCTGATGTTGCTGAGCTGATGATGAAGCTGATGATGAATTGTTTAGGAGTATGGGATCTCTGTAACAAAATTATTTGGGATTGAAGTCGGTGACTCTTACGTTTTTGACGTGGAAAATTATTTCTCGGAAATGTTAAGTCTTAGCCATATTTCATCAGAAAGACCTTATCAAAAATACGAAAATTCGTACAAGAACCAAACTGCCAGACATAGCAATAGTGGTAGCTCAAAGAAAATGGAAGTAGGCAGGTCACATATGTCGGAGATATGACCAGAAGTGGGGTAAGAAAGTGTTAGGGACCATCCATAAATTACGTCACACCTTAAGAGGTGGGGAGGGGGTTGACAAAGTGTGACATTGTGTGACAAGGGGGTGGGAGGGGTCATAAGTTTCGTGACGTCACATTTCTAAATTTGTTATGAGTATCAAAACGCCTTAATTATTAACAACAAACTTAACCTCCTCAGTCCCAAGCACTCTTTTTTACGTTTTTACTTTGGTTGAGACAATTAATTTTGAGTTCCCAAAAAAAATAACAACTCTAATAAGTACTGCTTTTATTAGAAAATTACAAAAATAAATAAATATGCAAAATATGTGACGTCACGCTAGAGAGGGGGGAGTCTTACCAAAATGACCAGCTGTGACAAGGAGGGGGAGGGGGTCAAATAAACCTGAAAATCGTGTGACGTAATTTATGGATGGCCCCTTAGAGTGGAGACTTCGACCTGGGCGTGCAAGCGTGGGCAGACAACCAATGAAATGTGCTGACTATCTTGTCGGGATTGCAGGGAAGAACTGGATGCGAAAGACTCAAGATCGAAGAGAGTGGAGTTCTATGGACGAGAACTACACTCAGCATGAGTGGCCATAGGTAGAACAAGAAGTTATTTTGATCAAAATTGGTGCAGCCTTTTAAAAGTTATAAACAATCGAATGTCGGGGATGAAAGATTTTATTTTTAATTTTAGGATTATTATTAATTCACACACATTTAAATAGTTAAAAAGCACAGGAAAAATGTTTCGTGTTTTGCTATTTTCCACATTTTTCTTAAGTGACTTTCAAATATTGAGACCAAGGTCAGTAGTGTAAAGTAAAAAATAAAACATAAAATATTAAAAGAAAATAAAAAAATACAACAACATCAATTCATACTGTACACTATGTCGAAAAACTTGTAATTTTTCGTAAAATTTTCATGCTTTCATGCAAAGGACACTTGAATTAATTTGTATATTATTTTATTTGATCTATGACTCTTGTAATGTTATGATAATAACTGTAGGACTTTTAAGCCATTGCGCGCTTTTTACACATAATAAAAAAAAGATTTGCATCGCACGCACCGTAAACAAGCGCTCAACAGGTTAATATTTTTGTTACATTTTCTTCGGAAAGAATTTTTAAGTAAAAAAAGCACTGTTAAAGGTCCTAAAAATTTTGCAGACCACATCTAAAAACACAATAAAAAAACCAAATCAAAACACTAAAAAATAAAATGCTCACCGTTTGATAAAAAAATGGGTTTAGGAGACTCAAATAATACTAAAGACTTCTAGATAACAAAAATACATTTTATTTTAGCACTAACGACTTAAGATGAGACCTGCAGCTCGAGCACGATGTGCGAGCGCGTGGAACGTGCCGCGGTCCTATGTCAAAATATCAATATTGACAACACCAGAGGGCGAGCAAGCCTTTGCACGGGACCCTCGGCAATCAAAGTGAAGTTTCAGCGTCAGCCGCGAATTTGTCGCGCATCATGCTCGAGCTGCTGTAGGAAGAAAGCATCTATTCTGTTCTACTACCGATACTTATAAGAATTAGAAGTCAGCTATGAGCAAGTAACCAGTAGAGGTGTATTGATCAGAAATTAGTACGTCAAAGTTAATTTAAAGCTTTATTATATTATTTATATATATATATATATATATTATATATAAGTCAATAATAGCTTTATTTTATAGAATACTAGCTTCCCGCCCGGAACTTCGTTCCTGAAGGAATTTTTGAAAATTATGGAGTCTATATGTTATTCTGATGTATAAGCTATATTATTGTAAAGTCTCATTAAAAGCCATTCAGTGGTCTTTGCGTAAAAGAGTAACAAACATCCATACATATTACCTTTTAAATCTATACTAATGTTATCAATATCTATACTAAATATTTGTATTTTTGTATGTTTGTATTTTGTCTCCCAAACTACTGGACCGATTTCAAAAATTATTTCACCACTAGGATGCTACATTATCCCTGAGTAACATAGGCTACATAATTTTCCCGAATTCCCACGGAAACGAAGTCCCGCGCGGGAAGCTAGTGTATTATATAACACTGTTTTTGAGCAATAAATAATTTACATAAATACATACATACATACTTTCGCGTTTATAATATTAGTAAGACTAGAGGATGCCCAGGACTACGTTACGTTCGTAAAATCCTTAATTATTCCTTGCCTACATTATAAATGAAACCTGCGTGCCTAATTTCAGCTTACTCCCCTGGGCAAGGGTTTGCGCTGGGCGTTGATCATCAGTGAGTCTGGACCTCCAATTTTATATATTTCTTTAAATTAGTCAAAAAAGTGATGAAATAAATTATTTCCAACAGCTGAGGTAAATGGAGGAGGGACACGTGACCTATTTTGTTTGCGAAAGAGACAGAGATAGAGAAATGGATCTAGTGGCGTGACTGCGCACCGCCTTACAAATATCTGTGCAAAATCACAGAGTTGTTGTGAGAAAGGGGCCATCCATAAATTACGTCACAAGAATTTCATGATTTTTTGACCCCCTCCCCCTCCTTGTCACAGCTGGTCACATCTGTACGACTCCCCCGTCCCTAGCGTGACGTCACATATTTTGCATTTTTGTAATTTTCTTATAAAAGACGTTATTTTTTTTTGGGAACTCAAAACTCATTGTCTCAACCAAAGTAAAAAGGTAAAACGGACTGAGGAGGTTAAGTTTGTCGTTAATAGTTTATACTCATATAACACATTTTGAAATGTGACGTCACGAAACTTATGACCCCTCCCACCCCCTTGTCACATAATGTCACACTTTGTCCCTCAACGTGTGACGTAATTTATGGATGGTCCCAAAGTGATGGCCCTACGTTAGACCTCTATTGGCTACGCGCTTAGTGGATGTCAGAAAGTACATCTCTCGTGCGCATGCACATGAAAGTGACGAAGATCGGTCGTAGAGTTACAGAATTAATGCCTTGCTTTTTTACATCGTTTCACAGAACGCTCTCTCGTTTACTCTTAATAATTTTACATTCACTACAAAAATAACATTTAAATAAGAACTAAAGCATTTGATGCTTGATTATAGTTATACCTACACGATTAAAAGAAAATTTCTTTCTTCAACAAATGTCACAATTACCTAATGTAAATCATAACTTTTTTTTTGTTGCCTAAATGCGTAACAAAATGCCCAAATAGTACATTACCCAACAAGTGAAAAAAAGGTGAATTATTTTCGAGGCATTGAGTTGTATCCCGAGAGGAGCGAAGGATTCTAGATTAGAATCCTGAGTGGATCGAGGGATACAAGAGCCGAGATGAATTTTTTTTTCACGTGTTAGGTAGGTACTCTACTTTTTACTATTGACTACAAGAAAAAGAAAATAATTACTCTGTGATAGTAAATTATCAACAATAGCTACTGCGTTAACGCGAAATGACTCTGGAACGAGAGGTTCACTTTCATCACGAGATGTCGAACTCATTTTATGATTTTGAGACAAAAACTTTTAACAGAAACTTTTAATTGCATGAAAATTGCACAGAAAATTTGCTGAATTCCTTATTCTAAATTTAAAGTTTTTAACCGAGCCATATTCCATACAGCTAGTTATTACATACAGCCAAGTTTAGTACGTTTTTATAGCGAGAGTATGCAACCTCCTTGCACATTTTCTTTTGTTTTCTTACTAAAATCCGTAGCAAATGTTCCAAATTCAAAATGTTTTATTCACCCAGTGAAATAAACAGCGTTTTATTCACTGTTTTTGAAGAATAACGGACCCTTTTTCGAGGGGCAATGGTAAAAAGAATTATATACTATTTGCAAGTTTACTAAATACAGCTTAATCCCGACCGTTGATCGTTTAATTTGAACACATAATTTAATACTAAAACAAGTAACAAAGGTAAAATCATAAATTCATAATACACACATCAACATTGTCGAGGGATATTCACGATTTTTCATACAGAAGAGGTCTGTTTGAGAAGTTACTCGTATAAAAGCATACTAGAGACACATGGAGTGATACAATTTTCAGATGAGCAAGGGCTTACCCTGAATTTTCAATTCTAATCAATGCAATTATTTTTTCTTAAAATTTTTAAAAACGTGACGAAAATAAGAAAAAAATATGCGCAAATTCCACTGTTTTCATTTTCGTTTTCATTTCGGTCACGTTTTCACAAATTTCAAGAAAAACAGAATTCATTGATTTAAAATTGAAAATTCAGTTGTAGCCCCTGCTCATCTGAAAATTGTATCTTTCCATGTATCTCGAGTATGCTTTTATAGCTTTTCAAACAGACCTCTTTTGTATGAAAAATCGTGGAATATCCCTAGACAGTGTTTATACAGGGTGTAAGGGACAACTTAGCAAATACTTAAATGGTAGAATCTATCCATAACTACGATCGAATACAAGTAATTACTTTTTTACGCTGGTATCATTGTTTTTTTATTGGAAAATGGAGTGTATAATTTAATTTTAAGTAAAAAATACTAAAAAAACAAGAAATAAATTGAAAATTTCCGTAAGAAAATTCCACTGGAAAATCATTCAGGATGATTGTCTGATTTCAGGGTTTCAGTTTTTGCTAAGCTGCCCCTTGCACCCTGTAAAGTAAATAATGTCCTAATGTCCTACCCAAAGGTTGCCTGGAAAAAACTGCTAGTGTTAAAAGAAAATCGATCGACGACACAAGTGGTACAACACTACCAGTCCACGCGCGGTGTGGCACAACACCAAAACGGCCCCTTTTGACAGATCGTTTTCGCGCGTATAGCGGAGATGATGTGTTCTTGCATTGTAATTATTAAATGTCGAAATAAAAGGACTGTACAATGAGTACAAGTTGTTTTATAATACTTAATACAATACTTGAAATACTTAACTTTTGTTGTTTCAATTTTACATCGCGCTGTAATAGAGTGACTGTATAGGAAGTTGGAACATGTTTTTTTAATACTTAATTTGACAGCTGTCAGTTGAAAGCGATTCTCCCTAGGCTTGAAAAGTATTACTTTCAAGCCGCTCCGTAGGCAACTTCAGATCTACTTTCTGAGTATGAGTAATGAAAAGTATATAATATAGCCTACATTGAACAGCCTACATTATTATAGCCTACATTAAACAGGTCTCGACGTGTTGCTGCAATAGAATTAATGTTTTAAAAGGCTGGTCACACACGGGGCAGTCGAAACGCGGCGGCGGCGGCGTCACTTCGCGGGTATCATTTTCCTCAACTTTCTGCTTTTTGCGGCCCTTGTTGTGTAAAAAGAATAAATAATGTACACATACATAATAAAAAATACATAAATCTACATATAAACAAACTTATTGTGTTGTGGGTATTTTTATAAATTCCTACCCTCGCTCTTTTTATAACTTGAGCGGGCAGTCTGTAGCCGACGATTAAACGGTGTGCAAGTGATTTCGTGTTTCTCTTCAAATCCGGGATATTCCTGGATACAGGACAAAACTATATTATACTTATTCAAAATAGTAGGTTTATAAGAGGACATATAATAATCAAAAGTAAGGTGGAAAAAATTAAGTATTAAATAATTATTAGTAATAAATGCAACAATTAGTTTTTAATATATCATTCATCAGGTGTTAAATTGGTCTCTGCTTATTCTAATAGAGATATACAGGGTGTAAAGGACAGCTTAGAAAATATTTAAGTGGTGGAATCTATCCATAACTATTATAGTAGGCGATAAGTTTTTTTTTCGGAAACGTCAAATTAAGGAGTTTTCGTTGTTTGTCTACTATGGCACTACGCAATGCACTACGAAACCGTAACGCGCCGCTGTCAGAATGCGATGTACATAGCTGGTTTTCGTGTTTTACGCAGTTACTATTTTTTTATTGTAAAATGGAATGTATTCGAATAAATGATAATATATTTTAAAACAGAAAATATTAAAAAACATGAAAAAATTGAAAGATTTCCGTAAGAAATCTCAACTAGAAGATCACTCAAAATGATAATCTGAATTGTGGGTTTCAGTTTTTGCATAACGGTCCCTTATACCCTGTACACGTAAGAAAGCCTCACTTTCCTAAACGTAATCTTCTTCTTCTTCGTAATCAATTAATCACAGAATTTTTCGATTTATCACATTTCCATTGGAGTAAGTACCATTTTTAGAATAAATCCTGTGACATTAATGCACAATGCCACTGCATAAATGCAGAAAACATTGAACTAGGCTAATTCCCTACACTTAAAAAGAATATGAATTAATTTTCAAATAGCAGATCTTTCAGAACACAATGTCTGAATTTCATAAGCTAAAACTTAGTTTTGTCGAATGAGAATCACATACAAATAATACTTTCATTTTCTAAGGTGACCTAAATGAAGTAATGTCTGATTTACACGAGACAAGTTATAAATGGTAAGTAGAAGTACAGACAAATCATTTATTCACTGTTACATGCAGTTCACAATAGCTTATTCTAAACAATAGTAGATTACCCAACAAGTGAAAAAAAGGTGAATTCTTTTCGAGGGATACAAGAGCCGAAATGTTTTTTTTTCACGTGTTAGGTACTCTATTTTTACCATTGACTACGAGAAAAAGAAAATAATTACTCTGTGACAGTAAATTATCAACAATAGCTGCTGCTTTAACGCGAAATGACTCTGGAACGAGAGGTTCACTTTCATCACTGGATGTCGAACTCATTTTATGATTTTGAGACAAAAACTTTTAATTGCATGAAAATTGCACAGAAAATTGGCTGAATTCCTTATTCTAAATTTAAAATTTTTAACCGAGCCATATTCCATACAGCCAGTTATTACATACAGCCAAGTTTTAGTACGTTTTTATAGCGAGAGTATGCAACATCCTTGCACATTTTCTTTTGTTTTCTTTCTAAAATCCGTATATTCGCGCATGTTCCAAATTCAAAAACATGCGCGAATATACGGATTTTAGTAAGAAAACAAAAGAAAATGTGCAAGGATATATGGCTCAGTTAACAATTTTAAATTTAGAATTTTTGTCTCAAAATCATAAAATGAGTTCGACATCCAGTGATGAAAGTGAAACTCTCGTTCCAGAGTCATTTCGCGTTAAAGCAGCAGCTATTGTTGATAATTTACTGTCACAGAGTAATTATTTTCTTTTTCTCGTAGTCAATGGTAAAATGTAGAGTACCTAACTCGTGAAAAAAAAATTCATCTCGGCTCTTGTATCCCTCGAAAAGAATTCACCTTTTTTTCACTTGTTGGGTAATCTACTATTAGTCTCCCGTTTCTCTAATGAAGGCTCTTGTATCCCTCGAAAAGAATTCACCTTTTTTTCACTTGTTGGGTAATCTACTATTAGTCTCCCGTTTCTCTAATGAAGTGAGCAATGTACTTCTACTCAAGAGCGTCGCCAGCCCTTGGCCCAGGTGGGGGGAGGTTAATATTATGGAGGATGAAAAAAATATGAATTGTAGGTACAGTCAAGAGCATGAAATTTTACACTTGTAATACGACTCTTTGCCTCTACGGCGAATTAGCGATTGTAATAAGAACGGTTCTGATTTTGGTTGCTTTGCAGTTGGCTACATTTTTCTAATCTCTAGGGGGGGGGGGGGGGGCAGCCGCCCCTCCCTGCCCCCCCTTGGCGACGCCCTTGTTTCTACTTACCACTCATTACATTTGGTGTAAACCTGGCATGACTTTAAATTCATCAGCGAAACTTTAGTATAGTAATACTTTACATGAAACTGAACGACTTTTTCCAAGAAACCTATGTACGATTCTCTAAAATAAAATCTATTTTTTTTTCCTAATAAAGATTACACTATTTAACATTTTTTTTTGTTTGGAGAGGCAATTTTTTTTTCATATTTTTAGACCCATGTTCCTAATGTTATGTTCTTGATTTTCGCTAACTAATAACTAATAAGTCACCACCCAAGTTCAGACAACAGCACATCAGGTTACCCATTGCCAAGACGGCGGCGACGCCATTATGAGTGAGATAAGGGTGACGTCAAGGTCAACATTTATAGCCTGATGAGCTGCTGTGTGTACATTTTATTTATTTAAAAATAAATGAGATTAATTGTAAACTGTCACTACAGCCCGCGTCTTCGCTCGCTTTTTCTTGCGTCTTCCATTACATCAGAGTGCAATCATCGTCCGCCGGGGAACAACGATCGTAACGATTGGATCCGTTCTGGAACAAACCAACAGACTTGGTATGTTCCTTATTTATTCGATAAAAAAAATCATACAAATATACTTAGTGAAACTTTAGGGGGTGATTCTAGCCATGAAACTGAACAAGTTTCCCCAAAGAACCTAAACAGGGTGTAGCAAAACTGTCCCAGCTTAGCAAAAGCTGAAACCCTGAGCTCAGACCACCATTCTGAATAATCCAGTGGAATTTTTCTCAGGAAAATTTCCGAAATTTTTAATGTTTTTTTAATACTTTCTGCTTTGAAATTAAATTGATTATTCTAATAAACTCTATTCGAAAATAAAAAAACAATGATAACAGAGTAAAACTCGAAAACTAGTAATGTACACTACTCAACAAAGTCTAAGCAACACGCACGATTTTTCATACAACAGAGGCCTCTTTGAGAAGCTGTGAAAAGTATTTAAGACACGTATTTTTAATAAAATCTTTAGTGTGACCAAGTTCTATACCTGAATTTTCAATCCCTATAAATGAACTTTATTTAGCTTGAAATTTGTGGAAAAGAGGGAAAAATGAAAATGAAAACGCAGTTTTTCTTTGCTTTTAGTATGGAAATGGTGAAATTAAATTTTCATTTTCGTCTCTTTTTCACAAACTTCAAGCTAGATAAAGTTCATTTATAGGAATTTTAAATTCGGGTATAGAACTTGGTCACACTAAAGATTTTATTAAAAATACGTGTCTTAAATACTTTTCACAGCTTCTCAAAGAGGCCTCTGTTGTATGAAAAATCGTGCGTGTTGCTTAGACTTTGTTGATGTGTGTATATCATATTCAAGCGGCGCGGCGCGGGGGAATCGTGCGTGGCACGCGGTATCGCTGTACATTGCGTAGCGCCAAAGTAGGTAATTAACAAAAACTCTTTAAATTGACGTTTCCGAGCAAAAATAATTATTTGCAGTCGATCACTGTTATGGGCACTTACCACCATTTAAAAATTTGCTAAACTTAAACCCTGTATGCTATTTAAAAAAAGGGATAGTTGTTCAGTTTCGTGGGCTGATCGATTTTTTTTTAATTTTTGCAAAGTAAATAAAAGTCACCCAGTATACTGAAATTATAGTTGTGAATAAAAATAAATCCCTATTAATAAAAAAATCTAATGATGGTGTACCTAAAGCCATGTATGCGTCCCCACCTTTAGGGCACGGGCCTCCCTTCGAAACACGAAGGGGATTTAGGCCATAGTCCACCACGCTGGCCCAATGCGGGTTGGTGGACCGCTCGTTTTTCGAAAATGATGGTGTGAGAAGCAGATAACATTTAAAAGATAAATAAATACCTAGTGGAGCTAATATCAAAAGCAGATTTTTATAAAAAAAAATATATAAAAAAAGCGAGCGACGACGGCGGGCTAATGATATTTACAACAAAAGCAAACAAATTATAACTTAAAATACTCACTAATATACTACGAAATGAAAGTGTCGGAATTAGATTGACGGTATAGTCAAGTCACGTATAACACCACCCTATCACTTCCCGACGTGAAAGAACGAAAGATAGGTGCTGCTCGTTTTGAGCATTCTACAAAGCGATTCTAGTAAAAATTAGAACCACTGATGCCCTGCCTATCCCGTTAGGGATTATGGGTGTATGTGTGTGTATTACTCTACCAAAAATTTTATTCAATATGTATAACATAGAAAGAATATAAATAATTTATTGTCTCCACACCATAACATATATTCAATATTTTTATTTCTTTAAAAACACAAAATACACCATCTTACAGTTGGTGTATTTTGTGTTTTTAGAAAAAACTAAATATTTTTTTGTAGCTGCAGTGCTGTGCGATGTGTCGAATCGTATACCAATTAATCCTAAATCCAATTCTTCATAGTAATAGATCCTTGTTAACTAGGTTTATGACTGATACTGTACTACAGCTGCTTGCATTTTTTTTACCAGCCCATATGCGTCCCCACCGAGGGGCACGGGCTTCCCTTCGAAACACGAATAGAATTTAGGCCATAGCCCACCACGCTGGCCCAATGAGGGTTGGTGGACCGCTCGGCTTTCCAAAATGAATTTTCTCAGACTTGCGGGTTTCGTCACGATGTTTTCCTTCACCGTTGAGCAAGTGATAATTAATGAGAAATCCGTTCATAAATCCGAAAAGACGAATTTAGTGGTCGCACCAGGACTTGAACCCGCATCCTTCCGGTTACAAGTCGGCCTCATTACCAACTAGGCCAGGGATGGCGAACCTTTGTGGATGAAAGTGCCATTTTTTTTAAAGAAATCTATACTAATATTATAAAGAGGAAAGATTTGTATTTTTGTATGTAACGAATAGGCTCCGAAACTATTAGACCGATTTAAAAAATTATTTCACCATTAGGATGCTAAACTATTCTTGAGTAACATAGGCTACATAATTTCCTCGGATTCCCCGGGAACGAAGTCCCGAGCGGGAAACTAGTGTTTAACCCGTCGCGTGCTATACAAATCTCGTACACCATGTGTTCAAAAAGCACGCGAAAGTTTAATAAGACCATAAACGTACCATCAAATAATGTCGACTTATTAAATTGTTAAAATATTTAAATTACACCAAAAAAAGCGCGCTTCCCGCCCACCACGCTTACTCATTCTGTAACGTAAGCTCACTTAAGTTCGTTAGTTCTCTATCGTGAATTTTGATAATTTGTCGACTAGTATAGTAAGTATTCTACTATTTGTGCTTTGTCAATCGGTGGCGTGCCTAAAATATTTTGTCGCGTGCTAGTGGTTCGCCATCCGTGAACTAGGCTACCACCGCATAGCTGCTTGCATCTGACCCTATATCTTCTTGATAACTCACCAAGTTTCCAGTGACAGTATTGGTCGGCGCGGACTGTCGTCGGCTGCCGGTCGCGGAGGCTGTCTTAGGGGTGTTGGTAGAGCTACCAGTCCGACTAGAGGCCCCACTTGTGGCCCCAGTAGTAGTCGTGGGTGGGGCCCGCTTAGAAGTAGCGCTTCGGTAGATGTTCGGGTTGAGTTTGCGGACTTCTTCTAGCTGTCAGGGAAAATTAAATGTTGATTTTTTTTTTTTTGAGTCCTACTTGGCAAAATGTTTAGAAACATACAAACGCGTAAAATATACAAGGTGTAAAGTACAGCTTAGCAAATACTGAAATGGTGGAGTCTACCCATAACTATCATCATCTATAAGTAATTATTTTTTCCCGGAAACGTTATGTTAAGGAGTTTTCATTATTAACCTACTTTGTCGCTACGCAACGTATCGTGAAACCGCGTCCCGCGCGCGATCCCCCCGCGCCGCGCTGCTATCGGAGTGCGATTTACATTGCTGGTATTCGTGTTTTACGTTGTTATGATAGTTTTTTATTGCACAATTGAGTGTAATCGTTTTTATAATAAAAATGTAAGCAGAAAATATTTAAAAAAACATGCAAATAAATTTCCGGAGAAAAATTCCACTGGAAAATCATTCAGAATGATTATCTGAGTCCAGGGTTTCAGTTTTTGCTAAGCTGTCTTTTACACTCTGTATAGAGTGCCTTTAAATTAGCTAGCGAATAGGGGTGAAGAACAAGTTTCCCCAGGGAAAATTTAGAAAATTATAAAAAAAAATACAGATTTTCAAAGGCAGTCGGCTGATTGCATGAGTTGTCGGCTGATTGTATGGCGAGGCGAATTTTTTTCATATTTTGACCTTTTAGGTTATGGGTTGTTTTGGGGAAATTGTTCAGTTTTACATAATTAATTTTCGCTTTCGTCAAGTTTTCAGAAATTCCAAGCAAAACAAAATTCATTGGAAATACGATCTATCTAAAATAATAATAATAATAATAACAATCGTCCATCGTCGTTCTTTCACAATCGCCCTAGAAACCTGGCCGATTGTTGCTGGCCTCGCCGGGGTTTTTCCCGCCACTCCCTTCTTCAGAAGGAGTGAGACAGTGTTGATTTATGATAATAATAATAAAAGTCTTTATTTACCTTCGCAAAGGTAATACATACTTAAATAAAAAAATACATATGTCAAAATTCTTAAATACTAAATTCACTAATCGCACGTCCTATTTATAAGTTAAATAACCCGCCCTGTGCCGTACCGGACGCAAAGGTGCCCATCACACTCGCCGCGTTTCCGCGTTGAATAGCAATCGACAACCTTTGCGCCAGGTAGGACCCAGAGCGCGCGTCATGCCCACCCTCCCTAAAACGACGCCCAATCCCAATCAATCCCAATACTTAGATTGGCTAGACATACAAAAATTACATTATATGTAACAAAAATTACGAGTGTATGTAAGTATGTATGTATGTCTGTTCCTTTGTGACCTCCTGTAGCCTAAACGGCTTGATGGATTTTGATGTATGAGGTATCGTTAGATTTGTCTTGATTACGGGAGTGTCATAGGATACATTTTATTTTAGTGTGCAGTCGGGTATTTTGTTTTTTTAATAATTAGAGTTATTATAGACGCATATTGTTACTAGGGGTTATAAAGATAATATGTTATAAAGTCATTCCATGTCCAAAAATACTGATTTTACTGACTACAACACTCTAAAATACTGACCATTTACTGTACAAATTTCTAGATTGGTCGGTCAGTTTGACATCGAAATACGAATGTTAGTTGCTGTTAGTTAAGTATGTTAACATATTATATTTTTTTTGTGAATAAGTAAGAAAAATGTTTTTGTGTTTGGCCTCCACCATCCCTATAGCCAACCTGCACCACCCTTTATTATTAAAAAAATAATTAACAATATTAATTTGAAACAAACTCAAAAGTGAACAGAACAAAAAATAAATTATTTTTTATTAGTGAAAGAAGTTATTAATTTATTTTTCTTGTTGCTACATATTTCTGCATCTTTTCTGCCTCTTTGATTTTATTTTCTTCTTCTCTTTCGTTAGCCAACGTACCTAGTAAAAATCACGTTGGCCATGTTTACGGCGACCGTCTCAATCTACAGAGACCAGACCACTTATGTGAAAATGTACCTACCCTTGATCCTCTAAATACTGACTTTACTGACCATTTTTCGAAAAAACTGACTTTTACTGACCTAAGCCAAAAAAACTGACTTTTACTGACATTACTGACCATTTTCCATTCCACCCTTGTGTTACTTAAAAGCAGTTTACGGAAAAACCTATTTGGTTTATGTTATACTGTATTTAAAACAATGTAGTTTGTACTTGTAATTATTTTAATTTAAAAAAAAGTCAAGCAACGAAATTCTTTATTTTCTAGATCTTTTCTAGATTTCAGTGTTGATGTGTGTATTACCTGCAACAGTAGCTCCTGATTGGTCCGCTGCGTGGTCCGCAGGTCGGTGAGAATGCCTTCCCTCTCACTCGCCATCTTCTCACGAGACTCTCGCTCTGCCTCGAAGTCACTCCTGACAAACAGACTTACTTATACAAATTGAGCTGTGCTTTAGGGCTGTCAATTAAGTGATTCCTTAGGATTCCTTTCTTATTTATTTCAGAGTAAAAATTCGACATTATAAATTTATAATAGAGTTTTCGCAAGTGATCAAAATACATTATAACAACTTGCCGTAATGAAAGGATGTGGTAAAAGTATTTAAAAAAAAAACAACATTTTTAATCAGTGAGTCACTTGATCTCAAACACGGCTCGAGTACCTAAGTCAATTTCATATTATAAAGAGAATAATAGATTTGATTGTTTGTTTGTTTGCATTGAATAGGCTCCGAAGCTACTGGACCGAATTGAAAAATTCTTTCACCATTAGAGTGCTACATTATCCCTGAGTAACATTTCCCGAATTCCCAATAAAATACGATACAGAATATCACAACAAGTCGCCGCATGGATCAAATATCTTTATTCACTTAAATGTGGTTAATTTTGTTACGGAGTCTACTTATAAGTGGTTAATACAGTTGTCTTTACATTATTTAAATCATTTTCCACGTTAAAAAAACGTATGAGTTACCGACTTCAACCCCTACAACAGTTCGCACAAATTAGATAACTAGTATTTTTTGCAGACTACAATGCCTATTAGCAGATAACCACAAACGAAAATGTCACTCATTCATTTAGATGATGTTCTGGTTTGTAGTATTTTTTGATTTTGTTGTTTTTTTTAAAAGCACTGAATCATTTTCGATAAAATTTATATGGGACCATCTCTGGAGTATACTCTTTCGAACAAAAAAAGAATTTTGAAAATCGGTCCATAATTGGCGAAGAAATCGGTGAACATACATTAAAAAAATGCGCTATATGCTGATGAAGTTTGTATGGGAACTCAAATTTTTTTTTCGTGTTTTGACCTATGTTCCTTGGGAAAGTTGGACTGATTAACCACCTGAGAGGTCGAAAGAAGCCCTGTATACAGTCGAACATAGAACTTCCTCCTTTTTTGAAGTCGGTTAAAAAACTAAGCATTAGGTTACGAAGTCTACTATGAGTTATGACAAACAGACTTACTTATACAAATCAAGTTGTGCCTTAAGTATGTCCCGGTCGTCTTTCTCATTCCTTAGAGCTGTCAGCTCCGTCTTCAGAGTGGACAGTTCTTCGCCCCTCGCCACTAGGGCTGCGGTCAGGGCTTCTACGTTTGGCGCTGGGGCTGATGGTTTCTAGAATAAACAAATATAATTGGTTTTTATAATTTTACCGGCCAAACTCGATTTCAGTCCAATATAATTTGGCCTAGAACATTGTAAAAGTAGTGAATTACATTAGTTCTTTTGACTTTAATACGCCTGTTCGCAAAGGTAAGTCTTCCCCCGAGACGAATAATTTTGACTTAAGGCGACTACAGCACCCGATAAAGGCAGCACACATAGGAATAGTGCCATCTCCGTCTCTCAACATGCCTGGGCCGGCAGTGCGAACAGTATCGATACACGAAGTTTACAGACTATGAAAGCGTGCGTGCGTAAAAACATGTTCGAAAGTTAGAAAAATGAGATTTATAGAAAGGTAACAGCTTAAATCGAAAAATGCGTTAACTACTTATCGAGAATGTTCAATCACGAACATTTTGATAGCAAGTTCAAGTCCCTGTGTGCATTTTACTATCGTTTTTACAGCTTAAAAAATACACAATATTAATATTTAGAGGTGACTATGTGAGCTTTTTCTATCGAACCAAAAGTGCTGAATCATGTTTTCAGCAAACTACTTATCTAGTTTATGTCCTGAATATTACCGTAGTATTTTTTCTTCGATTTAATGCAGTGCGTCATGCTTATCTACGCATCATAAAATCGTAATTTAGGTGCTGTAGTCGCCTTAATAGGATGTGAAGCAAACGTATAGCTGGTATAGAGGGACACTTGAGTGTGATTTTTCACTTTAAAGTTTAATATTTCGCAAATGGATCTTTCGATTGAAAAACGTTCTTTACAAACATACAAGTTAAAGGATGAATAATAAATAATCCTTTTACTTGTATGGGAGATATCCGAAAAAAGTACCAAGGATCTCTGAGAAAAACCGCGGACAGACGGACATGGAAAACTGTAAAAGGGTCCGTAGTTTACTGCGGAACCCTAAAAACAAGAGAAAAACTCACCAGTTCCTGTTTGGTAACTATTTTCTTCAGAAGGTTATTGTAGTCTTTGAATATGCCTTCTAATATTGACAGCGTGCCTCTCACTTGACCACTGAAAAAACATATATTTTTTAAGCGGAGCGTCTCAGTTTGGACTAGCGTCTCAGTTGTTTTTCATGCTGTCTCGATGTCGACCACCTGCCTCAGACTTGTGCGAAAGGGACAATTGCAGCTTTCCGGCAAAATGCCGAGTTTTATTTACAAAATTATGAGTTTAAGCGTCAATGAATTCCTACCCCAAAAACTTAAAAAAATCGTAAGTTTTTAATGTCTATCGATTTGTAAGCGTATGAACGAGGTTCGTACGTTTTGTTTTTTCCAAAATTGTTTTTAGTTTTTCCACAGTCACCTCATAAATGTTGAGAATTTGTTTGGCGAAAAATGCTGACTTTTAGTCTCAAATATCTTTTCGTCTTCTAAAAATATAACAAAAATCGAAACATACGGACCTAGTTTCTGGTGTTTTTGATACTATACGAAAATTTCACAGGGATCCATTGATGTTTAGGGGATGGAATCCATTGACGCCGTTTGTATGGGAAAAAAACACTGAGACGATCCTCTTAATAGATAACTCTAAAATAAAAAAAAATTGTGTCACTACCGACATTCGATTGCTTATAATTTTTAAACGCCTGAAACAATTTTGATCAAATATATCTCAGAACCATCTCTATTACGTCATCTTTCAAACAAAAAACCGCATCGTAATCGGTCCATTCGTTTAGGAGTTACGAAGTCACAGACAGACACACACACACACATATTCACACTTCAAACTTATTAAAAAAGGGCAGTTTACTGTGGTATTACTAGTAAAAAAAAGAATCATCAATTCATAATTGGCGGAGTATTCAATCGCGTAACATACAAAAAAACAACACAACCTCCTCGTTTTTTGAAATCAGTTAAAAATATACTCTAACCACGCGGGATAAGGTCCAATTCAGAGGTTGAAAAAAAGTCACATCTGGCTGAAAGTAAAGCCACCTTGTCAAGTTATTCTGCAAGATATAACAACGAAAATCTACTCTAAACAGCCAATAATGCGGTACAATTCATTTTTTTTGTATTTTTAAAATGCTGGGATATTCACAAATAATTTTAGGGAAAGAACACAGGTAAGTGAGAATACTAAATTAAAAATCGTTACTAGGTTTCGCCCTTAATCTACTTCGAATAAGTGGTATGAGTCTGTAGTTCGCCGTACGCAGGGCTTGAATAACCGAAAAAAATATTGGTTAAAACGGTTAGCGGTATGACGTCATACCTTTAAATTTTAGGTACCCGTAAATAACGGTACCGTTATTTTCCGGTAGCTAAAAATTTCGATAGCGAAATTATTTGGTACCGCTAAGTAACGGTACCGTTATTTTTTGTGGTACATAAATTAATAAATAAAGGTTTTCTTTACACCCCACCGCTGCCGGTAACGTCGCGCTGGCGTTTTTTCAGTACCGAAATAATTTCGGTTACGGTAGCGATAAAAATAAAGGTATAATATTATTGTAAAATTATAAAGATATCGGTTAAGGTATCGGTATAAAACGGTAGCGTAACCGTAATTCCTAACCGTTTTGACTCTACCTTTAAATTAATACGGTATTGAAATTTTATACCTGTACCATACAATTATACCTTAACCGTTTTCAAGCCCTGGCCGTACGAGACACAGATGGCGCTGACCTACACGCACGACGTAATAATATGCTCAGTAAGGGAATGAGAAATTTCGCCGCTTGACTTAAAAGAACGATAGCTCAGTTGGTTACAGCACCAGGTGACCTAATCCTGGTGTCGTGGGTTCAAGTCCTTAAATTAATATGTAGGTACAATTTCGCTTGAATCACTTACATATTACTAAGAGCCTCTTTATGCTGTTGGTCTAACTGCGACCTAAGGTCTCCGAGGGCATTCTTCACTGTTTCCACATTGCTTCTGTCCAGTTTGTAATCGTGTAGACTCACCACTACACCTAGACATTGGACTAGACTGTCGGCGGACCTGAAATTTAAATTAAAAAATGGGTTTTCTTGGAACATACATGAGTCGTATAGAATCAAAGGCGGCAATCTGACTTATGGGTGAATATTGGCAAATGTCAAAAGAAGTATTCCATACAAATTTTAACTTACGAATTATTCATCGTAAACTTAAATATGTATGTATGTAAATTCTTTATTGCTCAAAAACAGTGTTATACAAAACATTTTATAGGTAATTTAATAGCAAAGGCGGACTTATCCCTGGAGGGATCTCTTCCAGTCTACCTTAGAGTAGTTGAGAGGAGACACAGGTGACGCGGGTTACGATGCAATTAAAAAGATTAAAAAAAAATTAGTATTTAGTCTATGTATTGTAAACATTATTACTTTTAGTAAATTAGGTAGGACACACTAATATACAATATGCATTAATGTTTTATTTTAGACAACACTTTTTTTAATGAGTTGAAATTTTAGAGATTGCAGGTTTTGAAACTGATGTGATGTCATACTTTGAAGTGGTTTTTCTATAGGAAATAGCCATCTTTGATACGAACTGTGAATAATGGTAGAAAGTATTTAAAATTCCAAGTGTTGCCACATTCACAGCCCATTTTCACTATAAACGTCAGATTGCAACCTTTGATTCTATACGACTCACCTAATGTTACAAATTTTTTATTTTTTTTAATAACCACTGACATTCGATTGCTTATAACTTTTAAACGGTTTAACCAATTTTGATCAAATATAGCTAAGAACTATCTTGATTACGTCAGCTTTCAAACAAAAACACCTCAAAAGGGACCATCCATAAATTACGTCACACGTTAAGGGGAGGGGAGGGGGTCGACAAAGTGTGACATTGTGTGACAAGGGGGTGGGAGGGGTCATAAGTTTCGTGATGTCACATTTCA
Organism: Aproaerema taeniolella; assembly: GCA_949987775.1. Lineage (NCBI taxonomy): Eukaryota > Metazoa > Arthropoda > Insecta > Lepidoptera > Gelechiidae > Aproaerema > Aproaerema taeniolella. The sequence continues at coordinate 14,625,842 of OX465261.1, read as the reverse complement.
AAATGTGTTATGAGTATCAAAACGTGTTAACTATTAACGACAAACTTAACCTCCTCAGACCCCAGCACACTTTTTACGTTTTTCTTTGGTTGAGACAATGAGTTTTGAGTTCCTAAAAAAAATAACAAATCTGTTAAGTACTGCTTTTATTAGAAAATTACAAAACATAGAAAATATGCAAAATACATATGTGACGTCACGCTAGGGAGGGGGGAGTCTTACAAATGTGACCAGCTGGGAGGGGTCAAAAAATCATGAAATTCGTGTGACGTAATTTATGGATGGTCCCAAATCGATCGTTTCGTTTAGGAGCTACGATGCCATAGACAGACATACAGATATACACGTCAAACTTATAACACTCCTCTTTTTTGTCGGGGCTTAAAAAAACATTATTTCATTACAAAACAAAAAATGTGGTTGATTGTCATAAAACCACATATCTATTTTTTATTATCATTTACTAGCTTTCCGCTCGAGGCTTCACCTGCGTCGACCACAGGCTATATCGTGCTCAGCTGTGGGATTAAAATGTAGCCTATAGCATTCCTCAAGGTCTAATCTATCTCTATAGCAAATTTTGTTCAGTAGTTTAGGCATGAAAGCCTAACAAACAAACTTATAATCACATTTATAATATTAGTAAGGATTTAAAGCGCTTCTTTAGATTTGAAGGTGCCGCTAAAAACACTTTAACAAAAACTAGAAAATGTTAACATACCTATGAGCAACCAAATTAAGTAGTTCGGCTAAATGCTTCAGGGTCCTGTCGTACAACTTGACGTTGTTCATAAACGAAGAGTATTCAGAGCTGCTGGCTTCAGGCTCGGAGCTGATGGACAAACGGACCGGTTGGAATACCTGAGGATATAAGAGGGGCTTTAGGCTGTTTTTAATATAGTGCGGATTTCATCACGCACGCGGGATTGCCCCGCATGCGTGACTCCCGCAAGTGTCCTTTCTATACAAGTATTTATTGTAATGCGTGGAATACGCACGCGGGATCACGCATTACAAAAAATACCTGTATGGAAAAGAATACGCATGCGGGACCACGGATTACAATGAATACTTGTCTGGAAAAGACACATGCGGGTGTCACGCATGCCCCGCATGTCCCGCGTGCGTGACGAAATCCGCACGATATTAAAAACAGCCTTATGTTGGGGGATTTTTACGGTCAAATTCGGTGATTAGTAATGCCAAATTCTGTGTATTTCAAGGCCGTATTCAGTAACTTATAAAGCCGAAACATAAAAAAAAACTCCATTCAACTCGAGCGATCAGCTGATTGCCATAGTATTAGAAGTCAAAAGTTTTGGTTTCCTTAGAGAGAGTCGTTCAGTTTTAGGAGAATCAGCTTCTAAGATTTCTTTAACTTATTCACGCCTAGTTGTAGAAACTTCAATTAAGATAAATACTACTTTAAATATAATACTTTCACTTTCCGTCTTCGTTGACGTAAACAAGGACGGCGCTGCATTTAAAGAAGCTTTAACTTTAATCAATGTTTCTACAACTGAGTGTTAAAACACCTAGAAAATATTAAAAACATGAAAAAATCTTGAAAATGTTCTTAAAGAAAATTACACAAGAAAATAAAATTATTCAGAATAATGGTCAGGGTTGACGTTTTTGTTAAGTTGTCCCTTACACACTGTATGCAACAAATCAACGTAACTTACCGTGGTCTGAACCTCTTTGAGTTTGTTGTGCAGCTCTTGAAGCTGATCTTTGTACATTTTGACTGACTCCGACACACCAGACTTGTGTTTGGAAAACTCCAACTGAAATATAAGAAAAAACTTTAGTATTTCAGGCGCAAATACTCTACAAAGATAATTATTCCTTATCGTATAAGTATGTGGCGAATTTGAATTAACTCTTTCTTTGAAAAGCTCGCCTAGTTTGCATGACTGTATTACCACATTTTCGAATAACTCGCTTGCAATGTTTCTTTATTTATTTGGGATAACAACAGGTTACACGTATTTCTATATTCTATTCTATTTACATTTTTCTATTTAAATATATAAAAGAAGAAACTGACTGATGACTGACTGACCGATATATCAACGCACAGCCCAAGCCGCTGGGTATAGAGATTTCAAATTTGATACGTAGGTATCTTATGAGGTCTAGGGGAGCACTAAGAAAGGATCTTTCGAAACTCATCCTCTAAGGAGGTAAAACGGAGGTTCAAAGTTTGTATGAAGAAAACATTTTTTTTTACATTTTGACTCGAAACTTTATAAAGGTATACCTTAAAGCAAATAAACAGACACGTGTTTCGCGATTTTCAGAAAATCCCTAAGGGGTCAAGAATAGGGTGACTAAAAGAGATCATTGCGCGAGCAAAGCCGCGGGAAAAAAGCTATACCCTGTTTTTTATTCTCAGAGACTAAATTGACAATACCTGGGTTGCCAGTTTTTTGCAAATCTTAAATAGTGATGTGCCACTAACGGTAACCGATGTTATCAAAATTAAGTGCCGGTTTTATTACTTAAAGAGAAGGGAGGAAATACTTACTTTAAACGTAACGTAATGTCCCTAATCGTTTTTAGGGTTGCCGTATCAAAAATAGAAATTACCGTGTTTTTCGCTAACATACACAAATAACTAATAGAATAGTTACCGATAGATTTTTCTTTTTTAAAAGTTGTTTGCTGTTGTCATATTTAAATAAGTGCCGTATTTCTTAAAAGTTTAGTGATTTTGTCATAAATAAGAGCGTGAATTGTCGTATTTTACTGTTGGGAACAACACTGATGGCAACTGTCTTTTTTTGTTTGTAAGCATCAAAAGAGGTTTTATTATAAATTCATTTTGATAATAATTTTTAAAATGTTAATATCATACAAAACTAAGAAGCTAATCATCTAATAAAGATAAAGTTATTATTATTACGTTTTTTTAAAGTTTCGATTTAAAAATCGACAATTTAGGTACAACACTATTAAAAAAAACTGGTAACATTATTTGTAAATTTGACATTTGCTTAAGTCAATTTAGTCTCTGAGAATAAAAAACAGGGTTTAGTACCGTATAATAACAATCATTCCTTATCGTGTAAGGATGACGGCTCTGTAAAGGGCCGTCTGGTTCGCGACCACCCTCCTACCGAAGTCCGACGCCAAACAGCTTGCTGTGTTCCGTCGGTGCGTGGGAGTACCAGTGCCTTTATTGACATTTTCTGGGTTCACTTGCTCCATCGTCGACCTCATCTTTTTGACCTTTATGGTCAAGATTGAGGTCAAGAGTTAACCCATCTTGTAATAAAAAAGTGTAAGAATCTCTGGTGTCAATCAAAGTTTTCACACCGCCAAATGAAGACTGGGGTTAACGACTGTAGTCAATCGACAACAGACTTGGGTTATCGATTGTATGTTTGTGCGCGTATGTGTACGCGCGCATGTATATGTGTGTGTTATTGTTCTTCTTCTTATGTGTCAAGTGTAAGGCGAACTTGGCTAACCCTGGTGTCAGAGTTTTCAAACCGCACAATGTCCTCTTGACTTGGTTTTAACGACTATAGTCAATCGACAGCAGCCGGGACCGATAGCTTAACGTGCCCTCCGCCTCCGAAGCACGGAAACGCTCGTGATAAATCGCCACTTTGGTCACCCATCAGGTTCCCTGCCTCTGTTTACGTTGCTTAACCTAACTGATCGGTTTTGAGAGCCACTGGACTACGAGTGCTTGAATGTAGCGGACTTGACTGAACCCTATCTTTGAAACGCTCGCCTAGTTTCTCAACGCCTCGGTGGCGTGTTCGCCTCCTGAGTAACATAACTGTTTTACCACATTTTCGAATAACTTGCTTGCTGTGTTACCAATAAACGTTAAAATATCAACTTTTTTTCATTTGACAAAAAAACCTAACGTGTATGTGTATGAACGTGCGTCTTTGTATGTATGTGTGCGCACGCAATTGTGGGTCTGTGCGCGTGCGTCTGTACGCGTGTCTACGCATACGTGTGAAGACCTCATAAGACAATACCTTAACAGTCTCCATCTCCAATATCTTGAGCTGAGCAGTCTTCAGCTCATTCTGTAATGAGCACACTTTGCCCTCCAGTTGTTTGATACCCTCGTCACGCCTCATTTGCTCACCTGAAGATATTGACGACATACTAGCCTGAAAAAAGACAAAAATCCTTAACAATATTCAATAGAGGACGCCAGAAACCGGAGGGAATTAACAAGAAACAGCCTTTTTGCATTGTCTGTATCACCGAAAATTGTAAAAACCGTAAGTTACAATTTCACTACTGAAATAATAATCATAGAAATGAATGAGTTAAGCCTTTTAAAATTATAGAATTTTGTTTAAAACCGTTTAAAACACTCAAATCGATTAATACTAAAATTAAATCAATCAAAAATTATTATTTTATACCATCCCCCTTCTAGAAAGCTTCTTTTTTTCACTGAAAATTGGGGATAAAGAGCTCTTTTAGTCACAGTTTTGATATTTGAATTTAGAACCCTAAAAAGATTCTTTTTCTCCCGCAAAACACGTAAAAAAGTGCACTTTTTTGTCAATTTTGGTGTTTAAATTTCGAACACTCCAATGGATAGACATACGACCTCCATCGCAAAGAATATTCGAAATTCAAACTCCTTGCGCAGATAACTCTTCAATATTTGAATGGTCAACATTTTCGACAGATTTAAAACTTTAAAATAAAAATGTGTGTTCTTTGCTGTCATTAATTAGTAATACGTCGACAAGAAATAAATATCTCGTCACAAATTGACCACCCTATCGACAACAACAAGAAAATTACTCTAAACTTTAGTAATTGTACAGAGGCCGCACATCAGGTTACCACTCTGTGCCGTTGCGATAAGATGAAAATGGGGTAACCTGATGCGCTGGCCTCTGTACATTTTCATTAATGTAACATTCCTTTTTTCTTGATTAAATGTTTTTTTCCGCTTAAATCTTTCTTTTTCTTGAGGTCATGGTATAAAATATAATGTGCAACTCTTGAATAAAACGGTTTTTCATCGAGGGCTATGAATCACTCGCGTCATTCAGGATTCTAAGACTTGAATCACGAGCTTAATAATATAGAATCCTTCCTTTGCTCGTGATCCAACTTTGGCCCTCGGTTAAAATCCGTCTTTTATTCTCGAGTTGCACAATATACTATATTTTGTTTCTCCACAAGACCTTATTCTAAACCTTATTTCTATGCTACACTAAAATAATATGTGCTCGTAATTATGCTTACCAAGTTTCCATGCGCCGTTGCCAATCTTTGGTCCAAGTCTCGTATAGTGTCATTTAACAGATTAACTTTTTGTAAATGTTCATTTTCAATATTTGATAACTGCAACTGCAATCAAATACAAGACTGTCAGAAAATCTTTTTTTTTTCTTGTGTAACAAAAAATATTACTTTACTTGAAATTAATGAATATTAAATTATCGTTTATTATGAAAAAATCTGCAAAAAATGCGTTTCGTAATACTTGAACGCTCCTTAATACAGTAAAATATTTATTTTATTTTAAATTAATAAAAAATCTTGGTACTGCATCGATATTAATAATAATTTTGTATAACAGTTTTAAACGTAATAAAATGACACGAAATAAGTTATGGGTAAAATACAAATAAGTTTTTTTTGAGCAATAAAGAATTTACATACATACATAGTTTAATTTACGTATGTGCCTATAGAATTAACTTACTTCTAAACTTTTATTTTTTTCCTTCAAATCATCCCTTTCTTTGGTAATAGCATCCACGATGTGTTCTAACGATTCTTTCTGCCATGTCAATTTTTCATTTTCTATTATAACCTAAAATAAAAAAATTAAAATAAGGTTACAGAGTAACAACCAGTTGCAGACATCTATTTAAGTTAATGCCACTTTAAATATCATACCCTACTGTCACTTTCCGTCTAGGTGGCGCCACCAAAGACGGCAATACATTTAAAGTTTCTGTAACTAAGTGTGAAAGTTGCACAATATGAAGAAAATTGCCCAGCAGTGGGACAAAGTTTAAAGATTTACCTAAGTTACCAAAATATGGTATATTTCTGCAAAATAATTTCTAAGACACTGTTTCCCAAACTGAGTTCCGAAGACCCCAAGGGGTATTCAAAATCACAGACTCCAGAGAAATTAAAAGTAATAATTATGATTGTAAAAGCACATTAAACCTTCCCGTGCTTTTTGAACACATGGTGTACGAGATTTGTATCGCAGGCGGCGTAAACAAGCACGCGACGTGTTAATACAGCAGAACCCAATACAACTATTTGTAAAAAGACAAATCTGAATAATAATAAATAAATATACAAAGGGCACGCCAAAACCATAAGTAGTACAAATACCACTACAATTTATAATACAACTTTCAAATCATCCAATGTTGTCACAGTATACCTACCTATTTCTTTTCCACTTACGGTAATAACTACAAGAGTGAAAGAGACACAAACCTGCCGCCTCTGCTTCTCAACAAGCTCGAGTTGCTGTGTTAATTTGTCAATAGTGTCATCATCCGGTGACGTCACAAATTCCAATGCTGACATAGGCCCGGAACTATTCTGACTTTGTTCGCTCGTTTCTGACTTAGCTTGAGATTGCGGCTCGGATTCCGATAGACGCGCTAAGTCTAACCTTAGTTTTTTGTTTTCTATGCGTAGCTGTAAAAAAGTTTTCTTTAGAGATCAATCGTTTCAAAATAACAAATCATATGCGTCAGAATGGCAAGTGTAAGTCTACAATTTTCCCTTACCCCATTTTCGTTGCAAAACCGTTCCTATCGTAACGCGTGTGGTAACCTGATATGCGATTTTATGTACTAAATGTACGCGAAATTTAGTTTAATTTACCATCTTCAAATCACACTTATTAATTTTCGTGCCCACCCCAGTATGGTTCTGGGGCCACCCCAGAATTTAGGGCTACCTCTTCGGAATTCTATGATTGACGCCAAAATACTAATAACTTCACACAAAAATCATTTAAAAAATTCAAAAATTAAACAGTTATACAGCCGAGAAATCTACATACTTTACTTACTCATTATTATACTATAATACAGTATAAGTTACTTATGAATACACAGCATATTAAGCTAGAGTACTTTTAATTTTCGCCAGGCCCCCCTAAAACGCCAATAGATACGCCAATAATCGACAATTAACAGAATTTTAATATAATTTTAAAATGTTAATCAACAAATAATACGAGTAGATTAATATAAATTACCTTTTCCACCATCTCTCTAGTTTCATCAAACTTCTCTTTATGCATCATTTGGGTTTTTATCATATCCTCCTGACAAGATGCTATTAGAAGGAAGTGTTCTTTTATACTATCATTGTTCTTCTGAAGACTCTCTTTCAATACTAAATTCTCGTCTAGAAGTTCTCCAAAGCTCTTCTGAAGTTCTTCTGTGCTTTTGTCTTCTGTTATGATTGTGCTCGCTACCATTAAGCTTGCTGGGGATGGCTGAAAAGATTAGAGCAAAATTATTATTTCTATTAAATGCATTGCAACTATCGCTTTTGTAGCTAACCCCCGACAAAAAAAGGGGTGTTTTAAGTTTGACGAGTGTATCTGTCAGTGTATCTGTGTCTGTCGGTGACATCGTAGGTCCTACACTAATGGACTGATTTCGATGCTGTTCTTAGCTATATTTGATCAAATTAGTTTAGCAGTTTAAAAGTTACACGCAATCGAATGTCAGGGGTGGTACAACATTTTTAATGTTAGAGTTATTACTACCTAAATATATTCAAGATTTACTACATTTATTTGACATGAACCACAGGCAATAATGATAAGCTCTTTAGGACGAAATAAACGACATTAAGTACACTGCACTGACTATGAGATTTTGTTCCCTTGAGAATGTTTTAATGTTTCACGTTTTTAACTAACATTGCTGATTAAAATGTCTAATAGAAGGATATAATAAATCCTTTTGATCTCATTGAACTTTTTATTAAATGAAGATAGGCAGCCCATAAAAACAATAATTATTAGTATTATGACAGTACAGCGGTCTTTGAAACTCCATATATTTCTCTATCACTTGGTCAACTACTTGAATGTGGTCGATGGTGCTGAAACCACTTCTAAATCCGGCTTGCTCGATCGGTTGTTGTGCTTCGATTGTTGGAGATATTCTTTCTAGTAAGCAGGCAGCAAATAGTTTATAGAGACATGACATAAGACTTATGGGGCGATAGTTTCCCATGTCTGCTGGATCCGCTGTACTTAGCTTTCATAGACTATAAAAAAGCTTTTGACTCCATACTACATGAGAGCATTTGGGAAGCCCTGAGAGCACTTAATGTTCACGAAAAATACATAAACATCTTAAGAAATATATATACCAGAAGCACGAGCAGAGTCAAGCTAGACAGAACTGGTGAAAAGATCAAAATACTAAGAGGAGTAAGGCAGGGCGACCCCATCTCTCCAAAAATCTTTATAGCGGTCCTCCAACACATGATGGATAAACTACCATGGTCCACACAAGGCATACGCATCAATGGGAAACTCCTAAGTCACCTAAGATTCGCTGATGACATAATACTATTTTCCGAATCTGCACATAACCTCAACAAAATGATAAACGAGCTACACCAGTCAGGTTTGGAAGTTGGATTGGAAATGAACTTTGAGAAAACAAAAATCATGACAAATCAACATGCTTCACCTATCTACATCAAGGACAAACAATTAGAGTTTGTGGACAAGTACATCTACTTAGGTAAACGGATTTCTTTTGGTAAGGAAAGAGGAGCAGAAGAAATTGAAAGAAGAATAGCAATTACATGGAGGAAGTACTGGGGTCATAAGGAAGTGTTCAAGTCTCAACTACCACTACACATCAAAAAAATTGTCATGGACTCAGAAATTCTACCATGCCTCACATACGGCTGCCAAACTTGGACATTTAATCTAAAAACTAGAAATAGGATCCAAACTACTCAAAGGAGTATGGAAAGAAGCTGCCTAAACATAAAACTAAAAGACAGAGTGAGAAACACAACAATAAGGAGGAAAACCAAAGTAACCGATGCATTAACTTTTGCTTTACAAAGGAAATGGAAATGGGCGGGACACGTGGCCAGGTATACTGACGACAGATGGACACAGAAAGCAACCAAATGGCAAGGCCCACTGGGCGCCAGAGCTCGAGGCAGACCAAATGCAAGATGGGCGGACGAACTGATGAAAGTGGCAGGCCAGCAATGGATGGAGGCTGCCAGAGAAAGGGACAAGTGGCTTAACTTGGAGGAGGCTTTTACCCGTAAGGGGTCCACAGAGGAAGAAAAGGAAGAATAAAAAAATAAAAAATGCATGAAATATTTATTATTATGAAATATTTATTATTACAAATTAAATGTTGTGTTTTGTAATTTCTAATTTAAATGAAAGTGACATTGTAATTTTAATTTTAATTGAATGCATGTGGAATAAATAAAGCTTTATTATTATTATTATTATTATGACAGTAATCAAATCCATTTAAGTGTTTTACGTGTCAATACAAACTGGACCGTTAAGAGAATAATTGCGGAAAGATTCATTAAAGTTAACGCTTCTTTAAAAGCTATGCTGTCCTTTTTATGTCAACAAGACGAAAAGTGACAATGATAGAAGTATTAGCTGGCGGAATTGCGACCATGCATTATGTTGCCATATTTCAAAATTCTATTCTAACGTTAATGAATGTTTCTGCAATTGGATGCAGATGCAGCATAGGGCAGGGCCCTATGTATACTTACACCACTTTCAATCTTAAACTGCGCCTTGAGAGCCGTACTTGCCTCTGGTGAATATAGTTCCTTCATAGCATCATCAAGTGCTCCCCGGTCCAAGGAGTGGGGCTCCATGCCGTTGACTTTGAAATCCAGACTTGTGCCAGGAGACGTGCCCAGGATTATGAACGATTCCTCTTCAGTCGCTTCTGGTTTTTCGGATTCTGAGGCCATGGCTTTGCATTAGCTGGAAAAATATTTTTTTTAGAACATTTTCAATTACCTAAATGATTAGGCAAAAACCCCTTTAGGTTTCTACAAGAAAGTTTTTATATAAATAATAAGTAAATAAGTATAAAAATGTATTTTTATTAAAAAAGTATTTTATAAATTTCTGAGTGAAACAGGTTCCCTTAGCTAGATATAATAAATATAAAAAAGTTTTTTTTAACCAATTTTTCAAATGTAAAGTAAAGAACATTTATTTTTTCAAGGTGGGTGAAGGTTCATACACTTTGAGTACCACTAATAAATAGAAACTATTGTTTTATTAATGGATAACTATTTTTTATGTATTGTTTATTATTATTGTTTTTGTTACCCGACTGCCAAAGAAGGAGGGTAATGTTTTTCGAGTGTATGTAAGTATGTATGTATGTCTGTTCCTTTGTGACCTCCTGTAGCCTAAACGGCTTGATGGATTTTGATGTATGAGGTATCGTTAGATTTGTCTTGATTACGGGAGTGTCATAGGATACATTTTATTTTAGTGTGCAGTCGGGTATTTTGTTTTTTTAATTTTATGTATGGTTGCCAGAATATTCAACCCACTCCACTTTTGATAGCATTTTTCTAAGTAATTTTCACAATGTCATTTATATCTACTACATTGCAGTTTTTAGAGTGAATATGTGTCTCATCATATAAAAACTGTGCAGTATTGTTTACCCAAGTGTGTATACATTAAAAGTTTGTTTGTAACATACTTTACATTCTATTTGTTGTGGAAAATAGGTATTACAAATAATTTAAGGGAAAAAAATGTTTGGCGCAAATGGGAACCCACGACCCCAGGATCAGATTTTTGGTACTCTAACCAACTGAGCTATCATGCCTTCAAGTCAAGCGACCCTAAAATTAATTTGTGAATATCCCTCATGCGGGTAAATGTTTTAAAAATACTAAATTCACATTTAGTTTTGGAGGAGGGAGGGGGTCGGGCTGGATCTCACTCAATTTCACGTGGGGGAGGGGGTCTCTGCCATTATCATGTAATATTTGCGCCCAAAAGAAACAGTGTAAACTAGCAAGCAAGCTAAGTTAAACCAACTAAACCATGTTGCTCCGGTAGCCACTCTTAAGACTACTCATGAGTTCCCGTGGTCTGAATTAAAACATTCCTTTTTTTCAAATTTAAGTTGGTAATTCATAGCTAATTTTATTTACAAGTTTAAAAATAATTAAATAAATTATGTAAGTTTTCTTAATAAGTCACCATTAACATATTTCATAAAACTCACGTGAGATAAAAGGGGGAGGGGGGTGTCGAGCCAAATCTCACGACATCTGACCAGAGGAGGTGGGCGACCAAAAAATTGCCAAAAACACCTCACGTAATAAATAGACCTCACATAATAAAAACAAATATATTTAAACGACAAAAGCTATAGAGAATGCAAAAAACTTTTAGTCAAATGGATGCAGCTTAAAAGTTATCATGAAACAGAGTCCTTACTGGAACATATAGTTTAAAACTTGGTTGCTTACTGGGTGAGTAAATATGATAACGGTGTACTTGAATAAAAATAATAATAATAATAACAAAACAACAACATAACACCCACGCACACATACACAAACCCACACACAAACACACACCCACTCATTCATTCATTCACATAATCAAGCCATGTCTTTCGTGGGCGAAGGGTTAAGTTTTTAACAGATACAGCTGGGAGGACAGACTCATCCACGGCTGCCCCTTTTCCGACACGCCGACCGCGCTAGAGATCTTATTTATTTAAAATTTCATGTTAAAAATTCTAAAATATTTGGCTATTTCCTTAACAGGCTGGGCAGTCTGACTTTTAGAATTCATCACCTGGCCTGGCCATATTGCATCATGAAATTTCCAGGAAATACTAGGTATTCATACTGTAACACGAGCTGCAAGGGGAAGTCCTGTACTTGGCTGACATCATCAATTTTATAAACTTCTGCAAAAATGCAACAAAACTCACGAAAATACGATCCGTTATTGAAAATACTTTCGGAGATTTGTATTTTCAAAAATCGAACACGGAGAACTGCGTTCTAAAAATAAAAAACCAAAATACTGACACCATTTTTATTAATCGCACTTACCGGTAAATATTCGGCTGTTGTGCATAGAAGGAGCCTCCCCGTGTGGTGAACATGACAAGCTTACATGAGCGCCCGGCGCACCCTGGACACACCGCTCCAAGACTGACTCAGCGAAGACAGTATTGGAGCGACGTGACTAATCCTTCTGCCACAATGGCCCAAAACGGCTCTTCTCAGAGCCAAACCAAAAGGCACTTATCAGCGCCAACCCAAAAAGGCTCTTATAAGAGCCACCTCAATAGACCTGCACTATACGTTACATCCTTAAACGTTGAGGGATTTTCCAAGGAAAAGTCCTCACTACTTTCAGACTTCTGCCGCGAAAGTCATTGTGATGTCCTGTGCATTCAGGAAACACACCGAGATCACACACAGCAAAGACCAACAATAGCTGGTATGACACTAGTGGCAGAGATCCCCCATCCAAAATACGGCAGCGCGGTTTTCGTTAGGTCGGATATCGCACCTATCTCCACGTCCTGCAACAATACAAATGACATCGAAACCATATCAGTAGACATAAAAAACTGCACTATAACCTCAATATACAAACCCCCAAACACCCCTTTCACTTTCAACCAAACAAGCAATTTTAACGATAGTCAAGTAAATATAATAATTGGTGATTTTAACAGTCACAGTACGTCGTGGGGCTATAGTGATTCGAATGCCGATGGCGATGCGGTCGAAGAATGGGCTGAAGCGAAAGGGTTAACCCTTATTCATGATGCCAAACTTCCATCATCGTTCAATAGTGCTCGGTGGCGTCGTGGCTATAACCCCGATCTAATCTTTGCGAGCAACAACATAAGCTCACTTTGCAAAAAGGAAGTCGAAAGCCCCATCCCTCACACTCAACATAGACCCATTTCTTGTAAAATATCTGCTGCCATAAAACCTAACATAGTCCCTTACCGACCCCGTTTTAATTTCAAGAAGGCTGACTGGAAAGCTTTTTCAGAGGACATAGATTCAAAACTAGCAGATCTGGTACCTATTCCGGAGAACTATGATAAGTTTATTAAAATCATCCGTATCGCCTCACGTAAAACTATTCCACGAGGTTGTCGAACCTCATACATACCCGGCCTAAACAAAAACTACTCCAAACTACTCACATCATATCAATCCAGCTTTGAAAAAGACCCCTTCTCTGCGGATACCCTGGCTCTAGGGGAGGAGCTTACAAATCAGGTGGGAGAACATCGCCGTGAGACATGGATGAACCTCGTTTCCAGTGTCGACATGAAGCACAACAGCAAACAGGCATGGAGAACTCTCAGGAAACTCACGGACGACCCACCTAGCGCATCCAATCCAGGCCCAGTGACCGCAGACCAAGTTGCCCATCAGCTTCTATTAAACGGGAAACCTTCCCACCGTATTCACCGACAACCTAAACTTCCTCCAACTTCTTCCCCTAACAATATTACTAAACCTTTCACCATCACCGAAATGGTTAACAGCATAAAGGGTTTGAGGAGTGGCAAGGCAGCAGGGATTGATGACCTCACGACGGAACAAATTAAAAACCTCGGACCTGTGGCAGTCTCGTGGCTTTTGGCGCTTTTCAACTCGTGTCTGGAAACTTTAAAGTTACCGAAGCCGTGGAGAAAGTCGAAAGTCGTGGCACTCCTGAAGCCAGGGAAGTGTCCCAATGATGCGAAAAACTACCGTCCCATCTCGCTGCTTTGCCACACCTTCAAACTTTTTGAAAGAATTCTTCTGAATCGCTTAACAACAGTGCTCGAACCTCAACTTATTCCCGAACAAGCAGGATTCCGACCGGGGAAATCGTGTACTGGCCAGACACTCGCTCTCACCCAGTTTATCGAGGATGGATTTGAGCGGCAGCAAGTCACAGGTGCCGTTTTTGTTGACTTGTCTGCCGCGTACGACACCGTCAACATAAAGCGACTTCTTGCTAAAGTCCACGACACCACCAAGGACTCAGGCTTTGTCCAGATATTGCGCGAGATTCTCGGGAATCGTCGCTTTCAAGTGCATCTCAACAATGGTAAAAGTCGCTGGCGAAACCTAAAAAACGGTCTTCCCCAAGGAAGTGTTCTTGCCCCAACCCTTTTTAATATTTACACGAATGACCAGCCCATACTGCAAAACACGAGACACTTCTTATATGCCGATGACCTTGCGCTCGCTGCTCAATCGCCTCGCTTCGAAGACGCTGAAAAAGTGCTGACGTCTGCTTTGGAAACCCTCGACCAATATTACGTCCAAAATGGCCTACGGCCAAATCCATCAAAGACGCAGTCTTGTGCTTTCCACCTGCGGAACCGTGAAGCAAATCGAGCGCTCAGGATACCGTGGCGGGGCGTTGACATTGAGCACTGCCCACATCCACGCTATCTAGGGATTACTTTAGACCGATCCCTGACCTATAAACCGCACTGCCAGAACGTAAAACAAAAAATCGGTTCTAGGAACAACCTCTTAAGGCGCCTTACAACATCTTCCTGGGGTGCAGCCCCGCATGTTCTCAGAACAACAGGTCTTGCTTTGTCGTTCAGCACAGGCGAGTATGCATGTCCAGTGTGGCATCGCTCTGCACACGCAAAAGACGTTGACATTGCACTTAATGAGACCTGCAGAATTATAACGGGCTGCCTCAAACCCACCCCTCTTAATCTGCTATACCCACTCGCGGGCATCGCACCACCGCATGTGCGCCGACAGGTAGCCTGTGAAACGGAGAAACTGTCACAGGAAACCGACCACAGGCACCCTTTGTACGACCACTCTGCAGCCCCAGTGCGCCTTAAAAGCCGTAAAAGCTTTATAAGGGCCACTAGCAGTATAGCAGTTCACCCTAAAGAGGCCAAGAAGCATCTCTGGAGCTTAAACTGCCCCGTCCCTCCCGACTTCCTGCAACCAGCGGAGAAATTGCCAGCAGGCCATGACCTGCAGTGGACTGCCTGGAAAACACTTAACCGTCTTCGGACAGGTGTGGGTCGCTGCAGGTCTAACCTGGTCAAGTGGGGCTACTCCACCGAGTCGGAGTGTGATTGCGGTGCTCCATCACAGGACATGGTCCATCTATTGTCCTGTCCTCTGTGCCCTACCAACTGCACTAGGGAGGATTTAATGGAGGTAACAGATGCTGCCCTTTCTCTGGTTGCTTTCTGGACCGATAAAATATAGTTGTATCTACAATATATATATATTTACGAAAGTTAATTTATTTATTGCGGCCATTGAAACGAAGAAGAAGAAGAAGACTGCACACTGCAGTCTTTTTGCAAGGGAATGTTAAATACAATTCAATGTATTACAATGTTCGATTGTACTGCTCTTATCACGCGCACGATTTCACAACAAATTAATCAAAAATAACACGAAATGAATTCACTTTCGTTTTCTCTCGCAGCGAATTTCCCATCAGTGTTGCCAACTGTTTTTCAAGATACCCATTTGGTGCCTCTTAAAAATGAATAAAAGCATAAGAATAATATTATAACAACCCCAAAAGTGGGGTTTGCTTTGTTGATACCATTGTTAAGTCGATCAATGTGTTATATTTTATGTTTTACTTGTATATACATTCATCTATATATTTTTACATTAAACGTTATTTGTACCTTAAATCTATGCCTGACAGATGGGATATAGCTGGAACTTTTTTAGCAACCATTGTAACCTTTTTTAAAACCTACCTTTCCACAATAAATACATTGATTGATTTATTGATCTATCGAAAGTTCTAAGTACTAGTGTTGTGTCACTGTGCGGTTTGAAAACTCTGACATCATGGTTAGTCTAGTTCTCTACACACTTGACTATAGCAACACGATAACAAGAAGAACCAGGGGGGCTACCATCTAAGCGAAGCTGACGCTGGGTGAACGAATGGAATGTTGTCGATTGCTTCTTTATAAGGAGACCTTATTAATGATATGAACCAAACACAGCAATGTACATCATTCCATTCGTTCAATCAGCGTCAACTTCGCTTAGGTGGTAGCCCCCCAGCATGTAACTCACTAGGAGGGATCTCTAATCCACTAGATATTTGCCAGATATAGTGGTAAGGTCTCTAGTGTGGCAATACTAATTGCCATTCATAAAATAAAATGTCAAAGGCTACGTTCCAATTTAATGATTGAAACGCATAGGGAGCAAACAATAAATGATTTTTAACATAAAAAGTGCAAATTTTCTTCAACTTTTTGTCCTTCATAAAAAGTTTAACTCTTCTACGTGTTTCAAATATGTTTTAAATACATTTTAGCATTATAAGGATAGAAAAGAGGCTCTAAGTTTATCAAACGCCATGCAAAATGCCATGGTTTAAAAATATTAAATGTAAGTCATTATGACGTTTATAGGGATGCGATCATTGTGTTCTGTGGATGTGATGCGCTGACAGGAAAAGGTCTGGTGCTATTACTATTTTGGATCATAGCTTGGAGCACAGAATAGCAAGAAGTAAAGTTTCCACTTCGAGTTTCCACCAGAGCGTGGCAAAAAAAATACAAGAAATTATTATTAATATTTTGAGACAAAAACTTTCCCATTTACTGCGTTCGCGCATTTATAATTTTTACCTATTTATGGTTTTAAACCTACAATCCAATGTCATGCTTTAAAACATTTTTGTCTACCCTACATGAAAGGGGCGGCTGGTGATGCACAGACACAGGCTAGGGCGGCCAATAATGATGATTCACCTCAACCACCTTCACCTCCTCTTAGCCCAAAGAAAACCTTTGCACTATTTTAGTGTGGGCCTGCTGCTGCAATAACTTTCAAATCAAGCTTTGCAAAAAGTTTTTGAAAAAGTTGGTCGGACGGATACAAGTGGATTGAGATTTCTTGAGGAGTGCTTGATCTGAAAGTCACTGTTACAACCGTCTGTCACTATAATAGTTGTTTTAAAGTGCCCAACACTATTTAAACTTTTTAAATCAGTCCATTTACAAATTGGAAGTCGAGTGAGCGTATTTCTAAATTTTATATTTTTAGTGATTTTAATAAGAAATGTCCAACGAAAGTGCTTTGGATTTGCATTACGTGCATCAGTCTTTTCAAAGGAGTTTAAAAGAAGACGATGACGTTGTCATAGAAGCCTATATAGATGGTTACAATGAACTTGTTAAGTAAGCTAATTTAATTCTCTTACTATTAATCTATTTCCATATGGGTTCGCGCGACTTAAGTGTAATTTTCTCGCTTTGCGTTTACAAATTTGTTAATTTATAACCTATTTTTGACTGTAGACGGTAGCTTTAGTGGGTCATTTTATTCAAAAATGTTTCATTTACACACACAAAGAACTGTGGTCTACTCAAGTAGTTAACTACTTGTTCTTTGTAGAGACTGCTTAACTTAGAGTAGTTGGGTCAGAGGGTCATCTTATTGTTATACTTTTAGACCCTGACTACAGCAGGGGTCCATTTTCTTTGATATTTAATTAGCTTTCCACACGCGACTTCGTTCCCGTGGGAATTCGGGAAAAACATGACCCTCTGACCAAAATTATGTAGCCTATGTTACTCAGGGATAATGTAGCATTCTAATGGTGAAAGACTTTTTGAAATTGGTCCAATCGTTTTTGAATTTATTCATTACAAACATACAAAAAAAAAAATACAAACAGTCAAAAATTAATGCAATTATTTTTAATTGCACCCTCGGAGTTTGAGAGCACCCTCGGAGTTTCTTGCCTATTCTTCTCTGAGGAAGACTGCACCTTTGCGAATAGGCGTAGAGTCAATAGTGTTAAAATAAAATAAAAATAAATAAAACGAATGTGTATGTATGTATTTAAATCCTTTAATGTATGTTTGTATGTTTTTAATGTAATCTTAACTCATTTTAAGTGGCATCCTAAATGTCCTATAAAATAAAGATTTTTTCTATTAGAGCGGGACCCATTCGTAAGAAAGTCTTCAAATAACGATTTTCGTGGGACTCACCTCCGCCATACGAAGTACTGGTATGTACTTATTTGGCATGTTTTCCTGAACTCAAAAAGTGCGGTAGTCACTTTCTGAGGGTATGGAGGGGGTAGCTATGACGTATCAAAGATGGCGGCGTGTCCTATTTTATTTACGCTATATTTAGATAACTACTGGGCAGATTTACTTAAATAGGGTCTCAAATGAAAGATAATTTATTATACATTGTTTTATTCTAAAGATGCATTAGTGCAAAGCTAGTAACAAAATAAATATTTGCAAAAATTAACATTTTGTAAAATTAAACTTTTTTTTACTGTGTGAAAAGAACAGAAACCATTATGGTTATAATTTAGCTTATTATAAAAATAGCTACACTTATCAGCATTCTAATGAATCTAAAAACGTTTAAATCGAGCTGTAAACAACGGAACTGCAGTCGTCTAAGTGAGCGTGGGTAGCGCCGAACTGACTACAGTACTTAGATTTTGGTACGAATAATTTGCGAATAATCTTGAAAATAACGTGATAAAACGAGTAGAATCACAGCAAAATGAAAAAGTATTATGAACAGGCATATTTTTTTTTTAACAGGCATCATTTTTTTTGTTAAAAAATTTTCTTCATTAAATAATGATTAAAAAAATTCGTAAAAAAAAGAAAAAATTCGTTCGTAAAAATTTACGAACTATTTTCAAAAGTTCTCGTAACAAAAATAACGTTTCGTATCATATCGAAATAAAACTCTTCATACTTGCACGTTTAGCTAGGGTCCTATTGGGAAGAGTGTGCCAAAATTGCGTCGAGCAATGCTACTTGGCATGGCTATTCTACAGGTCAAACTGAGCTGAAAAAGCCCGTTAGCCAACCTTGACTCCGCGACAGGGGGGAGGGGGAGGGGGTTAAAGTACCGAACTCCCGGCGTTTAGAAAAAAAAATCTAGTGGATGTAATTGAGGTACAAAGTCAAGTTTGGTGTCGTTTTCGGATAAATCGAAGATGGCCAATTCATCGGCCATCTTATTTTTGTATGTTTTCATAGAAAAAAAATAAAAAATACATAAAACTCTGCACTCCAAGTGTTAAAAAAATATAAGCAACCCCAACATTTTCAGATTTTTATATGGAAGATGGTGAACAAAAAATACTCACTAAAGGCTCTTTAAATGTAGATTACAAAAACATTAACATCAAATAACTTATAACCTAATAGTAATGTAAAAAAAAAAAACTAATTGCGGTATTCAAATATCCAAATCCCGGCGCTCGGGAAAAAATATATCTAGTGGATGTTATTGAGGTAGAAAGTCAAGTTTAGTGTCGTTTTCGGATAAATCGAAGACGAAAAATTTATTGGCCATCTCATTTTTGTATGCTTCCATAGAAAAAATGGCAACAATTGTGCACACCAAGTTTAAAAAAATATGAACAAATCCTTTTATTAGAAAAATAAAACTCAGTTAAAGCTCTTTAAATATAATTACAAAAACATTGTGTCCGACTAACTGACTTTTAAGTATCCCAGAAAAGAGTTGGCAGCTGGCACAACATAAGTTTCTCTTGTAATTCTAGTCCAGCATTTAACCGCAGGGTTGTCTACGCTCCCGCCCGCTCAAACGCTCAATGTACCCGCCTTTTTTTGTTCGCGCCATTTTTTTTGCCGCGCGGCTCGGGTTTCACGTAAACATAAATCGTGGCTCAAGTTCTTATCGTAGCAACAACAAGTGGGTAGTTTTATGTTGAGTATGAACGGAGCTATTTAGTTAAGTGTTTAGTTTATAAGAATTCGTTTACATTTTAAAATTACGACAGGCTAAACAGAGAGGTAGCGTGTTTTTGAGTAAGACTTGTATTTAAACGATTAGATCTTAAAAATTAAAGCTATGACATACTACTTTTTTGTTTAACTTACGTTACTAAGAGTATGTATAATAGGAATAAAAATAAAAAAGTACCTTTTTATTCAAAATGATTTATTTACAACCCTTTTCATTACTACAAAAATCTCGCGGCGGGTGCCGTAATCCGAGATAAAATAAAAATTTCTTAGATGTAGAAATATCTCACATAAGCCTACTTTTTAATATATACAAGACAGGTAATCTTACATTCTTTCAAAATAACCTAAAAACGTAATTATAACATTACCCATCACTGAAAAAATAAATAAATAGTACAACAGTGCCCATTCACACCAAGAATTCACTTAGTTTTACGAAGTTTTTGTTCTACGTACATTACCTTAATAAAACAAAAATTACCCTGTCACATAGTAATTTAAAAGACCTTTCTAAAAAGGTATAACACTTGTACATTGGAGTTCTAACGAAAGATGTAATCAACAGTAACAAAAACGATCGCCAGATGTCGGGCGTAAAGGTGTGGTACACACTGAGTGTTCGATTAAAAGTACTCTGCAAAAAAATCTATAGGAAAATTGGTTTGAGTTAAATTTCACGAAATTTTAGTATGGCCTAGATCTTGTACACATTTTTTTTTTATGGGTATAATTTTGTCAGAAATAAAGATACAAAAATAATTAACATTATTCTTAATTTATATTTCATAATTACTTTATTTTTTCTCTGTTAACAAAAAAAATAGCTTTGTCACACCTCTTGTTAACATAGCTCGTAATTATAACTTTGAGATATTAATTTTATCATGTTTTTTAAGTTTAAATGCTGTAAATTTTTCAAATATAAAAATAAATGAGGAATCAAGATATCAAATTCATACTAAAATTTCATTAGATTTAACTTAAACTACTTTCCCATAGATTTTTTGGGGGGTTCTTCCAGCATATTTTTTAATGCATTTTTTATTTATTTTACTGTCTTAGAAAACTTAAACAAAAATAACTAGTGACCTCAAAATGTTTCCAGAATATAAGTTTTTTTTTTTTTTTTAAAGAAGTTTATTTTTCATGAGTAAATAATTTACATTTGAAAAACGTCAAAACAAGCAAAAACAAAAGAAAGAAAGACTCTATGCCCATTCGCAAGGTGCAGTCTTCCCCCCGAGAAGAAAGGGCAAGAAACTCTAAGGGGTTGCTCTTTTTAAAATAGTTGAAAACAATTTTATTTATTTTCTAATAACTTATAAAACTAAAGATAGCCTGGAGCCGAACATTTATTCCCAAGGTACCTTGTCTGATAAATAATCAGAAATTGTATAATAGCCCTTTTTACAAAGTTTTTGTTTATTTATTTATTTATTTTATTTATTTAGGTTCACCAACAATTTAATTACTGACTTATATTTCTCTAAAGGTAAATTTTGAATAGTTAAGGGAATCTTATTGTAGAAGTGTACACACTGACCCATGAAAGAATTCGTGACTTTGTGGAGGCGACTGTCCAAAACATCAAGTTTATGTTTGGTTCTAGTATTTACATTATGCCTATCACTATTTTTGTTAAATAGGTGTTCGTTTTTCTTTACATATAAAAGATTGCTATATATGTACTGGGAGGCAAAAGTTAGAATCCTCCATCTCCTCCACTAAGTTTCTCGACACTTAGTGGAGGAGATGGAGGCGGCCTCATTTGAAATTCCTAAGTCACATCTTATGACACCCAAAGAAAAAGATGGAAGCGGCCCCATTTGAGATCCCTTAGTGGCATCTTACGACACCCACGAGAAGAGATGGAGGTGGTCTCACTTGAGATCTCTAGTCGCATCTTACGACACCCACAGGAAGAGATAGAGGTGGTCTCACTTGAGATCCCTTAGTCGCATCTTACGACACCCACGAGAAGAGATGAAGGTGGTCTCACTTGAGATCTCTAGTCGCATCTTACGACACCCACAGGAAGAGATAGAGGTGGTCTCACTTGAGATCCCTTAGTGGCATCTTACGACACCCACGAGAAGAGATGGAGGTGGTCTCACTTGAGATCTCTAGTCGCATCTTAAGATCATACCCTACAATCGTATCGTACAGGAAGAGATAGAGGTGGTCTCACTTGAGATCCCTTAGTCGCATCTTACGACACCCACGAGAAGAGATGGAGGTGGTCTCACTTGAGATCTCTAGTCGCATCTTACGACACCCACAGGAAGAGATAGAGGTGGTCTCACTTGAGATCCCTTAGTCGCATCTTACGACACCCACGAGAAGAGATGGAGGTGGTCTCACTTGAGATCTCTAGTCGCATCTTACGACACCCACAGGAAGAGATAGAGGTGGTCTCACTTGAGATCCCTTAGTGGCATCTTACGACACCCACGAGAAGAGATGGAGGTGGTCTCACTTGAGATCCCTTAGTCGCATCTTACGACACCCACGAGAAGAGATAGAGGTGGTCTCACTTGAGATCCCTTAGTGGCATCTTACGACACCCACGAGAAGAGATGGAGGTGGTCTCACTTGAGATCCCTTAGTGGCATCTTACGACACCCACGAGAAGAGATGGAGGTGGTCTCACTTGAGATCTCTAGTCGCATTTTATATAAATACCCTCAGATAATGTACGTCGCTCTACTGTATAAATACTAATCACCACGGCCCTACCACGAAAAAAAAAAAAAAAAAAAAATTAAACTAACGCATCATGATAGGCCGTGTAACATCTGTCAATGCATAAACTGACGTTACAAGTTCTGCATTTCCATACAGTAGAGCGACGTACTTTGGCATCGCTGCACTTTTTGCAGCGCTGAGGCTTTTCATTTCTTGAGGGCAAATGCATTCCTGCTTGAACCGGGACCGCTGGTGCCGGTTCTAGCGGGCTGCACGCTTGCAGTAGCTGCTCCGCCAACCGCAGCCGAAATTCCCGGTTCCCAAGGACCTGAGCGCGATTGTGGTTATACATGACCAACGAATTGTGGATTGACACGTTCACCAACCTCCGAAATAATTTCTTGTACCATATTAGATTACGGACCCTCTCTACGGGGAAGGCATGTAGCATCTGATCTTTATGATCGATGCCACCCATAGAGAGGTTGTAATCTAGTACGACTTTGGGTTTATACCGATAATACCCATACTTTTCGATACCACCGACTTCCACGTCGTGGTATGTAGAAATCATGCTCACTAAATTTTTGTCCATCCAGACAACCACGCTCAGGTCCTTGGTCGTGCTGAATGCCACCTCTCCCTGTCTCATATTTTTTTTCGTTCTCTCTTTTAGTGCTTCTGGTACGAACTCCCTGTTGAGCCGGAGTGTGCCCATAGTGTCAGTTTTGTGCTGGGTTTTGAGGATCCTGGATAATAGCGGAGCGTTATAAAAATTATCCATCACTAACGTATGGCCTCGATTAAATAAAGGTCTCATCAAATTGAGCACAATCTGAGACGTGGCACAGTCTGGCTCGTCCCCTACCTCAATCTCTTCTACGGATTCTGGCACTTGTGCCACATGGACGTGCCCCTTGCCCGAGTAAATCTCCATCCTCCACAAGTACCCCGTCCTTGATTCACAGAGTTCGTAACTCTTAATCCCTACTCTCGCTTTTTTTGTGGCGATTTTTTGAGCAAATGAGAGTCGCCCTTTCCATAAAAGGAGCGACTCGTCAACTGCCACATTTTGCTCGAGAACATAAAGAGTACTGAACTTGTGATTCAAGTGCTTGATTATGGGCATCACCTTGTCAAGTCTGGTCGGTTTCTCGGGCAAAGAGGCGTTGTCTACAAAATGTAGACAACGTTTGATGTTCATAAAACGATTGTAGGGTATGATCTTAGTAAAATCCCCGATGCGGATGGCATCCAATTTTGGGTACCAATATTCTTTCTCGACGTGGTTTACCACGAGAGATTGCAGCATGATGATTGCAAAATATTTTCGAATTTCCTGCGCAGTCACATCTTTCCACCGAGCAATTCTCGAAGTGGGATTTTTATTAAGTCGTAATAAATTGTTGGCATACCTATTTGTCTCTACGACAATATGGTCTATTATTTCGGCATCCCATATTTTTTGAAATATATCCAAAGGCGTGAGGTTCTCATTGGAGAATGTTGGTCCAGTTACCTCCACAGTAAAAGCCTCCCTAACTCCCTCAAAAGTCTCGGGTTCGCTTTTCCAATCAAAGTAAAGTAGGTCCTGTTCTGGTCCCGCGGCAACCCTCAGAATCTGATCGGCAGCAGCTTCCATGTCCTGCAACGCCGCCAAATTCAACAATGGGTCTTCCTCATCAGCATATTCGTCGGCTGTACGTGGCTTCAGCGATATGTCCACCAGTTCGTCTGGGTCGACATCACTGCCTTCACCTGGGTCTGGAAAGTCTGCGATGAGTAAATAAATAAATTAGAATTTGGTCCACCTTATCATCTTACGGAGACTAAAAATTCTCAAATAATAGTGGAACATACCGCACTCATAGGCGCTCCTTCCAGAGCCAGGTGCCGCTGTCGAAGTAGTAGAAGCTGTAACAATAGATAAATTTTAATGTTTTTTTTTTTTTGTATAATTAATTTTATTTCTAGTTTTGTGGAAAACTTTTCGATGTTTGATACTAACAAGGCGTAAATCCCAGGAGCTCAATGTCGGCCGGCACGGTGTATTCTGGGGGAACAGTACACTGGACGATGCCGGTCGACGGCGAAAACTGGATAATTCGTCTCCTGTCAATGAAAAACGGTGGAAAATATTAATTTTATGTACCTATTTTAGTCACTAGTCGTTGAAACATTATGTTGTTACTTACTTCTTTCGAGGTGGGGTGCTTTCCTCTGCCGTTGAGTCCAGAATTACGTCTATTTCTGCGTCAGTGACATCTGGTATAAATAAATAAATGTATTATTAAGTATCAAGTAAGCTTCATCAGTAGAAAATAAAAATAGCAATGGAAACAGTTAGTCTTACCCTTGATACTGTCTAAAGATCCGCTTGACTGATCCACTTGGTCCTCTAGGTCTTTCGTGTTCGTGTCGGTGACATCTGGTATAAATAAATAAATGTATTATTAAGTATCAAGTAAGCTTCATCAGTAGAAAATAAAAATAGCAATGGAAACAGTTAGTCTTACCCTTGATACTGTCTAAAGATCCGCTTGACTGATCCACTTGGTCCTCTAGGTCTTTCGTGTTCGTGTCGGTGACATCTGGTATAAATAAATAAATGTATTAATAAGTATCAAGTAAGCTTCATCAGTAGAAAATAAAAATAGCAATGGAAACAGTTAGTCTTACCCTTGATACTGTCTAAAGATCCGCTTGACTGATCCACTTGGTCCTCTAGGTCTTTCGTGTTCGTGTCGGTGACATCTGGTATAAATAAATAAATGTATTAATAAGTATCAAGTAAGCTTCATCAGTAGAAAATAAAAATAGCAATGGAAACAGTTAGTCTTACCCTTGATACTGTCTAAAGATCCGCTTGACTGATCCACTTGGTCCTCTAGGTCTTTCGTGTTCGTGTCGGTGACATCTGGTATAAATAAATAAATGTATTAATAAGTATCAAGTAAGCTTCATCAGTAGAAAATAAAAATAGCAATGGAAACTATTAGTCTTACCCATGATAGAGTCTTTTTTTTTTTGCAGGAACTCCCACGGCTGGGGCACACGTGGGGGAGGCACGGACGGTACTCCTGGTGACAGGGGGCATGGTCTCCACACCCGGGTGTCTTTGGCCTTCCCTTTTCCTCGTCCCTTACCTTTTCCTGTTCTAATAAAAAAAAAAAATTAGTATCATGTACATGATGCTGATCATATTACATGATCATATTTGTCGCTAACATGCTAATTCATAATTTTTTAAGTTTCGTACTTTGTGTCTGTACTCGGAGCATCAGGCATTTTGAAGCTCCCCATTTGCTTCAGCTGCCTCAGTTCCTTTAGTTGCTCCTTTTGAGAAGGCTGCAACTTAGCCAGATTTTTGGCGTCCGAAGCCTTTGACTCTTTGAAGTCCTTAATCTGTTCGATCAAGGTCTTCGGACTGAAAACAAAATCAAAATATGAATGAATGGAATTCTGTTTTTATTTGAAATAATAAACATTATGTAGATTTTACCGCGATTGTACCCCGGAAGGTCCCGGAGTAGGCTCCTCTGCGTTTCCAGGCGATAAACTGAACATAAAAAAAAACAAAATGAAAATAAGGTAATTATAATTAAAAATTAGTAGAAAAGTTAACTAGATTATGCTTACATAGGATATGATAGAGAGCGCGCACAAACTGGCTTACAGCCTCGGCCAGTCCCCCCTCTACCTCTCTGACCCCGTCCACCTCTCGGACCAGCTGCCCGACCACCTCTCGCACCAGCTGCCCGACCACCTCTCTTGTCCATATTTTATATAGCTAAAAGCAGTAAGCAAAAAAAAAGCCACCCACGTAAACAATAAAACAGTAGCAACAACCATAATAAGTTTGTGTACCCAGGCCACATGCTGCTTTTCATTAGAAACTCTTTAAAAATTGCGGCACAAAATTCTACGCTTTAATGATTTTGACCTATACATAAATGTCCAAATTATCCCATTATATACTTCTTTGCTGAAATCTGTTTTTTTTTTGTTTTAAAAACTTCGTACATTTTGAGGTTATGATTATATTTCATCTGAAATTTCTTATATGCCCTAACTCTCAAGAATAGAATAGGGTGCAGCGGGGGTGGCCCCTGGGGTGTGCCATTAAATCTAGATATAATTTATTTTTATAAATAAAATAATGTATTTATATGAACTGTTGATTTAGTTTCATATAAATACATTACAGCATAAAAAGCTTTTAGTATGATATTCGGGGCGTAGTAATCTATCTATTAAATTAAATAAGTGTTATAAACAATGCCACACGTTTCTGAAACGTTAAAAAAAAAAAACATATTCACATTAGGTAACCTATAATAGGTAACCTTACCCTATTATGATTAGTAACAACAGTCAGACTTAAAACTAGTGTTAGTGGATACAATCAACAGCAGGCTACATCAAAACTACGAAGTTTTCATTCTTCCAAAATAACGGTCGAAATTCTCTGTGTGCCCCGACCCTATAACCGTACGACCGATACTTAAATTTTGAAAAACCAAAATTTTGTCGTATTTTGTTGATTTTTTTTACTACACCGGCTGGTGATTACTCAATTTAACATGTAAACTGCAATAAATATGATAAAACAGCCAAAACATATGAAAATTGAAGTAAATTATTTGCATGAGCGAAAAAATCCCGCGCAATAGTTTTGTCAACCAATTATTGGACTAAATTTTGTGTTTCATACTGAAAACTTTATGTGTACACAATAACTGTTTACTTACCTTGAATATACGAAAAAAACAAGTAAAAATAGTCACTTTTAGTATTTTAGTTTTCACTTCAACGTCAACGCACTTCACTTCAATCATGGATGTATAATTATTGGATCTGGATCTCTTACTTTTGTATATCGCTAACACAAATATATACTGTATTTGTATAATTTTAGGGTTCACTTTTGAGACACACAAGGGAAAGTAGTAATCCGACACAGGCGCGATAGCACGAAAATAGTTGTGTGTCCTTGTCTCTCAAATTGCCTGTATGTCATTAAGAGTAGGGTGTCTGTATGTTCGTAATAAACATGAGTTGAGTAATACACCTCCGTGCTAAGTGGAAATCTATGGGGGAGCAGCAGTGGATGTCTTCCGGCTGATATGATGATGATGAAACTAAATTTAAGCGTTATGTCTTTTTCTTTCTGAGTCGAAATGACAAGGACATGATGCTTCAATTTAGTTTAGTCCTGTCAAATTATTTTGGTGTGTCTGCCAGAATCGACACCGTTATCTGATAATTAATGTCATGCACTTACTTTTATAGGTTTAAGCTACAAGAATAAATTGGGTTGAATTTATCAAAACAAGTAAAACATGGGCACCCTACTGAAAAGAGATGCACTTCTACTTTTGAGCCTCTCCTTCGGCTCGGTATTGTTATAACACTGCGAGGTCCAGTTATTGTAATAGGTCCATGACTTCAATCCAACTTCAATCACAATGACTGGCATAGATTACTTCAATATTTTTTTTTTAATTATTTTTTCATGGCACGGATACTTGCTTTGGCTAATTATGGTAGGACAATATATAAAGAAGCGAGACAGATTTATACAGATACTGCTGGAATAGTAAAAGACAACTATATTTCAATATAATGGCCAGCCGGGCGTCGAGCCCGCGCTGTCGCCCACTAGTCGACAGGGACAATCGAGGGTTTCTAGCGTGACTACCGCTAGTCGACGCGGACAATCGAGCGGTTAAGTAATAATTATTGTCGTCAATAATTACGCGATGTAAACGTTGGCAAATCTTTAAATAAATAAAATAAAAATAAAATAAATATCCTCTTTTAACGTTTTAGTACTTAACGAATTACTTAAGTAAATACATATCTATGTACTGAACCTAATTGAAATATGAATATTATTTCTATCTAAAAGTCGAAAAGATGGGATCATGACAGGTGTTTGGTTGCTACGTGCTGTCCCACTTTAATTCACTCTGGGGGCATGGGATCTGCCTCGTAGCGGTCCACCCTGGGCAACGTCACCTTGGGCTTTATTCAATGGTGGCGGCCAAAGATTCCCAAAGCGGTGCGGTAGGCCCAATAGCAGTCGCAACGGACCGCCTGGCTCGCGACCACCCTTCTGCCGGAGTCCAGCGCCAAGCAGACTAGCGTCTGTGTTCCGTTAGTGCGCGGAAGTGCCAGTGCCATTGGGGAAGTAAGGACGAAGTCAGTTGCGCTGCTTAAGACCGGTCTTGATTGTTGAATAGCACTGTTCCGGGCAACTCATCTTGGAGGATAGCGGGATCCTAAGCACGGTCTCTCGCCGTAGGCCGACCGCGGGTAGTAGGGGGCCCAAGTAGTACGCTAGCCACCACGTGCAAAAGGCTGCACACCAAGCACCAAGCGAAAAATCCCGCTATGCTCCACCGTGCCAGTTGGCGACCGAAAGGGAGGACCCGGTGGCCATAGCGGGGGGGTTAGGGCGTCTACGCGCGCACCAAATGAGTTTCCCATTGGCCAGTTGTTATCATCAGTCCTGTATTTATGGTTCAACAAACAGTGCCTCGTCTTCTTATTACTTCCCCACAAACACTCCAAACACAAACTTGAAAAGCAAAAAGAAAGGATTAGTTAAAAAACGGCTGCACTTCCTCCCACGAAAAGTGCACCTCATTAACATCCGAGGGTTGCACTCAAATATCAAACAGGTCCACCAACACCTAGAAACCAACAAGCCGCACCTAATCTTTCTTACGGAGACGCAGATAGCAACACCGTCAGACGTGGCGTACCTTAACTACCCGGGGTACTCCCTTGAGCACAACTTCAGGAGAAACACTTGGGTCTGTGTGTATGTCCGCGATGACGTTTGCTGTAAGCGTCTCCGTTGCTTTGAGAAATCTGGGTTTTCTACTCTTTGGCTCTTGTTAGATACAGGTCTTGACAAAACTGTCTATGCCTGCGTCTACCGTTCACATAGCGGAGACCAGGAGACAACCAAACTTCTTGACCACCTGACTGAGACGGCTGATATAGCCCAACAAAGGTACCCAACGTCAGAGCT
The DNA here is from genome assembly GCA_949987775.1 of Aproaerema taeniolella. Taxonomy (NCBI): domain Eukaryota; kingdom Metazoa; phylum Arthropoda; class Insecta; order Lepidoptera; family Gelechiidae; genus Aproaerema; species Aproaerema taeniolella. Next base: position 14,596,313 of record OX465261.1, on the reverse strand, counting down.
CGTCCTTCTGTGGGACTTCAATGCCCACCACAGCGAGTGATTGTTCCCGTTCAAGAAAACTGACCATGCTGGCAGAGGCGCGCAAATTTACACTATCGCTAGATCTCACCCAGCTGGTGAACAAGGCGATGAGGGTACCGGATGTTGATGGACAAACTCCCAATTGCCTTGATCTTCTGCTGACAACTGATCCAGACAAGTACTCGGTTGTGGTCTCAGCCCCGCTGGGAACACCGGACCACTGTCTGGTGAAATCCGTATCGATCAGCTCTCCTTCGGACGTTAGTCTCAAAGGCACTAGGAGAGTCTGGCGATACGAGTCAGCAGATTGAGATGAGATGCGGCACTTCTTTGCATCTTATCCTTGGCGGCAAATGTGTTTCTCTTCGGATGACCCCTCTTGTTCGGCTGATGTGATTGCGGATGTAATCCGGCAGAGAATGGGCGTTTTCCGACTGGCCGGCACGGCGACGGCGAGAGTGACAGAGCTATATTAGGAAGCAAGTATCTCTGTCACTCTACTACCTACCGACTACCGATTTCTTGCTTCCTAGTATAGCTCTGTCACTCTCGCCGTCGCCGTCACCGGTGCCGGCCAGTGGGGAAACGCCCATTGGAATACTTTATCCGGCAGGGAATGGAATCATTCCCGTGACCCCGCGCCCCTCGACCGCTCGTCGCCGCCGCGCTCGTAGAGTACCTACTCGTTCGCCGCGCCACATAGGCCGCGCGTACGTTCAATATTTTTTTTCTATGTTAATATTAATAAGAACCTATTAGATGTTTATGTTTTTATAATCTGTATTAAATGGGCTTTTACTGAATATTTTTTATAAATAATCTTCCACATAAAAGTCTGAAAATATAGGGGACTGTTTGTAATTTTTTACCACTGGTTATACATAATTTTAGGCGTTACGTATTTTTCCTCTATAAATACCTACAAAAATGTTATGCCCAATAAATCGGCCATCATTTAGTTATCCGAAAACGACACCAGACTCGGATTTGTATCTCAAATGTAGTCACTAGATTTTTTTTTTTTCGAACGCTGGAGTTTGGTACTTTGAACCCCTCCCCCGCCCCTCTGACGCGGAGTCATGCGTGGCTAACGGGCTTTTTAGGTTCAGTTTGGCCCATATAACGTCCATGCCAAGTGGCATTGCTCGACGCAAAATTGGCTAGGTCTCCATACAACGATGCCCAATAGGACCCTAGCTAGTTCTTGCGTTATAATTTCAAAACAAAGGACTCAATGGTACTGGTCTGTACTGATGGACATAAGAGTGTAAAAGTACGCACTCGAGGCAGAGGCAGGTCGCTGACATACGAGAGTTTACAGCCGCCGTTATATTTTTTACATCGGCAACACTGAGATTCATTCCGAGGAATCCCTGCACCGTGCTGTGCCGCGAACTTTGGCACTTGTCGCTTCATTCATTTGAAATCATTTGGTCAGGCCTATGACACTGTTAGTACTAATAGCTGAGAAATGGCGCTGCTATCGCCTTTAATTCGCCATTTTGTGACGTCATGCTGTATCCTTGCTCGGTGAAGCTGTCAAGGCCATCAGCGGCCAACAGCGTAGTCATTCAAAAAAAAAAAAACATGCTGTATGTCAAGATAACCTCAAACTTCCATGATGGCGTCTTGTCACTGAGCAAGTACAAGTACGGTATTATGTATGATTGCTCTCATGGTTCGCACAGGCGTTTACTGAAGTGCATTGCTAAATAAATGCAGTACTTATTATCAGTTTTCGTCGCGGAAATGACTAAAATGCATTTATATTTATTTTATTTTATGATTGTCATAAGCATCTTTTGCCATGTGTAACCCGTATTATTACCATTTAGCTTTGATTCCATATAAAATTTTGTTATTTATTTTGTAGGTACGTGAAAAAAAATATTTTCGAGTGTCAAAACTATCAACAACATTTGGTAATAATTTTATATCTAAAATAAATACATTTGTTTTGCAAATGATATAAGTTTTTGTATGACTACTTTATAATAAATCTAAACAAAAAAATGTGAATTACACCTTATTTATTCTATGCCTAAAACTAACGGACTGATTTTGATGGAATGTGCTGCTCTAGATTAATAAATAAGCTACTTTTTATTCTAAAAAAACTAAACATTATGTTCCAACAAATGGCGTAGTAAGTATTAGTAAATGAAAATATGAACATTGCTTTCTGCAATTCTTTCTATCGATAAATAGCTAATTCGCTCAGTCGAGCTTTCAGTGAACCGGCTTATCTGCAAATCGTGCCATCGGCAAAAAAAATTTATTTAGAACGTCCTTTCGGCGAATGAGGATCCGTAACGTTTTTAGTTGAGAATGCAGATTTATAGAGCTACGAAATCCATAACATACAGTGCAAAAATTTTTGTTCTACGATAAAAATTGACGAAGTTGTGATTAAATTACTAGCGGAGATCACTGACCGGCCGGCGCGGTAGGCTGTGACGTCACTGTGACTGTCCACGCCAGTTAGCCGTTGGTAGCGTTAAGGCGCGCAGGTGTTTTCATTGGTTAATTGTGTCTTTGAAACAAATTAAGTTTCCGATTTGTGTCTAATTCAATCTTCTAACTATGCATAAATATTGTATAGTGCCGAAATGTACAAATACTTCTTTTAAAACGCCTGAAAAACTCTTTTTTAACGTGCCGAAAGACCCTAAACTACGCAAAAAATGGTACCTATACAAAAAATTGTTAAATAAAGTGTTGTTAAAGAGTGCAATTTTGTGATATTTAAATATATTTGTCAAAAACAATTGGTCATTTTACCAATCGCGTCGCCGCCGCGTTTATAGAAATGCTTCCAGTACTCAGATCCCGAGATGTGGTAGGGTTTTACGGCGCCCGAAACGACGTTTAGATGTTGTAAATGCTACCCGGGTTTGGGTTCTGTACTGCGGTAGGGTTTACTTAAGCATAATGAACCATTTTCGACATGAATCCCTACTAGTATTCAGAAAGCAATTTTCAGATAAACCGCATCTGCTTCTAAGTTACAATCTGGTTACGTAACTGAGGAAAAAATGTGAAAAATATGTATTTTACATAAATTAATAAAAAAGTCAGTTGTTTTTGAATTTTTATTAGAAAAATCGAAAAAGTAGGTAGAGATACAGAATCATTAGGTATGTACACAGTCATTTCTGGCACTTCGCCGGCCGCTGCCACGGCACGCTCGCTTCGCTCGCTCGGCTCGTGCGTTGAACCCTCAACCCTCAACGCAGTTCTAACCTAACCTAACCCGTTAAGGGTTGGTTGGGTTAAGCTACTAACAAACCTACTTGTCGCAGTTCCGTCTGACGTAATCGAACAAAGAAGTCGAATGACTTATAAACAGACAAAATCAAACATGTAATAAATAAATAAATAAAAAATAAAATTGTTTATTTTATTGCCGTAAGAACAATTTTACATTTAAGTAAAAATTTTACTTGTGTTTGAAGCCCCGCTCTTCTACTATAACCTACATTATGTTATCTGAGTAAACGGTTTTATTTCGATAGAATTTGACCAAAATTAATTAAATTAAATATAAGATATAAAAAAAAAAACAACTTATTTATAGTAATGCACATGTGCGTGTGTATAATGCGTATGTGTCTGCTCGTGCGTATGCGTGTGTGTGTATGCGCGTGAATTTATTTATAAATGTTTGGTTTCTACTCACCTATTTTTATGTAATACATTTCCGATTGTTATTTAGGAAATGTATAGATTTCCTAGAAAATGTATGAAATAAAATCTCTGAGTTCAGGGAGCATAAGATATGAAAATCCTCCCGCGGCTCAGATCGCGCCTACTTTCGAAAGTGTATGATTCTAAATAGCGGAAGGGTTTCCGTTATAATTTTCTGAACTAAACTACGGAATCCATACCTGATTCCAGCGCGTTCACTGATCTGAATAGTGGAAGGATTTTAGTAATCATTTTTAGAAATCTTGCTCGTAAAACCTCCCGCATCTCAGACCGGTGCCGTAGCTGAGATCGGGTAGCATTTCCATAAGCGCGTCGCCGCCGCCGCTCCGAGAACTATGAGAACTGCGCTCGGACAGTCACTGTGACGTCACACGCACCCGCGTACACCAACTTTTGGCGGCAGGAACGGCATAATGTTCATAACTTAATATCTTCGTAAGTAATGGTCCGATTTGGATAATTCAAAAAGAAATATCATTCTAATGTCATAGAGAATAACGTGGATACAATTTCTATTGAATTTGCTATAACATTACTGATCCTCATTGAGCTGTCGGCACAACAAGGTATCGGCTAAAGATTTTTTCTTTCAGCCGCTGGTCGGCGAACAGTGATTTTTATATACAATTTTATCGTTCAAGAGTAATTCTATGAACCCTTGCGAGCTCGAGTTGAGTGCTTGTGTATTTTATGTTGAGTTTGAAGTTGAGATTCTTGTCACAAATCCTCCTCCGTCGACGATTTTTTCATCTTAGGTTATTTTTGCAACCTGCTTTAACATGGAAACGCTTAAGTGTTGTGTTGGTGGTTGCGCTGCAACAGGTGAAACGCTACGGTTTTTTTGTTTCCCGAGAAACAGTTATCTAAGAAGTTTGTGGATGTCTTTTCTCGCGCCAACAAATCCTATACTCCTTGAACTCTCTGAAGAGCAATTGTTGAAACAATGCGTTTGTCAAAAACATTTTGACAAAACGCAATTCGATGAAGAAGGCAAGAGAATTCGCTTTTCTTACACATGTCTCTTCACTGAAAACGGAATTGCTCTGGGTGAACCACTGAGTAAAGTAGGTAAGCCCATAAAATCTGTTACGTATTATTCTTAATTGGACACACTATATCTATTATTTTAATTTTCAAATTCAAAACTTTCTATCACGTGGGTCAGCTACAAAGAGCAGAGAGAGTAATGTGTAACCGTGTAATGAACTAATGACACTGGGGTCACCAAAAAAGATAACAATTCAATAATTATAGTAGTCTTTCAAGTTGCCTGACAGCTCCCGCCAAAAAGGTCAGACGTTGATAGTCATTGAAATTTTTATTTTTTTTTACTTTTCCATAAATTATCATTGAACCATTTTGAAAACATGAGAGTGTTAAAAGTGTCACCTGGGTGTCACTCAAAAAAGTTCTTATCCACATTTTTTTCACAAAATGGCTGATTGCCATTTATTATAAAGTGAAGTGTTCTGCGCTACATGATATTGACGGAATTGTGGCAACACATATGGGTCTATATTTGAGAATCTATCTATTCACTTTTATTTACTAGTTCTGGAAATTGGTTAAGCCTTTAGCGAAGTACCTATTCAGTTGTACAATAACTCAACTATAGGTACCATAACCTAGCCTCTCGTGAACTGACTATATGTCTTACCACTTCAATACAGATTTATTCCTAGTGCAGGGTGAGTCGGCTGACAGTCTGTCCCATGAAGAAACCCAATAGGCATATTTATTACACACTGTACTTTAAAACTGTACCTACTGCTTTTAAGTATTTAAGTAATGTTAGTTATTACTACCCAGCAGCATGTCAAAGATTTATTTGTTTGTTCTCGGGTCATAGGTGTTTGTATTTTTCTTTATGTGTTTTTTAAGGGACCCACGACACAAGGGAAAACCTTAGTGTGGGCCTTTGAGTGTGTAGCGTTTATTTATTTGTTTATTTATAATTATTTTCGAGAGCAAAATGAGGATGATACCTCAGAAATGACTTTGGTGATTGGAAGGGCTGGTACGTATATTTATTATTTAATGAAACTATGTATCTAAAAAAATCAAGCAGGGTCAAAAACATTTGATTCGTGTAATGTAACTTTAACCATAGCATTTCATATTACATAATCTAGTTATCTGAAAAGGAGATGCTTTGCATTTTTATTTAGATTACATTTGAATTTTTTATCTATGTCTTTTTAAAGTGCAATCATCCTCCAAAAACAGACAAAAAATTAAACTTAGAGGGCACCAACCTAGTAGCTGTTACGTAGCAACAACATAAAGGCAACAGCTACTCAAGAGTCTGTTTCAACTCATGTATGATTTATTAAAATGGGTCAAATATTCAAATAAAAAAAGCTTTATTCATGCTTTTAAACTAGCAAAATTTAGGGCTCCTTATGAAGCTAAAGAACTTTTTTTAAAGGAACCCATATCACACATCAACTATTTTTTTAGTTTTAAAAGGCGATAGCAGCGCCATTTCGCAGTTATTGGTACTAACAGTGTCATAGGCCTGACCAAATGATTTCAAATGAATGAAGCGACAAGTGCCAAAGTTCACGGCGCAGCACGGTGCAGGGATTCCTCGGAATGAATCTCAGTGTTGCCGATGTAAAAAATATAACGGCGGCTGTACACTCTCGCACGTCAGCGACCTGCCTCTGTCTCGAGTGCGTACGTTTACACTCTCATGTCCATCAGTACAGACCAGTACCATTGAGTCCTTTGTTTTGAAATATAACGCAAGTACGTGCAAGTATGAAGAGTTTTATTTCGATATGATACGAAGCGTTATTTTTGTTACGAGAATTTTTAAAAATAGTTCGTAAAAAAATTAAGAAAAATTTTTTGACAAAAAAAATGATGCCTGTTAAAAAAAAAAAATGATGCTTGTTCATAATACTTTTTCATTTTGAATGATGCTTGTTCGTAATACTTTTTCATTTTGCCGTTTTGTCACGTTATTTTTAAGATTATTCGTACCAAAATCTAAGTACCGTAGTCAGTTCGGCGCTACCCACGCTCACTTAGACGACTGCAGTTCTGTTGTCTATAGCTCGATTTAAACGTTTTTAGGTTCATTAGAATGCTGATAACTGTAGCATTTTTTTATAATAAGCTAAATTACCGTAATCCTAACGTTTCTGTTCTTTTCACACAGTAAAAAAAGTTTAATTTTACAAAATGTAGTTTTTTGAAAATATTTATTTTTTTACTAGGTTTAAACTAATGCATCTTTAGAATAAAACAATATATATTAAATTATCTTTCATTTGAGACCCTATTTAAGTAAATCTGCCCAGTAGTTATCTAAATATAGCGTAAATAAAATAGGCCTGGCCGCCATCTTTGTTACGTCATAGCTACCCCCTCCATACCCTCAGAAAGTGACTACCGCACTTTTTGTGTTCAGGAACATATGCCGAATAAGTACATACCAGTAGTTGGTATGGCGGAGGTAAGTCCCACGGAAATGAAGTCATTCTCCTTGGGTCCCGTTCTATATTGCCTCTTTGTAATATTAGTGTAGATCAGGGGTTCCCAACCTTTTTTTGTCTACTGCCCACTTTAAGAATAAATTATTTTTTAACGCCCCCCTTTTTAAACATACTTAAAAACCGCTAAGTACTTATAACTGATTATTGAAACGCAACTTTATAGTATTCGGACAGAGTATCTTTTATTGAAAATAAAACAAACATAATCAATTCTTATATAAAAACTAATGTGAAGGTTGAATCTGATGCTGTTCAATAAGTTTGTTGATATCAGGTTCCAATTTACTCAAAAACAGCCGCAAGTCGCCACGTTCGGTAACACGCAAACGATTTCTCTTTTTAGTAAGCAGCGTTGCCACAGCACTAAAACCACGTTCACACAAATATGACGATGGGAATGCTATCAAGAATCGTTGAACAATTGACCACAATCCAGGGTACAATTGCAGGATCGGTTTTTGAAGCCAAAATTCTTGATATCCATTTTTGAACTTGATTTTTATTTCTTCGTTTGTTGTCAATTCTATAAGTTCTTCTTCCAGCTGAGGTGACATTGCTATGTTGACATTTGAAAACGGATCTAACACCCAGTCTGGTATTTCCAAGTTTAAAATGTCCTGGTATCGTTCGGTGAAGTCAATGTGGAGGTTTTCCAAATGTTGGCAGTAGGCAAACAAGTCGTCGTTACTGCAGGATACTGATAAATTCGGAAAATTGTGAAACTCACGTCTGCCCATATTCTTTTTGTGCAGAAGCAGTTTGGCTGCGAAAGCAGCAACGACATTTTTTGTTTTAATTAAATTTAGTTCATCGCCTTGCAGTTGGAGGTTCATGTCGTTGAACAATTTATACAGGTCTGTCATGTAAGCTATATCATTCTTTGATGTTATGAGCTTGTTGCGCAGTTCTGTATCTTTAGTTTCCAAGAACTCTATCACAGAGTCAAACAGGTTGTAAAATCGAATCAGACAATTGCCTCTTGACAGCCAACGAACTTCAGTATGAAGCAATAAACGGTTGAAATCTTCGTCATTAGTAACACAAAGCTGATGAAATAATCTATCATTCAAAGAGCTGCTACGGATTTTATTGACTGCTTTGATGACATATTGCAGTGATTGAAATAGTCGTTCACTTAAGTTTCTAGCAACCAAATGTTGTCTATGAATAACGCAATGTATAGCAAGGACATCTGGAATTTTATTTTTTAAGTACGCTATGAAGCCTTTATGGCGCCCTGTCATAGCCGGAGCGCCATCCGTAGCAACTGATATAATATTTTTCAAAGGAATCTCTTTCTCTTCACAAAACTTTTCCAATGTATTGAATATGGTTTCGCCTTTTGTATCTGTCTCCAAATTTCTGGCAAACAATAGTTCTTCACGTATTTTCTCATCTTTAATAAACCTCACGTAAGATAGCAACAACGCTTCATTAGTTGGTAAAGTGGACTCATCGAGCTGAATTGAGAATTGACTAGTCCTCAGATGATTGCACAATGATTCTTCAATGTTTTCAGCCATTTCATCAATTCGTCTTTGCACAGAATTATTACTCAAAGGAATTTTTCGGATAATATCTGCGGCCGGTTTATGAAGCACAGTAGTTATTACTTCCTTTATTGCTGGCAAAATTAACTCTTCTCCGATGTTGTGTGGTTTGCCTTTTTGAGCAATTAACAAAGAGATATTGTACGAAGCTCGAAGTCCGTCGTCATCTTGCTTAGCAGCCGCCGAAAATAGTTTTGATACACTTGGCTGAGTATTATGCTTCTTCTCTAGGTCTTGAAAATATGCTACATTCTTGTCTTTCTTATCTGGATGCATTTTATTCAAATGATCTTGCAGTCTTGAAGGCTTCATTGCTTCGTTCGAAAATGTTTTTAGACATAGAAGACACAAAGGCGACGACGGGTTTGTGGGATTTTCAATAAATCCGAATTTAATATATTCCGCAGAGTATTGCCGTCTCTCCTTTTTTACTTCCGACATTGTTTTGTTTTGAGAAATACGTAAGTGTTATAATGAAGTACTGCTTATCTATTATGCGCGAAACCGCAAATGAAAATAAAATAAATTTACGTCGTTTATATAGGATTGCATAAGCAGCACGCACCAACAGGAATAAGACAAACGTGCATAAACTCGTTTATCTCATTCGACGCCCAATCGTACTCGACAAGCAAGAACAAGTATTATAGAACCAGCCGATTGATACAGGAATGTACAAATCGGATTATTTAACAAAAACTTGTTAAAACATGATTGCCCGCGGTCTATTATATCGGACCGAGTTTGAGCTATATCTTAATTAATATTAGTTGATGTTCACAAGATGTAGTCGAGAGTCGAGAGCTCAGTCGGTGTCTAAGAGTCTTCCTAGCTAGGTAGATGAAATTATAAATCGACCCCAAAGCCCTACACAACGCCCCCTTTTTTTTCTGGGTCTCTTACCGCCCCCCTTTAGGCCTGCAGCGCCCACAAGGGGGCGTTATCGCCCACGTTGGGAAAGACTGGTGTAGATGCAGAAAAATTATTTCTGCATCTACACATAAATTGTGTTTGTTACATTTTTGTTTATTGTTTTGTCTTCTTACTGGAGCAATAAAAAAGTTTTTGTACAAAGGAGGGACTGGCCGCTGTCACGGGGTATGACTAAGTCGTAAGCCAGAAGACCAGAACAGAACAAAAATCCTAAAAGATTATGTACTAAGAGGGGTATGTGAATGAGACAACACATCGCTGTTTTTTTAAATTTTCTATTGTTTAAAAAAAAACTTAAGTATCTTTATTTGCGTAAGACAAATTCTTCTTCCCAGCCCATATACGTTTCCACCGAGGGGCACGGGCCTCCCTTCAAAAAACAAGGGGGATTTAGGCCATAGTCCACCACGCTGGCCCAATGCGGGTTACCACCCCAAACCAAACCCAAATTAGTCTAAACAAGGTGTTGAAAAAAAAAAACCCAAAAAAAAAGATTATAAAAGTGAAACAGTCGCAACTCTAAAACAGTTGCACGGTTTGACATCTTTCGAAATGAAAGTTTCATAAAACTAATATGACATACTTGTCATATTTGTAATAGAGTTGCGCAATAAGCTAAATTTTAATTAATTTTGAATTGTCTTTTTTTTGGATTTTTTTGAAACACCTTGTATAAGACAAATTCAAATTAGTCTATTTCATAGAACATTAAAGATTTTATATAATCTCATTACTCATAATTTTAACTAAATCTGAAATAACTCTTGAGCTGAGCAGTTTATTCCCATGGCTGCTTGTCTGATCAGAAATTCTGTAATAACAGAAATAACTTTAAGGTACTCTTTCAAATAATGTGACGAAGAACCAATTTATTGTTCCAACTTTTTATTTACAAAACTTCATTGTCATTGTATATTTGCCAATTAATAAATTCACAACACCCTATTCTATTCATTTGTATTAAGGTATGTTTTTCCACAAAACATAAACACTATTGATAACAGAGCTATAATTTGTTATCTGTACTTACATTTTAGTGTTTAACTACTCACTTTAATTATGGCATCATGTATTATTATTATTTAAGGAGTTCGAAGGGTTGGGGTCAAGCGTAATTACACAGGCCCCCGTGTCACTGCAACCTTGACAGATCTATTGGTCTTACAAACTACTGAACCGATTTTAATGTTTCGTACAGAGATAGATTAGAGCCTGGGAAAGAACTTAGGCTACATTTTATCCCACAGCACGATATAACCTGTAGTCCACGCGGGCGGAAAGCTAGTATACCTATAAAAGTAAAGGGTTGGCTTTAGTAGGTCTCCTCCACTCAGCAATGTTGTGATCCCTCACAGGACTACAACGCTGATCTTCCGTGGATACCTGCAGAGAGCGTTGTTTTGCGCAGCCAGCTCTTTTAACTAGGTATCAGCGGTGATAGCCCAGCGGGTAATAAGCCAGATTTGTAATCCTAAGGTCGTGGGTTCTAATCCTGGTGCGGGCCTGCACCACTAAATTCGTCTTTTCGGATTTATGTACGGATTTCTAATTATCACTTGCTCAACGGTGAAGGAAAACATCGTGATGAAACCCGCCCGTCCAAGAAAATTTTCGAAAGACGAGCGGTCCACTAACCCGCATTGGGCCAGCGTGGTGGACTATGACCTAAATCCCCTGTGCCCCTCGGTGGAGACTTATATGGGCTGGTAAAAAAAAAAACATTACATTAGCAAACAAATGAATAATAAAATTTTTCCTCTTTATTATAGTGTAGACAAGAAGTGCCTCCGCTGCCGGCGTCGGTTGCTGATTCAATTGCTGGCGCCGCCGCGCCGGTCGCTTGTTTAGTCGCCGGCGGCGGCGCCAGCATTCGTTCCATTCCATTATTATCTAAGCATCAATTATCTAAAGTAGTGGTTAGGTTCATGAAGTATGTGACAGATCCGAATCGGAATACCCGATTCCACACGTAGTGTGTAGAGTGTAGAGTTGTAGAAGTGTATTTTGTTATGTTCGATCTTGTACTGGCGTTGTTTTATCATGGCGGTTATAATAAATAATAATTAAAAGTGCTAAATAAATAAATAGCTGCGGCGGCTACTGTCAACGTCCATTTCGTACGTGTTGCGTCTTTCGAGGATTCACACAGACTGATCGACTGATCATGGTGATCTATCTGCTGATGCATCGGCGGATCTCAGCAGAACATTCTTCTCGTGCGCCGAGTGGCACACGGGGAAACCGCTTCGGGGCGAACCCCCATGGCGGTGGAATCTACCGCGGTCCATAACAATGGACCGGTCATTGGCATCACCTGCCGGCGACCGCGGCGTTGGGTGTGCGACCACGACGGCGACTACGACCACAACAACGACGGCGACGACAGGGGAATGGGGGAACCTAGATTATTTGGGAGAAAGATTTCAAAAACCTAGATTGTTTGGGAAAGAAAGAAAAAGACGAACCTAGAAAAATAAATGCAAAACCATCGGCGGACCTCGCAGATGCGTCGGCGTACGCATCTGCCGAGGTGTAGACGAGCCTTTACACTCACACAAAATCAGAAATTCAGAAAGACCAAAACAATTTTTTTACCGGCTTTGGATTGTCAGCGCCAGCAGCCGCGTTGTTTTAAGTTTCGGCTGCCGGCAGTAAGTGCTTACCGCCGCGCGCGTGCCCAACGGCGATATTTTTATCGATGCGCAACGTCTTCATCCTCCTTCTCCATTCTCTTTTTGCGACATTTTTACTCTTCAGTTTTGGCATTCCTAATCTAAATTCTAAATTGAACGCTTCTAGCTGTCATTCGCTGAGATGACAGACCCAAATGACGCTGGTGCCGTGGGAAAAGGGTAAGAGTTTGCTGTGGGATGCGACGTGTGTTAGTACGTTCGCAACGTCGCATCTCGCCCGCACTGTGAAATCCGCTGGAGCAGCAGCCGAGACCGTGGCGCACAAGAAAAGAAAGAAGTACGCGGACCTGGAGCGTCAATATCTCTTCGTTCCATTCGCGGTGGAGACTACTGGCTGCTGGGATAACGATGCGAAGCAATTCGTTTGAGAAATTGGGCGTCGTTTTAGGGAAATGGGAGAAGACCCTCGCGCTGGATCGTTTTTGGTGCAGAGGCTGTCTATAGCCATACAGCGCGGAAACGCGGCAGCCGTAATGGGCACCTTTGCACCAGGAACGATTAGGGGCGGGCTATTTGACTGTTAGATTTAATCTAATTTTGTTAAGTTTTAAGTGTAAGTTGACTTTTATATGTATTTTAAATAAAATTGAATTTCCGTCGCAGGCGCACGCCCGCTAATACTATACTGTTTTTATACATTTGTAAAATAAGCTAACGTTAAAAGTTAAAGGGTTTGATGTATCTAACAAATCCTGCTTAATTGTTTTTCTTCCTTCATCGTGCTCCGAGTCTCCGGCTCCCGCCGCCAGCCGGCGCAAGTGGAGGCACTCCCTTAAAAATATTTTAGGCCTGTATTACAGAAGGAGACTCAAGTCTTGATCTATACTCAAGTATTGATTGTCACTTTCTCTGACAAATACGACTGCTACTTAAGTATAGGTCAGAGTCTGAGTCGCGTTCTGTCATACGAACGTCATGGACGTAATTTTTCCAAGAATTGAAATAACTTTGTTTTCTTACGCTCAAATCCAATTCCAGATTCCTGAACCTCATTGGCTCCGTATTCTCCTTCGTAAGCAGCGATGTAAAGAGTAAAATCAAAGTGATGGAGAAGCACAGAGAGGGCGACAACGCAGTGTATTACGATTCTTTTAAGAAGATGATGAAATATGAGAAAGACTCCAGCTTGCACGAGAAGAGTGGGTATGTCTCTGGATCAAGAACAATGCTGCGGTTGCACAGAGGACTGGGTAATTAAATTAGTCTTTTAATTTTTACGTAGTTTCAACTACGTATATATACAGGGTGTTAAGTAATTCTTCGATCTTATCCTCTCGGGTGGTGAATCAGCCCATGAAACTAAACAACTTTTTTTTCGTACTTCGGCATTTGTTCTTAGGGAAAGTTGTTCAGTTTCATGGGCTGATTCACCACCCGAGGGATCGAATTACTTAACACCCTGTATATATATATATATATATTTACCAGCCTATATACGTCCCCACCGAGGGGCACGAGATTTAGGCCATAGTCCACCACCCTGACCCAACGCGGGTTGGTTTGGTGGATTTTCGAAAATGAATGTTCTTTGATGGGCGGGTTTCATCACGATGTTTTCCTTCACCATTTAGCAAGTGATAATTAGAAATCCGTACATAAATCCGAAAAGACGAATTTAGTGATACAGGCCCGCACCAGGATTTGAACCCGCAACCTTCCGATTACAAGTCTGGCTCATTAGCAACTGGGCTATTTCACTCTAAAACTACGTATATGCCATCGGAAAATTGTAAAAACCGTTAAGAAATTATCATCTCCAGCGATATTACAATTTGCCTAGTAAAATTACAATTCCTTGAAACTGTCCACCTGCATTAAATTGGGATATGTTAGGTTAGGTAAACTTACACTTTTTTAGATTCGTTTAGGTTTGGTTGCATTAATAGTATAAAAAAGTCCGTCAGTGCAAAAAAATTGAGGCAGTTTACAAAATACCGAGAATTTACAATCTTACTAAGTCAAATTACAATATTACGAGTTTGACAATATAAAAAGGTGTGGGTTTAAAATCTTCGTAAGGCAGAGTTTAAAATTTCTTATTTTCCTTGCATAACTATTTTACGAAACAGAATAATTATTTTATAGCCATGGTTTTCCTTTATTGTGTAAATAAATCACATGATTGATGGATCGCCTGTACGGCGAGAGGTAACCGCACGCAAGAAGGTCTTTAATAATTTTCCACGTTAAAAACGTATGAGTCACCGACTTCAATCCCAAAAACAGTGCGCACAAAGCAGATAACTAGTATTTTTTGCAGAAAACAATGCCTATTAGCAGATAACCACAAACGAAAATGTCACTCATTTATTTAGATGATGTTCTGGTTTGTAGTATTTTTTTGTTTTTGTTAATTTTTTTAAAAGCGCTGATTCATTTTCGATAAAATTTATATGGGACCACCTCTGGAGTGTACCTACTCTTTCGAACAAATAAAGAATTTTGAAAATCGGTCCATAATTGGTGGAGAAATCGGTGAACATACATAAAAAAATACATACAGTCGAATGTCGAACATAGACCCTCCCCTCCTTTTTTGAAGTCGGTAAAAACACAAAGACTACATTATTTTCTCCAAAATTCTCACGAGAACGAAGCCCCAGGCGGAATGATCCAATAAAGTATCTCTCGTTTCAGACTTCATCAGACTATTCCTTAAACGACTAAGTGAGTCAGAAGACACAGTAAACACATGCACTACATGTCAGAACTCCTACAACGAAACGTTAGCAGAATTCCACCCGTGGTACATTAGGAAAGCAGCCACTCTTGCCATGCACGCCTTGCCTAATAGACCGGACTTGTTGAAAAAGGTATGTCTCATTAAATACATATTGTATTTCCTTCCATGCTGGAATGGGTGTGAAATAAAAACTTAGAATGTGCCAGCTACCTACTCTTCCCAGGTTTACAGAAAAAGTCAGTAAGAGGGATGCTAGGGTTTTTTACCTTTTCACCGCCAAAGTCTGATATATCAGACAAATTTTTTTTTTTCTTTTTTTACTTTAATATCGTTCACCAAGCGTTCGCCACACGCCACGACATTAAAAAAATATATTTTTTGATGTAGCGTGTGGTGGGCGTTTTTAACGAAAACTCTTGGCGCTAAAAGGGTTAATGCGAGGGTTTGTAGGTAAAGTTTGTTCGCTCAATTAGTGTGCATGGGTAGCTGTCAGCTGTCATCTCGAAATGTACAGGGAGCAAGAAAACTTGAATGGTAATTCATATCTTCTATCTCTTTCTACTAGTTATAATACGAAAATAATAATATTTTGTGGTCTCTGTAAATATTTACATGGATTAGTATAGCTATTTTTTGAAAGAAAAATATTCGTACCTATTTGAAAATAAAATTACTTAACTGTAAATAAATTATTGTATGTGTTCATTGACACTATCGTTAACATTTACAAAATAATAATAACGTATATTTCCAAAAAGAAGTACTTATTTGTGGACGAGTCACATTTAAGTTAAAGAATGGTCCCAATATACCGTGCGCCTGTACTGCACACTAATTGCCCGAACGAACTTTATAATGGGCGAAAGGCTGACCACCTCTCACCATTACGCAATTTGTTCCATCTGACTGATATGATAACCCTCACAATTTACCGTGTTTTACAGTCTAGGACGTACCTTGCTCAAAGGATTTCGCTGGCCATACAACGCGGCAATGTGGCCAGTATCATGGGAACCTTTGAGCGGGGCGAACTACGCTTTTTTGACTAGGGTTTAATTTTGTATATTTTTCGACTTTTTTTTTCGGGACTCACGAAGCTCGTTGCTGATTAATTTTTGTCTTAGTTTTTAGTTATGACGAAGACTGTTGCGGATACGTTTTTGTATATTTTCTCAATTGTCTTAAATATTCTGAATAAATTTACCGTGTTAACATCCGTTCATTAGTTTTAAGTTTATCGCGTTCAGACAGACAGACAGAAGCGTCGGGGACTTTGTTTTTTAATACAGTATGATTTGAATTTGCACAATACCTATATTTGTCGTGGCACAATTTTACTTGTGCTGTTCGCATTCAATAGAGTTAGTAGCTCAAGTACTTATAGGCTCAGTCACTTCAGAGCAAGGTCAAACTTAATCGCACTTGTTAGCGTTTATTATATTCCATTTGCAACGCTAATTCATATGGTTTACGGTCGGCAGCGGTTGAATAGAATAGAATAGAATAATGTTTTATTTTAAGAAGCCTGCACCACACAATTATAGAAAACACAAACCATAATTTATTATTATTAAGTATAACACTCTTACGGGCTCCGCCCGAAATAAACGATTTATTATTACTAAATATAATACTCTTATGGGCTCCGCCCGAAATAAACGATTTATTATTATTAAGTATAACACTCTTACGGGCTCCCCCCGAAATAAACAATTTATTATTACTAAATATAATACTCTTACGGGCTCCGCCCGAAATAAACGATTTATTATTACTAAATATAATACTCTTATGGGCTCCACCCGAAATAAACGATTTATTATTATTAAGTATAACACTCTTACGGGCTCCGCCCGAAATAGACGATTTATTATTACTAAATATAATACTATTATGGGCTCCACCCGAAATAAACGATTTATTATTATTAAGTATAACACTTACGGGCTCCGCCCGAAATAAACGATTTATTATTATTAAGTATAACACTCTTACGGGCTCCGCCCGAAATAAACGATTTATTATTACTAAATATAATACTCTTATGGGATCCGCCCGAAATAAACGATTTATTATTACTAAATATAATACTCTTATGGGCTCCGCCCGAAATAAACGATTTATTATTATTAAATATAATACTCTTACGGGCTCCGCCCGAAATAAACGATTTATTATTATTCTTCTTCTTATCGTGTAGGTATAGTCAAGTGTGTGGCGAACTTCGCTAACCCTGGTATCAGAACTTTTAAACCGCACAATGGCCTCTGACTTGGTTTTAACGACTGTAGTCAATCGACACCAGCCGGGACCGACAGCTTAACGTACCCTCCGTAGCACGGAAACGCTCGTGATAAATTGCCACTTTGGTCACCCATCAGGTTCTCTTCCTCTGTGTATGTTGCTTAACCTCACTGATCGGTCGAGATCAGCGAGCGCCACTGGGCTACGAGCGCTTTATTATTATTAAGTATTATAAGCATTTTTTAAAGGACAAAACACTGGTATTCTGCTATAACCTCAAACAGCCTTTTTTTTTCTTTTTTTTAATCCTGCCATTTGATATTCGATTCGCAGTCGGGTCAAGAATTTGTTAAAAAACTCTGCATTTAAAATAATAGGTAACTTAATAAATAATCCAGTTGGTTGGCCTTTGGAGCAGTCCTGGATTTGTCAATAGGCCGTATAGGCCGCGGCCTAGGGGCGGCAGCGTGCTAGGGGCGGCAGATTTCATAGGACGCTCACTCGATTTCAGAGGATAAAAGTCAAACACTCACTGGTTTTCTCATGGTTCTTTATACATCATATCAGCCTATTACAGTCCACTGCTGAACATAGGCCTCCCCCAAGGTGCGCCACTTTGCACGATCCTCCGCTGTTTTCATCCAGCCACTACCCGCTATCTTCTTTAGGTCATCTGACCATCTGGCTTGGGGGCGTCCTACACTACGTTTGCCAAGACGTGGTCTCCTTTAGAGAACCTGTCTACTCCAACGCTCGTCGGTTCTGCGACAGACATGGCCAGCCCAATGCCACTTCAGCTTGCTACACTTTTGGATAATATCCATCACTCCGGTTTTCTTTTTCTGTCGGATGACCTCGTTTCGGATTCACCAGCCGTGTAGCTACGGACTGTTTCTTTATACTAATACGGTCAATCCCTACAGAAACTCATTCCTATCAAAAATGATATTATAGATGATTCTGCTATTAAAAAATCCCGTAAAATATTGTAATTCTTGTTTCTTTTTTACGCTCTTTCTTAGTGACTAATTCATTCGTTTATTTAACTTTAGTGCTTTCCTTACTACAAATAGAAAATTATTATTTTAAGAAAGTACATGGGGCGGCGAAAAAATTGGCCTACACAACACTCATAAAAAATATAAATCCGGCACTGCCTTGGAGATTAGTTTTCAACACTAGTAGACGATATATCGTACGTATCGAAAGATAAGCTAATATGTGATAAGTGATTACTAATCCCATAATCAATACTGGATTAGGATACGAGTATAGTTGTATACTTTAAACCCCCTGAACAACCCCTCTCCCCTTATACTGGTTGTAAAGGACAGCTTAGCAAATACTTAAATGGTGCAATCTACCCATAACTGTTATCGGTTTCAAGTATTATATTTTACTTAGTACCGCAAAACCCGGCGCCGTGTGCCGTGTCGTGATCGATTGAGAATAACACCACCCATCTCTTTCCGTGGGTGTCGTAAGAGGCGACTAAGGAAACACAAATGAGACCTGCCTTCTAGTAATCCATACCAGGCAACGACACTTCATTTTTTTCTGAATCTGAGGTGTCGTCCTATGGTCTCATGCGGTGTGGTAGGCTCTGTAAAGGGCCGTCTGGTTCGCGACCACCCTCCTACCGAAGTCCGATGCCAAACAGTTTGCTGTGTTCCGTCGTCGCGTGGGAGTACCGTGCCTTTATAGGCATTTTCTGGGTTAACTCGCTCCATCGTCGACCTCATCTTTGACCTTTATGGTCAAGATTGAGGTCAAGAGTTAACCCATCTTATGATAAAAAAAAAGAAAAAAAAAGGCGATTACATTGCTTGTTTTCATATTTTACGCTGTTATGAGTTTTTGTTGCAAAATTGATATTTGGAATAGTATTTGAATAAATTATTTAATTTTAATAAATTAAATTAAATAATTTATAATAAAAAAATTAATATGAAGAAAATTCCAGTGGAAAATCATTCCGAATGATAGCCTGAATGCAGGGTTTCATTCTTTGCTAAAAAGTCCCTTTCAGACTGCATACGTCGTTACCCGGGAACGAATTCGCGGGCTAATAATAGTGAGAGAAAGAGACAAGCAATAATTAAGTATAGAACAAAAAACTTAGTAAACTATAATTAATACTAGTCATCCGATTCGTGATCGTGATCGAGTGCAATAAAAAACGCCATGGCGTGACAAACTACTAGTAATTTTCATTTGCGCTGTCATTCTCATGTTAATTAATTATTATGGTTAAGTACTAGGATTTATTAGGTTTCTTGTCAAGATTTCATTAAGCTAAGTGAAATAAGCACCGTGTGTTTATACCGTGTGGTGATCGGTTGAGAATACCGTGTGGTGATCGGTTGAGAATAACACCACCCCATCTCTTTCCGTGGGTGTCGTAAGAGGCGACTAAGGAAACAACAAATGAGACCTGCCTTCTAGTAATCCATCCCAGGCAACGACACTTCATTTTTTTCTGGATCTGAGGTGTCGTCCTATGGTCTCATGCGGTGTGGTAGGCTCTGTAAAGGGCCGTCTGGTTCGCGACCACCCTCCTACCGAAGTCCGACGCCAAACAGCTTTGTGTGTTCCGTCGGTGCGTAGGAGTACCAGTGCCTTTATAGGCATTTTCTGGGTTAACTCGCTCCATCGTCGATCTCATCTTTGACCTTATGGTCAAGATTGAGGTCAAGAGTTAACCCATCTTATAATAAAAATTTTATAATAATAATAATTAATTTTCTTATCTATTTATTGCGATAAGTCCAACCCGCATCCGTGCCCCTCGGTGGGGACGTATATGGGCAATTTGAAAGTATTTATCGTAGTGGCAAATATTTTTTAGGAAAGAGATGTGTTTGGATCATACCAGGTCTCTGTCTACCCCAATGGGACAAAGGCGTGAGCTTATATACGTATGTAATTTAAATATTCCGCGCGAATGGGACTTGAACCTACAACCCACAGGATTAGATCTTTGGTGCTCTAACTAACCAACTGAGCAATCGTGACTTTAAGTCAATCAGCGAGGGCCACCCAGCTAATTTTATAGCACCCAGACTTCGCAATTTTTGGAAGTACCTTCAGAACCTGATAGCTGAAAATTGGCCGCCGGCCCAGGTTAGCTGGTATTCATACATTACTAGTGCGTACTAGCACTACTACACTGGGCGTCAAAAATAAGTAGTACAGTTTTAAAATTGCGATTTCTCCCAAACTATAAAACTTAGACCTTTGAAACAAAAAAGGTTAAAAAGAAAATTTAATCTTATTCAATAAAAACTTCATGCATTATAAGAACTTATAATGCTTGACTTTAAAAAAAACGAATAAATAAAAACACTTTTTTTAAACTGTTGAAAGGTGTTGTCTTACTTAGGATTTTTGTGTTTGACACATTCGCTGCTGATAAAGCAATTGTAATTGAAAAGCATAGGTATCTTCAGAGAGTAAATTTGACTAATCATGCCTCTTTCACCAGAAGAATGTGCAAGAATCTTAGCTTTTCTCGAAGTGGGCATCAGTATGCGTCGTACTGCAAGGAGGGTGGGTGTAACTTTAAGAACGGTTCAGCGAGTAAAGCAAAGGTACGAAGAGACTGGAAACCATCTAAGGAGACGAGGTAATGGCAGACCCAGGTGCACAAGTACCCGAGAAGATCGCTTTATTGTTTCCACTGTGTTAAGAAATCGACACCTTAATGCAGTTGAGGTTCAGCAACAGCTTCTTCGGACCCGAACAGACTACATCAGTGAGAGTACAGTGAGAAGAAGACTTGCTGAAGCTAACCTGAAGCCTCTAAGACCAGCAAATGGCCCCAAACTTGAGACAGAGCATCGCGTAGCAAGACTACGCTACGCCCGTCAACACGTACAATGGGGCGAAGAAGAATGGGCTAGAGTTTTATTCACAGATGAGTCTCGATTCTCTTTATACACTTCAGATGGACGGCGGAGAGTCTACAGACGACCCGGTGAGCGATACATTCAAGCTTGTATCTCGGAAAGAGTCCAATATGGCGGGGGCTCTGTACACGTATGGGCTGGTATCTCTTCAGAGAGTCGCACAGAGCTTGTGGTAATAGAAAATGGGACTTTGACTGGTGAAAGATATGCCTCGGAGATCCTCAACGAGTATGCAGGGCCATATTTAATAAATATGGGTGATGGAGCCATCCTAATGCATGATAACGCCCGGCCACACACTGCTCACCACGTACAAGAGTACATTCAGGAGGTTGGCATCAACTTGATGGCTTGGCCATCGAGAAGCCCAGATCTCAACCCGATTGAACACGCCTGGGATGAGCTTGGGAGGCTAGTCAGAAGGCGCAGTCCACCTCCTGCCACACTCAGGGCTCTAAAACATGCGCTGATAGAAGAATGGGAAAATATTCCCCAACACCGCCTCCGAAACTTAGTGTTCAGCATGCCAAACCGGATCCAAGCTGTAATTAGAGCCCGAGGCGGCAACACAAGTTATTAAATTGTGAAAAAGTTCCAAAACGTGAAAATTAAGTGGTTGACATATCGTTAAAAATTGATACTTTTTAGTATTTATCTTAATTTTAAGTTTGAAACTTTATTCATGCCAAATAAAATATAACTTTAATAAACTTCGTTAAGTTTACTATAAACTGCTTTTTATTTCATAAGTGTAACTACTATAGTTTAGGAGTAATTGCAATTTGAAAAGTGTACTACTTATTTTTGACGCCCAGTGTATTTCCCATACATTTGGTTTATGAGAAAATAAGTAAGGTCTGGCGGCCCTGGGATCTCCGTCTAAATGGCGGAAGACCAGATCTTCAATCTTTTCGAATGCTGACATCGAATACCATTTCAAATCTTTTAAAATGATATTCGAATAATCTTCTTCGAAATGACCGAATGGGCAAGGAGTTGCGTTATGCCAGATCCTCTATGAAGGTCTGCATACCACAATACTGACTGAGGTATCAGACCAGTGCTTAGTTTTCTATGAGCAAGTAAAGTACCCAGAACTTTTTTTTTCCAGATCTTTGGTACAGAAGAGAGTTTGACAGCAGCATTAGTTATCCTACCCCAAACGTTAACTTCGTGCGATGAAGTGTACACTAGAATAGAAAAACTATACTCGGACTTCGACTTCCACAGCCTGCCTTGAGTTTTGCCAATTTAAATTAAGGAACAGTGTTGCCAGTTAAGTGAAGAAACATCTCGGTAAAATGGGTTGTTAGTTGAACTAAGGCGGACTCATTCCGCAAGGGGATCTCTTCCAGTCAACCTAATAGAACAGATCTACCAGAGCATAGCTACATGTCAAATTATTTGTAATTTTTATACGCAATTTATGTCATTTTGTGGAATTTCTGGTAGTAAATCGTCACAAAAAGGTTAACAGATGCCGTTCAAAAAATGGGATATTATAGTACAATATTACGAAAGATGCTGGGCTAACATACGCGCGTGAGATTATTTTCTGACGTATTTCTGTCCCAAATAGACTACGCAACATAACGGGAAGGTGAATCGAAATATATTACTACACGGCGCGCATGTTACAATAGAAAACCATATTTTACCAATGTCATCAATTTAAGTTTTTGGAACAATTTTTTTTGAGTTTATATTGGTTGACTTGAAATACGTTATCGAAAACTAATGATATAAATCATCTCACGAAACTAAACTAATTTCTCCAAGGAACATAGGTCTAAATATTTAAAAAAACGGTTGCACTCCGGGAGTGCCGGCAGAAGTGAAAACTTGAACATTAACATTGTGCATTAATACGGAAATAAAACAAAATACACAAAAAGAGTCCGTTATTCTCTCAGGATTCGAACTCTCGACCTGTTGCATACAATGTGGCAACTTTTCCACTCGACCAAACTGTCTACTTTCAATTCAGTAAAATAGTCTATCGGTATTTGCGCACTATGTGCGAATAATCGTTGACATCTGTCACAGAGATAATTTTACCATAGGGCTGCCATCCGTCCGGGTTTCCACCCATACTTCAAAGTGCTCAATGCCGCTAAAGAAGTTTACACTTCAAAAATCGCCTCTCCACCGTTGACCTACAATAAAATTAGACTTTCAATCGCTCTCAAAGTGTCCGCGGCAAATAAGTGCCCATCACAACGATTGGGCATTATTTCTGCTAGGTTTTCTCACTCTTTCATTCTTTTGTTCAGTTCCTTTACCCTGCTCACTCATCCGTCAGTTCGTTCGAAAGCTCGGACAGTTTTTGGTTGACGTGTCTTTGAGATTGGGTATCTAGAGTTGTTTTATTTTATACCAGCATTCCGTCCGGGACTTCGTTCCCGTGGGAATTAGTGAAAATTATGTAGCCTATGTCCATCGGGGATAATGTAGCTTTCTAATGGTGAAATAATTTTTCAAATCGGTCCAGTAGTTTCGGAGCCTATTCAATGCAAACAAACAATCAAATCTTTCCTCTTTATAATATTAGTATAGATCAATGCTCTCCACCTGACTTGTGCTGATTTGTCTTTGTATGTTAAGTCGTAATTTTTTTTTTAACCCTCGGCATACCAGGTAAAAATTTGTAACATGCCATACAAGGTGGGGTCTGACATACCCTAACAAAATGGTCGCTGTAATCAGATAGAAATAGGGGTACTGAATTATTATTGCATATTTTTGAAATTGAACATAACCTGAGTAGCATTATATAAAAAAAAATGAAATAGATTAAATGGTTTGTTGAAAAAGGGTAGCGAAAATGCCATCTTCTGACTACTAATTTAGACTTGAAATCACCCTAAGAATTGATAATTACCAATTTTTGTAATTAAACTGACTAAATTTAAAAAAATTGAACAACGATGATACATCTTTAAATTTTTACTTCAATCTCGAGGTAGGAGTTCTTTAGTTCGCCATAATTGCATTTTGTATATGCTCAAATAACAACAATTATAAACAAAAACGTATCTAGAGCCCTAAAAAACGCACGCACCACTAAACTAATGGTACTTGTCAGTGTAAGAACGTCGCAACTCCAGCTACTGAGAGCTTCAGATTCCGCGCACGAAAATTTTTGAAAATATATCGATTTTTCACCGCCTGGGGTTTATTAGACCCCACCTGGTATGCGGAGGGTTAAATTTCTTTGAGGTTCCTTGGGGAAAGATGTTCAGTTTCATGGGTAAAATCACCCCCCTAAAGTTTCTTTAACTAATTTTAATTCACCCCATATAATTACTTTATTTAGTTCCGTATTACAGAACGCGACTCTGATCTATACTTAAGTAGCAGTCGTCTGTCGTTTTGATTGTAAGAGAAAGAAACAATCAATACGTAAGTATAGATCAACACTTGAGTCTAGTTCTGTAATACGGACCTCAGAGGTTAGCTCATCAAGTGTAACAATTTGGTGCTCACTTTGTCAAGCTAGATTTTCTCTTATTTGTAACGATTTGGTCGAGTGGTAGTGACGCTGCCTCTTGATCGGCGGGTCCTGGGTTCGATCCCCAGTCGCGGCAAACATTTGTGTAAAAAGCAGATGTTTGTTCTCGGGTCATGGGTGTTTGTGTTTGTCTTTATGTGTGCTCCAAGGGACCCACGACACAAGGGAAAACCTTAGTGTGGGCCTTTGAGTGTGTAGCGTTTATTTATTTTATTATTTGATTTAGAAATGTTCAAGAATTAGTTTCATTTTCACTTATTAGTCTTTAAATATAAATTAAAACATCGAAATTGTTGAGATTGTAATTATTGTTACGTTTTGGTCGATAGTAACAATGAAATCACTTATTAATTTTAGTTTCAAACCTTTTTAAGTTGTTTCGAGGTCTTGCTGAATCCCGAAAACCAGTAGTTAAAGTATTTTTTAAACGCTTACCCGCGTAGAGAGATACCTACTTAAGAGGAGCGTCTCAGTTTGGACTAGCGTCTCAGTTGTTTTTCATGCTGTCTCGATGTCGACCACCCGCCTCATACTTGTGCGAAAGGGACAATTGCAGTTTTCCGGCGAAATGCCGAGTTTTATTTCCAAAATTATGAATTTAGGCGTCAATGAATTCCTACCCTAAAAACTTAATAAAATCGTACGTTTTTAGTCTCTATCGATTTGTAAGCGTATGAACGAGGTTCGTACGTTTTGTTTTTTCCAAAATTGTTCTTAGTTTTTCAACAGTCACCTCTTAAATGTTGATAATTTTTTTGGCGATAAATGCTGAATTTTGGTCTCAAATATCTTTTTGTCTACTAAAAATATCAAAAAAATCAAAACGTACGGACCTAGTTTTTGGTGTTCCTGATACTATACCAAAATTACACAGGGATCCATTGACGCCGTTTGTATGGAGAAAAAACACTGAGACAATCCTCTTAAAGCATTTTTTTTAGAAAAAGAAAAATAATCGGGGCGAATGGGACTTGAACCCACGACCACAGGATTAGGGGCTCTACTCTGTACTATCTATGATCGACGGACGGCCGATAACGGTCACTACCCAGGACTCTTACGCCCGTGAAGGAGACTCAAGTCTTGATCTATACTTAAGTATTAATTTGTCTCTTTAAGAATAGAATTTGGCTACTTAAGTATAGATCAGAGTCTAAGTCATACATAACGTGACGGTCCTTAAACTAAAATACGTAATTTTGATAGTTCCTTTCAATTAAAACATTATCACCTTATCAAAGTTATCTTTCACTGATAAGTTATTTATTTATCACAGATAACGCCACATCATTGTATGATAATTCAATTATAAACACGGTTTTTTCCCTTATGTAAAGAAATATATTTTTATGTGCCTGGTACTTTAACTATAATACTTATAATAGTTATAATCAATTTTATTACTGTTCTTTTTTTTTATCAATACATTTTTGTAGATTATTCAAAATCATGCAATATATCTTTCTTTATTAATAAATCAATAATAATTAACTATTATTTTTTGAATATTAAAAAGTATTGATCAAAAAGAAATGAAATTTAGCTACACAGATATCTACTGTGCGGCTAGAAGAACTTTTTTTGTATTCATTTTTTTGAATGTGATATCACTTTTTCTAAGCTCAATCATCCGTCATTTTTGCCATCGCTTTTCATTTGGCTGTGAAATTCTTCTATTCGACTTTTTCATCAATTTCTTTTATTTGTGAAAAAGAAAATAACTCGAAGAGATTACAAAATATACCCTGTAGATATTATTTACTTTGCAACCAAGCTATATTCACAAGTAATAGTTGAGCCAGCCATACTTACAGTGCTAAATATCATGTTAAGATATTATATAATTCTAATAATTGATATAAACTCCTTGCAATGTTAAAAAGTAAGACGATCTCAGGACCATATAATAAGTACATTGTAATTATATAAAAATAAACGAAATTAGTTATTGATAAGCTTTTCTTACAATCCACGAAATGCACGTGCTTTTTATACGTATGTACTTGAATATAATTTATTTCTGTCGCAGGGAAATTTTAATTTTCTTAATTTAAAAACTACAGTTCGAACAATTTGCCGCTGCCGTTTGTTAATAATCCATCAAGCCGAAAATGTTGTAGCCTGCATATGGGCAATTTTAAAATAACACGGCGCTACGGACTTTTGGAATTTTATAAAACGATGTAATTGGATCGCATGCAACATGCGATCTATGTGCGTACTATTTGAGCGAACGCAATGTACGTGCGTACGGAACGTACGCAACTGCCTCGCGCACGCAAACGTTTTATAGCTCCGTATATATTTTGAATACTTATAAGAATGGAATTGCGCGTTTGTGGATTGCAAGACTTTGTTTTCTTTATGTAAAGGTGTTATGCCAAAAACACCTTTATTTTCAAAAGTACCTAAGGTTATAAGTTTTAGTTTGTTTAAGTATACCAGTGAATATAATCTAGGGATTTTTCTTATTATTAAATAATTTTAGATACAAATGTAAATGTTAAAAGCTTTTAATATCGATAAGTGCTCTAGATATTTCAGTTCTTTTAGAAACATTCTGTTTATATATGGGTTAGGCATTTGATTAATGGAACTAGAAAATGTCTAGTTACCTATTAGGTGACTTTACATTAGCGAAAATAAAGCATGTTAATTAGCCTACGAAAGTGAACATCTTTTATCAATGAACAGAGCTTGAAATATTTAAAAAAATCGCCTTTCCAAGCAATCAATGTGAATTTCAGGTAGGTTCCCTGTAGAAAGTTGTTCAGTAGTTATACCTGTTAAAAAATAGTAAATAAAATCTCTAGATTATGCTCAATAGTTTATAATCTATAAGTTGTTACATTTAAATATGACTTATTTACTAGTTGATAAAGTTTAAAATACAGTAAATTGAGCTCAATTGTAACTGTTGCTCAGGTATTTGCAGTGTGCTTTACTAGCTTTTGATATATTGCCTATGTATAAAGGTAGCTTTGTTATTATAGTACAGTCGAACACGCACTTAAGTTTACATTTTGAAACTGATGTATTTTTGTAAGGGACATACTTATGTTGCAGGTCCAGACAGTGAATTTTTTTCTCAATTAATCCATAATTTATACATAGCCGTTTTTGACTGTGCCTCAAATAACTAAATCTGCATCTGTCAGGGTGTGAAAATCAATCTTAATATATATTTTTTTAAGTTACTCATTTACTATAGTCTGTATCAAATATATAAGTTTCATTTTTAAACAATGTCTATGGATAAAATATATTTTTTTACTTTGTTTTTTAAGTTATTAGTATTACTTATATATTGTTAAGAGTTGTATGTAGGTAATCTTGTGTTAGTTATTCTCACCAAAATTTAAATAGAATGTGTTCGAACATTCCCAAAGCATTCCCTTACAAAATTTGGGAAAATCGATAAATTTTCTTTTTATGTAATGATATTTAATAGTCATATACTTAATGCAAATTTTTCATCATAAGAAAATAAAGTATTTTTGCCAATTACACTGGAGTTTATTTCTTATTTGTTGGAGCCAAGAGAGTTTTTAAACTAAAATAAAACAATGCTATAAAAGTCAAAATTATTTATTTTCATTACTTACATAGAATAGGTAAACAAACTGAGCGTTTATTCGTAACATAACATGAAACAACAATGCGAAATAATATCCCATACCTGACCAGGGAAACGAAATTTTACGATGTGACGGTTTTCGGATAAATCCAATTTGTGAAATTATAAAAATTAACCTACTTTAAGCTTTCGCGATTTGAACACATAATTTAATATTAGAACGGGTCTCAATTCGCGTATATCTATACTAATATTACAAAGAGAAAATATTTGATTGTTTGTTTGTTTGCATCGAATAGGCTCCCAAACTACAGGACCGATTTGAAAATTTCTTTCACCATTAGAATCCTACATTATCCCTGAGTATTATAGCCTACATAATTTTTCCGAATTCCTACGGGAACGAAGTTCCGAGCGGGATGCTAGTAGATTATATTTTTAACTGGGGCTACGTGACCACGGTGCCCAAAACTTCGGCAATAAAGGTAAGAACAAAATTTAAACGCGAATTAAGACCTGTTTTAACATTAAATTAACTTTTGTTGGTTAACTGATACAACGTTTTCAACCCTCTACTTGTTAGAAAGTAGCTTCAAATCATACGTAATCCCTATACACTTGTGAACAGTGAATGGACTCTGAAACCAAAGTACTTATGGAGCAAGTGGTTTCAGTCAATTTCGATGAAATTTTAATATATTATAGATTTAGGGCCACTTTCACCAAAAGTGCTAAACGTATTTAGCAGGACTAATTTTGTTTAATTTGACAGATTTTGTTGCTTTGACAACTGAGTTAAATGTGTTTAGGCTGTTAAATACGTTTAGCACTTTTGGTGAAAGTGGCCCTTAGGGTCGGCTCCAACCGCGACGCGACGTTGCGAGTGGAGCTACTCAGAATTGAACTTTATTTAGTACTGAAAAGATTGTGAGAACGCCGCGGCACGCGGCGGCGAGGCCCGGCGCTGCGTGGTGCGACGTGTTCTAAATTCACACTTGTAATAAATAGGGTTCAATTGTTAGTGGCTCTGTCCGCGGCGTCGCGTCGCGGTGGGAGCCGACCCTTAAGAGTCGCAATCAAGTTACTATGGCTCATAGCTCTGGAACGAACACTCATTAAAATTGACTTAATAACTTTCTCCATAATTTATTTTCGGGGTCTTTTGAAATTTGCCAGAAAAAACATTCACATTCATCAATTGGTTGTCAAGTGAAGTTAACATCAGCGATTTAATCACTGGTCGGCTTACACATTAGTTAAAAGGTTAATATTGCTTCTTTTGTATTTTCCTACGGCAGTAAATTAATAGGTACATAACTAAGCTATTTTTTTAGAACAAAACGAATCACAGGCTTACTTAATTCTAACAAAATTATAATATAACAAAACTGTACAAATTAAAGTCCGTATAGTACATGTTTATTAACGTTAAGCGAAAACAACAGGCACAGAAGCTGCATCGGTAAAAGGATACAAGAGGTATTAAAATGACGGTATATTTGACGTGGTTATGAACCACTGGTGTTCTGCCTATCTCGTATGGGTTTACAGGCGTGAGCATGTATGGTGTGTGTATATTTGACGTTATATAAAATGGTTATGTACAGACAGCAGCACATCAGTTTGCCCATTTGCACTGCAAAAGCCGGCGCTATTACAAGCGGGATAAGGGCGGGTCAACATATTCAGCCTGATGTGCTGCCGTGTGTACTAAAGAAGCTAGATCTATTTATTGCTATACTTCGTTCTAAGCTAATGCTCCGTGGATACTAATAATACCGGCTGTTTTGTTGCAATTTCTCCTTAGTTTACTCGAACATCTCAATGGTTCGGAATGAAAGACACCTTTAAGTGTGAAAAAAACCTTACAGAACGCGACTCAGACTCTGATCTATACTTGAGTAGCAGTCGTCTTTGTCATTTTGATAATGAGAAAGACAGACAAAACTTAAGTATAGATCAAGACTTGAGTATGCTTCTGTAATACGGGCCTTAGTGTTCGACACTAATTTATATAAGGTCCTAATTTATTAGTGACTTTCCTTTTAACACGTTATTGTGTAGGTCAAAATATATCATTTGAGTCAAAAAACAAAGGCATAATATTAAATTGAAAAGGTCTTGCAAAATTTTGTTATGATATTTTTTCATTACTATGATGAATAAACCCATCCATTCAAACGTAAATAATAATGGCAGTAGTAGAGCGGGCGAGCGGGGAGTGGCCGGCTTCAAGTGATAGAGAACCATTCCTTTATCTTTAAATGGAATTTTTTTTAAAAATTTTTTTTGCTAAATTTTATTTTAAGATAATTAAATTTTATGTTGTTTTTTGGAATACTATTAACCTATGCAATAACGTCTTTGAAGGAAAGTCACTAATAAATTAGGACCTTATATGTATATAAGGTCCTAATTTTAGTCACTTTCCTTTTAACACGTTATTGTGTAGGTCAAAATATATCATTTGAGTCAAAAAACAAAAGCATAATATTAAATTTAAAAGGTCTTGAAAAATTTTGTTATGATATTTTTTCATTACTATGTTGAATAAACCCATCCATTCAAACGTAAATAATAATTGCAGCAGTAGAGCGGGCGAGCGGGGAGTGGACGGCTATAATCGAAAGAGAACCATTCCTTTATCTTTAAATGGAAAATTCATTTTTTATTTTTTTTACAAAATGTAATTTTCAGATAATTAATTTTTATGTTGTTTTTTGGAATACTATCAACCTATACAATAACGCCTTAGAAGGTAAGTGACTAATAAATTAGGACCTTATATACGAAAGGAGGGTTTTACATTGTGTCAATTTAATATACAGGTTGAAAAACAACCTCCTAGCTTTATTGAAAATCCTGAACCAGTATCATTTACTCAACACTTTTTTTTTTGGGGGGGGGGGGGGGGGGGGGATTTTTTTTTCCTAAACGTAGACACCACTCGGGCGCACCCCCCGAGTGCTACCTGCACCCCTCGCGTGCCTGGTGTAGGAGTAATGTCTACGTTTAGGCAAAAAATGAACTATTCCCATTGAAAAAAACTTTTTTTTCATAAATGTGTTCTTTGAGTGATACTGGTTCAGGATTTTGAAAATAGCTAAGTAGAAGTAATTTTTCACCCAGTAGTGTATTATATTCTATAATTAAATATATGACAGTCACATTATAAAATACACATAGAATCTTAACCCGTATTTACAGCGATCAGAAAGTGAGAAGTTAATATTTATAAAGTTAATATTTAAACGCGTGCTATAAACCCCCTTATAGTTGCATACCAGGGTTGCTAATAAGGAAAAAAAACAGAAGGATAAACAAAGAAAATAAAACGTTCAGTGACTCGGTGTAAATACGGGCATTTTTTATATGATAGGTATTCATGAATATATTACAAAGATAAAAATGTGTAAGCTAGTATACAATATACTGAGATTAAAGCAGTATTCGTAATATTAGTTTATCTCACGATTCAATGCTAAAAGTGTCTTGTTTCTCTTTCCATCTATTGAGTAACTAAATTAGCGAAAATCAAGAATGTCTATCAGCCCACTAAATTCAATAACTTTCCCCAAGAAACATACGACGAAACGTAAAAAAAATTGGAAATGTTTCTACGGAATTCGAAATAATTTCGTTCTGACTTTTGAGCCTAAAACAAAGACGATCGGGTTTAGGGCAAACCCCTAAACCCGATCGTCTTTGTTTTAGGCTCAAATTGTAGCTGACTAAATTGTCCAGAGGAGTTTTACTCAAATTTTTGATATCATTCTTCGTTTCCAAAATATCGAGCGCCAAACGATTGTTTTTTTCACAATTTCGGCCACAACTGTTTTCGTTTTTGACTTTCTCGAATAATTCTTTTTGCACCTTACAGCTCTCTCGAATACGCGTCTTCAGCCTTTTTTGAATATCATATCTTCACAACTCTCCGAGATATAAGGGGATCTCACCTTTTCGTGAAATCGGAGCCTATATTGGAGCGAACGCAAAGACATTTCCAATGTCAAAATTTCGCCGCGATCAGCAGCTGATTTGTATAAGACGAATTTCTGATAGATATTTTAAAGTAAGTTGTTCAGTTTCATCGGGAGAACTACCTCTTGAAGTTTCGGTAACTAATTTAAGTCACTCCATATATTGAGATCCGAGAACAATCGTTAAAGGCGCAGGCCCACCGCTGCGCACGCACGCGGCGCATTCTAGCTACGTGGATTAGATCAACATCTAATTTGAGCCTTAATGTCAAACTCACTGAGTAGATAATCACCTGGCATTTGTCGCATTCGTGTGTAGCGAGTTCGTGGCTTGTCACGTGACAATATGCTGCGACAAATGCCATAATACCCCATAATAATACCCAGTGAGTTTGACATTAAGGCTCAAATTAGATTTTGATCTAATCCACGTAGCTAAAATGCGCCGCGTGCGTCTGCGCCTTCTTATAGTAACATTCCGACTAGGAATCGAAACCAGCATAGCTAACATAGACACGCGAGATGATCTTGTCGTGAGTATCTCGTTCCGCCCTCTCTTTAGCAGCGTCATAGCGTCAGTACGGAACAGATAGAACGACGTCGACGTGACAAATTATACACATCAACACTGTCTAGGGATATTGCCCGATTTTTCATACAAAAGAGGCGTGTTTGACAAGCTTTTATTATTATTTATTTAAATTATATAAAACTATCTAAAAGCATACTCGAGATATAGTTTTCATATGAGCAAATGCTAAACCTAAATTTGTGACGTGTCAAAAATGAAAAAAAAATGCGTAAAATTTTCAACAACAAATTTTTACAAAAAGTTGGGAAAAAGTGCATTTTCGTTTTCGTCACGCTTTAACAAATTGCAAGCAAAAAAATCATTGATTAGAAAAAAAAGTTCAGGTTTAGCACTTGTTCATTTGAAAATTGTATCCCTTTGTGTCTTGAGTATGCTTTTATAGCTTCTCAAACGGACCTCTTTTGTATGAAAAATCGTGCAATATCTATACAGTGTTGATGTGTAATAGGTACGTCACACATATTTTAGAGTTGTCAATATAAATTGTTCTTCTTGTACTGAATAATTTACAAGATTAGATCAAGACTAAAGCTAAAGCGTAATGTATTCGAAATATTACTTGAAAAACACTACAGTCATACATTTTTATACTACAAGCTTATATGTGACTTTAAAATAGTTAGCGAAAGTCGAAGGGGTTATTCTCCCTATGTATAATACTGAACTATTTCCCCAAGGAACCTATATATGAAATTTAAAAAAAATTTTATACTAAGACAATACAAAACACTGTATGGACTTTTTTTTAAATACAAGGTGTTTCAAAAAAAACCAAAAAAAAAGAAATTCCAAAATTTAATTCTAAAAGTGAAATAGTTGCAACTCTAGTAATCAGTTGCACGGTTTGACATCTTTCGAAACGAAAGTTTCATGTAATTGATATGACATACTTGTCATATTTGTAATAGAGCTGCGCAATAAGCTAGATTTTAATAAATTTTGAATTATCTTTTTTTTATTGGGTTTTTTTGAAACACCTTGTATATTTCATCCTGTGTTTTTCAAGGAAAGTCGTTTAGTTTAGAAGACAGATTCACATTTTTAATGTTCGCTAACTAATTGAAAGTCATCCAATTTAAATTATAATCACATTAATATCATATTTACAACACCATTTCTATATTTCTATTAATATGGTATACGCTTATTCAATTCAAATATTGCACGTCACAGATTTTAAGGATTTTTCATTACTCATACTCGGAAAGTAGATCTGAAGTCGCCTGAGGAGCGAGTTGAAAGAAATACTTTTCAATCCTAGGGAGAATCGTTTTCAACTGACAGCTGTCAAATTATATTTAAAAAACATGTTTCGTCTTTCTATACAGCCACTCAATTACAGCACGATGTAAAATTTAAATAATAAAAAGTTAAGTATTGATTTAAGAAAACGTTTTCCTAAAATGACTATTATTATTATAATTTACTTTTAGCTATTTCTTTAAAATTGGTAACAGATATATTTCGGAAAAATATTTACCATTTTTTATCATTTTTCCCAAACATACGTAGCAATTGTCTTTTCGAGTTGTAGAGTTTGTTTAAACTTCCGCAATGAGTTCAGCCTATTCATGTTTTAATTTTTACTTTCCTTGTATTCGTAATGAAAAGCAGTTTTTACCTCGGATTAAAGACTTATTTAGTCCCTCGAACTATTGGCGCCCTCGCTAGGACTTCAATAAGTTACTTTTACCCCTAAAGTAACAATGTACTATTAGAACTAACTGCCTTACCCAAAAACGTTATTTGAAGTTAGGTGACAGTGAAGAGCATCGCGAGAGCCCTAACAACTTTCCCAAAAAAACAAATGTCAAAATATGACATTTTCATATCAGTTCCTTTGGGAAAATTGTTCAGTTTCATGGGAATCACTCCGTTAATTTTCGCTAACTAAAAATCACCCCATGATTTGGTATGAAATTGGTAAAAAATAACTATTTTTAATAGGAATACACGAAATTTTATAGTAAGCATTACACATTTAAGGCTAACATGAATCTTAGATGTCATTTGTATAATTTACTATTTTATAAAGATACTAGGATTGTATATAAGCCCACAAAATTGAAAAACTTCACCTAAAAAAAGTTTATAACAATATAAGGAAAATGCTTCATTTTATACAAAATCATATTTAATAATTTGTATAGAAGCAACTCTTTCAATTTTATTAGTTAAACTGAACAACCCGTGGGAAAGTTGTTCAGTTTCTCACATTAAGCGCAAAGTTGATTCAGTTTTGTGAACTTATAATATAAGTATGTAAATCGTTTATTGTACAATCAATATTTTACAAGAGCAAAATATGGTAATAATATTAAGTACTAACGGATTATTTGGGTATACTGCTCATCTAGACATTGAGACAAGCAAACTGACGATATAACATACACTCCATATAACAGCACATATCAATATTTACTACTAAGAGCCTCCACTGGCTATGATATTTGTTGACCACCTAAGAGAGACTCTTCATACAATGACCACTTAACATAGATGCTTATTACGACTAACATTTACGGACCAAAGTGATTATATCAGCATTTTTAAGAAATAGTAATTTTAATAGTAAAAAAATGATGCAAAAATATATTTTTCTAAATAATTTCAGCAAATTGATATCTGAATATGGTTAACCAACTATTTGAAGATATTTCTTAGCATGTGACTTGCATCCAATTGCAGAAATATCAATTAAAGTTAATGCTATTTTAAATACCATTCTGTCACTTTCCGCCTTGTTGGCGTAAGCAAGGACAGCATTACATTTAAAGGAGCTTCCGGATTGTTCCGGATTTAAAGGAGAATTGTTTCGTCGGTGCGTGGGAGTACCAGGGCTTTTTCTGGGTTCACTCGCTCTATTGTCGACCTCATCTATGACTTTGGTCAAGATTGGGGTCAAGAGTTAACCCATCTCATAATTTAAAAAAAAGCTTGAATTTTAATGGAAGTTTCTGCAACTAAACGTCAAATTGTCCTAGGATTTCTCACTATAATAGAACGGTACAGACAAGGTTCATATATGCCTGCGTTCATATCACTCGTGTAAAATTTTATTTCTACTAAAAATGGAGTGTCATCAAGAAAACACAACACCAAGCATAAAATATCTCTATCCAGCTACACTAGCATACACACTGAGACTCCTATCTCATAAATGTATAGATTTCTAAATCAATACAAGGAAAATGGACCCTATTTGAATCTAGGTAAGGTTTCATTTCGTTATAGTTTGAGAGAGAAGTCTCATTAGCCTACAGGTGATTTTTAAATCACTGGCTTTGTTCCGTAATCAGTATTATTAATAGAAATTAAACATAGAAAAAAATAATAGGTCTTTACCTATGAAATTGCCGATTTTTTCTCAAGTTTTATTTTATTCATAATTTATTTGATTGAACAGCTATTACTAATTTTTATTTATTTATTTAAAACCTTGGCCATATAACGGAGATATTGAGTCAAATTAATACATATTTACTATAGATTTATTTGCTGAAAAAGAAGCTCAAATATAGCTCGTTTCATCCGTTGCCCGTTTCATTGCTTATTTTTGCTGTACCTTTGTTACAGTTTCAACTTTCAATAAAGTAAGTATGATGAAAATTAACTTAATGTTGTCCAAACCATCCCATAAAATTTTGCTAAATTTGCATTTCGCATTCCCGAGAAAAATCCAAAAACGTTAGTATGGAAAATTCAGTTTTCCAAAAATATTGTATGAAAAACGGCAATTTCATAGGTAAAGACCTATTATAAACGCAGAAATAATGGTCTCACAAATTATGTTGAAGAGTAGAAATTTCAAGTAATTTGGATGATACAGTAAGATTAACTTTTGGACATTTCTGTAACTGGGTGAAAGTCTGATATTTTAAAACTTGAACAGCGAAAAAAAGTCACCCCACATTCGGCTTGTTGTAAAACAGTGTAACCTACTTTAAGACTTTAAGTGACTTAGATACAAACACACTTAAGAAATGTCATTAATGTCCCACTTAATGGTCACTTAGTGCCGTCGCCGCCACTTAATGGTCACCTAATGCCGTCGTCCCCACCACTTAATGGTCACTTAGTGCCGTCGCCACCACTTAATGCCGTCGCCGTCACTTAATGGTCACTTATTGCTGTCGTCGTCACTTAATGGTCACTTAATGTTGTCGTCGCCACTCTTATTGCCGTCGCCGTCTCTGCCGACGTCGGCTGAGTGGTGGTCAGGCCTGTGGTGGCTCGTCTAGCGGGTTGGCTCGGGGTAACTCCTCCCCCTGCGGCGGGGGGGCTCGCTCCCCCTCGGACCGGGGGGGCGGGAGAGGGGGGAAGGCGGCGGCGGACGCGCTCCGGCTGGTGGAGTTAGAGGTGGAGGTCGACGTCGATTGGGAGGAGTCCCCTGTTTCTGATGAGCTTCCTGAATCCCTGAGGAGGATTTTTAGGTTACTTTTAAAGATTTTTTTGGTAGGCATGAAGTATAAAGGGGGTAAGGGACAGCTTGGCAAAAACTGAAACCCTATCAGCAGATAATATTCTTTATTGCACTAACAAAGTAAGCAAAATTACAAAAAAATCGTTTACAAAGGCGAGCTTATCTCAAGAGATCTCCTCCAGCCAGCCTAGCCGGTGAGAAATAGTGCACTAGACGATAAGAGAAAAAAAAAACAATCGATGCTGGGTGTAAAATTTCGAAAAATTCATCAAATGTGTAATAACTTTTAAACTACAAAAAATCGCAGAACATACACGGGGGTGATCTGAATGCTCCCTGGCACGGGGCAAATTTTTCTTTTGGACGTCTTTTGGTGTATAAGTGATACTCACTTGTGAAAACCGTTGGTCTGGCAAGTGTTGTACGCTCCGCAGTGCTGACACTTCAACCCAACCACGTGGAATTTCACTGTCGATAACTGAAACAACATTATAATTCATTTTTAATTAGCTTTCCGCCCGCGTAGACTACAGATTATATTGTGCCCAACCGTGGCGTAAAATGTAGCCTATGCCCTTTCTCAAGGTCTAATCTATCCAAATTTCATCCAAATCGGTCCCGTAGTTTAGCCGTGAAAGCGTTACAGACAGACAGACAGAGTTACTTTCGCATTTATAATATTATAGTAAGGATTGCGTTACCTTATGACAGTCCTTGCAGAGTATAGTAGCTTTATAGTCTGCGTACTCTGGCGGCATGGGCGTCGCCGCCACCTCGGAGTCCAGGTAGCTCCACAACTGTAACACACAAGTTATTGGGTGAAGTCAAATTAGCGAAAATTACGAAACTACACGATTTTTCCAAAGGAACATAGCTGGAACTATGAAATTTAAAAAAAATTAAAACGCCCGACATTTAGGGTTTTACCACTAAAATAAAACTTAGACAATGTTTAAAAATGGCTGTATGGAGATTCCTTTGCTTTTCCCGATGTGGAAAAATTAAACAACAACAAAATGACAAAAGCCAGTCAAGTGGTGTTTTCATGTTTTTTGGTAAAGCAGCAGTGAACCAATTTTGATCAAATGACATGTCTATGTAGTTGAATGGTTTACTGTAAATAACCTTCTTTTGAACGAGAAAAAAACCAAATGTGTTAAATTTACCTTGCCCAATGTTAAACAGGTTAATACCAATGTACAGGTTAGGAATGAAAAACTGGGCTTTGTGGAATCTACTGTATTCTTAGGAATAACTCTTGATGCAAAGCTTCAATGGGGTCCTCATATTGATAAGTTAGCGAGCAGACTCAGTTCAGCAGCCTACGCAGTTAAAAAAATCCGTCAATTATCGGACGTTGAAACCGCGAGAACCGTATATTTCAGTTACTTCCACAGCCTAATGTCATATGGCATTTTACTGTGGGGTAATGCTGCGGATATCAATAAGATCTTTGTTCTGCAGAAAAGGGCTGTTCGCGCGATTTATCAAATGAGACCTAGAATGTCTCTTAGACAAATGTTCAAAGAAATAGATATTTTGACTTTTGCATCCCAATATATATGTGACAATCTTTTATATGTGAAGAAAAATGAACATTTGTTTAAGAAAAATAGCGATAGGCACAATGTTAATACAAGGACCAAGCATAAACTGGATGTACTAGACAGTCGTCTCCACAAGGTCACGAACTCTTTTATGGGTCAATGTATACGTTTCTATAATAAGATTCCCATGTGTATTCAAAATTTACCTTTGGATAAATTTAAGACAGTGGTTAAACAAAAACTTTGCAAAAAGGACTATTACAAAATTTCTGATTATCTATCAGACAGGCAGCCATGGGAATGAACTGCTCAGCTCTAGAGTTATTTCAGATTTAGTTAAAATTAGTAAATAAGAAAATTTGTAATGCGATTTAAAAGAGCAACCTCAGAGTTTCTTGCCTGTTCTTCTCTGAGGAAGACTGCACCTTTGCGAATAGGCGTAGAGTCAGTAGGATCAGAGGTACGAATGCGTATGTATGTATTTAAATCGTTTAATGTATGTTTGTATGTATTTCATTGTAATCTTGACTTGTTTTAAGTGACATCCTGAATGTCCTATAAAATAAAGATTTTTCTATTCTATTCTATTCTATCACGCTGGTCAACTTACATTGGACATGTCTATCACTGGTCTGCTAACATTGGACATGTCTATCACTGGTCTGCTAACATTGGACATGTCTATCACTGGTCTACTTACATTGGACATGTCTATCACTGGTCTACTTACATTGGACATGTCTATCACTGGTCTACTTACATTGGACATGTCTATCACTGGTCTACTTACATTGGACATGTCTATCACTGGTCTACTTACATTGGAAATGTCTATCACTGGTCTACTTACATTGGACATGTCTATCACTGGTCTACTTACATTGGACATGTCTATCACTGGTCTACTTACATTGGACATGTCTATCACTGGTCTACTTACATTGGACATGTCTATCACTGGTCTACTTACATTGGACATGTCTATCACTGGTCTACTTACATTGGACATGTCTATCACTGGTCTACTTACATTGGACATGTCTATCATGCTGGTCTGGCAGGTGGGGCAGGCGTAATGCCCCGAGTGCAGCAGCTGTTCGAAGCAGGGCCGGTGCAGTAAGTGCCCGCAGTCCGGGATGTGGCACGGGATGCGGGACGTGTGGATGTCTTCCAGACATACTGGGCAGTTTGAGCGGGATACGTTTTCAACGCACTGGTGGGAAAATTGTTTGTGTGAGAGGTTATTCGGGTTACATTAGGTGGAGTATTAAGAAAGTACATAAGGTGTAGTTTATACTTTGTGTTGTTGCTTCTTGATGCAATTCCTTATTATTACCAACTAGCATTCAGCCCAGGACTTCGTTCCCGTGGGAATTTGGGAAAATTATGTAGCCTATGTCCATCGCGGAATTCGCGGATAATGTAGCTTTCTAATGGTGAAAGAATTTTTGAAATCGGTCCAGTAGTTTCGGAGCCTATTCATTACAAACATACAAATATACAAAAATAGGTACAAATCTTTCCTCTTTATAATATTAGTATAGATATAGATTTCGGTTACATCATCTTCAGGCGCATAAAATTCAAAATAAACAAGTGGAACTAGTGAAAAAATCATGTCTTCTATTGGTTTTAGTACATAATAAGCGCTCGTAGTCTATAATAAGGTTATTAAGCAACAAACACAGATTTTTGTAGTCTATGTTACTCAGGGATAACGTAGCATTCTAACAGTGGAAGAATGTTTTAGACTGGTCCAGTGGTTTAAGAGTTTATTCGTTACAAACATAAAAATATTTCTTATTTATCATATCAAGTGTAGATGTAGATATGTTGACGCCACTTTAGAGTCTCGTTCCAGTTTTAATTAATGCGTATAATTTGTTTCCGCACATCAAAATACTAAAATGTCGCGGAATATAATTAACTGTTTACACTAGCTTTTTACTCGCGACTTCTGCGTTTTTTATTTCAAAGAGATTCACAATGGGGTAAAGGATAATTTTTATTATTATTTAAATTAAATATTTTTTACCTCATAAATAGACTGGTATAAATCTTTTTACTGCGCGACGCAAAGGAGGGTAATGTGTTTATCAGCCTATGTATGTTTGTATGTGGATTTGTATCTTTGTGTCACTATTTAGACCAAACGCGTGGGCCGATTTTCATAAATGATACGTCGTTGGATTCGTCATGACGGCGCGAATGTCATAGAAAGTATAAAAATTTGGAAAAATCTAAATGGCCGATTTTAGAAGCCATAATGTGAAAAAGAAAAAAATGAAAATCGACGAACTATGTCAAGTGGGGCATCGTTAGGTTTCTCATATCCTTTTTCAATCAAAATTACGGTTTATTTTAATATCTTTAAAAATTATAACGATTCAAAACTCTCTATTAGACAGAGAGCGAAATTTAAAACGGTGACGTCACAGTAGAGCACCGCCATATAAATTCCATACAAAATTTAGGTTTTTAAGAAAGAGATAGACAAATATGTTGTTTTAGCTATAGTAAGTTATATACTATATTCTTTGGGCTAATCCAGAAATGTTAGAATACAATATGACCAGAAAATAAAACATTAGAACACAATTTGAACTAATACAAACAAACACACTTCCACATTTCATTATATCAGTTAAGATTAGTATGTTTATGCTCATGTTTACTTGCCAAGTTCTAGATTCCATTTTAATTACTCGAAATGTCTGAGCTAATATCTAGTTTTATTGCTATTAATCTGTGTTTCTGGTGTTATTTTTAAGACTATCTGGATTACTTGGTCCGTATGCTTTAGATACTTCTAATTGGTATCAAAAATTTAAGTTTTAAGTATGTTCACGTCAGGTACAATATTGTAGTGCCGTGTTGGATTCTCATAACTTGTAAGCCCTTTATAAAAACCCACGAAAACAATAAAGAATTATGATTTTGTACGTGTTATTATAATCCATCCTAGGCAACGACACCTCAATTTTATTCAATCTGAGGTGTCGCCCTACGGTCCCATGCGGAGTGGTAGGCTCTGGAAACGGCCGTCTGGTTTGCGAACATCCAATATCCAATAAAACACCCTGTTCCAGTATATTTCAGTGGCACTGACGACAATTCCATCATATGCCAGTGGCACTGACGCTAGTTCCAGCATATGCCAGTGGCACTGACGCTAGTTCCAGCATATGCCAGTGGCACTGACGCTAGTTCCAGCATATGCCAGTGGCACTGACGCTAGTTCCAGCATATGCCAGTGGCACTGACGCTAGTTCCAGCATATGCCAGTGGCACTGACGCTACTTTCAGCATATGCCAGTGACACTGACATTGGTTCCATTAAATCTTACCCGATGTCCAACGCGTTGCAACTGCACCGGTAGACACATGTTGCACCGCTCGCAGTGGAAGAAGCGATCTCTGCCACCCACACGGCAGATGCCGCAGCCCGAGCAGTGATATTGGCGCTTATCTTCGTCATCAAACAGGTTGCAGATCAAGCATGTGTACTGGGGAGAGAAGAGTGTTTTTTTTTTAAATATCGCAAAATAAACATATCTTGCTGTATCTTCATAGAAAAAAGAGCTACGTCAAAACATTTTGTTTTGAGAAAATCTTTATAAGTACTTATGATTTTTTTGTTCTATAGGTTTTTTAGTTTTCCCCATGAAACTGAATAACTTTCACCAACTTTCGCGTCACGCGTGTTCACAGAATGATTTCCGTTATTTTTTGCAACATTCAATGACTTCTAAAAAAACTGATAAGTTTAAAAGATACATTGTGTTTATATAGATGCCTAAAGAAGAGGAAGAACTATACTGATTTATATCATTTTTTTAAGTAAGTAGACTAGTATCTTCGTACCTAACAAAAAAAAATTGATATCCCATAACTCCAGAGTATCAAGGAGACCACATATATGAATCAAATAGCATATAAATTATTTTTCAATTACATATTAATGAGTCCAAATTTTTATTTTTTCATACAAAATTCGCTAAAAATGTGAATTTCCTCACGTAAGAAATGACAACGTCGCATTATCGTATTCTAAATTATGAATGATTGAAACTAATTGTCAATGAAAGTGTACCAACTTGGGACTCGTTTTATGTGCGAAAGATTCTAAAATATTTTAATTTTGATAGACTACATATTTCTCTGAAAATACCTATTTAAGAGCATGTGTTCCAAGTTATGGGATATCAAAAGGAACAGGTTATATTCTGTGCCCAAATCAAGTAGATAAATTTAAAAAAATGTCTTACCTTCCCAAACCGGACACCGCAGTTTTCACATTCCGCCTGCACTTTCTGCCGGGTGTCGCACTCGGTGCAAATGAGCTCAGTGACCGTCTTCCGGTTGAAGAAGTGCTCCTCGTTCTCATCGTGGCAGTAGCGGCAGACGTACACCTTGTTGCAGCATGGAGTCTAGGGAAATGTTCAGGGTGTAAGTTTGCAAAAAATCTGAGATTCTGGTACGTTAGGAGGGAGTGATTAGTGATAAGGGCTCCCGTTTTCGCATTTAGGCTCTTAGGTGGACCATTATGCGTCGGAGCTCAGAATCCTCCTAGGGATTTCACAGGTTAGGAGGTATTAAATCTAGTAATAATACATCTGCATACACACCTTCACGTAGGAAAAACACACACATACACACATGTTTGTTTTTGCATTTTTTTTAGCAAATTACCTTGACTTGGTTTCATTACTCTAATTAATCAACAACATCGAAGATTTATGGCTTAAAGTGGCCTCCGAAGCATGGGAATACTTGTGATCAATTTCCACTATGGTCACCTATGAACATTTATGGGATAGAATCCATCTATAAGAATTACTATGGGGATAGAACCTTTACCTGTTTAATATCTTACCTGAGGACATAAGAAGCGCACCTCAACTTTTAAAATTTGAAGCCACGTTAAAGAATTAATTTCTGAATTTGTGACCTTATTTCTGAATTTGTTACCTAATTATTATTAATTAGTATAAGTAA
Organism: Aproaerema taeniolella; assembly: GCA_949987775.1. Lineage (NCBI taxonomy): Eukaryota > Metazoa > Arthropoda > Insecta > Lepidoptera > Gelechiidae > Aproaerema > Aproaerema taeniolella. The sequence continues at coordinate 14,552,442 of OX465261.1, read as the reverse complement.
AAAACCTGATGAAGGTAGTTATAGACAAAGCAAGCAAGGTAGATACGTTGAGGTTCAAATTAAAAGTTTGATGGAGAAAAATGAATACTTGGTTTTCCAAAAGGAAAAACCAATTAAGTAAAGTAATAACTACAGTCAAACAATTTCACAGCCGGTAATTAATTTTTCGAAGGCAGTAAACAAAATCAAGATATTATTAGCAGTAACAATATTTCTACGAAGAGCGAAGCCACTAAGCCGGCGAATTTGCTAGATAAATCTTTTTACTGCGCGAAGATACATAAAGCATATATTGGGGCAGGATGTTTGCGTTAAAATTGAAAAGATCAAACACAAAACTGAAAGAGATTATGCTTCTTTTATTACAGGGGTCCCGGAGAGTAAATATGATATAATTTGTCAACCGGAAAATTGTTTCAGTTTCAGTTTCTTTATTGGTAATAGGAAATATTACAGGTCAGATTCTTAATTAATATAAGTATGTAACTCGTATAAAGCTATCATAAATCAAAATAAAAGAACAATTCATGAGGCGTCTTCGGCCAAAAAGTCTTTGAAGCTATAAAATTGCTTCTCAAAAAGCCATTTTTTTAATTTAAATTTAAAAGCGTTGGTGGACGCTGCATCTTTCACAAAGTAAGGAAGGCGGTTATACACTGACGGGCCCAGTACATACGCGGACTGTTCCGATTTAGTCAGTTTATGAAACATAGTGACGAGTTTGTCTTTGTCCTTATTGCTACGCAAATTGTAAAGGTGGCACTTCACTTGGCGTTGCGTATTTGCGTAGCGTATTCGCCGTATTTGTCCAAATATTTGTACGTAGTCCAAACAGCACAAACACGACGTCCTCACTTGGGATGCCGACAGCAAATAACACAGGTAAATAAGGTCTAAAGTGGTCTAATAATCATATTGCGTCCTTTGATGTGTGACCAAAGACCGACAAGCGATCGGATCGGCGTATTTGCCTATTTGTGTGTTTGTCATATTTGTGCAAATATGGCAAATATAGACAAATAAATCCTCCACACATGGTAGTATTTGGCCAAATACAGCAAATACGCAAACACGCAACGCCAAGTGAAGTGCCACCTTAACGTAGGTTAATGCACTTTTGTTCATATTTGTCGAAGTTCACAAATACAAACACTCCGACTTGGTATATGAATTCACACGGTAAGGGCAAGATCTTAAAGTTTACGAAAATAGGCAGTAAACATAGAATTCTGTGAATGGGTGTGGTTTTGTAAGACAAGAAATGAAGCCAAAAACCCGGGACAGAACAATTGAAGTTTTTTATCAAAATGTTAGAGGACTTCGTACAAAGTTAGATGTCTAGCGCGGGTATATCTTCATCGAATGCAGATTTATTTGCGATTACGGAAACAGGTTGTAATGCATCTATTTATGACGCCGAGATAATAATACCCGGTTATACAATCATACGCTGTGATCGGATGGACGTAAAGATGGCACTTCACTTGGCGTTGCGTGTTTGCGTATTTGCTGTATTTGGACAAATACTTCCATGTGTGGAGGATTTATTTGTCTATATTTGCCATATTTGCACAAATATGACAAACACAAATAGGCAAATCCGTTCGCTTGTCGGTCTTTGGTCACACATCAAAGGACGCAATATGATTATTAGACCATTTTAGACCTTATTTGCCTGTGTTATTTGCCGTTGACATTCCAAGTGAAGACGTCGTGTTTGTGCTGTTTGGACTACGTACAAATATTTTGACAAATACGGCAAATACGCTACGCAAACACGCAACGCCAAGTGAAGTGCCACCTTTAAGCAAGGCGGCGTGTGTTTAGTGGCCACACCGAGGTACGAGCTGAGACGGGTAGCGATACCAGGCGATGTAAACATTGACAATCATATTATGTGTGAATTGGTTTGTTCGGCCGTTTATTGTAAAACTAAGTTTTTATTTTTGTTATGTGTTCTATATATACCCTCCTGGCAGTAACGACAATGAATATTTATTGTTATTTAATAGTATCGAACAACTGTGTAATAGTAATCATAAGGAAATAATAGTGGTAGGCAACTTTAATTTGTACTCGTGCTCCTCATATGTACAGGGACAACGGCACATCATGCTATCCAAAACTGTCAAACTTCTTCAATCGATTTTCAATTTTATCTCGAAGCATTAGAGTTTTCTATCCATTGTGGAAATTTTACAGTTTGTGGTAACCTGATGTGCTGTTGACTGTACGTAGTTATTATGAGTATTTTTAAGCGTATTGTGGATTCACTCAGAGTAGCACAGTAGTTAATCACAAAGATCGACAGTTAGATTTGGTTTTGAGTACGATCGCGGAGCAAGAGGGACCGGAGGAACGAGTGCGTGTACGCGGCGGCCGTCCCGCTGGTGACTGTCGACAAGCACCATCCACCGCTGGAGAAAGAGGTGCGCCCGTGCCCCTCCCCGCTAGCCGTTGTGTCGCCGTCGCCGCCGCCGCCGCCACATTCTTCAGGATCCGAGCACGCAATCCCACAGCCAGGTTGAAATTTTAACAAAGCTATTTTTTTAAAACTGTACGATTTAATAGCGCATATAGATTAGTCACCAATGTTTGGGTTAGACCTAGATATGAGTCAAAATTTTTTCAACGACACAATTAATAATTTATTAGATGTTTGCGTTCCACGCAAAATGTCAAATCACTTGAGCTCCAAGTATGTTTATCCGGAATGGTATACAAAGGAAATATTTCTGAAATTAAGCTGAAATCGGAGCTTCATAAAAGATACAAAATCAGTGCGTCCAGGACGGATTACGAAGCATTTGCAACGAGTAGGTCAAAGGTTAAAAAAATGATAAACACAGCTCAAGAAGAAAATAACAACAGACTACAAAATAATTTATTACAAAATCTGAAATCTTTTTGGAATCATTAAATCGAAAAGAAGTAGTAGGGGACCACAAGAAATTTTAAAAGATGGGGAAATTCTAAGCGGTATCCAATGTGCAAAGGAATTCGCTGAGTATTTTCATTCAGTCTATAGTCCAAAACGAGCTGAACTTAATGTAGAAAAGGCGATTCAGGGAGCAGGTAGTGAAAATGCGGCGGCCAGGGTTCACTATATCAATTAGATCTGGATGACGTGCGGCGAGCGCTGAAAGATCTGAAGCCAAAGAGGTCAGCAGGACCTGATGGCATCCCCTCATACGTATTTAGGGATTGTCGATCGATCGGTGTTGGCCAAGCCATTGCACTATATTTATAATTTATGTTTAAAGGCAGCAGTTTTTCCAGGGGTATGCAAAATCACTACGGTAGTTCCAGTACCTAAAGATGGGACGAAAAATAAGGTAGAAGGGTATAGACCTGTGGCAGTATTATCAACGCCGGTATTTGAATAGACCATTCATAAAATCATATATCAGCAAGTAAACACGCAACTATCAAACGCTCAACATGGTTTCCGCCTAGCTAGGAATACAACTAGTAATCTACTAACCTATATGGCAGGACTTATTCCAATAGTAGACAGTGGGGGGCAAGTTGACGCAGCTAACTTTGATTTTAGAAAAGCGTTTGATTTGGTTAACAATGACGTACTGTTGAGAAAGATGGCAGCCGTAGGTTTCACGCCACATTTGCTAATTTTTTCCGTTAGTTATATGAGGGACAGGACAGGCAGCAGTATGTGGAATATTCGGGCCATGTGTCAGAGCCGTATTTCACGTGGTCAGGTGTTAGACAGGGCAGTAATCTCGGACCCCTTCAATTTATTTTAATGATCAACGATCTACCAAAGACCGTCCGAGATGCGAACTGTTTGCTCTTCATCGATGACCTGAAACTATACTAGGCCATACAGCAACCGGACGACTGCAACAAGTTGCAGATGGATATAGATAGAGTCGTAGAGTGGACTAAGGATAACCTCTTGCAATTCAATACCTCAAAAGGTATGGTAATAACCTTTTCTCGTTCGCATAATCCCGTTCAGTACAGTTGAGGTGGATAGCAAGAAGATGACCAGGCGTAACTGAGGTTAGGACTTAGGAGTTGGTTTTTGCACTAACTTAACGTTTCGCGACCACATTAGTAAAATCTGTAATAAAGCTTATAGGAACCTGGGTTTTGTTCTTCGTAGGGTACACGGTTTTACTAATGCGAAAGTAATTGTAGCGTTATATAACGCTTTGGTGAGAAGCCAGCTAGAGTGTAGTTCCAGTATCTGGTCACCGCATGAGGCTAAGTACAGTCTGATGCTAGAAAGGATCCAAAATAAATTTATTAGGTACCTATATCTAAGACTATATGGAGTCTACCCATTTTACCCACTAAAATATCCTACCCTTTTTGTGCTGGGAATGGTAGGTTATCATCAACTCAGGGTTAGAAGGGAAGTGGCACTGGTTTTGTATCTTTTTAAGTTACTTAGAGGCAAACTGTACAACCCGGAGATATTAGAGCAGATCGGGCCGTGTGTTCCTGACAGATACGTGTGTCGGCTGCTGGCCGTGCCGCGCGGCACGACCAACTTGCTGCGGGAGGCGCCGCTGACGCGTGCACTCGCCATCATAAATACAATGGCTGCAGAACTTGACATATTTCACTGTTCTCTGAGTGAATTCACAAAGGTTGCACTAGCTGTAGTATCATATAGAATGTCATAATATATTTTTATGTTATTTAGGTGTTGTAAATTGCTGTAATAGATATATTGATATATTGCTGTACTATCGCATTGGGTAATATCCTGTAAAGATAGTTTGTAAGTTTTGGAAAAAAATAAATAAATAATGTTACCATACAGTAGATTGTAAGTGAACTCGCCAATCCCGCAGTCAAACTGTCCTGCAGTTTTGTGGGACTATACAGGGTGTCCCGCGGCTATGCCACATAGAGGGAAACTACCTTAATTATTATAGATGGGACATTTTACTGAAAGAAGACTTCATTTTAATTTTAAAAACAATTTAAACTGCATTCATACATTTTTAAATAATTGCCTGGTTGAACCGGGAATTGAACCCGATACACGAGAAAAAAAATTACCCTGTAGTTTTATCATACCTGTGGGAAGGTTCATCATAAGGATTCTTTTTTGCTAAGTAAAATAACATCAGAAATAAAAGGAAGACCACGAATTTTAATATTGAATGTAAAATTATGTTCCGAAAAATGAGAAGCTGACTCATTTTTATGATAAATTAAATTGATCAATTTGGAATGGAACATGTTAAAATTAATGGTCTTCCTTTTATTTCTGATACTATGTTACTTAGCAAAAAATAATTCTTCGATCAATAACTATCGAAACCTTTCGATCGATAAACTACAGGGTGATTTGTTTTTTCGTGTACTGAGTTCGATTCCCGGTTCAACCAGGAAATTATTTGAAAAAGTATAAATGCAGTTTAAATTGTTTTTAAAATTAAAATGAAGTCTTCTTTCAGTAAAATGTCCCATCTATAATAATTAAGGTAGTTTCCCTCCATGTGGCATAGCCACATACATACGCTTGCGCCTATAAGCCCTAATGGGGTAGGCAGAGCATCAAGATTCAAGACATTTATTTGACACAAAACACTACAACACAAAGAAAATAAAATAACAAAATATAAAACACAGGACAAGAATACATACAGAAGACGACAAAACAATGTATAACATAAATAGTGGATTGTGCTGTAGTGCGATGTCAAATAGGACACAGCTCAGCATGTGTTGAAGCCGAGGCCCCAACGCTGGTTTTCAGCTGTGCCCTTGTTGCGTGTGTGTACATAGCCGAGGGAAAAGAGTAAACTACTACCTAATGTGTTGTGTAATGTGTGTGTACGTGTGGTGTGTGTTTGTGTGGTGTGTGTGGGTGTGCTTGTTTGTGTGTATGTGTGTTTGTTGGTGACAGTTTGACAAGGATGACTGATAAATACAAAAGGTAAATAAATGTGTGTATGTGTTCTAGAACCACTAAATGGCACATTAGACATAAATTGTGAGGGTTATCAGATAGAAGAAGTTGTATAATGGTGAGAGGTGGTCAAACTTTCACCCATTATACAGCAAAACCCTTGCATCCCACTTACAGATTTTGACTGTATCCCTGGGAAGAGTAGGTAGCTGGGCCGTTCTAAGTTTTTCTTTTACTCCCAGTCCAGTATATTACTGCTACCTGCCCATAATACGTCCCTACTAGTATTATAAATGCAAAATTTTAAGTTTGTTTGATATATGCCACGGTCATGCCTCAAAATCTGAATGGATTTCGATGAAATTTTGTGTGGGGAGAAATCAAGTACCTACTGGACTAACAAATTAGGCTATTTTTCGTCTGGATACTTAACCACGCGGGTAAAGTCGTGAGTTATAGCTAGTAAAGCATATGGGATTATAAATACATCCGTCTGCGCATATCTGCGGTTCGATGACACGCTTTGTTTTCCATTTCGCAAATCACTGAAACGCCGCTGTACTACGCCGCGCAGATATAATTATAGATATTATATCTACAATCATTTGATGCAATGTAGGCATGTACACGAGGTTAATTGTTTGAATATCAATTGGGAATGATTTGTATAAGGCAACAGACAGTATACTCACCACAAATTTGGCTCGACGTTTGTAATGGGCACAGCCTAAGCGTTTTTCAGATGTCCCTTCAGTAGGTTCAGCGGCCTCTTTGCTCTTCGTCTCCTCATTATTCTCAGACATTATTCTTAGCAAATACTGAACAAACAAGAAATTTGCAATATACAGCTGTTGTTTAGAAGTTTTATACTGATAAACTCTTCGAATTCTTGAAGATCAATGAAAAACGAATTGCCGTGACGAACCCATCATCACGGCGAGATGACTTTTGACATTAATGACATTTGCGTTTCGTTTATAAATCAAGCATTGATCAAGCACGTTTGATTGATCCGCTTTTGATGCGAAAAGAAGCAAATAAAGAAACGCATTTTTAGATACTCTCAGTAGGTAATTTTGTGTCGCGGTTTAAATAATTTAAAACAACAAAAAATGTTTAAGAGTGAAAATTCGTAACAAGTTTTAATAACAAAAAAATAGTTTTGTTTTCGTGATAGGTTTAGGTAAACACATCCGTTTCCGTCAATTTGACACAAACAAGACACGAAAATAAAAACTTTCAAAATTATTTCTTACAAAAAAATTGCAAAAGTAAAAAAATGCAGTGCAAAGTTTAAATAAAAATAAGAAATACAAAATCAATCAAGTAGAATGTGTAGGTAAATAAATCAAATGCCACAGAATGAAGTCTATTCTCACGTTACTAATGTTAATGTTTACTTCTACTTCGAAACAAGGTTTAAATCCAAAGTTCCAATGGAAAGTTGTAGATTTTGCATGGAGAAGCAAAATTGATAAAGAAGTTGCCTTGTCTTCTGGGGACTACGTTCCTAATAATAACATGCCCGTGGGCTTGGCTAGATGGAGAGAAAAGTTATTTATCACAATACCACGGTGGAAAAAAGGTTGGAGTGCCTGTTTTTTATTCCGTTCCAAGGTATCCATGGAAGATCAGCGTTTAGTCCCGTGAGGGATTACAATTACAACATTGCTGAGTGGAAGCCTATTAAAGCCAACCCTTTACTTTTATGTACTTAGGTATATTCATAGGCGTATATAGGGGGGGGGCCGGGTGGGCCGTAATTAATGTCGTGGCGTGCGGTCAGGACCTGATTAGCCCTTAGGCTGCAGCCTAGGGCGCGAGGATCGGGGGGGGGGGGGCGCGCTAAAATCGTGTCTTCGCATGCACTAATCTAGCATCATTGCATCTACCCTACCTACGTATGTATATCTTATAATGCGTGCCTTTATGTACGGTCAGCTTAAAAAATGGTTTGCCTCCCTTAGGTTGAATGTCATGCAGATTAAAGGACAGTGTTAGTTTCGCTTGCAGATCGATCTGAAAACTTTTATAGGTAGTATGAACCATGTTAAAATTTTCACACTACTACTCTACTCACTTACTACTTTTTAGGCCGTCGTCCGTAACACACCTGGCGGAGGCGCCTCGGGCGTAGCCAGAATTCTATTTCGGGGGGGGGGGAGGGTTTCAGAAAATAAATTTGGAGGTAACACACCAGATAATGCCGATACCACACTGGAGAGTAATACGAAGTATTAAAATTAAAAAAATTCGTAATGTTATTCAAAAATGTCATGTTTTTGTTTTATGGCGAGATCAGCAGTTTTTTCTTATGTAACTTTTGTAAATATCACTAAAAGGGGTATTAAATGGTCTATTAAACACAATTTATTTAATCAGGCTATCATTTTTAGTTTCCGAGATTTTAAGGATTTTTTAAGTGACCTGGATTCTTTGCTCTCCAGTGTACCTACTTTACGGTGTTTCGTAGAGGGATAAGGGCAGGAAGATGATCATGATTTTGAAGATTTCGAGGGGCCGAGGGTCCTCGTAATTAGCCTAGGGCGGTCAGTACTCTTGAGTCTTGATCAGTCGCTGCGTGCGGTGAACGTTTTTGACGAAAACTCTTGGTGCTAAAAAGGTTAATCAATTTCTTGCCACATACTTCTTCTTCTTCTTACAAGCAGAATCACGAAGGGGATTTAAGCTATAGTCCACCACACTGGCCCAATGCGGGTTGGTGGACCGCTCGTCTTTCGAAAACGAATGTTCTTATACGTGCGGGTTTTATCACGATGTTTTCCTTTACCGCTGCAGCAAGTGATAATTAACGAGAAAGTACATATATCTGAAAAAACAAAACTGGTACTGGCCCGCACCAGGATTTTAACCCACAACCTTTCGGTTACAAGTCTGGCTCATTACCAATCCAATTGGGCTATCTGCTTCGCCACATACTTACGTAAGAAACATTATTACAGGCGTCCCAGCGACTTTGAACTACATATATGTCAACGGATCACGCAGCCAGCTCCTGAATCCATACCCTAACTGGGACGATGGGTTCGTGGGAGATTCGAGGCCCCTGATCGCGAGCAATGCTACTGTGGTGTCCACCTTCAGGATTCACGTGGACAAATGTGATAGACTGTGGGTTGTTGATAATGGAGAGACTGAAATGGCTAGTGAGTTAAATCCTTTCTTCATAGGTAGTCAGTGTAAGTAGGTATACCAAATCAAACTAAAAAAAACAACAGGTTGGCACTCCGAAAGTGCCGGCAGAAGTGAAAACTTGAACATAATACTTCCTTGCGGTCTAAGAAGTTTTCACTTCACCCTCCGTCTTACAAATTTTCGATCAGGACCCTGATGCGAGTCTAACCCTTTTAGCGCCAAGAGTTTTCGTCAAAAACGCCCACCACACGCCACAACATCAGAAAATTAAATTTTAATTTAAAAAAAAAAAAATTGTCTGATATATCAGACTTTGGCGGTGAAAAGGTTAAGATGTTTTACCCATCCAAAAAGTGCACAACGCCGCTAAAGAAGTTTTCACTTCAAAAACTTGACTAACCTGTTGTCAGAATTGTCAAACTACCTATCAAATGGCCTCTGACTTAATTTAACTAACGACTAGAAGTCACGGGGTGCGAGGGATCATATCATCTTATTGCTCCAAAATCGTCATCCTCACCTGCTAGCGGTGCACCCTGCTGATTAACGAACGAGGCTATGGCGTATTACAACCTGTAAAGGGTTTCCTTACTTGATATTGACTGGTACTTGGTAGTCACAACCGTGGCTGAGATGGTATTTAGATATGTATTCAAGCTCTCTATTGCAAACTCTTACGGACTAATAGAAAAAACATAGCCATTTGCAAAGGTGGACTTATCCCTGAAGGGATATCTCCCAGTTTACCGCTACCGTGCTCGATAGTTTAATGGTTTAATATGCTCGTTCTAAGCACGAAAACGCTTCTGACTAATTGCCACTACGGTCAATTTGTCGGTACTCTATCATTTTCCGTCTCGTGTACAGACAGCTGCAGAGATACCTGACCACCTCTACTGGATAAAGATGAAGTTGTCTATGACAAAACATAAAATTTTAAAATCATGATTTAGCGTAATTGTTTAGTTGACAAAACTATATTAATATATAAAATATCATTGAAATATCTAAAACATTTCGTGATTAAAATTTATCCTTATTTCATAGGGGTGGTCAGGTATCTCTGCCGCTGTCTGTACGTTGCTTGACCTCAATGATCGATTCCTAACAGTGACCGCCACTGAGCCACGAGCATTAAAATCAGCTGTGTTGATTTCATTTTCATATATCACTACCACAACATTTCACAGTCTTGATGAAAAAAGGTGAAAATCGTGAAATTATTTAATTTTCATACGGATTTTAGGGTGGGTAGGTATAAAAGTAAGTACTTAAGCATTTTTCCAATTTAAGTTGTTTTTAGTTATAATTTTTTCCCAAAAATTTTCTTCGTCTTCTATCCGCCGTCTTATTTTTTTATTAGCCTGATCTGTCCCACCGCTGGGTATAAAAGCCTCCCCTCGTTTTGAGCACCGATTTCGGTTCAATGCATTTTCCCTCCAGGCGTTATCAAAAGCGTCTAACTCCTACCCAGGAGTTAAATCATAGTAAATCAGCTATTTTACGGGGGTATAACGAAGAACCGAATTATTAGAACCGTAAAAAAATTACAATTGTGCACCAAATTCGTGGCAGTGCAACAAACTCGAGAATCTTCAAACTTCTATGCGATAAAGTTGGTGCATTTAATTCTCTTTTGTACACACTGTTGTGTTGCACATTAGGCTATACATGTTGACCTTGACGTCGCCCTTATGCCACTCATAATAGCGTTGGCTTTCGTAGTGCAATTGGGTAACCTGACGTGCTGCTGTCTGTACCAAACAGAGAACACAAAAAGAAAAAGTTTTTCTCAAAAATAATAGATAAAACATTGCTTGTATTGTTTGATTTGATATTTGCTTGTAGGTATTGTTTGATTTGATTACATTTTAATCACTTTTTACTCATAGGTCATAGGTTACAGGGGTAACAATATTAAAAAGGTTAGGAACCACTAATTCATCTTTCCACAGTTTTCTCGGTCGACCCCTGTCACGACGCCCTTCGCCCATTCAGATGCATTATACTCACGTAACCCATCTATCAAGGATCAAGGAGTGATAGCCCAGTTGGTAATGAGCCAGACTTGTAATCCGAAGGTCGCGGGTTCAAATCCTGGTGGCGGGCCTGTACCACTAAATTCGTCTTTTCGGATTTATGTACGGATTTCTAATTATCACTTGCTCAACGGTGAAGGAAAACATCGTGATGAAACCCGCCCGTCCAAGAAAATTCATTTTCGAAAGACGAGCGGTCCACCAACCCGCATTGGGCCAGCGTGGTGGACTATGGCCTAAATCCCCTTCGGGCCTCGTGCCCCTCGGTGGGGACGAATATGGGCTGGTAAGAAGAACCCGCCCATCCCCATTTATTTTGTCTTATTTTACAATTTCAGAAATAGATTATCTTCTTACAGGTAAGCCCAAACATGTGAGTGAGCCTTCCATAGTGGTGTTCGACTTGTGGACCGATACTTTACTTCATAGACATGTACTTAATAAAAATGTTGCCAGGGAAACTTCTCTATTCACTAGCCTTGTAAGTAAGCAAAGATTATAATGTTACGTATCTTACGCAAAAGAAAAAATCTGTTAGTTTTTCATATCGGTTTTCGCATATCTCTTGTAGAAATTCGTTACATGAAGACCATTCTGAACAATTTTTTAAATGGAGGAGACCTAGGTCGATATGTATGATACTTAATGATGATCGTAAGCAGAGTTAAGGTACAGCAATTCGAGAGATGACCGTAAGTGGTTGCGCGAGTGTGTATGTGTGTAAAAAGCAAATGTCCCCGCCGGAACATACATAAAGACAGACAACACCCATGACCTGAGAACAAACATCTGCTTTTTACACAAATATTTACCCCGACTGGGAATCGAACCCAGCCCTAGGACACGTCGATCAAGAGGCAGCCCCACTACCACTCGACTAAACCGGCCGGCATCTTGTACGAGTATGTAGGTAGCTTTTTTTTTGTGTTGATTTCGTCATAACTAGCGTAATGCGTTGTGCTTTAGGTGGTTGACGTAGTAGAAGACACGAACTGCTTAGAAGCCTATGCCTACATGGCAGACATGGGCACCAATGCCCTGGTAGTCTACAGCCTCGAAAAAGACGCCTCCTGGCGGTTTGAACATCCTCATTTCTACTACGACCCTCGCGCAGGAAAGTACAGGATTGGGGGCATCGACTTCTCTTGGAACGACGGGATTTCTTCTGTTGCTTTGTCTAAGCCGAATAAGAACGGGTGTGTACAATACAATACAACATACTTTATTACATTCCAACACAAATAAGGTACAGTTATATTTTAATACAAAATAAGGTATTAAAATGTAACTTTAATACAAAAGGCGCCCTATTGCTAAAAAGCAATTTCTTATCGGCAACCTTGGGTGGATCTATTCACAGTAAAAAAATTTATAACCATCCAGGTTCGGGCTTAACAAAACTGCTTATAGTCTAGTGCAGTGTTTTTCAATATTTTTGAATTCGCGACCCCTTTGGATCATATAAAGTTTCGGCGACCCCCTAAGGTCCCTAAGACCCGTTTAGGCTAAATCTATGTACTTACTACTTCGGAGATTTTAAAACACATAGGTAATAAAAGTTTGCCTCGGGGTAGACGCGGAACGAAGCGGGAGGCATCAATACAGTCATAGCCTTTTCACTTAAATTGTCTTAGTTTAGTGTAAGATAGATTTTCAATTTTTTGTCTTTTTCTTTTACCTGCGACCCCCCGAGTAAGGCTTCACGACCCCCTTGGGGGTCGCGACCTACAGTTTGAAAAACACTGGTCTAGTAGACTGATCGCAGTTAACAAGAAAGAAAAAAAAAGCTAGCTTATCAATAAAAAGAAATCTGTGGAGGAAGCCCTATATCTGGCCTTTCAATTAGTAGGGGGCGTTTGTCCTCATGAAACTTAACAACTTCCCCAAAGGAACCCACATGAAAGTCTCAAAAAAAGATTTGATTTTTCATAGTAACAAAATTTAGCTAATCGCATACAAGTTGTTCGGAGAGGATAATTTTTTTTCTCATATTTCTCGACCTGTGTTCTTTGTTCAGGTCAGTGAGCTAAAACGTTCTTTTTTGTTATAAAGTAATAATTTATTTGTTACAAATATAACAAAATATAACCATGTAACAAAGATGACACGAGATTAGTGTGGGGTTTTTACGTTGGTAGAATTTATTTAATTCTTCCAATTTAATTAGTAGGAAGTATTTAATTAATTTTAATTAAATTAAAGAATTAAATTCAGGTGCTTTCGCTTACTAATTTACCGAATGTCCTCTTTCGACTGGAAGCTCCTATATCACAGATGATCTCTGGTCATTGCAGGTATCGAGATTTGTTCATACACCCCACCTCAAGCACAAAACTGTTCAAAATAACGACAAAATTACTGCAAGCGAAGAACCCTTCTCAGAAGGAATTAGTTAACGGAGTTCAAGTTAGTATTTCAAAATGCATTAAGGCGACTACAGCAACCGATAAAGGCAGCACACATAGGAATAGTGCCATCTCCGTCTCTCAACAGGCCTGGGCCGGCAGTGCGAACAGTGTCGATACACGAAGTTTACGGACTATGAAAGCGTGCGTGCGTAAAAACATGTTCGAAAGTTAGAAAAAATGAGATTTATGGAAAGGTAATAGCTTAAATCGAGAAATGCGTTAACTACTTATCGAGAGTGTTCAATAACAAACATTTTGATAGCAAATTCAAGTTCCTGTGTACATTTTACTATCGTTTTTACAGCTTAAAAGATACACAATGTTGGTATTTAGAGGTGACTTTGTGAGCTTTTTCTATTGAACCAAAAGTGCTGAATCATGTTTTCAGCAAACTACTTATCTAGTTTATGTCCTGAATATTACCGTAGTATTTTTTTTCTTCGATTTAATGCAGTGCGTCATGCTTATCTACGCATCATAAAATCGTAATTTAGGTGTTGTAGTCGCCTTAAGTATTTGTGTTATCTCACGTATCTTTTTTTTAATTTCTTTAGTCGTGGAAATAACAGTACCGTCAATAATTAATAATGTCGCTCGCTGGGCCACCCTATACATGGTGTAAGGGACAGCTTAGCAAATACTTAAATGGTGGAATCTACACATAACTACGATCGTCCATAGTGCTTATTTTTTCCAGGAAACGTCAAGTTCAGGAGTTTTCGTTTCTTAACTACTTTGGCGCTCAATGTACAGGGACAACGGCACATCATGCTATCCAAAACTATCAAACTTCTTCAATCGATTTTCAATTTTATCGCCAAGCGTTAGAGTTTACTATCAATTGGGGAAATTCCTGATGTGCTTTTGACTGTACCGAGAAACCGCACCCCCCCCACGCCGCGCTGCTGTCAGATCGCATTCTGCTTACATTGCTGGTTTTCAAGTTCTACTCTTTTATGATTTTTTTTGCGTAATGGAATGCATTCGAATAAATAATCTATTTTTAAAGCAGAAAATATTAAAAAAACACGAAAAAAAATTTAAAATTTCCTGAGGAAAATTCCACTGAAACATTAATCAAAATAATGGTCTGTTAAAAAAAATGGGGTGATTTCTTCGATCAACTATAGAAAACTAGATACACAGTCCCATACAAAATGAAATTTAAAAGTGTCCTAACTACAATACGCACTTAGATAGTTGTATAACACTTCATGTATTATGAAAAAGTTCTAAAGTGTCAAACATTTTAATCTAATTTAAACCTTAACGTAATATTATAAGGTCGAAAATAAAATCTGTTTAATTTGTAAAATACCACTTTGGGTTTTGAACAAAGGATAACGTAAGACAATTTGATGACACTGGCTGTCACGTAGAACATGGGAGGAGTGGAGTTGCCTTTGTTAATTTTAAAAATATATTAGTTGGGTCGATTTCACATATAAAATCTTCGTACAAACTTTTTAACAAATTCAAAATGCTACGAAATGGTGTGGTTTTCTTTTTAACCCCTGATTGTGTTGTGTATGTATAGGAGCATCATAGCTCTTAAACTGATGATGTTAATGGTGCAGTTTATTTTATTCGAAAGCTTCTTCTTGCGCTGGATTTCAGATATGATTTATCAAAATTGGTTCAGCCGTTTACTTTTATGTTAGTTTTTATGGTCTTTTATTATTAAAAAAATCACATTCATTTCAAATTAACCGACGATTAATATACATTACAATTGATAATCACAGCCGCCGTTATTCTTCTTAATTATTGCTTATAAACCTAATATTCTATGCTTATTTTTGTATGAAATATGAAATAACTTATAAAAAAAGAAAAGAACTGTGTCTTTCCCGATTACACATATATTATGTTTTGCTTATTTAAAACTTAGTATAATTTTTTGAACAGAAATGACCTATTGAGATTTAAGAGAGGAAATTAGCTATGAAACTGAATAGATATTTAAGTACAAGTAATAATTTATTTAAAAAAAAGCAACTAACTCAAAAAAAAAAAACATTTGTCTTCTTCGCTGTCATCATCTTTGTCCTGAAGATGAAATATATTTTTTTTATTTTATTCAATACAAGAAACTCCAAATCAAAAGTGATAAAAAGGTACATACTAGTTGAGGTGCAGCTGTTTTGTGTAACCTTTTGACTCCTTTTGTAATGACATACGAGTCACTTTCTAAAAAATGCTTGGAGCAAAAGACACTACTTTGCGACGGCTAGAAAAAATCTTCACATCTTTTACGTGCGACCACGTATGTCCACTGTCCACATCGCACAGGATCTCTAGGAAAACTAAAAATCCAATAAAACTTTGTTTGTAAACGTCACGCACGTTAAATTTTTTATTAATTCAATTTTATATGATTAATGGTTTTGCCATAATACCTTTAATGTAAGTATAGAAAACAGAATTAATATATATACTCTTTACACTTAAATTTTATAACACAGATGAAAATGAAAAAAAAAAAACAATTTAAAAAAAAAGCGTCTCTATTTGTTTTAGAACAGAGTCACTGCATAACCCGAACAAATGATGTTGAAATACAACGGTATGGATTTGTAAGTTCCGCTAGTGTCTATTCAATTTAAAGGGTTATACTCTCGCCGAATGTTATTAAATTAAACTAAAAAAATGTTTTATAACCTTTTCTTGGCCAAATACCAAGATAATTTCAATTCACATATGATAATTACAAAACTACTTATTTAAAAAATGTCATTCCATATTCTTTTAATGTTCTGGAGGTGTGATTTTTACAATTTTTCACTGCGCACTGAGGCATGCTTACTTTCGGAACGAACGAATGCTACTAAACGAAAAGACAACCCAAAACGTCAAGTGGGTGATCATTTAGCGAGGGAACTTTTTTGTTGTGGATTGTGTATCTAGTTCTTTATAGTTGATCGAAGGGTGATTTGAATTCAAATCACCATGCGTATTTTTTCATGTTTTCCCATAGGGATCATTCAATAATTACGTGATCACCGGAAGGGGGGGTGGGGGAGGGGGGTCGGGTGCTTGTATACGCTTTGATTACAAAGGGCCAAAAATAAAAAAACGGCCAAAGATGATCACGTAATTCTTGAACGATCCCATACAAAGGTCAATCAGTTAATTGCACAAGTTGTATGTAGAGGCGAAATTCTTTTTAATGATTCGACCCGTTCGTTCCTTGGGAAAATATGTTCATTTTCGTGAGCTGATTCATTAATTTTCGCTACCTGACGCTACCTAAAGAAATTGTTTAGAAATAAGTTAATTAAAAATCCGCTAGGTCGCGCTACTTGTATTGTGGAACGCGGTATCGTAGTGTTCCACCTTAAGCCAGAAATGGCAGATGGTGGATTTCAACAATACGCTATCTCATAATTTCTAATATCCTTAGGATTTAACTTTTTGAAGTCTGATCGCTTTCTTTATAAAGTGAATAGGACTCTTATTAAAAGTACAATAAAAAATACTTTTTTTAGGGCAAATATATGATTCCGACATCCGCAAACTTAATTATTAATAACAACGAGCATATCATGACTTAAAAAATATTTTTTCATAAAGATTAATAGATTCCCTAGGGGGCCGCCACAATATAGCTTCTAAGCAGATTTTTTTCCCTCCCTCTGTATCAACATTACTTTGTACGTTCTTGGAAATAAATAGTTTTAATTTTTTTTATCGTTACGAAATTAGCACTCGCTTGTTTTTCTTGATGCGAAGATAAGAAAAGCAAGTTAACAAAGCGACAAACCAGTTTTTTGTTAAACTGCTAACAAAAAACTGGTTTGACGCTTTATTAATAATATTAATTTGTACTTTATTATATAATGGTCAATTATTACAATGTTATCATAAATTACACGTTAAAACTTAAAACTTAAAATAAGTTTATGTCAAGATCCGGCCCGAGTCTCACCCGGAGAAAAGGTCCCCATCACGCTCGCAGCGTTACCGCGTTAAATCGCGATGGAGAGTCTTTGGACCAGGAAAGACCTGCCGCATGGATCATACCCTCTGTCCGTTAATCTTTTGCAAATTCGTTCTGAAATAACTTAGTTAAAGATCCACTAGTTGGCACTACTTGTGCTCTGAAACGCACTATCATTGTATTCCGCCGTAAGGTGGTAATGGAGTGGAATTCAACAATGAGCTTGAGAGAAGTATACAGAATTTAACTTTTTGAAGTCTGATCGCTTGGTTAAAGGGATTAGACTCGTGTCTTTACCAGAATAGTAATCACTGGTTTTTCTTAATGCTAAGGTTAAAAAGACATGTTTTTCGTGTTTTCCCATACAAAGGTTAATCAGTTGATTGCACAAGTTGTAACTATGCATAGGCAAAATTCTTTTTTAAAATATTTCAACCCGTTCGTTCCTTGGGGAAATATGTTAAGTTTCGTGGGATGATTCTTTAATTTTCCCTACCTAACGCTACCTAAAAAATTGTTTAGAAATAAGTTAGCACAAGTTGTATAAAGAGGTGAATTTATTTTCAACTATTTCGACCATGTTCCTGGAGAAAGTTGTCCAGTTTCGTGGGCTGATTCATATCCTTAATTTTCCCTAATTTCAAATTTGTTTAGAAATAAGTTAGTTACAAATCCACTAGGTGGCGCTATTTGTGTTCTGAAACGCACTATCATTGTATTCCGCCGTAAGGTAGGTAGTAATGGAAGGTAGAGGAATTCAACAATGAGCTTAGTATACATAATTTAATTTTTTGAAGTCTGATCGCTTTGTAAAGGGATTAGACTCGTATCGTTACCAGAATAGTAATCACTTGTTTTTCTTAATGCTAAGGTTAAAAAGACAAGATATGTTTTTCGTGTTTTCCCATGCAAAGGTTAATCATTTGATTGCACAAATTGTATGCAGAGGCGAAATTCTTTTTAATATTTCGAACCATTCGTTCTTTGTGAAATATGTTTAGTTTTTGGGCTAATTCATTAATTTTCGCTACGTAACCCTACCTAAAAAAATTGTCTAGAAATATGTTACTTAGTTAAAAATCCACTAGGTGACGCTACTTGTATTCTGAAATACGGCATCGTAGTTTTCCATTGTAACATATAGGGAATCCAATCCCGCATCAAAATCGTGATCCGGCACGCTTGCGGGATTGAGGTCATCAATCCCGCGGATCCCGCGAGATTTGCGGGATTAAGATTTTTTGATATTTTTTCTGTTTTAAGCCCATTTATTAGTCTTAAAAAATGTTTCTATACTTCAATTGAACTTTTATACTCTTTGTGAACTAAACTCACGCTCGTTTTTAATAATAACCAAAGGAATTTTTCACTCGTTCAACTTAGTATGAAAACTTTTACAACAAAAATAATTGTATCGTACCTTTTCACATATCAATTAAGACACAAATGACACAATAACTTTCTCTAACAATAGGTAATCGACTGAATATGCGTGTATTTTTTTCTTTTTTTATTAATATTTTATTATTATTATTATTGGGTTGACTGCAAGAAATCCCCTTGTGGGATAAACCGAATCCACCTTTGTGCTGTTTTTCTTATACTGTGACTTGTATAACTTATGCTCGTGTACAATAAAGAATAAAAAAATAACTTGCATCGCTAAATAATCGTCAAAAAATATCTACTAAGAAAAGTAATTTTAAGTGTTGTTTTACGAAAGTTAAAAGTAGCTAACTGACACGAGTATTTTAAACGACCACCATTTTGGCGCGATTAGCGTGACAGTTCACGACTATTTTGTGGATTTTAATATATTTTGACTAAAGTTTCAACTCATTCATCATGGAACAACATTCTTCAACCAATATACAAGTATTCATTCATTTGAGTAATTTTGTTGTCATGAACTTTGACGTCATATTGACTCTTACCAATAGCAATGCGTTTCGGATATTTAAAATTTCCGCAGTTTTGAAAAATTCATTTCAGACTCAAAAACAAATTGTAATCAAAAATATTCAAATAGACCTTATTGTGATGTGAAGTTATTAAAAAAAATGACTCATATCTGAATTACATGTATACTGTTCGATTGTTCTGTTTCAATACCTACAGGATTCACACAACACAAAATAGAAACTCAAACTATATTCAGCTGTAAAATAAAGACAGAATACAACTTTAAAAAAAAAAACTCCATAAAAAGTCACGTTTTACTTACATAGGAAAAATCTTAAAATACTTATTAATGGGGCTTTACTGTCTAATAAATAATCAGAGCATCGTCTGAGCCCATTTTACAAACTTTTAGTTCTTAATTTAAAAAAAACGTCCAACGCGGGATCCCGCACAACTAATCCCGCATTTTCGATCCCGCAAAAAAGGTGCGGGATCCCGCATTTGCGGGATCCCGTGTTTGAGGGATTGGATTTCCTAGTAACATAGCAATGGCAGATGGTGGATTTCAACAATAAATGCTCAATGTTATCCAGATTTGAACTTTTTGAAGTCTGATCGCTTTGTTGATAAAGTGTATACGACTCCTATTATTAGCAAATTAGTACTCACTTGCTTTTTTGATCCGAAGAAAGACAAGAAAAGCAAGTTAACAAAGCATAATCAGTGTTGAAATTTCGTTCTGGCGGCAAATTGTCATGGTATTCTATGTATGTCGTTCTCCCTTTAACTATCCTTATCAATAAGCTGATAACTTAATCAGCTGATCGCACAATTTGTATAAAAAGACGAATTTATTTTAAAATATTTCGATTTCGACCCATGTTCCTCAAAGAAAGTGGTCCAGTTTCGTGGGCTGATTCATATCCTTAATTTTCGCTTATTTAAAATTAGTTTGTTGAAAATCCGCTAGGTGGCACTACTTGTGTTCTGAAACGCGCTGTCATTGTGTTCCGCCGTAATGGCAGATGGTGGAATTCAACAATAACCGTAGTTTTACGCCCAGGATTTGAAACTTTTTGAAGTCTTATCGCTTTGTTAAAGGGATTAGACTCGTATCGTTACCAGAATAATAATCACTTGTTTTTCTTAATGCTAAGGTTAAAAAGACAAGATATGTTTTTCGTGTTTTCCCATACAAAGGTTAATCAGTTGATTGCACAAATTGTATGCAGAAGCGAAATTCTTTTTAATATTTCGACCCATTCGTTCCTTGTGAAATATGTTTAGTTTTTTGGGCTAATTCATTAATTTTCGCTACGTAACCCTACCTAAAAAAATTGTTTAGAAATATATTACTTAGTTAAAAATCCACTAGGTGACGGTACTTGTATTCTGAAATACGGCATCGTAGTATTCCATTGTAACATAGCAATGGCAGATGGTGGATTTCAACAATAAATGCTCAATGTTATCCTGATTTGAACTTTTTGAAGTCTGATCGCTTTGTTAATAAAGTGTATACGACTCCTATTATTACCAAATTAGTACTCACTTGCTTTTTTTGATCCGAAGAAAGACAAGAAAAGCAAGTTAACAAAGCATAAAATCAGTGTTGAAATTTCGTTCTGGCGGCAAATTGTCACGGTATTCTATGTAATGTCGTTCTCACTTTAACTATCCTTATCAATAAGCTGATAACTTAATCAGCTGATTGCACAAGTTGTATAAAAAGACGAATTTATTTTAAAATATTTCGATTTCGACCCATGTTCCTCAAAGAAAGTGGTCCAGTTTCGTGGGCTGATTCATATCCTTAATTTTCGCTTATTTAAAATTTGTTTTGAAATTAGTTTGTTGAAAATCCGCTAGGTGGCGCTACTTGTGTTGTGAAACGCGCTGTCATTGTGTTCCGCCGTAAGACAGTAATGGCAGATGGTGGAATTCAACAATAACCGTAGTTTTATCCCCAGGATTGAATCTTTTTGAAGTCTGATCGCTTTGATAAAGTGGATAGACTCCTATTGTTACCAAAATAGTAGGTAATCACTTGTTTTTCTTACTGCTAAGGTTAGAAAAACAAATTAAAAAAGCTTAAAATCGGTTAAAAATCAATATTGAAGGTTCGTTTTTATTTTTTTGAATTACGAGAAAAGAAGTAATATTGGGAAAGAAGACATTTTGGTACAGTAGATATTAGTAGGTACACAAACCGTGGGAGATATATGTTATGCGTATAAAGTATTGGTCATTATGCGTATCGCCAACGCCGCTATAATTTAATGTTTGCAAAACCGTTATTTTACTGGAGAATCATGCTTTAAATATGGTAACCTAATTGGTTTTTAGGTAGTCGGCGATAGAGGTCCAAAATCTCAAGTGACAGCGAGCGACTATGATCCGAAAACAAATTCACTGTTCTACGCACTGGTAAATATATGTTTTATCTACCTAGGTAAGTAGTTACTTACTATAAAAAAATATTTCACAAAAAAATTGCCAATTTTAATTTTGTGTTTTAACCGACTTCAAAAACAATAAAAAGCAAAAATTTTGGAATTACGAGAAAAGTAGCAATTTCGGGATCAAGAACTCGTTTTGGGAAAGAAGACATTTTGTTACGTACATTAGTACCTTTGATTAGATGTACAGAGGCAGATAAATCACATTATGTGAAATGCGTCATTATGCGTATAAAGTACTAGCTTTCCGCCCGCGTAGACTATTATATGTATCATGCCCAGCTGTGGGATAAAATGTAGCCTATGCCTAGGTATGTTCTTTCACAAGGTCTAATCTATCACTGATCCAAATTTCATCACAATCGGTTCAGTTCCTAGTTTAGGCGGGAAAGCGTAACAAACAAACTTACATTCACATTTATAATATTAGTGAGGATAATTCCTACACCTAGGTGAGCAAGAGTTCTATTGGTTGCTGGAACGTGTACAGGCCATTCCTGAAGCTTTTCGCGCCAATTCTGATGAGGGACATCGACCTCTTAGAGTTTCCCAATGATGTAAAGGTATGTATGTAACATTTTCTTGCTATGCCTCATTAATGATCACTTGAAAACATCGTGATGAAACCTGCACGTCCGAAAAATTTACACCACCGAATCTCTTACCGTGGGTGACATAAGAGGCGACTAAGGAAAAACCTCTTATTATCCGTCCTAGGCAACGAAATCTACATTTGTTTTGAATTCGTCCTATGATCCCACGTAGGGTGGTAGGCTCTATAAAGGGTCGTCTGATTTGCAACCAGCCTCCTAACGCAGTCCGACGCCAATTTCTTTTCTGCCCAAAGGCGTTTTAACTAACGACGTTTGAAAAAATACGGCAATATCGAGCTTTCAAAATCGAAACAATTGTAACCACCGAAATGGTAATTCGACCACAAACTTCCCGGTTCTCGTAATGCCCGATCATAAATGGTGTCTAGGTACTTACAAGTAGGACCGTGGGCCTTACGATACGAGGATAAATGAAAATTACCCATTTTATTTTCATTTCTTCATTATTCTTTTCAATACGTAGGTACTTCAGAACTGTGGGAAATGAAACAGATTCATAAAGGTACCTACCTCCTATCTCTTTCATTTCCCCGCCCTTTAGCATTCTGCTCTTGAATTAGCTATAAGTACACACATCAACACGGTCTAGGGATTTTGCACGATTTTTCATACAAAAGAGGTGCTTTTATAGCTTCTTAAACAGACCTCTTTTTTATGAAAAATCGTGCAAAATCCCTAGAAAGTGTTGATGTGTATACAGGGTGTAAAAGACAGCTTGGCAAAAACTGAAACCCTGGACTCAGACAATCACCCCGAATGCTTTCCCAGTTGAATTTTCCTCCGGAAATTTTTAAATATTTTTTCATGTTTTTTAATATTTTTTGCTTACATTTTTTCTTATTTAATCGAATACACTTCATTTTGCAATAAAAAACAATCATAACAACGTAAAACTCGAAAACCAGCAACGTACCTACATCGCACTCCGATACCATCGCGTCGCAGGGGGAAGGCGCGCAGGGCGCGGTTTCGCGATACGTTGCGTAGCGCCAAAGTAGGTAAATCATGAAAACTCCTTCACGTGACGTTTCCGGGAAAAAATATTTACTTATGGCTGGTGATAGTTAGGGGTTAATTCCACCATTTAAGTATTCGCTAAGCGGTCCTTTACACCCTGTATTTACATGTAAATCTGTGATTTACATGTTTGAACAACTGCAATTCTGTCGCGTTCTGTAATACGGACATTAAGAATTTTGTGGTTTTCTCTGTTCAGATCGACGCTGAAGGCAACGTTTGGTTACTAAGCGACCGGCAATCTCGGTTTTTGTACAACGTCATGAATTTTAACGAGGTAACTTCTACGGTTATGTAGTTCACTGTAGATTAGAATAGCCTACTACGAGTGAATAGGCTTGTTCTGGGTGAGCTCGCTACATCCTCGACCGCATCTTTGCCCTGAGCTAGATTGTGGTCAAGAGCGAACCCATTCTTAGTAAAAAAAAAAATAGGCCTCCCTCACTCGTACACTGTACAGCAACTCACGCTTACCCTGACAGGCTGGCCAATATTTGAGATGATGGCGACGGCATTCATTTTTGAGTTACCCTATATTCAGAGCTACTGTGGGTTAGTTATTTAAAACGTTTACCCGCGTGAGGGATATTCACAAATATTTTTTATATAGTTAGGGAAAGAAAAATATTCGGCGCGAATAGCACTTGAACCCGGATAATATCTCGTCCTCTAACTAACTCAAACGCCGCTTGACTTGAAGGCACAATAGCTCAGTTGGTTAGAGCACCAAGAGATCTAATCCCGGGGTCGTAGGTTCATGTCCCTTTCGCGCCGAACATTTTTCTTTCCCTAAAATTATTAGCTAATGTGTAACTCAAATTTAGCCGCTTGATTTGAAGACACGATAGCTCAGTTGGTTAGAGCACCAGATCTAATTCCTGTATTTTTTAAATTTTATTATAAGATGGGTTAACTCTTGACTTCAATCTTGACCGAGGTCATAGACGAGGTCGACGATGGGGCGAGTTAAGCCAGAAAATGCCTACTAAGACATGCCTTCTAAGGGGTCGTGGGTTCAAGTCCCATTCCCGGAGTCCATAACCTCAGCTGGGCCGCAATCGAAATTTTAATGTTTGACTATGCCAAGAATTTCTCAAAATTTGTCGTATACGATTGGCAAAGAGAACAGAATTTCTCGGGGTCGCGTTTAAAAGTTATCGGAGTTTGTTTGGGGCCCAGCTGCAGTGACGTCACTACAGCTGAGCCACACCTGTATCTCGAAGATGGAACTATGTAGCGGAGATCTGACTACGTAGATAATTTCTCGAGACAAACGCCAAAATAAGAAAACTATCCGGTCTCGCGTTCAAAAGATATAAGACATTCGTTGGGGCCCAGCTGCAGTGACGCGTCACTACAGCTGAGCCACCTGGATCTCGAAAACGGGATGACATAGGGGAAATTTGCTTGCGTAGATAATTTCTCGAGTATAATGTTATGGTTATGGACTCCCATTCCCGCCGAATGTTTTTCTTTCCCTAAAATTATAAGCTAATCTTCTTCTTATCGTGTAGGTATAGTCAAGTGTGTGGCCAAATTTTGTGTTTCAATACCTAATGTGGCATTTGAAATATCTTCCAGGTTAACTTCAGGATCCTAATGGCGCCGGCTTCTGAATTAGTACGCGGCACGCCTTGTGAGAGAGTAAGTTCATTGAATTTCTTGACCTAAGTCTGCATATGGGTTCATTTTGTGTTGTCTGGAACTGGAAATATATATTTTTTTGTTTTTTAAAGTATTTTATTCGAAGTGTTTTATGGCTTTCGGTTATGGTATCTTCTAGAGTACTTAAATCTTCTCCAGAAAAAATATTTAAGTACACTACAGAAAAAAGATACAATATTATTTTTACTATTAGGGGAGAAAGGGGTAATGGGAGTCAGTGGACAATCGTGGTCACTATATTATCTAGAAAAACAAAACGCTAACAATCATACACGCTACGAAACCAAGGTCACTTCACCCGTCCGGGGCCCCACACGAACGGTCGCTCAGTTCGCGTGGTGCGCTGGCGAGATATGTACGTGTTACTTTTTCGCGCCATTTTCTTACAATTTTTTGTGTGCACGTAATAAACGGTGAGTGTCGTACTGCAATACTTTTCCATTGTTTTTAGATTTAATAATATAGTGTGATCAGTTGCAAATGGGTTCGTGAAACATTTGAAGTGATAAATATGTTAATTATTATTTTATAATTTTTCTTTTTCAATTTGTCACCTTCGGGAAATGAGAGTCGGGGTGACTCCTATTACCCGCAGTGGCTACCATTACCCGCAGTATTTATGGCGTTCATGCCATCAAACTAGCTGTATTTTTTTTGTTTTACAGATGCCAAAAGTACGTCCCAGGACGACTAACAAAGCCCAGTGGTCTTCAGACACACTCTCTAAAGCTGAAGATCTTATAAGCGGTGGTTCATCTATAAGAAGAGCCGCCAAGAATTTGGGTATTCCATTTTCCAGTCTTCAAAAAAGACTTAAAAGAAGAGATAATACAGAACCACGACTTGGGCGCCTGCCAGTGTTTACTAAAGAGGTAGAAGAGGACCTGGCAAACAGAGTGAAACTGATGGCTACAAGCTTTTATGGATGCACAGCAATCCAAGTAAGAAAAATTGCTTTTCAATATGCCGAAGAGTTTCAAATAAAAAACAATTTCGACACAAGTGCAAAAATGGCAGGACGAGACTGGTTAGAGGGATTTCTCAAAAGAAACAAAATCTCAGTTCGAAAGCCAGAAGCTACGAGCATAAATAGGATAACTGGTTTCAACAGAGAAGATGTTGAATTGTTTTATAAATTACTTGAAGAACTAATGACAAAGTATAAATTTTTGCCTAACAATATTTACAACTGTGATGAGACGGGTGTCTCGACAGTCCAGGATCCTGGTAAAATATTAGCTCCCAAAGGTGTGAAAAGAGTTGGATCTATCACAAGTTGGGAACGAGGTAGAAACATTACAATGTTGTTTGCAATGAGTGCTGCCGGTGGATTCGTTCCACCGATGTTTATTTTTCCGAGGAAGAGAATGTCTCCACAGTTGGAGAAAGATGGTCCAGCTGGAGCTATTTATAAATGTTCAGACAATGGATGGATAAACGAGAACCTATTTTTTGAATGGATACAATATTTCACTACACATACAAAGCCATCACCGGAACAACCCGTTTTACTTATACTGGATAACCATGCCAGCCACATTTCACTGCGTATCTATGAACATTGCAAAAAAAATAACATTCACATGCTTTCATTGCCTCCGCACACGTCTCACCGCATGCAACCTTTAGATATTTCATTTTTTGGACCTTTTAAGGCAGCTTATAAAAGGGAGTGCGATTTATTTTTAAAAAATCGAAATTTAGAAAAAATAACGCCATATGATGTGGCGTCGCTAGCAAACAAAGCATATGCAGCTGTAGCATCTGTAAACAAAGGAGTGTCTGGATTCCGAGTAACTGGTATATTTCCACTCAACCCCAACGTTTTCTCAGAAGAAGATTTTGTACCAGCTGAACTACTCAACAGGGAAGTAGTTGTTCAAGAATGCTCTGTATGTCAAGACACACCAGCCTCAATATCTACGCTTGTACCATCTTCTAACTCTTTGGCTGTGACGAATAACCCTGAGACAAATCCTTCGTTATCGAAAACGACGTTTACACCTGCAAATTCTTTGGCTGTACCAAATACACCACAGACAGACCTTCCGGCATTGGAATGCTCTGTATGTCAAGACACACCAGCCTCAATATCTACGCTTGTACCATCTTCTAACTCTTTGGCTGTGACGAATAACCCTGAGACAAATCCTTCGTTATCGAAAACGACGTTTACACCTGCAAATTCTTTGGCTGTACCAAATACACCACAGACAGACCTTCCGGCATTGGTACCCATCCTTGCATCTGCCAGACCTTTGGCTGTGCCTACAACAGAGCCAGATCCTCCAGCATCGTTACGCATATTTTCATCTGCTAGCTCCTTGGCCGTGCCAGATGAACCACAGAAAGACCGTGCGCCACTGGTACCTACACTTGCATTTGTTAGCTTGTTGGTTTTAAATAAAATTTTACAAATATCTGATCCTGATGCCTTAGAGTCCATGCTTGCTCCTCCTAAATCCTTCATTGCATCGGCTACTCCACCAAGGCAAGTCATTTCGCAAACACCAGTATCCCCGATTGCATCTTGCAGCTCTATCGTTTTTTCGCCTACTCCTGCACGAAGAAATATATCATCAGGTACACTTCGAGATCCAGATGCCTTTAAAAACTTGCTTCCATTTCCTGAAAAGACTCCACGTATTCAAACAAGAAAGGGTCCAAGTAAGCAGCATGCAACAATTTTAACTTCAACGCCACTGAAAGATCTTCTATTAGATAAAGAAAAAAATAAAATAGAGAAATCAGAGAAAGAAAAAAATAAAACTAAACGTACTAAACGTAACACTAAAGGTGCTAAGTCAAAAGAAAATAAGAAAAAGGGACAAGAAAAAAAAAATAACAATGACAAAGGCAAGAAACTCAAAACACAAAGCAAGGTTGTGAAGAACAAGGCAAGGAGACGTGTTTTACAAGACATACAATCGTCCTCCGAGTCAGATACAAGTCTCACTAACATTTGTGACGATAGCGAAGATGAAGATGATTTGGAAGACGATGTTGGTACTAATACCTGCCTTATTTGTTGCGAATTCGGCCGCAACAACGAGATGTGGTATAGATGTACGTCTTGTGGGTTATGGGCACATGCAGACTGCAGCGGATGGGATTCACCTACAGGTTACGTGTGTGACAACTGCTAGGATGTGCTGACTCCAATTACCCAGTATGTGATCACAATTACCCGCAGGAGCGGACAATGGTGGTCAGAGTTGATTTAAAAAAAAATATATATTATTACTAAAGTGCGTTCCCAAAGTTAATGAAACTCGTCAGACTGATAGTTGATTAAGTAAATTATCTAAAGAATATATAATAATAAAGGTTTTCCGAGAAACTTGTGTTTTGGAAAAATTATCGCTTAAGTGACTCCCATTATCCTTTTCTCCCCTACCTACCTTCACCATTACACAACATGTTCCATCGTCAAACGTGGCATTAAGTGGTTTTCTAGAACCACTGATGCTCTGCCTACATCGTTAGGGATTACAGGCGTGAGCGTATGTATGTATGTTACCAACTTTCAATAAACTTTGTTATTTAATCAATACCTTCACTTGACCTCATACCAACCCCAACAGCGTATATCTCGGAAAAAATAGCACTTAAGAGGAGGAGCGTCTCAGTCTGGACTAGCGTCTCAGAAGTGCTCGTAGCCCAGTGGCTCTCGCTGATCTTAACCGATCAGTGAGGTTAAGCAACGTACACAGAGGCAGGGAACCTGATGGGTGACCAAAGTGGCAATTTATCACGAGCGTTTCCGTGCTTCGGAGGGCACGTTAAGCTGTCGGTCCCGGCTGTTAGCGATTGACTACAGTCGTTAAAACCAAGTCAGAGGCCACTATGCGGTTTGAAAACTCTGACACCAGGGTTAGCCAAGTTCGCCACAAACTTGACTATACCTACACGATAAGAAGAGCGTCTCAGTTGTTTTTCATGCTGTCTCGATGTTGACCACCCGCCTCAGTCTTGTGCGAATGCGACAATTGCAGCTTTCCGGCGAAATGCCGAGTTTTATTTCCAAAATTATGAGTTTAGGCGTCAATGAATTCCTACCCCAAAAACTTAATGAAATCGTACGTTTTTGGTCTCTGTAGATTTATAAGCGTATAAACGAGGTTCGTACGTTTTGTTTTTTTCAAAATTGTTATTAGTTTTTCAACAGTCACCTATAATTATGTTGAGAATTTTTTTGGCGAAAAATGCTGACTTTTAATCTCGAATATCTTTTTGTTTACTAAAAATATAATAAAAATCAAAACATACGGACCTAGTTTTTGGTGTTCCTGACACTATACCCAAATTTCACAAGGAGCCGTTGACGTTTAGGGGATGGAATCCATTGACGCCGTTTGTATGGGAAAAAATACTAAGACGATCCTCGTAAGGAATAATCAGTAAGTTTAGTCTTGTTTGTAATGATATTAGAGCACGGGTAGCTGAAAAAAAAAGTAGAAGACATTAGTTAGGCCAACAACTTGACAGCCCTTTACGCAATTAGTTGAATTTGTGCGAACAATAAAAACACAAGCTTAAATTTAAACATATCTTTTTATTTAAATATACAACATTGTATTAACTATTAATTAAATAATCTATGTGATTGGATATTTGTTATAATAAATGTTCCTCGTATCTTGTCGTCCTCTCGTGTTCGTTCATATTTGTCAGTCTTTTTCTATTTAATTTTCAATATCCCAACATTGGAGCTAGAACATTGAAGGCTGACTTACAAAAAAAAATATTGACTTAGCCGTCGCAATGTAAGGTAATTTTACACGAAATAAAATACACATAAAATAAACAATAATAAAACATATAATTTTCAATTATAACTAATCATAAGTATACTTATATATTTCGTCATATTTATAATCTGATATCTTTTTCAATATAAATAGCATCTTCAAGTGACCAAAACTTCGGTAAACATATGAAATTAATCTTATAAAAACAATTTATAATTTCTTTCAATATTTAGGTTTCTTGTCCAAAAATGAGGTCAATTCAAAGCATCAAAGACCTTCTTACTATGCAATAAAGGTCACATTCAAATTGATTCAGATTACAAGTGTTAACATTCTTATCCCATTATCATTAAACATCTTACATTTAAGATATGATAAGTAACTCCTATTTAAAAACCTACAGGAATTTCTTTTTCTAGGAGGATTGGGGTTTCGTTTTTAATAATTTATCCTAACAGCTTTTTACATTAAGTAAGATCTACGTTTGCAATTTGTTAAAAAACTGACAGAATTTATAGACGGCCATTTTGTAATGATTTCTAATGTCATATTTTCTTCGAAGAGCACGAACGAAACTGTTTTATTTAATCTATTAGCTTCAATTCAGTACTTTTAACAAATCTAACCCTACTGTCACCCATCCTAAAACTGACCGTAACTAGCGATCTTTTGCTACAGTTTGTAATCTTTATTATTTAATATTTTTTTCTGTTACAGCTAACTTTACTTCCTTATTTCACTTGGAATCTGTGATCAATTCGATTTTTTTATAGTCAGTCCTTTACGTGGAGGTGATTAGTTGATGTGAAGCGATAGGCCGCGTGGCCCAATACGGCGGTTTATTGTGTCTGTCAAACATTATTACAATATTGTTTAACTTTACATTAGCTAGAGGAAATTAAAGATATGAATCAGTCCACTAAACTGAACAACTTTCACTAAGGAACATAAGAAGAAAAAATTTCACCTCTCCATGTATTCGTAACTTGTGCTAGGTATCAGCTAATTGTTGCTGAGGGTTGGAGTTTCATGGGGAGAAACTGAACAACTTACTCCAACCCTTCAACTAAAGTTTCGCTAGATAATTTAAAATCACACAATAGTACAGCAGGCCAATTCCATTAAAAAGCTGCACCTACAGGTTTTCAGCTGTCATTTGCGACGTGCAGTTGCAGTGCAGCGCCCGACGTATTGTCATGTTATAGCAGAATACCAGTGTTCTTACACTGAGCTATGGCCTTTTTGTTGCACTTTGACACACATACACACACACAATACTTCAGAATAACTTTTCTTTATCACGTGTTGTTTTATATGTTGTGTGTATTTATGAAAGCAATAAATAAATTCTCTTTGTTTCTTGCTCTGCTACGTTAACAAAGCTGCAGCACTAAAGCTAGAACCAATGATGTTGCCATTGATTTTAATTGTATTACTACTTACATGACATGAAAAGTCATAAATATGGCTAAACCATGTTATTTCGGGCCTTTACGAAGATCAATGTTATGTATTAGGAAACAGGCTAGTTTGCTTGTCTGGGGTGTGTGAGGTCATAACATCTTAGTGCTTCAAGATCATCATCTTCACTTGCTAGCGGCGCCCCCTTAAATCATTAAAGGGTTTTATTACTTGATATTGGCAACTTCCCCATTCTCTATTTTAATACTCATTAAAATACTCTGACAGTGGCAAAATCACGAAAATCGTGGAAGCCCTTTTATTAATAATAATTGAACTGACGCTTGTCAAGTTGCAGCGTGGTTACGAGGGAGCCTGCAGGAGCACTGCAGTTAACCTCCAGCAGAATTGCATACGAGAATACCGATCTGTCAATTTTTTCTCAATTGGCAGACATACGCTTAGTTGGAGAAAAGTTCAGTATTTTTTTTATAACGAATGAGTTGGCTCTTAACCACAGTCTAGCTCAGGGGCAAAGACGTGGTCGAGGCTGCAGCAAGCTCACTCAGAAGGCATCTTCTGAACTTTAAAGAGATTCGGGTTATATGAGCCCGGAAAGCTGCTTTGAATGTAATGCCGTCCTTGTTTACGTCAACAAGACGGAAAGTGACACTATGATATTTAAAGTGGCATTAACTATAATGGACGTTTCTGCAACTAGCGAAGCACTGCAGTGAGTTCAGGTGCAGTTTTCTTAGTGGAATTTGCTAGCTGACTGTAGTAATAAGCATGGTTTTTTATAAGTAATCCCTTTATTGTTTCGGAGGGAGGCCCGGGCGATGGGGACGTATTTAGGCTGATGAAGACGAGAACTCATTGAACTATTTTTGTATCTTATTTTTGAGACAAATTCGGAAGAGATGGTTTTAATTTTTTTTAGCTCCCCAAAAATCCGCATCATTAGCTTGCATGTGTTGATAAATTTAAACAATTAAAAAACTGAAGGAACAAGTACGATGTACACAAAACTGTATTTACAAATTACATTATTGCTCGATAGATTTATAGGCCATTTATTGATAAATTACAATAAAAAATCAAGTCAAAGGTATAAAATGAACTAGTCAAAATATCAGTGATATAGAAGAAAAAATGTCTTATAAGAGCGATTCACACATGCTATTACAGTGGATATTTCACAGAAGCATTTGTGTTGGTCAATGATTAAATCCAAAATTTATAATATAAGTGGCAGTTTGATATTGCTATAAAGGAGTACGAAGATTTCTGCATGGAGCGTGAAATGGCTGGGGGCCATCTTGATTTATTCTCAAGTCGGCGAAGCAATATAAGCCTTATCGAAATTGATAGAGGACATAAACACTCAATATGGTGTCCTAAAGAGACTTGTTTCTGAGATATTTGCGGGGAAAATTAACGATGGAAATCAGCCCACGCAATTAACAACTTTCCCCTAGAAACATAAGTCGAAATACGAAATAGAAACTTCACTACTCCATACATCTTATGCGATCTGTTGATTTGATGTATGGGGAGTCGACAATTTTTTATGAGAATTTCATATAGGTTCCTTGGGGAAAAGTTGTTTTCATTTCTCATACTGGGAAAGTAGTGTTATTTTGATCTGATTATTGGGTCGGAAATGCTGCTTCCCTCCATAGGGAGGGAAAAACTCATACAAATTACTTCCCACCTAAGGGCCGGAATGAACTTTAAAAATAGAACTGCTGTCAGCTGTGAAGAGTTTTATGTAAAAACAAAACTAATTCAAAAAATATGCTGCGGTCATGTGGTTCTAAGCAGCCAGTGTGAACTTAGCGCAAACTTCTTTGAGCGGAATAAGCCGCAACAATTACGCGGTGAGTTCCATATTTAAAATTTAATGAGTCGACATAAATTGGCGGGATACTAATCTGTGACGAAATTCAAAAAATAGGTACTACTAATATTATTATATATTATCAATAAATAGTTTAGATAAACAACTAGTTTTATTTTCCTGATATTCGAAATGAAAAGTAGATTGTTTAACACGGGTAAAAGAATCAATTCCTACTCGGACTATAGCCGCCCGAGCGGGAATTGATTCTTTCCACCCTCGATTAACAATCTACTATTAATTTCATGGGGAGAATTAGCCTTGCTAAGTTCGCTTACTATTTCAAAGTTACCACAATGTAACTTTTTTTTTCCCGCAAATATCATGTAATCGTGACACTTTGCGACACTATGACTGTAGTATTTTTGGTTCACAAATATGTCCTCTAATGACTTGACCTGTCCAAGCCTGGATCATGGTCAAGCGGACTCCAAATGAAAAACGGGATGAATCGCTAGGAAGAAGACTGTGTCCTCTATTTATTTGAATATGATTTACGGTACGCGGCCGACTTGAGAAAAAAAACGCCAATAATCTTCGTACCCTTTTCATTTGAATTTCTAGTATACGTGCGAAAGAGAAGGCAATAATCCGTCGTCTCTGGCGCACACTCAACACGTCGTACGAATTAACAGTGATTTTGATAACGATTTCTCGTAATCGATAACAACATTAGTACTGAACAAAGTAATTCAACTGTATTAAGTACCTTAGTGGACGCTACTTAGCGAAAAGGTCGCAAAGGAAACCGTGGGAGATAATTAATTAGGTATGCCAAACTGAATTTTAGGCCGTATTACAGAAGGAGACTCAAGTCATGACCTATATTTAAGTATTGATTGTCTCTTTCTCTCACTATTAAAATGACAAAGACGAGTAACTCAAATATAGATCAGAGTCTGAGTCGCATTCTATAATATGACCTTAAAATGAACAATTTAAGGTAAAAAACAGATCCCAGCTAAAACGTGACGTTTGTAGACGACTATGGAACCTCTTTTAGTTATAAATGAATCGTGTGATTTTAAAACAACACATGTCCTATTATTACAACTTTTCAGGAAAGAAAAAAAGCTTTTACCGTATTTTGACACTCTTGTTTAATTTTTTTTTCTTGTTTAATAGTATTAGAGTGTATAACATGTGTAGTATAAGAAGCTAGGAATAAAATTCGTTCAGAAACTTAATTTTAAAAAAGTATGACTTGTGTTGTTTTAAAATCACACGATTCCAATAAAATTGAATCAATTACACTAATATCAATTTCAAACCAACCGTTCAATAAATACAAAACTATTTTGCGAACACGAAACTAGTTCTTAATACATTTATTCAATGATTTGTATTGAACGGACTGCAAAAACAAGTTGGTTTTACAAGTTTATCATTGCAGTTAATATGAATGATTTTCTATGGAAAGATGGTAAGAACATTTTGACATTAGAAATCTTTTTGTTCGCTCCAGTATAGGCACCGATTTCACGAAAAAGTGCGATCCCCTTATATCTCGGAGAGTTGTGAAGATATGATATTAAAAAAAGGTTCAAAAGACGCGTATTCGAAAGAGCTGTAAGGTGCAAAAAGAATTATTCGAGAAAGTAAAAAACGAAAACAGTTGTGGCCGAAATAGTGAAAAAAAAATCGTTTGGCGCTCGATATTTTGGAAACGAAGAACGATATCAAAACTTTGAGTAAGTATAACTTCTCTGGACAATTTAGTCAGCTACAATTTGAGCCTAAAACAAAGACAATCGGGTTAAGGGTTTGCCCGTAGCCTAACCTTTTCAGAAAAAGACAAAAAGTCAGAACGATTTTTTTTCGAATTTCGTAGTTTTATTTCCAATGTGCTCTATAGTCGTTGTGAATTTTTTCAACAGCATTGTTGGTTTGCATTGTAGGACGGTTGGTTTGGGATGTATCATATGTTCGTCTAAATACTGGACGATGTCAATCTTACCCGTTAGAATTAGATTTATCATTGCCATAAAAGGTAACAACATTTTGTTTCTTAGAGCTCTTTGAACATTTTATTACTGACTTACTTTCCGCCTTCGTATGTCACTTTAAAAAATCAGGTTTCCTCACTAAGATCAGAAAACAAACGCACAATGTGTTTTACCCAAATGTTTGCTTATGGCAAGGACTTGAATCTACTAATCGTCGAATCAGAGGTAGCATTACTAACCACTGAGCCAAACCGGAAGTCAAATTTATAATTTTGGAACAGTGCTTCTGTTTTCTTATTGTGGTTCGGAAAATTTGATATTACGAATAAGTCAGTTGATTTTCAAAAGACAAGACACGGTTTATCGAGAGACATTAAGAAAAAAAAAAAAGCACTGCATATTATACATACGAGTAGGTGAGTGGTTACACAAAAAGGGACCTGAAGGAATTGGAAACGGTTTTTTTGTTTTTCATGAATTTAGTTTCTGTGATCGTTCAGATTTATTTTGGTCTATTCAAAATATTTTTAAGTGCCATAGTTTTTTTTTGTGTATTTTTCAGTGAGCGCGCTCGAGGCGAAAACTATATCGACTCAAAACTTTGAACGCGATTTTCTCGAAATCAATTATTTTCCATTGAGGTCCCTTTTTGCGCAACCACTCACATAGTTGTAACATAGGCTAATGTCGGATTATGTCAATCATGCTTACTTAGGAAAACATCACTGTCATAATCCAACATTAGCCTAAAGTCTAAAGACTCAATCATAAAACATGAACTGCACAATTTCTCTCAGATATCACAAGAATTTTCTAAATTTTACTAAAGTAATTTAGCAAGCAGTATTAGAGTTCGTGAAACGGTTATTTGCGATTGACAAGTTTACGTTAATGATTTCAAATGGCAGGAGGCGATTGAATGCATCGCATATGCCTTAGTTATCTCCGAACGGGTTACGGAAAAATCGTGATGCCATCATGATTTCATTTACTGAGAATACCAAAACAATTGTCATTTGCCTTACCGTTAATATGGCTTTCATAAGCTTAAAGTAAACGATCAATTTTCGCATCAATTGCCGTCATTCACGTAAACATTTTACTCGCAAATGACCGTTTCGCGGACGCTTTTTAGACTGGGCTTAGTATAACATAAATTGTGTAAATAAATTTACATTTCTGGTGGCATGTTTGATACGTAGAAATAAGGTTTAATATAAAAAAAAAACTTTTTCTGTCACTCATGAATTACAATCTGACGTAGATATATATTTTTTTATATTATAAGATGGGTTAAGTCTTGACCTCAATCTGGACCAAGGTCAAGATGAAGTCGACGATGGAGCGAGCTAACCCAGAAAATACCTAATAAAGCACTAGTACTCCTACACACCGACGGAACACAGCAAACAATGAATTTAATTATAGTAAAATAAAATACTACTTGAAGTAGTTTCTTCAAAAAATGTGAATAATACATAATATATGTTTGTTAACCGTACAGTCACGTGGTTCTAGAATCACATATTGCTCTGCCTACCCAGTGACAAATAACAGGCGTGAGTTTATAAATAAAAATGACCAATTAGGTCGTATAGTTTCTGCACTGTTAAGTTTTTTTTTTGCAAAAAAGCATTTCGTCATTATTGAGACGTCTATACGTGCTAAATTTCCATACGAAACAATAGGCTCCAGTTGTCTTTTAAAAAACACGGAGTCGTTAAATAATAAAAAAAATAGACCAACATGGCCTAAAGCAATACATACAACCTTATTTTTTTATTTTAACGAATGGGTTCGCTCTTTACCACAATCTAGTTCAACGAGCCAGCTGTGCTGTGGTCGAGGATA
This sequence comes from Aproaerema taeniolella, assembly GCA_949987775.1. Lineage (NCBI taxonomy): Eukaryota > Metazoa > Arthropoda > Insecta > Lepidoptera > Gelechiidae > Aproaerema > Aproaerema taeniolella. The sequence continues at coordinate 14,515,503 of OX465261.1, read as the reverse complement.
TTAAAAATAAATATTTTTTCCAATACTAAGCCCAACCTAAAAATTGTATTTCAACTGCTTTATACATGCATAGATAAGTATGAAATTCGTATAGTATGGCGAGTATGGGACTGGCTGTTTGCGATGTTGAAGCTATAACTTGGTGCGAAGTGAATATTACCCACCCTTTTTACAACGGTACCTGCAAGATAATGGACAACGCTGTATTAAGGTATGAACTCAAGAACTTTTCTTCTTATCGTGTGGATATAGTCAATTATGAGGCGAACTTAGCTAACCCAGAGTTTTTCAGACCGCACAATGGCCGCTTACTTGGTTTTAACGACTGTAGTCAATCGACAACAGCCGGAACCGATAGTCTAAAGGACAGCTTAACAGAACCTATTTTTTTTTAGATTTACTAGGGTAGGAATGAATAAGGATAATCATAATATCTACCTAATCTCGTGATAATCGCAGGGATTATCTCGTGCTATCGGAGCAGTCGCCGGCTGGTTTCTGCAGTCGTTTCGACAGAGGGGTATTGTATTCCCAACCGTCCTCGCCTTTAGGGCTGAATAGCTGCAATAAAAAAGAAAATATGTTACTTAAGTCTTTATTTATATTGCGCATGGCATTTTCTGGGTGAGCTTACTACATCCTCGACCAAATCTTCGCCCCTAGGCTAGATTGTAGTCAAGAGCAAATCGACTATTCATAAAATAAAATAAAACCAATTTTTCGCCTGCGACTTCATTCCTTTGAAAAAGTAGCATTCTGCAACCTTCTAACTAGTGCCATTAAAATACACACTAAAGCATGGAAGTCGAAACATTCATCACATTATGTAGAATAATATAAATGTCTGCATACTAGGCGCATGTAAGCATTCATTATCTTTCAGTAATGCTATCTATCAATTAGAAACATTTGTATAAAAAGTAAAAGAATTCGGGATCCGAGTCCCATAATACAAGGGACACTTAATATAGCTATCGATGTCCAGCACAAGCTTTTTTTGGATTTTTATCGTAGAATTTACTCATAACTATGATCGGTTACAATTAATTAATTTATTTTCGTTATTTTCTTTGACGCTATGCAATCTAAAGCGACATTACGCTCCGGGCCGCTATCAGAATGCGATATAAATTGCAGGTTCTCATGCTATACATGTTTTTTTAGAATGGAGTGTACTCAAATTAATTTGAAAGAAGATATCATTTAAAAAAATCACAGGAAAAATTCCACTGGAAATGAAATTTAAATGAAATTGAAGAACGATTGAAGGTCTAAATTAAGGGTTTCAGTTTTACTTAGTTATGTCTTCTACCCTGTACGTACTAACCTGCGTATTCCACTTCTCCCCATTCCCGTCTCTCAGTTTGGCGGCGTCCCTTTGCGCTTGTTCGACGGCTCGTTTCGCGTTGGTGGCGGCGTCGCAGTCGGCGGCCCGCAGCGCGCACGTCACGTGCCGCCACACGCGCCGCGACTCCACGCCCGTCTGCCGCGACACGGGCAGCACGCGCTTGCGACGCGGCTTCATGTTCGACACTTCAAACAAGACTTCAGTTCGCTGGAATGTTAAATTATCTATTCCGAGATCTGTACGTTGGAAGTGTCAAATCACCTATTCCTAGACCCGATTTCACCGTATTCTCTCAGTCGATTAATCCACGAATAGGAAGTTATTCAGACAAAACGTTCAAATAAGACTTCTGTGCACTGGAAGTAGTGTCGCAACCAATGGTTAAAAGTATTGATAGTCTATCGATACTATCGTTACCGATATCGATAGTTTAGTCTGTCATCAATAGTATCGCAAACTATTACCTATTGATGGTCCTATCGATACTCTTACTGTTTTTCGAGATCAACTATCGATAGTTATGCAACATTAGCTGGAAGTTGGACATTACCTATTATTAGCTTCTATTGAGCAATATAGACCTAACTACCTTTTCACCCGGGACTTCTTCTAATAGACTGAGATCCCAGGGCCGCCAGACGTAACTTATTTTCTCAAAAAGTAATGCTAGTACGTACTAGTAACGTATAAAGACCAGCTAGCCTAGGCTGTCGGCCAAGTTTCAGTTACCTACCATGTTCTGAATGTACTTACGAAAATTATTCACTGAATTTGAAAATATATTAAACGTTCACATAGTGTAAAAAATGGCCTAGGGTATGGCGAGTCCGGAGAGACATTGAACTACTTTTTCAAAAGCATTGTATTGTATTATATTGTACTGTAAAATCCTTTGTTGCACATCAAAAATAAATACATTTAAAACAAAAGAGATAAATATTAAATAAAAAGGTACAAAGGAGTATTTTGTCAAATATAACAATTTACACACAAAAAATTTAGTTAGACATAAATACTAACCCCTGATTCAGTCCAGCGCCCATCCATCCTAGAGTTCCACTCCCCCTGGGCGGTGTAGTACGGTTTCTTCTCACTCCCCGCGAAAATCTCGCAAGTGACGCGATGTTTCTTGCCGCCATAGAACGGTTTCGTAAGGAATTCGATGTTCGCTTTGTGCCCTGTCTGGACGCATTCGATGCAAACTGAACCACCTAGCTCGATCCAGGGGACTGTTAGGATCGATCTGAAATACGGACAAAATAAATAAACATACGTAAGCTCACGCCTTTGTCCTATTGGGGTAAGCAGAAACCACAGATTGCCACTTGCTGCGATCCGAACACACCTCTTTCGCTTCATACATAATCTTCGTATTCGGGTATTTCTAACAAATAAATATTAAGGTTCGGTTAATTTATGTGTACTAAGGACTGGGGGTGAAAGAAAAACTTAGAATGTCAGCTGTTAACTATTCCCAGATATATTATAAAAGCCAGTAATTAGGATGTGCAGGTTTTGCTGTGCAAAGAGCTGACAACCTATTGTATCTATGTCAAATGTAATATTTATTCATTTTTAAAAGTTTTTCAGTTGATTTTTAAGAACTCTTTAGGAGTTTACTGAAGAAGATAATTAAACTAATACATCAAAACTTCTATGCAAGTTTTTTAGTTATACTGTAAGCTTGTATTTGTAAATAAAAAATTAATAATAAAAAATACATACACACACACACATATGCTCACGCCTATAATCCTTAACGGAGTAGGCAGAGCATCAGTGGTTCTAGAACCACTAGATGCCACGTTTGACACAAATTGTGAGGGTTGTCAGATGGAACAAGTTGCATTATGGTGAGAGGTGGTCAGCCTTTCGCCCATTATACAGCAAAAACCTCGTTTCCCTCGGTTCGTTTCGTAATAAAAAATAAAATAAAATTAATGTCACTACATTTTATTTAGCAGAATCAGATTGTTATGAATTATTAATTTTAGCTTAAATTATATTCGTAACAAAAATTTCTCACCTGCCATAACCATTAGGGAAAGTAAGCGTATACTCTTCATCATAATCCAGCAGCGTCACAGTTCCTTTGCCAATATTGTGCACTCCTATAGAAAGACCTAGAAACTTGCTCTTAGTCCATAACCAGGCTTCAAATTGTATGCGTTTGTTGACGTGTTCCGCGTAGAACGCAGAAATGGGGGGGTGGTGAGATACTTGCTCCGCTACGAAGGAGAGTTGGTCTGGGGAGCACCAGGGGACTGGCCCGTCGCCTACCTCTTGCTGGAATTTAATAATAAATTATTGAATAAAATAAGTTATTAAAATAAAACAAGTTTTATAAAACTTGTTTTAGTTTTATTAAAATAAGTTAGGTTGGAATAATCGACTATGTGCTATTGAAGTTAAGCCGCAGACCCACCGCGGCGCACGGAGGCTGCTACGCACGTAGGTTAAGCTTAGCTTTGCTAGAAAATGTATGTGACTGTGTCCACTGCGACCCACGACCACGCTATTCATGCGCAGCGACACGTGCGTAGCACAGCGGTGGGTCTGCGCCTTTAGGGAGGGTCTAGTTTCGGTAATAAAAGGCGAAATAAGGCCGCCTTTTTGTACACGTCAGGTTACCCTTAAAACTACGAAAGTCAAGGTCAACATGTATAGCCTGATGTGCTGCTGTGTGTACACTATGTTGTATGTTATACATATTATGTCTTGTGTGGTGTATCCTTGTGTGCAAATAAAGCGTTACGGCCTGGTGGTCCCACTGCGTAGCATATTGTATTGTAAATGTATTAGGGGATTTTAAAAGCAACGAAAAAAAAAACCCTTAGGGTTAAATTACTTCGTTTAGGAGCTATGATGACACAGACACACAGGTACACAGACATATAGATACATACAGATACACACGTAAATTTTATAACACCCCTCTTGCCCGGGGGTTAAAAAAGTAACGCACTAACAATGAGCTGGTCATTTCAACTCGTTATGAATCACCAAAAATCACGCAAGGTCAATGAAACCATGAAAATATTTCACAAGGTACCTAACCTACAAATCGTGTGACCTAATATATTAATTTTTACCCTAATCTATATTTGTATCTAATGTTTTTGCGTAGGTGTAGGAAATTATTTACTTTTTGTTAACTAGGTTTATGAAATTTTCTTTCTTCTCATTTACAATACTAGCTTTCCGCCCACGTGGACTACAGGTTATATCGTGCCCAACTGTGGGATAAAATGTAGCCTATGTCCTTTCCCAGGCTCTAATCTATCTCTGTACCAAATTTCATCAGAATCGGTTCAGTAGTTTAGGCGTGAAAGACGGACAGACAGACAGACAGAGTTACTTTCGCATTTATAATATTAGTATGGATAGTATGGATTAGTGTGGGTTGTGTGAACAATAATACCTACCTTATCTTCCGACTGAGTAGTGTCCAAGTAGCAGCAATGAAGTGAAATTAAAACATTTATTGACGGAACACAATAAATAATATTAAGACCAACAATACTGTGTAAGTATAGGCTTTATGCATGAGTAAATGGTCGTAAATACACAAGTGTACACTAAAGCTAAGAGTGTGACTGATAACTTATTAAACGGGGTTGAATCCTTTGAACATGTAGTAGTCGTGGTTAATGTAGCTGCTGGACGATGCTTGGGTCGAGCAGGTGTGTAGTGAAACGCCGAGTGCCGTTGGATGAATGAATGTTATTTGATACGCCGGCCGTATTTATAGTTTGGCCGTGGCGATTTTATGTAGCTACCCTACAAACATTTGAGAATTGAGTGAATATGTAAGGATGGACTTGAATATTTAAGAATGGTTTTAAATATTTGAGAACGACGATTAATATATAAACATGGGTTGATATAAAATGGAATTGAATATGAGAATGTTATTAAAAATTCGAGAATGGGGCTGAATATTTGAAGATGAGGTTGAACATTTGATAATATTTTGAATATTTGAGACTCAGGTTGAAAATTTATCGGTATGATCCAATAAGGTAAGGTTTCCCTGTTAACTGGTCACTGTGGTCAGATGGCAATGGCTCCACTGTATCTATCTGATCTGCCCAATCCTGGATATGAACAATAAATATGTGCCCCGAATATGAAATGGGACAAAATGCAACGAAGAATAGGTTCCACTGTGCCACCTCTACAAGCAGATTTTTTAATCAGTAGCAAAATTTTTTTGAACGTAAATTTTATAAAAAATTATAAAATTTTTAACAGACCTGTAATTTTTTGTTTTACATCGTTTCATACAAAAATTCAAGCCAGATCGTCTGAAGCATGAAATTATATCAAATTTTTTGTATGAACAAAAAATTGCATCGTCCGTTTTACTTGAAACTTGGTAATTAGTACTCTTCAACACAATTTGTAAGATCTGTATTTTTGAGTTTTAAAAAATTCGTGCTCTAAGACGTTAAAAATCTGAAAATGTTCGATACAATTTTCTTTTACCTTCTTTTTTACGTTCTATATACGTTACTGACACCGTAAGAAAAATTTGGCCAGTGATTAAAAAGTCACCCTGTGTAGATACATACTCGTAGCATGAAGATTACCTTGTCCGGTTGTACAGTGTCGTCTAAATCCCAGTGGCACCGGAATATCTCTCCTAGAATGGGGTTGTATGGTTTTTTGGCGACTTGTGACTTCCGACCCGCGTGGTATGACGATAGGTACCAGCGAACCACTTGGAGCATTCGGTCTCGGGGCGTTGGCTGATCTACTATCCTAGAAAGATAGATTTTTGGGCATTAATTTATTGTGTATGTCACCGGAAATTGTAAAAACCGAAATACTACAATTTCGCTAGTGAAATTTTAATCTTCCGCGATATTACAATTTGCCTCGTAAAATTATAAATTTACGAAATCTCAAGGAGCGCCTGCGTGAAATTAGGATAACTTACGTTAGGTTTTCAGGTTAGGTGGCATTAATATTATAAAAAGTCTGTCAATGTGAAAAAAAAAGTTCACAAAGTACCGAGCTTTTATAATCTTACTAAGAAAAATTAAAATATAACGGGTTTGACATAGGAACCATCATACATAGCAAAAATTGAAACCATACACTCAAGCAATCATGCCGAATGGTTTTCCAGATTTCGAAATGGTAAACTAATTGTCAAAGTCAAGTATAAAAATAGCTTTATTTCATAGAACACTTAGGATGTTACTTAAGATATGTCAAAGTAGTTTTTATTTTATTATGAGAAGGCTTAACTCTTGACCTCAATCTTGACGAAGGTCATAGATGAGGTCGACGATGGAGCGAGTTAACCCAGAAAATACCTAAGGCACTGGTACTCCCACACCGACGGAACACAGTGCAAGTTGTTTTGGAGTCTGACTTCGGTAGGCCCTCTTATCTCTTGGTACCTGGTTGTCGCGAACCAAGGTGGAACAGGGTGGTCGTGAACCAGACGGCCTTTTACAGAGCCAACCACACCGCATGAGACCATAGGGCAACACCTTTGAATCAGAACAAATTGTGGTGCCGTTGCCTAGGATGACAGGTCTCATTAATTGGTGTTTCCTTAGTCGCCTCTTACAACACCCATGGGAAGAAATGGGGTGGTGTTCTCAACCGATCACCATACGGCAACAATTACATTAGCCTTTTTAACTCTGTACCTATTCGCAAAAGTTCCCCAGATAAGAATAGGCAAGAAACTCCGAGGGTTGCTCTGTTAAACGTAATCAATCATACAACATTCTTAAGAGGATCGTCTCAGTGTTTTTTCCCATACAAACGGCGTCAATGGATTCCATCCCCTAAACGTCAACGGATCCCTGGGAAATTTTGGTATAGTATCAGGAACACCAAAAACTAGGCCCGTACGTTGTTATTTTTTTGATATTTTTAGTAGATAAAAAGATATTTGAAACTAAAATTCAGCATTTTTCGCCAAAAAAAATCTCAACATTTAAGAGGTGACTGTCAAAAAACTAAGAACAATTTTGGAAAAAGCAAAACGTACGAACCTGGTTTATACGCCCACAAATCGATAGAGAACAAAAACGTACGATTTCATTAAGTTTTTGGGTAGGAATTCATTGACGCCTAAACTCATAATTTTGGAAATAAAACTCGGCATTTCGCCGGAAAGCTGCAATTGTCCCTTTCGCACAAGTCTAAGGCTGGTGGTCGACATCGAGACAGCATGAAAAACAACTGAGACGCTAGTCCAAACTGAGACGCTCCTCTTAAGAAAATATTAAAATTTTAACTATTTGTATTAACTGAACTTACTTGACGAATTGGTCCGGATGTGCGAAGGAGTCTGCATACATTTCTAGAAGCGATCGCCTCTCTAGGATAAATGTAGGGAGCACAACCTGGGAACACACGTTTTGTTTGTAATTTTAACACTAGTAGTCCATCGAATAAGCAATTTTTGCCTTACATCAAATAAGGTAGTTCTGATTTTTTTATGAGTTGGTAGTGATGAAACGGGTGATGACAAATCCAAGTTTTCGACTTCGAAAGCCTTCGGGATCACAGCCACATATATGCAGACTTTTTTTATTTTTAGTCAATTTTTACCATCAAGGACCTGTGTTACGGCAAAAAATACTATGCACACTTATTAAAAGATTAATTTTCAATAAAATGAGTCTAATTTGGTTTTATTAGGCCAAATAGTTTATGAGTTACAGCTATTCAAAAGTTGCCAAAATTTCAAAAATTTCATCACTACTCATAAAAAAATCAAAACTACCTCATTGATGTCAGGCAACAATTATTTTTTAACATGATTTCAATGAGCTATAGCTTCTAAGTTTTATCATATTACTACACACATCAACGCGGTCTAGGGATATTGCACGATTTTTCATACAAAAGAGGTCTGTTTGAGAAGCTATAAAAGCATACTCGAGATACATGGAGGGATATAATTTTCAGACGAGCAAGTGCTAGACCTGAATCTTCAATTCAAATCAATAAGTTTTGTATTTTTTGAAATTTATGACTAAAATGAAAAAAAAAATTTGCGTAAGTTTGACCATTTTCATACAAAAAACAGGCAAAAAGTGCATTTTCGTTTTCGTTTCCGTCACGTTTTCACAAATTTTAAGTAAAACAAAATTTATTGACTAGAATTGAAAATTCAAGTTTAGCACTTGCTCGTCTGAAAATTATAGCCCTCCATGTATCTCGAGTATGCTTTTATAGCTTCTCAAACAGGCCTCTTTTGTATGAAAAATCGTGCAATATCCCTAGACCGTGTTGTGTTGATGTGTATATTAACACCTATGGATGTCTATCAATAAATATATTGAATTGAATTTTTAAACCCCGACAAATAACTCTAAAATTAAATATTTTTTATCACCTCCGACATTTCATTGCTTAACCTCATCAACCACGGTCGATGCTTAACCTTTAAACAGCTGAACCAATTTAAATCAAATATAGCTAAAAACCAAATCGATTACGCCAGCATTTCAAACCGGAATCGAAATCCGTCTATTCGTTTAGGAGCTTCGATGCCACAGACTGACACACATAAGCACACGTCAAACTTATAATACCTCTCTTTTTTGTTAAAAAAAACGGGATATTGGCGTGGGACGCCATACTAAATCATATATGCCTTCTTAGTCCTTACCTTAGTGAGATCCATTCCAATCTTGACCTGTGACAGGAGATGGGTGACCACTGATCCGTGGTTCTCCATCGAGCCCAGGTCCGAGTCTGATTCATCTTCATAAAGCGCTGTGAACAAGATACATTTTTTTTTATTCTTCTTATCGTGTAGGTATCAAGTGTGTAACGAAATTGACTAACCCTGGTGTCAGGGTTTTCAAACCGCTAAATGGCCTCTGACTTGGTTTTAACGACATAGGCAATCGACAACGCTCGTAAAAATTGCCACTCAGCTCACCCATCAGGTTCCCTGCCTCTGTGTACGCTGCTTAACCTCACTGATCGGTTGAGATCAGTGAGCGTCACTGGGCTACGAGCGCTTAGGAAATAGACAAACCAACAGCATAACATATGAATATTACAATTAAAAAAATAGTAACATTTTCTATAGGCATGCCAATTACAGGTATGCTCATCATTGGCCACATAACAGTCAAACTTAAAGCTAAAGGTGTTAAACAAATTTTACAAATTAAGCTTTAAAAAAAGTAAAAGATGTAGAGAAAAATTAACAGTAAGTAAAATCGACAATCTTTTTTATACGAAATAGTGGGGAAAGCTAATAAAACTATTTCCTCAGATGTTTCAAAAGTTTCAAAACCAAAAAACGGTTTGAGATTGAGAATATGCACCGCATATGTCACCGTAACATCGTCAAACCCGTAATATTGTAATTTGTCTTAGTGAGTTTATAAGCTCTCGGTAATTTGTGAACTGCCCCTTTTTTACATTGACGGACTTTTTTATAATGTATTTATTTTTTATTGTAAGGACGGCCGCACATCAGGTTACCACAAGCGTGCACTCTGTACTTTTGTGATAAGAGCGGTTATGCAATGAAAATGAAGTAACCTGATGCGCTGGCTTCTGTACATGAGCAAAAGTTAGACTAGACACATTATAAGAAAAACAGTACGAAGGCGGACAGTAAAGAGGAACCGAACCTTAAAAAGCCTATCTAACCTAACTTATAATAATTTTACACAGGCAGCTCTTAAAGTTTCGTAATTTTATAAATTTACTAGGCACATTGTAATATCACGGGAGATTATAATTTAACTAGTGAAATTATAATATTACGGTTTTTAATTTTTTTCCTAAATAATGTAAAATTGAGAACTGTATTAACCACATTTTAGCGAATAAAGATACGCTAAATTATCTAATGTCGTAAATATGCATATTTTACTTTTGACCAGCAGAATCGATTTTCAGTTGTGTCAGAAATTCTGTCAGAAATTAAATAAAACAGTAAGTAGTTACTTATTTATTTCGATGTTAAAGCCCTTTATCAAATTGAATGCTATTATTAAAACTTGCTTTTATGAGTCATGCCACTTGAACATTTGCGAAAGGATATACTCGTGGCGTGTATGGAATATAGAAGCAGGGTAAACAATGTTTGAATATTGTAAAGCGTGACTGGCGTGTCGGTGAAGTGATTACTGGCTTGGTAGCTGTGGCGAAGGGAAAGATTTTTTTTCTAAAACGAATGGGTTCGCTATTAACCACAGTCAATCTAGCCCACCGGGGCAAATATGTGGTGGAGGATGTATCAAGCTCACCCAGAAGATGCCTATTCACTCGAACTTTAAAGAGACTCGGGTTATAACAGAAGCAGGCGGATAATTCCATTCCTTAGCGGTGCACAGTATAAAAGACTAACATCCCACTCGGGACTTCGTATCCGTGGGAATTCGGGAAAATTATGTAGCCTACGTTACTCAGGGATAATGTAGCATCCTAATGGTGAAAGAATTTTTGAAATCGGTCCAGTAGTTTCGGAGCCTATTCGTTACATACAAAAATATTGTTGCGTGCTAGCGTTGTGATTCGGAGTGACACACTAGTGACTATAATTTAGGAGTTTATTCAGCCATCTAAAGAAATCCTAGGTCCACACAGAAGCCGTCAGCCCAGTCGCAGAGTCAAAATCGTAGTCCGTAGTCAACAATACAAATCTTTCCTCTTTATAATATTAGTATAGCTATAGATGAACAGAAGCGCTCAGTGCGGATTCGAGAAATTTCTACAAGGCAAGGGTGGCACCCCGCGGTGCGTCTGGATGTCCAGTAGAAGAAAGGGGCAGGCGGAATGAGCTCGTGCAGCTCATAAGACTTGAACCACAACCCTAGGTTTGATCTCCTGGTGCTCTAACCGAGCTATCGTGCCTTCAAGCACCAAGAGATCTAATCCTGGGGTCGTAGGTTCAAGTCCCATTCGCGCCGAACATTTTGCTTTTCCTAAAATCATTTGTAAAATATCCCTCACGCGGGTATAAGCGTTTTAAAAATACTAAAAAATTAACGGGCAGCTAAACCCCATTATAAGGTTTTCCTGCGGCTAAGCCGGAGGCATATTTAGTGGCTTTTAATTAGTAAAGATTCACTCGCAGCCTCGTGGCGCTTGCTGTTCTAAGCCGATTAGCGAGGTTAAATGGCGTACTCAGGGGTATGGAACGTGATGGGTGAGCTACGTGGTAATTTATCACGTGCGTTTCCGTACTTCGGGGGGCACGTTTACCGCTATAGTCGTTAAACCAAGTCAGAGATGATTTGGCGGTTTAAAAACTGACACTGGATTAGTAAAGTTTGCCTCGTACTTGATTATTTATGGCTTATTAGTTTTTTTAATGATCACTAAAGTCCCGTCCTTAGTTCACGCAGGGGCTCTACTCTGTACAATTTACGACCGAAATTTTGAAGCGTCGAATGTCAGTACATCACAGTGACAGGTAGTGACAATTTATCGGCGGCCCGTCGATAATAGATAGATGTGATGAGTTATATGTGTAGTTTAAGAGTGTGTTACCGTCATAGTCGATCTCTCCATCCCTGGTCCTTGGCAAGTCTACGCCGGCAGGGTGCCCCGACTCTGAAGGCGCGGCACCCTCCGGGCAAGTGCGGGTCGCGCTGTAACAAGCAAAACAATCAATTATTTATTGGTACGCCAACAGCTATACACTTTGACTTTTACAGTATGCCTACGAAGAGTAGGCAGCTGGCACATTCTAAGTTTTTCTTTTACTCCCAGTCCAGCGTGGAAGAATATACAATATAAGCTATACAATACACACTGTAACATTATCTGGTAGTCTTTAAAAGCTAAACGCTATACACCCAAAAGGCCCAGACTTAGGTTTTCCCTTGTGTTGTGGTCCTCCGGAACATACACAAAGAGAACAAGCATCTGCTGTTTACACAAATATTTGCCCCGCCTGGGAATCGAACCCAGGACCCGTCGATCAAGAGGCAGCGCCACTACCACTCGACTAAATCTTTTCGAAACACGAAGATGATTTAGGCCATAGTTCACCACGCTGGCCCAATGCAGGTTGGTGGGTTTTATAATCAAATAATGATGCGTTAATCGAGTTGTTCCAAAGTAAAAAAAAAACAATTTTAGTAATAACTGTTCTATGAAATAAACTATACATATCAACACGGTCTAGGGATATCGCGCGATTTTTCATACAAAAGAGGCCTGTTTTAGAAGCTATAAAAGCATACTCGAGATACATGGAGGGCTATAATTTTCAGACGAGCAAGTGCTGAACCTGAATTTTCAATTCTAATCAATAAATTAAGATTTACTTAAAATTTGTAAAAACGTATTTTTTTTTAATTTCAAGTAAAACAACATGTTGATGTATGTATTGTAATATTAAATTATTATGTTAAGTCCTTGCTCTACACTACAGCCTTAAGACAGTTAACGCCCGAACGGGTCCGAAAAGGCGCATGTAGGTAAAGATACACAACAGTGAGTGTTTGCCAAGGACGACAGTAAAGGGCGTGTTAAGAAGGATATTGACGTAAGCTGATCGCTTACCCTATTTGCAATGAAGCATGAACTTAAGGAAAAGGCACAAATTCAGTGTTTGTTCGGTGTATTTGGATATTTCTTATTATAATAGAAACGAGAAACGATGTAAGTCAGACAATGAATGTAACAAAACAACTTAGTGCAAGGAATGGTGTCGAAAATAAATGATTTTTTTTGCAGAGCCAGTAGACTCATCGGTAATAAGAAGCTGGTTAAAAATAAGCTACAACGCAAAGTACTCGTAGCTTGCCTATGTGTTTTTACAAGATGTACTTCGGAGAGTGTGCTCAGGAGCTATAAGCTCATAGCGCCTGTCCCTTTCTTCTATCGGACGTTCAGACGCACTGCGGGGTGCCACCTTTATCTTGTCAAAATTCCGCGGATTCGCACTGACCGCTCTATAAATGATCTTTTATATTACGCACTGCCAAAGAATGGAAATTCTCTGCCTCATTTAACCCGAATCTCTTTAAAGTTCGAGTGAATAGGCTTCCTCTGGGTGAGCTTGCCACATCTTCACCCTTGTGCTAGATTGTGGTCAAGACTCAAGACAATTGACTCAAGTGTGAACACATTATTAATAAAAAAAATCTAGCCTGATTTTACTCTCAAGTTTCTCGATAAAAAAAAAACACAAACTGGAAATCCTCAACTTTTGTACGTTATTCGTAAATTAAACCGCATAACTTCTTCAACTCGTCCCCAACCACAAATTCATCAAAGCATTTTGTTCGTTAACTTTTTCAGCAAACTCGGCAAATCTCTAAGGGGCGCTATTTTTAAAGTGCTCGAAAATGTTTTCATTCCAGCAGTACTGCACTGCGACAATCGAATAGAGATCTCCGAAACTAAAATATATGGAGCAGTATAGAACACTAGCTTGAAAATTGAAAAGGTTTGGGAAAATTTTGTCCAGTGTGCAATGTTTAGGGTATATTTTTGGTGTTCAACGGCGCAGCGCTTTTATATTCAGAAATTTTGGTATAACACGTTTCTGCAGTTTTTTTTAACAGCCCATATTATAAGTCCGTCCCCACCCAGGGTCACGGGCCTCCCTTCGAAACACGAAGGGGATTTAGGCCATAGTCCACCACGCTGCATTGGGGCATGCGGGTTGGTGAACCACGCGCCTTTCGGGAACGAATTTTCTCAGACGTGCGGGTTTCGCCACAATGTTTTCCTTCACCGTTGAGCAAGTGATGCGGGTTCAAATCTTGGGTTCAAAACCAGTAAATTCGTCTTATCGGATTTATGAACGGATTTTTCATTAATTGTCACTTGCTAGCGGTGACGGAATATTATTATAGGTTATTGATATATAATACACACAAATAGGTGATTCACGTTTAAACCAATAAAGGTACAGCCTAAAAAAAACTGACGCAAAAGATAATAAGTAAACGATTTTTTTATCCAATTATCTTGGTTTGCGAGGCGCCGAATATTAAAATAATGTTTGTGTTAGCAAACTTCAAATTTGTTTAGCACTGGAATTCCCAAACTTCACCGGCCATAACGAATGATGAAAGCTAATATTTGTGAAACTGAATGATGAGATAAGAAAAACAGGCTTCTGGTTGAAGGTCGCCAAATAAATAACTAAAGCGAAAATCAATTTATTGCAAATCTCATTGGGTAAAAGGTGGTACAAATTATCCAGATTGATGAGACGCCCTCTAAGAGCACAGCAATTTTAAATACATCACCTTACGTACTAGAACTATTAATTATTTTATTTTATTTCTTACAGCTCAACTAGTCTAATTTATCTTTAAAAAGTTCTGAAATGCTAAATCAATAACTTTTTTCAACAAAAAAAAATTCAGAATGTGCCAGCTTACTAAACTGAACAACTTTTCCTAAGGAACAAAGTCGAAATATTAATAAAATGTTCGGCATTTTTGTCGACAATTTTAGGGTTTTCTTGCCAAAATTTCCGAATGTACTTTTCTTAACGCAAGAGGTACTCCGACTATAATGTAAATGAGACCAATGGAAAGCTGCCAAGAGAGAAATATCAATTGGTGAATTGAGTCTAGCAACGTCTTGCGCTTAACTTTCTATAACGATAGAACGGGCTATCAAGGATATACGTGAACGTTTATTCAATTGAAGGATTAAAAATACGAGGTGGCTTCAATTCGCGAAAACATATTGTTAATGTTAAAAACGTATAACTTCATGTCCGAGCAATGCCTATCAGCAGATTACTACAAACTAAAACGTCATCTATATAAGGTCCTAATTTATTAGTCACTTACCTTCTAAGGCGTTATTGTATAGGTTGATAGTATTCCAAAAAACAACATAAAAATTAATTATCTGAAAATTAAATTTTGTAAAAAAAAATTAAAAAAAATTCCATTTAAAGATAAAGGTATGATTCTCTTTCGATTATAGCCGTCCACTCCCCGCTCGCCCGCTCTACTACTGCCATTATTATTTACGTTTGAATGGATGGGTTTATTCAACATAGTAATGAAAAAATATCATAACAAAATTTTTCAAGACCTTTTAAATTTAATATTATGCTTTTGTTTTTTGACTCAAATGATATATTTTGACCTACACAATAACGTGTTAAAAGGAAAGTGACTAATAAATTAGGACCTTATATAGTGTTTTTAGGGTTCCGTACCCAAAGGGTGGAACGGGACTCTATTACTAAGACTCCGCTGTACGTCTGTCAGGCTGTATCACATGAACCGTGATATGTAGATAGACAGTTGCACAGATGATGTATTTCTGTTGCCGGTTTAACAACACAAACAGAACACACAAACAGAACACTAAAAAAAAAACAGAAAACAGAAACAGAAACAGAATAAAAAAACAGAATAAAAAATTGTTGTAGGTTCCAATACAAAAATATTTGTATGGAAACCTACAACAAACGTGATTTTTTTTTGCTAGCTTTATAGATATTGCTACGGAACCCTACGTGCGCGAGTCCGACTCGCATTTGGCCGGTTTTTTTATTAGTTTTCTTTAAAAGCACTGAATCAAATTCGATATAATTTACATAGGACCACTTCAGGAGTGTAGTCTTTCGAACAGAATAAGAATTTCGAAAATCGGGTGATAATTGGCACGTAACAACTCCATTCATATGAAGATGTCTGTGCTCGTCTTTTTTTGTCTGTGTTCGTGTCTGTTTTTGTGTATGTTCCAAGGGACCCACGACACAAGGGAAACTTTGTGTGGGCCTTTGAATGTGTATCGTTTATTTTTGTATTAAATATGTTAAAAACTTGTGAAAATAACTGCGAAAAAACGTAAACAATTTATTAAGTCATAATATATTTATTAAATCGTACAACAATTTTCCATCGTGAATTCATGAATAAATGTTGCCGATAAAAGTTAGCTCTTGACCTCAATCTTGACCAAGGTCATAGATGAGGTCGACGATGGAGCGAGTTAACGCAGAAAATGCCTATCAAGGCACTGGTACTCCTACGCACCGACGGAACATAGCAATCTGTTTGGCGTCACGGGGCCTACCACACCGCATGAGACATTCGTGTTTGAGTGCAATAAAATTATTTGTAAATCACAGATAAAAGATCATGTCACACAATTGCAATAAATAGGTATTAGGTAGTAACAACATGTAAATACGTGCTAATTTCCTACACTCTAGACTAGAGAACTACGCAGTAAGCACTAAGACGTCGCTACATGTAGATCAAGGACGCCTTTTGTTAAGCCAAACCTGAGGGAAGAGACCCGATTACATCTGTGCCCTGTGCTTAGTCAACGTCTCAAAAACAAGCCTTATCTAGTTTTATTCCAATGTAGGACTGGAACTGAAAGAAAAATATAGGTCGGGCTTGTTGTACATAAAGCCTTTTCTAAGGACACTGGCAGTTTTTATATGACATATTAATTTGAATATGATTGATTGTACCTATTGTTTTTTTGTTTACTCGTGTGTCTAACTTGAAAGCCTTTACCACTGTTTATAAATAAAATTAATATACACCTGCTTAATTCTTATCTACTGTACTTTACTTCCATTTCCTGAACTGCAGGTTATGGGCCCAGAAAGCCTATTGACCTTGCAGGTGCAGAAAATTTAATTGTAAACGCGGTGACTTGAAAAATCAAGAAACATGAACTCGTCGGGACAGGCTGTTGGTGCGGCGCAAGGCGACGGAACAGCGGCTACGAGAGCACTACTCGTCCCCAGCGGTGTCCCATCCACCATACCCAAGTTAGAAGGCCGTTCTAACTACGGCTCCTGGAGCTTCGGTATGAAGATGTTTCTTATAGATTGTGGTCTGTGGAAGTGCATCGAGGAACCTACCGTCTTCGCTACGGAAAGACCGGACTTCGAAAGACTCGACGAGCAGGCACGGGCGAAGATTTGCCTAACCGTGTCTCCGCGCATGTATTCAGTGGTGAAATCGGCTAAGACAGCTAAGGAAACCTGGCAAAAACTGCAACGGCAGTACGCAGACACAGGCCTTGACCGCAAACTTAGCTTACTCAGGCAACTCTTCAACACGAAGATGACAGGCAATATGGAGATCTACATAAATGCTATAAGGGATTTGCAAGAACAACTTCTTGAGATTGAAGCTGGATTGGACGACGAATTTGTTGGAGTGATAATGCTCGCTGGGTTGCCAGATACCTACAAGCCTTTGATCATGGCATTAGAACACTCTGGCGCGAAGATCTGTTCAGACTCCGTGGCAACAACACTTCTGAAGGAAGATCAGCGTTCCACGCCTGAAGAACCTTCGACCAGTGCATTAGTTTTGACCTCAAATTCTAAATCTAAAATTCAGTGCAGTTTTTGCAAAAAGTTTGGACATATTATTAATAACTGTAGAAAAAGAAAAGCAAGTAAGAAATCGAATTCTGTTAATAATGAAAACAAAACTAATATTATAGCAGAAATTACACTTTCATCTTCTTTTCATCACTTTCCTCAAGGTTCTCAGCATGACAAGTATTGGTTACTTGATTCTGGAGCAACTTCACATATGTGTAGCGATCCTCGCAGCTTCCAGTCGATGACCAAAACTTGTAAGCCCATTTTCGTTGCCAATAATGATCAAGTTTCGTGTGAAGGAACAGGTACTGTTCATTTGCCTTCTAGTAATTTAAGCACTATCTCGAACGTACTTTATGTTCCCAAGCTAGCTGCAAATTTACTTTCGGTAAGTAAGCTCGTAAGTGACGGCTATGTTGTTATATTCTCCCAGCGTGGTGCTACAGTTTTACGTAAGGAAAACTGCAAAATTTCAGGCGAAATCGTAGCAACTGGATCTAATTATAATAATTTGTACAAATTGGATGTTTGTCAAGCAAATTTGACACACCAATGTTTACAAACAATGTTGCTATGGCACCGACGTCTTGGACACCTTAATGTCAAGGCAATAAATGTCTTAAAAAATAGACAAATAGGCATAGACTTCAAAGACAAAATGCTAAATCCTTGTGTGCCATGCTTACAAGGAAAATTAGCAAAGAGGCCCTTCCCACTTTCTACGAAAGAGTCTAGTTGTAAGTTAGAGATTATTCATTCGGATCTGTGTGGACCGATGAGTACCCATTCTTTCGGAGGAGCTCTATATCTCTTATCTTTTACAGACGATTTCTCACGGAAAACCTTCGGCTATGTTCTTAAGGCAAAAAGCGAAGTTTTCACGAAGTTTGTGGAGTTTAAACATTTGGTCGAAAACCAAACTGGCCTCAAAATTAAAACACTCCGTACTGACTGCGGTGGTGAGTACGTTAACTCTCAAATGCGTAATTTTTTAAAGGAAAATGGGATCATTCAGCAGACCTCTGTTCCTTACAATCCACAACAAAATGGATTATCAGAAAGAGTTAACCGTATCGTAATAGAAAAAGCAAGAACAATGCTTCAAGATGCTGGACTTCCTAAAGCTTTCTGGGGCGAAGCTGTTAACACAGCCATATACTTAAAAAATCATTCGCCAACACAGGCACTAAATAATAAAATTCCTGAGGAGGTATGGTCCGGGAGAAAAGTTAATCTTTCTCACCTGAGGATTTTTGGATGTGAAGCCCATGTACTAATTCCTAAGGAAAAGCGGGATAAACTAGATCCAAAAACCAAGACTTGCGTTTTCGTTGGCTATTCAACTGAAAGTAAAGGTTATCGCTTGATCAGCCCGGGAAATCCCTACAAAATTATAGTTGCTCGGGATGTTGTCTTCATCGAAGACAAGATGCCTTACCACCAAATTGTGAAGCCCAGTGTGGAATCAACTTCCGACGTGGTACCTGATTTTTTTTGAAATGCAGCAGTCTCTTACCCAAGTGACTCTCCCACCAGCGCCGCCATCCCCGACAGTAGAACCGACTGTCTCAAATTTGGTTGTTCCTCCTGTTGAAGTGTCCCAACAACCCAGTTCTGATCCCACTCCGACTACTGTCGAAGAGGAACCTGTAGAGGTTTTTGCCGATGCTGAATCGGAACCTCCACTGGAAGCATCAGAAACTGAGACGATCGACAGTGAGAGGCGATATCCAACAAGAGAGCGACGACCACCTATCCGTTTCCCTGAAAACGACAGGTCGACTCTCTATATGGTTTCCTGCGATTCTGAACCAGAAACGTACAAGGAAGCTATGGCGGATCCTAATAAAGATCAATGGGTCAAAGCTATGGAGATGGAATACAATTGCCTCATGAAGAATGGGACGTGGGTACTTGTAGACAGACCTGATAATCGAAAAGTTATAAAGAATAAATGGGTTTTCAAAATTAAGAAGGACACTGACGGCAAAATTGCCAAGTTTAAAGCTCGACTTGTAGCCAAAGGCTTCACTCAAGTCTACGGTGTTGACTATGGCGAAACATACTCCCCAGTAGCCAGATTGTCATCAATTCGACTCCTTCTAGCTTTTGCAGCCCAATTTAATCTTACTATCGATCACGTCGATGTAGAAACTGCCTTCCTCAACGGTGACCTGGAAGAAGAAATATATATGGAACAGCCTGATGGCTATGCTTCCGAAGGCAAAACTAAAGTGTGTTTGCTTAAAAGGTCCTTGTACGGTTTAAAGCAGGCTCCTCGTCAATGGAACCTAAAGGTTCGTGAAGCGATGAAGTGTCTCTCTATGACACAACTAGAAACGGAGCACTGTATTTATTTCAAAAGAAATGGCAACGATCTTTTAATTGTAGCGGTATTTGTTGATGACTTCTTTATCTTTAGTAACTGCGATTTGATGAAAACTGAATTCAAAGTTAAACTTCAGGAAAAGTTCGTCATCAAAGACTTAGGCCCACTTAAAGATTGCCTCGGGATGCGTGTGTCTCAGATAAATAGTGTTATAACACTAGACCAAACTAATTATATAGAAAAACTCATTTCTAAATTTGGTCTGAATGATGCCATCACTGTTTCGACCCCTCTCGAACCGGGACTTAAACTCATTTTACCCCCAAAAGAGGATGAGCGACCTGATCTCCCCTATCAGCAGCTTATCGGCTCATTAATGTATGTTGCTATTGGCACGAGACCCGACATCGCACACGCGGTGTCACTTCTCAGCCAATTCAACACACATTACGGGGAGGTGCACTGGCGAGCCGCTAAGCGAGTCCTTCGCTACCTTAAAGGCTCCAAACACCTAAAATTAAATTTCAGTCGGCAACCCGCCCCCTCTGTGGTAGGATTTGCCGATGCCGACTTTGGATCTAGTCTGGTAGATCGTAGATCGTACACAGGCTACGTCTTTGTGCTAAGTGGCGGTCCCATTTCATGGGAATCACGTAAACAGCGTACAGTCGCCCTGTCCACGACGGAAGCTGAGTATATGTCTCTCAGCGAGGCATGCAAAGAGGCGATCTACATTAGGTCCATTGTAAATACATTGTTTTTCATTAACTCACCTATCACTGTGTACTGTGACAACCAAAGTGCTTTAAAATTAGCTCACAGTAACACCTACCATTCTCGCACCAAGCACATAGACATTCGTCACCATTTCATACGATCACATCCGGACGACATCATTCTCAAATACATATCCACTACACAGATGCCCGCTGATGTTTTAACCAAACCTCTTCAGAAGTTAAAACATCAAAAATGTACAAAGTCATTAGGTGTAATTTAGTTGTATGTATGTAGTTTGAATTGTCATTTGTTTTTATTTTAAGGATGTGTATAGTTTGACGTGTATAGTTTGGATGTTAGTGTTAGGTATAGGTTAAGGTGTAGTTAATGTAGATAGATGTTTTTATATTCATATTTTAGTGTCCTTATTACGGGGAGGTGTTGTACATAAAGCCTTTTCTAAGGACACTGGCAGTTTTTATATGACATATTAATTTGAATATGATTGATTGTACCTATTGTTTTTTTGTTTACTCGTGTGTCTAACTTGAAAGCCTTTACCACTGTTTATAAATAAAATTAATATACACCTGCTTAATTCTTATCTACTGTACTTTACTTCCATTTCCTGAACTGCAGGGCTGAGTCGTAGATAAGGAGTCGCGTTGTAGCAGAATATCAGTGTTTTGTCGAAAGGCAAAACAAATGCTGAGCTACGACCATTTTGTGGCACTGTGGCACACATATAGAATAAGTAATCATTATTATTAATCTTTTTTGTATCTTTATTGTTTTGCTTCTTTTTTATTCTAGTATGTGTTTTGATTTTGTAAATAATGTGTGTGTTTAAGTGTTACAAATAAATATTTTATCTATCTATCTATCTAAGGACATGCTAAGGCGCAGACCCACCGCGGCGCACGTACGCGGCGCATTTTAGCTACGTGGATTAGATCAACATCTAATTTGAGCCTTAATGTCAAACTCACTGAGTAGATCATCACCTGGCAATTGTCGCAGCGTGGCCGTGGGCTGTTACGTGACAACCCAGGTGAATATCTACTCAGTGAGTTTGACGTTAAGGCTCAAATTAGATTTTGATCTATTCCACGTAGCTAAAATGCGCCGCGTGCGTGCGCCGCGGTGGGTCTGCGCCTTTACACGTGAATACGCGCAATGCGTCACAGTGGCGGATTCTCACCAAGTTTCACAAACGTCTACTAAAATTAATGCGACTTTAAATATAAGGTCCTAATTTATTAGTCACTTTCCTTTTAACACGTTATTGTGTAGGTCAAAATATATAATTTGAGTCAATAAACAAAAGCATAATATTAAATTTAAAAGGTCTTGAAAAATTTTGTTATGATATTTTTTCATTACTATGTTGAATAAACCCATCCATTCAAACGTAAATAATAATGGAAGTAGTAGAGCGGGCGAGCGGGGAGTGGACGGCTATAATCGAAAGAGAACCATTCCTTTATCTTTAAATGGAAAATTCATTTTTTATTTTTTTTACAAAATTTAATTTTCAGATAATTAATTTATAAGTTGTTTTTTGGAATGCTATCAACCTATACAATTACGCCTTAGAAGGTAAGTGACTAATAAATTAGGACCTTATATAATGCTGTCACTTTCCATCTTCTTCTGCAGCTTCACTTTGAACTTGCTCGGCCTCTGGCCCCGCGCAAAGGCTTGCTCGGCCTCTGGCGTTGTCAATGTTGACATTTTGACATAGGACCTCGGCGTATTTCGCGCGCGAGCACATCGTGCTCGAGCTGCAGGAAGGCATCAGGTACATTTAAAGAAGCTTTAACTTTAATGAGCGTTTTTGCTAGTGAGTGTCTTCGATTCTTTTAGCTATCAAGTGGAATAACGAAATTGATTTAGAAATTTCAATTATATATGTAGCTAAAGTACCAAATCATAACCCCTGATTTTTTATCATTAGTTTTCTGAATTGCGTCCCAATGTCTATGGAAGCAAATGTAAAGACGTATTCGCATCAAAATCATTTCATCACAGTTTTTCAACTAAAAGTCGTAATTTATTTTCTAAGAACTCAGCTGGCAGAAAGCTTGGTTGTTAGAAAATAAAATACTTCGTTGAGTTTATTTTCCTACCGAAAATATAAAGAACATATTTACAGCAGATAAATATTGCAGTAATTTCTTTGAAATTGTGAAGAAAAATGACAAATTGTGAGAGTTGACGTCATGTTCAAGACTTTTATAATATTGTATTGGTTATTGAAAAGTAGCTTTCTGTCCCGGAATTCTTCTTCGTTCCGATAGGAATTCCGGGAATGAATTATACACCTTCCTCTTGCATCACTCTGTCCATTGGTCGAAACCGTATGAAAATCCGTTCAGTAGTTTTAAAGTTTATCGCGTTTAGACAGACAGATAGACAGACGCAGCTTTGTTTTATAATATAGTATGATTCTTCCACGCCGGACTGGGAGTTAAAGAAAAACATAGAATGTACCAGCCGCCAAATCTTCTTAGGCATAATATAAAAATCAGTAAGTAGAACGCGATGGTTTTTAACACGCTTTTATTAGCTCGGGTTGTATGTATGTATGTATGTATGTAACGGAATCTTTGAGCCTAATTTTCACTGGTTTCTAGACGTCTGATCAACTTGAAACTTTGCAAACGTGTTGAGGGCCGACGACAATGCAATAACCCGATAAAAATTTTCCATTATCCTGATTCGGATCGTCAGGATTAATTGCTAACCGAACTAAAAAATGGAAAATAAATAATAGTTTAAAAAAACTAAAAAAACACGCTTTTATTGCTAACCGAACTAAAAAGTAGAAAATAATTTTTAATTACAATCAGGATAATTCAATTCAGAGTAAAAAGCGTGGGGTGCTTGATGTATTGAATGTTAAAATTATTCTATTGACAACAATCTATGATGAGAGAGTTATGAAAATATTGTAAAATGCACCCCACGCTTTTTACTCTGAATTGAATTATCCTGATTGTAATTAAAAATTATTTTCTACTTTTTAGTTCGGTTAGCAATAAAAGCGTGTTTTTTTAGTTTTTTTAAACTATTATTTTTGTATTGTGGGCGAAAGGCTGACAACCTCCCACCGTTGTACATCATGTTTCATCTAATAACCCTCAGAGTTTATGTCGAATGTGGCATCAAGTGATTCCTAGAACCACTGATGCTCTGCCTACCCTGACAGGGATATTCTAAAATAAAAACTTTAAGCGAAAACCCAATTAACTCGAGAACAGCTGGACCGATTTGCATGGTTTTTGATTTGTTGTATTTGTCTCCGTCCCGAATAGTAGAAAAATTGACAAAAAATTTCCACGGGAACAAAATCCCGGGCGAAAAACTAGTTTAAAATAAAGTTAGGAAAGTAAAATTTTGTCGCGATTTGCCATTGCGATCACTCCCATTTCCCAAACCCTTCAAAAAAAATCTGTAAGATCCGAAGCGAAACATAAAAACTCATAAAACAAAGATATCCAACAGCTACGTCATGGCTACGTCATAACGGTCAATTTACGGCCACGTTACGGTTTGAACAGTCGCGGGTTTCTCAGGGTACTTTAGTACGGGTTTTGACATTTATCTTCATATTTCATGAGCAAAGATACGGCCTTGAATATGGAGGAGTGATCGTTAGAGTGAGATTGAAGTAGGTGGTTTCTTACGTTTTTAGGTTTAAAGATACTTTATTCTCATTTAAGACATAAACAAATAGTCACTTACATGAGAAGAATTTTAAACATAATATGTGATTCTGGTAGTCCACCCGCACAGAAACAGTATCGAATTAATCCAGTAAATTTACATTTAAAGCTATCAAAATATTGCTAATTTACCGGCCCACCACGACCATCCCTCCAAAACACCAAGACTCTAATTAATTAATTATGTACTGTAATAATTTTCGCTTAAATTCATTAGAAGACTCAATGTTTTTTTATTTCCGAAGGTATTTGATGGGGACAATCTATTGGCAAGGTGCAAAGCGGGTGGAGGGAGTAGCCTAATGATAATAATAAGATTGTACGAAAGTTCTTGTCTCTTTAAAATAGTACTTGGCTTAGGCCTGTACCATAAATTAGATATTGTAAAAAACCAGAAATAATAATAATAAATAAATTCATTTATTATCACTATTATCAGGCATCTAAGGCCCTAGATAAATAACTTACAGACTAACATAAATATGAATTATAATTAAACATAATAAAATAAAACTAACTAACACTATTTCCCGGGTGTTATAATTGTTATAATTAAGTGTTATAATTAAACATAATAAAATAAACCTAACACTATTTCCCTGGTGTTTTTCCGGGGGTGTCTGCAACCGGGAATCTCCCTCGGAAACGGCGGAACACCACACCATCCGGCCAAAAGCTCGCACACGATCACAGCGCTCGCCCACGGCTTAAATTGACATTATTGTCGCTGACTTGAGCTGTCAAATCTATATTGCAGTAAACATTTTCTAATTGTTTTTGAGATAAATTTAATATGGTCCTAGTAAGATGTGTTATTGTGAATGTATTCTCTAATATAGTCTAATATGACGGCCGGTTTGGTCGAGTGGTAGTGACGCTGCCTCTTGATCGGCGGGTCCTGGGTTCGATCCCCAGTCGGGGCAAACATTTGTGTAAAAAGCAGATGTTTGTTCTCGGGTCATGGGTGTTTGTGTGTGTCTTTATGTGTGTTCCAAGGGACCCACGACACAAGGGAAAACCTTATTGTGAGCCTTTGAGTGTCTAGCGCTAAAAAAAAAGAAAAAAAAAGTAAAATAACACAAGATTTCATTATTATTTTTCACAATATTTACTTGCTTCTCGCTTGACAGCTGTGACAATATTGTCCATAATGATGGCTACCTATCACGTGGCGCTGTCGCCGCGCACGGTCCCAATACTAATTTTATAAAGCTGAAGAGTTTAGTATTTTTAAAAACCCTTACCCGTAACAGGGATATTTTTTATTTTTTATTACAAGATTAGTTAACTCTTGACCTCAATCTTGACCATAAGGTCAAAGATGAGGTCGACGATGGAGCGAGTTAACCCAAAAAATGCCTATGAAGGCACGGGTACTCCCACGCACCGACAGAACACAGCAAGCTGTTTGGCGTCGGACTTCGGTAGGAGGGTGGTCGCGAACCAGACGGCCCTTTACAGAGCCTACCACACCGCATGAGACCATAGGACGACACCTCAGATTCAGGAAAAAATGAAGTATCGTTGCCTGGGATGGATTACTAGGAGGCAGGTCTTATTTGTGTTTCCTTAGTCGCCTCTTACGACACCCACGGAAAGAGTTGGGGTGGTGTTATTCTCAACCGATCACCACACGGTCCACACGGATATTCACAAAACCAACAACCCAGGATTAGATTTCCTGGTTAGAGCACCAGGAGATTTAATCTTGGGGTCGTGTGTTCAAGTCACATTCGGGCCGGATATTTTTCTTTCCCTAAAATTATTTGCAAAGGTCATTGGGCACAATTTGACCAAATTAGTGAGGGTTTTGCCTACAAAAACAAAATTACTCTTAAATTAATAAAGTATATCCTAAAATGTTACAAGTGATTTCAAAGTTGAAAATATTTATTCTTAAGAAAAAATTAATTGAATTTTATTTTATTTTTAAACTTATGAGATAGAATAAAGTTCATAAATAAATAAATCTTTTTTTTACACATACAGAATTTTATTTTTTCCATCATGAACAATTTATCGAAATACTCTACACTACACTATTTTGTTTCTGTAGACTCTGAGCATGTTTTTCGTACTAAGTGAGATAGTTCAATTGCACCAGTAAGACATTGATCAAGTTGAAATAAACCTCAGTCATATATTTTTTCTAAGATACAGAACTTCATTTTCTGTCTGATTCCTATTATTTACAGTAATGCGACCCACATATTCGTAAACCAGAGATATATGTCTAAACATCCCACATTAATTTATTTCTGTAGGCCGTGGCTAATTTTTCATACTTTAGTGCCCAATGATCTTTTTTTTACTATTACAATGGTTTGTTTGCTTATTTAGTTGAACGCGCTAATCTCTGGGACTACTGGTTTGATTATAGCATCAAGCTACGACCAATACCAGCGGAGCATCAACCCAAATTCCCACGGGATCGAAGTCCCGGAAAGCTAGTATCTCAATCCGACCTTTCGTTCTAACACAGCGCAAGTGCAATAATTTTCCACGTTAAAAACGTATGAGTCACCGACTTCAATCCCAACAACAGTTCGCACAAAGCAACTAGATAACTAGTATTTTGTACAGACTACAATGCCTATCAGCCGATAACCATAAACGATAATGTCACTCATTTATTTAGATGATGTTCTGGTTTGTAGTATTTTTTTGTTTTTGTTGATTTTTTTTAAAGTGCTGAATCATTATCATTAAAATTTATGCGGAACCACCTCTGGAGTATACTCTTTCGAACAACAAAAGATTTTTGAAAATCGGTCCATAATTGGCGGAGAAATCGGTGAACATACATTAAAAAAATACAGTCGAACATAGAACCTCCTCCTTTTTTGAAGTTGGTTAAAAAGTGAGAATAACCTCGACATGACAATATTATCCCACACGCGTATGCTAGCCCCGCTGGGCTATATATCCACAAAAACGATAACGAAGAAATACCCAATGAAACACAGAGTCCATTTCACAGAAAACTGAGAATAACCTCGACATGACAATATTACCCCACAAGCGTATGCTAGCCCCGCTATCGTCCACAGAAACGACAACAAATACCCAATGCCATACCGAGTTCATTTCGCAGTAAACTGAAAATAACCTCGACATGACAAATCCCACACGCGTATGTTAGACCCGCTGGGCTACATGTCTATAGCAAATACCCAAAGCAATAATACCCAGTCCATTTCGAATAACATCTGTGGTAGGTGTATTAACCTATTTCACAGCTATTACCCACTCTAGCTGTCAGTGTTCAGATCGGTAGCCCTTACACAACACAAGGCTAAAACCATTAGCGACCTTTTTTTTATTATAAGATGGGTTAACTCTTGACCTCAATCTTGACCAAGGTTATAGATGAGGTCGATGATGGAGCGAGTTAACCCAGAAAATGCCTATAAAGGCACTGGTACTCTCACGCACCGACGGAACACAGCAAGCTGTTTGGCGTCGGACTTCGGTAGGAGGGTGGCCGCGAACCAGACGGCCCTTTACAGAGCCTACCACACCGCATGAGACCATAGCACGACACCTCAGATTCAGAAAAAAATGAAGTGTCGTTGCCTGGGATGGATTACTAGGAGGCAGGTCTCATTTGAGTTTCCTTAGTCGCCTCTTACGACACCCACGGAAAGATGGGGTGGTATTATTCTCAACCGATCATCACACGGGTAAATGATGGGTTAACTGGGGGTTAACTCTTGACCTCAATCTTGACCAAGGTCGTAAACGATGGAGCGAGTTAACCCAGAAAATGCCTATAAGACACTGGTACCACTACGCACCGACGGAACACAGCAAGCTACTTTGCGTCTATGATACAGGCTTTGGAGTTTGTTTGTTACTAGCTTTTTGTCAACAATACTTTTAATGGCTAAGAATACTTTTACCATAAGGACTAGATTTTCCCGACGGCCGGTTTGGTCGAGTCGGGGCAAACATTTGTGTGAAAAGCAGATGTTTGTTCTCGGGTCATGGGTGTTTTTATGTTTGTCTTTATGTGTGTTCCGAGGGACCCACGACACAAGGGAAAACCTTAGTATGGGCCTTTGAGTGTGTAGTGTTTTTTTTTTAAAATCCTTTTTCAAAACGGCCGTCTCGCAGTCAGATCACACAATAGATATACTAAAACTGGCTTTAAAAATTCAGAAAGCCCATAAAGCTTGAACAATCGCGTACCTATAGTTTATCTACTCGATAAAGTGAGGGAGATGATAACATTTTACTGTTTTATCTTTGTCTCATAAGAGCGGTAACACTACGAGTATCATAAAACATGATTTATGACATCCATGAAGCATAATTTGGTAACTTTATGCAAATCTAATTTACTTTAAAAGAAAACTGAAAATTTTATAAAATATGAAAATTTACAGAATGAATACCTAATTAACTCTAAAATTAACTCTGAAACGGCTGAACCGATTTTGATCAAATATAAACGCTACACACTCAAAGGCCCACACTAAGGTTTTCCCTTGTGTCGTGGGTCCCTTGGAATACACATAAAGACAAACACAAACACCCATGACCCGAGAACAAACATCTGCTTTTTACACAAATGTTTGCCCCGACTGAGGATCGAATCCAGGACCCGCCGATCAAGAGGCAGCGTCACTACCACTCGACCAAACCGGCCGACAAACAACAAACAAACATAACAAATATAACTAAGAACCATCCCGATCAGGTCAGCTTGTGCCCTCGCGCAATCAAACTGAAGTTTCACCATCATTGGAGTGGCGTGATGCGCCAGAATGTCGCGGGCCGTGCTAGCTATGCTAGACTTGAATTAGCGATGTGAATTGAATGTCGAAGTAATCAGCCGAAGATCAGAAAAATTATCACGAAAAGAAAAAATGAAATTCAAATATAACATAAAATTGTACTTCTTATAAAAAGGCATTATGTGCTAAAGATATTCTGTTAGGTCATCATTTCAATACGTCAGAATCAAGTGGAGTGCCCCTCGGAATAATAAGAGGTTCTGGAAAATTCGACTCAAAGCTGCTTTAGAATACTTGAATTGGGTAGCGTAAGGTAGCGTCAATTATATCGGGTCGGCTCAATTATGGATACTACTTAACTTTTCGCTCGCAATTCATAGACGCAGTACCTAATAAATCCTAAAGGTGAAGATTTGTAATTGGGTTTGTTTAAGGCGACTACAGCACCCGATAAAGGCAGCACACATAGGAATAGTGCCATCTCCGTCTCTCAACAGGCCTGGGCCGGCAGTGCGAACAGTGTCGATACACGAAGTTTACGGACTATGAAAGCGTGCGTGCGTAAAAACATGTTCGAAAGTCGAAAAAAATTAAATTTATGGAAAGGTAACAGCTTAAATCGAAAAATGCGTTAACTACTTATCGAGAGTGTTCAATCACGAACATTTTGGTAGCAAATTCAAGTTCCTGTGTGCATTTTACTATCGTAGAGGTGACTGTGAGTTTTTTCTATCTAACCAAACGTGCTGAATTATGTTTTCAGCAAACTACTTATCTAGTTTATGTCCTGAATATTACCGCAGTATTTTTTTTCTTCGATTTAATGCAGTGCGCCATGCTTATCTACGCATCATAAAATCGTAATTTAGGTGCTGTAGTCGCCTTAACAAAATAAAATATTAAGCAACTTTTATAGCCTTACTAACTTTCTGCCCGCGTGGCGTCCCTATTATGTAGGGATAGGGATGTTATTAACCGACTTCAAAAAGGAGGAGGTTCTCAATTCGACTGTATTTTTTTTGTATATTTGTTACGCGATTACTCCGGCAATTATCAACCGATTTGAATAATTCTTTTTTTATTTGGTAGGTCATACGTCAGAGGTGGTCCCATTGTCACCAGGTCAGGATCTGATGATGGGATCCTGGGGAAATCGAGGAAAACCCTCAAATTTTGTAGGCATATACACTGTTTATCAGAAATTATCTTAATCTATGTAGATTTTTGCATCTAATGGTCACCATCTGATGTTGCTGAGCTGATGATGAAGCTGATGATGAATGGTTTAGGAGTATGGGATCTCTGTAACAAAATTATTTGGGATTGAAGTCGGTGACTCTTACGTTTTTGACGTGGAAAATTATGTGTAACACTATTGGAAAGTGTCATCAAAATCTGTTACGCAGATTTACGTGAAAGAGAAAAAAAACATGCCGGGGGTTCTACGTTTTTTTTTTCAATTTTAGAGTTATTAAGTTAAAACTTCTGCATTTTTCGGCAAAAGTCGCGACAGTAACAACGAAGTGTTATGGAAAACCAGAGTGCCAAACCAAGAACCACGTGGGAACAAACACTTGTACAATGTTTCAAGGCAAAGGTTTCTCATTATTGATTTTTATAAACTGAGTATAAAATTTCAGTTTTTCAATAAATGTCACTTTTTTATTTTTTATTATAAGATGGGTTATAACTCTTGACCTCAATCTTGACCAAGGTCATAGATGAGGTCGACGATGGAGCGAGTTAACCCAGAAAACGCCTATAAGGCACTGGTACTCCCACGCACCGACGGAACACAGCAAGCTGTTTGACGTCGGACTTCGGTAGGAGGGTGGTCGCGAACCAGACGGCCCTTTACAGAGCCTACCACACCGCATGAGACCATAGGACAACACCTCAGATTCATAAAAAAATGAGGTGTTGTTGCCTGAGATGGATTAATAGGAGGCAGGTCTCATTTGTGTTTCCTAAGTCGCCTCTTACGACACCCACGGAAAGAAATGGGGTGGTGTTATTCTAAGCCGATCACCACACGGCACAGAATGGGATTTCCTGCCTACGTCTGTATTTCCGAGCTCATATAACCCGAACCTCTTTAAAGTTCTAGTGAATAGGCATCTTCTGGGTGAGCTTGCTTCATCCTCGACCGCATCTTCGCCCTTGTGCTAGATTGTGCAAACCCATTTAAAAAAAAAGGTAATTTTAGTATTTTTTAAAACGCTTACCCGCGTGAGAGATACTGTAAACTGTAAAACACCTTTATTTAACTGTAAGATATGTAACAATACAATGAATTCGTAAAGAAAAGATTCGTAGATATTCCTAAAGAATTTTTATGGAAAAAAATATTCGGCGCGAATGGGACTTGAACACACGACCCTAGGATTAGATATCCTGGTGCTCTAACCAACTGAGCTATCGTGCCTTCAAGTCAAGCAGCGAAATTACTCATTCCCTTAATAAGTACAGGGTCAACAGCACATCATGCTATCCAAAACTGTCAAATTTCTTCAATCGGCTTTCAATTGTATCTTCAAGCATTAGAGTTTACTATCCATTGGAGAAATTTGACAGTTTGTGGTAACCTGATGTGCTGTTGACTGTATATTACGTCGTGCGTGTAGGTTAGCAGCATCGTACAGACAGCTGCAGAGATACCTGACTACCCCTATGAAATTAGGATAAAGTTATTTCGCGAAACGTTTCAGGTATTTCAATGATATTTTGTATATTAATACAGTTTTGTCAACTAAACAATTACGCTTAATCACGGTTTTACAATTTTATGTTTTGTCATAGACAACTTCATCATTATCCATAGGGGTGGTCAGGTATCTCCGCAGCTGTCTCTACGAGGAACTACAGACTCACACCACTTATTCGAAGTAGATTATAACAAGAGCGAAACCTCTTTTCCTTAAATTCTTTGTAAATACTAAGGTGTTCCAGTTGATGTGATAAGTGAACGAACACATCGATTTAAAGATCGGCATTTTGTCTGCTTTGTTCAATAGTAAAGATGAGGAAGTATTAACAGGTGAGAATGACGATTTTGGAGCACCAAGATGTTGTGGGTGTGTGTGGGCACTAGAAAGAGATGAGTTACCCGATATTAAAATAATTTGGTCGGCGTTGTTTAAAGCCATTGATTTTTTTTATATAATGAGAAGGGTTAACACTTGACCTCAATCTTGACAAGATCTTAGATGAAGACGACGACGGAGCGAGTTAATCCAGAAAATGCCTATTAAGGCACTGATACTCCTACGCACTGATAATACAGCAAGCTGTTTGGAGTCGGACTTCGGTAGGAGGGTGGTCGCGAACCAGAGGGCCCTTTATAGTGCCTACCACTACCACACCGCATGAGACCATAGGACGCCACCTCAGATTCAGAGCAAATTGAGGTGTCGGTGCCTAGTACGGATCGATAGGAGGTAAGTCTCATTATGTTTCCTAAGTCGTCTCTTATGACACTCACGCAAATACAGGGCTTTAGGTAAATCTCTTTCAATCTCTCGGGTGGTAAATCAGTTCATGAAACTGAACAACTTTCCTAAAGAACAAAAGTCGAAGTATGAAAAAAAAATTGACTTCCTATACAAAATGCGCTTTCAGCTGACGCAGTTTGTATGGGAACTAACTTTTTGGAACTAACGGAATACTTTTTCGTATTCCGACCTTTGTTCCTTGGGAAAGTTGTTAAGTTTCATGGACTGATTTACCACCCGAGAGGTTGAAAGTGATTTACCTAAAGCCCTGTAGATAGGATGGTGTTATTCTCAACCAATCACCACACGTCAAGAAATAATATATGACATTTGCTCTGAAAATACAACCTTTGCACAATGGGAAATGCCACTCGGCTTCAAGGATTGGCCGTCACCTTGTTTCCAACTTTCAGGGACAAGGTTAGCTGTCACTATCGATTGTATTCTAATGAAATACACGTGCTAATGTACAAGTCATTATGTGCAGCACATAGAGAAATATCGAGCAAAAAATACAAAGCTTTGCGCGACTATTTACTACTTAATAACTTTCTTCCTGCGACTTTGTTTAAGAGGAACGTTTTTGGGTTAGCTCTTGATATTTAGCTCAGGGGAGAATAATGTGGTAGAAGATTACTGTCCTTACTAATGGGAAAGAGCCTGCTGTGGGATGCAACATGCATCAGCACATTCGCAGCATCTCACCTCTCACGCACCGTCCGAGCGGCTGGAGCAGCGGCCGAACGGGCAGCCTTAAGGAAGAGAGAAAAGTACTCAGTGCTCGCGCGGGAGTACTTGTTCGTGCTGCCTGTTGCGGCTGAAACGACCGGGTGCTGGGGCTCTGAGGCAATCGAATTTATCCGGGAAATCGGCCGTCGATTGCGGGAAAATGGCAGTGATCCTCGCTCCGGGTCGTTCCTGCTGCAAAGGTTATCCATCGCTATCCAGCGCGGAAATGCCGCAAGTGTGATGGGTACCTTTGCAGCGGGGATGGCTCGGGGAGATTTTTTAAATTGACTTTTTTAAATTGACATTTTTATAACCTCATTAATGTTGACCTTTGATGATGCTATGATTGTAATGAATTTATTACTATTTTAGTTTAGTAGTATTGACGTTATTAAGTAACTAATCAATAATCCTTACTAATATCTTTCACGCCTAAACTACTGAACAGATTTTGATGAAATTTGGTACAGAGATAGATAAGAGCCAGGCAAAGGACATAGGCTACATTTTATCCCACAGCTGGGCACGATAAAACCTGTAGTCCACGCGGGCGGAGCCGCGGACGGAAAGCTATACTTTATTATTTATCGCACTCCAAGGCAAATAAGGTACAGTTACATTTTAATACAAACTTATGTCAACATTTACAGGCGATATATATTTTTTTATAATGGGTTTGATCTTGACCACAATCTAGCTCAAGGGCAATCTTTTCCGAAACCTTTGGGTGTGGGGAAAAAGTAATAAGTCGTATAGATGTGGGTGCAAATATAAACTGTAAATCTGCAAGGTTGCCATATTCACAGGAGCAAATATACAGCTGATATAGATTTGAAATCAATAATAATATAAAAACCTAAAATTTTTAAAAATTTAATTTATTTAAAAAAAATTATCGACAACTCGCGTGCACATAATTAATTCATCGAAACTATATACACATCAATAAAATAACGTGGCACAGATGCGATAATGTCGGGGTATTCTCAGTGCAGTACATTTTTTATTTCAGCTTAGGTGGGTTATTCTCTAAAGCTCAAAAAAATCTTGTTTTTTTTCGTTTATAGTTAATGTTCCGTTTTCGGTATTATCGAATAAAGTTGGTCCCATACCATACTATTCCATCATTGAATATGGCAACCTTGCAGATTTACACCCTGTATAATACATGCATACATACATAACATAAATTATATATCAAATTACGAAAAAAAAATTTGAGTTCCCATACAGCATATAGCGCATTTTCTATGGGAGATCAATTTTTTTTCGTATTTTGACCTACATTCCTTGGGGAAGTTGTTCAGTTTCATGGACTGATTAACCACCCAAGAGGTTGAAAGAGAGATACCTAAAGCCCTGTATAACAATAAAACAGATGTAGCAAGCTCATCCCTCAGTTCTAACTGGGCACATAAAGAAATGTAATGAAATTCGTGGGCGTATTTGTTTCGTTGCCAAATACTTATGTACGTAAGCATACGTAACACTACGTAATAATGATAATGTTGCTGGCAGCTTCTACGATTCGTCCTTTTATAAATGCCTGTGATGATTTATAAAACCTCTGTAAAAATAAATGATTTAGGATACCCTGTATTGTAAGTTATCTTCCTTTTTACGAAAATGAAGAGAACATAAATTGTAGAAAAAACAAAATAAATAAATTAATAAACAAAGAAAGTGAATGAAATTTTCATTATAACGCTTAATGCCGCTAACAACATGCCGTGGAAATTAAAATAGTAGGTACTACATACTTCAAGTCAAAATCACAATAGGTTAGAAAAAAAATACAAAATATCGTGAAGAGTACACGTGTCGGAAGTTATTTTGTTTTTTTGAGCGATAAAGTATTCATTCATTATTATTCTGACGTTTATATCGTGAACAGTTTTGTTCTGAAGCTAAATATCTTCCACCTACATCCAAAATTCAATTACAGCACTCGACAGCTAACTCAAAGGACTGACGCATTGCGCGTTTTCATACGGCCTTATCCACAACGCAATTATACGTTTTTTTTTTGCAAAATATCGACTCGTTTGGTAAAGCGACGAAATATACAGTAAACCTGCGACATTAATGGCATTATTTGTTCAATAAATACTCGGAGTAAACAATACGTATTTACTTTCGAACGATGAGGATGCGTGGTAAGAATAGATCAGATATGTACTCGTATTGACAAATGTCGTGGTCAAAAACAATCGCATTGGGTGGGAGGTTAGTGAATCCCTACAATTGAAATTCATTAGTTTCTTTAATTAATTAGTTTCTTCTTCCTAGCACTAAGACGCGTTTCTCATTCGAGGTACGCTTGACCATGATCCAGGATTTGGCAGGTCAAGTCATTAAGCTGCTATCTGACCTCCGTGACTTTGTTAATAGGGGTACCTGACCGGATTGAATCATGTTTACACATTCAGTCTTCTGGTTTCGTCACGATGTTTTCCCTCACCGTAAGACCATCGGTTAGTGTGCAACTGTGCATAACTCAGAAAACGAGTCATTGGTACATGACAGCATTGGGGATCGAAGTCGCGGTACTTCTCGCTTACGAGTCCAGCCCGATAGCTGTTAGACCACCGGCACCGTCGCTCTAGCACTATAATAATAATAAAAAACTAAATGCAACTATTGCTTAGATAGATCTCTACTTAGATATTTTATTGCATACTTCCTTAAGGTACAGAATGGGCGGCCTAAATAGCAATTCTCCCCCTTTGAGGAATTGTTCAGATTTATGGGAAAATCACTAGTTTCGGTAACTAGCTTGAAGCGATCAAATTCAAAGTCAAAAATAGCTTTATTTCATAGAATATTTAGGATGTTACTTAAACTAAGTCGAAATAGTAAATTACATTAGTATTTTAACTTAGCGCCTACTTGCGAAGGTGCAGTCTTCTCTAGATAAGAATAGGCAAGAAGAATAGCAACTCCGAGGGTTGCTCTTTTTAACTCAATCATACAAATTTCGAATTCAATAATACCTGGTGTGAAAAAACATTAATCGTTTTTCCCTTTGCGACGTGTTCAAAGAAAGAAATATATGATAAATTCCCAAACAAGCAATTTGAATACTCAATGTTCCAGGTAATGAAATTATTCGAGCGGCGCAGATGAAATAAACAGGATTGGAAAAGATTTGAGGTTTTATTCGCTTTGTTTATTTGGTTGTATTTTTGGCGATTTCAATTCGGAATTTAATTATTAACTTACTAAATAGTCATAGGTTTTTTTTATCAGCTCATAAACGTCGGAACACGAAATAAGGTCATAGGTCATATGAGTATTACATTCTTAAAAAAATAATATTTTTTAGTTTTTCATTATAAAGGGACATCGCTTATATTAAGGCGACTACAACACCCGATAAAGGCAGCACACATAGGAATAGTGCCATCTCCGTCTCTCAACAGGCCTGGGCCGGCAGTGCGAACAGTGTCGATACACGAAGTTTACGGACTATGAAAGCGTGCGTGCGTAAAAACATGTTCGAAAGTTAGAAAAATGAGATTTATAGAAAGGTAACAGCTTAAATCGATAAATGCGTTAACTATTATCGAGAGTGTTCAATCACGAACATTTTGATGGCAAATTCAAGTTCCTGTGTGCATTTTACTATCGTTTTTACAGCTTAAAAGATAGACAAAATTGGTATTTAGAGGTGACTGTGCGAGCTTTTTCTATCGAACCAAAAGTGCTGAATCATGTTTTTAGCAAACTACTTATCTAGTTTATGTCCTGAATATTACTGCAGTTTTTTTTCTTCGATTTAATGCAGTGCGTCATGCTTATCTACGCATCATAAAATCTTTATTTAGGTGCTGTAGTTGCCTTAAGTAAAGAAACTCATGTGGGTGCACCAGAATAGCAAGGCGAGGATGGCGATTTTAATTAGCAGTCGTCTTTGTCATTTTGGTAGTGCGAGAAAGAGACAATCAATACTTAAGCTTCAGTCACCTTCTGTAATACGGGCCTTAGATTTTAAGTAGGTACCTTACATCCCAAGCGATGATCGAAATGGCTAAATAGTCTCTCTTTTTAACCGACTTCAAAAAAAAGGAGGAGGTTCTCAATTCGGGTGATTTTTATTTTATTTTTTATGTTTGTTACTTCAAAACTCCGTCATTTGTAGACCGATTTCAAAAATTTTTTTTAGTTCGGAAGCATCTACTTCCAGATTGGTCTGATAATCGGTTGATAATATCACCCACCACCCCATATCTTTTATGCCATCTGGCGATCGGTTTGAGAATTGTACTACCCCGTATATTTCTTGCCATCTTGCGACTAGTTATGAATATCACCACTTCATATCTTTCCGTGGGGTGAAAGTAATTGATCACTATATCGCTCTTTAATCTCGAGTGATTTAGTGCTTTATAATAAATCTACGGGGGAGTTATATGAATGATAAATGATAACCTTTAAAAATAATAAAATAAAAAATTTCAACAAAAAATTGACCCGCCTTCAAAAAGGATGAAATAATTTTTTAAAGCTATGTTCACGAGTAAGTAGTGGTTACGGGTAAAACAGTAAATAGGTGAATTCATAGTGGAATATGGTAAATAGAGAGGAATTTTTCTCGGCGCCGGTTTGAACAGGACCTAGTTTAATGAAATAAGTATTCGCACAAACCTTTTTTTGGCAGTAATAAAACTAACATAGTTATGCCATGCGAGTAATTGTTCGGCGCCGACGTCAAAAAAAATTTCCTCTCTATTTACCATATTCCGCTATGAATTCACCTATTTTCTGTTTTACCCGTAATCACTGCTTACTCGTGAACTTATTTCACCCTTTTTAAAGGCAGGTCAATTTTTTTGTTAAAAATATTTTATTTCTTAAAATCGACCAAAGGAATAAAAAACACTAGATTTATCCTGCTATGTACATATATTTTATACGTCTAAACAAGTATAATGACGGGTATAATAACTCTTATCGATTATCGTAGTCGAGTTCATGACGATCTGTAACAACTCAAGCGCACCTTAATCCCGTTATTAGCTGTAAAGTTTTGCTTCTCGATTGAGAATCATTGAACACAATCGCTTATTTGCAATAAATCTCCTTTTTTACTTCAAGTTTTTTGTTCTTCTACACTTTTAAGATTATTATCTGCGATGTGGAATGTTATTGGATTATTTTTATGCTAGAGTACACTTTAGAATGCATATAACTTGAGTTTATTTTAAAAGGTATTTAAATTAAAGTTAAAGTCGCAGTATTATAATACACTAGCTGATTCCGGCAACTTCGTTTGCGTGTTAATTTAGATTTTTACATACAAGTTTTTTCCCGCTAACTCCCGTTCCAGTGGGAATTTTGCAATATCCTGTTGCAACTAAGCTTTAAGTTTACTAAGGTACCTGCATGCCACATTTCAAGCGTCTAACTTAAGCGGTTTAGATTTTTCATACAAAAGGATTTTCCCGCTTATTCCCGTTCCCGTGGGAATTTCGGGAATTCCTTTCTTAGTGCACCTCTACGGTACCTAAGCTACGTCCCTTCCAAATTTCAAGTGCCTACGTTTAGCCGTTTAGGCTGTGCGTTGATATGTCAGTCAGTCAGTTTCTCCTTTTATATATTTAGATAATAGTGACTGTGAAAATGGAGAGGTACAACTTTGAGGTAGTCATTATATTGTAAGCCGCTCTTTTTGACTACCCTTAAAGTTGTACCTTTTACTAAACACAGTTACACAATACACATAATATCGGTAAAACTATGGTATAGTAAGGGTTTGCTGATGTTTTATAGCTACCTTTTAAGGTCTTAAAGTTACAGTGCTTCTATTATCATATTATGGTTCGGTAAATTTCGTATTACGAATAAGCAAATTAATCGTCAAAAGACAAGAACGAGATAGCACTGTTTGCCGAGCGTAATTTAAAAAAAGAAGTATTGTATGCCTTAAATTCCCTAAAAGGAATCTGGCCACAAATTCGTATCCTTTTGTACCTCTACAAATGCCCTAAAATAAAATAACAAAAAGTGAAATGAACCTTCTGCAAGCGTTTTTTGGTTCTCTGTAATCGCCAAAAGTTGACTTATTTCACTGTTTAATAAATAAAATGGATTAATTTTAAAAGGCTTACCCGCGAGATGAATATTCACAAATAGTTTTAGGGAAAGAAGTCTCATTCGCGACTAACAATTTAATTTCCCTATTTATTTGTAAATAAAATACATTCCAAACAAATACAGGATTACAGGATAGCAAAGTAAGAACGTGATTGAATGAAGATCCCAGAAGATAACAAACTTTTAAGTCTCACAAATGAGGTCACCATTTTAAGCCACCATTATAAACATTTCGAATAAATAAATAAAACATACAGTATAAGGATTACAGGTTAGCAAAGTAAAAACGTGATTGAATAAAGATCCCAGAAGATAACAAACTTTTAAGTCTCACAAATGAGGTCACCATTTTGAGCCACAATTATAAATTTTGTAAAAGGTTACACGCAAAGATGAGCCTCAAAGCCAGCTTTATCAGAGTATACTAATTGGATTTATAAAGGGAATCAGGTGCCAAGAAATTTGATTCTCCTTTGACATCGGTAATGAGGTTTAAACACAGATATTAGGCGAATGCTACACGCTCGATATTTATCGTGATATTTGGATCGTAATCCAGGATCACGATATTTATCGAGTGTGTAGTATAGCGTATCACGTATCGTGATACGGATCGCTGGATTTCTAGAAATCCAAAAATCCGCGATCTGTATCAAGTATCGTCGATAAATATCGAACGTCAAGTCTCTAATCGATATTTATCGCATCAGTATTCATTCTGTCGTCGCTAATATAATAGCAATGGCGTTAAACGCCATTTTGACCCTAACAAGATTGAATGCCATTTCGACCCTATTATAATAGCAACGCAAGCTTTATTTATATTGCCACTTATAGCTTTATTTATTGTAATACGAAACGTACGAGTGTACTCAATGAAATTTCCCGTCGTACTAAGGCGATTCGTATCGTATGTGTAGTATACCAAAATATTACTAGGTAGATAAATATCGCGATACATATCGAGCGTGTAGCATTCGCCTTAAAGGTTAGGTGGCGAACAAAGGAAAGTGTGACTTCTTGGCTGGAAATTGATTAAAGAAAATTGGTCACTTCCTTTTTGGAAGTAATTTCCTTCCTGACGACCGGTTTGGTCGAGTGGTAGTGGCGTTGCCTCTTGATCGACGGGTCCTGGGTTCGATTCCCAGTCGGGGCAAATATTTGTGTAAAAAGCAGATGTTTGTTCTCTGGTAATGGGTGTTTGTGTTTGTCTATATGTGTTGCGAGGGACCCACGACACAAGGGAAAACCTTAATGTGGGCCCTTTGAGTGTGAAACGTTTATTTGTCTATTAATTCCACGCTGATAGTGATAGAAAAACTAATAATGTGCCACCTGGCAACTCTTCCCAGGCATACTCTTTATGTGGGTGAAAGGCTGACAACTTATCACCACAGTGCTCATGTTCTAAATAACCCAAAGGATGTATATCAAACGTGGCGTCAATAGTAAGAATCACGTGATGCTCTGCCTACCCTGATAGTGATAGGTACTTGTGAGTGTATATGTGACTTTTAAAATGTAAAGGTACAATTTTGTGGATAGTCGTTAAGGTTCAGAGTTATTGAAAGGAGCTTCGTCGTTCTTATTGACTAAACCGAAAGTTGTACACACAGCGGCACATTGAGGCTATATAAGTACACCCTATTCTTTTTTAATAATAAAATATTTATTTATAAGACAATATTAAAATTAGAGACTACTTTACATTATACTAAACTGCAAAATAATAACACAAATGCCTGAACTAGGATATAAGTTAATCCTGTATCTCAGGCGAAAGAGTACAAAAGGATGCTTCTAATTTTAAATATTAATTGTAACAGTTATATATAAACGTGGTAAAAATGAAATTTAAATTGAATAAACAAAAAAAAATTAGTATATGCTCCACTGACCTAATTTTATTTAACAACCGACTAAACTTATTTCAAAAATTCGCTCCGGCTTTCGTAGTGCAAATGTTTAACCTGACCTGTACTTTTTACTCAAAACAGTCACAAATATATTGTTATATTCGTCCGCACATGTGCTGAAAGTTATCCTAAAAGTATTAAAACAGTGCACAATAAAGAAAAATCGTGTTAAAATCAGTTCAAAAATCTCACCTCGCGCTGTCCCTCCTCAAAGACCATCGTCTCGATGTTAGTGCACGAAGCATTGTCCACTTTTGTTAATAAAACACACACACTAAGCCACAAACTTGTTTGTTAATCAATTAACTCATTTTACATGCATTTGTTTGCGAATAATTGATAAAGTTATCACATTTTCTTCTCGTGGCTGGGAAATAGAATGAAATTAATAGATTTCGCATTTGATTGATTCCGGAAAAGTTCTAAGAAGTTCTGATCTAAAAGTGTCATTGTGAATCTACAGGGTGAAATTGAAAACATTCGACCTTTGAGGGTTTAATCTACCCATCATTACGAACAACTTTTTCTATGGGACCAACTTTCCTTCTAAAAAATAAAAATCAGTTGTTCCATACATGTTGGTTGAGTAGGTATTGAACTTTTGTATGGAACAGCAAATTTTTATTTTTTAATAGGAAAGTTAGTCCCATTAAAAAGTTGTTCGTAATCATGGGTAGATTCATCCCTCAAAGTTTGTCGAATGTTTTCAATTTCACCTGTAGAATTTCGAGTGTATTATGGTATCGGAGATAACAAACCGCTAATTCTTCAATGGTCTCGGACTTAGTTTCATGATTTCAGTCAATCGACAACAACAGGAATCGACGGTGATTTAACCCTTTTAGCGCCAAGAGTTTTCGTCAAAAACGCCCACCACACGCCACGACATCAAATTTTTTTTTTTTTTTAATGTCGTGGCGTATGGCGACCGCTTGGTGATCGATAATAAAGTTAAAAAAAATATTTTTTTATGTCTGATATATCAGACTTTGGCGGCGAGGGCACGAAACTTAAACGTCTGATTTATCAGACTTTGGCGGTGAAAAGGTTAACGAGCGTTCCAAAGCACGGAAAGCTTGTGATAAAAGCCGCTGTGATCAACCATCAGGTGCACGGCCAAAGCAATATACAATTGCTTAACCTCACTGTTCAATTTTGATAATACATCTACATCTAAAATAGCTTGGAGTTACGATGCCATAGACGGACACAGATTACACATGTCAATGTTATAACACCCCTTTTTGTCGGGGGATAAAAAGTGCACACTACTACGAGCGTAGTAATAGCCACCCAACTAAGTACATTACTCCAGCGAAATCGGAGAACGTATGTTTTTCGTAATTACCTTGAAAAATACAAGTCGCACGAGGATGAGATTATGAGCTTAGGTCTATAAGCCTGTAGTGACTCCTGAGGAGTAAAAGTGCCCTTTTAAGCAAAATCCGTACATCTTGTAAGTATTACCTTAAAAGATTACCGGTTACAGGACTGGCTCATCATCAACTGGGTTACAATATTGTTACAAAGTAAAAACGCAGTTAGGTGCGTTTGCCATAGGGATGGCCATCCTTACTAATATTACCTATAAGCGCGTTAGTTTGTATGTATAGATGTTTGTTAATCTTTCACGCTCAAACGGCTCGCCCAATT
This sequence comes from Aproaerema taeniolella, assembly GCA_949987775.1. Lineage (NCBI taxonomy): Eukaryota > Metazoa > Arthropoda > Insecta > Lepidoptera > Gelechiidae > Aproaerema > Aproaerema taeniolella. Next base: position 14,472,463 of record OX465261.1, on the reverse strand, counting down.
TTGATAAAATTTTGTATGTAGGTAGCTGAAACCCTGGATTCGGTTTAAAAGACATTTATTTCCCATTAAAGACAAAAATACAGTGTCACTTACATGAGAAACAGGTAGTTGTAACAAATTTATCGAGTTCATCCGCACAGAGATACACAAATTAAACATTTTAGCAATAAGTACACAATTACTTCAGGTTTCCTGAACTTGTTAACCATCCCTCCGAATAAAATTAGTCATGTATTAAGAACATACGGGCAAGTTTTCGCTTAAAACCGTTGTTAGATTCAATATTTTTAATATCTGAAGGTAAGTTGGATTAACACAGGCTACATAATTTTCCCAAATTCCTACGGGAACGAAGTCCCGGGCGGAAAGCTAGTTTCACAATCAATGCGTAAGATTTAGGCCCGTATTACAGAAGGAGACTCAAGTCTTGATCTATACTTAAGTATAGATTGTCTCTTTCTCTCACTATCAAAATGACAAAGACGACTGCTGAACCCTGGCTTAACACATAGGCTACATAATTTTTCCAAATTCTCACTTGACGAAGTCCCGGGCGAAAAGATAGTGTGACATAAAGGCAAAGGTCACTAATGCCTACGACTGCCCGTCTCAATTTGTCTAACTTCTCAAACTACCCCCGAGGCATTTCATTTCAAATGTCACAGGTAAGCTTATTCCAGCGCCTCGAGCACCTTTGTGGAGTTACTCATAGTTTGTTGTTAGTTTACTGAGACAAAGGGATTGTTTTATTCACTGATGCTAATCCTTACTAATACACACATCAACACGGTCTAGGGATATTGCACGATTTTTCATACAAAAGAGGTCTGTTTGAGAAGCTTTTATAAGCATACTCGAGATACATGGAGGGCTTTAATTTTCAGACGAGCAAGTGCGAAACCTGAATTTTCAATTCTAGTCAATAAATTTTGTTTTACTTGAAATTTTTGAAAACGTGACGAAAACGAAAACGCACTTTTTCCTGATTTTTGTATGAAAATAGTCGAACTTACGCAATTTTTTTTTTCAGTTTCGTCACATTTCACTTCAAATGTCACAGGTATGCTTATTCCAGCGCCTCGAGCACCTTTCTGGAGTTACTCATAGTTTGTTGTTAGTTTACTGAGACAAAGGGATTGTTTTATTCACTGATGCTAAGTTGAAATGTGTATAACTGTCTGGCTATATTCAGTTGGTCGTACATTTATCTGCTAAGTCAATAATTAGGTTCGTTTTTTAAAAACCTAATTAGTATACGTTGACATTTGTATCTTGCCAAATCGTGCCTGTCCCACCCAGCATAAGGTGTTTAATTTTGGTAAGAAATTGACTAATTCACAAAAAAAACAGGGAATCCTAGTCTGGGTTTGAAGCAATGGTTAATTTTTAACCAGATCTTGTAAATAAATGAATATCCCTATTTTTAAACGGGTATAGTGGTATTGCATCGAAATGGTCTCAATTTGGCCATTAGAAGGAGATGAGAAGAAATTGAGAGTATTTCTTAGCTATTATTTATTTAAAAAAAACAACAATTAAAAAATTGCAACACAATTAACGTAGAGACAGCAAAACATACTGATGTACAGACGGCAGCAATTTAGACTACACATGTGCACTACGAAAGCCGGCGCTATTACAAGCGAGATAAGGGCGACATCAAGGACATCATATGCAGGGCTTTAAGTATCTCTCTTTAAACTGAACAACTTTCCCAAGGAACATAAGTCAAAATACGAAAAAAAATTTTTGATCTCCCATACAAAATGTGCTATAAAGTATGCTGATGAAGTTTTTATGGGAACTCAATTTTTTTTTTCGTATTTTGACCTATGTTCCTTGGGGAAGTTGTTCAGTTTCATGGACTGATTAACCACCCGAGAGGTTGAAAGAGAGATATAGCTGATGTGCTGCCGTGTGTACAACACTGCCTAGCTGTTTAGCGCAAATGGCGCGAGTTATGAATTATGAATGTACGTCTGTATTTATTTAAAAGGAATCTGATGTAATCTGTACAAATGTATTTTAAAATAAATAACAATCCACCGCTAAGAACGTGTCGTCACTTTAAAAACATTAAAAAATACTATAGGTATATTACCTATGAAACTGCTCTTTTCCATAAAATGTTGGGAAACTGATTTTTTCCCACAAACATTTTTTAAATGTTTTTCGGGGATGTGAAATCCAAATGAAACATAATTTTGTAAGAACATTGGGACAACATTCAGCAAATAATTGCCAGATTTAGTTTACTGAAAGTGCCAATTGTAAAAATTTGGAGCAAAAATAAACATTGAAACAGATATACAGTCAAATGAGCTGTATTTGAGTCTTCATCAGTCAAAAACCCAAAGTAAAAATCTATTAATTGTACTCAAAATCTAGATATTATAACCAAGAATTAATATCATAAATAACTTTGGGAATAGTTGCTGAATCAAATAAAGTATGAAGAAAATTATATTTAAGATAAAACGAGCAATTTAATAGGTCGGGACCCAACATTATGAAAAGTAGCAACTAATTATAAATCTATTAACATAATTTAAATAATGTCATTGTTATAGTAAAGTTCTATTAATAAGAAAGCATTTGGTCGGTGTGTCGGAAAACGGGCAGATTCTTGGAAACACCAACCATTAGGCAGGACAACCAATTGATTCGAAAAATAAGTACTTAAAATAAAGCGACTATCGACATTTCCCTAAGACTTGAATTTCTTTCACAAAGAGGTGTAAGCACCTATCCTTTCTCTACCCTAATGAGTAATAATCACACCGATACCCTTGTAGAAAAATAACCTTATTTAAAAGAGATACGGTCGATTTTGGAGCGCAACCGCCGAATACTCGAATTTTCCGTCCTTGAATTTCCTGAACAATTACAACGGAATACGCACGCGATTAGTTACAAGAAAATCAGCTATGTTGTCTAAGTTACACACACTGGCCGAAAATGATTGAAAACACAAAAAACAAACACGCATCAAAACTTTAGTTCGAAAACAAAAGAAGGAAAGCCGGTCGTTCTAAATTTGAAATACACATACGTAATTTTGCAAAGAGCTCACTCGCACGAAGGGGTTCGAAGAGATCGGATGCTTTTGTTGTTTGGGGTTGGAAATTGTTGAAATAATTTGAAATGTATAATGTTTTGTTGTGATTTTGTCCGTTTGTATTGATTGCTCTCGCGATCGAGCGCTAGAGATGTGCCCGCCGGCACGGCCCGTCGTGCACTGCTGCCAATTTGCGGGAACGTCAATGAGCATTCAGTGAAGATAGGTCAGTAGGTACTTATAGTCGGATTTATAAATATTTTGATATGTGATTCATCAGTTTCATCATACGTTTAATTTGACAGGTAACACGCACGTCAGAATACGTGTTGCCTTTTCTTACGTTTAAAAGCAGTGTACTATTTTATCTAGGTATACAATTTAGTCACCAAAATTACTGTTTTTATAAGACGGGATCGCCGCCAATTATTCTGCCTTCAATACCACATTCGTTTTCACCTCGGCGGATTTTGAAGAAGCCTTTAAGGTCTCCCCAATCCGTGTTCCATGAGTTAGCGGCTAACCAGTATTTCTCTCCGTTTTCTACGCCCCAACCCATTAATTTAACAGCATGACCTTTATCTTTCTTTCCACTAACATGATGGTAGACTCCACTCTTGTAATTAAAGAAATCAGTATAAATTTGAAGACTGGCTTGAACAGGACCGTTTAGATAAAGTTCCGCCTTAATATGATTTTCACCGCGCACTGCAAATGCCGCAGCACCGTAATGCTTATCCTCTTTATATTTGACACCGTAGCTACCTTCACAACGCGTAACACACTTCGGCGTCTCGACAATTTCTTTACAAGGCGGTCTCTTACCGCGAACGTGGTGTTCGCAAGGTGCTATACTATATGGTCGACAACCTTCACTGGAGTTGTATGCTCCACCTGATACAAGGCCATTTTCCTGCCAGTACATCCAAGCAACTTCTGGAGACCCGCCTTTGCATCCGTGCGACCAACGACTGCAGCAACTCAGCAGATCTTCAGCTGAGAAGTGGAAGTTTTTGGAACCGTAAGAGTAGGTGCAAACTCGATCAGTCATAGCTGAGACAGCACTAACAGCCCAGCAGCTGCCACAGGCTCCTTGGTCTCTAATCTCGTTTAAACTAGTACAATTGGTCCATTTTTCTCTGGGGTCAAAATTTTCAGGCAAATTAGCGATCACTGTAGCATTATGGCGACGTATGCTTAATTTGGCGTAAAGTTTGTCGTTATTTAACGAACCTGCGAGGCTGCTGAGGTAAGATAGTGGAGTATACCGATGAAAGTTTCTGCCAGCTTTCCATGAGGTTTGTTTGCTGTTGATTAGTTCAATGAATTCATCTGAGAGTGGATGTAGTATTTCTGCTGATGCAATACAACATACTAGTGCGTATGTTGCGTAGAGGAATATCATATTTACTTATTTCAGTGAATTCTGAAGACTTTTTGTGAACTGAATTTATTTTTATAGTTATACTGGCACTCACAATGTAAATTGTTGGATAAAAGACAATAATACTCGTACATGATTTATTGCAAAATGGTAAGTTAAAAGAATTATAAGAATGGCATTTATATTTTGCAATAAAGTAACATTTTCTGCTACATTTTCATATTGTAAAAATGTTGATGATAAGTAACATAATTAATGCATAAAATCTACTTATGAAACGACTGTTTCCAAGGACAAAAAAATAAAGACATAAAATTGAAAAAAAAAATCTCATGAAAAAAAAATTCGTGAACGGTTTAAAACTAGTGAAAATAACCGCAACAAGAATCTTAAACAATATATTGGTTTATAAAACCTACTAAAGGCAGGTAGCGATCTAAAGGTAGTTTGTTATTTTGTTTTTATATTTCTCTCTAGTGTATCTTGTTTTACTGTATGATCTTGCCTGTTATATGTGATGTCCGAAATAATAAATTTGTCTTCTAAATGTAAGGTGGCACTTCACTTGGCGTTGCGTGTTTGCATAGCGTATTCGCCGTATTTGTCCAAATATTTGTACGTAGTCCAAACAGCACAAACACGACGTCCTCACTTGAGATGCCAACAGCAAATAACACAGGTAAATAAGGTCTAAAATGGTCTAATAGACATATTGCGTCCTTTGATGTGTGACCAAAGACCGACAAGCGAACGGATCGGCGTATTTGCCTATTTGTGTGTTTGTCATATTTGTGCAAATATGGCAAACATAGACAAATAAATCCTCCACACATGGTCGTATTTGGCCAAATACAGCAAATAGGCAAACACGCAACGCCAAGTGAAGTGCCACCTTAAGTGACAACTTTAGGCACAAAAACACTAGTGTCCCCTCTTCGAGCGCTACTCTTTGGCGGGAGCGCAGGGCGGCGGCGCAGACTGCGGGCGCGCGATCGACGGACAACGCGACCGATTTGTTTATAAATATCACCAACTTGCCAAAATACTGACTTTTACTAACACTACGTTACTATTGTGTGGTTTTTTTTTTGCGTAAAATTTCCAATGTTATAAATGGGAATTGACTTTTTTCTTTTTAATCCTCGACAAAAAAGAGGGTCGTTATAAGTTTGACGTGTGTCTTAGCTCCTACGAATGGACCGATTTGGTTGCCGTTTTTTTTTTGAAAGCTATCGTAATTAAGATAATTCTTAGCTATATTAGAAAAAAAATGGTTTAGCCGTTTAAGAGTTATTATAATATGATATAAGCGATGAATATCACGGAAGTTTGTATGGATGTATGATTTTTGTTACACTTTCACGCTCAAAACGGCTGGATTTGATATGAAGGTAGCTGACACCCTGGATTAACGCATAGGCAACATTTCTTAGCAGCCCACATATACGTCCCCACCGAGGGGCACGGGCCTCCCTTCGAAACACGAAGGGGATTTAGGCCATAGTCCACCACGCTGGCCCAATGCGGGTTGGTGGACCGCTCGTCTTTTGAACGGGCGGGTTTCATCACGATGTTTTCCTTCACCGTTGAGCAAGTGATAATTAGAAATCCGTACATAAATCCGAAAAGACGAATTTAGTGGTACAGGCCCGCACCAGGATTTGAACCCGCGACCTTCGGATTACAAGTCTGGCTCATTACCAACTGGGCTATCACTTGCCTATAATAGGCAACATCATTTTCCCAAATTCCCACAGAGAACGACCGGAAAGCTAGTAATTGTTAGACAATTAACACCTAATAGGTATATGTTAGCTAAGCATACTATTTATTTAAATACTTTTGTCATTAAGTAAACTACTTGTTTTCACAGTTTATAGGAGGGCCATGCACTAAATCTAAATAAATAAAAATGAATCTCTATTTCCTTGGTCATCGCATCACACGTGAACGGATGAAACAATTTCGCTAAGTAATTATTTTTACAATGCTGTTGCTCGGAAATGGCCCCGTAACATGGCCACGGAGTGTACGTTTAACCCCATAAAACACATGACATGTTAGGTATGTAATTTTGAAATGAAAAGAAGAAGAAACCAAATAAGTATTTGCACTAATGAGCAAATTACCCATTTTTCATTTACCAAAATTCTACTTCACTGGATATTCTGTGATCCAGTAAAGTTATTTTTTTTTTAAATCAAATGATGCATAAAAAGTACTTATGTAAAAAGTGAATAAAATACAGACAAAAATGTATGACCCAATAAAGAGTAGCTGATTTGATAATTCAGTGACACTTCTGACAAGCGAGAGTATATTACCTTTTTCATAAAACTTCATACTGGCTGTATAGAATGACAGCCTGACAAAATAATTATTTCTGACGAAAATCTTGATTTTCCTTGAAATCTATATATATAAAAGAAAGTCGTGTTTGTTACAACACTTATAACTCGAGAACGGCTGGACCGATTTCCATGGTTTTTGATTTGTTGTATTTCTCTCCGTCCCGAATAGCAGAATAACTATTAAAAACATTGGAAAATTGACGGGGAAATTCCCACGGGAACGAAGTCCCGGGCGAAAAGCTAGTAAAATATAAAAGTAAAGAACTCCGCACAAAATGTTCGGGAAAAGCCGTTCGGTCGATTTGGCTATTTTTTTGTGTCGATTTGGCGATTGGCTATTTGGGAAGGTTCTCATTTCGCTACATAATCATTTTTTGTTGTGTTTATTATTGTCAGGAGAAGGTTCTTATTTCGCTACATAATCATTTTTTGTTGTGTTTATTATTGTCAGGAGAAGGTTCTCATTTCGCTACATAATAATTTTTTTTGTGTTTATTATTGTCAGGAGAAGGTTCTCATTTCGCTACATAATAATTTTTTGTTGTGTTTATTATTGTCAGGAGAAGGTTCGCATTTCGCTACATAATCATTTTTTTTGTGTTTATTATTGTCAGGAGAAGGTTCTCATTTCGCTACATAATCATTTTTGTTGTGTTTATTATTGTCAGGAGAAGGTTCTCATTTCGCTACATAATCATTTTTTTTTGTGTTTATTATTGTCAGGAGAAGGTTCTCATTTCGCTACATAATATTTTTTTTTTGTGTTTATTATTGTCAGGAGAAGGTTCTCATTTCGCTACATAATAATTTTTTGTTGTGTTTATTATTGTTAGGAGAAGGTTCTCATTTCGCTACATAATCATTTTTTGTTGTGTTTATTATTGTCAGGAGAAGGTTATTTTGAAAGAAAAAATTAAGAAAGTTAAGCGGAACATAAGAAAATTTAAGACAGGACAACGTCTGTCAGTTCAGCTACTCCAAAAATAAACTTTATAACTTATCCAAATAAGTGCACATTTCTTTAACAAGTGGTGTAGTTAAGGTCATCCAATACACTGATTCATTGTTACTTCAAATCCGTGTTACCATAACTTTGAAACAATGTAATCAATTTATAATGTACACTCAATGTATTTTTGGACATAAACACAGAGTTATACGGTTTCAGATTATTGCATTACCAAAACAAAATACATTGTTTTGCATGTATTGTATGAATCATTCAATAAATGGTAGGCAGACCGGAAAACAAGGATATTCTCGCACGAGTTGAAAATGATTCCATAAAATTAAAAATTTAAAAAACCCCCCCGCAAAAAAGTAAAGCGGACATTTAAAAAGTAAAAAATAATACCTTTCGTTGAGCCATCAAATTCATTTCAGAAATACCTATTATATATATATATATTTTAATTATCGAAATCGATGGATGGCACGATAGGGTTTGCTCATTAAAATGGCGCTATAATGTCGCGTCGTCGGGGTACCGCTTTAGTGAATCAATGAATAGTCAATCAAATGAAGGGTCTGATTCACTAAAGCGGTACCCCGACGACGCGACATTATAGCGCCATTTTAATGAGCAAACCCTATCGTGCCATCCATCGATTTCGATAATTAAAATATATATATATAATAGGTATTTCTGAAATGAATTTGATGGCTCAACGAAAGGTATTATTTTTTACTTTTTAAATGTCCGCTTTACTTTTTTGCGGGGAGGGTTTTTTAAATTTTTAATTTAATTTTTATTTCAAAATTTTTAACTTATTTTCAAAATAATTAAGAGTGTACTAGTGTGCTGGATATCCTGGCCGCAGCATCAGCTCACGGTGTTGCCACCATTGCATTGTATGCAGAATCAAATACTGATCAAAACGAGTCCAAACACGACATATCTGCTATTATTTTTTCAAGGATGTGCTAGTGTTCTGGATATCCTGGCCGCAGCATCAGCTCACCGTGTTGCCACCATTGCATTGTATGCAGAATCAAATACTGATCAAAACGAGTCCAAACACGACATATCTGCTATTATTTTTTCAAGGATGTGCTAGTGTTCTGGATATCCTGGCCGCAGCATCAGCTCACCGTGTTGCCACCATTGCATTGTATGCAGAATCAAATACTGAACAAAACGAGTCCAAACACGACATATCTGCTATTATTTTTTTAAGAGTGTGCTAGTGTTCCGGATATCCTGGCTGCAGCATCAGACCAAGAGTTCCATAACCCTGCATAGTTATTAAGCATACATGAGTATTTCAAGTTTTAGGTCACATGTATGTTTGAAAGTAAAGTAAATACACATTAAGAGTCTAAGAACCCTACCGCAGCTAACAAAAGAGCTGATGACCTTGAAACGGCTGAACCGATTTTGATAAAACGTATCTAAGAACCATCGCCAAAAACCCTGCTTGTAAATAAAAAAAACCGCATCCAAATCGGTTCACCCGTTTGAGAGCTACGGTGCCACAGACAGACACACAGACACACACACACACACACATAGCGGTCAAACTTATAACACCCCTCTTTTTGCGTCGGGGGTTAATTAATATTAATTACAGAATTAACGAAGGTAGGACGGAATTAAAAGGGATATTAAAATTTTGGCCTCCCTTCCATGCTGGACTGAGTGTCAAAAAAAAACTTCTAATGTGCCAGCTACCTACTCTTCCCAGGTATACAGTAGAACCACTGATGCTCTGCCTACCCCGTTAGGGATTATCTTTTGCTTCTTATCGTGTAGGTATAGTCAAGTATGCGGCGAACTTGATTAACCCTGGTGTCAGAGTTTTCAAACCGCACAATGGCCTCTGACTTGGTTTTAACAACTGTAGTCGATCGACAACAGCCGGGACCGACAGCTTAACGTGCCCTCCGAAGCACGGAAACGCTCGTGATAAATTGCCACTTTGTTCACCCATTAGGTTCCCTGCCTCTGTGTACGTAGCTTAACCTTACTGATCGGTTGAGATCAGCGAGAGCCACTGGGCTACGAGCGCTTCTTAGGGAACGTACCCATACTACGTAACCTATTTAGGGGGGCTTCTTAAAAATACTACGATCAGTCACAGGAGTGTGGGGGGTGGCTTAGATTTTTGTCACGTAGTCGATTTCACCGGCAGAAACGTCCTGTTTCCAAAAAACAGTTTTTGTGGACTCTTTTCATATAGAAACTTTTAATAGTTTCTATATGAAAAGAGAGTTTCATATAGAAACAATTAAAAGTGTTTGTTTTTAAAATAAAACATTAGTGTGTTCACATTTCAATGATCCGTGAGTCAAATTATTATTATTTGTTACACTTTCTGCTTGCAAATTGATTAAAAATCATACTTGTCAATACTACGTAAAAACTTAAAGGCGGGGGTGTCTTGGCATATCCTACGAGTGGTTACCGAGGAGAGGGAGGGGTCCAAAAATTAAAAAAAATAGGTCACGTAGTATGGGTACGTTCCCTTAGGGTTAGGGATTATAGACGTGAGCGTATGTATATACATGTGAAGATTTTGGTAAAGGGCTCAGCGGTATATTGGGTCACTTTAAAAAGGACCATCTCGATTACAATATCTTTAAAACAAGCTACAGACAGACACACATATACAGTACATACATACATACGATCATGGCTTTGACGGCCGGTTTGGTCGAGTGGTAGTGACGCTGCCTCTTGATCGGCGGGTCCTGGGTTCGATCCCCAGTCGGGGGATGTTTGTTCTCGGGTCATGGGTGTATGTGTCTGTCTTTGTGTGTTCCAAGGGACGCACGACACAAGGGAAAACCTTAGTGTGGGCCTTTGAGTGTGTAGCGTTTATTTATTTTATGCCTAAAATCCCTATCGGGGTAGGCAGAGCATCAGTGGTTTTAAAACAACTTGATGCCACGTTTGACGTAAATGAAATTTGATGTAAGTGGTGAGAGGTTGTCAGCCTTTCGCCCACAAAACAACAAAACACTCGCGTCCCATTTACTGACTTTTGCAGTATGCCTGGGAAGAGAAGGCAGCGTGTGGTGATCGGTTGAGAATAACACCACCCCATCTCTTTCCGCGGGTGTCGTAAGAGGCGACTAAGGAAACACAAATGAGACCTGCCTCCTAGTAACCCATCCCAGGCAACGACTTTTCATTTTTTTCTGAATCTGAGGTGTCTCCTATGGTCTCATGCGGTGTGGTAGACTCTGTTCGCGACCACCCTCCTACCGAAGTCCGACGCCAAACAGCTTGCTGTGTTCCGTCGGTGCGTGGGAGTACCAGTGCCTTTATAGGCATTTTCTGGGTTAACTCGCTCCATCTTCGACCTCATCTTTGACCTTTATGTTCAAGATTGAGGTCAAGAGTTAACCCATCTTACAATAAAAAAAAGCTGGCAGATTCTACGTTTTTCTTTTACTCCCAAGTCCAGCATGGAAGTAACACAGATAGACTCGTCACACTTATTATCCCCACTTTTTTGTCAGAGGAATTCACTTGGTATCTTTTGAAATAGTTAAGGTTTAAGCCGATTCCTGTCTTTACAATAAAGTGTACGTGCTTTTTGTTCTTTAGATTGAAACTACCGACATAAATCGACTAGTCCGTGCGTAATGGCCGCTGCCCCACTTTTCAGCTACGTGGTTTCTGGTTTATAACATGTAAGGGACAGCTTATAAAATATTAGATCCCCACCTGTGTAATTGATGTTCTCCATACAAAATGTTTGAACACATCTTACCGTGCAAGTATAGTCAAGTGTGTGTCAAGCTTGGCTATCCCTGATGTCAGAGTTTTTCTACCGCACAATGGCCACCGACTTGCTTCTTTATATCTACACTTATATTATATTATTGGTTTTCTATATTATTTGATTGTATTTTTGCATTGAATAGGCTCCGAAACTACTGGACCGATTTGAAAAACTTGAGGAAAGTCAACTTTAGAATAATTCAGAGTTACGATCGGAATTTAGGGTTTCAGTTTTTGCTAGACTGTCCCTTACAGCTAATATAAATGCTTGCCTAGCTTCATCCGTCGACAAAGTAAATTCTTAAAGAAGACTGCAAGACTGCAACGATTTAGAAAACTTTTAAGAAATTTATTTTAAAAACATTTCACTGTTTGTTTTTTGGTTTTAAAACAACGAATTTCCATAAAAAAGTCAATCGATTGCACAATAAACACTTTGTACGGAAAGGTGACATTTTGGGGGGTGGGGTCATAACATATTAGTGCTCCAAACTCGTCATCCTTAGCCCTTACCTGCTAGAGGTGCACCCTGTTGAGTAAAAGACGTTGCTTTGGCGTACTACAACCCGTAAAGGGTTTCACATACAAATCCTGCACAGCTGCACACACGGGTGTGCATTAATCGCGCTAGGGTTTAAAATACTCCGACATTCGCGAAGTCACGACTGTGGACGCCATTTTCTAAAGAATTGAATAGAATCACATAGTAACATAATAATTAAAAATAATAATAATAATAACATCAAGGAAATTGACCTGATCTTATACCCTACTAAATAAACAATTTAACCTAGATTGTGAAGACAAAAAGTTATAATGGGGATTGTTTATTTATTGCTCAGGCAAAAAAAAAATTCACAAAGAGTCGTTAAAAGCGATCAAGCCTGACAGTGACACTGAACTTTATAAAACTATAAAAAAATTACTACACACAATAAAAAAAATCTAACTGCTGTTTGTTAATCCTTAGAACTTAAATTGTTAGATAAAATAAAAAAAGTGCGGCCAACGACTTATTTTCAGTTAGGTACCTACAGCGGATGCGTTTTTGTACATTTTCTTAAATAATACTGCGTCAAATTTCTTTTATTAACAAAAATAATGTAAGTAAATGTTAAAACAGCACAAAACGCTAGAAATAAGAATTAAAAAACTAGGAAAACATTTAAGATTTCTTTATTCTAAAAATAGCCCCACTACTCGGGCATCCGTTGGCATCATAATTACAAAATGCATGCGAAACGGGGTAAACTGGGTCAAAGGGTAACAACCCCGGGGCAGGTTAACGCTTTGACCTGTGACCCCGCGACCTTATCTCAGCTGGAATTCTGCAGTGAAAATGTGTAATGACGTCATGTGAAAAACTAAGGTACGAGTTGAGGATTTAGGGATATAAAATGTAGGTTTTAAACTAATAACTCGACCTGATTTGTAAGTTTAGTTTTAAGAATTAAAAATATTTGCATGTGTTTTGCAATTGGGTATTTGTTTTTTTTTTATTGAAATTCAAGCTTTTCAACCGACTTCAAAAGAGGAGAAGGTTCTCAATTCGACTGTTTGTTTTTTGTATGATTGTTACGCGATAAATCCGCTAATTGTAAGTCGATTTTCAAAATTCTTTTTTTGTTCGAAAAAGTGTACTACTGGGATGTCCCTTATAAATTTTATCGAAATTAATTCTGCGCTTTTTAAAAAAATCGTACAAAAACAAAAAACACATGTACATTATATTTTGATGACGCTTTAGCTTGTGACTATTTGAGGGCAGTCTCTATGAAACTGAAGACCTTTCCACAAGGAATCTATCAGAAACAAAAAATATTTTCGACTTCCCATACAAAGGCTAATTAGCTAAACGTACAAGTTTTATGAAGAGGTGATTTTTTAAAATATGTTGCCCTATGTTTCTCGGCGAAAGTTGTTAATTTTTGTAGACTGCAGAAGTTTTTCAGTTTTCGTTAGCTAATTTAGTCACCCAATATGGACACGCTGTGTAACACTACCAGTAGGGAAAATCCGTATGTTTCCAATATGTTAACCTCACACAAACATAAATATGTATTTATTTTTATGAGATGGGTTAAGAGGATCGTCTCAGTGTTTTTTTCCCATACAAACGGCGTCAATGGATCCCTGTGAAATTTTGGTATAGTGTCAGGAACACCAAAAACTAGGTCCGTACGTTTTGATTTTTTTGATATTCTTAGTAGACAAAAAGATATTTGAGACTAAAAGTCAGCATTTTTCGCCAAAAAAAATTTCAACATTTAAGAGGTGACTGTTGAAAAACTAAGATTAATTTTGGAAAAAAAAACGCATGAACCTCGTTCATCAAAATACGAAAAAAAACTTCGTCTAATCAGGACTGGGATATTACGGACTTGACACCACCTGACATTTTAAACCCGGCGAAAACCGCGCAAGATTGCCTTCTTCCTGCAAAATCCCGTGAAAAATATGTCGTTGCTTATATTTGTTTTTTATTTATGACTTTTCTCACAAATGTATAAGCTGATAGGACCTTGGTGAAACAAATATCTACTTAGAAAGTACACTAACCTGGGTCCCGGCTGGTCGGCTCCATCATCCGCGTCGTAGAAGTCGTCTTCACCCTCCGATGATGAATACGATGTGTCTGGCACCAGAAGCGACATCGCTTGTCCTGGACAAAATATATAATAAACGCTACACACTCAAAGGCCCACACTTAGGCTGCAAACTGGATGTTAGCGATCAGCAGAGCAGCGGCGGCGGTGGTTTTATGTTTACATCGCTCGTTACAAACGTATAAAAGTTTCTGTACAGCGCGTGGCGAGCGATGAAAACGTAAAATAACCGATGCCGCCGCTGCCGCTTCGCTAATCACTGGCATCGAGTTTGCAGCCTAAGGTTTTCCTTTATGTCGTGGGTCCCTTGGAACATACATAAAGACATACACGAACACCCATTACCCGAGAACAAACATCTGCGCCCCGACTGGGAATCGAACCCAGGACCCGCTGATCAACAGGCAGCATTACTACCACTCGACCAAACCGGCCGTCAACATTTAAAAATATAGGATATTTAAAAATGTTATTACAGTTCAGCAGTTATTTGTTGCACTAATGAGCAAAATTGTTATTTAGTGTGATTGTTGTATAGTGTTGTTAAAGTAAAGCGCGTGTGTATGTGAAGTTTATGTGAGGCTAATGGACCTTGATTACATTCAGACAGAGGACAGGATCTTGACTCCATAAACCGTACGATGGTGACATTCACAGCACATTACCATCTCACACCACACGTCACTAACTCACACCCCTCCACAGACACACACACACACACATACACATACGCACAAACACACACGCTACGATCACATACACTATTACATACTTTGGTCATTCTCGTAATCCGTACCTACCTTCAACACAAATCTTATTTAAGTTTTATTTATTTCAATTTCATATATATATATATTTTTTAAGTGTTTAAAATAGTGTATAATAATTGTGCGCGGGTTGGCAATCCACATCAGGGCTCCTGCGATACAAACCTAGCTTAGTGCAGGGCTCGCTCATTTTGCATGTAAGTGTAATCTGTTTTGTTTAATAAATTATTCTTATTCTTTAGTTTAGTTAAGATGTAGCATTTAGTGTATAATGTTTAGGGGCCTAGTGTTTAGGCATCTGGTATTTAAGGTCCGTATTACAGAACGCGACTCAGACTCTGATTTACACTTGAGTAGCAGTCGTCTTTGTCATTTTGATAGTGAGAGAAGGAAACAATCAAGACTGGAGTCTCCTTCTGTAATATGGGCCATGTGTAGTGTAAGGTTAGTGTTAGTTTGTGAAATGTGTGTAGGTACGCCACATTGTGTTAAGTTACGTTGTTTAGTGTTGTGCATGTTGTCTTCTTCTTCAGCACCTTTAAGATAGGGTCTAACTACAGGACATTAAACCTCTTCTGTATCGAGCCAACTCAATGTCAGTTGGTGGTGTGCGATTTGGTCTAGGCATCTTCTGGGTGGGCTTGCTACATCCTCGACCACATCTTCGAACCTATTCTCTATAAATGGTAAAGCCATTAAGCAGAATATCATTTTTCTACTGGATTAAAGCAAGCCACTTTGTATGATTGTTCCTTAGGTTAAAATAAGCCGATAAAGATCGGTAACCCTCGAAAATATCCCCTTTGAAGCGGGAGAGGGAGGGTCAAAGAGGTGCTCCGCCCGGCGTTACTTTAAAAAATATTACCACTCTTTTGTAGCTACCAGGTTGAGTTTGGTACGGTTTTCGTATAATTCAACAATTAGGAATTCATTTCTGGTATTTATTTTACACATATGTGTAATGTTTTTTTTATTCATATTCATATCTTTATTGCTTGTCACAAAACACAAATAATCGCAAAAATATAAAATTGTAATTACAAAAAAAAAAACTTTTCGCAGCCTATATTTTTTTTATTTAAGAGACATATAAATGTGAAAAATATCCAAATATAGCCTACTTAATGTAAATTTATAAAAATATAACTTAAGTAGGGGTTTTCATATAGAATTTGGACATAAAAAAATGTAGAATCCGACGCGGGGCGGACGGATTATTTGAAAGAAGTAACCTTTTTTATTTGAATCGGAGAATAATTTTATAATCTGGTCCATTTTATGATATCGAAGTGTTTATTAGCTTTTTAATATATTTTTTAATTTTTTTAATTTTGATATTTAGTTTTTTTTATTTTTTGTCAGTGGGTAGAAAAAAATCTGATTTTTAAAGAGTTCCACGCAAAATCAAAACTATTGAAGCTGTAAGTTTATAATTTTGCACGGATGATCTTGCTTTCATATTTTTGATATTTTGGACATTTGTCGTATGGGAACTCCACTGTGGTTTAGGTTTTTAATTTAATTTATTATATTTTACGATAGTTACTATCAAAATATGTACGTATTTCCTGAAAATTAGGACACGCTGTCTGTAATAGTTTGAAAGAGAGGGCTGTGACTCGAAATGCACAATTCAATTAAATGGACGCCCTTTAATTCATTCCCATGGGAACTCCGTGTCACCTCATTTAAGTAAGTTTCCACAATATCTGAAGATCATCTAT
Source organism: Aproaerema taeniolella (assembly GCA_949987775.1). Lineage (NCBI taxonomy): Eukaryota > Metazoa > Arthropoda > Insecta > Lepidoptera > Gelechiidae > Aproaerema > Aproaerema taeniolella. The sequence continues at coordinate 14,455,844 of OX465261.1, read as the reverse complement.
GCAAAATTTTAAACTTACAGCTTCAATAGTTTTGATTTTGCGTGGAAATCTTTAAAAATCGGATTTTTTTTTACCTACTGAAAAAAAATAAAAAACACTAAATGTCAAAATTAAAAAATAGATTAAAAAGCAAATAAACGTTTCAGTATCATAAAAAAGACCAGATTATAAAATTATTATATGATTCAAATAAAAAAAGGTTACTTCTCTCAAATGATCCGTCCGCCGCGTCGGATTCTATATTTTTTTGTGTCGTAATTCTACATTAAGTTATATTTTCATAAATCTACTTTAAATAGGCTGCATTTGGGTATTTTTTCACAATTATTTGTCTCTTAAATAAAAAAAAATATAGGCTGCGATAGGTTTTTTTTGTGATCACAATTTTATATTTTTGCGATTATTTAAAAAACCATTGCACATATGTGAAAAATAAATACCATAAATGAATTCCTCGTTGTTAAATAATACGAAAACCATACCAAACTCAACCTGGTAGCTACAAATGAGAGGTAATATTTTTTGAAGTAACGCCTGGCGAAGCACCCCTTTGACCCTCCCTCTCCCGGTTCAGAGGGGATATTTTTGAGGGCTACCGATCTTTATCGGCTTATTTTAACCTAAGGAACAATTGTTATGAAGTGGCTTGCTTTAATCCAATTTCGGCTTATTTTAACCTAAGAAACAATTGTTATGAAGTGGCTTGCTTTAATCCAATTTCTGAAACCTAACTCATTTTTTCCCGCTTACTGATTCTACTAAAAAAAGAAGTATAGTCGATCATCGACCCATGGGTTGTATTATGTAGTGTTGCTTCATTACGTAGTGTAAACTAAGCATCAGATAGAATAGAATAGAATAGAAACACTTTATTAAATTGACACAGAAAAAAACTTAATGCTAAAAACAAATACTAAAAAAAAAATACATAAAAAACAACATGGAAACGTATGTTACGTTTAAAGAAAGTACTTAATTATTACAATAAATTATTACTGTGCCAATTAATTGGCGCTGGCTCAGCATAAAACTGTTGTGGGCTACCACAACAGCGCTGTTATTCTGCCAGGACCTTCCAAGCAGTGAACGGTTGCGTTTTTGCGACGACTAAGTGTGAGTTAGCGTTTTTATGAAAGTGCGTGTTTGATATAGTAACTCTTTGTTTTTGGTAGTAGAAGTGTATTGTATGTAAAATGCATACATGTGTCTGTGTGTGTGAAAGCAGAAATGTATGTGAATAGTGTGAGCTAGGTGTAAAACGGTAGCTGAACTCTTGATGGATTTAAATATATGTAGTTTGCAGTATAGTGTAAATATTAATTGTATGATATCGTGACCGTGACTAGAATACATTGAAATTAAAAATAAACATACTTAAAATATATTATTGAAAATACGACCTTTACACAACAATGAAAATAGTGAAATAGATAGGAAGGCATCGAAACAAGTGCGTACTACGCTTGTATAGTATTTCACTATCGCATCGGTTTGATTTGATTTGGAGGGTTATCCAAACAGTATAATCGTACCAAATTTATTGGGCATTATACTGTATTCAAATAGTAAACAAGATTCGTGCCCACTATTTTGTAAGTTGGTAATGAGCCAGACTTGTAATCGGAAGATCGCGGGTTCAAATCCTGGTGCGGGCCTGTACAACTAAATTCGTCTTTTCGGATTTATGTACGGATTTCTAAATATCACTTGCTCAACGGTGAAGGAAAATATCGTGATGAAACCTGTCTGTCCAAGAAAATTCATTTTCGACCAACCCGCATTGAGCCAGCGTGGTGGAATTTGGCCTAAATCCCCTTCGTGTTTCGAAGGGGGGCCGTGCCTCTCAGTAGGGACGTATATGGGCTGGTATAAAAAAAAAAAAAAACATTTTCCACCTTGCCATCGGAGGCAGAGTATAGATTTTTGTGTTATGTAGTTAAGTGTTGTGTTATGTTGTAGTGTTGTCTTATCGGTCTTATGTGGCTTATCAGTTTGGGGATACCCCTGTAAGGATAACGTCGTTTGTGTGTATTATAGTTTGTTAAATAAATAAATAGTAAAATTGTTTGTTGTGTTGTATTAGTGTTCTGTAGAATAGTATTGTGTTATGTAGTGTTGTATACTGACTGGGTGCGTCGATGTGGTCGAGTGGTGTCCGCGCGGCGCACAGCTCGCGGCACTCCGCGCCCACCTCCACGCCGCGCGCCGCCTCGCCAGCTATACCGACCAACGAGGGGTTAATATACTATCTTTTCTCAAACATGCATACAAATATTGTCATTATTTTCGAAAAAAGAACACGCAATGTATCGAATTTACCGACAAAGAAAACTAAATCCATTGCTGGAGCGTTTTTTTAATTTGGAACATTACAACGCTCCAGCAATGTTGTGTGAAATGGCGCGGCGTGCTGGGTTTATTAAATACTCTTAAAATAAATGTATAATAATATAAAAGTATGTTCTATTAAATATACATGCGTCGGCGGAAACGGCAATTGCCTGTCTCGTATTAGTGAAGTCGGCTCGGCCTTCAAACTTCTACTAGCCCTGCAATTGCCTATTTCGCGGCCTTTGAAATGATGTAGTATTACCTACTTAAAAAAATTTTTAAAACTCTTTATACCAGACACACAATACACAATATATTGCTTATTGAAATATACAGGGCTTTAGGTATCTCTCTTTCAACCTCTCGGGTGGTTAATCAGTCCATGAAACTGAACAACTTTCCCAAGGAACATAGGTCAAAATACGAAAAAAAAAAAATGAGTTCCCATACAAATTTCATCATCATATAGCGCATTTTGTATGGGAGATCAAACTTTTTTTTTCGTATTTTGACCTATGTTCCTTGGGGAAGTTATTCAGTTTCATGGACTGATTAACCACCCGAGAGGTTGAAAGAAAGATCCTTAAAGCCCTGTATATTGCCGATAAGATATTGCTTCTATAGATAAGATATTATTACTGTCCATAATGTAACTTTTACTCTGTATCATGTTCTGTAATGTTGGTGTGCAATAAAGTATATTTGTATTGTATTGTAATACCGATCACATGAGACAAGCAGCCATGGGAATGAACTGCTTATTTAAAATGTGAAAATAAAAAAAATTGTAATGCGATTAAAAAGAGCACCCTCAGGGTTTCTTCCCTATTCTTCTCTGGGGAATTCGCACCTTTGCGAATAGGCGTAGAGTATTTAGGGTCAAAAGAACGAATGCGTATGTATTCAAATTAATGTATGTTTGTATGTATTTTATGTAATCTTGACTTGTTTTAAGTGGCATCCTGAATGTCCTATAAAATAAAGTTTTTTTCTATTCTAATTTTCTGTTCATCGCAGCACTTGCACTCAGTAAACCTCTCAGGTGGTAGCTGAAAACCAGTGCTTTGTCGCTTTCAGCGGCAAAAACTCTCACTGAGCTACGGCCTGTTTCTGCAGCACATTTTTTTTGATATTTCATGTTATTTTAGTTTTTAATTTAATACTTTAATTTATAAATCAAATTTAAAAAATAATTAATTTAATTTAGTAGTCTAAGCTTTGTGTGTGCAGAAATAAACAATTCATTCACTCATTCATTCAGATTCATTTATTAATAGAAAAAAGATTAATTAAAAAAAAAACAAATACTCAATTAGTAGCTGTGATAAAGCGAGCTACTCTCGCCCAAACAAAACAAAGACGCATTTTTGAATAATTAGAATTCCAATTAGTATACGTATATTTGCTAATTTGCGTATTTTTGAATTTTGTGCATCTTGTTTCTGATTGTAACGAACTGTGTCTATTTTATTGAACAAAGAAAAAAAATATATATATATTACCTTGTTTGATATGTGAAGGGATAGGGTTAGTTGGACCTTGGTAGATGCCGTTAACAGGGTTCACGGTATTCTGAAAACAAGGTTAAAGTTAAAAATTTAGCTACGTAAGCCCTAAGTTGAATCAAGGTTTTTCGCAAACTAATAATTTTTTTTGTCAATTACAGATATGACTGAAAAAATCTTCTTTTGTATGGAAATTCCTAATTATCAGATATAAATGAGATCGGCAAAATTTGAGGGGTAATTTTTTTACGTATACCTCCAACAATGTAATAAAAACTGTTACACGAAAATCCATTCAGTGGAACCAGGTTCCGAGGTTTTTACGTTTTTTGGTCTAATCTGGTCTTACGGTATTCCACTACTTATCTTTGAAATTGAAAAACACGAAAAATTACAAAAAAAATAGATTAGACAGCAAATAAACGCTTCGGTATCATAAAAGGACCAGATTATAAAATTATTCTCTGATTCAAATAAAAAAAGGTTACTTCACTTAAAACCCGTCCACCGCGTCGGATTCTAATTATTTTATTTTCATAAATCTACATCAAATAGGCTACATTTAGGTATTGTTAACACCTAAGTGTTAAAAATACCTAAATGTAGCTAAATGTAGCCTATGTAGCCTATACCAGCCGGTATAAGTTTTTTTTTGTGATCACTATTTTATATTTTTGCGATTATTTCAAAAATCGTTGCACATATGTGAAAAAAATACCACAAATGAATTTCTTATCCTTGAATTATACGAAAACCAAACCAAACTCGAACCTAGTAGCTACAAATTAGTAGGGCGGAGCGCCTCTTTGATCTCCCGGTTCAGAGGGGATATTTTCAAGGGCTACCGATCTTTATCGGCTTATTTTAACCTAAGGAACAACCATACCAAGTCGCTTGCTTTAATATAATATAAAGTGTGTTTTTCGCTAATTGATCCTACAAATAGGTATTTTAGATAGCGAAGATAAACTGACGAACTTTTTAAACAAATCGCCTCTCCATACAACTTTAGAAATCAACTGATTGGCTTAGTATAAGGCTGTTTTTAATATCGTGCGGATTTCATCACGCACGCGGATTTTCCCGCCCCGCCCCGCGTGCATATTCCACTCATTAAATAGATATTTGTATGGAAAATACACTTGCTGGTGTCACGCATGCGGGTCAATCCCGCGTGCGTGATGAAATCCGCACGATATTAAAAACACCCTTAGTCGGAATATTTCTTTGAGAATTTCATATAGGTTCTTTGACTTTAATTAGTTAGCGAAACTTTAGGGGAGAGAATCACCCCCTAAAGTTTCGCTAACTTATTTAAAGTCACTTCATATACGCTTTAAATAAATAAAATAAAAAAACTGTACCTTAGCTATTTGAAGAAGCACTATGGAATGTTTAATGTTATCCAACATTGCCTGTAAAAAAAAATAAGCTGTACAATTTATACATAAATTAAATTACCATGGTATTAAAGCAAAACTAAGAAAATACTAGTAGTACAGTAATAAATTGGTTGTAAGCAAAATACAAACTATTACTCAGTCGGTCAAACATCAGTTAGTAATAAAATAATCTTGATCAAAAGGCTGTATCGATCCCCGCCCAAAACGTTTTACCTACTTTGGTGCTACGCAATGCATCGTAAAACCGCGCCAAACGCACGGGCAATTAATAAATTCTTTGTCTGTCTGTCTGTATTGTGAAGGAAGAAGGGCCTTACTGCATTTGGGGTACGTCTAAGTACTTACGTTGGCATGGTCTAAAATAACTTGTCCTTTAGTCTTGTCCGGGGTCTCCGTGGTCTCTGTTACCCTGGTATTCAGTTTCTGAAACACACATTCAATTGGGTTTCTGACTGTTTTTTAATCATTGAAATTAAAGATTTTTCACCTTATAAAATAGTTAGTATAATATAATAAGTCTTTACAAATAAAAATAAATAAAAATGTTTTAAGTTCTCAAAAAATAATAAATGTAACGTCACAGTTCAGTACCGCCATATAAATTACATATAAAATTTAGTTTTGTGCGAAAGAAACATACAAAAAGTTTGATACGCTGCCGCTGTACGTAAAAATTCTAATTTTATTTCGGAATCCTGTTATATTACGAGGTGGCAATTTCATGAAAAGAAAGAATAATGAGATAAAGTAAGATAGTTTATGGTATTAGTCTATATTTTTTATTGTTGTTGTCTGTGGTTTGGAGATTACAAGAGAGCGTACATTTACTTCGTTTCATTAAATCTACAAACTAAAGTCCACTACGCAAAATAATTATCTGCCAGCCCATTAACCATCACAGTCAACTAATTTTTCCAGTGTTACGGCATAGTCTTTCGCATGTAATAAGTTCAGGGCACCCGCGCAATTCATCACATTTTTAAATACGGCACATAAAAATCTGAACAAATAAACAAAAAGAGTTATTGCTCTTTAAGTTCCCGAATTCGATTCCCGGTCGGACACTTCTAAATTTCTGCAAAAGATCTAGTTTCACTTACATTGACAAGTTCTATCATGATCTGTAGATAAGCGTCCGCCTCAGAGATGCGCCTCTCCAGGTCACCATGTCGATGGCTGGGGGGTGGTACGCAACGCGACCACCTCTCCCTTCTCCCGTGGCGGGCGATTGTGTCTTCTAGCGCTCGCACCCAGCGTTCGCGTTCTGATCCATCTCGCGCCTGGAATAACGACATTTTATTTTATATTTCAATCAACTAATGTAGAACTTTAAAAGTTGAAGTTTTACATAAAACTTACACACAAATAAAGGCTATAACCGGGTAAGGTCACAACAAGTGCCCCTGGCGTTATTAGCCAATGTATATATCCAATGTATTGGTCATAATACTAGTTATTGATCTGCCAAGTTATATGTCATAATTGTTGACAGTTTTCGAGAAATTTTTTACTTTTCAAAATATTTCGAAAACGACTAGTTCGTTTCTTTTGTAATTGACGTATGTTTTTAATGATTTGAAGGGGAATAATTTTTAAAAAACCATACTTCTCTAGGTCAACATTAAGTTGGTCATTTTCGATGTCAAATATTTCAAACTTTTTTTTTGACACTTGTGAGACAGCGACACCTACCATTTGTTTTACACTACTGTGACATCTTTTTTTTATTATAAGATGGGCTAACTCTTGACCTCAATCTTGACCATAAAGGTCAAAGATGAGGTCAACGATGGAGCGAGTTAACCCATAAAATGCCCATAAAGTCACTGGTACTCCCACGCACCGACGGAACACAGCAAGCTGTTTGGCGTCGGACTTCGGTAGGAGGGTGGTCGCGAACCTTTACACCGAACTCTTTTACAGAGCCTACCACACCGCATGAGACCATAGGACGACACCTCAGATTCAGAAAAAAAATGAATCTTTGGGTACCTACTCAACTAATAGCAGTATTGAAAAGGTTTTAACAAAAAATATTATTAAAATGGTTCAAATGAACTTTTCAAACCTTTGTCATTGATGTGCTGGCTGGTTATAATCCTTTTAAATCCCGAGAATAAAATTTTTGACAATGACAGTGTCAAAAATTAATTACAAAAGAAACGGACTAGTCGTTTTCGAAATATTTTGAAAAGTAAAAAAACTTTGAACTGACATTTCTCGAAAACTTTCAACAATTATGACATAAAACTTGGCAGATCAATAACTAGTATTATGACCAATACATAGGATATATACATTGGCTAATAACGCCAGGGGCATTTGTTGTTACCATACCCGGTTATAGCCTTTACATTATGGGTGTAGCGCTCCAAAATCGTCACCCTGACCTGCGGTGCACCCTGCTGATCAACGGACGAGACTTTTGACGTATTACAACCCGTGAACGGTTTCTTTACTTGATATCGACGACGAGTCGTCATTCTCTATTTTAATACTAATTAAAATACTCTTCTGTTACTTGTGCTGTATGCCCTTGTGTGCAAATAAAGTATAATGTACTGTATTGTATACTCTAACATTGGCAAAATAATGAAAAACGTGGGCGCTATTTTATCAAGGAGTGACTAAAGTTTACATTTAAAATCGGGGTGGGGCCATGTGTTTTATGACCCGTGTTTTATGGAAAACGCACAAAACGTTACAGTCCTTACTCAGCGTAACGAATTGTTTGACCCTTTTGTTAGCGATTGGTATCATGAAATCTTTATGTAAATGAAATATATGCAACTGCAACACCAAACTTAATCCCCTGATTTTATTATCACCAGTTTTAGTTGAGTCCCACTATGGAAGCAAATTAAAAGACTTAAAAGGGCTCACCACAGATTATATTCGAACACATTACGCCACACTAAGGTTACCTATTTTACTGTAGGTTCCATTGGGACACAAATGAAGACACAAACACATAAGATCACAAAGCGTCCTTGTTACCTTGTCAAGTCTTGTCCTTGTTATAAATAACGATTTTATTTTGAGGAGATGTGTACCTTATTGTAGGTCATCGTCCCGTCAGAACAGCGATTGTCCAACTATTGGAAAAAATGAATGAAAACCCGTTTTTAGCTGAAGATTGTTCAAAATAACAATAAACAAAATTCTTTGGTTATTGTTTATGATAACTGTTACATATTTTATTTATAAACACGTCTTTTGTTTTTGAAAACGGAATGCTAATAATAATAGGTACTTCAGATAATCGTGAATGATTTGATCCCGATAACCTGGTACATTCAATGCCCCAGGTTAAAGGACCAAGTTTATTTTAATTACCAGTAAACAAGAAACATAGATTGATTTTTAATAATAACTAGCTTTCCGCCCGCGGCTCCGCCCGCGTCCAAATTTAAAAAAAAATTAAAAGTTATAGCGTCAGGAAGGAAAACCCGACTTATTTTTATATAGTAGATAAAAAACATACTGTGTACATCTTCCGAGACTCAGGATCACAAGAAAGTCTTTAATGGACAAGTGATAGATAGGAGTCTTGCACTTAAATGTTCTTCTTGCACAGAAATGCGCCGGTTTCTATCCTAATTGATGGATTTTCAGAAGCCTTGCTGGGTTTTCTCTTGCCTCTTAATTTTTCAGAGTGGTGTCTTAATAATAATTATAAAAACTAGCTTCCCACCAGTGCCTTGTTCTTATGTCACAAAATCTTTCTGTGCAATCATCAGCTCGAGCATGATCGCGACAAACTCGCGCGGCACGCTACTCGGCTGACGGTGAAACTTTCCTTTAATTGCGCGAGGGCCCCGCACAAAGGCTTGCTCGCCCTCTGGCCTTGTCAATGTTGACATTTTGACATAGTACCGCGGCGCATCACGCACGCAATGACGTCATGCTCGAGCTGCTGATAGATCCGTCACTCCATTAAGACGTGAAGAAAGCACAAACACAAACACACTTTCACGTGCACAATGTTAGTAAAGAAACAAGTATTACCTGGAAGTGGAAGGTCTTGTGGTCGACAGTGATGGTGAATGTGGAGTCGTCTTCATCATCGATGCCGATGACAGCTGCCCGCAATCGCACGCAGCCGCGCCGCACGCCGCGTGTCATTTTCTCTTTAGACTGGAATTGGGAAAAAAAGGCTTCGTTAACATAAGTACTTCAAGGTACCGAGCATAAAAACAAAGAACATTACAAATTAAAAATTCGTTCCCATGGGAAAAGTACCCCATATCATTCTCGGAGACTCTATCTCTATGCGAAAAATCAGAAAGGTAGGACCAACAATAAATAAACACACTCTTACACTAATTGAAAATCATATGAACAGAAGCCAGAGCATTGAAGTTCCACTGACGGTAGTCAGACCCTCTGCTAACATTGCGACCCCCCATAAATTGTTTTATTCCGTTCTTTTTGTCTACTTGTTCCTTCCAGAAACCAAGTAGAACAGTCCGGCAACGCAGCGCCGCCGGCTCGATCAGTGAGGCTGTAAGGTTGAGGCGCAAACCAGACAGAAGGGGTGCGGCGCACGTGGGTGCGTCTGTAACAGATGGAAAGATAGAAGCAGTGCGCTGTTGGCTCGCCCGAAGGATTCTTCCGCCTATTTTGTGGTCTGGAGAGTTTGGGGTTGGTGAGATACCTGCCCATATATCAGTGCTGTACTGGACCGGCGGTATTGTGGCATGGCTGCGTTAATATACTTCATGGCAGTAGGCACAAAAGCACATCAATTTGCTGATATAAGAACGGTCAAACTGGACCTAATGCCCTGGTCTATGTAGAATAATTTTTATACAGCAATTTTAAGTTCAGACAAACATCATGACAAGGAATATACTAAGTAATAGTTGCTATTACATAAATGAAAGTGAAGTTTCACAAGGTTCTTGACACTGCAAATGGTAAACAGTAGATACATTTAAATAGGATTTGTAATAGGATGTTAGCATTATACTGAAAATAAATGAACCTAAGATATTGGTTGAGTTAAGTGATATACACACATCAACGCGGTTTAGGGATATTGCACGATTTTTCATACAAAAGAGGTATGTTTGAGAAGCTATAAACGCATACTCGAGATACATGGAGAGCTTTAATTTTCAGACGAGCAAGTGCTAAACCTGAATTTTCAATTCTAGTCCATAAATTTTGTTTTACTTGAAATTTGTGAAAACGTGACGGAAACGAAAATGAAAATGCACATTTTGCCTGTTTTTTGTATGAAAATAGTTGAACTTACGCAATTTTTTTTATCATTTTCGTCACGTTTTCACAAATTTCAAGTAAAACAAAATTTATTGACTGGAATTGAAAATTCAGGTTTAGCACTTACTCATCTGAAAATTATAGCGCTCCATGTATCTCGAGTATGCTTTTGTAGCTTCTCAAACAGACCTCTTTTGTATGAAAAATCGTGCAATATCCCTAGACCGCGTTGATGTGTATATAAAGTTTTTTAGGTAAAACGCTAAGCGTGCTGGAGTCAAACAATCTTCGCAGAATAAGACGGTGAAATGTTACGAGCTAGTATAAGAATGACTTAAAAAGGTTGAAACTTTCAGTATGAGCAATGAAAGAAAGCTCAAGTTGAAATTGTTGCGAAAACTTTACATTTTCTATGATGAAAAGGGTATTGAAACTTTCATAACATTTCCCAGTTACATTTGTTTCTATTGTGCATAGTTTTAAACAATAAAATTTATACAAAACGTACTTGAAATGAAATAAGAAAAGGTTTAACAAATGGTGCGAAAGGAAAAATTGTGGAAATTTAAGGATCTGTTTGAGGTAACTGAAAATGCTGTGCGCAGAAACTGAAAACGCTGGTCGTACCAAAGATATAGTTGTTATCGATTCGAATGAAGAAGATGTACTACATAAACTATTATAGAAAAAAATGATCAGCGCGAATGGGACTTGATCCACCAGGAGATCTAATCCTGGGGTCGTGGGTTCAAGTCCCATTCGCGCCGAACTTTCCCTAAAAATTTATTCGTGAATATTTCTTACGAGTATCAAAAAAAACTAGATGTATTATGTAGTTCGTAATAGACATTTTCCAAACGATGTGATGAAATGATACATGTCATTTATATAGTTGATAGAAAGAGTCTGATTGAAGCATCATACTGTATGTATAGACAGAATAAAATTATCATACACAATACCAAATATTAATTAATTCAATCGAGGTTCAAACTCCTAAGGAAAGGGCCGCGTAGGACTGGATTTGCAAACAAACAGAAAACCGGAATGGATTCGATTGCGAGAGCTTATAATGTGGTGTTTTATGAGAGAGCAGGTAAGGTGTAATGTATCTTTTACTAATTACTAAGACAGAGGGCATTTTAGTGACCTCTGTTAGATGGCCTATAACCGACGATTTTCTCGGCCTATCACGACGAGTTTCACATTCCCGTCAAAGTCTGTTTTAGTAAACTAGAGAAACCTGTAATTAGCCGTATTACAGAACGCGACTCAGACTCTGATCTATACTTAAGTAGCAGTCATCTTTGTCATTTTGATAGTGAGAGAAAGAGACAATCAATACTTGAGAATAGATCAAGATTTGAGTCTCCTTCTGTAATACGGACCATAGTCTGTTCTCTCAAGTTTCTTGTCTTTTAGTAATAAGGTTCAAATTGACCCTTTAATTTGGGTCATTGAGTGAACTATGTTCGGTTCACAATGTAGTCGTTAATTAATTTTATAATACACAAAAGAGATGTGCGGTTTGCTTTATAAATAAATAAATAAAAAAAATTACCCGCTTCTAACTAACCATTCTAATAAATAAGATATTTTTTCGACTATAAAGATGCATTTGGTCTCTTACACTCACACCCAGTTGGAAAGAAGTCAATTAAAGTTAATGTTACGTTAAATTTCTTATTGCCACTTTCCGCCTAAATTAAGTAAAAAAGCACTGTATTACATTTAAAAAATCTTAAAGTTTCATGAACATTTCTGCAACTGAAGGTTACTTGCAGAAAGGTTCATTAATATTAAAGTCAAAAAGACGAAAAGTAACAATAAGATATTTAAAATTACATTAACTTTAAGAGAGAATAGCTTTGCGATTCTAGCGAAATAAGAATTTAGGAAAACATTTGCTATCGCTCGTGCGCTCAAGCTCCCGGGCATCGCGAGACCGTTGCAGCTCGCGATTGACAATATATACTTTTCTTGGTGAAATTTGCATTTCGGGAGAAAACGTTTTCCACTAAATCATAACAGATCACTTTAATTTTGGTGTCGATCGGTTTTGCCTATAAACCATTCTAGGTTTATAGATTTAGCTTTTAAAAATAAAATACATTGCTTTTTGTACAACAGACGGCTTAATTCGACAAAATTTTAATACGTTATTTGAGGTACCTATAAGTTTTAATCTATAGCAAATTTTGAAAAATGGAAAAGCTATAAAACTAGTGGTTCATTGTGTTAATAACATACTAAAAATCGTTCAGATTTGAAAATATTTAGAGGTGGAAAAACGTTTTCTCTTTTTGTATGGACGAGCACGTACTATTCTTCCCTCTTAATAGATGTTTCTCTAACTGAGTAACAGTCCTCTTAACTTTTATACTCTTTTTCAACTTCCACCGATGAATGCGTCGAAAAACTCAAAATTCCTAATAAGTTATTATCTCTATCTGCTCTAAATCATATCGTTCACAAAGATCTGATTGCGTATTCTAATGTAGATCATTTCGGCCGATCTAAATTGGTTTATCTTAGATTGATTGTAATTGGATAGTATAGGCAATCGTGCATGGGAATCTATTTTGAATCTGATTTATTATTGACAAGGTTTGGATGGTGAAATCGAATGATAATAAGATTATCCTATCAGGTAGGTTAAAAACGAAACATGCAAAGAAAAGACACAAGGGCACAAGGGTTGGAAATACAATTTTCAAGCTATGTCATATCCGCGCAGGTATATTGACGGCCGGTTTGGTAGAGTGGTAGTGGCGCTGCCTCTTGATCGACGGGACTTGGGTTCGATTCCCGTCGGTGCAAATTGGCGGCCTGTTTGGTCGAGTGGTAGTGACGCTGCCTTTTGATCGGCGGGTTCTGGGTTCGATCCCCAGTCAGGGCAAACATTTGTGTAAAAGCAGATGTTTGTTCTCGGGTCATGGGTGTTTGTGTTTGTCTTTATGTGTGTTCCAAGGGACCCACGACATAAGGGAAAACCTTAGTGTGGGCCTTTGAGTGTGTAGCGTTTATTTATTTATTTACTGTAAAAACCAGGTGTTTGTTCTCGGGTCATGGGTGTTTGGGTTTGTCTTTGTGTATGTTCGAAGGGAATCACGACAGAAGGGAAAAACTTGGTGTGGGCCTTTGATTGTGTAACGTTTATTATTATTTATTACTATTGTTGTTAAATTTTCGAGAAAATGTTACTAAAAAATAAGTTAAGTACTTTTACTATTTAAAAAAAAATCGCCAATAAGAACTGCATAATTTATGATATTGGCAAAGCATAAGGGATCAGAGCGTGCAATGGTGGGCCTAGGCCAGCAGTGGGTTATTGGGCCGATCATCTTTGAAAACTTTGAATATCAAAAATTTCCAAAACTGTAACGACTCCCAAACTCATTTTCAACCTCCAGATGCTCGAGTGAAAGACTGGCCGTTGATGACGTCACCGATCCCGCTGGCTGTCATCATTCTGACATACCTCGTACTCATCAAGTTGGTGTTGCCAGCGTACATGAGGACCAGGAAGCCATACGACTTGAGGAGCATCATGAAGTGGTACAACGTTGTGCAGATCGTTGCTAATGCTGTTGTTTCTTGGGGGGTAAGTGTTTGATTAGTCTAGATACGTTTTGTATAGCTTAGGCTTTGCCCTATTGGGCTAGGCAGAGACCGTAGCCTGCTATCACTCGGTACGATTTAAATACACCTTTTTTTTATTTTAAGAATGGGTTCGCTCTTGACCACAATCTATTTTAGGGCAAAGATGTGGTCGAGGATGCAGCGAGCTCACCCAGAAGAAGCCTATTCACTCGCACTTTAAAGATATTTGGGTTGTATGAACTCGGAAATACAGACGCCGGCAGGGAATTCCATTCCCTGGCAGTGCGCAATATAAAAGATGAAGAATAGCGCTCAGTACGTATCCGAGGGATCTCGACAAGATAAGGGTGGTACCCCGCAGTGCATCTGGACGTCCGATGGAAAAAAGGGGCAGGCGGAATGAGCTCATGTAGCCTCTGAGCACACTCTCCGAAGCACACCGAAGTCTCCGAAGCCTTTTTCACTTCCTTTACATATATAATTTGCATCATACATGCTCGTCAGATTCGGGATTAACCTAGATTAAAAGTGTTTTGCCATGGTTCCAGCGGAGTAAGAATAGGATATTTTTCAACCGATTTCAAAAAAGGAGGGGGTTCCCAATTCCTCTGTATGTTTTTAAAAAAATATTTTGTTGTATGTTTGTTACGCGATAACTCCGCCAACTGTTGTCCGATTTTCAAAATTCCTTATTTTTTCGAAAGAGTGTACTCCTGAAGAGGTCCCATATAAATTTTATCGAAAATGATTCAGCGCTTTAAAAAAAATCAACAAAAACAAAAAATACTACAAAGAACATCATCTAAATAAATGAATGACATTTCTGTTTGTAGTTATCTGCTAATAGGCATTGTACTTAGTCTGCAAAAAATACTAGATATCTACTTTGTGCGAACTGTTGTTGGGATTGAAGTCGGTTACTCATACGTTTTTAACGTGGAAAATTATTATTATTCTTAGTGGAGTGCCATACAAGGCAACGAAAGTACAAATGCAAGTTAATTAAAAAAACTACAGACGGTACCTACAACACACAGAAAAGGAAAACCCAGCAAAAAACCTAATGGCGAGCGTGGTAAGTTTGGCAATTTACCCATAAGGGGTCATCCACAACCAAACGTGACAGTACATGTTAAAGGGATACCAAAAAAGCGAAACATAGGGGGGGGGGGGGTTCACAAAGTCGAAATTTTGCGTGACGTAATATGTGGACGGCCCCTAATGTCAATGAGGTGGATGATTCTAGATTAGATAAATAGAACTTGTATACTACGAGTACTTCTCTACTACTAAAAGTAGTAGAAGAGATCAAAAATTTAACATCATATGATCTTTGGCGCGAACGTTCTGCAAACAACATTTGAAACAGAATAGTTCAGAGGTGCCACAGACATTGAGAGAAAACAATGAAACATGTCGAGGCCATTACTAGAATCAAACTCTCTAATAAATGGTTCGCTGATATAATGTACGGTGAACTTTGATGCACCTATCAAATCATGTCTCATCATCGTCATATCGTATTTGTACGCCTATTACTTTCTTCGAGTAAATACGCTGTGATTGAAGTGTGTACAAGCTGATTGTGTTCTCGATTTTACCATTTCTTTCCCGTGCACTCTATCAAACGTACTTTGATCAAATAGCATAGAATAGTTTATTTGCCAGAACAAAGTAAATTTGTTGTTACAGAAATTGCGTTTCTAAT
The DNA here is from genome assembly GCA_949987775.1 of Aproaerema taeniolella. NCBI lineage: Eukaryota > Metazoa > Arthropoda > Insecta > Lepidoptera > Gelechiidae > Aproaerema > Aproaerema taeniolella. The sequence goes on along the minus strand of OX465261.1, from coordinate 14,440,068 downwards.
GTTCAGCCTTAAGAGCACAGCATGCAAATTGTGAGGGTAGAAATTATTAGCAGACATGTAAAAAGTAGAAATAATGTCAAAAATAATATCAATGTCAAATTAAAAAAGTGCGTCAAGAAGCAAGGCATTAATCGTCGGAATAGAAACGGATATCTAGACATTGGACGACTTGATCAATTTGTTCCCGTGGAAATTTCGTAAAATGCTTCCATATTCCTTGCCTACTTTTTAAAAGGAACCTTTGTGCCAAATTGCAGCATGCTAGGTCTAAGGCTTTGGGCTGGAGTTTGATGAGTCAGTGAGTCAGGACATGTCTAAATATATATAAAAGAAGAAACTGACTGACTGACATATCACCCTCTCACCCTCTTAAGGGGGTGAAACGGGGGCTCAAAGTTTGTATGGAGAAAACAATTTTTTTTGACATTTTGAGTCAAAACTTCGTGAGGATATACCTTGAAGCAAATAAACGGACATTTTTCGCGATTTTTCGAAAATAAAAGATTTAGAGAATGAAATGGGTGACAAAAATAGTTCTTTGCGCGAGCGAAGCCGCGGGAAAAGGCTAGTATATCTATATATTATGAAGAAGAAGGCAATGACAGAATATCTGTGTTGTGGCTCCAACTACAACATCCTTAGTCTGGAACTTTTCTTTGATCAGCGTTTCACAACCCAATTCCCCTTGATGTGATGATCGTCTGTGTTGTGAATAGAATAAAAAAAATCTTATTTTATAGGAAATTCAGAATGCCACTTAAAACAAGTCAAGATTACATGAAATACATACAAACATACATAAAAGGATTTAAATACATACATACGCATTCGTTCTTTTGACCCTAGTGACTCTACGCCTATTCGCAAAGGTGCAGTCTTCCCCAGAGAAGAATAGACAAGACACTCTGAGGGTGCTCTTTTTAATAACAAATTTTATTAATTTTCTGATTTTAACAAAATCTGAAATAACTCTAGAGCTGAGCAGTTCATTCCCATGGCTGCTTGTAGAGTTGTATAAGTCAAAATTGCTGGTCAATTAATAAACGATCTATCAAATGATCCATCTATCATTTAACATCACCGATATTGGCCATTTATCAAATTGGGCGTGTCAGAAATTGGGCGAAGATCTTGCATGAGTGGCAACCACTCGAAGGCAAAATTCCATTTGTTTTCATTCAAGAACATAATGAGTGAACCACACTGGGGCGTGGCTACATGTCATTTCTGATCAGTAATATGATAGATACTGTCGGTTAATTACATTGAGGAACAATGGCTGCTCATAATACGGATCTTATTAACTCCTTTCTGTACCTTTGTTTTGTGCACTAAGATGATTATGTGGATGATCGTGTTTTGGCAGAAGATGAGATCTAATTACAATATTATCAAGACTTCCTAACATATTATCGTTATCAAAAGTTCGTATTACAGAACGCGACTCAGACTCTGATCTATACTTTAGTAGCAGTCGTCTTTGTCATTTTGATAGTGAGAAAAAGAAACAATCAATACTTAAGTATAGACCGTGACCTTTTCGCTTGAAGAGAAATAAATACTACCGTTAAGGCGAATGCTACACGCTCGATATGTATCGCGATATTTAACGCGACATTTATCTATTTCGTATGACAATAAATAAAGTTATGAGTGACAATATAAATAACGCTTGCGTTGCTATTATAATAGGGTCAAAATGGCATTCAATTTATTATGTTAGGGTCAAAATGGCGTTCAACGCCATTGCTATTATATTAGCGACGACATCGACAGAATGAATAATGACGCTATAATTGTCGATTAGAGACTAGACGCTCGATATTTATCGACGATACTTGATACAGATCGTGGATTTTTGGATTTCTAGAAATCTATCACGATACGTGATACGCTATACTACAAACTCGATAAATATCGTGATCCTGGATTACGATTCAAATATCACGATAAATATCGAGCGTGTGGCATTCGCCTAAGATATGTACCACAATAAACATACTTTTTCTTTGAAGGGAAAATCTTATTGAATAGAGCCTATAATACGGATAACCAATAACCTTGTCCTTTCCACTTCAAAGTAAGCTTTCACTTTAACAATGTTGTTGAAAATAGAATCTCGGATGAAATGGAATATTTATTTTCTGTAAGAATTGTGGGATATACCCTTTTATCAACCCACACAGCTATATGTATAAGAATCGCGCTATCTTTAGTTTTCTTTGGTTATAATCCCCATCCCTACTGTTAATATTATTATACAGGGCTTTAGGTATCTCTCTTTCAACCTCTCGGAAGGTTAATCAGTCCATGAAACTGAACAACTTTCTCAAGGAACATAGGTCAAATTACGAAAAAATAAAATACGAGCCCTGTATATGCGAAAGTAACTCTGTCTGTTTGTTACGCTTTTACGCCTAAACTACTGAATAGATTTTGATGAAATTTGGTTCAGAGATAGATTAGACCTTGGGAAAGGACATATAGGCTGCATTTTATCCCACGGGCATAATATAACCTGTAGTCCACGCGGGCGGAGCCGCTGGCGGAAAGCTAGTTATAAATAATGGAGTCGCTTTTGATTAAAACCTCAGGAGGAAAGATGTGGACGAGGATGTAGCAACCCCACCCAGAAGAAACCTACTTACTAGAATTTTAAAGAAATCTGGGTTGCGCCAGAAATGAAGAGAACGGCAACATACTGGGTGACTTTAGGGAGATATCTTCCACCTGAAACTGAACATTTTGCCCACGAAACCTAACCCACGAATACTTATAGAATTTTTACAATGGCAAATCAGCTGGTAACACAAGTTGTATGGACAAGCACACTTTTTTTCATATTTCGACCTATGTTCCGTGGGTAAAGTCCAGTTTTGCTAACTAATTTAGTCACCCAATATGGGAACTTCCACGCTGGACTGGGACTGAAAGAAGAACTTAGAATGTGCCAGCTGCCTACTCTTCCCAGGCATACTGTAAAAGTCAGTAAGTGGGACGTGAGGGTCTTGCTGTATCATGGGCGAAAGGCTGACCACCTCTCACCATTACACAACATGTTCCATCTAATAACTCTCACGATTTGTGTCAAACGTGGCATCAAGTGGTTTTCTAGAACCACTGATGCTCTGCCTACCCCGTTAGGGATTACATGCGTGATCGTATGTGATATGGGAAGCGCTCAGTTCAGTCCACGGGATCTTGCCAGAGTAAAGGGTCTGTTGGCGGTTTGAAAACTCTGATACCAGGGTTAGACAAGTGTTCTACACACAATAAAAAGAAGAAGAAGAGGTCAAGCGAATGAACACCCGATAGAAGAAAGGGTCAGCATTCTGAGCACAATGATGTGAATAAGGTATTTAAGGCAACTACAGCACCTAAATTACGATTTTATGATGCATAGATAAGCATGACGCACTGCATTAAATCGAAGAAAAAATACTACGGTAATATTCAGGACATAAACTAGATAAGTAGTTTGCTGAAAACATGATTCAGCATTTTTGGTTCGATAGAAAAAGCTCACAAAGTCACCTCTAAATATTGTGTATCTTTTAAGCTGTAAAAACGATAGTAAAATGCACACAGGAACTTGAATTTGCTATCAAAATGTTCGTGATTGAACACTCTCGATAAGTAGTTAACGCATTTTTCGATATAAGCTGTTACCTTTCCATAAATCTAATTTTTCTAACTTTCGAACATGTTTTTACGCTCGCACGCTTTCGTAGTCCGTAAACTTCGTGTATCGACACTGTTCGCACTGCCGGCCCAGGCCTGTTAAGAGACGGAGATGGCACTATTCCTATGTGTGCTGCCTTTATCGGGTGCTGTAGTCGCCTTAAATCGGTTTTGCTTACGAAGATTTTTAATTTAGGTTACTAGTAGCTGTGAGTGATATATGAGGAAAATTACTGAATGGCATGGCAACATTATACATTGCGCAACATACCCACACGCATGTTTTATGTAAATGATTATGTTTCCTACTTTCCATCTCATCTGATCCATAGAACTTTATTATGGTAGGGTTATCTTATATTTTGTATTGGAGGTTCTGATTCACTGACTCATCTACGCTCAGCACAAACCCTTAGACCTAGGAAGCTGAAATTTGGCAAAAATGTGTCTTTTATGACGTAGGCAAGCACTAAGAAAGGATTTTTCTAAATTCAACCCCTAGGGGGGTGAAATGGAGGTTCAAAGTTTGTATCGAGAAAACAATTTCTTTGGACATTTTAATTCGAAACTTCGTCAAGTCAAGATATACCTTGAAGCAAATAAAAGGACACATGTTTCGCGATTTTTCGAAAATCATCGCCTGAGGGGTCAAGAATGAAACGGGTGACTAAAAGAGTTAGTAACGAAGCCGGGGGAAAAAGCTAGTAACTTCTAAACACAAGTTTTTAAGACTATATTGTAGTCAGTGGGAGTTCGGCCACATACTTAATTGTACTTAGACGATATGGAAGGAAGCGGCATATTTTTTTTATAGTTATACAAAATCGATAGAATAATGTCCTCCAGACTTGCGAACAAATATCTATTTGTGCACAGTAAGTTATAATCAAAATTAAAATATAGAATGGCCAAGTTGCTAATATCAAGAAACCCTTACGGGTTGTAACACTAAATACTGTGGTCAATAAGTGCTCACAAGGGGCATGTGGATGGAAAAGTGGAAAGCAGAAAGTTTGATTCAGGATCTTTGTTTGGATTAGTTATGAGATAAAAATACTAAAAGTCCTTACACAATGAAGGTCCCGTTTTTAGGGTTCCGTAGTAATCTACGAACCCTTATAGTTTCGCCATGTCCGTCTGTCCGCAGGTTTCCTAAGAAACCCTTGGTACTACAGAGCTGAAACTAAGCATGATTATACATATGAATCACGCCGACAGAACTGTAGAGTAAAATCTTGGAAAAAAATATTTTTCGGGTGTCTCCCATAGACGTGAAAGGGCGATGAATTTTTTTTTCTCGCCAATATCAATGAGTGGGGTGTCATAGGATAGCATTTTAAAAGATAGAAGGGGTTTACTAAGAACGTTTATCGATTCAGCACTCCGTTTGCGAAATATAAATTATTAAAGTGAAAACTTTTTTCAAACACAAGTGTCCCCCCCTATACCTGCTAAACGGTTATTTCTAAAAATGTGAAAAAATTCACGTTGGTAGAATATACAACGAAATTTAAAAGAAAACTATCACATATAAGTTGGTCCTTCAAGTTTGCAAGTAATAGTCGACCAAGTGCCAAACACTGTTGGGATTAATAAGAATATATTTGAACCATGCTGCTACGGAACCCTACAATGCGCGTGGCTCGACACGCTCTTGGCCGGTTTTTTGCTTACATCTCGAAAACGGTGCGTCGTACGAAATCTATGTCTAGGTCTACGTCTTCTACAGCACAGGTGCACCGCTAGCAGGTGAGGTTGACAATTTTGGAGCACACAAACCTATGACATAATTTAAGAAACTTTCATTTTGCAAAATGTCAAACCATGCAACTGATTCCTAGAGTTGCAACCATTTAACTATTGAATTTGTTTTTATTTATTTATATGTATTTATGAACCACGTTGCATACCTATTACGCCACACTACCGAGGCTTCTATTAGTTAATACTTTAATTTTATGTTAACTACAGATAAGTTATCTCAGAGCAATTAAGAGATATTAATACGATTTCTTCAACATTTCAACTAGTTTTAGTTAATTTAAAGTTAAATTGGTGATGTTTTGTGTGATGATGATTGATGTGATGATTGACCAAGTGAAACATTTATGATGTGGTCTAATTATGTTTAGTAAAAAATTGAATGAATATGTTGATTTCATTACCAGTATCTAATCTCCTTTTAGAACTATTTTATATCTGTAGTAGTATTTCACTCTTACCACCCTTTCGTAAATAAACGAGTTTTAATTTGATTTTAAGTAGTCTTATACAATAGTTTCTAGCATCTGTTACTTTTTTTTTAGAATATTTTTTAAGAATATTATCGGTCGAGGCTAACTGCATAAAATTCAGTAGCCAGATTTGACCCAAGCAAACGATCATCCATACATTGTAAATTAGCAATATTTTCTAAGCTGCATTAGAATAAAATGCCTGTCATATCATCAACATACAATCAGAGGTCAGTACAGATCCAGTTGTGTAATATAGGAAAAGAAACACACAAGTATGAAAATAGCGTAATTATGAACGTAATATGTAATTGACAAGGCGACGTGTGGAAGTAGAAAGATATGGTTTATAATTAAGATACGTGTGTTTTATGTGCGTATGCTTTAATTGTTCTGGAAGTAGCGAGTTTTCTACATTCAAAAATAATATTTAAACATTAAATAAATAAAATTTAATGTGTCTTGGGAGTCTGAAAAAATTGGTTTCTCCATTTTAGAGATAAACATTTAACCGGACATCCGATAACCCGACGCGAAATAAGAACAATAAAATAAATGAAACTATTTTTCCATTAATCTGCAAGTTACGTTGAAATTAGCGACCAAGACCTGCCTTAATTATTTTTTGTCGCCGACTTCCATGGAATTAAAAACATTTTCAGGAGACAAAGATTTTTTCTTTTAAAGATAAAAGGTAGACCCTGTATCTAAAGCAAATGGACCAATGGACAGGAAAGAAGATATAGCAATTTTGCACCTTTAAACAAAAAAAAAACTAATTTTTTTCCCTCAAAAAAAGAAACAATTTTATCAGAATCTAATGTCTATACGAATTGCTTTGACTCATAATAAAAAAAAGCTAAAAAAGACTAGGTTATCTAGAAGACCACCCCGGGATATCCCCGGTGCAAAGGTGTCCATCACACTCGCCGATAGGTAGACAACCTCTGCAGCAAGAATGATCCAAAGCGAGGATCGCCTTTTTCCCATAATCGATGAGCAATTCCTCTGATGAACCCAACCGCCTTAGAGTTTTAGTATCCGTCCTATTCCTCAGATCATGACATACTTATCCGTAAGTACAGTCCACAGAAACGTTCTTCAAATGAAAGGCATAGAAATGGATCAAACAGAGTTTCCAAAGCCGTAATAAACTTAATGTTTGCTCCGTCTCCCGCTCCGAACGAAGTTCTCAATGCCGACAAGTTTGCCTAGTCATTTGCAGATATTACTCGCAATTCTATGAGTAATCTGTAGAATACAGAAAAGGGATAACATAAGGAGAAAAGGTAAAAGCTTCGTAATTAGAGTAACTGATTTTTAAAACTACATATGTAAAGCAATTGAATAAAATGTTTGTAAAATCTAGAGCTTCAGTAAATAAAGAGCCTCTATTACAATGAAATATACAGGACTTTAGGTAAATCTCTTTCAACCTCTCGGGTGGTTAATCAGTCCATGAAACTGAACAACTTTCCCGAAGAACATAGGTCAAATACGAAAAATTTGGGTTCCCATACAAACTTAATCAGCATATAGCGCTATTTGTATAGGAGATCAAAAATTTTTTTTCGTATTTTGCCCATGTTCCTTGGGGAAGTTGTTCAGTTTCATTGATTAACCACCCGAGAGGTTGAAAGAGATTTACCTAAAGCCCTGTAGAGTGTAAGCGACTTCCCTTTATAATGAAAGATACCGCATTTTTCTAGTTACGCTTTTTTTAAGCTGGGATTAAAAGCCGGACAAAATTTAAACTTATTGACATTTTCACTTTTAGGGAACTTTCATAGGGGAAGCCCTGAGCCGGGACTTTGTTCTTGTATAGCGTTAATTTCAGTGATTAGTGCCATCTATTACCATTTCAAATAGCAAGGGTTAAAGTATAAATAAGCAGAATTTTTAAGTATTATTTTGTTCATAATCCCATTGATTGAACAGTCATCTTTAAAATGTTTTTTTTATTTAAAAGTTGACCGTAACACGAATATTTTGAATAAAATTAATACATTTTTATTTCGGATTTACTGAAAACAAAGCACAACTACAGGGCTTTAGGTATCTCTCTTACAATATCTCGGGAAGTTGTTCAGTTCATGAAACTGAACAACTTCCCTAAGGAACATAGGTCAAAATACGAAAAAAAAATTTGAGTTCCCATACAAACTTCATCAGCATACAGCGCATTAACCACCCGAGAGGTTGAAAGAGAGATACCTAAAGCCCTGTATATTTCATCCGTTGTCCGAAATAAAGCTTAGGTAATTTTTCTCTACCTTTTAATTGCTGCTTTCATTTAAATGAATGGATATAATTAGCATAATGCTGTCCGAACCTTCTGTCAAATTTTTTTAATATTAATATTTCACATTCCCGAAATTATCCAAAAATGTTGTGTGACAAAATTCGTTGTCCGAAAATATATAGATAATGGAAATTTCATAGAAACTTTATAGCCGCAGATCTAGACACCACCTAGGAAACGCTGAAAATAGACCATAACACAGGCAGACAGATCAATAAGCCGGACTGTGTATTATTAACTCACGGTAGAGGTATACAGGTGTACTTAAATGGCAGATTAACAAGAACTAAAACCTTAAATTCAGACTATCGCTATGAATGATTTTACAGTGTTATTTTCCTCAGGAAATGTTTTGCTTTAATAAAATTATTTATTCGAATGCACTCCATTTCGCAATAAAAAAAATCATAACATGGCGTAGCGCCAAGTAGGGAAATAACAAAAACTCCTAACTTGAGGTTTCCGGGAAAAAATAATTGCATACAGGCGATCACAGTTATGGGTAGATTATACCATTTAAGTAAGTACCTAAGTAAATATTTGCTAAGACGTCCCTTACGCCCCGTATTTAAACGACGAACGCACGGCTCAGAAGATGAAAGAAATTAATTAACAGCCCCGCTGCGGTGAACGCTGCATGAATTGAAATGGTTTTCCAGATCGCTTACAAGTGAGTTAAATTGGATTTTAGAGGAAGTGATAGTTTAAAGTAAACTATGTTTTTAAGCCCCGACAAAAAAAATAGTGTTATAAGTTTGACGTGTGTATCTGTGGCATCGTAGCTCCTATACGAATGGACTGATTTCGATGCAGTTTTTTTTAACGTAATTGAGATGGTTCTTAGTTATACCTGATCGAAATTGAATCAGCTATTTAAGAACTCATAAAGCATAACTGCTTTACTACAAATCATCAAAACACCACTTTAGACAATGTCTTAAACTGATTTATATCCCTTTCGGGACAGGCAAGGAATCTATCCATATTTATCCATACAGCCATTTTTAAACAATATCACAATGTAAACCATTGCAAAAATCTCAATAACTGTATTAAATATCGCTATTATTGGTAAGTGAACTAACCCTGGTGCGGGGCCTGTACCACTAAATTCGTCTTTTCGGATTTATGTACGGATTTCTAATTATCACTTGCGTAACGGTGAAGAAAAACATCGTGATGAAACGCGCCCGTCCAAGAAAAAATCTTTTTCGAAAGACGAGCGGTGCACCAACCCGCATTAGGCCAGCGTGACGAACTATGGCCTAAATCTCCTTAGTGTTTCGAAGGGAGGCTCGTGCCCCTTGGTGGGGACGTATATGGGCTGGTAAGAAGAAGAAGAACTAACTAATAATTGGAAAGGGCAGATCGTCAAATAAGATCGTTTACCTTTAAGTTGCCTTAATTTAATTTGATATGGAAATACGAATAGTCAAGAAGAGAAGATATATCTGTCGAATACCGCACCAAGCAATTGTTATTTGACAGCTGTGCCACAGAATAAATAATAGTACTAACGTAGCTGTGCAGGTCAAATTATTTAATCACTACTTTTCATTGTAAACCTCTCGACTTGTTACACTTTAACTGTTTAAGCACATTAGGGAAACCTCTTATTGCCTTCTGTTTTAGTAATAAGTTTCTACTTATATGTTATCAATGTAGCTGTTGGTTTTCTAATAAAGAAAAAAAAAGTGTAGTGTAACTCGTACAGTTTGAAGTTTCAGACGTTTAATGTTACGAGTATCTTAGACTGTTCAAACTCCTAATTAGAAGGTTTGGCAACATTGTTATAAAGTTAAATAGAATGGCAACTTCAAAGTAACGATGATATCTCTTTAAACTAAAGGACTCTGATCTGAGGTCCGTATTACAGAACGTAACTCAGCCTCTGATCTATGTATACTTGAGTAACAGTCGACTTTGTTATTTAGAGGTAGGTCGCCGAGGTAGGTCGGCGTCTTAGAGATAAGAGTTGTGACCCCCGCTCCGGGTCATACTTGGTGCAAAGGTTGTCCATTGCCATTCAACGTGGTAATGCCGCAAGTGTTATGGGCACCTTTGCACCAGGGATGACAAGGGGCGGTTTATTTGACTGATTTTAATAATTTAAGTTTTTGATATAGTATATTTTTGTAAATTAATATACATGTATATATGAGAAAATCAAATGTTATTTAGATAGTGAGAGAAAAATACAATCAGGCTCTGATCTATACTTGAGTAGCAGTCGTCTGTGTCAGTTTGATAGTGAGAGAAAGAGACAATCAATACTCAAGAGACAATAGAAATAGACAATTACATGTATACTTAGATCAAGAATTGAGTATCCTTCTATATATAATACGGGTCTGAGAGTTCTTTCATAGGTACGGGACTCTGTCTTTGACGGCCGGTTTGGTCGAGTGGTAGTGACGCTGCCTCTTGATCGGCGGGTCCTGGGTTCGATTCCCAGTCGGGGCAAATATTTGAGTAAAAAGCAGAAGTTTGTTCTCGGGTCATGGGTGTTTGTGTCTGTCTTTGTGTGTTCCAAGGGACCCACGACACAAGGGAAAACCTTAATGTGGGCCTTTGAGTGTGAAGCGTTTATTTTATTTTATTTTAAGGTACTTGCACCCAATACTCGTAGTATAACAGCCTAACAACCACACATTTGTTATTTGGGCTGAAATAATAGTGATTTATTATAGGGAGCAAAAGATCGCTACAATCGTATTTTCTAACAATCAATTACTCCTGCCTAACCCGTTCATGGTCAATAGTTCGTTAAGTATAGATCGAATGAGAAATGGGACTACTCATGTGGGGTTGAGGACTTTGCAGGCTAAATTAATCAATTTAGCATGCAAAGTTGTACAACAAAAAGGGATATATCCGCAAAATATAATTTACTAGATTCCGCCCGCGACTTCCTTTCCGTGGGAATTTATATGTAGCCTATGCATTAATCCAGGATGTCAGCTACCTCCATACCAAATTTTATTAAAATTGAGCCAATTTTGACCGTGAAAGAGTAACAAACATCCATCCAAAGGTAACATATAAACTTTGGCATTTGTAATAACACATCAACGCGGTCTAGGGATATTGCTCGATTTTTCATACAAAAGAGGTCTGTTTGAGAAACTATAAAAGCATACTCGAGATACATGGAGGGCTATAATTTTCAAACAAGCAAGTGCCAAACCTGAATTTTCAATTATAGTCAATAAACTGAGTTATACTTGAAATTTGTGAAAACGTGACGGTAACGAAAACGAAAATGCACTTTTTGCCTGCTTTTTGTATGAAAATAGTCGAATTTACGCAATTTTTTTTCGATTTCTTTACGTTTCCACAAATTTTAAGAAAAACAAAATTAATTGATTAGAATTGAAAATTCAGGTTTAGCACTTGCTCGTCTCAAAATTATAGCCCTCTATGTATCTCGAGTACAGTTTGTTCGCTCAATTAGTGTGCATGGGTAGCTGTCAGCTGTCATCTCGAAATGTATGGCGGTACAGGGAGCAAGAAAACTTGAATGGTAATTCATATCTTCTATCTCTTTCTACTAGTTATAATACGAAAATAATAATATTTTGTGGTCTCTGTAAATATTTACATGGATTAGTATAGCTATTTTTTGAAAGAAAAATATTCGTACCTATTTGAAAATAAAATTACTTAACTGTAAATAAATTATTGTATGTGTTCATTGACACTATCGTTAACATTTACAAAATAATAATAACGTATATTTCCAAAAAGAAGTACTTAAGGAAGTTAGTTCTGCTAACTTATAAATTACAAAGGAGGGTTCAGATAATTCGTCCTGTAGGTATTACTTGCATTACAAATACCCAGTTGCAGTAACGGTCATTAGAATAAAAGCTTTTCGGTCATTATGTGATATTCATAGATTAATTTATTTATAGATAGATATGAGTTTCGACATTTATTATTTGAATTTCTTTCAAATACTGACATTGGCAAAATCACTATGCGGAGGCCATATTTAAAAGAATAGGCATAAGTTCAATAATAAAATAAGTACTTTAATGTAGACCAGCATGTTGATGTTAACGGAGACACTTTCATAATAAACACACAAAGTGATACAGATGACTCTGATTCGGAATAGCTAGATTGATTTTTTATACTTATGCTACAAAAATAGCATATATGTTTAAGTTGTAAGATGGCTATTTAATTTTAATTTTTATTAAAAAATTTGCATTTGTGGACGAGTCACATTTAAGTTAAAGAATGGTCCCAATATACCGTGCGCCTGTACTGCACACTAATTGCCCGAACGAACTGTAAGCTTTTGTAGCTTCTCAAACAGACCTCTTTTGTATGAAAAATCATGCAATATCCCTAGACCGCGTTGATGTGTATATTAGTAGGATATCCATACAAAAAGTATATACAGGCAAAGAAAAAAATAATATATTCGATTCTGCATGCCAAATTATATTTGAATCAGTTCGAAACTCTCGACATTGAACAGGTACCTATCCAAAAATATGCAAACGAAGAGGATTGAATAAACATGTATATTTAAAATTAATTGGGTGACTTGTTAAAGATGTGTATTTCGTTTTATGGAACTTGAGGGAATTCAGAATTCTTGAAAGCGACTAATGATGGTTGCTTGTTGATATACTTATGCAAACAATTTGTCTCGTGTTTTGAATTTTAAATTTTTTTATTATGAGATGGGTTAACTCTTGACCTCAATCTTAAACAAGGTCATAGATGAGGTCGACGATGGAGCAGTGTCTTAACCTAGAAGATGCCATTAATGCACTGGTACTCTCACGCACCGACGATGGAACACAGCAAGCTGTTTGGCGTCGGTCTTCGTAGGGGGATGGTCGCGAACCACACGAGTGGTTATTCTATAAAACATGACATGAAAAAGATTTGTGCTATTCTCAGCTGATCACCACACGGTACGGCATTAATGTATATTTAATTATTTTTAGGGATAAAAAAGGGCCATCACAGAAGATGTCAATATTTAAAACTATGTAGCTGATCCGACAGACGTTTTCCTGTCTTAAATTTTCTAATATTCCTCTCAACTTTCTTATTTTTTTTCTTCTAATCCTATGTGTTCAAAAAGCACGCGAAGGTTTAAGAACCTTTTCCTGACAATAATAAACACAACAAAAAAAGAATTAGCAAAATTGCTCCATTCGTTCAAGAGTTAAGCGATGACCAAGGGAAATAGAGATTCATTTTTATACATTTAAAATTATTCATTGTACAGCAGAAGACCCATCAGCTTAAGTGGACCCCGGCATTAATCTATAAAACCACTGGGCGAAAATACTGGCCTTATTGTTACTACCAGAATTTTATTTCCCATCTTCCTCAGATCCTGACTTCAGGCTGGACCACGACCTACCACTTCGGCTGCGTCCTTCCAGATTATTCCACCAACCCTGAGCCAGTGAGAATGCTGCGCTTCCTCTGGTGGACCATTATTCTGAAGCTCCTGGAGCTGTTTGAAACTGTCTTCTTTATCTTGAGGAAGAAGGAACGGCAAGCTTCTTTCTTGCATATCTACCATCATATCAGTACGCTGATCATAATTTGGGCAGGGACGAAGTATGTTGGAGGTAAGTTCTATCGTCTATGAATGATATTATTTTTAAGTCTATGAACGAAATCAGAAAGTTTCAAAGTAACGCTGTGTTATTATTTCTAAGTCTATGAATGAAATCAGAAAGTTTCAAAGTATCGCTGTGTTATTATTTCTAAGTCTATGAACGAAATCAGAAAGTTTCAAAGTATCGCTGTGTTATTATTTCTAAGTCTATGAACGAAATCAGAAAGTTTCAAAGTATCGCTGTGTTATTATTTCTAAGTCTATGAACGAAATCAGAAAGTTTCAAAGTAACGCTGTGTTACCCCCTGACATAATATTATGTTTAGTTCAAGGAATAATATGAACTGTGATATACACTTTTTCTTCTTCTTTATGTTTTTGTTATCTAGCGGCATTTTCGCGGTGGCATGGCGACTTCTTCCTATTTCGTTTCAATATTTCATAACTTATAATTTATAATTATAATATATTTTTTTAAGATTCTCGCAGTTATTTTCATTAGTTTTAAAGATAGGTTCATCTGTGGTCATGGTGTTAGCAACAGCGCCGAAATGTTTGATGTTGGATACTCATTTAAACGAAAATAGTGGTGAGAACCCGTAATAATATGTTTAAAACCAGTACACTCGTTATTATAATCTTTTTATTCAATAAAAATGGATGTGCTCTTTACCACAATCTAGCTCAGAAGTGGAGATGTGGTCTAGGAAGTAGCTAGCTTACCTAGAATCCTATTCACTCGAACTATTTAAAAACCCATCATCATTAGTAGCTTCAGGTCGATAGTGTTCCTGCTTACGAAATCTTAGGTCTTGTTCTGAGTGAAATCTAGCGTTTAGGCGGTCTGTGACCATTTCTTAATATGACTTCTTATCATAGTAGGTACGCATTTAGTGATTGACTTAGACTTCAATGGCGTGTCTTTTAACCGACTTCAAAAAAGGAGGATGTTCTATGTTCGACTGTATGTTTTTTTTTATGTATGTTCACCAATTTCTCCGCCAATTATGGACCGAATTTCAACATTCACTGACTTCAATATATGGGACGATCTCTTTTGAACAAAAAAATATTTTTTTTAAATCGGTCAATAATTGGCGGAGAAATCGGTGAATATACATAAAAAAAACACATACAGTCGCACATAGAATCTCCTCCTATTTTTAAGTCGGTTAAAAATGAGATTATCACCCCAAAATTTCGAAGAGTTACCAAAACCCCTCAACCTTTACGTGCCCTTTAATAAGTATATGACCTTTACCTGGTTTAGGGACTTGATGTTACTATTTTAGTTCAAGACAACACCTACGTACGAGTATGTTGCTTAAGAAAATGCGTAAAATTCTCTTTAACATTGAATAGACAGATATTTAGTAAATAACATCATTTTACGCCGTCAAAAAAAGAGGCGAGTTATAAGTTTGATGTGTGTATTTGTATGTCTGTTTATATGTGTGTCTGTATGTGGCATCGTAGCTCCTAAACGAATGGACCGATTTCGTTATGTTTTTTGTTTGAAAGATGACGTAATCGAGATGGTTTTTATTTGATCAAAATTGGTTCAGCCGTTTGAAAATTATAAGCAATATAATGTCGGGGGAGTTAATTTTTTTAAAATTTTTGAGTTATTGTCTAAAATAATACATCCAAAAATTTATACATCAAGCTTAAACTATACCATAACATACAGAATATTTTTACAGGTCTATGAAAGTAAGACGTTTTGAAAACCTTATCTTTTCTAGAGTTTTTGTCAAAGGATATTTCAAGAGAGAGAAATGCTTTCTTTCTACATGAACGAAGTCGCGGTTGAGAAGCTAGTTTAATTACATAACAAACAACAGGTCATATTTTCATCTTCGATAGAAAGAAACCTTAACATCTCACAACTAACAACGAACAAGCAACATGATACTTTCGCTAATCACAGCTAAACGCATACAACATCTGGCCATTCTGCGAAATTATATAACCTAAAAAGAAAAAGGGTTTCGAATAAAAATAAAATGTATGTATGTATATTTTTTTATTTTATGTTTTGCTAGTATAATATTTTTTATTTAGATTTTTTCTTCATCTTTTGTATTGCGCACAGCCAAGGAGTGTAATTCTCTGCCGGCGTCTGTATTTCCGAGCTCATACAACCCGAATATCTTTAAAGAACGAGTGAATAGGCTTCTTCTGGGTGAGCTCGCTACATCCTCGACCGCATCTTTGTCCTGAGCTAGATTGTGGTCAAGAGCGAACCCATTCTTAATAAAAAAAGTTTTTTTTTATTAAAATTGGTTTAGCCGTTTAAAAGTCTTAAGCAATCAAATGTCGGGGCTGATATATTTTTTTTTAATTTTAGAGTTATTACTTATTCCATATTGAGCACATGTTCTTGTGCCCGTCAGTAAAGCTGCACCGGTCGGGTTGGCTAAAAGAGACCTCTTATACAGGGCTTTATGTATCTTTCTTTCAACCTCTCGGGTGGTTAATCAGTCCATGAAACTGAACAACTTTCTAATTATCACTTGCTCAACGGTGAAGGAAAACATCGTGATAAAACCCGCC
Organism: Aproaerema taeniolella; assembly: GCA_949987775.1. NCBI lineage: Eukaryota > Metazoa > Arthropoda > Insecta > Lepidoptera > Gelechiidae > Aproaerema > Aproaerema taeniolella. The sequence goes on along the minus strand of OX465261.1, from coordinate 14,423,699 downwards.
CGTCCAAGCAAATTCATTTTCGAAAGACGAGCGGTCCACCAACCCGCATTGGGCCAGTGTGGTGGACTATGGCCGAATCCCCCTTCGTGTTTCGAAGCGAGACCCGTGCCCCTCGGTGGGGACGTATATGGGCTGGTAAAAAAATGGTTTATTTTGAACCAGTGTAGCTAGTTACTATAACAACTATCATACAGTTTTGTAACATCAAAAACCAACTCATCAATCAAATGCCATTGCCACAGGAAAGACAATCATAACGTCATGTGTTTATAATACCATTAAATTCGAAAATCGCTTAGAATACACCAGATGTGAAAATGTTGCCGTGGCACGAAAGGAATCAGTTTAACACATTTACTCACGATTTAGCTGTTTATTTTAGGCGGGTCATACACAGTTTTATGAAAATTAACTATAGCTATAGTGAATGTAAAGAGAAGTATGCCTACGCATGAATTAGCAAAAAACTAAGCTAAACTAAGCATTTATGCCTGGCAGAGATGACGACTTAAATATTAATTTATTCACTGCGTCAATACAATATACTGTAGAAACATTTTAAAAAAACAAAACTACATAATCCTTACTAATATTATAAACGTAAAAGTTTGTATGTATGTATGTATGGATGGTTGTTACTCTTTTACGCTCAAACGACTGGACCAATTTTGATAAAATTTGGTATGGAGGTAGCTGACATTTTGTAAGGTTTCCGACACGTATCAATATTACTTTAATTTTAAGTAATGTGTACTTTTATTGACAGTGTATAAATAAACATGAATATGAAACCCTGGATTAGGCTACATAATTTTCCTTAATTCCCACGGGAACGAAGTCCCGGGCGGAAAGCTAGTACGGAGATAGAACACAGTTGGGATGAAGTAAGAACTAAGAAAATCAACGAAAAACCAACCGTCAAATCTTTCCAGGCATACTGTAAGGAGTCAGTGGGACTCTTGGGTCTGAGATTTTATCTGTGCTTCAAAAGGCTCATGTTTGGTCTAGTAATAGTTACATTAGAATATTTTCGAGAAGCGTAGCGTTAGATGGTTACAATACAATACAATATACTTTATTGCACAATTTGAAAAGAAATACAATGATGAGACAATTACAAGTAACTTTACAAAAGGTACAATATAGGCGACCTTATCGCTTCAAGCGATTTCTTCCAGGTAACCTTTGGGTATGAAAAGTCGCATAGTGAAATCAAGAGCGGGCGCAATATATAAACCTAAACAATATATATTAAACAAAATATAAACATATATTTAATATAAATACATATATATAATATAACACAGTTTAACATAATACATAAATACACAGTTTAACATAAATAATGGTTCTACTTTAGAGTCACGTGATACTCTGCCTACCCTGATAAGATATTTTAGGAGTGAGTGTAAGTCAGAATTTGATCCTTAAATCATCGATATGTATGTATGTCCTCAGCTTAAATCGTTTCATTTCAAAAGTGGCGTGTTTCTGGAATATTCGTTTACATAAATAGCTTATTTTGGGCTCCATATCACGGAGAATAGCTACCATTACAGTATACACGCGATTCTGTGGCACATGTTTATTTGGGAGGGGTGATGTATGTCTGCCCTTATAATCCCATTTAATCTGGTTAATGCGAGTGCGACAGTATAAAAAGGAATGAAATGAAAAACAACCCTACTAATATTATAAATGCGAAGTTTGTGAGGATGTATATGGATGTTTGGTACTCTTTCACGTTCAAAAGGCTGGAACAATCTTGATGAAATTTGGTATGGAGGTAGCTGACACCCTGGATTAACACATAGGCTACATAATTTTCCCAAACTCCCACGGAACTAAGTCCCAGGCGGAAAGCTAGTAATTTTCAACCGACTTCAAAAAAGGAGGAGGTTCTCAATTCGACTGTATTTTTTATATTTTTTTTGTATATTTGTTACGCGATTACTCCGGCAATTATAAACCGATTTGAATAATTCTTTATTTGTTCGAAAGAGTATACTCCTGAAGAGGTCCCATATAAATTTTATCAAAAATGATTGAGCGCTTTAAAAAAAAAACAACAAAAACAAAAAATACTACAAACTAGAACATCATCTAAATAAATGAATGACATTTCTGCTTGTAGTTATCTGCTAATAAGCATTGTAGTCCACAAAAAATACTAGATATCTACTTTGTGCGAACTGTTAGGATTGAAGTCGGTGACTCATACGTTTTTAACGTGGAAAATTATAATACTATAAGTTAGACTTTCTTGGACGGGCGGGTTTCATCACGATGTTTTCCTTCACCGTTGAGCAAGTGATAATTAGAAAATTCATTTTCGAAAGATAAGCGGTCCACCAACCCGCATTGGGCCAGCGTAGTGGACTATGGCCCAAAATCCCCTTCGTGTTTCGAAGGGAGGCCCGTGCCCCTCGGTGGGGACGTATATAGGCTGGTAAGAAGAAGAAGAAGTTAGACTTTAAATTAGTTAACGAAAATTAAGGATGTGAATAACCCACGAAACTGAATAACTATCCCCAAGGAACATAGGCCGAAATATGAAAAAACTAGCTTTCCGCCTGGGACTCAGTTCCGAGGGAGTTTGGGAAAATTATGTAGCCTATGTGTTAATCCAGGGTGTCAGCTACCTCCATGCCAAATTTTATCAAAATTGGTCCAGCCGTTTGAGCGTGAAAAAGTTACAAACATCCATACATACAAACTTTCGTGTTTATAATATTAAGTAAGAAAATAAAGATATTTTCGCCTCTCCATACAACTTGTGCGATCAGCTGATATGCCTTGTTTGAGAAGTCGATTTTTATTGAGAATTTCTTATGTGAGTGGTTACGCAAAAAGGGACCTGAAGGGATTGGAAAGGTTTTTTTTTGTTTTTCATTAATTTTGTTTCTGTGGCTGAAATAGCTTTGTTTTGGTCTAATCAGAATATTTTGAAGTGCCATAGCTTTTTTTTGTGGATTTTTTAGTGAGCGCGATCGAGGCGAAACTCATATCGACTCGTAACTTTAAACGCGATTTAATCGAAATCAACTATTTTCCATTGAGGTCCCTTTTTTTAAAAAAAATATTTGTACAACGGTAAGTTACAGTTTGTCTAAGTTATATTACTCGCCAAACTAAACAGTTTGATGGAGAGACGCGCTCTTTTTATGCGATATGAAAAACCTACCATAAACTGCTTAACAAAGGAAAATACAATACCATACTTTGCGCATAGTAGCAAAGTTGAAAGTGATAATAATGCAATTCACTATTTTGACTTATTTTAAGTAACATTCTGCACGTTTTATGAAATAAAGCAACTTTTGACTTTAACTCTGAAATAACTATCACTAATTTTGAAAATGACAAAAATAATTATTAACTACCACTATACCACTAATTAAATTACCAGTGGACCCGCCGCTTGACGGCAACACGAGGCGTGTGCTATTTACTTATATCCGCTTGAATGCAATTGTGATGACGTCACGTCCATCATCTTGCCATCGAGCAGAGAGTCCCTCAGTTTTGACTTAAGAATACTTATACTACTTACTTTAGGTATCTGACGTAATAGGTGAATTTTATTAAATATTTTTGGTACTAGATACTTTGACATTCTTTCTCCATAATAATTTTTCATTTTTGGTATAACTAGTTTTCCCTCCCTGACACTTCTAGTTTTATATTTATTTATAATTTTATTTTTATGTTCATCTTTGAAATAATACTCTAAGCCAAATAGGTACTTCACTTTCAAGTCTACAGGTTAAATTGTACATATCTGAAATAGTTTATTATAGTCACTTCGGCAACTATATTTAAACTTTTTGCTGATTAAAAATGTTATAAGTCTTAGTTGTAAATTCTTAATATCCATTAAGTATGTTTTAAATGTTCGACCATATTATCACAAGTCCGTAGCTTATCAGTGAGTGGTTGCCTTTTTGCGCAACCACTCACATATTATAGGTTCCTTGGGAAAAGTTGTTCAATTTCATGGGAAGAGTCACCCCTTAAAATTTCACAAATTTAAAGTCACAAATAGTGGGGTTAAAACAAAGAAGACGAAAGTATGCAAAATTGCAAGATACGTTTGCTAACAAGTGCATGTTATGATTACGACACGACTCACGCAGATTCTCATCTCATCACGAATATTGCTTTGAAAATCATAATCCAAATAAATGATCGGATTCTGTAACATGACCTACATATTTGGATATTATTTATGCAGTGAACAGTGGATGGATCTACCAATAAATTGATGATTTTGTTCCAAGGAATGAAGATGAAGAGGTTATGTAAAAAATTGATCTTTCAACAAGCGATCATCTCATTAACTTATACAGGGATTTAGGTATCTCTCTTTCAACCTCTCGGGTGGTTAATCAGTTCATGATACTGAACAACTTTCCCCCAATAATAGATGGTGATATAAAATACCTTCTGTAAACATCACCTAAGAACCCTTACTTCATATTATCAGCATCATCATCATATAATACTACACACATCAAAAAAAGTTTACGATCAGTAGCAAAATCAGGTGTATTCTTTAAAATATAAATTATTTAAAGAAACTGTTTTCGTTTTATGATTTTATAATGAAAATGCACTAAGTAAATAAAAGAATCATCATTAATTATTTACTTTTTATTAACAAAAGCTAGGAAATGCAATTTTGGCTTAAATGTAATGTAATGAAAAATTTGAATTAATGAAAAAACAAACAAAATTTATTACGAAAAAATTAATAGTTAGTATAAAATGACTCCTCCCCTGGCTCGCACACATGCGGAAACCCTTCTGGGCATGCTAAGAATTAAGTTATCTAGCATTTCTTGTGGTAACCTGTCCCACTCTTCAATAGCAGCTGCCCTGATTTCTGACACTGTTCGCGGAGGTGGCTGACGGTTCCAAACAGCTCGCTTAAGAGCATCCCACGCATGCTCGATCGGGTTTAAGTCAGGCGAGCCGGCAGGCCAGTCTAACCTGGTGATGTCGTATTGCTGGAGAGCAGCATCAACACGTCCGTTTCGATGTGCGGGGCGCATTATCATCTACCATTATGAATTGGCGCCCGTGGTTGATGCGGAATGGTCTGACGTATCCATCGATTGCAATCGTTTTGTACATGGCTCCGGTCATGGTGCCTTGATACGGGATTAAGGGCGTCCTAGCCCCAATCATTATCCCGGCCCAAAAGGACACTGATTTCCCGCCCTGCTGAACGGTTCCAGTGGCAGTTCTCTGCCTTTCAGAGTCGCCAGGTCTTCTCCAGACACGGACACGTCGGTTATCTGGATGTGTACTGATCCGCGTTTCGTCAACGAAGAAGCAGTTCTGCCAGATGCTTTCGTCCTCAATTTCTTCATTTTGACGGAGCCTAGCCCATTGCAATCTGCGCCGCTTCCGTTGCTGTGAGTTCAGAGGTGCTCGCCAGGATCTCCTTGCTCGTAATCCAGCTTGGTGTAAGCAATTTCTAATCGTTTGGGTGCTAACTTCGCGGCCGGTAGCAGCTCGCAGCTCTGCTTTCATTTTAGTAGCGTTCATTGTTGGGTCACGGGCAGCCAGTAATCTGATATATCGCTTCTGAATTGCAGTAAGAACAGTTGGGCGACCACTGCGAGGTCGATCAGCTAAATCTTCCATGCCCTGATACCTCTCCAACGTGGTCACCACGCAGGATTGGGATACATGAACTCTGCGTGATATTTCCCTCGTGGAATAGCCTTCTCCACTTAAAGTTAGAATTCTGGCTCGTAAAACTGCAGTTAATCCTCTCGGCATCGTTACCAACTTAATTTTTTTTGAATAAATTGAAAATATTGATAAGTTGCGACTATGTCAGATTTCTGAATGAAAGCAAGCAAGGGTTGATTGTCTTTTTAAATGAAAAAACATTTGAATTACGAAATTATTTTATATTTAAATTTCATATTTTTAAATAAGGAATCAAAAGATAAAAAGTGATTAAGTTTTATTCTTCTACAATAAAAAATATTAGCACTTTTCCAAGTGATCGCAAACTTTTTTTGATGTGTGTATATTACAAAACAAAGTCCCCCAGGTCAAAAACCAATGGACGGAGTGATTTATAATTCATCCACGTAGTTCCCATAGGAACATAGTCCCGGGAGGTAAACTAGTAGTAGGTACAGACGGCAGCACAATCAGGCTATGACCTCGCCCTTGACATCGCCCCTATCTCGCTCGTAATAGCGCCGGCTTTCGTAGTGCAAATACCCATTTGTTACCACCATAAATACCCATTTATACACCAAGGTTACCCAACCTGACGTGCTGCTGTCTGTACTATAGGTATTACAGTCCCCCGCCGGGCCTGTCTGTCTAAATGCGATAAACTCAAAAACAACAAAACTGATTTTCATAGGGTTTGGAAATGGAAGGAGTAATTCAAGAGGATTTTTCTGGATAGTGACATAGGCTACTTTTCCACGCTAACGAAGTCACGGAAGCAAAACTAATATAACATAAAGAAATACATTAACTAACTTCCTGACTATTAAAGCCCTCGGGCTTTCGCCGTCATGTTGTAAAGTAACAGTGAACTATGAGACGTGCCTTTAAGCTGTTTACACTAATAATTAATAGAGCTATTACCGATTGCCTCTCATCTGACCTACTTGACCGTTTGAGTAACATAACATCACTAAAATGCATTCACTTTTCATATAATAATTGCTTTATTTCTAAAAATAAAATGCTATATACTTCGAAATATGCAGCGGTGATTAAAATTTCTTAATGATGCTAAAAATAAACGTTGACCACGTTCATTGCGCATACAGAAAATGTAAAAAAAAGTATTTTATAGGTTTATAGGCCTTCGAGAGTACATTTATAGTTTTAGGGTTCCATAGTTTACTGGGAAACCTTCATTATAGTTGATCTGTTTTTCCGTCTGTCTGTTTGTCCGCTTTGGGTCAAATTTTTATTTTATTTTTTTATCTTCGCAGGAAGTAACAGATTTTTCCTACTTCCATAACACAGATGTTTATCTTCGTTTTCCATAGCTTCTCCAACAGTGTGAAATTGCGTTTTCAATTTCACGTCATGTCTATCATGTACACAGAGCAAATACACTGTAAATACACAGCAGTGAACTCATGGATCTTAAAGAACTGTGGCTTCGTTAGAAAAACACTGTTATTCAATTAACACGTCTAATGTCACCTTTCGTCAAAAAAAATCCTCCTAACACTCACAATAAGTAACAAAACAGGCGAATGATGCGTTGAAAAGTAAGATGAAAAGTTGACATAAATCAACGACCAAAAAGAATTGATCGAGACGAACAAAACTATTCAACAAAGAATCAATATTGAACTGTCCAAACACAAAACACCAACAGGCAGGCGTGAAAAGGCCACTAAAAGGTACATTAATTCAATGAACAAGGGACGCCTATCTATTCAATTCTTTAGACCAGGGTTTCTCAAACTTAAGGCCCCATGTACCCCTGAGAGGCGTGGAAGAGATAGAAAAACAAATACAAGAGATTAGCATAAAGGAAATTATAAGGTTTGCACAAGCTTCTGGAAGGTTTAAAGAAGTGGAACTGTCAGCGCAGAGGTAAAACTCATGCGCTATTATGAGGAATTGGGTGAAATGGTCCCAAAAAAGTGCCTAGGTGCCTGGCGGGCGTCCCTTCTATTTATATATAGACCCCTGTTAAAATTCTCAAACGGCTGCGAACCCCTAAAGGTTTTTTTCCAAAGAGGAATCCAACTGCTTGCTAAATTACCCTTATCAGGTACAGTGACAATAACTTAAAAATTAAAAATTTTGTATATCTCCTGACATTTATTGCTTACAACTCTTAAGAGGAGCGTCTCAGTTTGGACTAGCGTCTCAGTTGTTTTTCATGCTGTCTTGATGTCGACCACCCGCCTCAGACTTGTGCGAAAGGGACAATTGCAGCTTTCCGGCGAAATGCCGAGTTTTATTACCAAAATTATGAGTTTAGGCGTCAATGAATTCCTACCCCGAAAACTTAATGAAATCGTACGTTTTTGGTCTCTATCGATTTGTAAGCGTATAAACGAGGTTCGTATGTTTTGTTTTTCCAAAATTGTTCTTAGTTTTTCAACGGTCACCTCTTAAATGTTGAGAATTTTTTTGGCGAAAAATGCTGACTTTTGGTCTCAAATATCTTTTTGTCTACTAAAAATATCCAAAAATCAAAACGTACGGACCTAGTTTTTTGTGTTCCTGACACTATACCAAAATTCCACAGGGATTCTTTGACGTTTAGGGGATGGAATCCACTGACGCCGTTTGTATGGGAAAAAAACACTGAGACGATCCTCTTAAACAGTTGAACCAATTTTAATCAAATACTAACAACAATCTCCATTACTTTACCTTTAAAAAAAACCGCATCGAAGTCCGCCCATTCGTTTAGGAGTTACGAAGCCACAGACAGACACAGATACACACGTCAAACTTATAACACCCTTCTTTTTTTTCGGCGGTTAAAAATAAATATGCAATTAATGTGATCAATCTTAATTCTGACTTGTCATGCAATTCGCACGTGCTATCTTCGCATTGCCAGCTATCCAGCCACCATCACGTAACTTTTATCGTGAACCTGCTACCACCAAATAGCGAACGCAACTTTGAGAAACCCTGCAATAATCTGTTCAATAGATACGATACAATAGTCTTGTTGACAAAAATGTATATCGCTCCGTTGTGATAGCATGACATTTAGCTGCCTCGGTTACGTGGATGAGACTATGTTTAGATTAGAATAATCTTTTTTAGATTGCTGTTGCTTGGTGAACTTTGTCTTTTTGATGGGTATCCCTATTCTGAATTGTAAGCTGGGGTTAGGTGAAATTTTGCTTTGTTTACCAGTAGCGTTATGTACACACTTGACGAGTGCATTAGTTGTCAGAATGGATTAAAAATAAACTATTTTATTAACTGTCTGGCATTATTTTATAGTATTTTGATTGAATAAATGTTCGACGTGATTCTTTAAATTGACATAACTTTTTTATTTATGAACTGATTGAAATAAAACAAACACAAAATTTCAAGTTAGATTTCTCAAAGTACATTAGTGAAAATCGCACCTAAATCAGTGAAGCCGGTTCCGAGATTAGCGCACACAAAAGCACAGATAAACAGACAAAAGTTCTACCAATCTTTGATTTGGGTACTATTGCGTTGATAAAGGCCCCAACCATAGTTTTTCTCATATAGCTACACACATCAAAAAAGTCTAAGCAACACGCACGATTTTTCATACAACAGAGGCCTCTTTGAGAAGCTGTGAAAAGTATTTAAGACACGTATTTTTAATAAAATCTTTAGTGTGAGCAAGTTCTATACCCGAATTTAAAATCCCTGTAAATGAACTTTATCTAGCTTGAAGTTTGTGAAAAAGAGACGAAAATTTAATTTCACCATTTCCATACTAAAAGCAAAGAAAAACTGCGTTTTCATTTTCATTTTTCCCTCTTTTCCACAAATTTCAAGCTAAATAAAGTTCATTTATAGGGATTGAAAATTCAGGTATAGAACTTGGTCACACTAAAGATTTTATTAAAAATACGTGTCTTAAATACTTTTCACAGCTTCTCAAAACAGCGACCAGTGATTTCACAAAACTTCAAATACCTACCACTTCCATGCTGGAATGGGAGTGAAAGAAAAACTTAGAATGTGCCAGCTACCTACTCTTCCCAGGTATACAGTAAAAGTCTGTAAGAGGGATGCGAGGGTTTTGCTGTATAATGGGCGAAAGGCTGACCACCTCTCACCATTATACAACTTGTTCCATTAACTTACATTTATCTGACTATTCACGACACCTCAGATTCAGAAAAAAATTAAGTGTCGTTGCCTGGGATGGATTACTAGGATGGTCTTATTTGTGTTTCCTTAGAAAGAGATGGGGCGGTGTTATTCTCAACCGATCACGACACGGCAAAACATATAGATTAATAACCTATAGTGTTTTGTCGGCCGGTTTGGTCGAGTAGTAGTGACGGTGCCTCTTGATCGGCGGGTCCTGGGTTCGATTCCCAGCCGGGGCAAATATTTGTGTAAAAAGCAGATGTTTGTTCTCGGGTCATGGGTGTTTGTGTCTGTCTTTGTGTGTTCCAAGAGACCCACGACACAAGGGAAAACCTTAATGTGGGCCTTTGAGTGTGAAGCGTTAAAATAAAAAAAAATAAAAAAAAAGAGAGAGAGAGTTATTTTAGTGCCGTGAGCGACAGGGTTCCAATAATAGAACCCTCTAAATGTCCACCGGGTTCAGTCAGCCCTATGTTATTTATACTAGCCGGCTTTCAATCGTATCAAATATTCAGGTAGGCACGGAAAGGTTCTTATTGAGGCTTCTGGCTTCTAATGTCAGTGAAAATGGCGAGGCTTTGATAAATATCTACTTTTTAAGCTACTTTAGTTGAAATGTATTTGCTGTTTATTATACACAATCCATACTATCCAAACTAATATTATACATGCGAAAGTAACTCTGTCTGTCTGTCCGTCTTTCACGCCTAAACTACTGAACCGATATTGATGAAATTTGGTACAGAGATAGATTAGAGCCTGGGAAAGCACATAGGCTACATTTTATCCCACAGTTAGGCACGATATAACCTGTAGTCCACGCAGGCGGAGCCGCGGGCGGAAAGCTAGTAGACATTTAAAAGAAACATACTAAGACAGATACGACACAATAGGCACTTATTTCTAGGAAGAAACTTGTAGGTAAGTATTAAACTTGTTTTATTTCAATCATTTAATAAATAAATCAAGTTATTTTTCAATTTTTATTAACAAGGTTCCCCAAATAACCTATACAGGGCTATCTTTCAACCTCTCGGGTGGTTAATTAGTCCATGAAACTGACCAACTTTCCCAAGGAACATAGGTCAAAATACGAAAAAAAATATTTTGAGTTCCCATACAAATTTCATTTCATCAGCGTATGGGATATAGCGTAGGGATTTTATATGGGAGATCAAAATTTTTTTTTCGTTTTTTGACCTGAGTTCCTTGGAGAAGTTGTTCAGTTTTATGGACTGATTAACCACCCGAGAGGTTAAGAGAGAGATACCTAAAGCCCTGTATCAAAAAAAAAAATACTTCCATGTTGTATGGAGAGGTGAACAATTTTTCCGTATTTCAATCTACGAGTATGTTCCTTGGGGACAGTTGTTCAGTTTCGTAGGCTGATTCACTTCTTTAATTTTCGCTAACTTATTTAAAGTCACATCGCAACTAAATGTGCTTTTCTTGTACAAAAAAGAAAAAGGTTTGTAAATTAAGGCGACCACAGCACCTAAATTACGATTTTATGATGCGTAGATAAGCATGACGCACTGCATTAAATCGAAGAAAAAAAATACTACGGTAATATTCAGGACATTAACTAGATAAGTAGTTTGCTGAAAACATAATTCAGCACTTTTGGTTCGATAGAAAAAGCTCACAAAGTCACCTTTAAATATCAATATAATGTATCTTTTAAGCTGTAAAAACGATAGTAAAATGCACACAGGAACTTGAATTTGCTATCAAAATGTTCGTGATTGAACACTCTCGATAAGTGGTTAACGCATTTTTCGATTTAAGCTGTTACCTTTCCATAAATCTCATTTTTCTAACTTTCGAACATATTTTTACGCACGCACGCTTTCATAGTCCGTAAACTTCGTGTATCGACACTGTTCGCACTGCCGGCCCAGGCCTGTAGAGAGACGGAGATGGCGCTATTTCTATGTGTGCTGCCTTTATCGGGTGCTGTAGTCGACTTAATTGAAAAGAACAAACCTCAAAGTTTCTTATCTTTTCTTTTCAGGAAGAGACTTCACCTTTACGAACAGGCATAGAGTTGAAAAAAACAAATATATTTGAAGTATTTTAAGTCCCACTAAATTCATCAAACCATCCTTACTAATATTATAAACGCGAAAGTTTGTATGTATGTGTGGATATTTGTGACTCTTTCACGATCAAACGGCTGGACCAATTTTGATAAAGTTTGCTATGAAGATAGCTGATACCCTGGGTTAACAATAAGCTACATGATTTTCCCAAATTCCCACGGGAAAAAAGTGTGTCTGGAAAGCTAGTAAAAATAAAAAATCGATGGATTGTGTCTCGGCCCTGGCAATAAAAATTAAAAACTATTTGCTTTCGCGGGGCCCTGGTATGAAATCACGCGATAATTTGCTTTTATGATTCACAGTATGTTTATAATTAAATTTTTGGATAGTAAAATATTTATTTTAGCACAGTTTTGTTCTCTGAAGAACGGGCTATTTGCTGATTAGTTTAAATTAATATTTGTTGCGTAGAAAAATTGTCGAAATTCGTGATTTGCTTTCAGGGTGCGAGAGTAGGTATAGTCAAGTGTGTGGCAAACTTGATTGGTGTCAGAGGTTCTAAAACGCTAAAATGGCCTCTACTGACTTGACTGAAACCCATTAGTTGAAAGTAGAAAGACCAATAAAGATATTTTGAACTTTGAACTGCTCTTATGTAAGTTGCTTAACCTCATTGATCGGGTCAGATCTGAGAGTGCTATTGGGCTACGAGCGAGTTTCTCTGTAAAGCGAACGGAATTACAAAATAATCTCTATAGTGTAAAGCTTTATTAGTTCCTTTATTTTATTTATTGAATTTTATGCATCAACAGTCAACACCTTACAACAACACCTTACGGTGATTCTTTGACTACAAGAGTGTGATCGTGCATATGTATGTAGTGTTAAACAATATATGCAAATGGTACAGTCAAGAGCAGGTCACGCTTTACACTACCAGTTTAAGCTGAGCTCTGATTTATTGTGATTGAAATCGGTTATTATTACGTTTTTAACGATAGATAGTTATCGCGCGTAGCTTGGTAAGGGCTGTATAACAAGTAAAAGGTGTTTTAATGTAGAGTAGAGAGGTCTTAAAAAATAATATTCCAAGTCAAAAACGTAAGAGTCACCGACTCCAATCCCAAAAAAGACAATTTTTTCGAGAGTTTCCCTCAATTTCTTCAGGATTCCACCATCAGATCCTGGTTTCCTTACCATGGGACCACCCTTGGGATACTCCCTTTCCAACAAAAAAAGAATAATCAAAATCGGTTCATAAACGACGAAGTTATCCGCGGACATACATTTGAAGTCGGTTAAAAATAAGTAGCAACTGGTCTCAGAAAAGGTCAGATTCGCAGAACTTTCAAACAAAGAAACAGTTTGAGCCAGAAGCCCATTCAAGTTAGGTATATGTATTTTTAGCAGATGAAAAGACTTTTAGAAGCGATGCTTGGACGGCGACGTAAAACGTTTGCTTTATTTAGTAAGGATTCAGCGTTTTATAAAAGCGCTTGAGTTTAATTTTAAAAAGAAACAAATAATTAGAAATATAAACTGGGGTCACTAGGTCAAGAGGGTATTTGTAACTAATTTATTTTATTTATTTCAGGGCATCCAGTGGTAGTTACATTATTTCCATACTAAATATTATAAATGCGAAAGTAACTCTGTTTGTCCGTCTTTCACGCCTAAACAGCTGAACCGATTTTGATGAAATTTGGTACAGATATAGATTAGAGCCTGAGAAAGGACATAGGTTACATTTTATCCCACAGTTGGGCACGATATAACCTGTAGTCCACGCGGGCGGAAAGCTAGTTTTATATATTTTGATGATTACGCTATACTTACTTACTTAAATTAAACGCACTATCTAGTAAATTTTGGTAGCTTCTTCTTCTTATCGTGTAGGTATAGTCAAGTGGCGAGCTTGGCCAACCCTGGTGTCAGAGTTTTCAAACCGCACAATGGCCTCTGACTTGGTTTTAACGACTGTAGTCAATCGACAACAGCCGGGACCGACAGCTTAATGTGCCCTCCGAAGCACGGAAACGCTCGTGATAAATTGCCACTTTGGTCAACCATCAAGTTCCGTGTCTCTGTGAACTTAACTTAGTCTCACTGATCAGTTCCGATCATTGCTATTTTCAAAGCATTTGTGGTGCGGTTCCCAACATTCATGCTGGAGACAGTCATGAAGGAGAGCTTTTGTCCGGTGGGCGGTGTTCCGCCGGCACCGAGGGAGATTCCCGGTTATTAGACACCGGAAAACACCCGGGAAATAGTGTTAATTAAGTTTTAATTTTGTTAAATTATATTTTATATGTGTTAGTCTGTAAGGTATTACCTATAGTTGCCTGAAAATAAATGATTTTATCATTATTATTATTGAGCATCACGGGGCTACAAGTGACGTAGTGTATGAATACAGTGTTTGTTTGTTGTCTTCGAGTTTGATCTCTTTGTCTTTGATTTGAAAGCATTCGAGAATACGATCGATGTGGCCGAGCACCTATTGGGCCATAGCCCCGTGGCGCTCGCTGATCTCAACCGATCAGTGAGGTTAAGGCGACTACAGCACCCGATAAAGGCAGCACACATAGGAATAGTGCCATCTCCGTCTCTCAACAGGCCTGGGCCGGCAGTGCGAACAGTGTCGATACACGAAGTTTACGGACTATGAAAGCGTGCGTGCGTAAAAACATGTTCGAAAGTTAGAAAAATGAGATTTATGCGTTAACTACTTATCGAGAGTGTTCAATCACGAACATTTTGATAGCAAATTCAAGTCCCTGCGTGCATTTTACTATCGCTTTTACAGCTTAAAAGATACACAATATCGGTATTTAGAGGTGACTTTGTGAGCGTTTTCTATCGAACCTAAAGTGCTGAATCATGTTTTCAGCAAACTACTTATCTAGTTTATGTCCTGAATATTACCGTAGTATTTTTTTTCTTCGATTTAATGCAGTGCGTCATGCTTATCTATACGCATCATATAATCGGAATTTAGGTGCTGTAGTCGCCTTAAGCAACGTACACAGAGGCAGGGAACCTGATGGGTGACCAAAAGTGGTAATTTATCACAAGTGTTTCCGTGCTTCGGAAAAGCTGTCGATCCCGGTTGTTGTCGATAGACTAAAGTCGTTAAAACCAAGTTAGAGGCCATTGTGCGGTTTGAAAACTCTGACACCAGGGTTAGCCAAGTTTGCTACAACTTGACTACACCTACACCAGTGTTTTTCAATCTTTTTGGATTCGCGACCCCTTTGGATCATATAAAGTTACGGCGACCCCCTAAGGTCTCTAAGACCCGTTTAGTTTAGGTTAAATCTATGTACTACTTCGGAAATTTTAACATACATAATAAAAGAGTTTGCCGCGGGGTAGACGCGGAAGACGGCGGCCTTTTGACTAAAATTGTCTTAGTTTAGTGTAAGATTTACAAATTTTTGTCTTTTTCTTTTAGCTGCAACCCCCGGAGTAAGGCTTTACGACCCCCCTGGGGGTCGCGAACCACAGTTTGAAAAACACTGACCTACACGATAAGAAGAAGACCTATTGGATAAGCACCTTTTGGTTGCGACGTGCCGTCACGTCAAAGACAACGGCTTTGCCTTTCCCAAAAGGAATAAATTAACAAAAAAAACCGTTCGACAATATTACCCTTGATGTGCTTTTGTGTGTACTATTCTTCGCTTAGTAAATTCAAGCTCCATTAGTTCTTTTTTCTATAAATATAAAGATCACGGTCACGCACCAAAGATTATCCGATTAAAATTAATAAATTACTCAGCGGCAATGGTCTCAAAAGATTCCTTCACGCTATTTAAACGTATTATGGATGTTTAAATGTAATTTTGTGGTTGGTTACGTAAGTAATAAGGATTCATTAAAATATGAACTAGTAATCATCTAAGCGAGCCGAGCGTAGGTAATCTTGTGATAAGTACTACTTAAAGTACTTTGTGTGTGACACTATGCACCGAATGGTCGGTATAATCACAGGGCAGTGCTCGCTATAGCGTAGACCACACCATATGGAGTTTTTTTTATTAAGAATGGGTTCCATCTGGATTACAATCTATAAAGTGGACCGAGGATGTAGTGAGCTCATCCCAGAAAAAGCCTTTTTACACAAACAAACAAGACATTCGGGTTATATGAGATCGGAAAAGCAGACGCAGGCAGGGAAGTCCATTCAAAAAAAGCCAAAATTAAATGTAAAAGACAATAGGTCGTAAGCTTAATAATCAGTTGCGCGATTAGTCATTCCTCAAAATCAAATATTCATATAGGTACTTGACAATCACATATTATGACATATGATACTACTTGAAAAGAGCTGTGCATAGTTTTTTATTTATTATAACAGTAAAATGTAGGTGCATAGACAAAGATACTTAGCAAGGTTTAAAAATGAACTTAAGTATATTTTTTTGTTAAAATTTATTAAATTCAGATTCAATGAAAACTATACTATACGTGTTTAAATCCCTACATGATGTCAGACTGATTTTTAGGACATGTACTCCGACGCCAAACAGCTTGCTGTGTTCCGTCGGTGCGTAGGAGTACTAGTGCCTTAATAGACATTTTCTGGGTTAACTCGCTCCGTCGTCGACCTAATCTAGGACCTTAGTCGAGATTGAGCTCAAGAGTTAACCCTTCTGATAATAAAAAAAAAATCGTAAAGAATTTATTGCATTTCTGCGTCTCTTCTTTCTTTTGAACGGATTTTTAGATTGGACATTAGCATGTATTTTTTCCCACCCTAAAGAAAAAGGGCGCGAAAATCTAGTCCTCTTAAATGCGCAAAGTTAAACTAGGTTAAAAGCGGTCCAAAATGAACGCTAGATAAACCTTAGTCGATATTCCAAGTCTCATCTTGGAAAACACTTCCGTCCCCTGCAAATGGCTCGTAAAACTCGTAAAGCGAAGATAGGGGAGGATCTTAAAAGTCTAGGTATTGAGAATAATACCTACCTATCTAACTAAACGGTTGACGTCAAGTAGGATTTACGATTTATCTGCAGGCCGATTCTATTACAATGGGCTATGTACAACATTTTTAAAATGTTCTGTTTTTTTTTGTATTATTAGCATTAAGGTCAAAGATTTGTAAAAAAAATTACAATATTTTTTTGTTAATAAATAAAAATAAAATCTATATTTTTCACTCAGCTACACCGCTCCTATACGGAATCCAAACATTTAATTCCTTTGCCATTTTAATTATATATGGCAACGAAAAAAAAAACACTTCTAACGGTGTTGCTATAAAATGAAATTGACAAATGTTTTTTTTTTCTGTAGCTGACGAAGGGAGGGGAAACTTTCCATAATTCCATATAGATGTTAGATTAGCGTAGTGAGGTTATGAAAATTAATATATCTTTTATTTCTTAGCACAAAAGAAAGTTATTTTGTTTTTTGAGAAAAGGACCCTTAATCCTATATTATAAATAAATACCAGACCGATTTAAGAATATTCTGAAAATGTCAGACATAGCCTATTCTTAAGCTCACGCCTTTGTCCGATTGGGGTAGGCAGAGACCACAGATTGCCACTTGCTACGATCCAAACACGCCTTTTTCGTTTCTTCTACTTCTACAATCATAATTCGCTTCATACATGCTCTTCGGATTCGGGTATTACAATTTAATTCTTTGAAAATAACCACAGGTTTCGGGGATGTGAAATCTAAAATGAACATGTGGGAAGGTTGGGACAACATTTAGCTAATAATTGCCAAATTCAGTTTACTGAAAGTGCCAATTGTAAAAAAGTTGGAGCGAAAATAAGGATTAAAACGGATATATCCAGTATTCGAGTCTGGTCATCGGTTAAAAACCAAGAGCAAAAATGTATAAATTGTACTCAAAATCTCAATAATATAACAAAGTATTAAAATCAAAGCTTTTTTTGAAAATAGCTGCTGAATCAAAAAAAGTCTGGAGAAAATTATAACTCAGAAAAAAACAGGAATTTCAAAGGTCCCTGGACCCAACATTTTTTATCAGCCCGTAACCCAGGGCACGGGCCTCCCTTCGAAACATGAAGGGGATTAAGGCCATAGTCCACCACTCTGGCCCAATGCAGGTTTGTGGAGTGCTTGCCCGGAATCTAAGTTTTCCTTTATCGCTGAGGATGAAAAATCCATACATAAATCCGAAATTACGAATTTAGTGGTACAGGGCCGCACCAGGCTTTGAACCCGCAACCTTCCGGTTACAAGTCTAGCTCATTACCAACTGAGCTATCTATCACTGCTTCGGACCGAATTTCATTGCGATTTAATTTTTTGTTTTTGTTTCAGGAGGCATAACATCTTTCTCTCCACTAATCAACAACAGTGTTCACGTCATCATGTACACGTACTACCTCCTGTCTGCTGAGGGGACACCTAAGGTCAAAGCCTTCCTCACCAAGTACAAGATGTGGCTCACTATTATACAGATGGTACGTACGACCCAGGATCAGAATGCAGTGGCCATCAAGCAGGAAAAACCAGTCCAAAATCCATCAAGTATTATTAATAATATAATAATAAAAATGTCTATTATTAAGGCTCAATTTGTTAGTAATTTGTTAGTAAAAATTGTCTAAAACTTAAAATTATAACAAACTAGCTTTCCGCCCGGGATTTCGTTCCCGTGGGAATTTGGGAAAATTATGTAGCCTATGTGTTAATCCGGGGTGTCAGCTATCTTCTAACCAAATTTTATCAAAATTGGTCCAGTCGTTTGAGCGTGAAAGAGGAACAAAGATCCATATATCCATACTTACTATTTTTATGATAATAATTTAATTCAATTTAACTTTTAATATTGGTCTTATTAAGAGAATAATAGCAGAATTTGTTTTTCTTTTTAATATATTTTTCTATATTGCTACCAGGTATAATAAGTGAGCATTAAGTTTGGTTATACTCACATTCATTTGTATTTGTAATAAGTAGAACAATTGTGTATATGTGTGACTGTGCAGGCAAATAAACGTTTGATCCTTACAGTTCTAATTGCACTGACCAATGCTTTTACGGTGAGGAAAAACGTGGTAGGAAACCAGCTCATTCAGGAGATTATGTAACCATAATTCAATCCAGTTTTAGTCCCCAGTTAAGAGGGTAACAGAGTTCAAATGGCAGTCGCTCCACTGTAATGACTTGACCTGCCAAATCCTGATTTGTGGTCGAACATACTTCAAATGAGACACATGACTAAGCGCTAAAATAATGCCATATTGGATTTATAATAACATCACTTAGTTAACCATACATTGTCATCCACATTAAATGTGTATGCATAATTTCAGCTTGATCGGTTAAGGGTAACTACATTACAATTTAGTTAAAGATTTAACCCAAACTAACATACATAACATCCATAACAAGCAGGGGAGGCCTTTGCCCACCAGTGGGATCCGACATGATAGTAAAAAAAAACATACATTGCAAGTTATTTTAAACGAAAAAACCCATTCTATAAAAAAAAGGATTACAATCATTGGATACAAACACACATGCTCATGTTAGCCTCATACATACGTCATGTATTTAGTTCATAGTTAACTCATTTAGTTCATTTAACTTTTACTCTGTATTATGATCTGTAATGTTGGTGTGCAATGAAGTATATTGTATGGTATTGTAAGACATATCTGCTTTTCAAAATATCAAGTAAGTAATCTTGATTGCAGCTGCCTAGTCCAAAAAAGAAGAGAAAATATATTAAACAAAAATACAGTACCTACATCAAAGGATTCCTTTGCTATTCTGAACTGCATGTAACGGTCTGACATATTATAAAGAGGAAAGATTTGATTTATTGTTTGTTCGTATTGACTAGGCTTCAAAACTACTGCACCTCATTCACCATTAGAATGCTACATCATCCCTGAGTAACAAAATTTTCCTGAATTCCCACAGGAACAAATTCCCGGGCGGAATGCTCTATTCATATATATTCACAACTTTTCTTTCATTTTTTCAAAAAATTTATAGGTTGTTCAAAAACCTACAACTTTCATGTTAAAGATTTAGGTCCATATTACAGAATGTGACTCAGCCTCTGATCTATACTTAAGTAGCAGTCGTCTTTTTCATTATGAAAGTGCTCTCAGAGACAATCAATATTTAAGTATAGATCAAGACTTGAGTCTTCTTCTTTAATACGGGCCTTAGTCTGTAAATGTAAATTAATTAGGTATATGAATAAAAAATTTTTTTAATTTTCCAGGTCCAATTCACAATAATGCTGGTGTACAGCTCCCAGGTATTCCTACCAAGCTGTCCAGCTCCAATAGGCATCACTCCATTGTACTTCCCCAGCGTAATAATAGTATACTACATGTTCTATGACTTTTACCAGCAGAATTACGGCAATATGAAGAAAAAAGCAGGCCTTAAAGTTCCTAATGCAAATGGAATTAAAAAAGAATGAAATAAGACTGTTGAGTATTACAAAGACAATTTTTATATGTGACTGATCCTTACTAGTTAAAACATATAAAGTTTCATAAATTATATTAAATGCCAAAAAATATATCAACTGTCGACATTAAAATATTTTAAGACAGAATATGCCCCAGAAAAAAATCTTCAACAAGTCAGGGATCAAAAAAATATTTTGAAAATGCCTATGGCCAAAATGAAAAGGTTAGGTACCTACTCACTTAAATTAATTAAAAAAAAATACAAATTTTACCTGACACTGAGTTCTGTTTGAATGGTAGCTTATAAATGAATATTCAATGTATTATGAGACTACTTTCGCTGTACAATAACTTGAGTAAGTACTTACTCTTCCTTTGTATAAAAAAATAAACAGTTTCCATTTTATGTTCAGTGCTTTTTTTATATCTACATATTAAAATCACAGCATGAAATAAAAAAAATACGAATAACTCAAAGAATAATAATAAAGTAACAGAGAATAACAATTTTTGTTGTTGTCTTGACCTTCGTGCTGCACACATTGGCAGGTGAAGATCTACCTTGGCAATGACACTAATTTTTGAACAATAACACATAATTTCTTTACAACCATTTACAAAAGTGTGCCCAGTAAACACCTGTAGCTGATGAACAATTTAGCATGCCGACATGCAAATTAAATGAATCTATTGTTTTCCAAAAACACTGATAACATAACCGTATTTTCTTCCGATAATTCATGATATTTACATTATGTACACAAGACATTGAGGCTTAATTTGATTATTTATATGAAGGAGTAAGTCTTTTTATGTTTTCAGAAAGAAATTGCTACAGAGAAATTGTGATTTGTCGTAAAAAAGCAAATATATAATACGTCACTTACCGTGTAGTATGAAAGAAGTCCAGCATTTTCGTCCAACACGAACCACCGGTACTGCCAACCCTTCATCACATTTGTCCATTTGCTCAGAGAACCTTCCATCATGATGTTCAAACACAAAACTTATATCAAAAATGCATGAAAATATTTAAAAACGGAGAATTTACACTGCGGCAAAGGCTCGCCACCATAAATAATCCATATGTTTGACAGCTCTGATAAGTGTTGCCACAAGAAAAAAGTAAAAAACTCGATTCTGAAATCGATTCCAAAATGACATTTGTTGGCAAGGTGCTACTCATAAGTTTTAATCAATATTAAAACTAATAATTGCATTTTTCAAATAATTATTATACACCTGCTATAATTAAGTTCTTGGATAAATTTAATTCTTGTATTGTGTTACAAAATAATCCCAAACTCTTATCTGTTTTTAGGGTTCCGTAGTAATCTACGAACCCTTATAGTTTCGCCATGTCCGTCTGTCCGCGGGTTTCCTAAGAAACCCTTGGTACTACAGAGCTGAAATTTGGCATGGTCATACATATAAACTACGCCGCCAGAACTGTAGAGTAAAATCTTAGAAAAAAAATTTTTTTCGTGTGTCTCCCATAGACGTGAAAGGGCAATGAATTTTTTTTTCTCACCTATATCATCAAATGGGGTGTCATAGGACAGCTTTTTAAAAGACAAAAGGGGTTTACTACGAACGTTTTTCGATTCAGCACTCCGTTTGCGAAAAATTAATTTCCCGTCGCGTGCTTGTTTACGCCGCGTGCGATACAAATCTCGTACACCATGTGTTCAAAAAGCACGCGAAGGTTTAAAGTGAAAATTTTTGTCAAACACAAGTGTCTCCCCCCTCTACCAGCTAAATGGTTGTTTTTAAAAATGTGAAAAAAATCACAGTGGTAGTATATACAACGAAATTAAAAGGAAAACTATCACACATAAGATGGCTCTTCAAGTTTGCGAGTAATAGTCGACCAAGTGCCAAACTTAGTTGGGATTCTGCTCGTAGAGTTAAGAAGCCAGCTGCATATTTGAACCATGTTGCTACGGAACCCTACAATGCGCGTGGCCCGACACATTCTTGGCCGGTTTTTTTAAAACAGGTAAGAGTTTTAAAAAAGACTTTGTAAACAAAAAAACTAACTCCCTTTAGGCACAAAAAATATACAGCAAGTTTTTTTTATCACCATCCAAATTTTTTGTACGTAAACTTTACGAAAATTTAACTGACCCGTATTTTTTATTTATTTTACGTTTCATATAAATATTTTAAGCTAGATCATTTGAAGCATGAAAATAAATCAAAATTTTTGTATGGAAAAAAAATTACTTACATCGTCCATTGACTTGAAACTTGGTAATTCTTCAACACATTTTGTGACAAGTTTCTGCGTTTTACAAAATTCATCTTTATTCTTTATCTTTATTCTTTATTGTACACACAAATACATATAAAAATTACACAAAGAAAGGATATGTACAACGGCGAGCTTAACTCAAGCAATGAGTTTTCTTCCAGCTAACCTATGTGAGAGGGAGAGGCAGTTGAAGTGGGCAAGGGTGTACCAAGATAAAGTGAGATATTAAATTTATAATACAAACATAATAATTAATAAATATATAAGCACATACAATTAGCTAAATAAATAAATAATATATACCTACATATATAAAATACCTATAATATATACATACATACAATATATGGATAATACTTAGATAGATAAATAATGCTCTTTCAGCTCTCTCTTGAACGCATCCAACGAACAACTCGCTCAAATGGCCTGTGGAAGTGAATTCCACAAACGCACAGAGTGCACCGTGAAGGAACCGCCATAACAGGATGAGGAGTGGGGTGGGAAACGAAGGAGAAGGGATCTACTGGTCCGGCAGGGCTTGCCACGTGGAATCTGGTACTCGAACTGCTCACGGAGGTACTGTGGGGAAGCAGGACTATTCAAAATTGAATAGAGGGTAGAGAGGACGTGCAGATCGCGTCGTCGCCTGATTGGCAACCATTTCAATTGAGACCTATAACATGAGATGTGGTCATATTTGCGCAGCCCGAAAATAAAACGTACGCACAGGTTCTGAAGCCTCTCTAACTTATTCAGCAATTCCTCCGTGGCATCCAAGTAGCAGACATCCGCGTAGTCGAGGAGAGGAAGGAGTAAGGATTGGGCCAAGGTAACCTTAGCTTCAAAGGGCAAAAACTGCTGGAGACGCTTGAGGGACTGAAATGAGTAGTGAACTTTTTTACTTACCTCGTTTATATGACTGGACCAGGAGAGATAGCAATCGAAGATAACACCCAGGTTTTTTGCAGTTTTCGCATAGGCTATTGGAATACCATCGTACACCACTGGAGGCAAAGTATTATGGACAACTCGATTGTACATATGATGGCTACCTATTAGTAAAACTTGTGACTTAGTCGGATTCACGAGAAGCCCATGCGATTCATCCTCTAAGTCGTTAAAAAGAGGTATAAAAAAAATCCCTTCTTATTTATGTTCTATCAACGTTACTGACACCGTAATAAAAAATTGGTTGGTGATTAAAAACACAACCTGTATAAAAAGATCTAACCCGTGTAAACCAACTTCTGTCACATCCTGACCAGGAATCGAACCCGGAACTCTGTTAAGTCAAAAGATCAAGTATAATAATATTTTTTACATCAACAATATTCCAGCTTTGTGCTCCTGTCTCGTTGCCAAAAAAAAAGATATTTACTTATTTTGTGTCCTGTATGTAGGAAATAACAGAACAAAACTTTTCAACTACTAAACCGCAACTATAATTTTAGGAAAAGAAAGTAAAATGCAAACGTATTAAAACATTTTTTTTTATTGTACAAACACGATTATCACTTTCGTAAATTAACGACTAAATACGTATCATCACGTCGTTTTAATTTAGTAATACTACGCTAAACTATTTACAGGGATAGGTCGCCTAAAGCGATTTATGTGAATATTGTCAATGCCTACTTAGCGATCTGCCGAGTTTCGTTTTACTATATCCTGATGATATTGACACATGGTTATTTTCTTGGTCTAAACTTAGACCTGATAAATCTACTAATGATGGCACGTTTTCTGATTCTTCCGCGATTCTTTCTTCGTCTTTGTCGAAGGTTTCTGGTGTGCCTAGACCTTCAATAGCCAGCTTCTCAAAGTCTTTGCTGAGGGAGTTGTTTTCTGCTGCCTCGACGAAAGCTTTTGATAGCTCGCCGCTTAGTTTATTTACGTTTCCTGTCGCAATGTCGTACATGTAGATCTCTCTTTCATCTTCATCTTCGTTTCTGGAAATAAGAAAAGTAAAATCTTATTTGCTGTATCTCTAAAATCATCAGGCCTAGGCGAGCCATCTTGAATATCTTTATTTTTTGTACTAACAAATGAGTATTATTTTTAACTTACCCTGTCACAAGTAGGACGACAGATTGCAAGTCAGTAGCAGTCTTCTTTTCAGTGTCTAACCATTTCTCAAAGTTGTCTTTGCTTGGTCTTTTGAGCACATTTTGTAGACTATCGCCAGCGATAAACTTGATTCCTTTTAAATTAGTTGTAGACCTTTCCGCTCTATTATGTTCACCATTTAAAGCCTCAGTTTCAACAGGGGCCAGCACAACAACAGAAGTAACTTTTTTACCACTCAATACATCTGGTAAAGGGAACTGATTGCCACTCACTTTTAAAGGCAAATACCTGTTGTATTTCTTATCATTTAAAGCTACTGGTTCAACTTGTGTAGCGTCCTCTTTTACGTAGTTCTTAGCAATGTTTTGACCTTCTTTAGTTTTAGGATCGAAATGAACGACTTTCATCTCTACAGCCTGTTTAGGTGCAGAAGGCGCAGCGACATAGCTGGGCACGTTTTCAGAAGCAGCAATTTCTTGGTCATCATCGTTATCGTCAATACGAGATTCAACGCGATCTCCATTAGGCGTTACAATGACGGGTTTGTTCTCGCTAGATGCAATTTGTTGACCACCTCCGGCGCTGAAGAAATTAGCGAGCTGATCTGGAGGAAGGGATTCCAAAGGAGTCTCACCAACTTTATCGTAATCTAAAATACTAATATCAGCGTTATCTAAGATACCTGATGAGAGCAGTTGCTGGCGAAGATCATCCGGAACTTCATCAGGAAGTTCTATAGTAGGCCTTTTCTTTTTCTCTTCCTTTTTCGCCGCAGGTGTCATATCTATTGAATTCGCTGTTGATGACACGTACTTTTGCGTTGTAGGTTTAATTTCAACTGTTCTTGAAGTAGACTGATAGTATTTAGATGATGGCGTGCTCGAATCGTAAGATGGTTGTGGTGATTTGTTCTGCGAGTACTGAGGTCTAGGCGAAGTAGCTTGACTCTGTTGCTGCTTAAGGTTGTTCCGCGACTGTTGTTGGTAATTCTGCTCTAGTTGGCTGACATGATGTTGCGTTTGTTGTTGTTGCTGTTGTTGTTGTTGGTGTTGATGTTGAGCATACAGCAATTGTGTTTGTAATCTTTGGATTTCTTCTTGTTGTTTCTGAACATTAGCTGCTAATTGTAATCTAACTTGTTCCTGTTCAGCATCGAATAATTGTTGCGGAGAAAGTTGTTGTTGTTGTTGCTGATGCTGTTGTTGGTGTTGTTGTTGTTGTTGCTGTTGGTGCTGGTGATGTTGTTGCTGATTTTGCTGGTGCTGTTGTTGCTGATATTGTTGATGTTGCTGCTGTTGTTGGTATTGTTGTTCGGGATGACTTGCCGTTGGTGTAGGTTCACTGAAGCCACTGTATACAGGTTGAGCTGTAGGTCCGTTTACCGTAATATGTTGTTCGTATTTGGGAACAGCTGCGATAAGCTCACCTCCTTGTGGAACGAACTGCCCTACGTTTTGTTGATGTTGAAAGTTAGTTTGATCTTGAAAGTTCGTAGGTGGTCGCTCAGATGGTCCTTGAGATTGGTAGAAAGGTCTTTCCGAAGGTCCATGTGACTGGATGAATGGTCTTTCAGATGGCCCCTGAGATAACTGGAATTGTGGTCTTTCGGATGGCGAACTTGGTGAGAAATGAAATTGGGGTTCGGGAGAAGCCGACGGTTGGACTGGGTAATTGAAAAGTGTTGGCGAAGATGGTCGGGGCAGGAACTGTGTTTGAGGAATCGGTGACGGTGAAGGAGAGGCAATTGGACCTGTGAACGATGAATGATGAACTGGAGCTGATGGTCTAGTCAGTGGCGTAGGTCCTTGATGGAAGCTGAACTGGTTTTGAAGAGCTTGGAACGGAGGATGGTTGTCATCAATTTGAGGAGGAGAAGGTTTTAGATTAAAGAATGGAGTTCTGCTTGGAGCAACGAATGATGGTTTACTCTGAATCGAGTCAGTGAAATGTTGGTGCGGTCTATGTTGAGGTAATTGTTGGGTGAAAGGAATCAGCTGTGGTCTACTTTCTTGAAACTGGGGAGTGGGACTAGGGCTAGGTCGACCAAGATTAAAGTTTTGATGCTGTCTAGAAGGTAGAAGCTGTTCTTTCGGTGGATCAACTTGCTCAGTTGTTATAGTGTGGTAATTTTCTTGTAAGTATTTAGCTTCGTCAAAATAAGGTTGTTGTGGCTGTTGGAGAGGTTTTGTAGGACCAGAGTGGAAACTGCTACGCGGAGGGCCGTTAAAATGGGGACGAGGAGCGAATGGAGGTTGATTATTAGGCCGAGAGTGAAAAGGAGGTGGATTGTTTTGTCTTGGAGGAGGTGTCGGGAAAATGGGGCCATTTTGACTTAGTACAGTAGGAGCACTGTTACCAAATTGTATGGGGCCAGGAATATTGGAGAAAGAACCATGGGGACCTTGCGGTGGTTGGGAAGAAAATGGGTTTTGTCGGGAAACATGTGGCTGTCCCCTAAAAGGTGTAATAGAAGGGCTTTGTCTGGGCAATTGTTGCTCGTTGGGCAAATGGGGTTGCTGGAATTGAATTCGGTTTTGGGCATGTTGTGGAACCGTTCTGTAGTTCTGTTGAGCTGGCTGATTAATTGAATTTGATGGTCTTTCTTGTTTGAAGGTAGGTTTTTCTTGTTGTGGTCTTGGAGGGGCTGACCGTTGTAGCTGCGGATGGCTTGATTCTTGTTGAGGGTACGCTATAGCAGGCCTTGGCGCTGTTTCTTCACGATCCTCGGTATGATATAATCCTTCGCGCCTATCACTATAATGGTGAGCACCATGACTATCTTCGTTGCCAAATGTAATTTTCACATTGCTGTCACTATGGTAAGCTTCTGATTCCGGTTTTATGATAGCTCTTAAAGTTGTGGTCTGTTGTGATGCATAATATGGCTCAGGCGTGACAGTAACATAATCTTCATGGTGATCCTCTTCAGCATTGGTAGGAGGAGTAATAGCAGGGATAGGTTTTTCATACACAACTTTATCCTTGTTGTGAGGATCTTTGCTGTATTTTACGTAAAAAACGTGCACAGGTTCCTTTTTCTTCTTTTGGGGAGGTGGTGGTGGCGGTGCTGGAAGGGTTTCGTTAGACTCCTTGATAATGATTTCAATGATTGGCTCCGGCGTTTCGTAATAATGGGGATGATGAGGTTCGTGGCTGTACAAAGGAGCAGTTGGTAGAGAGCCATAGGGAGGTCCATACGTGCCTTCAGATGCTTGATCTTGGTAGTGCAAAATCTTCGGTTGAGCATACAGTTCATTCTTGTTCACGATACTATCTTCAAGGTTATCTAAAGATGGGTCGTAAAGAGGGTCTTTTTGTGAGTACTGTACGACTGGTTCCATTTGAACTGCATAAGGGGGAAGTTTTCCAATTCTTGGTAAGACATTGGAGATACGACGCTCACTGGTTAAAGATCTGTACTGAGTCACCCTTGAATGTGGCAGGACTAATGAATAATGAAGATTTGTCGGTGTTCTTAAAGTTTCTAATTGTCGTTTAGGTTTCGTTTTTGTTGTCGAATTCTTCGCGCATGATATGCTGAGCACAGCCAGGGCTGTGACCTGGAACAACAGAAAGAAAAATATTAAGATTCTGTTAAATAAGGCTTATTATAATTGTAATATTAGGGTAGACACATTACTATTATTAATTTGTGACTAGGTCCACGAAAACAAGCGATTGAAAATGACACGAATTTTAGTCGATTCACGAGTAATTTTTTACATTTGCAACACTAAAATATGAAAAAGTAAAAAAAGTATATTGTGCGCGGGCAAGGGAAAATGCTTTTTACACAGACATAGAAAAAATAAGAAAAATATTTTATTGTACAGGAAATGAAAATACAATAGTTTTATTTTTGGAGGTAGTAAACGGTAAAAAATATAATACAAGTTTTGTTCATTTTCATTTATTTTTTAGTCGACTTCAAAAAAGGAGAGGAGGTTCTATGTTCGACTGTAAGTAGGTAGGTATGTATCTTTTTTTTAATGTATGTTCACCGATTTCTCCGCTATTTATGGACCATTTTTCAAAATTATTTTTTGTTCGAAAGAGTATACTCAAGAGGTGGTCCCATTGTAACTAAGTTCCCTGGGATTCAGAGCCTGATGATGGAATCCCAGGGAAATCGAGGAAAACCCTCGAATTTAACTGGCAATTATAGGTACATTGTTTCTCACATACTACATATACTTATGTTTTTGTTCGTACATATATGAAAAAAAAATTTGACCTCCCATACAAAATGCGCTAACTATAATGCTGATGAATTTTGTATGGGAAATCAAAATTTTTTTTTCGTATTTTGACCACGGGACGTGGTTCAGTTTCATGGCCTGATTAACCACCCGAGAGGTTGAAAGAGAGATACCTAAAGCCCTGTATATATTATAAATGCGAAAGTAACTCTATCTGTCTGTCTGTCTTTCACGCCTAAACTATTGAACCGATTTTGATGAAATTTGGCACAGAGATAGATTAAAGCCTAGGAAAGGACATGGGCCACATTTTATCCCACAGTTGGGCACGATATAACCTGTAGTCCACGCGGGCGGAGCCGCGGGCGGAAAGCTAGTTTACTATAATTTACACTAAAAATAGAGAAATAAATTAACGTTTTATAAAAAAAACCGACTTCAAAAAGCGACAAATAAAAACGTGCATGATCTGTTTGAAGTGGTGACAAATCAAATACGTGCATTCGCCTTCACACCGGCTTCAAACAGATCAGTATAGTAGGTAGGTATTTTACGCTTTTTGAAGTTGGTTTTGCGTATACAATTAATATTGAGTTCGAATGTAGTTTGGGTGTTTTTACTAACGTGTTTTTACTAATCTCTAATCGGTTTAAGAGTTTTAAGTACTTAGTTCGGTTTAAGTTCGGTTTAAGAGTTTTAAGTAGTTTGGTTTAAGTAGTAGAGCAAGTAGTTTTTTAATTCACTGATAGTGAGATTGAAAATCAGCAGCTCTAGCACGATAACGACAAACTCGCGTTCGGCTCACGCTGACACTTCACTTTGATTGCGCGAGGGTCCCGCGCAAAGGCTTGCTCGCCCTATGGCGTTGTCAATGTTGACATTTTTACATAGGACCGCGGTGTTGTCGCGTGGCGCTGTCACTATCGTCTTGGCCTGCAGTAGTATTAAAGTGTATAGTTTCATTAAACAATTTAGTGCCTTCCGATGGCTTTCCGAGTTACTTGATAGGTAGGTAATTTCCGTCATCCATCTAACTTTGTTCGCAACGAGACTTGCTTATCTTTTGTAAACATTTTTTTAGAAGATCTAAGTAGTATTAAGATAATATTTTGATAACAGCTTTTTAGTTTTAGTTGTTTGCTTAGGTATAGAGTACACAATCAACCGAAATATTTATTTAAAACATGTTCTCGACATCGAAAATCATATACTCAGTGCGTTTACAGAGAAAGTGTTTAGCGAGAAGGCTAAGTATGAGTTAATGTTTACTCATACACATCTCGGAAGACATCTTTCGCGTTAAGTGATCGGTCAGTGGTACAAGAAAAAGGGATTTTGCGGTTGGATATGTTTAATAATAAAATCTAAATATATAAAACAAAGTCGTGTTAGTTACCTACACCACTTATAACTCAAGATCGGCTGGACCGATTTCCATGGTTTTTGATTAGTTGTGTTTTTCTCCGTCAAGAATAGCAGAATAACTATTAAAAACATTGGAAAATTTACGGGAAAATTCCCACGGGAACGAAGTCCCGGGCGAAAAACTAGTAATAAAATAATAAACGCTACACACTCAAAGGGCCCTTGTGTCGTGGCGCCCTTGGAACACACATAAAGACACGAACACCCATGATCCGAGAACAAACATCTGCTTTTTACACAAATTTTTGCCCCGACTTGGAATCCAACCCAGGACCCGCCGATCAAGAGGTAGCGACAACCAGCCGTCAAAATTAAATTTGGTTTCTACAATTAAATAAAATGGGTAATTAACTGTAAGTAGGTCGAAATAAGTATGTATTTTTTAACCGACTTCAAAAAAGGAGGAGGTTCTCAATTCGACTTTTTTTTTTTTTTTTGTATATTTGTTACGCGATTACTCCGGCAATTATAAACCGATTTGAATAATTCTTTTTTTATTTGGTAGGTCATACGTCAGAGGTGGTCCCATTGTCACCAGGTCAGGATCTGATGATGGGATCCTGGGGAAATCGAGGGAAACCCTCAAATTTTGTAGGCATATACACTGTTTATCAGAAATTATCTTAATCTATGTAGATTTTTGCATCTAATGGTCACCATCTGATGTTGCTGAGCTGATGATGAAGCTGATGATGAATGGTTTAGAAGTATGGGATCTCTGTAACAAAATTATTTGGGATTGAAGTCGGTGACTCTTACGTTTTTGACGTGGAAAATTATTTAATTTTAGTCTCCCCATACAACTTGTGTTTATCAGCAGATTGCCTTCGTATGAGACCCGAATCCTTAACTTTAAAGTTGATGATCCTCTATAAATAAATAAATAATCTAACCCAACTGTTTTTAAAAACCCCATCAGAGGTCTGCGCGGACTACACTTAAATTAAATAATGAAACTTTTGTTTAGGTAACAGAGTATGAGAGTATCTATAAGTAGGTAGGTACCTACTTACTTTTTTAATATCTAACTTAACATTAAAATACAATAATTATAACAGTGTCACCCAAAAAGAAGCAGGCTCAGAATTTCAAAACTCAATTACTCAATCATTTATTGCTTTCCATGGTTTTTACATAGGTGACAAACAAATAACATTTCTGAGAGCTCATGGACCCAGGCTGGGCACGCAATTTTATACCTACACACAGCACCGAGGCTGTAGCGCCGATATTAGGCTGCACATCACGTTACCACAAACGTGCACTCTGTGCTGTGGTGATAAGAGCGGTTGTGCAATAAAATGGAGGAACCTGATGCGCTAGCCTCTTTTTTTTATTTTTTTTTATTATAAGATGGGTTAACTCTTGACCTCAATCTCGACCATATAGGTCAAAGATGAGGTCGACGATGGAGCGAGTTAACCCAGAAAATGCCTATAAAGGCACTGGTACTCCCACGCACCGACGGAACTCAGCAGGCTGTTTGGCGTCGGACTTTGGTAAGAGGGTGGTCGTGAACCAGACGGCCCTTTACAGAGCCTACCACACCGCATGAGACCATAGGACGACACCTCAGATTCAGAAAAAAAATTAAGTGTCGTTGCCTGGGATGGATTACTAGGAGGCAGGTCCCATTTGTGTTTCCTTAGTCGCCTCTTACGACACCCACGGAAAGAGGTGGGGTGTTGCTGTTCTCAACCGATCACCACACGGCAAAGAATAATGAAAGCCTCTGTATGATCAGACGATAAAACCGCTTATGCTCATAACTTATGGCCGTCAAGGAAATTTGGAAGGAATAACCTGTCCATCGGCATTCCAATAAGAGAAAAAGTAGATCATTCTGTATGCGGCAGAGTCTTTGAATATGGCCACCCAATCACCCGCTGTGCCTTTTTTAATCAACCCTTTCATTATTTAGGATATAATATACGTGTATGGTTATAGAGATGTTCTATGATTGAAGATGTTGTGTAGGTTCAGACACGCAAATAACTGGTCTTCACCTATGAAATTGCCGATTTTTCTCAAGCTTTATTTTGTTCATCGTTTATTTGATTGAACAGCTATTATATTACAACTACTTACATATTTTAAATTGAAAAGCAATAGCTAAGAACTATCTCGATTACGCCAACTTTCAAACAAAAACAAAACCGCATCTAAATCATCCATTTGTTTAGGAGCTACGGTGCCACATACAGACAGAAAGATACATACGTCAAACTTATGACACCTTTTTTCGTAAGAGGTTCCAAAAAATAATGAAATATCTAAGTATAAGGTATCGAAAAAAGCCTGACAGCGGGATATGTGCTTATACTGAGAGTTTAACTGACAAACTTTGCAGAATCATAAGTCGTTAAGCGAACATTAACACTTACGATAACCTTGAAATTTTTAAAAGAACATTTAAAAAATCTTAACGGTTCAATAAAATAAAGTCAAAAATGGTGTTGCGTTAATCCATTGCATATAATATTGGCTCAAACAGTTTCAAAAGTTTCAACACAGCCATTTCAGGCTTGCGAAAAGTAAGAGGATTTACTCCGAATCGTTTTTAAAACATAATGTGTACGTGAAGATAATACAGCTTCTGCTGTATTTTGAAATGCATTAATGTTAAGGATAATAGGACTTTATAATAAGATGCTTTAACCAAGTTGCTTTTAACCAATGTTAAATAATTACGATAAAGCTAAATGAGTTGAAACCATAAAATTGTGTTGCTAGAAATTAAACTGACTCGAGACATAAAGCCTATAAACTCTATAAAAATAAATTGTAAATTCAAAAAACCTTCGGTTCTTACACTAAAATGAACAACTTACCTTTATCTCGATTTTTTTTTCAATTTAATACAGCATAAACTCATACAAGTTCATATGACACCTTCTCATTATGAATTAAATAATAAAAATTTGATCAAGACGATAATATGTATTACAGAGACATTATCAATAATTCTACCATAATTCAATCCATATCCTTTCACAGAAAAGTGATTCAGAAACAGAACTTACATTGAGAGAAACGTTTATTCTCACATTAAAAGTTTACATTTTTATTGTTACACTATAAAATATTTTATACCTTATGCCCTTACCATAAGAGTCAGCTTGGCAAATAAAAACGAAAGTACTTGGTATCAGCGATGAGGTAACAAAAGTATTGTGTTTTTTTCTCACGATAAGGAAGACGCATCTTTTTTCTGTAAACTCAGTTAATTTTAACTTTTAACATGCTTTGTTTATGTGTAAGAGGATAGGCAGACATTTATTACTGCGTTCTAGCGTTGTTGGTGGCGTAACAATTGGTGAGAGGCAATAGGTAGCTGTGGTAGTGGACGCGGCGCGGGTGGCGCAGGACCGATCGATTTGGAGATCCTTGGGGCAGGCCTATGTCCAGCAGTGGACGTCTTGCTGCTGACATGATGATGAAAAGGTAGCTTATAGGTAACTATTTCAATACCCAACTGGAACCAAATCTTTTACAGAACCACTAATATGGCGTAACTATACATAACCTGAGTGGCGTAGCTAGGTAACCAAAGGCCCTGGGACAAAAAAAAACTAGGGCCCCAAATAAACCATTTAAAATCGTTTGTTCCGAATTCGACGTACTCTAGATTTATCGTCATATTTTTTCAAATAAATTGCCATTTTAAAAGTCGCGTTCCTGGAATCTGGTTTATTTATATTCCGAATATGGGAGAAATTTTCACTAGTTCAATTTATAGTTTGTAGATACGAGTAAGTCAGAGTCAGAGTCGCCAAAGCTGGCGACACTTCTTAAGATACAGTTTTAAATCTGAGGTGGCGTCTTATGCTCCCACGCAGTAGGGTAGGCTCTGCAAAGGGCCGTCTGGTTCGCGACCACCCTCCTACTAACAAGCTTGCTGTGCTCCGTCGGTACGTGGGAATACCTGTTCCATTTTAGGCATTTTCTGGGTTGTCTCACTCCATCGTCGACCTCATTTATGATCTTGGTCAAGATTGACGTCAAGAGTTAACGAGAGGCGAAATACTTTACGTACCACTCGTATATTTCTGAGTCAAGTTGTTAATTTCCCTTTCGGTCGCCTACAAAACCATAGCTTCATAACTAGTTGCAAATAATTATTCATCCTTGTACGTAACTGATTTCAATGTAGGAATTATTTTTATCCCGAATTCTCGCTATTTAAAAGTCACTTACTCTACTTTATCACGCCTATATTCCCATTCGTAGTAGGCAGAGCATTAGGAGTCGCAATAGTTGACAATTTCGAACATTTTTTTAAATAAAAGCGAAATACCAAGTTTATGTAGAGTTATGCAACTCTACCCTAGGCTTCGAGATGAAACATGGCTATGGTAACACAAACACATTGATGTGCTATGTACTATTACCTCAATGCACTAACATTAACAAAATCATGTCGCAATTGAAAGCAAGTGAGTAACACAAGTGCATGACGCACAATTTGCGATGGACCCAATGTGCAGATTCACAGGGCGTGGCCAAGAATGCCGTCGTGAAAGCAGGGAAACGACGAGCGGACTTTCTTAGTAGTAACTACTGTGCGGTTGTTTAGGACAGGGGTTTATAACGTTTTTATTGGCAGTGACTTTATAACGTACAGCTTATTCCCGCGGCTTAGCTCTCGCAAAGAACTCTTTTAGTCACCCATTTACATTTCGTTCTTGACCCCTAAGGGGAGGATTTTAGAAAAATCGCGAAATCGTGTCCGTTTATTTGCTTCAAGGTATACCTTGACGAAGTTTCGAGTCAATAAATGTAAAAAAAAATGTTTTCTTCATACAAACTTTGAACCCCCATTTCACCCCCTTAGGGGTTGAATTTCAAAAAATATTTTCTTACAGCATGCCTACGTCATAAAAAACACCTTTTTGCCGAATTTCAGCTTTCTAGGTGTAAGGATGTGGGCTGGGCGTTGATGAGTCGTTCCCGTGGGAATTCGTGAAAATCATGTACCCTATATTCATCACGGATAATGTAGGATTCTAATGGTAAAAGAATTTTTCGAATCTGTCCAGTAGTTTCAAAGCCTATTCAATCCCAACAAACAATCAAATCTTTCCTATTTATTATATTAGTAGGTATAAATAATGTGACAGTAAATATCAGAAAAAGGATAATTGAATCGAAGTTTTGCGCACCACTAGTTAAGAACCCCTGGATTAGGACACTCAGGCGCAGAATTCTGATGACTTTACTGAAGGGGAGAGTGATTTACTTCTAGCGATTGTGTTGAGTGTACGTGCTGTTTGCTAATTTCGAGGAAAGTTGGCATTGTGTATGGTCTTGAATGCCCAAGCTAAACAAATTATGATAGCCGGGAATTAGTTAAAATATTACCAATTGTTCTCTGAAGGCAAATACTTGATACCCTGCCAACATTAAAATCTCCATTGCAGCGTGAGCTTGCATAAACAAAATTTATATTGAAATGTTTAAAATTGTGAACAAGAATCAACGAAATTATCTGTATAGTACACCATTTGAAAAAAGGGGAATAACGAGTATTTACTTATGACACAAAAATAGTTTACATTATTTTCTTATTTTTTCTGCGCCAGCAAGGATGAAGAAGTGAATTGATTTATAGTTCCCACCCACATACAATACAATATATTTTATTTGCACACAAGGATACACAAGACATAGAAATTAGTATACAACAAGGGAGCCTTATTACTGTAAAGCAATTTCTTCCAGGCAACCTACCAAAATGGGAACCCAAATCAGAACTTTCCAAAGAAAAGAGTTTGTAACGACCACACAAATGAAATTAAAGTTAAGGAATGAAAAACTCTATCATAGCGGCAAACCCTAACACTTCCCCTATTTCCTACCCCAGTAACCTCTTTACCTATCACATTACCCCACTATCCAAGAAATGGCCGACGTATTCCAGTTATGTGGCAACATTGGCTCCCATACGTGTTTTCCCACGACCTGGGGTAAATTATAGAGTGTGGTATCACCGGAGTAGCGTGCTCGTGTCTGGTTAGTCAAATGCGGTAAAACTGTTATTAGCGGGGCTAAATTGTTTGTGGGTTTTGCGAAGAGATTTCAGTGTGGTGTTATGTAAGATTTTAAACCGCACGCATGAGTAGTGCAATGTAGGTAAAGTTCATAGCTGTTACTTTCTATCATTCTAACATACCTATTTATAAATGTTCACGTCCATACGAGTTAGGTAGGTCAAAGTTGTAGAACCTTTTGAAAGTTATTAGTAAAAAGTTGTCAATACAGTAACGACAATTTATTTTTATTTTATTTTATTTTATTCAAGTGTCTACTACGCTTACAGTCATGCCAAAGTGCGCAGCAGGCTAGTAAATTACATAAAAGTATATTCGAATACAATTTATCTTATAACTATGATACATTTAAAAAATGTCGTGAGATTATTAAATAATATGTCAACATTTTGACGTTTAGCAATCAAGGCATTGAGTAGAGAGATAGCGCGTGCGGTGGGCGCGAGCTGTGCGGTGCTGGTGCGCGCGGGCGGCAGCGCCAGCAGAGGGCGCGCGCGCAGGGGGTGGTTGGGGACCAGCGAGCGAGGCTGTCAGGGTCGTTTAATTTCCCATTTAAAAGAAGGTAATAGTGGACAAGGAGCGCGCATTTGCGCATTTGCAATTTAATACAATAACGGTATTAAATTTAAATTATAATTTTTGAAGTATTTTGTTTTGTATGTTGTAGGCTGTATCTGATTGTATACTATTGGCAAAGCCAGAAATAAAGGATTTATTATTATTTATTATTAGTATGGCTCTTATTTGAAAGTGGACGGATTTTAATAGTAGATTAAGTAACAAGGGAATAAAACAGAGTATTATGTCACGGGCAGCATATTAAATTCTGGGCGAAAAGAAGGATTCTGTAGTTAATTCCCGAACGTAGTGTTAATTACCAAGCGGAGCGAGAGAATTATGGTAAGAATGCTGAATGAAGCGAAGGATTCAAGTCTGCCCAAGACTAAGACACTTTTATCCCCGAGGAGCTTATTCTACTTTATACACCTCCTGTGAGGTTAAATAAAAAAGAAATTATAAATTCATTCCATCAATAATGTTTCGAGCCTCCGTTTCTACATCAGAGTCGCTGGAATTACTGGACATTTTTTCACAGATTTATTTAAAAAAACTTACAACAAAACAATTTAATAATTCACGGTAAAAATCACAGATCGAAAATCACCGATGACGTTTTCTTATTTAATAATATTTAGTTCCGTAGGTAAAGGAAAGTCAATAGCTAAGACATACAGCCAAGTTTTTATGCTTAATATTTTCAGTAAAAGTAAAGTCTCTTTGATGTGTCAAATTTTATGGTTAAAATCTACATGGACCAAGGAAGCCTTAAACAGCCTTGTTTTTTTTCGAAATTATTTTTGATAGAGGTTTTTGCTGGCATTTTGGCGTTCCATATTTAAATGTCATTATTATCCAAGTTCCATACAACTTTATTTCCCTTGAGCTTTAATGGTTTACTTTAAATAGAGAATACTTGACGTGCTTCAGATGCAGGTGGTGTATAAAGGTTATTTAATCGTTGAAACACAAGTGGGTTCATAGTGTTTTTTTTATATAGAATTGATTTGGTTCTTGACGACAATCTAACTCTGAGGCTGGATGTGGTCAAGGGTGTAGCAAGCTCACCCCGGAGATGCCTATTCACTTGAACTGTAAAGAAACTCGGGTTATATGAGCCTGGATATAAAGACGCGGGCAGAGAATTCTATTCCTGCCCGATATAAAAGGTGAAGAAAAACGCTCAGTACGTAAGGTGAGGATGGTACTGTTTATACTTTTCAATTAAATATTACATCATCAGTCATCATCAACATCATATCCCGGTGCGACAATGGGTCCAATGTAACACAATCATATACAAAAATCGTTAAAAAAATTGAATCAATTTATAAAGAATTCTTTCTTCTATATCGTTCCGCGATAATTATCTATTATCAACTCGGTGCGAGATACGCTTACAATTAAATTGAATCTAATTGCAATTAAATAAAGGTTATTATCTAGTAGTAAAAAAATGGTATAAGGTTTAAAAGATATGCTATGATTTTGATATTTTTTGTTATTTAAAGTTTGGGCAACTTGTTGAAATCTTTTTAGGAAGCTTAACCATTCGTTGTTCAGATTCAAAGATTTTGTTTGGTTTATTTACAAAATGGTTTTGCTACGTTGATTTTGATCTTATTTTAACATTAAGGTAAAGATGTGATAAGAACCCGTTGTGATAGGGTCAAAACTTGCAAATATGTGGCGGTTGCTTTAAAATTGATATGTGGTAACTGGTTGTCAGCAGCTCGAGTACGATGGTGATAGCGTGCGTAATGCGCCACGGTCCTATGTCAAATGTCAACATTGACAACGCCAGAGAGCGAGCAAGCCTTTGCGCAGGGCCCTCGCGCAATCAAAGTGAAGTTTCACCGTCAGCCGAGTGACGTGCCACGCGAATTTGTCGCCATCGTTCTCGAGCTGCAGCTTTTAGAATATTGTTTGTGCAGCAAAACTCTCTGGTTTCATTGAATCATTTTATGAACTTAATAGAGAGATAGAAAGACATATTATTGGCTTTTACTATAGCGGATTGAATCTGTCACCGGAAAAATGTAAAAAACGTAATATTGAAAATTGCCCAGTAAAATTACAATTTCACGAAACTTTAAGAGTCGCCTGCATAAATTAGGATAAGATGGTTCGAGTCCGACATAACCCTTTTGCTACCTCTGCGGCGGGGGGTACGCGTGGGCATTTCCCCAAGTAGAAAAAGAAAGGTTAGGATAGGCTTGGTTCGATTCCATTAGGTTGCATTAAGCCAAACAAATTAAGGCAGTTCATAAAGCACCGAGAGATTATACTTACTAAGTGAAATTAAAATATTACAGGTTTTAAATGTTACAATGACATATCCGCAATGAATACCTAATATTACAGCGATATCCGTGAGTTGGCGAAATATTACGAAATAATACGAGATAAAGAAGACACCGGATGCTTCAACAGATGCTGGCTATGACACATCCGAATTAAAAGAAATTTCTCTATTATTCAACTGATATTTCCTATTACATATTGTGATGTTATCGCTAATACCAGTGCAGTGATTTGTAAGTGTAATTATTTTTTTTATGCGAAAATATTTACTGTTATCGATACAAATGTGCGGGGAAAGTGTTTTCGAAGTTGTTGATTTTGTTATTAGTTAGATAGATAGATAGATAAAACATTTAGTTTTACACACTTAAACACACCATTAATTACAAAATTAATACAATACATAAAAAAATAAAAAAGAAGCAAACCAATAAAGATGCAAAAAAAAAAACGAATATGTGTGCCACACTGTTACAAAAAGGTCGTAGCTCAGCATATGTATTGCCTTTCGACAAAACACTGATATTCTGCACCAACCCGTCAGTCACGTCGTTACCGCAATTAGAGGTATGTTGAGGTAGCCACACTTATAAAGCAGTGAAGACACCTATCCTTGCTTCCACAAAGCTTCCTCAAACACCAACCTACCACCCAATTAGGCTCCTACAATCGATTACAGCTGTAAAAGCTGTAATCATAACAATCAGTCACTGCCATTCATTCGACTGGTCACACCGCAGATCGAGTAAGGCTACAATTACACCGTCAATCTGTCAATCTGCGCCTGCGCCGGTAATAGAATACCATTGCGAGATGGGTCTGTATCATTGTTATGTAACGGCTTTTTGTCTACAGTTACATTTGTTACACTATTACAGTAATGATTGACACTTCAGAATGGTCGTTAACTTGTTTTTTGTTTCTTATTTGATATTTCTAACAGATTGGGATGAAGTCCCCGAGTACTTACAGAAAAGGAAACGATTACAATTAGAGGGGACATTGTACACGAGGCAGGGTACCTAATGGGTGACCAACGTTTATTACCAGCTTTCCGTGCTTCGGAGAGTACGTTAAGCTGTCGGTCCCGGCTGTTGTCAATTGACTATAGTCGTTAAAACTATGTCAGAGGCCATTGTGCGGTTTGAAAACACTGACACTAGAGTTTGTCAAGTTCGCCACACTCTTGACTATACCTACATGATAAGATGAAGAAGGTTCCCCTGTTAGTAAGCTTACGAAGACAAGATGGCAATAGTTCTGCTGTAATCACTTGTTTCGCCAAAATCTGGGCCATGGTTAAGCTTACCCCGACTCTTATCGTTTATTTTTCAGACGAATGATTCAGGCTGCTATTTCCAAAGTGGCGAAATGCCTTAATGATGAATTTGTCTTTTATGCTTTCTTTGAGGTGCACGGTTCAACTCATAACCTCTGGTTCAAAGACTATTCTCATTATTTATGTGTGGCCAGTACCACTCAGTCATTTAAAAACTAATTACCAACAATCAATTAGACATCACCTTCACTAAACTCAAGCGCGAGCTTTAAAATTAAGTTCCGAAAACTCCATAACTCACTTTTAATTGACAAATTAACCTTTTAAACTACATTTGTTTTTGAAGTTCCTTACATAATTCCAAATGCAAATAGCAGATGATCTTCTTACGTCACAGACAAATTACGCCTGCGTATTATTTTGTAAAGTTCCCATATACAGATTTTTGGCCTACTTTACTTGAATAATGTAATGTAATAGGTACTTTTACTCTCTTCTTAAGCCGGGGCCATTCGGCCGGTAACTGTGAGATTTTAAATCTCGCTTTGTTCGTAGAATCTTTTAGGGTTCAGCTAGCACATTGAAATGGGTATTTTTAGTTTTAATAACAACAAAGACTTATTATTCCCGATGCTTGGGGTTTACAAATAAAAAATCTAAAGTTACTCAAAGTAGGTACCGGGCGCGCAGTCCTATTGAGATGTTTTATTAACAGTTATCTTTTTTTAAAACAGTATAGGCAACATAAATAAAAATATTTTCAGCTTAGATAAAATATACTTTTTGAAAGCAAGAAGTACAGTATATAAAAAAATTACAAATCATGTATTAGTTTCATATATGTATTTTAGCGTAACATGTATTAGTTTCAAAAAATCTGTAAACTTACTCATGAAGAGCATTATAAAAAAAACAAAAGTACGGATATCATGTCTGTGGATGCAAATAACCCTAATAATAAAAATTACATAACTTTAAAATTTCAAAAAAGTAAGTGGGAGTTCTTCAATGTCCATTTACTTATTCAATTTTAAAAGAACCTTTTTTCTTATCAATCGAAGAAGAACTACCATCTAATTATTTTGCTTCTATTAGTCCAACAGTTTGATTCCTTCAAGAGCACAGTTGCTGTATTTCACAATAACTACAGAACCTTAGCAGTGAACAAAGCAAATTCACACTTGGTCAGATTTTTTAAGGCGACTACAGCACCCGATAAAGGCAGCACACATAGGAATAGTGCCATCTCCGTCTCTCAAAAGGCCTGGGCCGGCAGTGCGAACAGTGTCGATACACGAAGTTTACGGACTATGAAAGCGTGAGTGCGTAAAAACATGTTCGAAAGTTAGAAAAATGAGATTTATGGAAAGGTAACAGCTTAAATCGAAAAATGCGTTAACTACTTATCGAGAGTGTTCAATCACAAACATTTTGATAGCAAATTCAAGTTCCTGTGTACATGTTACTATCGTTTTTACAGCTTAAAAGATACACAATATTGATATTTAGAGGTGACTTTGTGAGCTTTTTCTATCAAACTAAAAGTGCTGAAACATGTTTTCAGCAAACTACTTATCTAGTTTATGTCCTGAATATTACCGTAGTATTTTTTTTCTTCGATTTAATGCAGTGCGTCATGCTTATCTACGCATCATAAAATCGTAATTTAGGTGCTGTAGTCGCCTTAATGTTTGTAACCCAAAGCTCCTTGATCGTCTGATATCGTGCATGTTTTGTTACTTTAAAGTGAACTGTTTCGTTTCGATATATTTACGTAACATGCACCTTTTATGTTCTCAGTTTAACCTTTTTTTTAAGATTACGTCTTATTTTCTATTTTTGAAGTTACATTTTAATATTGTAACTACTTTGTCCATTGTTAAAAAATGTCGAATCATTTGGCTTCTATTAAGATGCATTTTGTAGGCGGATAGATTTGATATCAGCAGGCCGAATACGATAGTGACAGCGCCGTGACAACACCGCGGTCCTATGTCAAAATGTCAACTTGACAACGCCGTAGGGTGAGCAAGCCTTTGCGCGGGACTCTCGCGCAATCAAAGTGAAGTTTCAGCGTGAGTTGAGCGCGAGTTTGTCGTTATCGTGCTAGAGCTGCAGTGACAACAATATACATTGTATAATTATTGTGAAGTTAGTATCAGAAGGCCGCAAACGTTGTGGTCTATGTAGCAACTCGTCTAAAATGCTTGGTTATGTTTAACTCAATTCAATTCTTTGAAATATAGCGTCCGCAAACCACAGGACGTTTTGCCTATCACGAAAGGGATTATAGGTGTTAATATATGAATGGAAAATGAAAGCGTATCTTCTTTTTGTAACCGGCGACAAAAAAGAGAGGTGTTATAACTAGGAGTTCCCTATTCCTATTATAATATAATGTAAAAAAGTGTTTTTGAAAATAAATATTTTTGTACTAGCTAAGTAATCTATCTCTGTACCAAATTTCCTCAAGATCGGTTCAGTAGTTTAGGCGTAAAAGACGGACATACAGACAGACAGAGTTACTTTCGCATTTATAATATTAGTATGGATTTTTTTTGTAAGTTTGACGTGTTAATCTGTATGTCTGTGTATTTGTGTGTATGTGGCATCTTAAACGAATGCACCGTTTTTGATACGGTTTTTTTTTGAAAGCGGTCGTAATTGAGATGGTTCTTAGCAATATTTGATTAATATTGGTTAATATGTGTAAAAGCTATAAGCAATCGAATATTGGGGGTGATATAATATTTTTAATTTTAGCGTTATGAAAGCCAAGGCCCCGATCCTGTAACTTCTGTTATGTTTTGATGGAATGGAGGCCATTTTATCAGATCAGGTGGAGAAATTGAGAACTATTTAATTTTCATATACTTGCTGACAACTATCCCGACAAGTAGCGCCATCGCCAACCGAACGTAAAGTTGCAAACTACGTAGCAACTGGAAATTCAGTTGACGGTGGCGCCGCCAGTCAAAGCAGCCGTCATTTGATGTATGAAAGGATAGTTCTTAATTTCGCCACCTGAACGGATATAATTTTCCACGTCAAAAACGTAAGAGTCACCGACTTCAATCCCAAAAAGACAATTTTTTCGAGAGTTTCCCTCAATTTCTTCAGGATCCCACCATCAGATCCTGGTTTCCTTACCATGGGACCACCCTTGGGATACTCCCTTTCCAACAAAAAAAAGAATAATCAAAATCGGTTCATAAACGACGAAGTTATCCGTGGACATACATAAAAAAAATATACGGTTGAATTGAGAAACCTCCTCCTTTTTTGAAGTCGGTTAAAAATGGCGACCATGTCATCGACACATAACTGAAGTTACAGAATCGGGGCCCTGTTATAAGTTAGAGCATAAGACAACACCTGTCGCTCAGTTGTCATAGTTGCAACATAATTTAGCGAGTGTTGTGTAGAGAATGAAAGTGAATGTGCAAAGTGCATTGTGATGGTCATTTTGCAATAGGTACTAATTTTATATTATAACTAGCTTTCCGCCCGCGTGGACTACAGTTTATATCATGCCCAACAGAGGGATAAAATGTAGCCTATTGTCCTTTCCCAATATTTAATCTATCTCTGTACCAAATTTCATCAAAATCGGTTCAGTAGTTAAGTCGTGAAAGCGTAAAAGACAGACAGACTGTGAAAATTAGCCTCTGTCACTATCCATACCTTCTACTACACCTGTGCAAAAAGTAACCTCGATTCGATGCTCAGTTTTGACGTGAAGAGAGAACAAACAAACACAGATTCACAACTATAAAATTACTAGTGGATACTCGGGATTTCATTCCTGTGCGAATTTCGTTCCTTATATAAAAGGAATCTTTGTGCCACAGCTTACTAGGTCCAAGGGTTTTGACAGGGTGTTAATAATTCAATTTTATATATAATTCCCGGGACTTCGTTCCCTATATTCATCAGGGATAATGTAGGATTCTAATGGTGAAAGAATTTTTCAAATCGGTCCAGTAGTTTCGGAGCCTATTCAATGTAAGCAAACAAACAATAAAATCTTTCTCTTTATAATTAATTATTATAGTATTGACTACTTATACGATAAGAACTTTTCAAAATTTATCACACCAACTGGGAATTGAACTTAAAACAAAACCACTTATTGGTTCGCGTTTTGTCAGCTACTTCAAACCAAAAATGCAGCCTTATCGCTAACAAGTAATCAACTACGCAATCGGCTCGTTTTATGAATATTAATTAGTTTGATTAATAGACTTATGCAAAACACTTCATCAGTC
This sequence comes from Aproaerema taeniolella, assembly GCA_949987775.1. NCBI lineage: Eukaryota > Metazoa > Arthropoda > Insecta > Lepidoptera > Gelechiidae > Aproaerema > Aproaerema taeniolella. The sequence continues at coordinate 14,378,997 of OX465261.1, read as the reverse complement.
AACCAATAATTTTGCAAAGTTAAAGTGTGACAGTCTCTCTTGATCAATATTTGCAAAGGAGGTTAATACGTATTGATTACATATTTGGTACTCTATTATTAGGACGTCTAGGTCAATTTGTAATTTGTAAGGCCTAGATTACATTTTGCTTTTAAGACAATCTTATTTTAAATCTGTCCATATAATTATTTATACACTAGCTTTTTCTCGCAGCTTCGCTCGCGCAAAGAACTCTTTTAGTCACCAATTTCATGCTTGACCCCTTTGGGGATGATTTTCGAAAAGTTGCGAAACACGTGTCCGTTTATTTGCTTCAAGGTATATTTTGACGAAGTTTCGAGTCAAAATGTCCAAAAAAATTGTTATTTCCATACAAACTTTGAACCCCTATTTCACCTTTTTAGGGGATGAATTTCGAAAAATACTTTCTTAGTGTTTGCTTACGTTATAAAATACACTTTTTCACCAAATTTCAGTTTTCTAGGTCTAAGAGTTTGGGCTGGGCGTTGATGAGTCAGTGAATCTGGACCTCCAATTTTATATACATATAAGATAACTCCAAAACTAAATGTTTTAGGTCCGTTTTACAGAACGCGACTCAGACTCTGATTTATTTTTAAGTAGCAGTCGTCTTTTTTATTTTGATAGTGAGAGAAAGAGGCAATCAATACTTAAGTATAGATCAAAGCTTGAGTCTCTTTCTGTTATTCGGGCCTTAAACATCTGAACTGATTAAACCCTGACAAAAAAAGAGGTGTTATAGTTTGACGTGTGTATCTGTGTATCTCATCTCATCATCTCAATCGCGACTTTGCCCTTTTTTAACTGACTTCAACAAAGGAGGAGGTTCTATGTTCGACTGTATGTATTTTTGAAGTGAAAACTTCTTTAGCGGCGTTGTGCACTTTTTGGGATGGGTAAAAAATGTTAAACTCGCGTCAGGACACGTGACCTGATCGAAATGACCTGATGATGGAGGGAGAGTAGACCGCAAGGAAGTGATATATGTTCAAGTTTTCACTTCTGCCGGCACTCCCGGAGTGCAACCCGTTGTTTTTTTTTAAATGTAAGTAGGTATGTTCACCGATTTGCCGCCAATTATGGACCGATTTTCAAAATTCTTTTTTGTTCGAAAGAATATACTTCACAGGTGGTCTCATATAAATTTTATCAAAAATGATTTAGCGCTTTTAAAAAAATCAACAAAAACAAAAAATACAACAAACCAGAACATCATCTAAATAAATGACTGACATTTTCGTTAGTGGTTATCTGCTAATAGGCGTTGTAGTCTGCAAAAAATATTAGTTATCTACTGTGTGCGAACTGTTTTTGGGATTGCAGTCAGTGACTCATACGTTTTTAACGTGAACAGGATGTTTTTGTTGGGATAAAGCTTTCTTTTCGTGTTTCTCGACGATTGAGCTTTTATTTATCTAGTCTTTCATAACCGCATTTTGTTTTTTAATGTAAAATAACACACTGGCTACGCCCTATGCCTCTAATAGCTCTTAGGGGTCATCCATAAATTACGTCACACGAATTTCATGCTTTTTTGACCCCCACCCCCTTGTCACAATCTGGTCACATTTGTAAGACTCCCCCTCCCTAGCGCGACGTCACATATTTTCCATTTTTTGTAATTTTCTTATAAAAGCAGTACTTAATAGAGTTGTTATTTTTTTTGGGAACTCAAAATTGATTGTCTCAACCAAAGTAAATACATAAAAAGAGTGCTTGGAAATGAGGAGGTTAAGTTTGTCGTTAATTCCTAATTAACGCATTTTGATACACATAACACATTTAGAAATGTGACGTCACGAAACTTATGACCCCTCCCACCCCCTTGTCACACAATGTCACACTTTATCAACCCCTTCCCCTCCCCTTAAGGTGTGACGTAATTTATAGATGGTTCCTTACGTCTAAAAAACAACAACTTATGTCACCAGTACACCAGTCTTCCTTAACTTACGTCGCCACGTAAGAAAAAGTGGACAATAGTCCACAAGGAAGCAGTTTGCGCTCCATTTACATAAAATACATACAAACATACATACAAGAAACTTCTCACGATACTTTGATGGACCGCCTCACAATGTATGGGACTTGCAATGTAACATACAAGAGTATGGGAGGTGATGAGATATGTCATTTCATTATATTACCCTGTTACTTTGTAACTTGGGTGTCATTTGGTCACATTGAAAGGATGGCGGGTCATAGTGTCTTCTATTGTGACTGTGAAAAGGTACACATGACAGCACATTAGACTATGAAAATGGTGATGTTCATGTCATGCATGAATTTGACGAATTGAATATCCTGACACCAGCAGCTCAAGCACAATGTGAATACAACGCGGTCAAATGTCAAAAAAGTGTCAAAATAACAACGCCATAGAGTGAACAAGCCTCTGTTCAGTTTACTCACGCATTCAAACTGAAGGTTCACTGTCAACTTGGGGAATGTCGTTCAGTTTCATGGGGATAGTCTCCCCCTAAAATTTCGCTTACTAATATATATTTTAAAAAAGTCACCACATCATATCCTAAACTTTTATGCTCTAACTAACAGAAAGGTGCTTGTAAAAACTGATGACACGTCAGTAGAGAATGAAAACAGTATTTATATGATACATCAACTACATTGAATCTTATCTTGAAAGCAATAAAGCATTTCTCAAACATTAATTACTACTTAAACCTGTATTTAAAGTATACTTTTACAATAACGCGATTCATTGCTTATTGTCCTGAGAATACAACAAAAAACGCATGAAGCTTAATACGTTGCACTTGTGACATTCTTATAACCATCATATTAGGGACCAAATTCGCTTGACGGTTAAGAAAGGCAAGTTACCATAAAACTTTTTGCGTGTAGATTTTTGCATTTGATTAGTGCGAGCACATACATTCACTTCTCATGTCCGTATCATACCGATAACATCTGACTTTCATTATTCATTACCGACTTTATGTAATGCGTCAATTATTTCAACTTCGGTCGGATTTTAAAAATAAGTGTGTTGCAAGGCCGTACTGATTTTGATATGATTGAGTGGAGCATAGCAGGCGAGAGGCTTCCAATCTATCAAAAAAAAAACGCATCAAAATAGGTCCATTCGTTTAGGTGTTACGGTGCCACAGACATACAGATACACAGAAACAAAAATACACACGTCAAACTTATAATACCACTCTTTTTTTCTCGGAGGTTAAAAATACAATTTTCCCTTTTACAGACACACGGATAGCGATTGCGAAGCCTTTATCTCCTAGTGTAGATCCCTTTAAGTATTAATTCAACTGGAAAAGACGAGGCAGTGCGAATTGTTAATGATAAAATTTAAAAAAGCAATGGTCCATCTTTGGGAACTAAACCTCCAAATGTTGGTTAACTTTACCGAAACTTAACTCATTGCAAAATCGAAGGCCAAGCAAACACAAAAGCGTAATGTCAACTTAAAAGATGATTTAATGGTTTTTTCATGGCAATTAGTTTTCTATAAGATAATGGCATTCCACGCCGTAACGGTGATGGTTGCAGAGGTTGCAACGTTTTTTGTCTTGTCAACAGAGGTCAAAGTTTACCATAGTTCGGGGACGGTTCATACCTAAATATGTTCCTTTCATTCTTGTTTACCCAGCTGCCAGCTCTTAATTAGGCATATACTAGAGTCAGTCAGCCTAACTAATGTGAGTCTATGGTGTGTTTAAAGTGCTGTGTGTAAGCCGGTTGTGGAGAATATCACTTCGTAAATATCTAAAAAAAATTACCAGAGTTTTAGGGTTCAAAAATGGTTTTTTTATAGGCCAAACTGCATTATCTGATACTACACTTTCTGTGTAGTATGCGTGAATATATTATGAACACTGCCGTAACATAGAAAGGCGACAAACTCGCGGGTCATGCCGCTGTTCCGATGACGGTGAAATAATCTCATTGATTGTGCGAGGGCACAAAGGCTTGCTCGTCCTCTGGCATTGTAGTTTTGACATTATTTTGACATTCGATGGTCCCATGATACAACAGAATGTCGCGAACATATGACCATCGTCACAAGAATGAATTTCAAAACAAAAATAAAGAAAAAAATATTCAAAAAGCGATCATAAAATAACATCATATGCCTTACTATTTTGACAGATGATTTAAACGGTGACTGTGTGATTCTGGAACGACACATCCATCCCCACGTGTGGCACGCTTACTGAGGGTCCGTTGCAGAACGGAATCCTTTAATATTATGCATTTTAGGTAGTTTTTCGGATAAATTAAGAAACCAGGCAGTGTCATGGTTTTTGCAACCCTCTGAGATAGTTTTCCTCCATTTATTGCGCCTTAAAACGAGATCCTCCCATTTTTCGTTAGGTATTTTCAACTGAACAACATAAGAGACAACACAGACACATAAAATATACGGTTTAATTAATTCTTGCTGTTTTTTTTGTTTTTTTTCTCGCGGTTTATAATCGGGGTAAGAACCTATAATATGTTTAAAACTGTTGATCACAAAATAACCCTAACCAAAAAGCTTTTGTATGGTATACAAAGACATCCACCGAATACCGATCTGCGATAGCGATACACCGTAGATCAAGTTCACTTTCACCACAACACGACGGTTCAATAGCCATGAAAGACAATGGGTGATGACGAGAGGAAGCTGCGGGCTTCCGTTTAGTGAGACGATTCGGGAAATGGTTCGGGTAGGAAATTGTTTTTAGCTTAAAGAAGGAGAAATGTTTATATCTTGTTTTGAATATAGACTGCGCTGTGGGTGCGAAAGCATGCCTATCCATGTAAGTCTTTTCTAAAATTGAAAATACTACTATATAGTAGTATTTTCATAGTAGTATATACATACTACTATATACACATATATATATATAGTTATACATATTGTCATGTAACCATTAAGTTTATAAGCCGTCTTCACCGAGTAGCGCGGGCCTTCCTTCCAAACACGGAGGGGATTTTGGCCATAGTCCACCACGCTGGCCCAAAGCGGATCGCGCACCTTTCGAAAACTAATTTTCTTAGACGTGCAGCTTTCAACACTAGGGTTTTTACTGTTGAGCAAGTGATACTGAAAAATCCATAAATAAATCTGAAAAGACGAATTTAGTGGTTCAGGCCCGCACTAAAATTTGAACCCGCAACCTTCCGATCACAAGTCCGGCTTATTACCAACGGGGCTATCACTGTTTCGACCAGGAGATCTAATCCTGGGGTCGTGGGTTCAAGTTCCATTCTCGCCGAACATTTTTTATTTTCCTAATATTTATTTAAGGACTTTCTAAATTACACACGGCATCGGAAGCATATCAAGCTAAACAGCAGGCTATTTCACTAACCAACGGTGTCATAATGGCGATTGAATGAGAATGGTCACCATTTTATATAGTTTTCAACTTAACGTTTGGTTGGCGTTGGCGGCTATCAGCTGTCAGCAAGTATATGCAATTTAAATAGTTCTCAATTTCGCCACACAGATAAAATGGCCTTCATTGTCATTAAATTGCCAGTATAAAAATAAAACAGTAAAATTAAAACATGTGTAAAAATAAAGATAAGATCAAAAGTGTAAAAGACATACAGTCTTATAATCTACGGAACAAGTCTCGCCTTATTCAGCCCTCAGCGAAATACACAAATTATTTTGAAATCAAAGATGGCGGTCGTGACAAACCAAAAAAGTATGAACGCCTTTTTGACCCTACAAACAGGGTAGCACAACCGCCTCGCGGCCTGCTTTAGCAGGTCGCGCACCACGCGAAACCTAGTTATTATAATAATTTTGAAGTCAGCAGTATTAAAATATTTAATCACTTAGATAGCTCAATTAAAGACTGTGATAAATTCTAAATTTTTCTAAAAATTCTATAACTGCTTATTGACTAGACCATTCTACAACGTTAAGGAATATTATGGTAAACTACTTTGAGTTACCTAATAATGTGACTTTTCTACATATTTTTATTTTTACTTTATTATTGACTACGAAAAATTATGAATTAATTTATGTAATTATTTTATATTGTTTTGCATAGAATTTGTAATTCTTTACGCAAATAAATATTTAATTGAATTGAATTATGACACCATTGGGAATAGCCATCCAGATTGACTTTAAGTCATCTTTACCCATTACCTCATTTGTAGTAGCGACAGTTTTTATAGTGTAATGTTGTCGTTGTGTTTTGTTATTCAGTTTAAAATAACTTCACGTACGTCCTTCAAAAAACTGGGCCTAGATGAGATCGTTGACCTAGTTTAGTAACACAGTAACTACAGTTAAGGCATGTGTGACTAACCGTTTTGGACAACTTTTTTATGACTTGTCAAACAAAAAGAAATGTTTTATTCAAGTCGTCATGGTGTGTTAGCTGATGAAAAGAAATTGTCTTGAGCGATGTGCGCTGATGACAGAAGCATATCTTCTTTTGGTAGAGTTGACCTTGAGGTCAAGCTTATTATGTAGATGACTGAATGTTGAACTCTTTAAAAAATTTGATAGGATCTTGACAAAGATTGACAGAGCTTATAAGTGCATCAGAATAACACAAAGGCTATACTTATTGACTGATGATTATATCAGTGAACTAGATATAAATATATTTACCAGGATCAGAAAGTGAGAAGTTATTATACAAAGTGTTTTCATAAATCTACAATAATCTATACTAATATTATAAAGAGGAAATATTTGTATTTTTGTATGTAATGAATAAACTTAAAAACTACTGGACCGATTTTAAAAATTCTTTTACTATTAGGATGCTACATTATTCCTGAGTAACATAGGCTACTTAATTTTCACAAATTCCTACGGAAACTAAGTCCCGAGCGGAATGCTAGTACCCAATAAGAAGATAATCCAAAATTTTATTAAAAATTTAAAAGTGCCAACTCTATTGTAAATGTAAACATAAGCCTGTAATAAAGTGAAGATCACATTTCATAAGTTTTAATTTAAAAATCATTCGAGCAGACTTTACTGCCACTTAAAAATAATCCAGATAATGGTCGCTTCACTAAACTAAAAACAACAATTTGTACTCGAACCTCTTACTTTCAAGGCTATGTTTTCGCGAAACAACCTCCGCTTACAAATAGGTAGTATTGAATAAATACACTGTTACCTATTACTCTTTCTAAATTTTATTGTTAGAAAAGAAATTTCTCCGCGTAAAGAGATGTTTAGACTTTTTATCGGCTTTATAAGTTCGTATAATTCAACGATTTGGCGGATTGTTTGTAAGAGAAAGCTTCGTGAGTGCAGTGCAATCTTCCGAGTTGACTCTATGACTTGTAAGGAAATGTGAATAGTATTAGACGTACTTATCTTTCCATGCATAGTTGCAGTTTGCAGTGTGAGAGGGAAAAGGATTGTGGTAGTGGAGAAATTTCTGCGTAATATGTATTTCTTTTAAAAATGATTGAAGGAATGTAGATTTTGAAGAAGGATACCAAGAAATTGATAACAAAAAATAAATTAGCTGATTGTCTTCAAAATTCTTTAAAGATCTTTAGAGCTTAGGACTAACTCGATAATGTAAGCTGTCAAACAAAAATATTGCATTAAAATCGGATCGATTTGGGAGATGCGGTACTACAGACAGACATATGTAGTTACTAGCTTTTCCCGCGGCTTCGATCGCACAAAAAACTCTTTTAGTCACCTATTTTATTCTTGTCCCCTTAGGGAACGATTTTCGAAAAATCGTGAAACACATGTCTGTTTATTTGCTTCAAGGTATATCTTGATGAAGTTTCGAGTCAAAATGTTCAAAATAATTATTACCTCCAAACAATTTTTGAACCCCCATTTCACCCCCATAGGGTTTGAATTTCGAAAAATCCTTTCTTAGTGCTTGCCTACGTCATAAAATACACATTTTTGTCAAATTTCAGCTTTCTAGGTCTCAGGGTTTGGGCTGGGCGTTGATGAGTCAGTGAATCAGGACCTCCAATTTCATATATAAGATATTTATAAAGTAATATTTATAAGTGTATTATATTATAACACAATATTTTTTCGAGGGGGCTGTGAAAGTTGCGAAAATTTTGTGTCATAAAAATATAACTGTGGTCTACTGAAGAATTAAAGGCTCTATCTATAGGTATATCACACTAAATGATGATCGCTACTTGTTTTACAAAATTAGCAAGAGGGGATTTATAAGATTGACTTGTGTACCTGTGTGTCTGCGTATGGCATCGTAGCTCCTAAATGAATAGACCGATTTTGAAAGGATTTTTTTGTTTGAAAGCTGACGTGATGGATATGGTTCTATATTTCATTTTTGTTCAGCCGTTTAAAAGTTATAGGCTATTTACTCAATTTTGGGAGTGATACAATATAATTTTTTCTAATGTTAAGTGCAACTGTGTACGCGTGTACGCAGTACGCATTAAAGAATAGAGTTTTTAATAAAAGAAACAAGCAAAAAAAAAACGCACCTGCAACTACTCTTACATTGTTTTACATTGCAAAAACCTTCAATTCAATAGTGAAATGTATTAATTTTAACATTTCAACATAAACCAGGGCAATGTGAAGGTCGGGCCAACCCTGCAACAGGTTCGGCCAGCACGTTGAGAAAGCTGAATGACTTGCGCGTGCGCAGACGGCGAGAGAATGCTATTCGGATACCGGCTACGGCTGCAACCGATCAGTGGTTGAGGAAATATCGGAGTGTTGGCTGCATTTTTTTGGGTAGAAGAAAGTTTTGGAAGCTCTTAGGTTCTTTGCTCATAGTACTGAATTTCCAGGAAGACTAAATTACACACTCAAACGCCTACACTAAGAATAGAATATAAATACAAACTGTAAATCTGCAAGGTTGCCATATTCACAGGAGCAAATATACAGCTGATCTATTTCTATATCAACTCTATAGTTGAAATCAATAATAATATAAAAACCTAAAATTTTGACAATTTAATTTATTTTAATTTTTTTTATCAACAACTCGCGTGCACATCATTAATTCATCGAAACTAAATGCACATCACTAAAATAACATGACACAGATGCGATAATGTTGGGGTATTCTCAGTGCAGTACATTTTTTATTTCAGGTTAGGTGGGTTATTCTCTAAAGCTCAATACGAAATCTTGTTTTTTTTTGTTTATAGTTAATGTTCCGTTTTCGGTATTATCGAATAAAGTTGGTACCATACCATACTATTCCATCATTAAATATGGCAACCTTGCAGATTTACACCCTGTAAAATAGAAAAGAATAGAAAAAAAATCTTTATTTTGTAGGACATTCAGGATGCCACTTAAAACAAGTCAAGATTAGAATGAAATACATACAAACATACATTAAACGATTTAAATACATACATACGCATTCGTTCTTTTGATCCTATACTGACTCTACGCCTATTCGCAAAGGTGCAATCTTCCTCAGAGAAGGTTTTCCCTTGTGTCGTGAGTAATTTATGTAACATACATAAAAATGGACACGAAAATTCATGACCCGAGAACCAATATCTGCTTTTTATACAAATATTTGTGTGGAAGGGCTCAATGTAATAAATTTCTATCACACTTAATGACTTTTCACTTCCCAGGCCAAACTTTACACTAGCAAGCAAAGAAGCTTCTTATGATGTACAGTCTGGCAAAAAAGAGTAGAAATAAAAAAGTGGCAACACTGTAGCGTTGTCCCTTTCAAATCAATCTAAGGGACGACACTACAGTGTTGCCACTTTTTAATTTCTACTCTTTTTTGTACCCCTGTAGACTAGGGGTAAGAAAGAAATCCTGGACGTTCTCTAGTCCTAAATAATGTCAGCTCTTGTAGGCATAGAGTCAATAAATGATCTCAAAGTTTTTTATTTATTGTAACATGGGTTAACTCTTGACCTCAATCTGGAGCAAGGTCATAGATGAGATCGACTATGGAGCGAGTTAACCCAGGAAATGCCTATTAAGGCACTGGTACTCCCACGCACCGACGGAACACAGCAAGCTGTTTGGCGTCCGACTTCGGTAGGAGGGTGGTCGCGAACCAGACGGCCCTTACAGAGCCTACCACACCGCATGGGACCATAGGACGACACCTCAGATTTAGAACAAATTGAAGTGTCGTTGCCTGGGTTGGATGAATAGGAGGCAGGTCTCATTTGTGTTTCCTTAGTCGCCTCTTACGACACTCACGGAAAGAAATGGGGTGGTATTATTCTTAACCGATCACCACACGATTTGGCGAAAGTGTGATACAGTGATGATAGGTTATTAGTTTTTCGACCACGATATAGCAAAATCCTCACATTCTAACTACTGGCTTTTACAGTATATCTGAGAAGAGTTGGCAGCTGGCATATTCTAAGTTTTCCTTTCAGTCCCACTCCAGCATGGATAGTGTATATTATAATATCATTAAAGATCGAGAAAAGCAAACTAACAAGAAATTACCAACCTTTTTACTTACGACCATAATATTAGATTTAATATCATATTTGCTTCAATGTAGTTCATGGCATATACTTGCTTTCTAAATGTATTAACATCTAAACACATTAAAAAACTCCGTAATTACATGAAAACCTAGGATACCTATCATTTAGTAGAAACCAGGGTTAGCCTTGAAGAAATATGACCTAGTTTTTAGAGGAAAAACTATATCTAGTCTAAGCTAATTAATAACTAGGTGGAGGTATGTTTATGTAAAGGTCTACGCACATAGAGACGCAAAGATGCTGTTAGTCTAAGTCTTGAAATAAACAAAAATACTCAGAAGGATGGCCAGCTGCAAACTCTTCCCAGACAAACTTAAGAGTCAGTAAAGGGAAAGAGATGAGAGTTTTGTTGGCCGAAGATATTTCTTCTTCATCCCAGCATTAGTCTCGTTACATATAAATTATCTTCCTGAAATTCATAGCTTGTTAACGACTGAATCAATTTTGAAAAAAATATGGCTAATACTCGTCTGCTTTAAAAAAAAACAGCATCAAAATCGGTTCATTTCTTTAGGAGCTACGACACCACAAACAGACACACAGATACACAAGTCAAACTTATAACACCCTTTTTTGTTCGTCGGGGGTTAAAACATATCTCACAACGTAACTTAGTGGCTTTTCACTGTCACTGGATCGAAGCCTGTGCAAATAATTCATTATAGTCTAGGTTGGGTTTAGATCAAGTTTTCTCTACCAGTAGCGTGGGAACTGTTGTAGTAATCACAGCCCACCCTCAGGCAAAGGATGTGGGGGAAAACTTGATGGTGCTTGTAGATTGTGGATTTTCCCATAAATACTTTCTTTTATGGTCTTCGGATATACTTGTTATGCCTAATATAAACGCGAAAGTTTGTGACAGATAGAATTAGACTATATGTTTATATGTGATTGATTGGAAACTAGTCCATATGCAATAAAGTTCATGTTAATATGCAAAAGGCTCTTACAAAAGTTCTTTTAATTTTATAAATGTAGTAATGTCTAAATTGAAAACTATAAATAAATAAGTAGATCAACAGCCAAGTCAAAAATTGCTTTATTTCATAGAACATACAAAATGTTGCTTAAATGCGTCAAAACAGTGAATTACAAGCTTTTTTGTGCTTATCTATCTATATATAAATAAAAATGAATTGTTGTTCGTTAGTCTGATTAAAACTCGAGAACGGCTGGGCCGATTTGGCTAATTTTAGTCTTGAAATATTCGTCGAAGTCCAGGGAAGGTTTAAAAGGTGAGAAAATATGGAAAAAAGGCGTAACGAAGTTGGCCGGGACAGCTAGTCTTTAATGTATCTGTCTGAGCTAACAATATTTTAGGCAATATTTTTGACAGGTTCAATGTCATCCCATGTGTTTATGCTCAACTTTCCCCGACGTAATGTTGCATGAAGAACTTTCCATTTTAAATGAAATTTAAAAAAAGTTTTACTTCTCCATACAACTGGTGCGATCAGCTGACTTGGGTCTTTTTATAATTCTAAAACGGCAAGGCAAAATATGCACTAGTGATACCAGAAACTAGGAACATAGGGCGCAATGGTAATACAAATTTTGCCGTGCCGTGCCGTGCCATTCGAATGATAAAAAGGCCCAGGTAGCCGAAATTTTTTTGAAGTGAAAACTTCTTTAGCGGCGTTGTGCACTTTTTGGATGGGTAAAAAATGTTAAACTCGCGTCAGGGTCACGTGACCCTGTTCGAAAATTCATAAGACGGAGGGTGAAGTGGAAACTTCTTAGACCGCAAGGAAGTAATATATATTCAAGTTTTCACTTCTGCCGGCATTCCCGGAGTGCAACCCGTTATTTTTTTTTAAGTATTTCATATAGGTTCCTTAGTAAAAACTGTTCAGTTTGATGGGAAGAATCAGTTTCGCTAAGTGATTTAAAGACACGCCATATTTAGGGCGTCTTTTGTGCACGTTCAATGTTAGTAAAATTTATGTAATGCGCGCAAAAAGGCAAATAAAGTCGGAACCAGGGTTCAGACTCGGGATGCGCTTGACCACAATCCAGAGTTTATAGATAAGATTTCTCAAAAGTAAAATTCTTTGCTGGGAGGCCCGTACCCTTTGGTGGGGACGTATATGGGCTGATAAAGAAATCCTTTCTTGGTGAAATATTTCGAAAGCAACTCAGTATAAAATGGTCCACCTTTAAAAGGTGTTGAGCGGTTTCCTGCCATTCTTTGTAATGACGAGGAAGCCATCTTCCTTTTGCAAGTCGAGCGAAAGGCGTTCCTCATTGGAGTTACGAACTGGCCGACAGTAGGGTTACCAGTTTTAAAAGGATAAGCTTGTGATGTTTCATTAAAAGATTGAGTAATTCACCTAACCTAATCTAACTGATAAGCAGCCATGGGAATGAACTGCTCAGCTCTAGAGTTATTTCAGAATTAGTTAAAATTAGAAAATAAGAAAATTTGTAATGCGATTAAAAAGAGCACCCTCAGAGTTTCTTGCCTGTTCTTCTCTGGGGAAGACTGCACCTTTGCGAATAGGCGTAGAGTCAGAAGGGTCAATAGAACAAATGCGTATGTAGGTATGTATTTAAATCCTTTAATGTTCGTTTGTATGTATTTCATGTAATCTTGACTTGTTTTAAGTGGCATCCTGAATGTCCTATAAAATAAAGATTTTTTGTATTCTATTCTATACCTTGTCAACCTTTGACCAAAAAAGGGGGTTTATAATTCGACGTGTGTATTGCTTTCAACATTTAAACGACTAAACCAATTTTGATAATAAATAGCTAAAAACATCTCGATTACGTCAGCTTTCAAAAAAAACTGCCACAGACAGACTTACACATACACAAGCATATAAATACACAGACACGCACGTCAAACTTCTAACACGCCTCATTTTTTGTCGGGGGTTAAAAACCAGGTTCCAAACCATGAAAAAAAAGAGACTGGTCGCTGTGACAGACGGTCGGCCTGTAGTACCTTTTGTAACCCCTACCTGCAGCTCGAGTATGATCGTGATAGCGCGCGTAATGCGCCGCGGTTCTATGTCAAAATGTCAAAATTGATAACGCCAGAGGGCGAGCAAGCCTTTCCGCGAGACCCTCGCGCAATCAAAGTGAAGTTTCAGCGTCAGCTGAGTGGCGCGCCGCACGAATTTGTCGCCATTGTTCTCGAGCTGTAGCCCTACACGCACTTTGCGGTTGCATTTTATATAATTTAACCATTCCTCTACCTAATTATTACGCTAGTGTTTTGATTACGTTTATTTTGTCGTCTTGCGTTGCTTTTGTCTGTCATTATGGTTTTTATACTGTTTCGCAGTTTGTGGAAGGCCTTTATTTTATTTCGTTCGCTCTTGCTCAATAATTTTCAACGTTAAAAAAACTTATGAGTCACCGACTTCAATCCCAACAACAGTTCACACAAAGTGGATAACTAGTATTTTTTGCAGACTACAATGCCTATTAGCAGATAACCACAAACGAAAATGTCACTAATTTATTTAGATGATGTTCTGGTTTGTAGTATTTGATTTTTTTTAAAGCGCTGAATCATTTTCGATGAAATTTATATGAGACCACCTCTGGAGTCCATATAAATTTTATCGAAAATACTCTTCGAACAAAAATAAATTTGAAAATCGGTCCATAATTAGCGGAGAAATCGGTGAACATACATTAAAAAAAACATACAGTCGAACATAGAACCTCCTCCTTTTTAGAAGTCGGTTAAAAAAAATTATGTTTTGGCAACAGTAGTGTTCGGAATTCACGAATTCTGAGTGAATAGCCGAATTGTACTCTATCAAACTTTATGATTCGCAAACCTCAAAACACCAATTTTGACCCTATATTTTCGAAAAGAAAAGGCATTTCACTATGGTTTTAATTTACATACTAACATGTAATTCTCAACGGCCCGCGACAAACTCGCGTGTCACGTCATGCCGATGACATAGACCAAGATCCCAGGGCCGCCAGACCTTACTTATTTTCTCATAAACCAAATGTGTGGGAAATAGTAGTGCTAGAAAAAACTAGTAATGTATGAATACCAGCTAACCTGGGCCGACGGCCAATTTTCAGCCACCAGGTTCTGAAGGTACTTCCAAAAATTGTTCACTTGTCTTGAAGTCTGGGTGCTATAAAAAGTATTGTTATAGTTCCTTGAACATCTTAAACAAAAATTACGGCTCAGATTGTAGGTATAATCGCATAATTTACTTGCTAACTATAAAGCGTCTGGCAGAAATTACAGCCGACGGAGAGTGTCTGGCAGTGTTGAACATTAATTTTTATATTTAATTAATTATATTCTATTAGATATCAGCAGCCAGACTTCAAGACCAGTGAGTAATTTTTGGAAGTACCTTCAGAACCTGGTAGCTGAAAATTGGCCGTCGTCGGCCCAGGTTAGCTGGTATTCATACATTACTAGTACGTACTAGCACTACTATTTCCCACACATTTGGTTTATGAGAAAATAAGTAAGGTCTGGCGGCCCTGGGATCTCCGTCTAACAGTTTTATGTTATGGGACAGTAAAACTTCACTTTGATTGCGTGACGGCTCCGTGCAAAACTTGCTCGCTCTTTGGCGTTGTCATTTTGATACTTTTTTGACATATTTTGTCCGCGTTGTTTTGTTATTGTGCTTGAAATGCAACGGCGCAGCCAACACTTATTTTAGAAAAAAACAATACCTGGCTGATATAGATAAAGCATGTAGAAGTAAACAATCAAAATGTCGTAAGATACCTGTATAGATAGTATTAGATAGTATCTGCAATGGCTTGTAATTTGTCTACGTCAAGGTAACCTACTTAAAGGTACTTGCATAAGACAAATATACTTATTTTTTTTTAATTCGTTGTCGTATAGCCTAAGCACAAGTTATTTGAAAGTGTTAAATCGTAATCACAGAAATTAATGGCTGATCATTACAAGCCGCTTTCTTCGTAAGTTAAACTTGTTACTTGATGTCTATCGAGGCAGTGGTTTTCAAGTTGATGGTCGCTAAAGGCACTTTTGTGACCAACATCCTTATGAGTTCCGTGAAATGACGAACCATTTCGTTAAGAAATTATTTAGGAAGATACACTTATACGTAACGCTTTTTGGGTCCTTTTTGGATTAAATATAACACAAAGCCTAGCTTATAAACGCAAAGTAGCTTGCCTACAGTCGTTAAAACTAAGTCAGAGGCCATTGTGCGGTTTAAAAACTCTGACACCAGGTTTAGCTAAGTTCGCCACACACTCAATACTCAATAGTTGACTATAGCTACACGATAAGAAGAAGAAGCTTGCCTATGTGTTATCTACACAATATACTTCGGGGAGTGTGCTCATGAGCTGTATAAACTCATTCCGCCTGCCCCTTTCTTCTACCGGTCGTCCAGACGCACCGCAGGGTATCCTTACCTTCTCAAGATTCCTCAAATCCGTACAGAGCGCTTCTCTTTATCTTTTATAGCTTTCCGCCCGGGACTTCGTTCCCGTGAGAGTTTGGGAAAAACGGAATCCGTCCAAAAAGGAATCTGGCGAAAAAGGCCTAAATTGTGCACCGCCAAGGAATAGAATTCTCTGCTTGCGTCTGTCTTTCCGGGCTTACATGACCCGAATACTATCTTTAAAGTTCAAATGAATAGGGTATCCTCCGGGTGAGCTTGCTACATCCACGGTCACATCTTCGCCCCTGCTATAGATTGTGGTCTAGAGCGAACCCATTTTCAATAAAAAATAAATACAATAGATCATAAATTAAGAAAAACAATTAATGTAGAGAATGTATGTTGTGGTAACTACCGGAGACCCAGTCAAAGTCACATATTAGTGATAGCTAAGATTGATAGTTCTAAAATGTATGAAAGTTACATTTTGCTAGCTATTATTAAGATCGCTAGTTGTGAAATGGACATGGACTGACCACATAACTTTTTCATTGTGTCTGTCAATCCCATACATTTTATAACTTTCGATTTTCTTTATCACCTAAAGAATCTGACACTGTCAGAAGTCAAAGTCTCATACAATATTGACATGACCACTGACTACATTTATTGAGGTAGGTAAGATGTTTATTTATAGTAAGATATTTAATATTTTAGATTATTTTTTATAATTCTAACGGCAAGGCACGGAAAAATTGTATATTTCATTGCCCTCTATGTTCCTAGAGATGCTTGAAGGTGGAAACATTGGAGGCAATGGTATTAGTTTTTCCGTGCCGTTCGAAAATAACAGGTAGTGTCTGAAAAGCATGTCGGAAAATCTGTATTTATTATACTTTAAGAACTAATGGCGTCTACCTTTTTGTTTAATCTTTTGTTACCTAATTAATAAAACTATATAAGATACTGCATAGTCTAGATGTTAAGAATTGTGTATCAACTGCATTGAACAAATAAACTATTATTTATTAATTTAATTATAAAAAAGGCCAATTTAATATACTTCAGTGAAACTTGGATGATGATAGGTGTCCTTGACTATAACTCATATTTGTAAAATACCAAACCTAAAAATGTGCCCTTGGCGAGTGTTATATGTTTTTTCTTTTATTACCATACTAGCATTCCGCTTGGGACTTCGTTCCCGTGGAAATTCGGTAAATTTATGTAGCCTATGTTACTCAGGGATAATGAAGCATTCTAATAGTGAAAGAATTTTTGAAATCGGTCCAGTAGTTTTTAAGTTTATTCGTTACATACAAAAATACAAATCTTTCCTCTTTATAATATTATATTATTGTAGATATATATTATTCTTTTATCATCATATGGTATGTTATGCAGTTAGTATATATTCTAGTATTTATGTATATCAACACATTTTTCTTTGTTTTGTAATTCCATCTCTATACAATTTTTTTTATTTATGCTCTATGGACCACCCACACTAAACAATAATTTATAACAACCACACAAGCAACTCAGCGGTTCTTACAGAATATCAGCGCTTCTACCTGTGGTGAAGAGCAATATGCTGAACTGGAACTGCAGCACACATTTAAATGTATTAGTCTTAAAGATTGTTTTTAGTACAAAACTGTTATCTCCTACCTACCAAAGGGCATTTTGGCATCGGTATTATTATAGAACTTGGTAATTGAAGTGGTAATTGAAATAAATGGTAATCAATTGAAATAAATGATACATCTTTAAAAAGGAAATTTTCTGTAGAATAAGAATAACCGAAACGGTGATAGCCCAGTTGGTAATGAGCCAGACTTGTAATCCGAAGGTCGCGGGTTCAAATTCTGGTGCGGGCCTGTACCACTAAATTCGTCTTTTCGGATTTATGTACGGATTTCTAATTATCACTTGCTCAACGGTGAAGGAAAACATCGTGATGAAACCCGCCCATCCAAGAAAATTAATTTTCGAAAGGCGAGCGGTCCACCAACCCGCATTGGGCCAGCGTGGTGGACTATGGCCTAAATCCCCTTCTGGTCTCGAAGGGAGGCCCGTGCCCCTCGGTGGGGACACGTATATAGTCTGGTAAGAAGAAGAATAACCAAAGGGCTAGTCCTGATTCATTGTCCAATTAGAATAATCCTGCCTTGAAAGTTATATATTTTTCTTTTTTTTTGAAACCCCTTGTATATTAAGAAGATTAAACATAACTATTTTACTAAATGTAATTTTACTTATAAATTCGTTTTCAAGGGTCATTTTACTCAGACTAGGATTATGTTATTCGTCAGAATAGGATTAAATGACTTTGCCCATCAATATCAGTTAAATTATTCAAGTACAGTAATTTATTTTACTTTATCTTCTTACAGAGAAAGTTAAATACAAATGACATCAGATACCAAGTTGATATTTCTGGTTATAAGTAATTTCTTAGTGACTATTTAACATCTTCTTTTTTTCTTATCGTATAGGTATAGTAAAGTGCGTGGCAAACTTGACTAACCTTAGAGTCAGAGTTTTCAGACCTCTAAATGGCCTCTGACTTAGTTTTAACGACTGTAGTCAATCGACAACAGCCGGGACCGACAGCTAAACTTAACGTGCCCTCCGAAGCGCAGAAGCGCTCGTTATAAATTGCCACTTATTCACCCATCAGGTTCCCTGCCTCTGTGTACGTTGCTTAGCCTCACTGATCGGTTGAGAGTAAGTGATAATGAAGAGCCAGAAAGTACAATTTACTTTTTTAAACACTTTTAATATTTTTACTACGGTACCCTAAAACCGAACGAAAGCGCTTATTTATATCAGACATTAACAGGTGTTATAAAAAAAGTAAAAGTTGTTCAGTTAGCTCTTAACTCGTCTGTATAAGGTCGCGAATCGGATGTCACTGTTCCTAATTTACAATTACATTGGATGTGTCAAATATTTTTTAATGATTCGCTGTTATGTGGACTTTCTCGGAAGGTCGCGGAGCATAGACGTGTATGGAGTTGTCTTTTTTTTCACAATATATTTTAAATCGCGTTTTTTGCTTCGTAGAGCACGTTCAACTGGGGCTGTTGTCCATTGACTACAGTTATAGAACCAAGTCAGAGGTAAAGTTAAATTTACCATATAGGTACTCTGATTTTATAGTTTAAAAAAATTCTCGCGGTTATTCTCAACGTAAATATCGAAAACTCGTTTAAAAAAAATTTGTTAAAACACAATGAATGATGTTTATATTTTAATTAAATTATAGGAAGTGGTTTATGAAACAATTTACCATACAAATAAATTGTCTTGTTTTATTTTACCTATTTCCTTCTCAGAAAATGGTTATTCATTAAAATTATGTTTTCGATTATGATTATGAGTTAAGAAATAATTAAATCTGACACCCATATTTATGTATAGACAGGTGAATTAATTGCATCAAGCATCATTATTTATATGTGAACGTAAGTTAATGCATACGAAATTAACGTCTCTTATTAATAATGACCAGATAATGTTCTTGCGATTTGAATTAATGTTATGTCTCTATTAAAATGATTTAAAATGTAATAGTTTAAAGAGTGCCATTGACCGCAAATCAATCATTCTAGTTTACTTATTGACGGCCGGTTTGGTCGAGTGGTAGTGACATGCTGCCTCTTGATCGGCGGGTCCTGGGTTCGATTTCCAGTCGGAGCAAATATTTGTGTAAAAAGCAAATGTTTGTTCTCGGGTCATGGGTGTTTGTGTCTGTCTTTGTGTGTTCCAAGGGACCCACGACACAAGGGAAAACCTTAATGTGGGCCTTTGAGTGTGAAGCGTTTATTTGTATATTTAGCTATTTTATAATTATTTTGACTCATATTAACTTTAGAATTGATTTTCTAAATTCTTACACGTTAATGTTTTTAATATTTTGCAAAAAAATTATTTTGAAAAGATTGTCGAAAAATATTCCCAGAAAATAAAAATAAAGACACTACACCGACTCTACAGTTTTCTTTGTTTCGAATTCACATTATCTTACGCAACACTAAAACGACAGTTTCAAATCTTCATTCACCGAAATTCAACTCAAACACATGCGCAGGCGCAAGTCTTGTTTAATTAATCTAAGATTTAACTGCTATACTACGGATTAATCATGGCAATTAAAAAAGTGTTGCCAATTTTGTTTTTTTAGGTTGACCATTTTTTTTGGAAATATGGTTATATAAGACTGAGAAAGGTGAAGGCTGACGGATTGCTGAGGGTATTAGCATCGTTACATAGTTACATAGTTTTATTGTTGACTAGATTTCCGTCCGGGACTTTGTTTCCGTGGGAATTTAGGAAAACTATGTAGCCTATGTTTTATCCAGGGAGTCAGCTACATCCATACCAAATTTTATCAAAATTGTTTCAGCCGTTTGAGCTTGAAGAAGTAAATGTTATTATACCGTGTGGTGATCGGTTGAGAATAACACCACCCCATCTCTTTCCGTGGATGTCGTAAGAGGCGACTAAGGAAACACAAATGAGACCTGCCTCCTAGTAATCCACCCCAGGCAACGACACTTCATTTATTTCTGAATCTGAGGTGTCGTCCTATGGTCTCATGCGGTATGGTAGGCTCTGTAAAGGGCCGTCTGGTTCGCGACCACCCTCCTACCGAAGTCCGACGCCAAACAGCTTGCTGTGTTCCGTCGGTGCGTGGGAGTACCAGTGCCTTTATAGGCATTTTCTGGGTTAACTCGCTCCATCGTCGACCTCATCTTTGACCTTATGGTCAAGATTGAGGTCAAGAGTTAAACATCTTATAATAAAAAAAATATGTTACTTTGTAACATTTAACAGAATCTCATAGGATAACTATTGATATAAATAAATTGACCTATTGATTTATTGAGCCTAAAAAATTCTTGCTTAATCCAATTAAAAAAGAATTTCATAAATAAGCCTAAGGAATCCTTCCCGAAACATTTGCATAAAAAACAAAAACAATTTCGTAAGAAAATGTTGAAACTAGGCGAAACTCGCAACTTATTTGCGTCTGTGAGATACTCGTATTACACAAAATCAGTTGTTTCACATCATTGCGACTATTTATAAGCTTCTAATTTACATAAAGTGATGAAATTTATACGGTAAAAATAAAATAATGTGACGTGCTTAACCTAACACCTTTTAGTTTGCTTTTTAATGGGGCTATGTAAAGGGACACTTCAGAACGTAAATCAACTTTTGTGAATACGTAAATGTCCACAAACAGGGCCCCGATTCTGTTACTTCAGTTGTATGTCGATGGAATGGTCGCCATTTTCTCCGTTCAGGTGGCGAAATTGCGAACTATCAAAATTTCATACAACTAATGACGGCTGCTTTGTCTGGAGGCGCCAACGCCAACTGAATTTTCAGTTGCTAGGTAGTTTGCAACTTTACGAAAATTAAATAGTTCTCAATTTCGTCACCTGAACAAATAAAATGGCCTCCATTCCATCGACACACAACTGAAGTTACAGAATCTGGGCCCAGTTGTATCTACACTGCCACGAAAGTTACACGAAACTTGATGATAGGATAAAACTAAACGCCTATTTTTCTTATAGAAAAACTAGACTTTACACGCTGGACTAGGAGGGAAAGAAAAACTTAGAAGTGCGAGCTGTGAACCCTTCCCAGACCTACTGTAAAAGTCAATGAGTAGGACGCGAGGGTTTTTCTGTATTGTGGGCGAAAAGCTGATCACCTATCACCACTATACTCATGTTCCATCTTATAACCCTTAGTATGAATGTCAAATCAAGAAGTGTGTGGATGGTTTACATAAATCTACACGATTTTAGTATGTTTCACGTATGAAATGGAGGACTTATTAAAATAACAAGCAGTAAAATAATTAAAAAATGATGTATCACCCCTACGAGCACCCAACCCTATATAGAGACGTAATACAAGGCGACCCGAACCTGTCAACTCGTCAGTAGCTAGTCACTGATATATAACGCACGCCCTAGCGATCGTGTTCGGAATCACCCCGATGTACATCGCTCAAAACTTTTACATGGCTAAAATATAGCTAAGAACCGTCACATAGGCATTTTTTTACGAGAATAAAGTCACAGGTGGAAAGTTATTCTTTATAATTAAGCTAAAACTCATATATCTTATTTATAAGTAAGTGCTTACGATTGCGTAAAAACTACTAACCGCGGTAAAGAATTTACATATTTTTCAAAGTCAACTACTATCACTGGTTTAGTGGCATTGCCAAGTTTAAATTTTAGCTGTCCATTAAGATACTTGAAGTAACGCGTTTAGACAATGGTTTAGAAAATATATCTTCTTATCCTGAGGAAGACTGCACCTTTGCGAATAGGCGCAAAGTCAAAAATGCTAATGTAATTCACTATTTTGCTCAATTATTTATATATTGATTTTGCTAATGTATTTTTATGACGTTTTCAAGCAGCACTTTATATGTTCTATGAAATAAACATTTTTGACTTTTGATATATATATATATATATATATATATATTCTTTTACCAGCCCATATACGTCTCTACCGAGGGGCACGAAGGCCCAATGCGGGTTGGTGGACCGCTCATCTTTCGAAAATGAATTTTCTTGGACGAGCGGGTTTCATCACGTTGGTTTCCTTTACCGTTGAGTGACAATTAGAAATCCGTACATAAATCCGAAAAGACGAATTTAGTGGAACAGGCCCACACCAGGGTTTGAACCAACAAACCCTCCAATTACAAGTCTGTTTCATTACCAATTGGGCTATCACCGCTTAATATATTGGGTATCTTTAAATTGTAAGATGTGAAACAAGTCACTAAACTAAAAAAAAAAAACGGTTCTCCATACAACTTTTTTTTTGAGAATTTCATATGGGCTCCTTGGAGAAAGTAGTTCAGTTTCACGGAGAGAATCACCCATTAAAATTTTGATAGCTAATTTAAATTCACTCCATACAAATGAAGCTTTAAACCACAATTCTGGACTTGTATATTATTTAGTGAGTGCAAATAAAGAGTATATTGTATTGTATTGTTATTTTAGCTGACTGTCTCATGGCAATTTATAAAGGGTTCACTTCGTATCGTGTTTTAATCAAACTATAATGGTTATTCTTATTCAAATTTGTTTTATATTTGTAAACTATGTGATACAGTAAGATATTTTAGAGTCAGAATCTCGATAATTTGTAAATAGCGTATACTTAGTTTCGGCGTTTTATAAATCATAGCCTCAGTGTTTTTCCACTTATAAATTGGGTACGTATTACAATACCGAAGTATAGAAAACCGAATTTCATAAGACCTATGGACGAAAGACCGAAAATTATATGACCGAATGTTTATTTGACCGAAAGTTTGAAATCCCGAATGTTTGTTTGACCGAAAGTTTGAAATCCCGAAGGTTGAAATACCTATGACTTAATATGCCGAAGGCTAAAATACCGAAGATTGAAATCCCGAAGGCTAAAATCCCGAACGCTAAAATACCGAAAACTAAAATACCGAATTTTAGTTTTCGGTTTATGGACATCCTGTCCATAAAGTTTTCAATAGTAAAAATGTTTTATTTTGTCTGTTTATATGACAAACGGAACTGCGACGAGTAGGTTTGTTAGTAGCCTAACCCAACCAACCCGTCAAGGGTTGGTTGGGTTAGGTTTGGTTAGAACTGCGACCCCAACGCACGAGCCGAGCGAGCGAAGCGAGCGTGCCGCGGCAGCGGCCGGCGAAGTGCCAGAAACTACTGTGGTTGCATTTCAATTTTTAGTATTTTGAACATCGATGTTTTAAAACATAGGTATTTCGTGTATCGGTATTTTGAACTTTCGGTCATTTAAACATTGGTATTTTGAACATTCGGTCATTTAAATGTTCGGTCATGTAAACATTGGTATTTTGAACATTCGGTCATTTAAATTCGGTATTTTGAACATTCGGTCATTTAAATATCGGTATTATATATTTAGTTATATCGTACATCGGCATTTCAACCGTTCGGTATTTCAACTTTCGATGTTTTAAGCGTAGGTTTTTCAACCATCGGTATTTTGAATTTTCGGTATTTTAATACGTACCCTATAAATTAATGCATCTTTGACAAAACAGCGCTTGTAAGTTGCATAAATTACAAATATTTTGTTTGTCTGTCTCAATACGATGAAAATGTATCAACATCATTGTTTAATTAGTTCATTTCTGACGAATGTTCACATGTGAGATGTATATTATCTTTTGTGCCAATCGTATAATCTTCAATTGTAATAATGCTATGATTATTTACCCATAAGTGACACTTTACTCCCGCTATCTAACATAATAATCCAGTAAACTTGGCATAAAGACACTATTAGCTTGGCATATAGACACCATACTCCACTTTTGAAGCAATCACAGCGAGTTATTTGCGGGAAATAGAGATATTGGCTAGCAGTAATGAACAAACATGTCATGTCTTAAACATGTCATCTTATGTCAATTTGTACATGTCTTATGTTTATGTAATAAATTATTTGTATATTTATACATTATAACATACTATACTTTTACATTATTTGTATATTAAACCTTTGTTCATTGAATACTACCTGCCGACTACTCCTTCCTCTCAAACACTCAATGGGTTGACTGGAAGAAATCCCCTTGTGGGGTAAGTCCACCTTTGTACTGTTTTTCTTATATTGTGTCTTGTGTAACTTATGCTCATGTATAATAAAGAATAAATACATACAAACATACGCTTATGCCTAGGAACTGTTGGGGTAAACAGAGCATCAGTGATTCTAGGACCACTTGATGCTACATTTGACACTAATTCTGAGGGTTATTAGATAAATCATTATGTATAATAGGAGTCGTTTAGCATCAAACTCCGCTAAAATGCTCCCGAAATAAAAACAAGTTTATGCTTCAAAATGGCGTCATTGTGTACTCTTTACATAATATTACTATCAATCCCCATCAAAACACTCTAAAACGCTACGAAATAGTCCACAAAAAACTAATGTGTGTAGCAAACTCCGCTAAAAGACAAATTATTTCAAAATCCGCAAACAATTTATTTCAAAATCCGCTATAATCGAGTTTTTTTTCAAATTGCTTAAATTTCATCGAAAGCATTTTAGCAGAATTTGATACACCTATAGTCCATGTCAGGGTAGACAAAAATACATGTTCTAGAGTCTCTTGATGCAAATTTGGACATTAATTTTGAGGGCTGTAATATTATATGGAATATGAGTGGTAGCAGGTTGCCTTTCGTCCATAATACAGCAAATATCTTGCGTCCCACTTACTGACTTTTACAGTACGCCTGGAAAGAGTTGGTAGCTGGTACATTCTAAGTTTTTATTTCACTCCCAGTCTAGATTGGAAGAAGTAATAAAAGAAATGGGGGATATTTAACAAAAAAAATCGACCTGCAGATTTCAAAACAGCTTCAAAAGATATTCAGCTTTACGAAACATACAAAAAAATAGCACTTCTTACGAGTAATTCGCGTTTAACGTTAAGCACGGACCATCATAGGTGGTTTGCTAGTAGTAATTACATCTTAAGTTATCAGTCAATACATTTCGACTGAGAATTCATTCGTATGGAAAAGTAGCTTATCTTATTCATGGGCTCCTCAACTATCTCTATACAAATAATCAGATCAATCCATTATCACTCCGACATGATGTGAAGGAAGGAAAAACAACACACTTTTAAGTAAGGACAATGAAAGATATGCGCTTTTTGAAAACCAGTCGAAATAGTTTTATAATTTTTGCCAGCGAATTGATTTTAAAGTTTGCTCAAGAGTACTTAATAAAAGAGTACTATCTTTCGAACGAGTCATCATAGGCAGGTATATTGTATATATATATATATATATATATATATTTATGTCGTATGTATTTATATTGTGTTATTGTATTTAATATAGATATTTGAATGAGTTAGTGTAAGTAGTTAATTTTTTTGGTTATTTAGAGTTGTTTTATCAAATATGCACTTTTGTCCCGCGTTTTTAAAACAATATTTCTTACTGCACCAGGCTGGCTGGAAGAGATCACTATTAGTGATAAGTCCGCCTTTGTAAACTTTTTATTTTTATTTTGTATCCTATGTTATCTAAGTGCAATAAAGAATATATATAATATTTACATTTGAACAGAGAACAAAATGATAAGGACCAAAATCTTCGAAAGTGAAAAATTATGTGGCACATTTCATAATCGTTCAAATAAAAGATTTCAACGCGCTTTCATCATGTATTGAAAGTTTTGGAATTTTGAATTTTAATTGCGTTCGCCTCAAAAAAGTAGACAAAATATTAAATAATCAGTCTCTGAGGTGAGAACGCTTTGCCGAATCATGAGACATAATTGAGATCCCACTACTGGACAAGACTTGAAAAATAATGCTACAATCGTAAATAAAGAGTGTAACTTTTGGTTTTGATAATATATGATTTAGTAATATAAAAAAATATTAAGGTGGGGACTCCCACTCTGGCTTCTACCTTGTCCAGCGTCTGTCAATTGCCGTTCAGCGTGGCAATACGGCCAGCTTGATGGGGACGACGTTTGGGTCGGGTCAGAATTAGGGCAGGTTATCTATTTGATTGACGAAAATTTATCGGATTTGTAATTGTTATATTTGTGATTGTAATTTTTAAACAAATTATAAATCTAAACAATAAATTGGTCTATTAAATAAACCGCCTGGATCTGACCCAGTCTAAACCTCACCATTAACTGGCCACTGTCGCGCTGGACGGCAACGGAAATACTCGAAACTAGGTAAAAGCTAGAGTTTTGTAAATGCTCTTTTTTTAAATAGCTTTTTTCCTGCTTGTACGGATGTGTGTACGGTATTTACTCTAGTTACCGCAATGTCAAGGTGCTGTTCAACCGAGCGGCGCGCGCGCCGGATTACGTCACTTGTTCGGCTATTGATCTCTTCGAGTTTGATCTCTTCGAGTTTGATCTGAGAGCCCTCATCGGTAAATTGAAGAAAGGGGTCTCTGATTTTGTGTTATTGGGGAAGGTTAGATAATTTTGTGAAAGTTTGGCAAGCAACTTATGGGTCATTCTCTAAGTTTTAAAATTTTAAAATTTATTGCATTAAAAAGTTTCTACATTCATAAAGATTTTATCTAGCACTCACAGTACAATCTTTAACTTAGTCTGGCGTTAGATAGCACTGTGTGAATTGTTCGAGTTTATTAATTTATTTATTAAATACTTAGGAAGACTCACATTCAGTTGCAGAAACAATCATTAAAGTCAAAGTTTGTTAAAATGTGATCCCGTCTTTGTTTATGTCGACAAGACGGAAAGTGTCAGTATGAAGTATAAAGAAAAATTTCAGCAACTGGGTCTGGGATCTTTCGGTGATTCCTTACTTTAGAGGCAGTAAAAGGGATTAAATTAAATGTCATAATCGCACGAATAACATTTTCTGAAAAGATTTAAAAAATTAAAAAGTAAGTATTAAAGTAATTCACATTTTGAAACGTATTTAATCTCAAAGATTTTTTAACAAATTACTAAAAGTTTTTTAATTAAACAAAGTCTCAGTAAAAGGTGTTAAGTGTTGTTAAGTAACCATGAGCCTGTTCATAAATATTTATAAGAATTTTATACAAAGAAATTGTAATAACTTATGATTACAACCTAGTATTGGATTATAGTTGTTTTTACGATGCAATATTTTAAAGAAATGCGGTAAAAAAATGTAAGAGGTTTTATTAATGTCGGTAAATTAGCATGTTACATAATATTCTTGAGAATTCGTTCTTAAATGTTTCAAAAACTTGAGATAAACAAAAAAAAATACATAAATGCATATATTATATATTCATGGCTTTATAACATACTAAGGGATGCCTGGTACTTCATTCTAGTGGAAATTTTGTATAATCTTTCCTTATTCCTGTCCTACTTTTTAAAGGAATCTCTGTGCCTTTCAGCTTTTTAGATTTTAGAGCTTTTTAGCCAAGGGTTTAGACTGGGCATTGATGAATCAGTGAGTCAGAACTTTTAATGTTACATGTTAAGATTGGGTCAGGCAGGGTTTTGAGCAATCCCTATATCGAGAATATTGATACTTATATTGATACTTTAAGTACCATATTTTGCTCCTGTAAGAATATTTATTGTACAATAAAGGATTTACATACATACATAGATACATACTTATGGGTACAGTGCTTCTATTTTCTTAATGCGGATCCAAAAATTTCGTTTTTTGAATAAGTTTTATTTTCAAAAGACAAGAAAGACACAGACACTGATTGCCGAGAGATATTAAGAAAATACCTATAGAAGCACTGAACATATGAATTGTGAACAATTTTTGTTGACAGTAAGTCAATTAATGGCCCACAAACACAATAAAACACTCAAATCCCTTTACCAACTTTTAAATGTTACGAAAACTCAAAGATCGACTTCAAAAAGCATTAATTATGTAATGTTATATTACGTTTTACTCAACTCGAGATGAATTGTTCCGTCAAAACATTCGATTAGTTTTAACTGCAATCAACCTATTACTGCGCCTGCGCCGTGATGAATCGTCCAATTAAAAAAGTTTTAAAGCCAAAGCTTGCCCAATAAATCAGTTTATAGAACGTACTATTGACTGGATGGTTACCTTCCGGCTAAAATAAACTGTTTAGATTTTTTATTTAACTGTTTTAGTTGAAAAAACGATGATATGATATCGATGGTATGGTATGGTATGCGCGGAGAGCATGCATGTTCGATTGATACAGAAACTTTAAAAGGTGATTAAAATGTCATAATATTATTCCAAAGAGATTTCTAAGTTTCAAAACTTCTGAGTTCTTCCTGGCACAGGCAATCTTCATGCTTATAAAGAGGTTCCAGTAATATTATTTGTATGTTTTCTATTTCTATTGTGTTAAAAAAATATTTTGTGTTTATTGCTGTAGGTACTTATCTGGTATACATATTATAAGCGAAACTAATTATCCCAAAACTAGGTACAAATATTTGTATTTCATAATACGAAGGCTCGAAACCGTTAAAAACCGAAAAAACGGGGTCTTATTTTTTGTCACACCCGGTCACACATTAACCTACAATTTAAGGACCTACCTGCGCATACGCATACGACGCAGGAAAGCTATAGCAAACAACAGGTGCGTGATCCGACTGAGAATTACCAGTGAAATTGAATTAACCGATAAGTTAGTCTGTTTCGGTGGAATTGAACACTACTTTCATTTTATCAAGGATACCGGAGCTGTATCTTGATAATGTGATTACAAAATAGCTTTTAAATATACCTTTCTAGTCCTGAATCCGACGGCCGTTGTATGGCGTGAATATTACTTACGTTATAGAAGAAGCGAAAGAGGTGTTTGAATCGTACCAAATGGTAATCTGTGGGGTCTACCGACCCAAGTGGGACAAAGCCGTGTGTACTTATTGGGTGATTTTAATTAGCTAGCGAAAATTAAGGATGTAAATTAGCCTACTAAACTGAACTGCTTGCCCTGAGGAACATATGTCATAACATAAGTAACCTTTTAGATCTTTCTTGGGCTTCAAATAAGAGTCACACAAAGGACTCAGTAGTTTCGCTAGAAAGTAAGCAAGAAACTTTCTACTTCTAATACTAGAGTTCGCTCCTAACTTTGTTAGTAATACGATTAAAAAGAGCACCTTCGGAGTTTCTTGCCTATTCTCCTCTAGGAAAAACTGCACCTTTGCGAATAGGCGTAGAGTAAGTAGGGTAAAAAGAACTAATAATTATGTATGTATGTATTTAAATCCTTTAATGTATGTTTGTATGTATTTAGTGTAATTTTGACTTATTTCAAGTGTCATTCTGAACGTTCTATGAAATTAAGATATTTTTGAATTTGAATTTGTAATTCGAAGAGATTAAAAAAAATACGTAATCAAAAAGTTAAACAAAAAAAACATTAAATCAGTCTTGAAAAACGTCAAGGAATTTTCTATCTAAGTATAAATAAGTCACTGAGTGACTTAAGACCACTAAATTTTAACACCAAGCACCAAAAATTTGAGTCGAATCCAAATTATCAGATGTACTTAAATAAAGATTATGATTCTAGGTGTATGTATAAATAAATTTTCTGATCATATACATATAAGACACAAGTCTATGACACCTAAAAATAATTTCAAAAAATAACTAGAGGTAGATAACCTTTCAAAAATGGCTGCCAACAGCTCACCGCAACTTCCTTACTGTTGCAAAATCGACTGCAGTTTTTTTATATGCAAAACCTACTTCCCATAAAAAGTTTTCTCGATTTAGAGCTTGTTTCGAGTGTAGAATTATGTCATAGACATTAGACGGCACGTTATTTCTCCATTTATGTTAGATTATGCCAAATTGCAGCTATTATGAAACCGTTAATGCATAATGCTAGAGATGTTGCTGTTTTATTTTTATGAATATTTGATTTTAGAATTTGAATGAAGATTGAGTTATCATTTCATATCTATATTAGCTTCCAGACGGGACTTTGCGATTATGACCGTGGGAATTTCGAAAATTTAATTATATATGTAAACCTTACTCTTGAATCTCCGTCATATGTATGTATGTATGTATTTATTCTTTATTGTAAAGTTACACAAGACACATAAGAAACACAGTACAAAGGCGGACTTACCCCCCAAGGGGATTTCTTCCAGTCAACCCATTGAGTGTTTGAATTCAATGTATAAAGGTACATTGAATGTTACCTGCCGACTACCACACTTCATATCATACTTCATACTATAAAACAAAGTCCCCTACCGCATCTGTCTGTCTGTCTGAACACGATAAACTCAAAATAGTAAATTTTCAACAACCTTTAACTTTCATGTTTAGATTTAGTCTGTAAATGTAAGTTGGTTATAAACAAATAAAATAAATAAAATAAAACTACTGGACGAATTTTCACCAATGAACGGAGTGATTACAGACGAGCTTTATGTGTACAATTTATTCCCGTCACGGGAACGAAGTCCCTGGAAGGAATATAGTTTATAATGTTATACGTTTATTCTTTGTGTCGTCTGAATCTTTTCATCCTCTAACGGTATGTTTTGAGCTTGATGTGTATATTTTTGTCTGTGTATATTTCTGTGGCTTCATATGCATCCAAGACCCAATAAATAAACCTATTTCGATGCGGTTACACGATGCTATCATATATTAAGACTAATTTATTGATTCACGATTTGGTATGTCGTTAATTCAATGATAATCTCATAAAATGGAAATATCAAGTTATCTGCGGGATACTCAACTTCCAGGAGTTTATAGCAGATGTGGCGAGTTCAAGAATTATATTATCAGAATAGTGTTTTGACCCGGAAAGTATTTATATGAATATAGGGCAAATGAGAGACGTATGTGTCCCGGGAATTGAACCAAAGAGTTTAGAATTAAAAAAAGCATTACAAGCTATTGGACCGAAACCGTCTTTAATATCATAGTAACATTTAATTTATCGTTAGTATCTCAAATAACTTCCTTATATTTTGAAGTTGGTTAAAAGGAAAATAACTACGCTATTTTCTAAGCATACCTAAGCCATATCCTAGCTCAAAACAAAAAAAATTAAGTACGTTGAAAGGCTAGGTAGCTAGACAGTACCGGTGACTTTTACATTTTACATAATATGGAGATATAATGCTGGGGACGAGCAAATGAGAGAAAACTCGCGACATCCGGCCAGAGTTGCGATTGCGCATCGACATTCGCGAACCACGCTTTGGGTGACCCACTTCAAATAATTGTTTTATCATTTTGATGCTTTGGTAATTATATTCAGTAAAAAGTAAATTTTAAAGTTGATATTTAATTTTTGAATTCCTTATTTTTTATAATTAATCGTTACATATTTTAATCATAATTTCGTAAATCTTCACGCTATGTCCAGTGTGGGTAAATAAGCAACTATCGTCACGAGATTTAATATGCACTTTGAAATGTTTTTTTTACAGTAACTTGGTTTAGTTAATTATTCAATATTTGGCGGGCTATTATGCCATTTGAATACATAAATAACAATTTAGGTAAAAGTTTTTGAATAACATAATAAAATTTGCATCACATGCGATATAATAATTCGGTAACAGCACAAAGAAAGTCCATAAAATTTGAATACCACTACTAAAAAAACTTCACCGAAAATAATTGCCGCGTTCACGATAGCTCCATTGTAATTACTTTGACAAGCACCGGAACTTTGATCTTGAGAAATCTTCTTTTTTTTAAAAAAAAGGGCACACGCTAAAAATAGCGAACCAATCACTAAATACGACACTCGGACACCATAACCAGCCCTCTTCAATCAATGATCACTCGACTTTCACTAAAGAAAGTGGTCGCATCGCCCGCGCACAACTTAAATTTAGAACACATCACTTTTCATTTATTTTTAATTCCAAATTCAACTTACCCAAAAAATGAGCCGCATGATCCAAAGTCACTGGCACTTTAGAAAAATAGACAAAAAAATAAAACCAAACACTGCACAGGCGCGTTGGCGCGCTCCTCTAACACAACTGTGGCAAAGGCTCGACGCCGTGCAGCCTCCCCGCCAATGAAAGTCACCAACCTTCACGTTTGAAGATTATGTAAACTTGGGCAAAAAAGATAGCGCAAGTGCATTATGATGTGATGCTACCTTGAGCTATGGCGTTAACGTGCGCAAAGGTGATTAGTCCGAGTGATTTCCAAAACCGTCTCGCACTCTGCGGTTAAAGTTTGGGTTTCAATAAAAAAACTTGACGAAAGAATGTCTTTCCACCAGCCAAAAATTTTTTTCGATGTTTTTAGGCAGTTTTGAAGACAAATATTATATTTTTTAATTATTGACTCATTTATATTTCTTTTGAATAAGAACTTTTTTAGTTATTTAAGAGATTTAATAATAAATAGTAGAGTTGTTTTAAAATTAACGGCCGTATTCAAAAATGTGTATTCTATTCTAAAACTTCTTGATGACAAATATACTCCCACGTAATATCTTATCGTTGTTCTGTTTTTAAAATACATTTTAAACCCCTGACAAAAAAGTGGGGTAATTCAAAATTGACTTGTGTATGTGTGGAAGCATGCTAGGCCAATCTACAATAGGTAGCAGAGGTTTTTGGTGCCGGCGGTTATGCAAAATGTTGTTTGTTTTTAAAGATATTCTTAAACGGGGTTAGCAGACAACATACTGGCCACAAAAACATTTTTATTGATATAAAGTTCAAATGTTATTCATATTTAAAAGTCTCTAAAATCGTCGTTAAAACAAACTGTCCCACGAATTGCCTCATTAGATACATTAAAAACAAAATAATTCTTCACACATTCTTTTTATTGCGTACATTGCGTAATGTTAAAGTGTTAGAAAGCATATAAAAATCTTATATTTAAAACCAGTTCATTTGTTTGTCTATACATTTTACGTAATTCATTGATGTGGTGATGATAACCAAGATAAAGTTTTGAATAACGATTTTAAAGCTCTAACTGTCGTACTCAGAGACGTCAATTAAAGTTAAGAAGTAATTAAATGTCATGCTATCCTTGTTTATATCAGCAAGAGTGAAAGAGACAACATCAGAGTTTAACAGTACTTAACTTTAATTAACGTCTCTGAGTACGGCAGTAAGATATTTAACTATACACTCAAGCTCATAATCCTTGTTAGAGTAGGCAGAACGACATGTTTTAGAGCCTCTTGTCGCCCCCTTTGAAATTCATTTTTAGGGCTGTAATAATTTACTAGATAGAATATGAGTTGTAATAGCTTGTCAGCCTTTTGCCCACAATATAGCAAAACCCTCGCGAAACAGTTGGCAGCGGGAATATTTTAAGTTTTTCTTTTAAATTGCACTTTGTTTATGACAATACTTTAAAAGTTCTATCAATAGCATATTTTTACGTCATAACATTCAACAGGGATGTTGACAGTATTTGATTTTATGAATTATTGTATGTGCAACAAAAAATAATGCTAGAAATATATTAATATCCGAAAACAGCATTAAAATTGGTTTATAAATGAACAAGTTATTAATTAGCATTTATATTGACGTAAGGACTAGCTATCTCGTTTTGTGGGGAGAGCTAGCTATCTCGTTTTTACCTACGCAAACAAATGGTGGTGACGTCACGTGCCAGAAAGTGCATCTCTTTTTCGTTGTTTGACAATTTCCTCCTCTATTGAAATTTAATAGCTTGTAACTTTTTTATTTCTCAATAGTTTTCAAAAATTATTTCGGTTTTGCATTCAGGTCCTTTTTCAGATAAAAAAAAAGTTAACATCCCTATTGTTAAAAATAATGTTTAAAAACAAGCCTTTTTTTAAATGTTTGTTTTATAACATCTTTTAACAAATCCTTTTACTTGATACTCATATAACAACAAGTTCCTTCGTCACGTCAGATTTAGATTTTGATAAAACTTATCTATGAACAGCCTGTTCAGTTCACTGAAATTTTAGTTTCACATTGTAGTGTAAGACCTACAAAAAACTATATTTTTCTTTTACCCGCGATCCCCCAGAGTAAAATTTCACGACAACCCGGGGGGTCCCAACCCACAGTTTGAAAAACACTGTTCTAGTCCTTACTAATAATATTATAAATGCGAAATTGTGTATGGACGCATTTATGGATGTTTGTTACTCTTTCACACTCAAACGGCTGGACCAATTTTGATAAAATTTGGTATGGAGGTAGCTGACACACTGGATTAACACATAGGCTACATAATTTTCCAAAATTTCCAGGGAACGAATTTCCGGGCATCCTCTAGTAAGTCATAAACATCCAGTATTTGTGAAGCTTGACGTGCATTTGTCTGTACAGATACCGATGTAACCCACACGTCAGTTTCATCTCGACCAAATTGCGAAATGGTTCACCAATGCACATATCAGATGATCATTATATTGCAAAATATAACCTCGCTACATAATTACTACTGCATACATTTCTGGCTATTGAAAATTGACATGAAAATGTTTTGGTTATAGATAAGTGGAGTTATTAAATTTGTCGGTTGAGATGGCGATTATGAATTCAATTAATAATAAATGATAAACGCTTCACATTTAAAAGACCATACTAGGGATTCCCTTATGTCGTGGATTCCTTGGTTTGATTTTAGGTAATAGGGACATGACAAGCGTATCCAAACGTGGTAAATATATTCAAAGTGTCTAAGAACTCTACTGGATGATGATTCTACTCTTTACCTATTGCGTCTTCAGTATTTACTACCGTATTTCTGTCCTTCAAAGGTTTTCAGCCTTTTCAACCGCTGCTTGGCCGTTATCAGACTACTGTTGTTACTTTAGTGTATGTTTATATCCTCCATAGATAGATACTGCAGTGCACAGATACTTTTACTAAGAGTCATTTAAGTTACGCTTTTATTTCATTCAAAGGGAACGAGGAACGTTCTATCGGAAAAGTATAAAGTCTTCGATCCTTATTTTTGCCAAAATCAAACGTACACATGCGTGATAGCCCAGTTGGTAATAAGCCAGACTTTTAACCGGAAGGTTACGGGTTAAAATCCTGGCTGAACCACTAAATTCGTATTTTCCTTTTATGTATGGATTTTTCATTAAATATAATTTGCCAAATACCAACTAGCTGCACTAGACTCGGTGGATCGCAGAGCCAGGAGGCTTATTGGTGATAAAAAGCTGATTAAGGATAAGCTCCAAAGCCTAGCTCATAGACGCAAAGTAGCTTGCCTATGTGTTTTTTATAAGATGTACTTCGGGGAGTGTGCTCAGGAGCTGCATGAGCTCATTCCGCCTGCCCCTTTCTTCCATCGGACGTCCAGACGCATTGCGGGGTATCACCCTTATCTTGTCGAGATACCTCGGATACGTACTGAGCGCTTTTCTTCATCTTTTGTATTGCGCACTGCCAAGAAATGGAATTCTCTGCCGGCGTCTGTATTTCCGAGCTCATGCAACCCGAATATCTTTAAAGTACGAGTGAATAGGCTTCTTCTGGGTGAGCTCGCTACTTCCTCGACCGCATCTTTGCCCTGAGCTAGATTGTGGTCAAGAGCGAACCCATTCTTAATTAAAAAAAAAACTTGCTCAGCGGTGAAGGAAAACATCGTGATGAAACCGACACGTTTATCGTTCTCAAAACAAGCGCTGTCCACCAACCCGCATTGAGCCAGCAGCGTGGTGGAGTATGGCCTTAAATTCCCTTCGTGTTTCAAAGAGAGGCCCATTCCCTTCGGTGGACATGTATATGGTTTAATAAAAATAAAACGGGCAAGTGCGAGTCAGACTCGCGCACGAAGGGTTCCGTTCCGTACCATTACCTATAAATCCGGCCAAGTTCGAGTTGGACTCTATAAAAACCATAACCTCTATAAAAGCGGCAAAAAAATCACGTTTGTTGTATGGGAGCCCCCTTAAAAAATTAATTTATTCTACTTTTTAGTATTTGTTGTTATAGCAGAAATCAAAATATATAATCTGTGAAAATTTCAATCTTGTAACTATCACAGTTTATGAGATACAGCCTCGGACAAACGAGCAAAAAAAAAACTTTTTTTGTATCGGAGCCCCCTTAACTATTCTAGGAACTGTTAATCCATAAAATACTATTTCTACCTACAGTGAAAACCAATACTTACGGTGTATGACGTATTTACTCAGTTTGCATTTGCCAATTAAATTAAGAGTAAGTATTTAAAAAAGTATCAAGTTTGACATGAAGTAATTACCACCTACACGTACCCGGTTGCGTCAGGTTCGTTGCTAAGTTTCCCTGCTTCATGGATGTTATTGATATGAGCACAGTGCCATTCCTAAATGGCCGAATCATACAACGTTCCTGCCACATAGACATTCTAAACTTACAAATTATTCTGGAAAAGAATAGATAGTTATTACGAATTGAATAGATGAACCTATTCAATTGTCTAACCTTGAATAAAGGTCATGTTTAATGCTATAGTATCAAAAATTAATTAGTTCACTTATAAATCTAGTTAACTGATAGAAGGCAGAGATAACTTTTAATAATACAGTACTTTTTGCAATATTTATTTACGCGTGTGAAGTTTTTTGAATAAAAACAAGACCGATTTCAAAATAAGTAGGTTATGTTACAATTCAATTTGTTGGTATCTCAGATTGATCTTGTTTTATAGGTTAGAGGTTAGGTAACTATAAAAAAATACTCAACGATTGTTTGGGTGTATGGTAGCTATGATCCACTTATGACAAAGGGTTGTGGCATCATCTTGTATCATCATCATATCCTCGGCTCTGATCTCCATTTTTAACCGACTTTGAAAGAAGGAGGAGGTTCTTTAATCGAATGTGTTTTTAGGGTTCCGCACCCAAAGGGAAAAAATGGGATCCTATTACTAAGGCTCCGCTGTCCGTCCGTCCGTCCGTCTGTCCGTCTGTCACCAGGCTGTATCTCATGAACAGTGATAGTTAGAAAGTTGAAATTTTCACAGTTTTTGTAGCTGCTATTTACAACAAATAGGTACTAAAAATAGAATGAAATAAATATTTAAGGGGGCTCCCATACAAAAAACGTGATTTTTTTCGCCGTTTTTATAGATAAGTCTGTCCGAGGCTGTATCTCATGAATCGAGATAGTTAGACAGGTGAAATTTTCACAGGTGTATTTTTATTGCTAATACTAAAAAATAAAATAATAACATAAAGGGATTCCCATACAACCATCGTGATTTTCTTGCCGTTTTTATAGATAATGGTACGGAACCCTTCGTGCGCGAGTCCGACTCGCACTTGGCCAGTTTTTTTTCATATGTTTGTTGCGCGATAACTCCGCCAATTTTAGGGTATATAAATGCTTCAGTAGTCCAGTTTAATTGGAAGAATCACCCCCTAAAGTTTCGCATCACTAACCTTTTTCCATCCATCTATCCATCCATATACAAACGCCTCTATTCCCATTCGGGGTAGGCAGAACGTCATGTAGTTCTAACATTTGACATTTATTTTGAGGGTTATTAGATCTTCTTATCGTGTAGGTATAGTCAAGTGTGTGGCGGACTTGGCTAACCCTGGTGTCAGAGTTTTCAAACCGCACAATAGCCTCTGACTTGGTTTTAACGACTGTAGTCAATCGACAACAGCCGGGACCGACAGCTTAACGTACCCTCCGAAGCACGGAAACGCTCGTGATAAATTGCCCCTTTGGTCACCCATCAGGTTCCCTGCCTCTAAGTACGTTGCTTTACCTCACTGACCGGTTGAGATCAGCGAGAGCCACTGGGCTACGAGCGCTGGTGATAGGTTGTCAGCCTTTCGCCCACGATACAGCAACCACTTACTGGCTTCTACAGTATGCCTGGGAAGAGTTGGCAGCTGCCAATTTCTAAGTTTTTCTTTCGTTCCCAGTCCAGCGTGGAAGCTAACCTTTTCGGCGATTAAAATAAAAAGACTTATTATGGGTTATTGAAATTTTAAGATAGAATAAAATTTTGCATTAACGTTAGTTACTTAACTAATTTTCTATTGCTTATCACGGTATAATTTAAAACTAAATTAAACTCGATTCGTTCAGAGATTTGTCGGACGCCAATTGACCATCAAGTCAAAGGTCATCGCGCGTAATTGAAATGATTAATTTATTTATAATTTTAGTAATTCAAATTGAAATTCAATTGATTATCACGGTTTGCAAAGTATCCATGTTAAATTCCTTTTCGGGATATGCCGAGCATCAACTAGTCAAGTCACTTGGAACCGCAGTTTGAACAGTGAATTCATTTTTCACCTTATGACCATGTGATGGTTTCCATTATAATAAGTATAAAACGATACTTCTGTTACCAATGAAAAACTCGATTCGACGTATCAAAATATAATATCACTAGCATTCCGCCCAGTCCTTCGTTCCCGTAGGAATTTGGGAAAATTATATAGCCTATATTACTCAGGGATAATGTAGCATTCTAATGATAAAATAATTTTTAAATCGGTCCATTGTTTCGGAGCCTACCTATTCAGTACAAACAAACAATCGAATCTTTCCTCTTTGTAATATTAGTGTAGATAACACAACCTATAAATATATATATCAAATATATATATATATATATTTGATATTTTCTACTATTTTTTTCATTTTCCTAATATCACTAATTATATTCGGTTAATTTAATGTTTGATTTTGAATAACACGTCAATCCATAAAAATATACTTACCAATTATTTAAAACTAAACAATGTTTAAAATTCAAAAAATAAATTAATTAAAAAGAAAAAGGTATAAAAAATAGTTCGACATTGGCAACAACTTCATAGAAATATTTCCAGACAATTACTTTGAAAACAAAATATAAAACTTAATAAAAATAGAAAATAATATTGTGTTAAAAGAGAAATGAAAAGAATGTTGATTTTTTATGGGCTTCAGTTACCATTATCTAGTTCATGAAACAAATAATTGTTATCATTATCATCCAATACTGAGATGACTTTATAGACAAACATAATATAAAGATCTCTCGAGTTAAACACAGATATTTGTTACACCATTCCATATAAATGGAATTTTTTTATATTATAAGATGGGTTAGCTCTTGACCTCAATCTTGACCATAAGGTCAAAGATTAGGTCAACGATAGAGCGAGTTAACCCAAAAAATGCCTATAAACGCACTGGTAATCCCACACACCGACGGAACACAGTTAGCTGTTTGGCGTCGGAATTCGTTAGGAGGGTGGTCGCGAATCAGACGGCCCTTTACAGAGCCTACCACACCGCATGAGACCATAGGACGACACCTCAGATTCAGAAAAAAACGAAGTATCGTTGCCTGGGATGGATTACTAGGATGCTGGTCTCATTTGTGTTTCCTTAGTCGCCTCTTACGACACACACGGAAAGAGATGGGGTGTTGTTATTCTTAAACGATCACCACACGGTTAAAAATCATTGATTACGACAAAAAAAAGGATGTTAACAAACTGATAAACTGTTTATCAGTTTGTCATCATCCGTACTAATATTATAAACGCGAAAGTTGGTATACATGAATGTTTATTACTCTTTCCCGCTCAAATTTTGATAAAATTTGTTATGGAGGTAGCTGATACCCTGAATTAACACATAGGCTACATTATTTTCCCAAATTCCCACGGGAAAGCTAGTATGTTATAAATGCCACGCACCAAAAGGCCCACACTAGGTTTTCTTTTGTATCGTGGGTCTCTTGGGATACAGTACGACGGTAAGGAACACCCAGACCCGTTGTTCGTTACCGTCATACGTTTATCAGCTGCCAACTTTGCCCAGACATATGTAAAAGTCAGTAAGAGGGACGCAAGGGTTTTGCTGTATTATAGGCGGAAGGCCTGTCGCTATTATACTTTATTTTCATCTAATAACCCTAGGAATTTATTTCGAATGTTTCCTCAAGTAGTTCTAGAACCACTGATGCTCTGCCTACCCCGATAGGGATGATAAGGCGTGAGCGAATGTCCCGACCTGCGGCTCCACCCTGTACTATCTACGACTGAAATTCCGAAGTGTCGAGTGTCAGTACACCTGTGTCTTGTGCTATGCAGGTGACACTGAAATCTAACCCATTTACTTTTATACGCATGATGCTCACTAACACATACATACACATACACATTCACACACACACACACACACACACACACACACAAACAAAAAAACTCACACGCACTCAAGCACACACACACCCTATACCCTTTCTTCACCACTATTTCTACACAATCACTTCTTTCATCTTAATCCTAAGCAGTACCTGCCTTGTGCACTTGGTCCGGAGTCGGAGAGGCTGGTAATCCGTCACGCAGGTCTTCCTAGTACGGATACCGGTCTCTCGCATAGATATCTTAGATAACAATGCACACTTAGATTAAGCTAGCCCTTGTTAACTATCTGTGTGAGAGAAGAAATAAATATATTTATTATTATTATAGTGACAGATAGTGACATTTATCGGCCGTCCGTCGATTGTATATCCTATTTTGATAACAAATCTAACTGTTCTTTTAGGTCTTGTACATACCCTTTTAGTAATTATTTTACGTTATTATATTAACCGGAATAACATTAGATTGTAAATTGTCTGTTTAATAATATAATAACATAGTCAAATTGTTTCTCTCTTTTGTTTTGTTTTAGGTTAGTAGATATTCAAGATCAATAAATTCAAACATTTTCATCTAGATTAACCTGCACCTTGTTCAATCACAAAACATAAATTCAAAGCAGAGTCTAGCAGTCTTCCAACTTAATCGTGGAGGAAAATACACCGAACATACACGCAAAATACACTTCATGGCAACACTGGACATTGGCGAAATCTACAAAAAGATCGCCAGAATTGAAGAAATTATAGACTAACCTAGGAGCCATCGATTCAGAGGCAGCGTACTAGCCACTACACCGACAAAACTAGCTGCCGAAACAAAACCATGTACTTATTTTTAATAGTAGGTTTTATCAAAAAATAAATACATTCGACCTTAATCTACACATATCATTAGACGTACTTAAAGCATATTTTGATCATCTAAGCTAAGTACTATGTAATGTACTTATATAAGGCCTTGTCCTTATTTAAAACAATGTATTACCCACTTAAGCAATTGCTTCTAAAAGCATCTTAAAATATTGAAAGTTCCAACTCACACAGGTTGTTCAAACAAATAAAAACAATTAAGAAGTTGCTAATTATCATTAGGATTAGTCATTTTGTAAGGTTTTGAGAGATTCGTAAAAAAATTGCGAATTTCGTAACTGAGTTGCGACGGGAGAACAATGAGTGGTATTGAAAGCTTACGATATACTTACATGTAAGTAAATATGTCTAGAAGGATAATTTGTTTTATTTTTAAATGAAGTGTTCGAAAATAGCATCATAATGATAGCTTTGAAGTCCGTTTGTAACTCAAAACCACATGTGGCATAAGTAATTTTAGGTAATAAAAAATCATTTGTATCAACTAATCGTTAGTCAGCCCGAGCATCATGTGGTACCTCTTAATCACTCATATTATTATATTCTGAGGGTTATTAGTTTCTGAGAAGAACATTAGTGATAGAAAGAAAGTAAGAAAATAAATTTATTTCACTACACTGTTTACAAGTAGATTGGTAGGTACTTATAATTAATTAGGTGACGTTGGGTACAGCGTAGTGTCATAGGGTGCAGCTCAGCATAGTGTCTGCGCTAAATAAATAGCACAGACGCTGGTATTCTGCTGCTCCCTAGGTCGTCCCAGATCTAAATAGTGCGACACCGAAATAAAAAATAAAACTTGATAGATTATCAGCCTTTCGTCCACAACCTACACTAATATTAGGTATAAAAGGGAAAGATGTGTATTTTTGTAAGTTGGTACCTAACTAATAAACTCAAAAACTACTGGACCAATTTCAAAAATTCTTTCACCAATATAGAAAATTCATCTATCAGCGGGTTACATAATTTTACAAAATTTCCACGGACATGAAGTCCCGGGGCGAAAAGGAAGAGTGCGGCTGGCACATTCAAAGTTTTTCTATTACCCCTATTCCAGCGTGTAAGTCCTTACTAATATTATGTCCGATAGAGTGTTTAAGTGTCCTCTACGTGAAGAAAGGAAAGGGAAGGAAGGAAATTAAAACGCATCGAAGAAATTTTTTTACTCAAAGATTGGAGGGCTAAAGGGAGAGTGACATGGGCTTACTTTAAAAGTGAACAAAGTCACTGGCGCAAAACTAGTAATTTATAAACAAAACCAAGCAATTGAACAGTTGTTTGACCCACTCTAATATGACCAAAACCTGCATTGATATTGCACAACGGTCCTTCAACCTCATCCTACGTGCATTGCATGGTAGCAGGGCTCTGATGGCGATTTGGTTACCATAGATTGCATGACATGTGTATTGTATAGCACCTTTCATAATGGTGTAGAGGGCCGCACATCAGCTACTGTAGCAAACTCAGTAAGACTTCTTTTTTATAAGAGTATAGATAGACTTCTGAATCAACATAAGGAAAATTAACCCTATTTGTATGTAGAGAAGTTTCCATTTCTCTTGCTTCCTTTAACAATTCAACGTCATTTGTCAACGTCAACCCAATGCAATACAAATACAAACTTCTTCTCTTATATTTAAGGTTAAGTTTTCCTTAGCATTTAACTCTCGTGGGAGAGAAGTCTCATTTCATAAGCTAGGGCATACGACCTGCTATAGACAATCGTCCTATATATTTTCACTGACTGTCGCTGAGTATTGACATCCGATGATCGAAATATTTGTCGCAGATTTACAGAATAGACGCTACATGTGTGCACTGTACTTTAATAATAAACTTATAACAGCGGCACGCTATGATGACCGTTTTGATATTTGTCCACTCATGAAGTTTCGTATTAATGAATACGAAACTGCATGAGTGGACAGCGGCCATCATAGCGTGCCGCTGGTGTAACCCTAAAGTTTCTTTTAAAGATGGATAATTGTTCTTTTTCTTCTATCATGTCGGCAGTTAGTTAGGGGATCGTTCAACAATTACGTGATCATTTTTGGCCGTTTTTTTAACCCCCCCCCCTATGTAATCACAGGGTAATCTTTTGTTTTTAACCCCTCCCCCTCGCCTTGATTACGTAATCCGTCCGTGTTTAAAATTTTCGCTGTATTAGCAATACTGATGCTTGGAAAAGTCGATAAAATATGCCGAAAAAGTATAAAAAAACTGAATCTGGTCACACTGTTCCACAGTTTGTCTATAGCAGGGGAAATCCCGTTCCATCTATCTAATAGTTAGTGTTACTAGTAATAGACTTCAAAATTATTTATTCATTTCGCTATACATTAATTAAAGTTATAAAATGATGACGTAATCATGGCTTCTTCCCCCCCCCCCCAAATACTCCGATGTATATACAAGCACCCGACCCCCCCCCCCCTTCCGTTGATTACGTAATTGTTGAATGATCCCTAGGTTAAATTTTGGTCGACCAGAAGGCGGCGACCTTAATGGCCCTTTGGTTTACCTCGCGAGCAGCACCTGTATTCCACATCATTCGACTCGAATCCGATATTCGACAAGACTATTACTCGTCACTGTCATCTAGATACCGTAAGAGAGGGATGCACTGAGATTTTCCGTGCGTCGGTTTCAAATCGAATGGTATAGAATATGGTGTGCAGATGGTTGGACACGCGGAGCAATTAGCCAGATACGTCATTGCTTGCACCGGTTGCCCATATTCACAACTGGTGTCCGTGCTCTACATAAGTTTTCTTTGCTACAGCCAACCTGAGTTCTGAGCCTGATTAGGCTTTTCCAGATTGACCACGGCTCCTTGTAAACTTAAAAATTAAGCCGGTGGTTTAATTGTTAAGATGTGTTTTG
This sequence comes from Aproaerema taeniolella, assembly GCA_949987775.1. Lineage (NCBI taxonomy): Eukaryota > Metazoa > Arthropoda > Insecta > Lepidoptera > Gelechiidae > Aproaerema > Aproaerema taeniolella. The sequence goes on along the minus strand of OX465261.1, from coordinate 14,334,747 downwards.
CTCTATTATCTAACAAAACACGATCTATTTCGAATCTGATTGCTAAATAGATGCAACAAACAGTCCATGTTTCAATTGAGTCAGTGTACCGTAGCGTAACATATTGCCAGAGTGATACAAACACCCTCGCGTCAGTCATTTTGTGAGATCATTACTACACAGTTACAACGTAGGGTTGACCAAAGACTAAATACTAGCTTTAATCCGCGTGATCAAATCAAAATATCTTTATTTCATAGAATATTCAGGATGTTACTTAAAATAAGTCAAAATTACATTAAATACACACAAACATGCATTAAAGGATTTAAATGCATACATACACATTTGTTCTTTTGACCCTACTGACTCTACGCCTATGCGCAAAGATGCAGTCTTCCCCAGAGAAGAACAGGCAAGCAACTCTGAGGTTGCTCTTTTAAATCGCATTAAAAAAAATCTTTTTTACTAATTTTAACTAAATAAGAAATAACTCTAGAGCTGAGCAGTTCATTCCCACAGCTGCTTGTCTGATAGACAATCTGAAATTTTGTAATAGCCCTTGTTAGACCAGTTGGTAATGAGCCGTGATGAGCCAGACTTGTCAACAGAAGGTTGCGGGTTCATGAATTATCATGTGATGTGAAGGAAAACATCGTGATTAATGCCTATCGCATGCCTTTCGTTTTCAAAACGAGCGTGGTCCACTAACCCGCATTGGGCCAGCGTGGTGGACTATGGCCTAAATTCCTTTCGTGTTTCGAAGGGAGGCCCGTGCAGGAAAACATCGTGATGAAGCCCACGTGCCTACGAAAATTTATTTTAAAAAGGCGTGCGGTCCACCAACCCGAATATTGCCTTAATCCACTTCGTGTTTCGAGGGTGGTCCCTCGGTGGGGATTACGGGCTGATAAAAAAAAAGTCCCACGTGGAAACTTGCTTATCTCTCTCTCCGGTCCTCCTGCACAAAACTCTTAAATAGATAAAAAACTGTACCACTCCCGTCATTTTCCACTTGTAAATTTTAAACAGCTTTACCGATTTTGACACTACATTTCTAAGAACCACCGCCAGAAAACTTGCTTTTAAATGAAAAATGCGTTTAAGAGCTATGGTAGACGCAAAGATAGACACACGGTCAAACTTATTACACCCTACTTTTTACGTTGAGGTAGGGAAAAAATTGTGTACGTAGGAATTTCAGGTTACTTACTTACTTACCAAATTTGCAGGATTTTTCAAGATTAGAATAGGATAGAAATATCTTTATTTTATAGGACATTCAGGATGCCACTTAAAATAAGTCACGATTACATTAAATACATACATACACATTCGTTTCTTTTGACACTACTTACTCTACGCCTTGACTCTTTAACCATTTGACAACCCTAGTTTCTTTATAACGAGTGATGTTCGGTGATGATCTGAGATTGCCACAGATTAGGTAATAGAAATAACATATTGATAAACATACTGTAACGTATATGCTGTATGATTGCAGACTTGGCACATTGTATTGTTGAAAAACACGGTTGAATTCTCGCTCTTTCTACACTGTTTAATTTAACGGCCGGTTTGGTCGAGTGGCCTCATGATCGACGGGCCCTGAGTTCGATTCTCGGTTAAGGCGAACATTTTTGTAAAAAACAGATGTTTATTATCTGATCAGTATCACGGATGTTCGTGCATGTCTTTATATGCGTTACAAGGGACCTTAGCGTGGCCTTTGAGTGTATATCGTTAAAAAAAATACACTTACAAGATTTGAATTCTCGCAATTCCTCGTGTGATTTTGGGTAGGTATCCTTTCTATTGCTCGAATAGGTTGTAGTAACCTCTGCAAAACTCTGTGGTTTGATAATCAATTCAGTTGAGTTGTCAATGGGGCTGCTAAGGATTCGATAATCCATGCCTAATCGAGGCAAACATTTGAGTAAAAGCAGATTTGTTTTTGTTTTCGAATCTGGACGCCCAGCCCAATCCCTTGGACCTAGAAAGCTGAAATTTGGCCCAAAGATTCGTTTTATAGCAAAGCATTAGACAAAAAATAAGGAAGGCATGTACGAAATTCCCACGGGAACGAAGTCCCGTAGTAGTTATTTATAACATCTCTTATTGATATGGGACTTCAAAGTACCTATAGAGCGTTTTTTGAGCGAGGGAATAGCCTACGGTCGTAACTTCCTCGTCGTCTTATGACCGCCTTATCATGGCGACTATACGCATAATTTACTTCCATATGTTTCCATATGAACTACTAATTATTCACAGATTTTAGAGACCATTTGACCTGCCTTCAACTTGTGTATTAATTAAATTTTTAACGCAAAACCGTTCGCTCACGACACGCAGTTCTAAACCAAATTAATCATAATTAACTTCTTTGGGCGCTATTACTAAAGTTTCTATTGCAAAATGGTTTTATAAAACTTAAGAGTTTTTACTAATATTATAAACGCGAAAGTTTGTAAGGATGTTTGTTACTCTTTCACACTCAAACGGCTGGGCCAATTTTGATAAAATTTGGTATGGAGGTAGCTGACACCCTGGATTAATACATAGGCTGCATAATTTTCCCAAATTTACACTAGAATGAAGTCACGAGCGGAAAGCTAGTTGATTATAAAATACAAAACCCCAGGTTAAAATAACCATAGTGATTTCTATTTATTAACAAATTGGTTTCAGTTATTCAGCTGTGAAAAATTTGGTGAATGATGTTCAATTTGTCACGGCTATCATCATAAGATTCCGCTCCGCAGCCGAGGTAATGGACAAATCTACACGTGATGGGCACACTTCCCGGTGCAAGGTTTAATAAATATAAATAATTTGTTACTTACACCATTAGCTTCTAAGTTTCATCATTATTACTGACACCTATGGAGGTCTATCTGAAATAAATATATTGAATTGAATTATGGCGCATGCACTGCTTAGCCTTCGTATGCAAAGATTCATCAATGTGCATAATAGATCACTTAGTTACACATAAGTAGAAACTTCATCCAAATAAAAGGAAAAAAAAATCGTACTTAAATTGTGGTCACTTAAAATTCATTAAATCTCTGAATCTTTTGTTCTTAGAGATGCAGTATTTACCTACATGGGGGAAATTCTCGATGATGATCTAAAGGCCATCATCTGCGGCTAACAACATTATGTCTAAAAAATACATTACCAAAATGGGACAAATGCTCCTGTGAGGAACATAAATCGGGGCAGTGAACTTTGGTAGTTGACCATAGTGGCGATTTGTCATGTTTCAGAGGGCACATTAAGCCGTAGGTCTATTTTGTACTGTAGCTTGACCAGGGTCCCGATTCTGTAACTTCAGTTGTGTCGATGGAATGGTCGCCATTTATCCGTTCAGGTGGCGAAATTGAGAACTATCAAAATTTAATACATCTAATGACGGCTGCTTTGACTGGTAGCGCCACAGCCAACTGAATTTTCAGTTGCTAGGTAGTTTACAACTTTACGTTCAGTTGGCGGTGGCGCTGCTGGTCAGGGTGATTGTCAGCAAGTATATGAAAATTAAATAGTTCTCAATTTCGGCACCTGAACATATAAAATGGGCTCCATTCCATCGACACACAACTGAAGTTACAGAATCGGGGCCCAGTTGGCCACCATTTACTTGAAGAAAAAAATCATGTCATGATAATATAATTCTAGAATCCTATGATGTTTTATCAACAAAATGAAACTTCTGACATAATCTAACCTAGAAAAAAAAAGAAAAGCACATAACCTTGTTATATTGCATCTCTTTCTCACTTTAAACTGTGTTATATATTTTTTATTTTTTTATCTAATCGTTTATTGCAAACTTAACAGCATATATATTTCACTTCAAATATTTTTTTTTTCAGCCAATTAAAAAGTATGACAATTTATATTTTGTAATAGATGAGCGGAGTAATAATTATCAGTAAAATACAGATTTAAAAAAGAAATTATTCTAACTAACATTTGATTATAATTAGCTTAATCTAATCTAAAAGAATGCGTGTGTGTGTTTATATAGCGAGTTAAATTTTACCTTTCACTGTGTAATAAATCAAAATAGGACGGAGCCGGAACACTAACTTGTTCATGTACACGATTAACGCGGTAAATGTGGTGCTAAAATCTCGGTAAATGCGGTGCTAAAGAATACCGGTGCCAATAATAAGGACTCCAAGTTCGGTGAGCAAAGCTCAAAAGGATTTACAGTAAATACAGACATTGTTAAATAGAACAGATAGAGATCAGTCATAAATCTGGCCAATTATACCGAGAAAGGCGATGGAAACGTGCGCCTGGGCAAGAGATGATCTGCAGCCTAAAATACAGCGTGTGTCTATACTCTACAATACTAAAAAAAAACATATTTACATCCCTCGAGATTTATCGCTTATAACGTTATAACTCTTAAACGGCTAAACCAATGTTGACCAAATGTCTAAAAACCATTTAGATTACTTCAGCCTTTAAAAAAGCATGAAAATTGGTCCATTTGTTAGTAGCTTCGATGTCACAGACAGACAATATCAAACTTAAAACACGCCTCTTTTTTGTCGTGGTTATAAACTAAATACCTATCACTTATGGATAGTAAGTTATCCTTACTCCCATCTGACCTTCATGACCTTCCTATCAGAGGAATCTGGCCGAATTGGATCGTTTGATTTTCCCCCACTGTAAAAGCACTGTAGCTTAGGTTACTCTGAAAAAGTGATTAATATAATCGGGATCAAAAACTGTACCGCAGCAGAACCCCATGGTGGTAGAATCAACCGCGGTCCATGACGATGGACCGGTCTTTGGCATCACCTGCCGGCGACCGCGGCGTTGGGTGTGCGACCACGACGGCGACTACGACCACAACAACGACAGCGACGACAGGGGGTAAAGGGAAATAGGGGAACCTAGATTGTTTGGAAAACTGAATTTTAACCACATACACATAGTATTTAAGATGTGTGTGTGCGTGTATGCTCACACACGCACATCTTAACTACTAATTTTATTTTATTTTACTCCAGGAATCGCTAATTGCTGAATAGCTAACGTAACTTTCTTTTTCCAAAATTGTTATATGAGGGTGGCATCCGGGAGGCCTATGACAAATTTATACCCTAGTTTAGGCTTCTGTCTCCCAATTAAATGTATAAATAAAATAAAAAGGAATATATACATAGGTTAAGTTTGGGAGAAAATAAAAACAAATTTATTTATTTACTATGCCACCAACGCTCGCTTGTTCTAAAAAGGACATCCTGTAGTTAAGAAAGACGGTCTGCAACACTGACACATATTTCTATGTAAATGAAAGCTCGTGGGTCGAAGGTATATGTTGTAACGTTATGTAACGTGGCCCGTGGCTTATGTTTTATTAAGGTTAGCTTTGTAATTTCCTTAAATAGTTGTAAGTAATAATGGGTAATAACTAACGTGTTTCTTAATCTTAAGTGTGTTACTATACAGGGTGTAAAGGACAGCTAAGTAAATACTTAAATGGTAGAATCTACCCATCACTACGATCAGTTGTAGGTAATTATTTTTCCCCAGAAATGTCAAGTTAAGGAGTTTTCGTTATTTACCTACTTTCGCGCTACACAGTGTAACGCGATACCGCGCTCCGCACGCGGTGTACAGGGACAACAGCACATCATGCTATCCAAAAATGTCAAGTTTCTTCAATCGATTTTCAATTTTATCTCCAAGCATTAGAGTTTACTATCCATTGGGGAAATTCGACAGTTTGTGGTAACCAGATGTGCCGTTGACTGTACATTGCTGGTTTTCGTGTTTTACGCTTTTATTAATGTTTTTTATTTTAAAATGGAGTGTACTCGAAGAACTAATTGAATTTTAAAGTAGAAAACATTAAAAAACATGAAGGAAAAGGAAAATTCCACTGGAATTTTCAGAATAATGGTCTGGTTTCAGGGTTTCAGTTTTAGCTAAGCTGTTCCTTACATCCTGTATAGAAGTTTCTACCTTGCAAGGCGTCTATTCCACTATTCAATGACATCATAATGGCGCTTGAATGACAATGGTGACCATTTTATCTGTTCAGGTGGCGAAATTTAGAACTAAGTCTTTAATATTCATACACTTGCTGACAGCCACCCCGACCTGCAACGCCATCGCCAACCAAACTTTAAGATATTCACAAAGTTAAGGTAAGAAAAATGTTCGGCGCGAATGGGAATTGAACCCACGAACCCAGGATTAGATTACGTCACACTAATTTCATGTTTTCTTGACCCCGTCCTTGTCACAGATGGTCACATTTGTGCGATACCTTCTTCCCTAGTGTGACATCACATGTTTTGAAATTTTACATCTAGTAATTATTGAATTCAAACAGCAGTTCCGAAATCGGTTTCATTTCCATTTAAATTATGTTTAAGTATACAATGTTTTTGAGTTTTTCTTTAAAAGTTTCAAAGTTTATGTTTTAAAACTTAGATTAAAATGATTTTGAAATGTGACGTCACGATGTTTAGGATCCCACCCCCGTGTCACACAATTGCACACTTCGTCGACCCCCTCCCTCCCCCTTAACGTGTGACTTAATTTATGGATGGCCCCTAAGTGTAGATGGATATATTTATTTGTTTACGCCTGTATTTGTAGAATTATGTAACTCAAAAAAACAATACAATTTATGTAAGCCGCATCATTAAGTCAGTAATTTCCTTATGTCTTTATCTTGAGGTGTTTGAGGTGTGAATGTGTAAATAATTCCACATTATTCGGTGCCATTGATTTCAGATAAAGAAACGTAGAGCATGCCAGTTGTCAGCTCTACTCAGGCGTAGTGAAAGAGAGAGTGAAGTACGAAACTGTGCTGTGAAAAGACTCAATTGCTCAGTTTTTAGTTTTTATCAGACCATATACGACATACATCCCTACGGAGGGGCAGGGCCCTTCCTTCGAAACATGACCGTAGTCCACCACGCTGGCCCAATGCGGGCTGGTGGACCGCTCGTCTTTCAAAAACGAATTAGATGTGTGGGTTTCATCACGATATTTTCCTTCACCGTTGAGCAAGTGATAGTTAGTTAGAAATCCATACATAAACCCGAAAACACGAATTTAGTGGTACAGGCCCGCACCGGGATTTGAACCCGCAGCCTCCCGGCTACAAGTCTGGCTCATTACCAACTGGGCTATCACCGCAACTTGCTCAGTAATTTGAAAACCAAAAACAAAAAAATATGAAAATCGTATTTTCAATGATACTGTTATATTTAAGGTTATATTTTCCTTGGCAACCAATTCGCATGTGAGTGAATTCTCATACGTATGTTATCTACCTAAATTTACTTCTAGCGTCAATGGTTACCAATGATGTGGCATTACAGATGACAGTAAAACAATGATAATTTAACATAATACTGTGTAGTAATGGCGATTTGACGTGCTTTCCAACTTCAAAGGTTGTAGACCTGTAGCCCTTGGACATTTATCTTACAATAAAGGTTACCGTTTGTCTTTGTGAAATTAATATAGATTTCGCCATTTTATATGCTAAAAGTAAGGTCTTAATGAGTCTTAAAATCTAAACCGGCCACAGAAATCGTCTTAAAATAGGTATATGGTTTGTTTAGAGGGCATATAAACATATGTACGAGTATAAATTTGAAATGGCAACTCAAAAATTTAAATAACTAGCATATATGGAGATTTTTTAACTTATCACTACATATGTTTACGGCGGGTTATGGTCATTAAGACCTCACTTTTAGTATATAAAATGGCGAAATCTATAATAATTTCACAAAGAAAAAACGGTAAACTTTTTCGTAATATAAATGTCCCCGGGCTACAGATCTATTGGGGCTTGAAAATTAAGCATAATATACTTGTACATAATTGTGTGGTTTGTGTACAGAGGGCTGCACATCAGGTTACCACACGCGTGCACTCTGTGTTGTTACATATATGTTACTATATGTGCAATAAAAATGGGGTAACCAGATGCGCTGGCCTCTGTACATTCGAGAACATAGTAGCTTGACATCTTGGATTTGCCATAAACCTTTTTACAAAAGATATATAATTTTTTAAATATTATTTTCATTGTTATTTTGTTTAAAAAAATCGAGAAGTGTTACTTTTTATCCCTTGGCGTTATTTCCAATATTCAACGGTGGTGGGATAACAATGGTGTCCATTTTATCTGTTCAGGTGGCGAAATCGAGAACTATTTATTTTCCATAATTCAAAATTGAGAAGCCATTGATTAGCGAAATTACTAAAATTAATTACAAAATAAACTAAATTTAAGATATGTAAATCCATGGAAGAGCGGAAATTCCACCTTAGGCAAATATAAAGGGAGATTCTTGTCTCTAGGTTGAAGAAATAATATTTTGGAGAAATGAATTTTCCTGTTTTTATTCGTTTCGAATAGAAATAGGCTAAAAACATTGAATTCTGTATTTTTTATGAATAGCAACTAATCAACCAAAGTCACCGAGAAAGTAAAAGTACCAAATGGCTTATAACCCTTCAAAAATGTATTATAGAAAAGTCAGAGAAAACCATCGAACAAAAAACCCTTTCCATACACGTTTATAAACATGTCAAATTATCAATCGTAATTGTATGTATGTTTGTATGTACCGTTAAAAGTAAAAATGAGACTCATACAAAATTAGATAACCGCAAAATCACTGCCAGTGTTACTCAAAGTGGGAAAAATTAACCATTCTGAAATGGATATTTGTGTCTGTCTTTCTTCTGTCTTTATGAATGTTCCGAGGAACCTACGACACAAGGGAAAACCATAGTGCGGGCCTTTGAGTGTGTAGTATTTATTCATTCATTAACTTAATTTTCATCAGTTTCATTTATTTCATTCTTATGTTGTTCATAACTAACAAACTTATTATTCATTCCTTATTGTGTAAGTATAATGAATCAAGTATGTGACAAGCTTGAGTAACCATAGCGTTCGAGTTTTCAAACCCCAAACGGCTTCTGATTCAGTTTAACGATCGACTACAGATAATCAACACTAGCCGTGGCTTAGTGAGTCTTTAAAAGCACGAAAATGCTTCTTACAAATTGTTTCTGTGGTCCTCATCAGAGTATCCTGTTCCGTGCGTTGAGATATCATTATAGCATTAAATTCCTTTTCTTTATTCTATACACTCATGCCTATCATACCTTTTGGGGTAGGCAGAACGTCGTGTAATTCTGGAACCACTATAAGCTACATTCAGAGGGTCATTAGATAATAATAATAATAAAAAGTTTATTGATTTAAGCAAAATGGTTACATTAATATGGAACCCTGTCTGTCCAAACTAGGAAGAAACCCGTATCTTGGTACACAGTGTCCGACCGTGAGTTTAACTGTTATACAGAAAAAGGAAAAGAAAAATTAATAGCTTTTTACCCGTGTGGTGATCGGTTGAGAATAACACCACCCCATCTCTTTCCGTGGGTGTCGAAGGGGGCGACTAAGGAAACATAAATGAGACCTGCCTCCTAGTAATCCATCCCAGGCAACGACACTTCATTTTTTTCTGAATCTGAGGTGTCGTCCTATGGTCTCATGCGGTGTGGTAGGCTCTGTAAAGGACCGTCTGGTTCGCGACCACCCTCCTACCGAAGTCCAACGCTAAACAGCTTGCTGTGTTCCGTTGGTGCGTGGGAGTACCAATGCCTATAACATTTTCTGGGTTAACTCGCTCCATCGTCGACCTCATCTTTGACCTTATGGTCAAGATTGAGGTCAAGAGTTAATCCATCTTATAATAATAAAAATAAAGTTTAACTTAAGATCATGTAATTACATATTATTATTTACATGGTTTAGTGTATATGTGTGTTGTGTGTGAGTGTTTAAGTGAGTGCTTAAAGTGGTGATGGTTATCAGCATTTCGTCCACAATACAAAAAAAGCTGGCACATCTTTTACTTCAGTTCAATACTTCTATATTTATAATATTAATTATTTTCTTTTCGTAAAAGTCAAATGAGTAAAGTGAAAACATAAAAACTTTAATAATGATAAATAATTTTAAAGTTTTAGAACCGTAACCCCAGAAAGAGCTAGTAATAAACCCATCAAACGCATTTGACAGCTCATTGATAAACAATTTGAAGCAATAGAGACAACAACACACACAAAATAAACCTTATTTTGTTAGCCATAAAGTTGACTTAGGTAGGTATCTAAAAAGATTGAAATGAAAAATTTTACCATATTTGTGAGAAATGTAATAATCATACCGTTTCCTCCATATTGGACAAGTTCCTTTTATTCCATTTTAATTATGTGGGAAAAACACCAAATAAGATAATTAATTTCAGTTAAAGAAAAAAAGCGTAGCGCGCGTTGAAATCTTTTGAATGACGGAAAAGTGTAGGTCGCATATTGGACTATATACCCGGCCTCTTCTCTCCACAAACGTATGTCCGAATCCCCTCTCTCAGACGCCCTAAGCCGAGGTTCGAGCCCCACAGGGGGCACCCTTAGGCCTGTTACTTAAAATGTTTGGGCTGAGAGCCATTTGCGCTCGCCACTTGCTCGGTGAAACTGTCAAGGCCATCAGCGGCCAACAGTGTAGTCATTTAGAAAAAAAAAACTTGTACACTCAAGAGCACGTTAAGCTTGAAACTTTGAACTTTGGACCGGCCCTGCATTGTATGGCGCGCAGTATAAATCAGAGCTCAGCTTAAACTGGTAGTGTAAAGCGTGACCTGCTCTTGACTGCACATCATCGACCCCATCTCCGCCTCTGGGCTAGATTGTGGTCTTCTTCTTATCGTGTAGGTACCTAGAGTCAAGTGTGTGGCGAACTTGGCTAACCCTGGTGTCAGAGTTTTCAAACCACACAATGGCTTCTGACTTGGTTTTAACGACTGTAGTCAATCGACAAAAACCAGGACCGACAGCTTAACTTGCCCTCCGAAGCACGAAAATGCTCGCGATAAATTTCCACTTTATTCACCACTCGTTGCCTCTGTGTACGTTGCTTAACTACACTGATCGGTTGAGATCAACGAGGGCCACTGGGCTACGTGCCCAGTAAAATAATAAAAGGTACACACTCAAAGGCCCACACTAAAGTTTTACCTTATGTCGTGGGTCCCTTGAAACACACATAAAGACAAACACAAGCACACATGACCCGAGAACAAACATCTGCTTTTTACACAGATGTTTGCCCCGACTGGGAATCGAACCCAGGACTCGTCGATCAAGAGGCAGCGCCACTACCACTCGACCAAACATGATAATAAAGATTTATATTGACGACTTCACCGTTCCTATTTTAATACTAATGATACTACCTTGACATTGGCAAAATCACATAAATCGTGGATGCCAGTGGAAGAACTGAATTAAAGAACAAATGCTCTTGGAGTGTAAACTGATACAACATTTATTCCCTGGCACGCACTGACATAAATTGACATAATGCAGTATAATAAACGCATGCGCAGACTGCATACGAATAAGGAAATGCGTAGATAGCGGGACTACTTTCTCGCACCCTTGGCCCAGATTTGTGACCTACATGCAGTTTAAAGCTCTTAAATGTATATAAATTGGTTTGATAAGTATGTGTATAATTATGTATGTTTGTAAATTATTTGGTGGTGTAATTAGCTAACTTTTTGTTTGTTATATTGATTTGGATATAACGTCTCTGATTAAAGCAGGGAACCATAATTATCATAGTGGCAATTTTCACGAGTTTTGCCGTGCTTCACAGGACACGTTAATTTGTCGGCTGTGTAATCGTGGAACCAGAGGCCATTTAGTGGGGTAAGTTAAGTTCGGCACAAACTTGATGATACAAGTAAGTATGGTATAAAGAAGGTTCAAATATGTATTCATTTCTAAATCAATCATCATGATATTCATGATGCGTGGTAGAACGACAATTTAATTTTTTGACCAAACACCTTTTCTTAGTAATACCTGATACAACACAATATTTTCAACCAACAAATACACGGCACAAAAAGTAATATTACTCATGTATTGCATAATCAAAAGAGATGCACTAATTATTGCAAAGATGTTGCAGATAGTACCTACATGTAAATTGCTATGAATGTCATAAGAATCTTACCTGTTAACTTTTGAATAGGCAAAGAAGTAATTTTGATTGCCACAGAAAACTAGGCCAACGCATCTGCAATAGGCTTCATAATAATTATCATACACTCACGCCTATACTTAAGCCATAAAGAGGTAGGCAGAATTTTGTGCAGTTCTATAATAACTTGACGCCGCATTTTAGAATCATATTTCAGATTTACGAGGACGACATAGTCTCTTTTTTGACATTGGAAATGTCTTTTTGTTCGCTCCAGTATAGGCACCGATTTAACGAAAAAGTGCGATCCCCTTATATCTTGGAGAGTTGTAAAGATATGATATTCGAAAAAGGCTCAAAAGACGCGTATTCACGAGAGCTGTAAGGTGCAAAAAAAATATTCAAGAAAAACGAAAAAAAAGTATTGCCGAAATAGTGAAAAAATAATAATTTTTTTCTTCCGAATTTTTGATTTTGACGCTCTATCTTTTGGAAACGAAAAATGATATCAAAAATTTGAGGAAAATTCCTCTGGGCAATTTAGTCAGCTACAATTTGAGCCTAAAACAAAGACAATCGTTCTGTAGCCTAACCTTTTAGTAAAAAGTCAAAAAGTCAGAACGAAATTTTTTCGAATTTCGTAGATTTCATTTCATATGTATTTTTTCTGTGTATTTTTTCGTGAGTACTTGGCAAAAATAAAGATTAAAAGAAAGATAAATATTTTCTTGAAGAAAAGAAAAATTTTTAAGTTCAGATGACACATGACCATTCACACCCCCCTATCTTGAAGTTCAGTAAAGTGTAACGTGTTTCGATTGTAGAATTAGGTATTAAGAGTTTCTTAAAATAAAACGCGTTGTATATAATGACATAACATAAGCAAGCGTTAGTATTATGTCATTAGGAACAGGTTTTAGCGCACCTAGAATTGATAGGTTTCATGCGTTTCTAATATTTAAATGCTACCTTATTAAATGCAGAGGATTTTTACTTATTAACAATACACGAGAGTTAAGTAAATTATGTAACGTGATCCTACTACAGAATTGAAAACAATCGACAAACTTTGATCTACCCATGATTACGAACAACTTTTCCTATGGGACCAACTTTCCTGCTAAAAAATAAAAATCTGATGTTCCATACATTTTAGTTGAGTACGTATTGAACTTCTGTATGGAACAGCAGATTTTTATTTTTTAGTAAGAAAGTTGGTCCCATAGACTGGTGCCCTCTTGTTATATTGCATAGCGTCGTACGGAACAGACTGAGCAACATGATAATAATAAAATGATCTCACGTATCCATGTTAACTCTGCTGACCTCCACAGAATAGAGGTATGTTAGAAATAACTATTAAATGTTTAATTTAAAAACGGCAGTAGTACTAAAAGCGAAAAATAAGCCGCACATCAAGTTACCTTGTGTGTGTGTGTATGCATGCGTGTATGTGTGAGTGATCGTATTCCCTTGCCTACTCCTTGATGTTATATTAATTCTTCAGTTAACAATAAGATTACATAGATAGATAAGAGATTTATACATAGTTAAATAGAGAACAACCTAATAACAACAAAACAAAATTCAGCTTATAACTAATAATTAAAACAAAACAAAGGAAACACTGTGTATAAAAGGGTGCTGACTCAGCATGTGCTGCCACAGGACAGCGCTGTTCTTCCGTCAGCACTTGTGAGCGACCGTGTTCAAGAGGCACCAAACATTAGGGAAACAAATAAAAAAGTAGTGATACTCCTGGGTTCGATCCCCAGTCGGGGCAAACATTTTTGTAAAAAGCAGATGTTTGTTCTCGGGTCATGGGTGTTTGTGTTTGTCTTTATGCATGTTCCAAGGGACCCACGACACAAGGGAAAACCTTAGCGTGGGCCTTTGAGTGTGTAGCGTTTATAAATAAAAATCCAATTAATCAAATTATATGAAACTAGCATTCCGCTCGGGACTTCGTTCCCGTGGGAATTCGGGAATGTTATGTAGCCTATGTTACTCAGGGATGATGTAGCATTCGAATGGTGAAAGAATTTTTTAAATCGGCCCAGTACTTTTTGAGCCTATTCATTACAAACATACAAACATACAAAAATAGGTACAAATCTTTCCTCTTTATACTTAATATTAGTGTAGAAATAACAAATAATTGTGTGTATGTATGCACTTGTGTGTGTGAGTATGGGTGTGTGTGTTTAAGTGCATACGTGTTTATGTGAAAATGAATTAGTGTATAATTGTGTTTAATATAAAAGTTGTGATTGAATACAAATGAATGGCAATTTAATGTATAACTGTTAACCGAAATGTATGAAATCCGTCATTGTATACAATTCCTAGGAAATGTATATAATTCCTAAAATCGCCCGGAAATGTATGAAATGAATTATGTTTGATACATTTGCTAGGAAATCTACCTATACATTTCCTAAATAACAATCGGAAATGTATAAAATGATTGATTTTGTCTGTTTATATGTTATTCTACTTATTTGTTCGATTGCGATAGACGGAACTGCAACAAGTAGTTTTGTTAGTAGCATAGTATAAAAAGGGGAGGTAGGTTATCTTCATACAACCGAACGGGCATAGTATGGAATGCCCGCCGAGATTTTGTTGAGTGTGCGTGCCGAGGTTCGAGCCCCACAGGGGGCGCCCTTAGATTAGATTAGATTAGATTAGATTTATTTATCTCATAATATAGCTACAAATGTCAAGTTTATAATAAAATATGTTAGTCATTTCAGCCCATAATATGATCGTCAAAAATATAAATTATTAAAATTACAATTAATAATTTAAACAATGTCAAATAAAAATAAGAAAATAAATTAATATACAAAAGTATACAATCAAAAATGTCAAAAATAAAATAAAAAATATGTCAAAATTTAGAAACAACATTGAATATCAATTTGAAATTATTAAAAAATTGTCATCAAAATTTGATGTCCAAATATTCTTTAATTGAATTTAGGCCTGTTACTTAAAATTTTTGAGCTGAGAGCCATCTGCGCTCGCCACTTGCTCGGTGAAGCTGTCAAGGCCATCAGCGGCCAACAGTGTAGTCATTTAGAAAAAATAAACTTGTACACTCAAGAGCACGTTAAGCTTGAAACTTTGGACTTTGGACCGGCCCTGCATTGTATGGCGCGCAGTATAAATAAGAGCTCAGCTTAAACTGGTAATGTAAAGCGTGACCTGCTCTTGACTGTACATCATCGACCCCATCTCCGCCTCTGGGCTAGATTGTGGTCTTCTTCTTATCGTGTAGGTACCTAGAGTCAAGTGTGTGGCGAACTTGACTAACCCTGGTGTCAGAGTTTTCAAACCACACAATGGCTTCTGACTTGGTTTTAACGACTGTAGTCAATCGACAAAAACCAGGACCGACAGCTTAACGTGCCCTCCGAAGCACGAAAACGCTCGCGATAAATTGCCACTTTATTCACCACTCGTTGCCTCTGTGTACGTTGCTTAACCTCACTGATCGGTGGAGATCAACGAGGGCCACTGGGCTACGTGCCCAGTAAAATAATAAAAGGTACACACTCAAAGGCCCACACTAAAGTTTTACCTTATGTCGTGGGTCCCTTGAAACACACATAAAGACAAACACAAGCACACATGACCCGAGAACAAACATCTGCTTTTTACACAGATGTTTGCCCCGACTGGGAATCGAACCCAGGACTCGTCGATCAAGAGGCAGCGCCACTACCACTCGACCAAACATGATAATAAAGATTTATATTGACGACTTCACCGTTCCTATTTTAATACTAATGATACTACCCTGACATTGGCAAAATCACATAAATCGTGGATGCCAGTGGAAGAACTGAATTAAAGAACAGATGCTCTTGGAGTGTAAACTGATACAACATTTATTCCCTGGCACGCACTGACATAAATTGACATAATGCAGTATAATAAACGCATGCGCAGACTGCATACGAATAAGGAAATGCGTAGATAGCGGGACTACTTTCTCGCACCCTTGGCCCAGATTTGTGACCTACATGCAGTTTAAAGCTCTTAAATGTATATAAATTGGTTTGATAAGTATGTGTTTAATTATGTATGTTTGTAAATTATTTGGTGGTGTAATTAGCTAACTTTTTGTTTGTTATATTGATTTGGATACAACGTCTCTGATTAAAGCAGGGAACCATAGTTATCATAGTGGCAATTTTCACGAGTGTTGCCGTGCTTCACAGGACACGTTAATTTGTCGGCTGTGTAATCGTGGAACCAGAGGCCATTTAGTGGGGTAAGTTAAGTTCAGCACAAACTTGATGATACAAGTAAGTATGGTATAAAGAAGGTTCAAATATGTATTCATTTCTAAATCAATCATCATGATATTCATGATGCGTGGTAGAACGACAATTTAATTTTTTGACCAAACACCTTTTCTTAGTAATACCTGATACAACACAATATTTTCAACCAACAAATACACGGCACAAAAAGTAATATTACTCATGTATTGCATAATCAAAAGAGATGCACTAATTATTGCAAAGATGTTGCAGATAGTACCTGCATGTAAATTGCTATAAATGTCATAAGAATCTTACCTGTTAACTTTCGAATAGGCAAAGAAGTAATTTTGATTGCCACAGAAAACTAGGCCAACGCATCTGCAATAGGCTTCATAATAATTATCATACACTCACGCCTATACTTAAGCCCTAAAGAGGTAGGCAGAATTTTGTGCAGTTCTATAATAACTTGACGCCGCAGTTTAGAATCGTATTTCAGATTTACGAGGACGACATAGTCTCTTTTTTGACATTGGAAATGCCTTTTTGTTCGCTCCAGTATAGGCACCGATTTAACGAAAAAGTGCGATCCCCTTATATCTTGGAGAGTTGTAAAGATATGATATTCGAAAAAGGCTCAAAAGACGCGTATTTACGAGAGCTGTAAGGTGCAAAAAAAATATTCAAGAAAAACGAAAAAAATTATTGCCGAAATAGTGAAAAAAAAATTTTTTTTTTCTTCCGGATTTTTGATTTTGGCGCTCTCTTATTTTGGAAACTAAGAATGATATCAAAAATTTGAGAAAAACTCCTCTGGATAATTTAGTCAGCTACAATTTGAGCCTAAAACAAAGACAATCGTTCTGTAGCCTAACCTTTTAGTAAAAAGTCAAAAAGTCAGAACGAAATTTTTTCGAATTTCGTAGATTCATTTCCTATGTATTTTTTCTGTGTATTTTTTCATGAGTACTTGGCCAAAATAAAGATTAAAAGAAAGATAAATATTTTCTTAAAGAAAAGAACATTTTTTAAGTTCAGATGAAACATGACCATTCACACCCCCCTTTCTTGAAGTTCAGTAAAGTGTAACGTGTTTCGATTGTAGAATTAGGTATTAAGAGTTTGTTAAAATAAAACGCGTTGTATATAATGACATTACATAAGCAAACATTAGTATTATGTCATTAGGAACAGGTTTTAGCGCACCTAGAATTGCTAGGTTTCATGCGTTTCTAATATTTAAATGCTACCTTATTAAATGCAGAGGATTTTTACTTATTAACAATACACGAGAGTTAAGTAAATTATGTAACGTGATCCTACTACAGAATTGAAAACAATCGACAAACTTTGATCTACCCATGATTACGAACAACTTTTCCTATGGGACCAACTTTCCTGCTAAAAAATAAAAATCTGATGTTCCATACATTTTAGTTGAGTACGTATTGAACTTCTGTATGGAACAGCAGATTTTTATTTTTTAGTAAGAAAGTTGGTCCCATAGACTGGTGCCCTCTTGTTATATTGCATAGCGTCGTACGGAACAGACTGAGCAACATGATAATAATAAAATGATCTCACGTATCCATGTTAACTCTGCTGACCTCCACAGAATAGAGGTATGTTAGAAATAACTATTAAATGTTTAATTTAAAAACGGCAGTACTAAAAACCGAAATATAAGCCGCATATCAAGTTACCTTGTGTGTGTTTGCATGCGTGTATGTGTGAGTGATTGTATTGCCGTGCCTACGCCTTGATGTTATATTAATTCTTCAGTTAACAATAAGAGTACATAGATAGATAAGAGATTTATACATAGTTAAATAGAGAACAACCTAATAACAACAAAACAAAATTCAGCTTATAACTAATAATTAAAACAAAACAAAGGAAACACTGTGTATAAAAGGGTGGTGACTCAGCGTGTGCTGCCACAGGACAGCGCTGTTCTTCCGTCAGCACTTGTGAGCGACCGAGTTCAAGCGGCACCAAACATTAGGGAAACAAATAAAAAAGTAGTGATACTCCTGGGTTCGATCCCCAGTCGGGGCAAACATTTTTGTAAAAAGCAGATGTTTGTTCTCGGGTCATGGGTGTTTGTGTTTGTCTTTATGCATGTTCCAAGGGACCCACGACACAAGGGAAAACCTTAGCGTGGGCCTTTGAGTGTGTAGCGTTTATAAATAAAAATCCAATTAATCAAATTATATGAAACTAGCATTCCGCTCGGGACTTCGTTCCCGTGGGAATTCGGGAATGTTATGTAGCCTATGTTACTCAGGGATGATGTAGCATTCGAATGGTCAAAGAATTTTTTAAATCGGCCCAGTACTTTTTGAGCCTATTCATTACAAACATACAAACATACAAAAATAGGTACAAATCTTTCCTCTTTATAATATTAGTGAAGAAATAACAAATAATTGTGTGTATGTATGCACTTGTGTGTGTGAGTATGGGTGTGTGTGTTTAAGTGCATACGTGTTTATGTGAAAATGAATTAGTGTATAATTGTGTTTAATATAACAGTTATAATTGAATACAATTGAATGGCAATTTAATGTATAACTGTTAACCGAAATGTATGAAATCCGTCATTGTATACAATTCCTAGGAAATGTATATAATTCCTAAAATCGCCCGGAAATGTATGAAATGAATTATGTTTGATACATTTCCTAGGAAATCTACCTATACATTTCCTAAATAACAATCGGAAATGTATAAAATTATTGATTTTGTGTATTTATATGTCATTCTACTTCTTTGTTCGATTGCGATAGACGGAACTGCAACAAGTAGGTTTGTTAGTAGCATAGTATAAAAAGGGGAGGTAGGTTATCTTCATACAAACGAACGGGCATAGTATGGAATGCCCGCTGCGATTTTGTTGAGTGTGCGTGCGGCGACGCATATATATCTACTATGGCGCATACCTACAAGCCGCGCGCGGTGCGTTTATATGAAGATAACCTACTTCCCCTATATATGTATACTAGGCTACTACCTAACCCAACCAAACCATTAATTGTTGGTTCTAACCTAACTTAACCCAACAAACCCGTTAGCATATGTGTGTATTGCTGTGTGGTGATCGGTTGAGAATAACACCACCCTATCTCTTTCTGTGGGTGTCGTAAGAGGCAACTAAGGAAATACAAATGAGACCTGCCTCCTAGTAATCCATTCCAGGCAACGACACTTCATTTTTTTCTGAATCTGAGGTGTCGTCCTATGGTCTCATGCGGTGTGGTAGGCTCTGTAAAGGGCCGTCTGGTTCGCGACCACCCTCCTACAGAAGTCCGACGCCAAACAGCTTGCTGAGTTCCGTTGGTGCGTGGGAGTACCAGTGCCTGTATAGGTATTTTCTGGGTTAACTCGCTCCATCGTCGACCTCATCTTTGATATTTATGGTCAAGATTGAGGTCAATAGTTAACCCATCTTATAATAAAAAAGTTAAATAGTATGTTATACATTTCCTAGATAGCCTCGGAATTGTATACATTTCCTAGAAATTGTATACAATTCCTAAATTTCATACATTTCGGTAACATAACGATTAAACGTTTATTTGTCAATCACTCAAAAAAGTATTACGAAAAGCAAGTCTTAGTTCACAAAATCCATTAAACAATAATTATTAGAGTAGTTAAGTATAGGTGGCGTCTTTTATTACTTATTGCCTAAGTCAGAGACTTCCTTTCACCTAGGCGATCTAAGTTGGGACCTAGCTTCGCTAACCGGTCAAAGGTAGTTATGGTTATAATTTTTCCTGACTAGATTGACATATGACCTTTAGCTGATTTCACTTTTTTTTTGTAATTTTATTTATAATTAAGTGATTAGAATTATCATTCAAACAGTTGTATGATAGTCGGTGGCGTAGTGGTTATTAAGTTGAATTCGTAAGCAAGAGGTACAAAGTTCAATCCTCAGTACCTGTATACAAATAAGTAACTGTTTTTCTTAGTCAAGTGGGTATATTTGTACAGAGGCCAGCGCATCAGGCTACTCAATTTTCATTGCAAAACCGTTCTTATCAGAATAGCACAGAGTACACGCGTGTGGTAACCTGAGTTGCGGCCGTCCGTACATTATAGAGTTTCTTTATTTATTAACCGAAACTTTGTTTACGATGAGGTAAAACATCGTGAAGAAACGGTACACTCAGAAGACTGAATGTGCAATCATGAATCGATCTGGGTGGTTGTCGTCAAACGTATGAGATTTAGATAGTTCTTAATTTCACCACTTGAATGGGTTTAATAGTCACCAATATTATTCAACCACCATTGAGATGCCATTTATTAGAGGAATAAGCGTCATGGGGCCCGAATCTGTAACTTCAGTTGTGTGTCGATGGAATGGAGGCCATTTTATCTGTTCAGGTGGCGAAATTTAAAACTATTTAACTTTCATATACTTGCTGACAACCACCCCGACCAGCAGCGCCTCCACCAACCGAACGTAATGTTGCAAACTACCTAGCAACTGAAAATTCAGTTGGCGGTGGCGCCACCAGTCAAAACAGCAGTCATTAGATGATTTTGACAGTTCTCAATTTTGCCACCTGAATGGAAAAAATGGCGACTATTCCATCGACACTCAACTGAAATTACAGAATCGGGGCCCTGATAAATGACTAAATGGTGGACTTATTAATGTAACCAAATCCAAAAAGTTAGCGCAATTCAGAGACACAGATGACTTTTTAATTTACCTCTTGTTTTCATCTTACCCCCATTAACCGTACCCTTTATTTACCCCTTGATTCGCCTAAGTAACTGGGATACAATAATACAGACATATGGTGAAACAGATGAAATACAAATAGGCGGCTTTATTGCTAGATAGAAAATCTTCCAGGCCACTAAAGGGAATAGGAAACACAATACTCACTCTAATATTTTTAAAATGCTTACTATAGGGATAATTACAAATAATCATTTTAGGTAAATAAAAATGTTTGGCGCAAATGGGACTTGAACTTACAATTCTACGTTTAGATCTCTGAACATTTTTCTTTCAATTTAATTATTAATTGCCAAACTCACTCGTACAGAGAAAATCTCAAGTATCTATTATTAACTTGTAGCGTATGCCTAGAAAGAGCTAGCAACTGATGTACTCTATGTTTATCTTTCTCCCTACCCATCAATGAAAGGCAGGCTAATCTCCATAAAAACACTAGGCTCTCGCTAGGTAGTGGTTAAACATGTACACAGAAACACTTGCTAAACTATACTTTAAGGCAGTGGTTCCCAAACTGTTTTTCTCATAGACCACTTTCAAAATTTTGCTGGTTCCGATGGACCACGTTTTTACCAAAACTCAACAAAAATGTGACGATTAGATCTAACATTGGAAATTTGCGTTGCGGCTGAGTTCCAACCTGCACGAATTAACAGTTTTCGAAAAAAATAAAGCGAGATTCGATTGATTAATTAATGAATTGATTGTGTTGTAAGTAAATGTCAAAAAAGTAAAGTTGGCCAATCAAAAAAGTGATTCCATCCAACTTTACTTTTTTGATATCTACTCACAGCTCTAGGAACCAATCAATTCTCACTACTGAGAAGTGAAGCCAACAGATTAAGTTTTTCACTATCAAAACCAGATAAATGTTCGTGGACCCCCGTGTACCAATTGTGAACCCCCCTTTTTTATCACGCGAACGTATACCCCCGTCGAGTCTCCCGTGAAACCCTAGGGGTTCATCTGGACCACTTTGGGAACCACTGCTTGAGGTCAGACAGAGACCAGTGCTCTCGAAATAGAAGGGCTGTATCGACGATCACTTTTTAGAATGGCACCGATCACTTGGCAGCTTGTTAAGGGGCAGCTTCGATGTTCAGTGAACTATAAAAAAAAATGGTGAATCATCTCTGCTCTTTTTTAAATTGAAGCCTACACTCCATTGTACAGAGGCCATTACATCAGGCTGTTCACCAATATGTTTATCAGATAACTAGGAAAATTATGTAGCCTATGTCCATCGGGGATAATGTAGCTTTCTAATGGTGAAAAATTTTTTCAAATCGTTTCAGAGCCTATTCAATGCAAACAAACAAATAAACAAACAATCAAATATTTCCTCTTTATAATATGTATAGACTAGCATTCCGCTCGGGACTTCGTTCCCGTGGGAATTCGGGAACATTATGTAGCTTATGTCCATCGGCGATAATGTAGCTTTCTAATGGTGAAAGAATTTTTAAAATCGGTCCAGTAGTTTCGGAGCCTAATCAATGCAAACAAACAATCAAATCTTTCCTCTTTATAATATTAAGTATAGATATAGATAATAAGATAAGTCAAAGTAAAAAATTCAGAAAAAGTCTAAGTAAAAGTAGAACATTCAGAATGTTACTTATAAGTCAAAACAGTGAATTACATTAGCATTTCTACACTGTCATTTCTACAGTTCTACACTGTCATTTCACTTTAAACAACGTTTATGAATAAGGAGGTTAGTTTACATACAGCAGTCACATAATATGATGTGTTACACAATTCCCAAAAACTGAATTTATGTAAAAAATAACGATAATAAGCAGTTCTGAATTTGAGTTTGTGGTGTTATGTTTTTTTATTACATTTTATTGTGCATCCACAGACTTGATGTTCGTATCCTTACGGGTCAATGTAAACGCTTCTATGAGATCCCTATTAGTATTCGAAACTTACCTTTAGAAAAAATTTGACAAAAACTTTGTAAAAAGGGCTATTATAGAATTTCTGATTATCTGTTAGACAAGCAACCATGGGAACAAATTGCTCAGCTCCAGAACTATTCAGATATTTAAGTCAATTAAAATCCCTACTTAATATTATAAATGCGAAAGTAACTCTGTCTGTCTGTCTGTCTGTTACCTTTTCACGCCTAAACCGCTGAACCGATTTTGATGAATTTTGGTACAGAGATAGATTAGAGCCTGGGAAAGGACATAGGCTACATTTTATCCCACAGTTGGGCACGATATAACCTGTAGTCCACGCGGGCGGAGCCGCGGGCGGAAAGCTAGTTAGAAATAAGGAAAAAATGATTGAGTTAAGAAGAGCGACCCTCGGAGTTTCTTGCCTATTCTTGTCTGGGGAAGACTGCACCTTTGCGAATAGGCGCAAAGTTAGAAATGCTAATGTAATTCACTGTTTTGACTTATAAGTAACATTCTGAATGTTCTACTTTTACATTGATATTTATTGAATTTTTCACTTTGACTTATCTTATTATCTATATCTATACTTAATATTGCAAAAAAAATGAAAAATTTGAAAATGAAAAATTTATTTATTTTCGGTTTGCGCTTACAACATTTGAGTTGGCATCTCCTATTAAGTATTACAATACTTGTGCCAGGAGATACCGCTCCTCCAAGGAACAAATATTATAAATATTATAAAGAGGAAAGATTTGATTGTTTGTTTGTATTGATTAGGCTCCGAAACTACTGGACCGATTTTAAAAATTCTTTCACCATTAGAAAGCTACATTATCGCCGATGGACATAAGCTACATAATGTTCCCGAATTCCCACGGGAACGAAGTCCCGAGCGCTAATGCTAGTCTATACATATTATAAAGAGGAAAGATTGGATTGTTTGTTTGCATTGAATAGGCTCCGAAACTACTGGACCGATTTGAAAAATTCTTTCACCATTAGAATCCTACATTATCCGGGATGAGGGATAGGGATAGGGTACATGATTTTCCCGAATTCCCACAGGAACGAAGTCCCGAGCGGAATGCAAGTATTTAATATTATTATTAGTTATTCAGCATTGTAAACAATTTTATAGTTATTTGATGTTTGAAACTTCTCCTTAACTAGCTACAGAATCGCACTAAGTACGTGATCCATTGGCTATCATCACTTCTTACATAACTAACCATCTAACTAACTACTGACCATTTGGAATGCACTTAAAATTCAACCATCTGTTCAGCCCATACTATCACATTTACCAACATACATTTGCCATCAAAAATCTCATACCGCCTTACTTTTATTAAGATAAGGAAAAACTTCAAGCGCAAGTACATGTTTGGAAGAACGATCGGTTTACAAAGATAATTCTGATGTTGCGAAATATTTTTCCTTAAGTTTTTGTGTTAATAGTTTTGAATTTAAGATGCAAATGTAACTTGGTAAAGATAAGCCATTATTGATTGGATTGATGGGTAATTTTTTTGTTTGAAATTTCATTCTTACTTGATTTGTGTGACCGAGTACTCATTTACTTTCTTTTCAATTTATTTTATTGTAATTTTACATTAGGATTGTAAAAATTTCTTTCAAATGTTCGTCATTTGGGTTAGATACAGTAATATTGTGGGTGTGTAATTTTCTTGATTAGCAGTAATAAAATTATTATATCAACACATTTTTTTAAGCTAGGCGCTCACTGTTCTAAACCGATCAGTATGGTTAAGCAATGTACGCTGAGGCAGGGAACCTGATGGGTGACCAAAGTGGCAATTTATCACGAGCGTTTCCGTGCTTTGGAAAGACATGTTAAGCTGGCCGTCGCGTCGGTCCCTGCTGTTGTCGATTTACTACAGTCTTTAAGGAGGGTGGTCGTGAACCAAGAAGGTTCTTTACAGAGCCTACCGACACCACATGAGACAAGAGGATGCTAGGTACCACAGATTCAGAACAAATTGAGGTGTTTTTGCCTAGGATGGATTGATTTGGAGGCAGGTGTCATTAATTTTCCAAATTTCCGCTTACGACACCAACGGCAAGAGATGGGGTGGTGTTATTCTCAACCGATCACCACATGGCATCATACATACATACGCTCACGCCTGTAATCCCATACGGGGTAGGCAGAGCATTCAGTGGTTCAAAACCAACAAGGCATTATGTTCGATCATATCAAGTTGTAATCTTAATCTAAAACACCGTTCATCCATTTCAAATATTCACCCAAAGTGACCCAATAACGCCCACACAGTTATAATAGTTTGGACGCGAAATTATGTAAATGTGTTTATTGTTCGATCTTGTACTGGGAGCCGGTTGTCAGATATCGGTCGTAGACGACACGCGGGCGATTTGAGTGGAGAACAAGCATGGTCTTAGGCAGAAGGAGACTCAAATCTTGATATATATTTATGTATTGATTGTTTCTTTCTCTCACTATCAAAATGACCTGCCTCCTAGTAATCCATCCCAGGCAACAATACTTCATTTTTTTCTGAATCCAAGGTGTCGTCCTATGGTCTCATGCGGTGTGGTAGGCTCTGTAAAGGGCCGTCTGGTTCGCGACCACCCTCCTACCGAAGTCCGACGCCGATCAGCTTGCTGTGTTCCGTCGGTGCGTGGGAGTACCAGTGCCTTTATAGGCATTCTCTGGGTTAACTCGCTCCATCGTCGACCTCATCTTTGACCTTTATGGTCAAGATTGAGGTCAAGAGTTAACCCATCTGATAATATAATTTAAAAAAAACTAAACTGAACAACTTACCCCAAGGAAAATAGGTCGCGAAAAAAATATCGACTTTTCAGACAACTTGAGCGATGAGCCGGATTTCTGAGAATCTTTGGGAAAAGTTATTCAGTTTTCTGGAGAGAATCAGCACTTTTCTTCAAAGTCAAGTAAAATACTAAAAAGGCGTTTGTTACTCATTTCCCATTGTTTCCAGTTGGCTTTTACAGAGACACACAAATAAGCTCACGCCTGTAATCCCTAACGGGATAAGCAGAGCATAAGTGGTTCCAGAAAACCACTTAATGCCATGTTTGACACAAATGGTGAGGTGAGGGTTAT
Organism: Aproaerema taeniolella; assembly: GCA_949987775.1. NCBI lineage: Eukaryota > Metazoa > Arthropoda > Insecta > Lepidoptera > Gelechiidae > Aproaerema > Aproaerema taeniolella. The sequence goes on along the minus strand of OX465261.1, from coordinate 14,308,646 downwards.
TAGATGGAACATGTACAGAGACACGAAAAGAAAATTATGTATTCCTTGGGAAAAGTTCAGTTTTATAGGAGTTCGTCTTTAAGTTTTGTTTATTAATTTAACTTCATCTAAATATATAAAGCTGCAGGTCTTTGTCCCATTGACTCATCAACGAAGTGCTCTTAGCCCAGTTGCGCTCGCTGATCTCAACCGATCAGTGAGGTTAAGCAACGTATCCAGAGGCAGGGAACCTGATTTGTGACCAAAGTAGTCATTTATCACGAGTGTTTCCGTGCTTTGGCGGGCACGTTAAGCTGTCGGTCCCGGCTATTGTCGATAGACTACAGTCGTTAAAACCAAGTCAGAGGCGGTTTGAAAGCTCTTGACACCAGCAGGCCGAGTACGATAGTGACAGCGCCGCGACAACACCGCGGTCCTTTGTCAAAATGTCAACATTGACAACGCCATAGGGCGAGCAAGCCTTTGCGCGGGACCCTCGCGCAATCAAAATGAAGTTTCAGCATGAGCCGAGCGCGAGTTTGTCGTTATCGTGCTAGAGCTGCTGGATTAGCCAAGTTCGCCACATACTTGACTATACCTACACGTTAAGAAAAAGAAGATTACCACCCAACCCAAACTCTCGGACCTAGAAAGCTGAGAGGCCCAATGGTTCCTTTTATAACATGACCAAGGCAGAATTTTGTAAAATTCCCACGGGAAAGAAGCTCTGGGCATCCTCTGGTCCCACATAAACTGGCTCGTGAGTTTTTCGGCCAGTAAGTATACGACTGCGCAAAATCCGTTGTTGGGACGCGCATAGAATGGAAAGGCTGGTGAAAGCGCACGCGCACGTCCTTAGATTATTCACTGCTTCCTGGTTCACTACACTGTGGCCAAAACTGTACATCTTCACGCTATCTCATAGGGAAGGCAGAGAATAATGGCACAGTAAGTGTCTACATGATTTTGGCATGTTTGTGAATCTCTGTATCAAACTTTATCTTTTATTTGTCGTGTTGTGTTTTGAGACATACTTATAGCATTTTTGTCCAAGCTGAAACGGAGACTTAGTCAGGCCTTTTTATAATTCGGACGGCACGGCACGGCATGACAGAATTTATATTACCATTGCCTTCTATGTTCCCAGCTTCTGCATAGGAGGTAATGGTAATACAATTTTGCCGTGCCGTTTTCGTCTATATCTATCTTCTATCTATACATATTATAAAGAGGAAATATTTGATTGTTTGTTTGTTTGTTTGTTTGCATCGAATAGGCTCCGAAACTACTGGACCGATTTGAAGAATTCTTTCACCATTAGAATCCCACATTATTTGGATGGACATAGGGTACATGATTTTCCCAAATTTCCACGGGAACGAAGTCCCGCGCGGGAAGCTAGTATTATAAAAAGGCCCTATTAGTTTGCAAAACTTGTAGTAACAAACCCATATAACGTTTTCAAAATATTTTCGACTTCTCATACTAAAGCAATCGCTCAAATTGTATGGAGACGCCAAATTATTACTAATATTATAAATGCGAAAGTAACTCTGTCTGTCTTTCTGTCACGCTTTCACGGCTAAACTACTGAACCGATTTTGATGAAATTTGGTACAGAGATGTATTAGACCTTGAGAAATTACATAAGCTACATTTTATCCCACAGCTGGGCACGATATAACCTAAAGTCCACGCGGGTGGAAAGCTAGTTTTTCATATTTCGTCCTATGTTCCTTGGGATAAGTTATTCAATTAAGTGGGCTAATTATCGCCCTTAATTTTCGCAAACTAAATTAAAGTCACCCAATTGACGGGTTGTCTTGTGTAGTAACATGCAAAGTCCTTGACACGAGATTCAAACATTTGTCAACAATTACTTAAAAGTTGTTATGTAACTTATTTAATAGAATTAAATAATAGCCTACACGAACGGTTATTATAAAAGTATGCTGTGCAATATCAAAATACATAGATAGTATAATATAGACATAATTATACATAGATCGGGAGTGAAAGAGTCACATAAAGTTACTTTGAATTAGATAGTAAATCTACTGTAGTACCTATAGTAAAGAGGAATGATTTGTTTCTTTGTATGTTTGTAACGAATAAATTCTAAGGCCGTACTTAAGTATTGATTGCCTCTTTCTCTCACTATCAAAATGACAAAGACAACTGCTACTTACGACTATTTAAGACTGCGACTGCTAAGTATAGATCAGAGTCTGAGTTGCGTTCTTTAATACTGAACCAAAACGACTGGACCGATTTCAAAAAGATCTTTCGCCAATAGAAAACTTTCTTATTAGCGGGTGCCATTGCAACTGTATCAGAAGAAATTTTGTTCCTTTTTTTAATTATAAGATTTGTTAACTCTTGACCTCAATCTAGACCAAGGTCATAGATGAAGTTGACGATGGAGCCAATTAACCCAGAAAATGCCTATTAAGGTGCCTACGCACCGACGGAACGCAACTAGCTGTTTGGCGTCGGACTTCGGTAGGAGGGTGATCGCGTAGTGATCGGTTGAGAATGATACCACCCCATCTCTTTCCGTGGGTGTCGTAAGAGGCGACTAAGGAAACACAAATGAGACCTGCCTCGTAGTAATCCATTCCAGGCAACGACACTTAATTTTTTTCTGAATCTGAGGTGTCGTCCTATGGTCTCATGCGGTGTGGTAGGCTCTGTGAAAGGCTGTCTGGTTCGCGACCACCCTCCTACCGAAGTCCGACGCCAAACAGCTTGCTGTGTTCCGTCGGTGCGTGGGAGTATCAGTGCCTTTATAGGCATTTTCTAGGTTAACTCGCTCCATTGTCGACCTCATCTTTGACCTTATGGTCAAGATTGAGGTCAAGAGTTAACCCATCTTAAAATAAAAAAAAGGGTGGTCACGAACCAAACGGCCATTCACAGAGCCTACCACACCGCATGAGACCATAGCCATAGGACGCCACCCATTTGTTGTCAAGAGCGAACCCATTTTTTAATAAAAAAAACCTCAGATTCAGAACAAATTGAGGTGTCGTTGCCTGGGGTGGATTACTAGGAGGCAGGTCTCATTTGTGTTTCCTTAGTCGCCTCTTACGACACCCACGGAAATAATGGGTCGGTGCTATTCTCAAACGATCACCACATGGCACATTATGCGGGTTATTCTTATTTTCTATCTGTAACCAATGATCTGTGTATAATTTCGACTTGATATTGAATATTAATTAGGCGTTACGATACAGAATAAGCTTAATCAATTCAGTGTAATATGTCCTAATGGTGATTGCAACGCCAGATGAGGTCTTTTGTGTTTAAACTCTATGGCCGTTTAAACTCTATGTGTTTAAACTCTATGTGTAATAAATGGTTTCCTTTCCTAATTTTCTTTTATACATTTTATTTACTTGTCTTGTTGTTGTTGTTAACAGTGTTGTTGTTGTACTTGTTGTTAACAGAACATTGTCTTTTATCTTTCGAAATGCTAAACCTTTTAAAAATTCTCAATCATGGATATTATTATACTGTGCTTTAGTGAGAAGTTCGATGGAGTACTGTTCGTCAATATGGTCACCTATTTATAATATTCATACAGACAGACTTGAAGCTGTTCAACGTCGTTTTCTCAGATACCTTAGCGCGAGGTGTGGACTGAGACGTAAGTTGTCAAGTTATGAGGCCCGATTGAAACATTTTGGGTTAATTAGCCGCTAAAATCGTAGGAGCATGCAGGACTTATTCAATCTTTATAAAATTGCCAACGGTCATTTAGATCCAGCCCTGTTAATGCTACTAAACTTTAAAGTGCCCACCCAATCTGTGCGTGTTCCTCAACTATTTTCCATTCCATGTGCTATCAACAATGTTTCCAAGAACAATCCAATATTCCGCATGTGTAAATTATTTAATGAAAATTACTTGCATCTCGATCTATTTAGTCATACTTATAATTATTTTAGAAATGCAGTAACACATATATTTTCTGATTCGTTACAATAAATCTATTTTCTTAACTATAAAAAAATAGATGTATATAATTGGTCTATTTTTAGGGATTAGTCACATAATATAGTTTACTACCAGCGCTGTGTATAGTTATAATCGGATTTCAGATTTATATTGCTACTTAAGTATAATTAGATATTAAGATTCTGATCTGTCATCTGTTACTGTACCTTTTTTAATAAAATAAAATAAAATAAATAAATACTTTTCCTCTCTTGTTTTCCGTATTCCTTTTACCTACTTAGTTGTTTTTTTTCCTGTTTCCATCTCCTCTTTAACTATGTGTGTGTGTGTGTGTCTTATGTATCGAATAATTACATATAAAACTGTATTTATATTAAACTGTATTATATTATATATATGTATTTATATTATATATATGTTTATATTTTGTTTAATATATATTGTTTAGGTTTATATATTGCGCCCGCTCTTGATTTCACTATGTTATATTATATATATGTATTTATATTATATATATGTTTATATTTTGTTTAATATATATTGTTTAGGTTTATATATTGCGCCCGCTCTTGATTTCACTATGCGACTTTTCATACCCAAAGGTTACCTGGAAGAAATCGCTTGAAGCGATAAGGTCACCTATATTGTACCTTTTGTAAAGTTACTTGTAATTGTCTCATCATTGTATTTCTTTTAAAATTGTGCAATAAAGTATATGGTATTGTATTGTATTGTAAACTCTATCCGAAGGTCGTGGGTTCAAATCCTGGTGCGGGCCTGTACTACTAAATTCGTCTTTTCGGATTTATGTACGGATTTCTAATTATCACTTGCTCAACGGTGAAGGAAAACATCGTGATGAAACCCGCCCGTCCAAGAAAATTCATTTTCGAAAGACGAGCAGTCCACCAACCCGCATTGGGCCAGCGTGGTGGACTATGGCCTAAATCTTCTTCGTGTTTTGAAAGGAGGCCCATGCCCCTCTTTGGGGACGTAGGGCTGATAAGTAAACTCTATGGCCAATTTTTTTATTGGTGTGAAAATTAAATGTTCACTGCTTTGCGAGTTTTAATTTTATTTTAAACTAGCTTTTCGCCCGGGACTTTGTTCCCGTGGGATTTTTTTCGTCAGTTTTCAAATTTTTTAAATATTTATTTTGCTATTCGGGACGGAGACAAATACAACAAAATAAAAACTATCAAAATCGGTCCAGCCGTTATTGAGTTAAGTCTTCGAACAAACCCGACTTTGTTTTATGTATTAAGATTTACATTTACAGGGTGTAAGAACCAATCACGTCAGCTTTCAAATAAAAAAACCGTATCAAAATTGGTCCATTCGTTTTTGAGCTACGATGCTACAATAGACAGCCACACAGATACACACGTCAAACTAATAACACCCCTCTTTTTCGTAGGGGGTTAAAAAACCCCTTTCGAAGTTCACCGCCGCCGTTGCTTAATCTCACTGATCAAAGCCCATGTTAATAGTATAGGACGGTAAAAAGACCCAGCATAAAAGGCTGCCGTGTAATAATAAGCTGTTATAAGACAGATGTTATTACCTTGATGCAATACTTACATTAAGTAGAGCTAAGTGCAACAACCGGACAAACCGACGTACTGTTACAGTCAGCAAAAAAACAAAGTTAGAAATATTTTTGCTTATGCCTTTTTGGACTTAACGTCGTTGTTAAGACCTCATAATAAACAACATACCACTCTCTTTTCCTTTTGAGGGTTCCATACCCAAAGGGTAAAAACGAGACCCTATTACTAAGGCTCCGCTGTCCGTCCGTCTGTCACCAGGCTCTATCTCATGAAGCGTGATAGCCAGACAGTTGAAATTTCTGTTGACACTATAACAACAAATACTAAAAATATAATTAAATAAATATTCAAGGGGGCTACCATACAAAAAAACGCTGTATCTCATGAACCGTAATAGCTAAAAAAGTTGAAATTTTTACAGATCATGTATTTCTGTTGGCGCTATAACAACCAATACAAAAAAAGAATAAAATAAATATTTAAGCTCCCTTACAACAACGTGATTTTTTTGCTGTTTTTATAGATAATGGTACGGAACCCTTCGAGCACGAGTCCGACTCGCACTTGGCCGGTTTTTAATTAAAACAGTTCTATAACTAAACCATGAGTCTTCAATTTTGAATGTTTCTTAGTTTTATGTGATTTTTTTTTCTTTTTATCGATGATAGGTGAGAGTTCTAAGTTATTATAATTATGTATAACTTATTTCTGTAAGAAAAGAGTAATCTTGGGATATACTAAACCGATTTAAAAGTTCTTTCTCAAATGGAAAGCTAACTATCTCTGACGGATTAGGACATATTTTATTTTTATACTCAGATAAAGTCACTGGAAAAAGATACTGGATAATACGAAGCAAGTATATACTTTAATTAAAAAATTAACCAGAGAGACAGATGTAGAGTTTTTTCGTGATTCCGAGGCCCTATAGAACTATCGGGAGGCAATACAAAAAGGCCCGCCGACATTTTATTAGTCCTATCATATCGTGTAGTTATAATCATGTGTACGGCTAACTTGACTAACCGCGGTCCCTGATGTTAGAGTTTTCAAACCGCAAAATGGCCTCTGGCTTAACGACTGTAGTCAATCGCCAACCGTCGGGTCCGCCGGCTTAACGTGTCCTTCGAAAGGCACGAAAAAGCTCGTGATAAATTGTCACTTTGGTCACCCATGAGTTTCCCTATCCCTGTGTGCGTTTTGTGAGGATGTATCGATGTGTGAATGTATGGTATTCTTTCACGCTCAAACCGCTGTTCCAATTTTGATAACATTTGGTATGGAGGTAGCTGATACCCTGGATTAATATAGGCTATAATAATTTTCTCAGGCGGAAAGATAGTTAAAAATATTTGAAATAGACTACACCGCTTTTTCATCTGTTTTTTCTGCTGTCTCTACGAAAGTAGTTAAATCTGTAGCAGTGGTGATAATAGCTCTGTCGTGGTCATTGTACTGTGATTGTTGTTGATGTGGGTAGTCCTACATTGACAATGTATGTAGAACATCACATCACGATGTGTCAGTTAGAAAAAAGCTAATGGTTAAAATAGGTTATGTACCATTTAGAAAGAGAATGCTATATGGGGCAATATGGGCTTAAAATATTAGCTAGCCAAAAGGGTCAACTCTTTTCATGAAACTGAACATTTCTCAAGAAATCCATTTGAGCTTCCCAAAAACAAGACAAAGTATCAAACAACAATGAAATTAATTCCATACCTAGCGTACAGAAAGGCAGATTTTCTTTTGATCCATCGATTCAGATATCAATAGAAAGGGACAGTATAGTATCATTGTAGGTATTTTTGAAGTGAAAGCTTCTTTAGCGGCGTTATGCACTTTTTGGATGGGTAAAAAATGCTAAACTCGCGTCAGGGTCACGTGACCCTGATCGAAAATTTGTAAGACGGAGGGTGAAGTGAAAACTTCTTAGACCGCAAGGAAGTATTAATGTATGTTCAAGTTTTCACTTCTGCCAGCACTCCCGGAGTGCACCCCGTTGTTTTTTTTAACCTATATTGTCTCACTGTTGGGCAAAAGTCTGCCGTCAAAGTATCAACGAAAACAACATTAAAACACCAAACCAGATCCTAAAAAGGAAACATAAAAAAATGTGGCATTTGAAAGACGTGCGGTACCAATTTGTGAAGGTGCTATTTATTACGTCACAGCTTCCCTTTCACAGACAGACGGACGGACAGATGACGCGAGGTCACGATGTGTAGTTAGATAGATACACACCATATGTGTAATATTGTTACACTAGTCATCGCCCGCGGCGTCGGCGCTTAAGTTTAATTTAAATGAAGCTACCAATGGGCCTTTTTATAATTCGAAAACGTTTTTTTTTAATACCATTGCCTCCTATGCACTAGTGATACTAAAAGCTAGGAACATAAGGGGCAATGGTAATACAAATTCTGTCGTGCCGTGCCATGCCGTTCGAAAAAGGCCCAATGAGATGATTGTGTGAACTCCAATATGATAGATGGCATATATATATATATATACGTTCACGCTTAAAATCCCTATCGGGGTAGGCAGATGGTTTTAAATGGTTGGTTATTCAGTGGTTTTAAAACCACTTGAAGCCACGTTTGACATTAATTCAGAGGGTTGTGAGATGAAATATGATGCTAGTGGTAAGAGGTTGTTAGCCTATCGCCCACAATACAGCAAAACCCTCGCATCCCACTAACTGACTTTTACAGTGTGCCTGGGAAGAGAAGGCAGCTGGCACATTTTATGTTTTTATTTTACTCCCAGTCCAGCATGGAAGGATATGATAGACGATTTTTATATGGGTGGTACTTTGTACAATTTTTTTTAACTTAATGGACTAAATTGACCAAGGTTGGATTTAATGCCCAATGGCTTTATGAACCAGTCTACTTTAGGAATCCGTATTAAATTATATATAAAAAAAAAATACGGCTTCTCATCCCTGACAGCTCAAACTGTACGGGGAGGTGAAAATGTTTTTTTCAAATTTCGGCCTATGTTCATAGATGAAAGTATTTTTTACCGCCATTTTGAAGTTTCAATTTATTTATTTTATTTATTTTATTTTATTTATTTAAGCTACAGGGGCTCATTATGTAATGAAAGTAGTAGAATGAAAGTAGGTAGATCTTTGTGGTATGAGCACAGGTATGGGTAGATTTATTTAATCTTTAGATAAAAAGGGAATATACAATAATTTTCTGTAGGTATACCTAACCTTATCCTATTATAGTCTTAAATCTCGAATGCATTTAGACCGTTGGGCGTATGGCACGACACCGTGGACAGCGTCATGGCAAGGGTCGACCAAGAAAACTGGAAATATGAGTTAGACTCTTTTGATGACACCTAAAGAGAAAATGCGTTAAAAAAAACAATTTCAGATATAGGTACATTGTACATTCCCCATAGTTTATAATAATACAATACTCATAATTATAGTTTTACAATAATTACTTAATTTAATATTATATGTATTCATTTATTAAATGTCATATTGAAATTAAGAATAAAATAAAATATTGAAATGTCATATCGTATTATTATTATACACACATCAACGCGGTCTAGGGATATTGCACGATTTTTCATACAAAAGAGGTCTGTTTGAGAAACTATAAAAGCATACTCGAGATACATGGAGAGCTATAATTTTCAGACGAGTAAGTGCTAAACTTGAATTTTCAATTCTAGTCAGTAATTTTAGTTTTATTTGAAATTTGTCAAAACGTGACGGAAACGAAAACGAAAACGCACTTTTTGCCTGCTATTTGTATGAAAATAGTCGAATTTACGCAATTTTTTTTTCGTTTTTGCCACGTTTTCACAAATTTAAAGTAAAACAAAATATATTGATTAGAATTAAAAATTCAGGTTTAGCACTTATTCGTCTGAAAATTATAGCTCTCCATGTATCTCAAGTATGCTTTTGTTGCTTCTCAAACAGACCTCTTTTGTATGAAAAATCGTGCAATATCCCTAGACCGCGTTGATGTGTATCTTATTACCAAAATTAAACCAAAATCGGTGGTCAAAACGAGGGGAGGCCTTGCCCAGTAGCGGGACAGAAATGGCAAATAAAAAAAGTCTTAAATCTCAAACACCGATAAAAGTGTGCAATGTTATGAAACACAAGGTGTCACTAAAATCATGTCTCGCATTCATTACATTTCCTAGATAGGTAATCTATCAAACTCGTTGCAACAACTGCCTACAAAAGTTAGATTAAAAGAAACCCAACGTTAAGTATGAATAGTAAGCTAGATGGCAAGTTTTGCAATTTTAGTTGATTGGGCACTTACAAAATATGTAACTAACTTCAATTTTAGTCAAGCAATTTCTTCATTCTTTAACCTCTGAAACCCCAGTGTATTACATGTATTTTTTTAACTGACTTCAAAAAAAGATGAGGTTTATGTTCGATTATCAGTTTTTTTTTAAATGTACATACTTAATATGTTCTCCGATTGCTCCGCCATTTGTCGACCGATTTTCAAAATTATTTTTCTGTTCGATACTCCAGAGATGGGCCCATTGTCACCAAGTAAGGATCTAATGATGGAATTCTATAGAAATCGAAGGCAACCCTCGAATTCAATAGGCACCCATGTAAATATTTACACTAATTATTTCTATTATTTACACTGATTTGTAATTACTGTTTTTTTTACTAATTGCAGTTAAAATAAATTCAGATCTATCTCATGCAACTAAATAACTTAAAGTCATTTGATGCGACTTTCGATAGTTTTACTTTATCTTTTATTTTGACGGACTCCGAGATATTACTCTTTACTAAAGAATTCAAAATCACTTGATTTTCGATAAACAATACTCCAATTAGATATCAGGTTGGCCAAAAAAAATGTCTTGGTAAATATTCTTCTTCTTATCGTGTAGGTATAGTCAAGTGTGTGGCGAACTTGGTTTATAACGACTGTAGTCAATCGACAACAGCCGGAACCGACAGCTTAACATGTCCTCCAAAGCACGGAAACGCTCGTGATAAATTGCCACTTTGGTCACCCATTAGGTTACCTCACTGATCGGTTGAGATCGGTAAATAAGAAGTCACTTGAAACGTGAGCTCTTAGTTTTTTTTATTGTGACTTTATTACTAGGTGCCGTTGTTGTAATTAGGTTGAACTATAATAAAAATCGTTTTAAAACTTATTTACGCGAACAGCATTTAGTTTTGATTTTGTACAGAGGCCATCAGTGCATCAGGTTAGTCCAATTTTATTGCAAAACCGCTCATATCGCAACAGCACAGAGTGCACGCCTGTGAGGCTCTCCGTACGTGACCAGGGCCCCGATTCTGTAACTGCTGTTGTATGTCGATGGAATGGAGGTAATTTTATCTCTTGAGGTGGCGAAATTGAGAACTATTTAATTTTCATATACTTGCTGACAGCCACCCCGACCAGCAGCGCCACCGCCAACCGAACGTAAAGTTGAAAACTACCTACCAACTGAAAATTCAGTTGGCGGTGGCGCCACCAGTCAAAGCAGCAGTCATTAGATGTATGTCATTTGAATTAGTTCTCAATTTCGCTACCTTAATGAATAAAATGGCGACCATTCCATCGACACCAACTGAAGTTACAGAATCGGGGCCCTGTTACATATCTAGTTGAAGTATTGTTTATAGTAAAATTTTGCAACTTTATTAATTTGCGGTGTTCTTCTGGGTAAAAAACTTATCTCGACCATCTTTATTGTAAAACTAGCTTCCCGCGCTGTACTTCGTTCCCGTGGGAATTCGGGAAAATCATATACCCTATGTCCATTCTGGATAATGTAGGATTCTAATGGTGAAAGAATTTTTCAAATCGGTCCAGTAGTTTCAGAGCCTATTCGATGCAAACAAACAAACAAACAATCAAATCTTTCCTCTTTATAATATGTATAGATAGAAGATATAGAAGATATATATAGATATAGATAGATAAAGAAAGAATTCTCAGGGCACTGTTGATATCCAACAGAATGAAAATGTGTTATTTGTAAATGCAAAAACCCACAAATAAATTGAGTCCGTATTTATAGCTGTAGTATGAATATGTTTTAGAAACAATTGGCCTATAAATTATGTTTTATTGCAATCTAAACTGGGCAGAAATAAAAAAAAATACTTTGGCAATCCTGACCTACCTAGGTAGAAACAAATTGTGTAATTTTAGTAATCCATGACCGCTGAAAGGGAATTTAGGCTATAGTCCACCACCCTGGCCTAATGTAGGTTGGTAGACTGCGCGCTTTTCGAAAATGAATTTTCTTAGACGTGCGGGTTTTATGACAATTTTATAAAAATTTCGGGATATGTCATCTTTCATCTACAATACAGAAAATCCTCAACACCCCTATTAAGTACTGACTCTTACATAGGTATAGGCAGTCAAGATAAAATCAACAGTAATAATAAAGCTTTGACTAATTATTTCTTGCGGTTTGAAAGGTAAATAACTTTACTGATGGAAAGGTAAGTCGTTGTACATTTTGCAATGCTAGTCAGTGACAATTCGGTGGATATTTCAAAACGTTGGACATGCTGCAGGGTTATAACATATCTAATTCGTCATTTGCAAATGTTGCTGTATTTTTTCAGAAATGATTGCGAGCTGTTTAAGCATTTTGTTATTGCCCTGACATATCGTAATTTAAATTACTAGGTATTGTACCTACTGACTATACTAATTCCGTTACTATCTAAAAACAAAGCATTTATCTAAAAAAATGCGTAAAAATAATAGTAATAATAATAGTAGTAAAAATATTTTTTATTTATTCTTTTCTATAGTAAAGATAAAAACTGACTTATTATCAAATTGTAATCGAAATATTTACAAAGATATAATGATTTTAGTTACGAATTTAAACATCAGGCGAATATACTGAACATAATTTTTATCTAAGCAGTTTATAAAAGTCATGACACATTGTGTATTGTATTGTATTGTATTGTAAAATCCTTTATTGCACATCAAACAAAATAAATACATTTAGAACAAAAGAGATAAATATTAAATAAATTTAAGGTACAAAGGCGGACTTATCCCACAAGGGGATCTCTTCCAGTCAACCTACGAGAGAGTGAGAGGATTCATGATACGTAGGCGTACAACAGGAAAATAGTAGAGACAGAATAGGTATTGAATATTATCATGGAAATAGATAAACAAATATTTGAAATAATATTTTTTCGGCATTTTATGAAACGCATTTTTAAACCGTCACAATTACACACTTTGCCTGCGACATTACATACTAGAGTTAGTCGACCTTGAGGCTGTGCTTTGACTATTTGTTGTGTTCAGTGTTAATTTGGGTAGGAGACAAATGGTAGGCTTTCAGTTTTGGCCAGTCTGTTTATGTCAGTGTTAATTTAATTAGACAAGTAGGTCATCCACAAAGATTTGAGATGTATTAGTCTTCTTATGTCGTCATGTGACTTTTTTGTGAGATTAACGTTATGTATAACCTTGTAAAAGTGATTTTTTAGTCACTAGACAATTTTTTGTACCTACGTAAATTTTATAAAAAATTTACAGGCCTTTATTTCTTTGTTTTATATCGTTTCATACAAAAAAATTAAGCTAGATCGTCTGAAGCATGAAAATAAATCAAAATTTTCGTAGGGAAAAAAAATTAACATCGTCCAATTGATTTGGAACTTGGCTCTACAACACAATTCGTGAGATTCCGTATTTCTGCTTTTTTAAAAATACACCCTCTAAAAATTTATCCTAAAAAGGGGTATTATTATGAAAATCTGAAATTTTTCGAAAAAAAAGTTTTCCTCCTTATTTACGTTCTATCGACGTTACTAACACCGAAAGAAAAATTTAGCTGGTGTTTAAAAAGTCACCCGTATTTTATTAGGTGTCGACTGCGACTCTGTTCACGTGGAAAAGTACCAATATGTAGTTTACTATCGGAGTTCCAACACTGTCAGGACAATTTTCATACAAAGGAAGGACAAACATAACTTCAATAGTAAACTATCCATTTTTAAACTTTATATTCTAAAAATTATTTCTAAAAACATGTAGGCAAAATACCATAGTTATGGTTATTATTTCTTAAATGTCACTAATCCATATCATGACTGTTATGTTTTTTGGGATGGCTAGCTATCTAGTTCCACCGGCGATATATCCAAGTAAGAATAACTTTTAAATATATTTATCTGATTTTTTAAACAAAATATACAAGGCTTTAGGCAAATTTCTTTCAACCTCTCGGGTGGTTAATCAGTCCATGAAACTGAACAACTTTCCCCAAGGAACATATTTTTTTTCGTATTTTGATCTATGTTCCTTGGGAAAGTTGTTCAGTTTCATGGACTGATTTAGCACCAGAGAGGTTGAAAGAGATTTACCTAAAGCCCTGTACAGGAGCCCGAACCGGGCTTCCACACAGACCAGGGATTGACAGGAGCCGACTTCCTTGCTATTCCACAAAATTTAATCTAATCATCTGTAACTCAGCCTGTTGGAACTTACTTAGTTATCAGTACCATCTTCTTTAATCCGTTTATTATGTGTAAACCGTAGCGAAATGCTGTTCTAGAACCAATTGAAGGTCTGCTTGCCCCTTTAGGGATTACACGCGTCAATATATGAATGAATGTATGTTTCTACATAGCACTTAATAATAACAGCAAATCAAAGTTGTATTAGTTATTTATTATAAGTATCTGTCATGATTCAAATTTGTAATACAATCTTCTTTAAATTCGACACAGAAGCGCGCGCGCGCGCAATATGGTGTGAAGCACATAATACAATTTATTACTTACTCAGTAGTAAGTTGTAATGAATTTTCGTTTTGAAATCTATTGTTTAATATTGCACCATGTTTCTGGATTCTATATAGTTGAAGAGGTAATAAAATGTTATAGAAATACTACGTGAATTTTGACATCTGTGAGAAGATAATTATTTGTAATCTTCGATTGAAATCTGCAATTTGGGACTCCATCAATTATCAAGACAAGAAAAGTACCAATCATCTTTTGCAGGCGCGGATAAAGCCCTAAAAAACGTTACGGTCACAGTCACCCGAAAATCAGCCAAGTGCGAGTCGAAGTATGAACTTTTTAAAATAAAATAAAGTTTAAATCAAAAACAAAGAAAGTCACCGTATTCTATGTTATACGATACACCTACCTACCTACATAATAAGTATACATAAATATGGATGAGTATCTAACTGTTAGATACTCATCCATATTTAGATATTATTAGATTCTAACAACAAGATATTAACGCCCACACCAGACCCACACAAAAGTTTTCGCTTGTGTCAGTTTCTATGGGACAATAACAGTCAGACAGACTCTAAAATTTAAAAAAATAGTACCTATCACCCCCGTCATTCGATTGCTTCTAACTTTTGAACGGCTGAACCAATTTTGATCAAATGTAGCTAACAACCATCTCGATTACATCAGATTTCAAATAAAAAAATCGCATCAAATTCGGTCCATACGCTTAGAAGCTACGACGCCACAGGCAGACACATCGATACACACGTTAACTTTTGACACCTTTCTTTTTTCGTTAGGAGTTATCAACACTATTTACTACCACTACCACTATTTCACTTCAAATTTTTATAGCACTATTTCTTCTTTACTTAGTTTATAACTAAAAAACCAAGAAAGCAAAACACGTAATACACTATTAAAGTCCATGCAAAGTATGTAATGTAGACATTCCATTCTTAGATCATTTAAATCGGACCGTATCGCTGCGGTCATCAAGGAAGAAACATCTTTGCGTAACAACCTGTCGCCATTGTAAGTTGTCTATCCGGACAGAATTGTTTTAATTAGTCTTATGTATAAAAGAGACAGTTTAAATTGTGCTACAATCGTTTTATAATAAAAAGGTCTTATAATAAGTCGGTTCTGTTTGAATAGTGGTACTTTTAATGAGATGACGATTCGACTGTTATCGCACAGATTTTTAACATACCTACTGCTATGTTTAGTATAAATAGGTAATACAGCTTAGGGGGCGTCCATTAATTACGTGAGGTGTTTTTGGCGATTTTTCGACCCCCCCCCACCCCCTCTAGTGAGATGTCGTGAGATTTGGCTCGACACCCCCCCTCCTACCTTTATCTCACGTGAGTTTTATGAAATGCTTAGTTTTAGTGTAAATACGTTAACTGGTAATATATTTAGAAAACTTCCATCGTTTGCCTAATTATTTTTAAACTTTTAATAATCGAACAATAAAAAACAGCTATGATTTACCAACTTAAATTTGAAAAAAAAGATTGTTTTAATTCAGCCCACGGGAACTCATGAGTAGTCTTAAGAGTGGCTACCGCAACAACATGGTTTAGTTAGTCTAACTTAGCTTTCCCGCAATTTAACCCTATTTCTATTGGGGGAAAATATTACGTGATATTTGTAGAGACCCCCCCTCTCCCCCACGTGAGATTGAGTGAGATCCGGATCTAGCCATCAAAAAAGGTTGTGGTCACGACCACCCGAAAATCGGCCAAATGCAAGTCGGAGTATGCACTCCCCATGATCAATATACCTTGTGCATAAATAGATTTTTATATAAACAGCATATCGACCTCAATATACCGTGAAAGTGTGACGTCACAAGTCTATTAGGGTAGTGCCCACAACGTTGGATCCGCGTTTGCGTTTGACATATACAGCGTTATTCTGGATAAAGTCGACAAACGCAAAGGGCTGAAACTAGACTCAATTTTATCGACGGAAAAAATAATAAAAAAAATCTGAGTTTTTTTTGTTTGGTTTTATGGGCTTTTTTTTTAACTACGTACTGTGGACTCTTTGTAAAGAAAATGTTATAACTTTTAATTTTGATGGTCTATCGTGTTGAAACAAAAACATTTATGGTCGCAAATGATGGGCCAAACAATAAAAAAAAAACGATAATAAACTAAACTAAAATAAAAAAATGACTATTTTTGAAGAAAAAACTGAAAATTTTGTTTCATTTTTTATGAAATTGTAAATTTTCTCGAAAATTTTTTTTATTATTTTTTCCGTCGATAAAATTGAGTCTAGTTTCACCCCTTTTCGTTTGTCGACTTTATCCAGAATAACGCTGTATTCTGAGGGTTAATATCATTAGATGGAACACGCATATAGTGCTAATAGGTTGTCAGCTTTTCGCCCACAATATCCTCACATCTCACTATCTAATAAACAAGTATGTGCGCCTACATGTGTCATCGAAAACTACAGAGCAAAACCTTTGACTGGTGAGTAACCAGGAATTGTTGTGAAGTCGAAACTTATAAAATATGAATCTGAAATTTAACAATAAAATTCAACCACAGGATGTTGTGAATAAAATTATTTTTAGCGAATATTTTATCAACTTTGCGACAAAGCACCAAATGCTTAACAAAAATTCCAATATTGTTACATACGATCGAAATAAATGGAAGTGAATTGGCACATTATTTTTATCTGCAACAATGCATAACTTGTGTCGCAATGATGATGTAAAAGTCAGTAGTAGTAGTGGGGTTTTACCTATATCACTTATCAGTGTTTTACACGGGAGAGTGGGGAATTATTATTGTTATTGCTCCCCATTTTTAACTTCCCTTTTTTCACACTTTTAAGCTCACATATTTTTGCCTTTCAATCCTCCCCCCCCCCCCACCCTGCATGTCAGGGTTCTCACACTAGTAGCTGCATTTGCATTATGACCTCAAATAGTATAGAGATACTTCTATAATGACATGTACCTCCATGACTGTATGGGAAAACCACAGAAAACCCGGTCGGTACAGAGGCTGGCAACATAATGCACATATTAGTCCAGTCGACCTGCAAAAACATGGCCACTTATTGCCATTTTACTTGTAAATGGTCCTACAAAGTCGATTTTTTTTTTTTTTGTAGGTAAATGAGTTAGTTAAGACAGTTTCATAAAAATTTTTTGCGGAAACTCATTTGTTTAAAAAATAGCACTTTTGCAACTACCTTTACATTAAAATATCTCGGAAACTACTGAAAGTCGAGACAAGCTGCGTATGAAATTTAGAGAAAAGATTAAGGAAGAGAATGAGACCAACCGGAAGTCTCTACGATGAATAGTTTCCGAGATATGAATTTTTTAATGCAAAAAAACGGGGTCCCGCGCGAGAGCTCATAAACAAATAGCTGTAATTCCACTAAAAATTGATCGATTTATAAATTGTTTTTTTTTAAATTAAAGCTTTTATCTAATACTACGAGAAAAAAAATCAGCTAAGATTAAAAAAAATTTTTTCATTTTTCTGTCTTGTACACCTTCTACGAGCCGTAAACTAACAGCTTCAAAGGACTCTTATAAGAAAAAAAAATTTTTTTACCACAAAATCATTAATTGAAAATTTTTATTTTACCGGACGGCGGCCGGTCTTCTAATGTGTAAGACAGAGAAGTCATGCGCCGGGCCCACTGCGCATCGTTGACTGGACTTTTGCGGAAGGGATCCTCTCTGTCTTACGCATGACTTCTCTGTCTTACACATTAGAAGAGCGGCCGCCGTCCGCTAAAATAAAAATTTTCAATTAATGATTTTGTGGTAAAAAAAATTTTTTTTCTTATAAGAGTCCTTTGAAGCTGTTAGTTTACGGCTCGTAGAAGGTGTACAAGCCAGAAAAATTTTAATTTTTCAATTTTATCGATTTTTTAATGCCAAAAAACCGAATTTACATTTTTGCCTATAAAAAATGAAAAAAATTTTTTTAATCTTAGCTGATTTTTTTTCTCGTAGTATTAGATAAAAGCTTTAATTTAAAAAAAATAATTTATAAATCGATCAATTTTTAGTGGAATTACAGCTATTTGTTTATGAGCTCTCGCGCGGGACCCCGTTTTTTTGCATTAAAAAATTCATATCTCGGAAACTATTCATCGTAGAGACTTCCGGTTGGTCTCATTCTCTTCCTTAATCTTTTCTCTAAATTTCATACGCAGCTTGTCTCGACTTTCAGTAGTTTCCGAGATATTTTAATGTAAAGGTAGTTGCAAAAGTGCTATTTTTTAAACAAATGAGTTTCCGCAAAAAATTTTTATGAAACTGTCTTAACTAACTCATTTACCTACAAAAAAAAAAATCGACTTTGTAGGACCATTTACAAGTAAAACGGCAATAAGCGGCCATGTTTTTGCAGGTCGACTGGACTATATTCTTATTATAATCACTGAAAAATCTTGGTGCGTGCCGAGACTCGAACCCGGGCCTACTCTTTTCGAATGCAGGCACCGAGCCGATTAGGCTATTGCCAGCCTCGATGTAAAAGTTAGTAATAATATGCATATGATATTGGCATTCAAATACTACGATGCACTTGAACGTAGTTGGAAAATTATCGGCCTAACAACCGAGTTTTTTATTAAAGGAAATTTTAATTTAAGAGTTATTCAATGTATTATAAAATGTAAATCTCAAAACCAGGAATCGCTACATATTCACGCACTGAACCGCAAAAACTACTGGAAGTTCTAATAACACCCGATGACGCAATTTTAACCACACCTCTGCAGTAATTCGCGTCCCGCAAATAGGGCTCGGTTTTGTTTAGTATACTCAGTTTACGTCAGAGAATCAGATATTCGTATCATCGGCCTTTAAGCGCGATAAAATTGTATTTCCTGTGCTCAGATAAAAATTGTATTGAAAAAAAAAACAAACGTTTGAACTTAAATGACGCTTGATATTATGAGCTTGTGACAAGTTTGTATGATAGAGTGGAATACATTTACATTCTTTTACGTTGTAATGTACCAACAAATTCGTTAAATAAACCAAAAGATTTATTGTTACAAAACTGGCAACTACACTCATTAGGCAGATAAGAAACACTCTATTATTGGTTATCCATGACCTAGCCAATGCTTCAAGGTCATTTACGGTCAATCCGCTCGAGGAACGATTTATCGCCAGGTGTGAGCGAGATGCTTATATATTTCGAGTTACACTCCGACGCTAATTTCTGTTTAAATGCAGTTCTATTACAATAAAGCTGCTATTCTAACATTACATATACGCAGATCGTTATGTACTCATTCATATTGCCTGTAGATAAAAGAAAATGAATGTCAAATTTAATAGAAATCACAAAAATCGACTAAAAAACAAGTTCAACGGCTCGCATTACTACGCAACTCAGTGATGTCAGAGCAGAGTGAATGGCCGAACGGTTAGGTGTAGGTCATGGCTCGTTACATCGCACACAGAAAAAAAAGTTAACTTGAATCAAGAATAATTATTTTCTTCAAAATTTAGTTCTTGTTTTAAATTATTTTGCCATCTTACTACGAAAAAAATATTTTTTCAAAGAAAATAAATAAGTTTTCGACCCAATTGTGATAAATTCTTCATTTAATTATTTTATTCTTATTTAAAAAACATTACTTTTTTGCATCAATACTTTTGATTCTTCAACCGATAATTTCAGACTCTTGTCCCAAGAAAATCATTCTCTTGGTTTGAGATACTAGCGCCTCTGTTCAAGACGTCATTTCTTGGTACTAAAAAATGAATATACCTGGCGCGTAAAGCGAAAAATTATTCGGCTTCGGTAGAATTCGAACCCACGCCTGGCCAGCTCTCATAGTTTGTAGTGAAGAGCGTTGACCACTCAGCTACGGGAACTAGTTTGAAAATGTAATTATTTTAAACATTAAATATTCCAA
Source organism: Aproaerema taeniolella (assembly GCA_949987775.1). Lineage (NCBI taxonomy): Eukaryota > Metazoa > Arthropoda > Insecta > Lepidoptera > Gelechiidae > Aproaerema > Aproaerema taeniolella. Next base: position 14,288,456 of record OX465261.1, on the reverse strand, counting down.
AGGCGTGAGAAATAGTTGAAATGGTGGGATCAATGGAAATCGATCACCGCCAAAACTGCCCGACTATCGTCGAACTTGTGTATACACAGCAATTATTAACTATTTGAGGTATTATTGTAATGAAATCTGGATTTATTTACAGGTCAAAATATTCATGAAACACAAGTTCGTCTTTTAATTTTCAGCTAACGGAAAAAAATAAAAATATCAGTGCTTACTGTCACGCGCCCTAGCGGTAAAATATTAAATCAGCCCAAGAAAATCGTTCACTTAGTTTGAGAATTCGATTTTATCGGGTGAAAAACGTGTACTCTTGGATCAAATATAAACAGATATTAAGTCGAAAATTATAAAAATTCTTGAACAAAGAAAAAAACTTCATGAACCAAAAAAATCGGCGCTCTTCAAAGGAAATTGTTTGATCCAAGAATATTTTACTCGAATCAAGTAAATTTTTATTTCTGTGCAGACAGTCATTACAAAAGTGGATTAAAGCGGAAACGATTGATTGGTGGAAACAATTAAGATTTCAAAACGACGTTTATTTTGATAAACCTTAAATCGAACCTTAAACCTTAAACCTCAAATTACAAATTTGATTGGTTTCTCATTCAAGTAACAAATAAATTTGTTGAATTTTTTTTAATATGATAGCATTATAAGGCTGCATAGTTTTCTGTGTTAACTGAATTAATATTGATAGTAGACAAAGAGTGCAAAATTATACGGTGACAAAACAAGTATTGATCAAACGAGATAACATTGGAATGTAACTGTTGTTGAATGCACATCACAATATTTGGAATCGAAATCCACGCAGTTTTGGACATTTGATATAGAGCAAAATCGGCCGTGCAGAATGCGCCAATTAGATCAGCTCTATTGGTGGAATGCACAACAATAGGACCTACATGAATTCGATTAAGTTTTGCTGCTTGTTTGGCTGTTGCACATATGTGGTTTACTTTCAAAATAAATTGGTAAAACTTCGGCACATCACTTGGAACGTCGCGCTCTGACCAGTCCTTATAAACGAAGTGGCAGATTTGACGTGCCTGTCCAAATCCATCACTCAGGTGTAACTCTGTCACAAAAAAATTGAGAAATGATTTCGTTCTTACTGTTTTTATTTTGTACTGTCCAGCTTGGAGAACACCGCTTTCTTCTTTACTCCAGTACTGGTAAAATTGATCTTCACTAGTTGTATTTGATTCTTTGAGCATCACTATAACATAAACGCGTTCTCTCCACAGCATACTATAAAAATCTTCCAATGTATTCTCATTTGGGTTATGTGTGCATATAAATTTCTTCTGGTCTTCAAATCCATTCACGTAATTCACATCGTAAGTTTTGCGCTTGTCGCTGTTTTCAAAAGTTTTACTTGTGCCAACTTCTAGGTTCCTCATTATCTGTTGATATTCTTTCTGTACGATGTTTAGAAAATTTGGTTGACTTGCCGTTGTACATATACTTATGGCACTATACATTTTAAATTGGTTGTTGTACTCCATCGCGTCGTGCACTAAATATTTTACGCAGCGAGCCAGTGTGTGCCACGACGACGGACTTCAATAAAATAGAGCCGGTGGCGTGAGATAGTGCTTATATATTAGAGCTAAATGTTTATGGTCTCAGAACGCGCCGGCACGCTGGCGCTAATAAGTTGTTAGAGTCAAGGTAACAGGACTATTGACGTGCCCATAACTAGTAAGAATATGCCGTCTGTTTTGTTTCATCGATAGCTTACTATCATGAAATTGTAAGTAATGAATCATTACTTATGATTACTAATGATATATTTTTACAATATTGTTATTAAAGTTACACAGTAAATACAATGGTAATTTTCAGACGACAGTAGAGCATACCTACGCGCTTTGCGCTTAAGGCATGCAATATAAACAATGACCATGCCCAACTAATATAATAATATTGATCTTCAATAGCATGTAGATTTTCAATTCAATTATATTGTCCCCAAATTATTCGAGTTTTACTTTGGGTAGATGCTGCTCAATCTATACTCTATCCACGTATTTTGATTACAAAATGCAATCTGCATTCGCTTTTTGAAAAGTAAAACACATCAACTCTTTCAAACATTTAATTAACAAAAACCTGGCTATATCACAATGTAGATATCTAAGGGCTCAAAATCACATTGACGATAAATCTCCAAGATTGCATTTTTACGATTGAAGATTTCTATATCTATCTCCCTGGTGACATCTTTTGCACCTGAATAACCACATGTATGCAGATATAAGTGCTGGATCAGCCTTAAATGCTCAATTTTGTTATGATGCATACGGAGTTCTGGTCGCATAGTATCGGTCATGTGAACGGTAGTCGACTGTAATAAACAAAATGACTAATTTAACTCAAAAAAAAGAAGTGAAGGAATGTAATAGCCCATGCTTATTATGAATTATACAAGATTTTATAGGGTAATATAAACCAAAGAAATTTTCTTTACTAGTAGAATGGAAATGTGACGTATGAAAATTGGACTAAATATTTATTATTTTTCAAATTTGCAAAAATTAAAAATTTCGTCAAAATAAGTTAAGAATAAAATACTTACACGCACTTCCATTTTGTTTTCACTACTATAAGCGGATTGTTAAAAACACTTTACAAAAATAAGTTTCCAGCGATACTGACTTCTTTTTATTGCGCACATTGTATATATTTATAAACTGTACATATAAAGAAGTGCTACCTTGAGAGCATAAATACAGGTGATATAATATATTCTATCAAATAAAAATAACTTCCAGTACCCAGAAGTATACGGAGAAGAAAGTTCAAGAATAATTACAACTTCGAATGAAAAATTATGATTCATAATATAATTTTTAATAATATTCATAACTGTCTTCATAAAAAGTCTTCAATTTTTTCCTCTGTGTACTATTCCTAAATTTACTTAAACCTCATGCATATATCAGAGTTCACATTATCATAGACACATGAATATGTATAGCTGTTAAATATTAGTATACAGTAGGTATAGAAGAGGTTCAGTAAGAAGAAAAAGCACCATTCTGTCACAACCGAAATTAAAAGTAGATTTTACAGGAAAATTTAATTTTTGGCAACTTGTTCGAATATCAAAAACATAGTTTGCTAAAATTTCTGCATTCTTTCTTATGTATGACATTCTATACCTTACTATACTATGACACAACACTTTCTATACTACTGAGCTGAGTATAGTATCATCTGATACAAAATTTATATCACTTTCTTTTCTGTGTACTTCAAGTAGTTAATTTCGTTTTAGCACACGACACATACACGATTAATATCGTTTTGTTTTTTCAATGTTAACAGGAAATTAAGAAAGAATACAGGATTAATCGATATGTAATTCAGAAATAGTGGATTCAATGAAAACTCTCAAGGTATCAGAAATCAACGGAATTTAATAAACAACACCATCGCTATAGCAGACGCTACACTAAGCGTTCGTTTAATGGGATCCATTCCAATGACGATTGATGAGCTGTAATTTACTCTCATGTTCTGCGATTTGGTTCTCAATTGCCACGATCCTCTGTCGAATGAGAGGTGACTCCGGTTCTCGTTGGAGCTCAAGTCTGATCCGTCTCAACAAAACGATTTGACCACGGTGCAAATCTATTTCATGCTGTACTTGGCTCGATGCATGATTTGAATTGGACTGGAACAAACAGTAATATTTGTTAAATGAGTTAAAATAAGTTAAGATCTCAATCTCTTGATGACTATACATCTTCAGTAATAGAAGTATCAATAAATAACTGACACGTAAAAAATTAATTAAAATTGAATAAATAATAAATTTGCTATATTATTTCTTCATTGCAATTTTTTCTCATGTTGTGGAATTTATTGCACGCCTCATAACGCGAAAGATTTGAGCTCTATTATTAGCTTCTGAACCACTGTGAGTGGAAGCCGATTGAAAATCATAGTTTTATTCGATGTAGTTGAATTACAACTAACTCTTTAGCGTCTGAGAATCTTGAAACGTCGAGGTGTGGGGATAGTGAGGAGCGCGCAAATCGCATCGTGCCGTGAGCTTGTATGCGGGAAATGCGAGGATAGTAGCACATGCATGCGCCGTTTTCTACGATCTTTTCTGCCCTTTTTCTACAGTAAAGAGTACAGTTCAATCACTTTAAAAGGAAGATGCACGGTACAAACTAAGAATGGGAATCCAGGGCCAAGCGCTAAAGGGTTAATGAAAATAAGAAATCAAAATCAACTAGTATTTTGTATATCTATATCTATGTATGACTGAAGTTTAGGTTTAGGCCGTGGATGATTATCGCTATTAAACAGCTGATTAATAATTGCAGCACACATTTCGTATTTCCCTCTTTTAAATGAGAAATGCTGGGATGCATTTAAAACTTAAATTACACCAAAATTTTTTTTTCCAATTTTAAAATTTTTTTACTTTTAAATGAGCTTTATGAGGCGAGCACTTTAGGATAATTTAGACTGTCTTAACGAGATAATGAAGTTATGATCTATGCAAAACCTTACCTGTTCAGGCGATTGACCCCTATTGAACTGTAACAAGGAATAACAATTGTCAACTCATAAAATTTTAAAATAAAATCTAACTGTGTTGGAGACTGTAAATTTTATGACTATGCTAAGTAGTCATGAGGTCATTTTCAAATAGAAATCAAACAAAATACTCAAAAGATTACGTCGAATAATTAACTTGTTAAACGTAAACTGTAAATAACTTAAAACAATAGTATAAAATGTAATCGTGTACTCACCTGACGGTTCATTTTCACTTTTTGTACGCGAATACTCCGTAAGCAATAAGATGATTCAGCCAGGGATAGCTTGCAAATGAACTGGACTCAGTTGGTGCAACTTATATACCACAACAATTTAACCTTGAACCACACACTCATTTGCCCACCCATAAACTAACGTTAATAGCTCTATAAAGTGGAAAAAAATAAATTGCCATGTGCAGCTCATAGTGGCCAGTTTACCCAATTATTGTGCCTAACCGATCATATAGATTCAGTGGTTGTTTTCTATGAATATTAAATTAAAGAGAACGCTAGATTTGTGACGAGTATTGATTGTATACCTATAGAGCTGTTCTAACGTCACACATATGTAACGTATTTATTCAGTCGTGATCACTATACGCTTATTAATCTCCAAATTAGACTTAATTATGACTTATAAGTTTAAATATACTTAAATAAAAAATATTAGCTGTACGAAACAATTATGTGCTTCCTGCGTCTAAACCTTAAGGTGACAACAAGTTTTTACAATTTGTTTTCATGACGTTTAATATAGTAAGCATTTTCAGTAATTTCTTTTCAGCAAAACTATTGAGAATTTCGGTAAAAATACACATCTATAATTGCTTAAGGCTTCAGTTTTGGCTTATAAATCCAGGACTTTCTTAATAACTTCTAATGAGGTAAATACATCTTTCATAGTTTCTTCCATAGACTAGTTTTCTAAAAAAGACTGGGTGTCCGCAAAAAATAATTCCACAGAACGAGTTTCTTAAATTTATTAAGTTTAGATATCGAACTCTGACAATATTGCAAATTTTTGATTTGGTGATCAATACAATTATGCACTTCAATTGTATTCTAACAATAACAATAACAATAAAATATTAATATATAGAGGAATTCTAAGAATGTGAGCTCTTTTCAAACTAATCATGTAAAGGCCCCGTTATGATTGACTTCTTACAAGGAAACTGAAAAAGACTCAATACAGTTCTAGATTATTTAATAATAACCCTTACAAATATTTGTTATTTGCACAATTTTACGTTTACAATCTGCTATCTGCTTTTCAGTCGTACGGATTTCTTTATAAATATCAGGAGAGATTGGTTGTTGTTGTAATTCTTGCATTGCAAGTTTTAATGCTTTGAGTTTTTCCTGGTACTCTTGATATTCTCGTTGAATCACAACAGTAGATAATTTGAACTTTGGCTGCAAACGAAACAATTGTTATACAAGTATTACATCTATCCAAGCAATTTCTTGCTGCATAACCAAAAAAGTTAAGACCAGTCGATGCGTATTTCTTATGTAAGCAATCTGAGGTACCATTTATTAAATTTACCATTTCCACCGAGCAAAAATCGGATCGTGATAGGAAAATGGCACATTAAAGACACTTCAAGTACTTACGCGTTGATTCATTTTTTATTTTTATATTATAAACTGTTAGTAAGTTTCTTTCCCCAGATGCTTCCGTAGAATGAAGACGATATTAATGTCACAATTTATATAACCAAAACTTAACCTTGAACTCCAATTTTCAACATGTTTATTTTTATGAATATCAATTAAAGACACGCATATTATTATATTCACACTACCTATATCTTCCATTGTTATCAATAAAAGTGAGTTGCTTCGATGTGTGTTGCTATTTATTCTTTATCAGACCAATTTTCTGTGGAATAGTCAACAATGATTGGTCTCAATTGCTCTTGATTGTTTTGTCTAAGAGCTCTTCATTGTATATTGTCCACTTTGAACTTTATGATTTTTTACCAACAGCATTTGTATTGGTTACTTGGTATTGGCTTCAAAAGCATGACCATCATTTTCTTGAAGTCGTTTAATGTATCAGAAGTAATTGCTTAATTGCAGATGTGAGTGTAAATTCAGTTGATGACAACTTAACCCTAGTGTGATCTCAGCATGAAACAAAACTGCTTTCGTTTTCGAGCACTAGAAAAGTTACCAACAAATTGTGAAAAATTTGGTTAGATTGTCAAGTAAGCTCTTCGAGGTTCATTCCAAATAAACTCGAAGCTAATACTATTTCAGATTTCAAGAAAGTCCATTCACCATTGACTGATCCATTGATCGGACGCACAGTTTGTTAAATAGTTTTTATCAAAAGATTGTATGATATACATAGTATATCTTCCGCAAGAAACTCGTTTTCATAGCTTCTCCAATCTACTAAAATTTCAGCTCTCTCTTACAGCCATCCCAGACAGTACCTCATGATGACGTGATTCCCTAACTGAAAAGTTTTCAAGATTATAAACAAAACGCTTGTTTCACAAATATATTTTTCGTCAAACAAATACATACATTAAAAGTACATTTTGATGTTAACATGCTCTCCAATTTCTTTGATTTATAAAATGACCATTAAGAACCTTAACTTTTGAATGAGAAAAATGTTTTACCTCATTCATAAGTAATCAATATCTATTGGGTGAAAATTACAACGATTATAAATATGTGATATTCGAGTCTTTTGTTTCAAGATTTCGTAGTCAATCTTGTTGATTTCATCTTGGACCGATGAAGAATAAGGGAGCTTTGAAAGTAGTCGCTTTATTTTCCTTAAGCCATTGATCCTGCGATGGCCAAACTTGATTTTTCGTTTCATGTAGATCGTCATTCGGCCCATACTCAGCTGTACCAAGAGACAGGTTCATTGGCTTACATCAATGTAAACATAATCATTAAACATATTAAAAAAAAAAAAACGATATGCTTACATTTTGTAACATGTCGGTTCCTGAACTAAAAATGTCACTCAATTACAATCAGCTCTTATATGTATTTGATTGATAAAATTTCTGTACTACTTTGATTGATAAAACTCTGCACACAGTATATTTTCAGCACAGTTCGTTTGTAACTGGCAGCTACTTGTTTTTCAACGAATGAATAACGAAAGAACACTTTATAAAAAGACCCATGACCTCGCTAATCAATCATTTTCGTGGGCGTATACAAATAGCTAATAAAGCCGCTGCGAGTCGGCCATATCAATATTTTACATAACAGATTAGCCGACATTAAAATGTACAAATTAAAGTTGTGCTCAATTTACTGACAGCGACATCCGAGTTATCTTTAGACAACAGAAAACTAATATGACGAAATATTCTTGAATACTAGGTAAAAATGACTTTTTATTAGATATACAAAATATTCAGTCGCTCGTGTCCAAAATTCTTTGTTTCTTTCGATAAGTTACACTGATTCATTTCAATTTATTATAAAAAGATTATAAATAGGCTTCCTTTCCTCACGAATCTAGTTTTATTAGAAAAAAAAAAAAAACCAACTAATTACAAGCCAATCGAGTTAAATCGTGATTACATCTTTACGAACCAACTATAGCCTAATTTTTGGTCCAAGCAATATTCTTAGATTAGATCTTGGAGGATAATAGTTATTTTCGATACGTATGCGCATAGGTAGGTATTTTGATAACGTTGAAGTGACGTCACGAGGCTGAGATTATGGGCGCATTCTCAACAAGACCGAGTACGTTGTTATACGGTCGAGCGAAGCGAATAACTAATTATTCTTAGTTTTTTGAAACAATCCTGAGAAAAGTACGTTTGTTATTCAATAACATGCTTACTCTAACTACGGTCAGGTTAGGAAATACATGTTAAATGTACGATTTTCAATTGCTAATTTTTCAAAATTTAGTACCGCAAGGACTATTAAAAAAAAAATTCCTCCATATAAAGGACACTTAAAAGTACGTGTATTCAAAAATTAGAAGATACTTATTGTTAGAAAAGTGATTTTTCTCCGAACGTCCTTAATTTTGGGCATCGCGCTCTCTATTGTTTGAGACATTTTAACTTTATTTTTTACCACAACACTACTGACTACTGTACGAGAGGGTTTTTTTTCCACGTGTAGTGAAAAAACGCGTAAAACCATTGAGTGACGGTTTAGTCATGACCTAGACAACATTGAGCAAGGGCAACGCACGTAAGTTCATTCGCTCTAATAGTTTGTGTCTGGGTGTGAGCGAGACGCATTCATATTTTGCTACAATGAGGGATTTTCTTTTTATTTTTTTTTAATTTTTCCCCAGTCGCCGGATAGATGGCGCTAAACTATGTACGTTACTGCAAGGAACGGAACGTTAAATTATTTTTGATTAATTTACTTGAACGTAATTTTGAGATTATAAAACGAAACGTTATAGTCATATCACATCAATATCACGTCTACCATACGTATTTTGGCGATTTTACGAAAACAACGAAAAAACAAAACTGAATTATAACAAAGCGCGAGAAAACTAGGATGATTGGAAAGCCAAAACAAACTCAGAATATTTGATGCAATGTTTTTCTCCAAGCCTTTTGGCTTTGGCACCTAGTAACGGAGTCAGTTCAGCGCCATCTAGAGAGCTCTGGGGAAGTACTTTTTTTTTTTAATACCCAAAAAGAAAACCTCCCATTAGAGTCACTTTTATGAAAAGTGGCAGAGATAGCTGTGCGGCACGCCGCTGACTTGTGCGATCACCCAGGTTAAGCAGCACTGAGAATGGTCAGTACTTAGATGGGTGACCCGCCTTAGTCAGCGCTGGCTAGCCCGGACGATCTCTGCTCACTAGGAGAAGGATACTAATGCTCCAGAAGAATTTCTTTATCAACTACTGTAGACTTAGCCCAGCTCCGACTGTACTAACATGGGTTTTCTCTGTGGTTTTCCCATGTTACTGTTCCAAGAGCCTAGGAAGAGGTGAGGATCAGGGCAAATGCAGTACAGAAGGCACAAGTCGGTCCACAGCCGCAAAAAAAAAAAAGAAGAGAGGAATGGATGGAAGTGAGAAAAGGTCTTCTCTCCATAGCGAGGCAGTCAAAAAGTGAGAGAAGGAAAAGGTGTAACTGTGCCTAACTCGCTGTGGAGGGACTTGTAAAACACTCAACAGTGATACAAGTAAAAACCCACTATCTATCTATCTAGTCAATTTTATGAAAATAGTTCATCATACTTTTACGTCATGTCCATTTTGGTGTTTTCAATGTCGATTACGATACAAAAATAAGGTCAAACTGAAGATCAAGCTCGAAATTTCATTTTATTGCGCAGTAGAACGTAGACAGTGTGAATGAACTGTAGGTTATTTGTCGGTCACCTGTCCTTTCAAAGTCATTGCCGAGTTGCGTCAAAACCCGCTGCAATAAAAATTTATTTATGGAGGTTCGGATTATTCAGTAATAATTATTGTTGTGTATGATAACGATAGTTAGTCGGAAATGCTAATTATATTTTATAGAACTTGATAACTCATTGAGTTTTTAATTTAAATGATAATATAATGAGTCTTCAGTAGATATTTTTTTTCTACAACTTAGTCGTTTCCTCTTCAACCCATCGTTATTGACACTATGAGGCGATTACCCGCACAACACTACTCAACCTAATAAGAATTGTGTGAATAAGAGCAGAGCTCAACAATGCTCTTTTGAGCTTACTTTGGGGCGCTCCGAGTGTAGACAACGGGAAATTGTAAGGATGGCCTGCAGGGTCAACGTCTTTTCGAATTTTTTTTCATATTGAAGAAGTGCTATTTGATCGTTGAAGGCGATAGAGGAGACCAAGGTGAGTTGTGACGAGGAGCGTCGATTTTTCGGAATCTACAACTGCTCGCGAGTTCGCAAAAGCGCGCGTTTTTTAGTTCGTCTCGAAGTAACAAACGCGCGTCACAACGAAGTTCGAAACTACTACTTCTTTAGTTTTGCTTATCGTCAGCTGACCAGTCTGTAGGGTATCATTATCATCTAAAGGCCAATACTGACAATAGCTGTACTGATTACTTGATGTAACATTTAGTAAAATTTTTCTTGTCCTTATAACCATCAACGTAAATTGCGTGGATGTAGTCTGAAGCCGTAGAATCATTGGTACTCAACTTGAACCTAGTATGATCCCAACATGTAACAAAACTGCTTTGGTTCTTATCTCTGTTTTGCAATTTTTTAAAAGCTTTCCACATACCAGAGTCTTATGCACTCATAATTCAATAGTATTCTTCCTAAGCAAAACTTGAAAAATTTGGTTGGTTCGCTCTTTTCCACACGTTTTTATTGTGGAAATCACGAAGTGGACTAGCTTCCATTGTTTTTTGAATTATATCTTTCTGATACAGTCTGTTTATTTATTATCAGGAAGACAATTCTTCGAAGACTGATCGTACAAGTGCGATTCAATGTTTATATACAGACTGTAGGATATTTTCAAGCTGATAATTCATAAGCATACTGCTCCTTATTCGATTGTTTAACTTTTTAGCTTTTGAATAATTATTACAAATACTATTACGTAAGTACTGTAATCATTTGTAGTTGCTCTTTGATTTAAAATTTGCGACAATAAGCGAATACATTCATATTATTTCGTGAAAGATCCTAGCATGCGAATTGTATATTTATCGTTATGTACAGTTAAAACGAGAGATTAAGCTAGCTGGATACTATCAGTTTTTAGTCGGCCGAGACATAAATACGTTGGGCGTACATTTACTAACCTAGAAGTCCTAAAAGACCTAAAAGTCCTAAAATATTCTAAGAAGACGCCACATGTAGTGTTATACGCGATCAAAACACGTGTGAGGTTTAGAAGGTTGAGTCAGAACATTATACCTATTTGTTGCATTGTATCACTCATGATGCAGTCACCAACTCTTGCGAGTTGATAATAAAACTCATTTAATACTCACATCATAGAAACAACACATCAGGCTTTTCGCAACTGAGAATCACCACATACACACCTACAAAATCGCAAAAATTCTCGTAACATGAGATGACATCACTTTAACCAAACCTTCACAGTAATCACGTCAAGCAAAATAGGGCCCGACTTCATTGAATTGACGTTAGCGATTTAGAGAATCATTACATTGACCTTTACCCGTGACAGAAGTAGATTTACGTGCCGCTAACAGGCCTGCATAGTGATTCAAGCACTCTTCCGCATGGTCAGGCATCCAAGAAAACAGCGCTAAATTATCCAAGCGATTTATCGTAAAAAGCTGGACAATTTTACCCGCTTGGCGATAAAAACAATACTATTAGTTATTCATGACCTAGTTGACATTTTCCAAGGTTTCGTTCGAGACTGCATAAACAAACTGTTCATTGAAAGGAATGAGTGAGATACATATATGTATCGAACAATACTCTGAAGCTAAATTCTGTTTAAATACAATGCTGTTTTTACAATGGTGCTATTGTTTTATTATACATACACTGAAAAAACGGTATTTTTTGACTGACGATATTTCTTATGCTGAAAGCAAAGCTTACATTGCTCTACTTACAACATAAAGTATTTAGCTCAGTACTATACGTAGACTGTTTAGAACTATCGGCGTAATGATTATGACATAACTTCAATTTACTATAAGTCGGATTACCGAATGCGAAATTATTATTTATTGACATAAAGTATAAGACGAAGAGTATAAGTCTCAGGAATGCTTTCGGTATTGCCCTAGGAATTATGTTGGTATTGCGATGATCAGGGCCAGGGACTTCGTAGGGAAGGGGAAATAATAATGAATAAAATAAAAAAAAAAAAGAAATACGAGTCATTTTAAAAATTAAGTTATTGGCGAAGTTCAGGTTTAACAGCGATTTACTTCAGAGCTGTAAAATAGAAAAAAATAAATTAACCTGTTAATTAGAAACACGTGTACAATAAGAGTGTATGAGAATCGCTTTTAAATGTACACATCAGCTGTGTGTGTATGTGCATGTGTGTATGTGAATAAAAATATTCTCTCGTATGTGAATAAAAAAATAGGTCTCGCTGGAGATCGCGCTGACGGTCTCGCTGGAGATCGCGCTGACGGTATCGCTGAAGATCGCGCTGACGGGCGCTCTGACGGTCTCACTGGAGATCGCGCTGACGGTCTCGCTGGAGATCACGCTGACGGTATATTCAGCGAGATATTCAGCAACATCCTATATTTAAGGGCATTCTATATTTTTATTCACATACACACATGCACATACACACACAGCTGATGTGTACATTTAAAAGCGATTCTCATACACTCTTATTGTACACGTATTTCTAATTAACAGGTTGATTTTTTTTTTTTTATTTGACAGCTCTGAAGTAAATCGCTGTTAAACCTCAACTTCGCCAATAACTTAATTTTTAAAATTACGCGTATTTCTTTTTTTTTATTTTATTTTATTTATTATTATTTCCCCTTCCCTACGAAGTCCCTGGCCCTGGTGATGATCATTAATCACAATACATATTTTGACCATAGCAAGACTCGCTTGGTAATATTTTGGTGCTCTGATAGGAACAATACTTTCTTTTTCAGTGCATCGTTTTATATACACTCACATTATTGACATGTAGAATACCTGATGTCAATATTGTTATCAATTACTCATGTCAACTGAAAAATGAATCCAACAGCCTACAGTGCTGTACAGTAAAAAAATATTAGAGCAGTGTAAATGAACCTACAATTTTGTGGGTCATACGTAAGTCATGACTCGCCATATCAGGTTTTGTCTAAATAAGACTTAATAAAACAACTAAAACCTAATACCTCCGTTTATTATGACAAATTATACCGAATAACAAAAGTTTTATATTTCGTACTTAAATTACAATTATGGACTGGATAACTAAAAAGCATAGTCAATGTAAGCCTAGTGAATGAACCATAGGTTAGGTGTAGGTCATAGTTCGCTTCATTGCATAGTATCATTATTTACAATTAAAAAAAGTAAGAATTATCCCGTACAAAAAAAAATTGACTTCCGGAGGAATTCCGGAGGAAATTCATATTTTGACAGAAATATGAATTTCCCCCGGAATTTAGAATGAATTTCCTCCGGAATTCAGGATGAATTCCGCATCAATTCATCCGGAATTTTACCGACCAAAATACTTATCAGTATAGATACTTTTCTTTGATTTAGGAGAAGTTAATAAAAATTTTTTTAAGTATAACTATTTTATGAATAAGTCAATTATCAAAGTATATTTAGAAAATTACTGCTTTTTAATTCATCTGGGATTCCGGATGAATTCCAGATGAATTTAAAAGGCAGTAATTTCCTAAAAAAACTTTGATATATGTAATTAACTTCAACTTACAGAAATATTTTACAAAAATGCCATAAATTTAAAGTAAAGTGAAAGCAAATTCTTATACGTAAATTCTAAAGAATCTTTTAAATTATGTGAAAAAAGCCAATTGCTTATTCAGTTGATTCCAAAATCATCTGAAATTCATCCGGAATTTAAAAGGCAGTAATTTCCTAAACAAACTTTGATATATGTAATTAACTTCAACTTATAGAAATATTTTACAGAAATGCCATAAATTTCAAATAAAGTGATAGCAAATTCTTATATCATATATAAATTCTAAAGAATCTTTTAAATTATGTGAAAAAAATCCATTGCTTATTCAGCTCATTCCAAATTCATCTGAAATTCATCCGGAATTCATCTGGAATTCATCTGGAATTCATAAATATACTTTGATAATTGACTTTTATTCATGAAATAGTAATACTTAAAAAATTTTTTATTAATTTGTCCTAAATCAAAGGAAAGTATCTCTACTGATAAGTATTTTGGTCGGTGAAATTCCGGATGAGTTCATGCGGAATTCATCCTGAATTCCGGAGGAAATTTATATTTGTGTCAAAATCGGAATTTCCTCCGGAAGTCAAATTTTTTTTGTACGGGAGTATCTATGGTTACTTTGATAGATCTTAAATCTAATGACAATGGTTACGAGTTTCTTAGTAAAGTTACAATGGTATGTTTACGAGTAGTAATATATTGGTACTTACAATTTTATTTGAAAAATTATTTAAATATGATAACATTATGAGACTGTGTAGTTTTTTGTGTAGACTGAATTGATTTTGATAATTGACAAAGCGTACCGTATTATGCGGTAACAAAACAAGTATTGTTCAAACGGAATGATACTAGAATGTAACTGTTGTCGAATGCTTGTCACAATTTTTGGTAATGAAACCCACCCAGTTTTAGCTATTTGATATAAAGCAAAGTCTGCTGCACAAAACATACTCGATAGATCAGTTTGATTGGTGGAATGCACAACAATAGTACCCACATTAATATTTTGTATAGCAGCTGCTCGTTTAGCTTTCGTAAGCATGTGGTTCACTTTCAGAACGAATTGGTAAAATTTCGCCAGGTCACTGGGAATGTTACTCTTTGACCAGTCACTGTATGCAAAATGACAGATTTTACGTGTTTGTCCAAAGCCATTGATCAAGTGTAATTCTGTCACAACAAAATTAGAAAATACTTTTGTTTTTACCGTTCGCATTTTGTACTGTCCACTTTGGAGAACACTAGTTGCTTTCTCACACCAGTACTGATGACATTGATTTTCCCTAGTTTCTGTAGATTCTGTTAACATCACTATAATATGAATGCGTTCTCTATATAGCATGCTATAAAAATCTCCCAATGTATTCTCATTTAGGTTTTCTGTACATATAAATTTCTTCTGGTCTTCAAATCCATTCACGTAATTCACATTGATCGTCATGTGTTTTTCTCTGTTTTCCGATTTTTCCAAAATTTCACTTGTGCTACCTTCTCGTTCGCTCTTCATCTGGTGATATTCATTCTGCAGGATGCTTAGAAAATTTGGTTGCTTTGCCATTATACATATATTTATAGCACTATACATCTGAAACTGGTTGTTGTGCTCCATTGCGTCTTGCGCTGAATATTGTATGCAGCGAGCCAGCGTGCACCACTGTGACAGACAAAATAAAGTCGATAGCATGAGCTCTAGTGCTTATATATCAGAGTTAAATGATTATGCGCTGAGAATGCGTAGGCAAGCTGGTGCAAGAAAAATGTTGTTGTCAAGGTGGTGCGAATATTGACGTAGCTATTAATGTGTTATTATGCAAATTCTTCTCTGTATACTTTACAGCAATCTGTTTGTGACTTTTTATTTTAAATATTAAAATAATGATTAAAATATTTTATTGAAAACGGATATGAGAATTTTTGTTGAAAATGGGATCATTTTGTTCATTACGAAAATAAAGGCATTAAAATTTTAAGTTTGGGTTTTTATAGAGACGTGAAAAAATTTTACAAAATAAAAATAAAAACTATCAAAGAAAGCAGTGTTCAAGTTTAGTCAAGAGAATTGTCATATGGTAAATCGGTTACCTCTTCCACCAAGGGTCAACGATAACGATACTTGTTGCCTTCGTGTTTTACCACCTCTTACTATGTTAGAGTACCTATCTACAACTACCACGAGTCTGTACACATTTGCACTTTGCTCCCTACCAAAACAATAACTTGCATGAAGACATTTTTAGACATCAAAAAGGAGATTCTATCGTTAAACAATTCTAGGTATACGTAAAGAAATCTTTAATTTATTCATACCGCATAAAAATTAAATCCTTACAAGATATATTCCCTAAAAAATATAACTCTACCGCTGAAAACTTTAACAGAAATTAATAAGTTCTAATTCATTCAACTTAAATATGAAATCCCTGTGAAATTCCAGAGGTTCGACTTGATAATTATGACTACCGGTCAATACAAAGATTATTTGACATGTGGGTCTGTAGTGTTGAAACTAGTAAGTACTATTTGATTTCCTTACTTAAATCCTATGAGCGTCAAAATATTTTTCCACTCCTTTCGTAAATGAGTGATGGTAAAAGGGCGCTTGATGGGAACTACGTTGAAGCACGAACACAAAAGCATGTCCTTACTACAACTAACACGTAGATTCCTGAAGAGTTCGACGCTCAAAGGGTTAAGTGTACAAATCCAGTAGAATCAAGTAATTATTTCTATTGTTATGGCGAAGGTTATTTATTGGGTTTCATTCCAAATCAAATTTATTTGATGCAATCTACTTTCAAGTTCTGCAATTTTCTTGTCGACAGCGATAATCCTTTCTCGATTAAGAGGTAAATCCGGCTGTTGTTGGAGCTCATGTTTAAACTGTCTCAATGAGACGATATGACCACGGTGCCTACTTATTTCATGCTGTATCTGATCGAGTGATAGATTCGTTTTGAGCTGCAAAAAACAATAATATTTCGATACTTCGGGGAAGAAAGGTCGTAAAAGCCATTTTGGCCAAAATGAGTTAATAATGCAGTTTTGTTCAGAATTTCAAGCTCTATCGATCTGTATATTTAAAAAATCGATATTCGCAAAAATGATGGCTTTTACTACCAAAATTTTTAGAATGAAATGGCTTTTACTTCCAGGATTTTTCAGTCTAATCTACATTTTTTTAATAATATTGGTGTATGAGTCAACTTAGTTTCTCCTTTGATTAAGTAAAGGACGTATAAGCCAACAATTTCAACACACCGGGTCGTAACTCACAACATCATTGTAATCTCGGCTTTTACAACCCTCTGAATAAACTTAATTGAACAGAATGTGACTTTTTCACCATTCATTTGCTTTCATTTATAAACAGAAGTGCGAGTTACGTCCCGGTTATTTGATTGTTGTAATTGTTTTTTAAGAATCTCTTTTGTTTTTGTGATAAGCTATAGTTTCCTTTTGATAACTTAAGATAGTTTGAGTGAGTATAGCTCTCTTTAACACAAATTTAAAATGAATAGTCACGAGAGAGATAGATATATTTTCCTCGCATTCGCAATTTTTAAGCGGTACATGTTGTTGCCTGCTGCTGTTTTACTATCTGATAGTCAAATTTTTGATTACGAAAATGAACAGAAATAACAGCACAATTATTATTAAAAAAACAAAATACCCGACTGCACACTAAAAATATTTTTTTAAAGGGAAATTTAGAAAAGATATTATTATGTCTTTATCCCGTGGGACTTTTAGGATAAAATGTATCCTATGACACTCCCGTAATCAAGACAAATCTAACGATACCTCATACATCAAAATCCATCAAGCCGTTTAGGCTACAGGAGGTCACAAAGGAAAAGACATACATACATACTTACATACACTCGAAAAACATTACCCTCCTTCTTTGGCAGTCGGGTAAAAAGAAGAAGCTAGACTCCTTGCAGAAAAGGAAAAATATAGTACAGTCATTGGAACAACGCCACCGATGATCTCCTCAAAGATAAGTTTAATTAAAAATATAATATAATAAACCATAATATACCATATAATATAATAATCATAATAAACAGTAAGTTCCTGCCTACTTAAATAATCATTATTTTGTGGAATATTTATAATAGGTGCTATAATAACATTACAAAAGAAAGAAGAGAATCACTGTTCACTTTCTTTTGGAGCATAAACTATCAACGTTGCAGAGACTGACTCATTATCTATTCTCGTAATAAAGATATAAGCCAGAAAGAGAAACGATTCTCCTGTCAGTCATAGAAGTATAACTTACATTATAACTTTTGTTTCTTACGTTTTTGATTTGTTACTAAATGCCTATACA
The DNA here is from genome assembly GCA_949987775.1 of Aproaerema taeniolella. Taxonomy (NCBI): domain Eukaryota; kingdom Metazoa; phylum Arthropoda; class Insecta; order Lepidoptera; family Gelechiidae; genus Aproaerema; species Aproaerema taeniolella. The sequence continues at coordinate 14,270,201 of OX465261.1, read as the reverse complement.
TTGAATTGAACATAATAGCTCTATGGCGCAATAATAAGATGTGTGGGTGACGTTTTACAGCTACTATGGGGAAGCCAAAACGAACTTGAGAAAAAATTTTGGAGCAAGACAAGCTTAGACAGCGAATGATCGTGATCTATACACATTTTTATTTAAACATGGCATAAACCATGCACTTGCCATGTTTAAAGACTTAGGTACTGTGGTCGAGTTGTCTCCTGTACTGACACGCCTGTACCATCTCTCCCTCAAGACAAAAACCGTACTTAAGCCCTAGAAGCTTGCTAACGTGTAACCAGTGCCCAAAAAGGGTAGCCTTTCCGACCCCTTTAATTATCAACCTATCGCCATCACCTATAGCTGACATTCTGAGTGACTGGTCGATTCAAGTAGTTATCGATAGCTGCTCCTCGACCTGATGGCTATTGATGCCGGAGTTTCTCAGGGGTCCGTTCTCTCTGCGACCCTTTTCCTGCTGTGTGGATGAAATTGTCTCAGAGAGGAGAGCACTAGTAGAGCGAATAAACTCAACCTTAAGTCTTGTCTCCCAATGGGGTGACAAAAATCGGATTAGTTTGAACGCCACCAAAACACAGGCGTGTCTGTTCTCTGCTCAACGGAGTCCGTTTAATCTGACTCCTACTTTACGAGGTGTATCTGTTCCTACAACGACCTATCATCTATGATCTATCAATTTCAACTTCGGCACCTCCATAAATTCCAGAGCCCAAATCGCGGCCAAAAAGATGGGCATTCTTAGATAAGGTTGAGCGGTACTTCACGCCCGATCAACTCCTGTCCCTTTATAAGGCACAAGTACCATGATTTTTGGAGTATTGCCTTTGGGATGATTCAACCAAATACCAAATAGACGCATTGGACTCGGTGGATCGCAGAGCCAGAAGACTCATCTGTGATTAAAAGCTGGTTGAAAATAAACTACAAATCCTAGCTCATAAACGCAAAGTACTTTGCCTATGTATTTTTTACAAAATTTACTTTGGAGAGTGTGCACAAGAGCTCCGTGAGGTAATTCTTCTATCGGATTTCCAGATACTGCAGTGCAGGGTACCAGATACTTACCTTGTCGAGATGCCACGGATCCGCACTGAGCGCTTTTCATCATCTTTTATATTGCACACTGCCAAGGAATGGAATCCCCTAACTGTTTCTGTATTTCCGAGCTCATATAACCTTTAAAGTTCGAGTGAATCTCTTAAAAGATCGAATGAATAGGCATTTTCGGGGTGAAGTTGCTACACTCTCAACCGCATCTTCACCTTTGTGCTAGATTGTGGCCAAGAGCAAATCCAAGAGCAAATATAAAATCTTTATAATACATAATTTAATAGAAGTACGTTTAATTAGTCCAGTGTTTTCTTGTAGTTAAAGTGATAAATGTAAAAATCTTATCCTTACTAATATTATAAACGCGAAAGTTTGTAAGTATGGATGTATGGATGTATGGATGTATGGATGTATGGATGTTTGTTACTCTTTCACACTCAAAGGGCTGGACCAATTTTGATACGATTTGGTATGGAGGTAGCTGACACTCTGGATTAACACATAGGCTACATAATTTTCCCAAATACCCACGGGAACGAAGTCCCGGGCAGAAAGCTATATGATTATAAAATAAATCTAAGATAGGACAGCATTTTTCTCATTCTTGTCGCGGTTAATCTAATTATCTTGACGGCCATAACTTTGATCCTTAATAAATCCCAAATAAAAAAGTTGTTTGAAGGCCAAATACATATATTTGTGTAATTTTAAGTCTTTTCTAAGTTTTTTGCCTATACGAAGAAAAATATGAAAAACAAACATCGTGCCAGTAATTATATGGAAAACACCTTGCCGCGAGAATGACCGATTTATAACAAACATTTGTTGAAAGTCACTATATTTACAATTTGCCTTTATTTTCATAAAAAAATAATTAAATAACACCTAAAATATTACAGTTATATGAATAAATAACGAAAATTCAATGTTAACATTTATAAATTATGTCTAAATATAATGATTTACGACATTCTAAAATCACATAGGGGTTTTTACGCCCGAATTCACACCATACCACTTCCGTAATGTCGAACGTAAAGGACATTTTGTCAGAAATTTTGGGGCGTAACTCAAACCTAACTTTTAAACCACAAGGATATTTTAAATTTATTCTTTATGTAGCTAAAGAATATCACAACTTAAGGATATTTCACTTTATAAAATTACAATGGCTATAAAAACCAAAAAGATATGTGGATTTTTCAAAAAAAAAAATTGTTTTTTGCCTCTCCTGTAAAATGGCATTTTGGCTTTTACGACCTTTCTTCCCCGAAGTATCGATTTGTTCAGTTATAAAAGATACAGGTCTAAATTTATTAGTATCTATGAAATAAAATTATGATCACTGAAAGTATATTTCAAATTTTGCGTAGTCTTTGCTGAGAATGCTGCTGAACTGTTTAAAATTATAATTCGAAAAATTTATCCGTTGTATTTACCCAAGTGTCCTTTAACATTCATCAGTTTTTAGTTTTCCGTTATAAAATTTAATATAGTTTGTGTGAAAAATAATTACTCGCATCACGACTTTAAATTAGCAAAAGAATTTTATAATAGACATATCGACTTATGCAAATCTGGACTTAAAATGTAAGTAATTAAAATTGGTTTGAACTCAATAATAGATAATTCTATTTAATACCTTCCAAAAAATTAGTACAACTGATAAATGAAAATTAACACTAAATAATTTCTTGCAATTTAGGATGAATTAAAAGTTTATACTCACGTTCTTATTCCTTTTTACTTTTATCAGAAAACACTTCCAAATACGAAATGATTCGATAACAAATACCTTTCAAATAAAATAGATTCGGTTGATACAGCTTATATATTATGGAGGCTTATCCTTGAACTTGACTTTTATTTGTCTTATAAAATTTCTTGAACCATTAGATAATAATTTCGTAATATTCACATAGGTTTATCATGCTAAACATGCCATATAGATCTATTCTCGCACTAGCGGTTGTTTGCGCAATATGCAAGATATCCGGTCGTGATCTCTATGCGCATATCAATGTCTGAATTCTAGACTACTACTATTTATCGGAATCAGAAAGGTCAAACAGCAGATATACTCATAATTACAATTTAAAATCATGCGTCTTCTGCGTGATCAAAAACAGTTCAAATTCAAATATTACTTTTACACAGCTTGATAGAGTAAAATAATAACCCTGTGAAATGTTGCAATATTACAAGTTGATTTTAACTAAAGGGTGTGTTTTGAAATTAGTCAAGAAGTTTGAATACAGATATTAAATGATAATGACATTGCTTATAAGTACTTATCACTGATGAATTCGTGTGTTGATAAATAACTAGCACAAACGTGATCCTCACAATATTGAGGTAGTTATTTTTGTGTATCATTAAATTCCTGGAGCACAATTGATGTATAAAGTAAAAATACACGGTAGCAGAAAAAATATTGTTCGGGAAAACAAAGCTAGAATATCTCTGCTATCGAATTCTTCTTACAATTTTCGGCTAAGATATATCGGTAGTTTTTATTGAAAATACTTGTACTTTTTGCAGAAATAAAAAACTCTATCAATAGCCAACAGTACGATTAACAGTACACGCCTCAAACGCTCATTTAGATTCTATTAAAAAGAAAAAAAATAAATAAAAGTGAAACTGAAAAAAAATTATCATTCATAATAGATGTGAAAGAAAAATGTGTAAATAAGTGTTTCTCTAGATATACATGTATTTGCTTCGCGTTTGAGTAGTGTAACATGAAACTTTTTACAGATTGATGACTCTAATATCTAACTTATCCACAAGAAATAATAACACAAAAAAGGTTCATTTGTTTATTGAACTTGAATGTCAAATTTCTATGGAGTTCCAAGTTATTGATTTGGCGAGTAATTCTAATATCTACTGCTATTGTAATTTCATAATAGTAATAATAGCAGTTATAGTGAATTCTCTGGAAAATCGACTCTAAATTTCAATCTTTATAATTTCAAGAAATATTGAGATTTGAGTGCATATAGTTTTTAAAAAGGACCCAGAATAATATTACTTCTAATACAACATAAGATTCAACAGTGACCATTACAAATGTTTATTCCCATTACTGCGCGTCAATAAGCTACTATGTAGTTACCAATGACACTTTAAGAAATTTAGTTGATGCGCTATTTTCGCATTTTACACTTACATCATCTAATTGCTGCGTCTCCTACTGTATCATAGCAAATAAATATCTAATGGATGAAAGCTACAGCCATTATATATTTGCATTATTATTATTTTTTGCTCTAATATTTCAAAGTAGATCCTATCAATCTCATCTAGAACAAATGGAGAATTAGGTAACTCCAGTAGTTGCAAACTTATTTTTCTCAAGCCAGTGATCCTATCACGGCGTATCTTGATTTCTCGATTCATGAGCGGAGTCATTTGAACCAGACTTGGCTGCAGTAAACAAAAAGTATCACGAGAGTAATATGAATGAAAAAAGTAGAATCTTAATTGAACTCAAAAAATAAGATAATAAGCTTACGATTTGAGACATTCGTGTTTCTGAACTAAACATGCCCACAACACAAGACCACTTAACAGAAATTAGCACATAGATGCATTTAACTAATGAAATTCTTCTTAACACACCAAATACTTCTGAGAGAGTCTGGTTTTATATGGCAGCTGATTATTTAACAACTATTAGATAAGTGAAGCACACATGATCATAAGTATCCACAAACTAAGCAATTAATATTATCAAGAGACAAGCAGATTGCTGACACAAACTAATAACAAAACCTCTGGGGTGAGGCGTATCTACATTTGAGTACGATTATGAGTTTGTTACTTGTCTGGTAAAAAAAAAGCTTCAAATTTTGGTAAAATTTAATATATAAAAAGTTAATGAGTCACAACATATGAAAGTCCATAGGATGAAAATTACAACTGTTGTATATACGAAGTAATGCATTTTTGTTAGTCGCGATGTCGTTGTCAATTTTGTTTATTTGCATCGCTTTATTTTTCGAATCCGGTTGCTGGAGTAGGTTTTGCCTGTTCTGTTGTAATACTGTGATTCTATCACGGAAAACTTCTATCTGACGACGCTGAGCTCCAGTAGGTTTACCCATGATCGGCTGCAATAGATGAATATTCGTTAAATTTCTGTAATTTACGGTAAATTACGGTAACTATGGTAAACTGCGGTAGTATTACGGTAACTGCACTAGTACTACGGTAAAATACGGTAATACTACGATAAGCTATGGCAAATTAAAATATATGCTTTAATTATCGTGCTACGATATACTACAGTAATGCAATTTGTTTAATTACGCTAGTTTACCGTAGATGTAAATTATATTAGATAACCATTGAAGTACGATAATTAAAGTATATACCTTAATTTACTTTACCTTACCGTAGTACTACTGCAATTTATTGTAAATTGGCATAATTTACCGTAAAACGAACCCACCAAGAAGAGATCGTATAAAATACTAAATATTTCCTTCAACATGTTCACAAGTTTGTTATGGATGAAAAATTAGCAATAATTTAAATAAAACTAGTCTATACTCACACTTTGTATCATTTTGATTTACAAGCTTACACAACTTAGCTGTTCGCAAACTAAACGGCCAATAACAAGTAGTGTCTAAAAAATTAAAAAAATCTGTAGCGTCTAGAACGCGTTATATAACGCGAGAATCTAACCTTGAATTGGCAGCTGCGCGCATTTAGCAACTAAAAACACGTATAAATAGGTACTAAGTGATTAAATTTATGCGTAACCTAGACAACATTGACCAAGGGCATGCACGTGAGTTTACTCTCTCTCTCATAGTCTGTTTTCTGGTGCGAGCGAGACGCATTTATGTTTTGCAGTTATGTCACATATGTAAGCTTGGTTACTCACACATCATAGTCATGTGCATGTAAGCGTTCTGGGTGCCAATTATTATTAAAAGCTGAGGTTATCTGAAGAACAAGCTCAACATTTCATTCAATTTCGCAGCGAAATGTTAACAATGTGAATGGACTTAAAGTTATTCATCAGTCATACGTGCTGTCAAGTTGTGTAAAAACGTATCACAGTAAAATGTATGTATGTGGATATTATTTAAACACAAACAATTACCTCAGTGAGTTACAAAATTCAATGAGTTTCCCATTCAAATTACAATGTTATGTCTTTAACAGATGTTTGTCTTTTTGCATACTTTATAGCTTCGTGCCATAGAATTATTTCTCGCTTCGCTCGGCCGGATAACTAACTCGGTCTTGATAAGAATGCGCCCACAGTCTCAAACTTGTGACGTCACTGAAAGCTGTCAGAATCCCTACCGTTGCGCATATGTATCGAAAATAACTATTGTATATTGTATCGATCCGGTAACATTGAATGTAATGAATAATAGCAATATTTGCACGAAAAAAATTAATGTGTGACACTTGTTTACTTATACTTACGCGCGGTTGAGATCAATAAATAAATTTTTTACTCAAATACGGTCAATTTCATATATAAAATTCAAGAATCGTACGCATACCTACGTATGATGATGTTGTCCAAATCATGTGGTCACCTAAAATTTCTTCTTTAAAAATGACCAATTATCTGATAAAGTAGTTTGTTTGGCTGAAAAAAAAATATCAAGGACCGACTCGTTGTTCATTGAACTAAAACATCCCTCTACTAAAACTATCGAAATTTCTAACTTTTTGATCAAATTTAAATTTAATATACGGTACAGTTCTATCCTATGGAAAAAATCATATAAAATATGGAAAAGTTCATGTATAGAATCTATATCGGATCTCATAAGTTTATCAGATTCTATCCGTGCATGTGTCCATGTTTTATAGGTATTTTTTCACTTTTTCTACCACGGCAGTACTTGTTATTTGTTCAGTCATTTTGATCATTTCTTAAATAGCTTTAGAATCAATCATGAAAGCACCAATAACTCAAATTTATAAGACCATTAGTTCAGTATTTGTGTATATTTTTAATTCATCAAAGCTTAAAATAATAGCGAAAAAAATATCAAACTAAACAACGAAAATATTAGGACAGTAGATAAGTGAAATATATTGTACACTAATTGATAACCCTATCATGATTAAAGTAGCGTATGCGATTTGAAAAGACCGAGATTATAACAATGACTGTCGCAAACATGCCAAAAGCACGTCTTGCTGTTATGTTACTGTCAAATTGAAAATAGCGATTTTGCGAAAACAAATATACCCAGAACTGCCAACTTTTAGGAATTTGTATCAATATAAATCGGTTTTTTATTGATGCGCACAGGATAACATGAGATTTACTTACGTATCGTGATACAAGCATTAGAAACAACGCAGATAGAAAAGATATGTCTCGTTGAAAGTTCACTGCATGAGAATTTATTGCGCTGAAACCATCCATGTACAAATGGTAGTCTCAAATCACAGGACTTTAACGTTAAAGTTTTTCTAAGTTCCTAAGTTTCGACTTCGCGACCATTCCTGGTAAACATTGCAATCCAATTAACGTAGTTTGAAGCATTGCGAGACATCTTGAGATCGCTTCGTGAAATGTTTCATTTGAAGATCATTGTGTGGGTGTGAGAATGTGAATCATAGATAAGTAGGCAGGGCAGAACTTAGTAAAAAAAACAAGTCTTATACAAGGTGTAAAGGACAGCTTGGCAAATACTTAAATGGTGGAATCTACCCATAGCTATCATCAGCTTTAAGCAATTATTTTTTCCCGGAAACGCCATGTTAAGGAATATCGTGAAATCGCGCCCCGCGCCGCGCTACTATCGGAGTGCGATGTACATTGCTGGTTTTCGTGATTTTTACGTTGTTATGATTGTTTTTTATTGTAAAATGAAGTGTATTCGATTAAATAATAAAAAATGTAAGCAGAAAATATTAAAAAACATTTAAAAAAAAATATTCCACTGGAAAGTCATTCAGAATGATTGTCTGAGTCCAGGGATTCAGTTTTTGCTAAGCTGTCTTTTACACCCTGTATAAAAAGGTACTCCATTTTCTATAGGTCCTTTAAGGTACCTACCAAGATGGGATGACTTTAAATTAGTTAGCTTAACTGGATAAGTTCCACGCTGGCCTGGGAATGAAAGAAAAACTTAAAATGGACCAGCTGCCAACTCTTCCCAGGCATTTGTCGGAGTCAGTAATTTGGACATGAGGGTTTTGCTGTATCATAGGCGAAAGGGTGACAACCATCACCACTGTACCTACTCATTTTTCGTCTAATAACATCATCAACCGCATCGAGCAATGTGCTTTAAGGTTAAACAATGTTAAGTGGTTTAAGAACCACAGAACGCTCTGCCTACCCTGATAGACATACATGAGTGAAAGGATCATCATCGTATCAGCCTATTGCAGTCCACTGCTAAACATAGGCCTCCCCCAAGGTGCGCCACTTTGCACGATCCTCCGCTGTTTTCATCCAGCCACTACCCGCTGTCTTCTTTAGGTCATCTGACCATCTGGCTGGGGGGCAGCCTACGCTACGTTTGCCAAGAGTGAAAGGATGACTTATCTGTGTTCTATGGTATATTAAGACACTCATTACTGGGAACCGCTGTACTGCAATTACATAAATTGTTAAAAATAATTAAAAAGAATACTACACACCAAGGTTTTCCCTTGTGTCGAGGGTCCTTCGGAACACACATTTAAGTGCATATTAATAAAGATTTATTTATTTGTCTGGATCCGTGTCTGCCTTTCTTGAGATGATTTCTTTAAGTAAACATACAAGAGCGCCTATCGCATTGCTTTGCTACCAAACCAGAGGCCCTCCCACGCAACTTGGTGTGTCAAGAGTCAAGGGCCTTACATGCATCCATGTGTCAACTTGAGAGTGAGAAGCTCGTTTTTAGTGATGAGACTGATGAGAGAGCTACTAAAACAAACAAGAAAATAGAACTTTTAGCAACATTTTGAGAAGTTATGTACTTACGTCCTAACAGATTGTGTCAAACGGGACAAAAGCTCGCAGCAGGCAGAGATCGATGGCGCCCCCGTTTTTCCCCCAGCTCCTCCTAAGCTCTCCTACTGGTAGGAGCACTAGGACTATCTGTTCCTCGTGCTCCTACTCATCAGTAGAAGCACGAAAAACTTTCATTGAATGTCCTGGTGCTCACACTCAAAATAACGAAGACCGGAGGCCTAAGGGCTTCACTCACTTTGTATTGGTAAATTTAAAAGAAATCTCTTTGATAGTTACCTACATGGTGAGTAAAAGGAAGCGCTCGTCAAAAAACATTCGTAAACATAAAGAAAACCAAAATAAAACATTGTCTTTTTTAATAAGGGAAAGGAAATATTAAAGCCGACGACTATATCAGTACATCGTCGATTCTATCTTTTAGTGGAATTGCTCAAATAATAATAATAGTGGTCCTTACCTTAGCGTAACTTTTCAAGGAAATGACCAATCGTAATTTCTCCACAAGATAATTCCAATTGATGGACAAGTACATGGTCGTTTACTCACCATGTAAGTAGGTAACTATCAAAGAGATTTCTTTTAAATTTACCAATACAAAGTGAGTGAAGCCCATAAGCCTCCGGTCTTCGTTATTTTGAGTGTGAGCACCAGGACATTCAATGAAAGTTTTTCGTGCTCCTACTCATCAGTAATAGCACGAGGAACAGATAGTCCTAGTGCTCCTACCAGTAGGAGAGTTTACTAGGAGCTGGGGGAAACGGGAAATGGCGCAATTGTGGTAGGTGCAAATCTGAGCCGATAGATTAGTATCCCTTGATACTAAAACATGATAAATATTTAATACTTACCTTAAATTTAACAAATAAGGTAGCATATCTGTTTCTTTTTTAAGCGAATGATATGACAGCTATTTCGCATGTCAGTTATCAATTTTAATCATAGACATAGAAATAAGTTAAATACCACTAGACTGGCTGTTGTCAAATCAAAAACGAGACGTCTTGATTTTCGCCATTTTGGCGCTGTAGGTGGCAGCGGCAGAAAACCGAACTCGACGTAGTGAGGCCAAAAGTCGATTAGTCGATGTATTCCCAGCGGGGTAGGCAGGCAATCAGCTCAAGTTGTACTTTGCCTTAGTGCTTAGTACTTTGCCTTGGCAATCAGCTCAAGTTGTACTTTTAATAAGTGAGGACCAAAAGTCGATAAGTCGACTATTTATGTTCTATAGCGGAATGTAGAGTTTAATTTTTTCTTTTTCCCCAAAGGTATGTAAGTATAGATGATCTGTTTTTCTTACAGCAGAGCGTCAATTTTGCGTAAACAATAAAACCATTTTCTCACATTAGCATGACTCAAACTAAAGAAATAAGCTTTATCTTTTGCGTTAGTTTCAAAAACAATAATATTTAAAGGTGTGTTACTTTATAAAAAGTTAAAGTATGTAATTTTTTAAAACTGGTACTCTTTTTTTCAGTTTTGAAATATTATTCAATAGTTCATAAAGCCTACTACTATCCCTTAGCGGGGATCGTGACATGTTTCTAGTAACCCTTATGTATAACCTTTACCTTGAACATTTTCTTCAAATATTGTAGGAACACTACCAAATTTTAACAATTTCCTACTTCCTATGAAACAGTTAGGGTCAAAATGCTTCGAACATATTCCGTGGCTTTTCTTTGATGTCAAATTCTTCGAAACATTCATATTTTGAAGCCATTTTTTTTTAAACTTCGTCGGTTGGAAATCTGTTGTAAGAAATTTAGTTGGTTAGGTATTCTGTCTTACTGTTCTTATGAAGATTAGTAAACTCTTAAATATTTATCTAAAATCATTCAAGAGCGTGTCGAGCGACGCGCAAATTAATCAAACATTACTTGTTATCTTGAAAAGCTTAGGTACTAAGGTGTGATTACAGTTTTGTAGTATCAAGGGTCTCTTAGAAAATTGCGAGTAGACGGATATGGCGAAACTATAACTTTGTAGTCTACTACATACCCCTAAAAAAGTAATCATGGGTACTCAACAAAATAAAAACGGTTTTGTTTGCCATTGTACGTAACATTAAGTAATATTTTACACTAATATACCTATAACATGTTTCTATCGACATTGTTTTTATCGACTGTCTTTGGAAGCACTAGTGAAATAAAGCAGGCAAATCAAGCGAAATTGAAAATGCGAAAATTTTATCTTTTATAGTCATTTTAACATTACTATATATATACTTAGAAAAAGAGGAATGTCTTCCCGACAATTTCTAATCATTTAAAGTAGAATTAAGACGTTTTAAAACAACATTTTTCAATAAAACAGTTTGTAAAAAAACATACTTGTACATTGACCGATTATCTCCTTTTTTCTGTTTATATTTACAAACCAAGCATATTCTCATGGTCACAAAATTGAATATTAATAAAACTTTATACAAAAATTCACTTAGTCTTTAAAATTTTAACAAAATTTTCATATATTTCAAATTGTTTACAATTTACTGCGTCAAGTTCCGTTCAATTTGTCACTTTCAATGCGTCCTAAAGAGAAATGCTGTAATTTATAGAGGACTGCCAGTCCATACACTTTATGTCAGTGATTTTAATAAATCCGAAAGTAGGCCCATTTGGCAAGAAAATAACTATAACTTACACGTGCCGCAGCAGTCCCGTATATATTTTTTTCACCACAGACAATGACCACAGAGGATTAAAGTTGAGTAAAATAATTTTCTCAAAAAAAATCGAGGTAAAATGTATTTTTCCCAAGATTCCCCAGGGAATTTTAGCAAAACGATATTTGGATACGGTAGAAAACTATTCAAGAATATTTGAAAGAAAAACAAGAAGAATATCTTCTGATTTGGAAACAGCCACTAAGAATAGATTATAAAGAATGGTTTTGTAGAAAAACAAAAATCAATTTCTTGAAAATAGTAAAACATTTCCCATTGATAATTTTTTTTATATAATAGGTCACACTTCTACGAATCTCCTCTTTTTAGTTTGTCGTACCATTTACGAGACACCCAGGTATATACACCTACTATTGTTGTATTATTTATAAGTTTCGTAGGTGAGAAAACAGTATAAATAAAATCCAAAAAATATCACAATAAAAAATTTATTATTCTATATAACATAACATCGGACCGTAACCATAGCTTGAAACGACTGTATATTACACTTTTGTATATTTAATAATGATATACATAAGGTGTCTGGTTTCCAAACAATAAACACACAAATGGACGAAAACAAATACTTAACATAGTAAATAATTTAATCCAATAATAACCTTTTTATATGGACATAATAAGATAATACATACTTAAAACTAACAATTTTTAAATGACTAAAGCTGTGTATGGGAATTCGAAATACGATAGTGATAACTAACAAAATATAGCCCAAATAAAAAGGATTTTTTTATATAAAACGTTGGGAAATCAGGCACCGTTGGGAATACAACTCTAAAACGGCAATAATTTTAAGGCTATACTTATTTTAATCTGTCTTTTAATTTAAGATGACAGTTCTACAGACTCGGCGGCCATTTTGTTGGCGTATAATTTCAAAATGGCGTCTCAATTTAATTATTGTGTAAGGTTTTATTCTTACATTAAGAGGTGTTTTTTGTGTATAGTCAGCTTCAAAATTAAGTCACTCCACCGTCAACCGTCAGATGTGGAAAGGTTATTTCACGAAATGTATAAGCAATTGTAAGTATTTTGTGCATACTAATACATTATTTTCAACAATTATAGCATACTTATTACATTTTAAAACCTTATCCATTTTCATAATTCATCTTTATCCCATCAGGTTGAGTTTATTCAAACTGACTAAAAAAAATATAATTTGTACTTTATAAGTATTAGCCTTAGAGTCTTAAATATGGCCTTATATGTGCTAATTATGTTACCATTAACCATGGAATTACGGCCAATATTCAACCCACGATTAGCAACTAACCCAAGATTTGACACTGTCATTTACTTTTTTTTTGTCATTTTTTCGGGTACCAACCACGAGTGGACCCCATCGGAAAAAAATACTAATTATTGTTCATGTTACATCAAACGCTCGAGTCTCTACTCTACCCCGTAAGGTATATAGCGTGTAGTTATGTAAGTATGTATGTTTATTGCTTGCTTTAGAGTTGTACAGAGTTGGTATGTGATGGTTTTACATAAAGTCGTCATAATCGTCATCGAAAGTTCCATACGCCTCGGGGTTGAGATGAGCCTGTAACAATGGTAATTTGATTTATTAGTAGCTTTCCCGTGGGAATTTGGGAAAATTATGTAGGCTATGTGTTACTCTGATGTCTAAGCTATATTACTGCAAAGTTTCATTAGAATCCGTCCAGTAGTTTTTGCGTGAAGGAGCAACAAACCTCTATCCATCCTGGCAAACTTTTTATATCGGCATATCATGTAGCCTACCTATGTGTTAATCCAGGGTGTCAGCTACCTTCATAAATTGGTCCTGCCGTTTGAGCGTGAAGAAGTAACAACATACAAACACGCATACAATCTTTCCCATTAGCATGAGTCAGTAAGAAAATGCAAGCACGAGAATTAGCGCAGCAAATCTTTTCTAGTGAGTGACGTTAAATTAGCGGAAAGTAGTGATAGCCCAGTGAGTCAGACTTGTTTAACCGGAAGGTTGCGCGTTCAAATCTTGGTACGGGCCTGTACCATTTAATTCGTCTTTTCACTTGCTCAGCAGTGAAGGAAAACATGGTGATGAACGCCGCACGTTTGACAAAATTTGTTATCGAGGCGTGGTGGATTATGACCCAAATCCCATGCCCCTCGGTGGGGGAGGATGACACTCAAGTTGTATGGAGTAGATTATTTTTTTCTCCTTTCAGCCTATGTTCCTCAGGGATAGTTTTTAGTTTAGTAAGCTGATTTATATATCTAATAGAATGGACACTAGTAGAATTAAATTGACCCATAATCAGCCCATATACGTCCCCACTGCTGGGGCTCGGGCCTCCCTCAATAACATGAGGGGTAAATGCCATACTCACCACGCTTGGCAGACGGGTTGGCGAGGGTTTTGATATAATTGCAGAGTTTTCCTCCTCTGTGTGCAGATGAACTTGCTTGCATGTTTACCTTAGTCGCCTTGTACGACACCTCGGTAAGAAAGAGGGTGGTCCTATTCTACTCTGCTGGGGACTCACACAGCCAAAAATAGCTTAATTTCATAGATCATTCAGGATATTACTTCAAATAAGTCAAAGTGAATTACATCAGCATTTTTAACTTTGTGCCTATTCGCAAAGGTGCAGTCTTCCCCAGAGAAGAATAGGCAAGAAACTCTGAGGGGTGGCTCTTTTTAACTCAATCATGCTTTCTTTATTTTATAATTTTATTTGACTTAATAACTGAAAAACTCTGTAGCTGTATTCCCATGGTTGCTTGTCTAATAGTTCATCAGAAATTCAGTTTTTATTTCATTATTGTCCTACTTAAATTTGTATGTTTATGTATGCAAATAAAGTATTTTGTATTGTATTAAAGGTGTGAATATAGCAACTTTTTTTCAAATTTTAATTGACTTTTAAGGCATTTTCATCTATATTTAACAAACAAACAACACATACCACAAATAACCCGCCCTTCCAAGAAAATTCATTTCTGAAAGACAAGCGGTCCACCAACCCGCATTAGGCCAGCGTGGTGGACTATGGCCTAAATCCCCTTCGTGTTTCGAAGGGACGCCCGTGCCCCTCGGTGGGGACGTAGGGCTGATAAGAGAGAGAGATTAAATACTCACGTTATCGCTGTCAAGTTTTAATTTCGCCTTGCCTTTGCCTTTGGTAGGTTTCTTGCTTTTTTCATTCTTTTCAGCTTTTTGTTTCTCAATGTAAAGGTTGTCCACGGACATTTTTATTCTTTTTATATCTGTTGATTGCACTGAAATAAAGAAAAAAAAACAATTTTAATACTAATATAATAAATAAAAATAGTAACACTAAACACTAAAAGCACACTAAAGTTTTTCCTTGTGTCGTAGGTGCCTCGGAACATACATAAAGACAGGCACACAAACATCCATGACCCAAGAACAAAATCTGCTTTCTACACAAATATTTACTCTGACTGAGAATCAAACTCAGGACCCATCGATCAAGAGGCACCGTCACTCGAACAAACCGGTCGAGCTGTAAAAATATACTAGAGAATGCATGAAGGGATAACATTTTTCAATGAGAAAGTATTAACTTTGAAGTATCAATTCTAATCAATGAATTTGGTTTTGCTTTTGTGAAAACATGATGTAAATAAAAAAAAAACTTGCACATATTCCACCATCTTCATACAAAAAGCAGGAAAAAAGTTTCCGATTTGTTTTCACAAATTTCAAGAAAAACAAAATTAACTACTCGTAATTGACTTAAATAGAAAATTCAGAGCAAAGCCCAATTGAAAATTCAAGGACTGGTAAATCTTATGATTTTCCATAAGATTTACCAATCTAATTTTGTGCTAATGCTTGCACCATGTCAAAACGATCATGCCAGTCTTATGAAATAATCATACTATCATTTTCACCACTACAATCTACTTTATAACTGATAAGAATAGATAAACATAACAGTTATCTAACAGATAAGATTTTATCTAGAAAATGTTACAAAGGCTCTATAAGCTAGATGTGGTCTATCTACCTAACTACCCCGATCAGTACAACAAAGAGATGCTGGTACGGAAGAAATCAAGTACATAAAGTCCTTACTTTTTCGATACCTTTGCTATATTTTTTCAGGCCAAAAACTGGGAAAAGGTTAACAGTTTGTTGGGTTTTATACAAGGTGTTAGGGATAGCTTAGCAATTACTTAAATGATGGAATCTATCCAAACTTCTCAATTCGAGGTTCGCAAGCGATCGGGTAACAAGAATCGCTGCGGGACGGCGGCGACGGACCCGGAAGTGAGTCTGCGGGCTGAAGCTCCGAGCACGCCTGTGTACTTGTCGCGACTGCACTACAGCACTGAGGTGCAAGACGTCGTCGAGTACATACGGCAGAAGACAAAAGTTCCCTTAGGTCTCCAGAGAGTGAAACCGTTGGAATCGCATCACCATGCTAGTTTCAAAGCATTTGTGGTGCGGTTCCCGACGTTCATGCTGGAGACCGTCATGAGGGAGAGCTTTTGGCCGGAGGGCGGTGTGTTCCGCCGGGAAAAACACCCGGGAAATAGTGTTAGTTTTATTTTATTTTGTTTAATTATAATTCATATGTATGTTAGTCTGTAAGGTATTTATCTATGGGCCTTAGATGCCTGATAATAAATGGTTTTTATTGTTATTTTGCTAGCTTACCCTAACACCCTGTTTCATTTGTTCAATAAAGTAGAACAGTATAAAACCAAAAACATTTAACTAATACAGGAGGTTATTTATAAATTGCAATGGGAAAACTTCACCTATATTATAAAGCCAAGACCCCAGCCGTTTCTGTCTGTCTGAACACGATAAAGACAAAAACTACTGAACGGATTTTCACCAATGGATGGAGTGATTTCCGAAATTCCCACGGGAACGCAGTCCCGGGCGGGAAGCAAGTAATAAATAAAATAAATAAATACTTACTGTTAGCAACAATATTCCTAAAAAGATCTTCGATAAAGCCAGGGAATTCTTCCTTGCCTTTGTAGTAGCAGATCTTTTTGCTAAGTAGCTCCGCGAATTCTGTGAATTCAGCTTTAGTTGTTGGATGGAAAGAATCTAGTTTACCACCGCCAGTCTCTAATACACCTGAAAAAATTGGAAAAAAATTAATTTATAAATGTTGGATAGGGGTCATCAATATATTACGTCACAGCGTATGGGGGAGGCGGGGGGGGTCATACCATACATGTTAAAGGGATATCAAAAAACAGGTGTAGGTACTCCGCTATTCCTCCGTGACCTGTCATAGCCTGCACTTGTATGGGTGTCAGTTTCATAGACCTCACCAAACTGATGAACTTACTTTTAAATGAACTTATCTTTAAAACATCAGAAATATCTGTGCTGTGCACCTTGCTGGCATCATTGACTCCCAAATATTATTAAAAAACCTTGAAAACCCACTGGCAAACAACCCAACAGGACCTTTACTTTTTTCAACTATTTAATAAGATGCACAGATATTTCCGATTGGTTGTACAATTTAACACTTTAAACTTTTGCGATTTGAACATATAAGTGACCACGGCACGTGCAACTGCGATGAAACGCCGGGAACAAAAGGTAAAAAAACATAACCCTTCCCAGGCAGTCAGGTAAAAACAAATGTATACGCGAATTTTGACCAGGTTTAGTATTAAATTATGGTTGCATGATTTCTAAAATTTATTTCTTACCGAATGTTTCCAAAGCGAGTCTAAGGTCGGATTCTTCCTGAAGTTTCTGTTGCCGGAGTTTCTCAGCCACTCGTTGTTCAGGAGTCATCTCCGCTTCAGCTCGCTCCGCTGCGAGACGCTCTGCTTTTTCACGCTCTTGTCGCTGTAAAACATACATCAATTAATAACTAATGGTTTTAATGTTTTCATAATAATATTTGATAGGGTGATTGATAACTTTGACTGCTTCAAATTTACACATTGATAAGAAGTTTTATTTGATTTTATTATTTTTTATACTTTGAATAAATTAGAATAGAAATATTTATTTGCTTAAGACAAGGTTTAAAGTATAAAGGCAGAAAAAATTTATGCCGTAAAAGTAGTGTAAATTATCAAGAAATTGAATTGAAAATATACAACAACCAAATTTAATAATATTATAAATGCAAAAGTTGTATGTATGGATGTTTGTTACTTTCATGCTTACAAGGCTGGACCGATTTTGATAAAATTTGGTATGGAGGTAGCCAACATCTTGGATTAACACATAGGCTACATAATTTTCCCAAATTTCCACGGAAACAAAGTCCCGGGCGGAAAGCTAGTATAATAATAATTCCAAAAGGTAAAATAAACAATGATTTCATTTTTGGGTGTAAACAATAATTCATAGTATAGTAAATAATCTTCACTAATATTATAAAGACGAAATATTTGTATTTTTATATTTAATGAATAAATTTAAAAACTACTGGACCAATTAGAATGCTGCATTATCCCTGAGTAACATAGGCTATATAATTTTCCTGAATTCCCACGGGAACGAAATCTTGGTAGGAATGCTAGTTTTTGTATGTATGTATGTATGTATTTATTCTTTATTGTACATGAGCATAAGTTACACAAAACACATTATAAGAGAAAAAAAAAAAACAGTACAAAGGCGGACTTATCCCACAAGGGGATTTCTTCCAGTCAACCCATTGAGTGTTTGAGAGGAAGGAGTAGTCGGCAGGTAGCATTAAATGTACAATATAATATATTAATATACAAATAATATAGTAAATTAAACATATACATATATAATACATAAATATATAATATAAATATATACATATATAAAATAAATAAACAACAAGATGCGAGAAAATACAATGTCAGCTAGTTTTTATTAAAGTACTTAATTGTTTTTAATAAAGTACTTAAGTAATTGGTTTTAAAATATTTGTAAATCTGAAGCTGCTTGCGTTTTTTGTATGTTTCACAAAAAAAACAGTGAACAAGGCTCTTTGGAATGTTTTAAAATAGCCTGGACTTAATAATATTCTATGACTAACAAAATAAAGCAATTTTCTAATTGAAAATGAAAGTATTTTTTAATCCGGTATTAGGCCAAATAGGTGCTGTTATCTGGTATTCGGCCAGATAGTATTAAGGCTGCCGGATAGTTACCGGATATCCGTTACATCTTTACATATTATATCAGGGATGGCGAACCTTTATAGATTAACGTGCCATTATTTAAAAGAAATGTTTAATGAGACCATAAACGTGCCATCAAATAATGTTGACTTATTGTGAAAATATTAAACAAGCGCGTTTTCCGCCCACCACGCCTATTCATTCCGTAACATAGGCTCACTTTAGTTTGTTAGTTCTGCAGTTCTGCATAGTGATTTTTTAAAATTTGTCCACTAGTATAGTAAGTATTCTATTATCTGTGCTTTGACGTCCCCAAAATATTATGTCGCATGCCATTGGTTCGCCATCCCTGTATTATATCACTAATGTGCCTTTGCTTTAATATTCATCGAATAGAATTTAACTTTTTTATTCTCCTATGGTCATTATTCAGTTTAGCAAATTTTTGAGTTAGGTGCCTATCATTCTGAAGGTGTGGAATGCTTTCTGAAATTGTTTTCCCTAACTGGGAATTGCACCTGGACCTGTCGGGTTAAATTCTTAAGTCTAGAAATAGTTTATAGCCTATGAGAGTAAATATTTCAAAAATTTGCCATGCTTATGCATTCTTATTAAGTAACAGCCACAGAAAACCAGTTCTGTAACAAATTTAGCGAACTATACAAGTTGGCCTTGTAACAATTGAGTCAACATATGTTATCTACTACACAATACCTCTTTTTCAGCAATTTTTTCGGCTATTTTCTTCTTCGGCTTTACAGAGAGAGCAGGGACCTCCTTTTTTTCCTCATCTTTTTTTTCTTCTTCCTCCTCATCTTCCCAGCTTTCCTGAAAAACAAGTTATACGTCAACACGTAGGCAGGGAGATTGAGGTTATGTTCGTAAATTGGTCTAAGACTCGTCAAAAGTAATTCGTAAGTATTTCCCACGTCATACTGATGGAATTTGGCAGCCGCCACTTTACCTTGACAATCTCTTCCTCGTCCTCGCCCTCCCATTTGTTCGACGAAGTCAACGTGGTCGGTAGTTTAGGCTCAAAGTTATCTGCGTCTGAAAAATCACATAATGATGTCATTCCTACTAAAAATCGATACATTTTTACAAAGACACACACGTACCCCACGACACATCCATGATTGCGGACCGTTTTGTAGCACCACCAATTTATTTTCTCCTAATGTTCCGCGTGAAGACAAAATCGGACAGTGACTCTTACTGCAATGATGCCTTTTTTATCACAAGATGTCTCCAGGGTCGGCGACAGAAAATTTGCAAACAATAATATTCTCAGGCGAATTTTGTCAAACGACCGAGGCTTTTCTGCAATGACTGCGACCGGAATGAGAAACGATAAACAAACGACATAATTTTGGCGAATTCCCAACAAAAATATAATCAAAATTGGATAAGGAAAAATATGACTCCATTGCAGACGATAATTTCCGAATCACTAAAAAATTTTCAATATGGCCGCCTGACCAGTGTTGCTATATCTTTTCCGAAAATCGAATGAAGTGTTTAAAAAGGAACGAGAAATAACCGATTCCGTTCAATTGAATCGATTCAATAACGTTATTTAGATTTTTTCCTAATAGCAATATTTTTAAGAACTTGACAGAAAAGAGGATTTCGTCAGTAGATAAAAAAAATGTACGAAATTTTAAATTTGTTTGGAAATGTTTTCATACCTTTAAAAATTTTACAATAAAATGATCGACTTGATATTCTTGGTGTGGAAACTTCTAAAGGAGAGATGGCGACATCTTCGTCATACACTTTTCGAATTAACATGCGGTATCATTGTTTTTCTTATCTTATTCGTTGTGGTAAATCTTGTGTTGACAGAACCATCATCTAAGTGGAATTATGTAAGTATCTTCTCTCCTTATGATAAATTAATAAGACGACGTCTTTACAAGCACTGAGTAGTTGAGTATATTCTTATCTATCTAAAATCTCAATTTATAATGACATATTAATTATAGATAGAAGGGGAAGATAACCAATCTTCGGCCAGTTAAGCCCATCTCTCTTTTTAGGCTAAAATAAAAATACTAGAAAAAATGTAAAATCATTGGTTTTTCGGATTAAATATCACTGTTATTCACACTTAATCAAAATTTTTAGTTTTAACTAAAAATTAACAAAAAGACAAAAGGCTCCAGAGACCCCATCTCCAGCTTTCACTGCCCCATCCCCGGCCACCTCTTGCCCTATCCCCAGCCACCAAGCAAAAACATTTAGTGGGATAAAAAATATACTTTTCTGTAATTTAGAAGTTATTAAAATATTAGTGTTATTTAATAGGGTTTTCAGGAGTGCTGTTTGCAAAAATTACATTTTCAAAAAAAATGGATATGCGCTATCTTTGATTTTAAAATTGATATCTTTTTCAAAATCATCACCCCCAAAAACCTATTACTCGACATTCATGTCGATATATTCAAAAGGTGCATTTCTGTTTAGCAAAAATATCGAAGTACATGGTCAACAGCACATCATGCTAACCAAAACTGTCAATTTCTTCAATCGATTTTCAATTTTATCTCCATCATTGTTAACTATCCTTTGGGGGAATTTTACAGTTTGAGTTATCCTGATTTGCTGTTGACTGTACAAATGTCAAAGCTGGAGATGGGGCAACGTGCAATATTTCGTGCCAAATACTGACTCAATCAAATTTACCGTATTTATTAGCCTATGTTCTGTGACTATAATTACACCCCCCACCCCTTCAACGGTGACAACCGGGAGCTGGTCGCTCACCAGACGGGGTATTCTAATTTGAATTTTTATTCTTATTGGAATTCATTTGATTCTAAGTGATTATAATATTAAGCAGAACTATTTTAAATATTTTATCAAGATTTTTCTGTATTAGATTCAAATTACAGCTAAAAAATGTGGTCTTATATAACTACCCTTCACGAAAACTACCCTATTTTTTGTTTTCATATGAAAAAAACAACCCTTAAATCATTAGATTGTAATAGAAATAACAAAAAGTTCTTTATAAACCCCTATCATCTTTCCAATGTCATAATGAAAATAATGGTGAGTAAAGAAAATATTCACGTTGTACGTGTATATGTAGGGGTCCCCTACTTGATTTCGAAACTTGATTATACGAAAATTTTTACATCGATGACCATTCACCGATACTTTGTAAATGCGATACATTGCTTCTTCGGTGACTTATTACTTCGGACCTTTATTTCATCGATGTAACTTTACTTCGAAAATGTTACTTCAACTATTGCTACTTCGGTGTCTCATGACGCCGGAGTTTTGTTTGTACGAAAAACGTTACTTCGATTACTATTTCTGCGACTTTTTGTTAAATCTTTGTCACGGCAGTTAAATTGATCATATAATTTCCGCCTTTTATTTAGCTGATTTAATCAATGGGACTTTATGGGATAGCTGTGTGGTGCCGGCCATGAACAGTACTACCTCACCTTCAGTCGATAACGCCCTTCTTTTAAAACCTGGTAAATCCAAGTTTATGGTGCTTGGGACTAAGGCGCAGGTTGATAAGATCGTAGGTCAGTCACCTGTGATTGCTATATCGGGAAAAGTGATAGAGCGCGTGAATGAAGCTAAAAACCTAGGACTTACTTTTGACAGCTTGCTGCATTTTGAGACGTATGTGCTGGGTCTTGTGAGAGTTTCATTTGCCTTTCCCGAAAGGGATAAATTTAAAAAAAATGTACGTAGTCGTAGATTTTTTTTTATATATGGTCCTAATTTATTAGTGACTTTCCTTCAAAGACGTTATTGGATAGGTTAATAGTATTCCAAAAAACAACATAAAATTTAATTATCTTAAATAAAATTTAGCAAAAAAAATAAAAAAAAAATTTTCCATTTAAAGATAAAGGCCACTCCCCGCTCGCCCGCTCTACTACTGCCATTATTATTTACGTTTGAATGGATGGGTTTATTCATCATAGTAATGAAAAAATATCATAACAAAATTTTTCAAGACCTTTACAATTTAATATTATGCTTTTGTTTTTTGACTCAAATGATATATTTTGACCTACACAATAACTTGTTAAAAGGAAAGTCACTAATAAATTAGGACCTTATATATGCCAACGCGATTTGTTACCAGTCAATATACTACAGGTTATATCGTACCCATCAGTGGAATAAAAAGTAGCCTACGTCCTTATCCGAGGTCTAATGTATCTCTGTACCAAATTTCATCAAAATCCGTTCAGTGGCTTAGTCATCACAGCCCGACAGACAAGTTACTTTCGCATTCATAATATTAGTAAGGATAAGGATTTCACTAGCTTTCCGTGCGGGACTTAGTTCCCATGGGAATTTGGGTAAATTTTGTAGTCTGTTCTTCCCCAAGGTTTAATCTATCTCTGTACTAAATTTCATCAAAATCGGTCCACTAGTTTTATGTTTAATCTTTACTGGTTTTTAGTATTTTAGCCCAGTCATATTAGGTAAAAAAAGGGGTCAACCTCGGAATGAAAGATAATAAGCTGCAAATTGGTATGAACCTTTGTTTTGTCATTCTAAA
Source organism: Aproaerema taeniolella (assembly GCA_949987775.1). Classification (NCBI taxonomy): domain Eukaryota; kingdom Metazoa; phylum Arthropoda; class Insecta; order Lepidoptera; family Gelechiidae; genus Aproaerema; species Aproaerema taeniolella. Next base: position 14,246,870 of record OX465261.1, on the reverse strand, counting down.
TGTTGTCTCAAAAGTCACAATCGTTATCGTGTCCGCGTCTTAAGATATTCAAGGTCAAAGGTCACAAAAATCGGTTTTTCGCGAATATCTGGCTTCCTATCGGTTGAATGAGATTTGCATTTATTATAAAAGTTGTAGGCTATAAAATTCCCTACAACTTTTGTTTAAACTTTTTTTTCATACGACCAACCGTTTTGAAGGTAGAGCGCGAAGTGCACATCGTACAGTCATATACGGCCTAATGCAAGGTCAAGCGTGAGTTATGGTTATCAGTACGTTATAAAGTCAATTATTTACTTGGAAATTATAATTATTATCCGCCCGCATGTCCCAGCGAGGCCGCGCGCCAACCCTAGGACGTCCCGCCATTTTTACGACTTCCGCCGCGCGGCTCGAGTTTCACAGAACCATTCACTGTGACTCAAGTTGTTATTGTAACACTATCAAGGAACTGCTGCACTTTCAAAATCATATGAAGTTTGTTTTGACGAAACAATGGTTGTGCCAATCAGTCAAGAAATTTTTTTATCAAATCGGTCTAATAAAAAAAAAAATATCGACATGCTTGTTGAAAAATTTAAAACTGTTAATATCACAACAAAACAAGCCAGAGATGATGCTGATGTTCTCATCATTGACACAGCTATTGCCTTATCAGAACATCAAAAGACTGCTGTCATCATAGGAGAAGATATCGATTTGCTCGTTATTTTAATTGGACGTACTCAGTCACATCATCAGGAAATTTTTTTGAAAAAAGTTGGCAAAGGCAATGTCAAAACACAAATATATTCTACTAAAAGTTTTGACCAATATCCTCGTACTAAAAAGCACATTTTATTTTTACACGCATTCAGTGGCTGTGACACGACTTCTGCGCTATTTAAAAAAGGAAAAAAAACTGTTACTAGAGCATTGGATAAAATTCCTGATTTAGATAAACTGGTGGAAGTATTTCAACAAGAAAACTGCCCAAAACAAACATTATTAGAAAATGGAGTGCGCATCTTGTTGGCATTATATAATGCTCCAAAATCTGAGGACAACATTGATCATTTCCGCTACACGCAATTCATCAAATTTACAAAACTAAATAAACCTGTACAACTGTCAACACTTCCACCAACAAGTGTAGCAGCTCATCAACACATAAAACGTGTCTACTACCAGATTCAAACGTGGTTAGGGAAGGACTTAGAACCTCAAGAATGGGGCTGGATGCTTGAAAATGAAATCCTGGAGCCCATACGAACGTTATTACCTCCAGCACCAGCCGAACTACTAAACGTAATATTTTGCAATTGCAAAAATGGTTGTGGTTCCCGCTGTGGATGCAGAAAATCAGGGCTACAATGTTCTTTAGCTTGCGGCCAGTGCAACGGACAAGCTTGCCTCAACGCTTCACTGTATCCAAGTAATCCCGATGAAGAAAATACATATGATCCCGATATTCTGGAAGGTTTGGAGATGAACATGACAGATAATGAGGATGATGACAATGAATCGAACATTTTTGAGCGACAAGAAGAAGAAGAAGACGAAGAAGAAGAAGATAATTAGCTTCCATTTCCAATTTCATTACAATTAAAATCAACAAAGATACTTTTGATATTTGAACTCACATTTTGATAAATGTATATTATGCCGTATTTAATAATAAATAAAAATATGTGTAAAATATATACTCTTACTATCATTTTAACTTAAAATAAAACTAAAATATATAATCCAGAATTAATAATATTTTATACTTAAATAGTTAAATATGAATAATTATATATAAATAATCAAGTTACTTACTTTAATTAAATATAAATAATTAATAGTTAGTACATAAATAATAGGCATTGTTTAATAATTATAATTTCCAAGTAAATAATTGACTTTATAACGTACTGATAACCATAACTCACGCTTGACCTTGCATTAGGCCGTATATGACTGTACGATGTGCACTTCGCGCTCTACCTTCAAAACGGTTGGTCGTATGAAAAAAAAGTTTAAACAAAAGTTGTAGGGAATTTTATAGCCTACAACTTTTATAATAAATGCAAATCTCATTTAACCGATAGGAAGCCAGATATTCGCGAAAAACCGATTTTTGTGACCTTTGACCTTGAATATCTTGAGACGCGGACACGATAACGATTGTGACTTTTGAGACAACATTTAGAATGACAAAACAAAGGTTCATACCAATTTGCAGCTTATTATCTTTCATTCCGAGGTGAAAGCCCTAATATGACTGGGCTATTTGTTGTTATAGCGGCAACAGAGGTACATCATCTGTGAAAATTTCAACTATCTAGCTACCACGGTTCATGAGATACAGGCTGGTGACAGATAGACGAACGGACAGACAGACAGACAGATGGACAGACAGCGGAGGCTTAGTAATAGGGTCCCATTGACACCCTCGGATATGACGGAACCCCGTGGGAAAATCGTATAAAAACTTTTCTAGGTAATATAACATAGAATAAAATTACATCGATATAAGAAACCACGAAGAAATATTACATAGGTCAAACAAACATCGACAGGACAAGCTGTCGAAGTAAGATTTTCGAAGTAACGTGACAGTGAATAAAAGAAACCCCTACATGGGTCCCCTACTTGATTTCGAAACTTGATTATACGAAAATTTTTACATCGATGACCATTCACCGATACTTTGTTAATGCGATACACTGCTTCTTCGGTGACTTATTACTTCGGACCTTTATTTCATCGATGTAACTTTACTTCGAAAATGTTACTTCAACTATTGCTACTTCGGTGTCTCATGACGCCGGAGTTTTGTTTGTACGAAAAACGTTACTTCGATTACTATTTCTGCGACTTTTTGTTAAATCTTTGTCACGGCAGTTAAATTGATCATATAATTTCCGCCTTTTATTTAGCTGATTTAATCAATGGGACTTTATGGGATAGCTGTGTGGTGCCGGCCATGAATAGTCAAATTTCATCAAAATTTCATCAAAATCAAATTTCATCAAAATTTCATCAAAATCCGTTCAGTGGCTTAGTCATCACAGCCCGACAGACAAGTTACTTTCGCATGCATAGTATTAGTAAGGATAAGGATTTCACTAGCTTTCCGTGCGGGACTTAGTTCCCATGGGAATTTGGGTAAATTTTGTAGTCTGTTCTTCCCCAAGGTTTAATCTATCTCTGTACTAAATTTCATCAAAATCGGTCCACTAGTTTTATGTTTAATCTTTACTGGTTTTTAGTATTTGTTGTTATAGCGGCAACAGAGGTACATCATCTGTGAAAATTTCAACTATCTACTTAGCTACCACGGTTCATGAGATACAGGCTGGTGACAGATAGACGAACGGACAGACAGACAGACAGATGGACAGACAGCGGAGGCTTAGTAATAGGGTCCCGTTGACACCCTCGGATATGACGGAACCCCGTGGGAAAATCGTATAAAAACTTTTCTAGGTAATATAACATAGAATAAAATTACATCGATATAAGAAACCACGAAGAAATATTACATAGGTCAAACAAACATCGACAGGACAAGCTGTCGAAGTAAGATTTTCGAAGTAACGTGACAGTGAATAAAAGATACCCCTACATGGGTCCCCTACTTGATTTCGAAACTTGATTATACGAAAATTCGAAGTAACGTGACAGTGAATAAAAGAAACCCCTACATGGGTCCCCTACTTGATTTCGAAACTTGATTATACGAAAATTTTTACATCGATGACCCTTCACCGATACTTTGTTAATGCGATACACTGCTTCTTCGGTGACTTATTACTTCGGACCTTTATTTCATCGATGTAACTTTACTTCGAAAATGTTACTTCAACTATTGCTACTTCGGTGTCTCATGACGCCGGAGTTTTGTTTGTACGAAAAACGTTACTTCGATTACTATTTCTGCGACTTTTTGTTAAATCTTTGTCACGGCAGTTAAATTGATCATATAATTTCCGCCTTTTATTTAGCTGATTTAATCAATGGGACTTTATGGGATAGCTGTGTGGTGCCGGCCATGAATAGTCAAATTTCATCAAAATTTCATCAAAATCAAATTTCATCAAAATTTCATCAAAATCCGTTCAGTGGCTTAGTCATCACAGCCCGACAGACAAGTTACTTTCGCATTCATAATATTAGTAAGGATAAGGATTTCACTAGCTTTCCGTGCGGGACTTAGTTCCCATGGGAATTTGGGTAAATTTTGTAGTCTGTTCTTCCCCAAGGTTTAATCTATCTCTGTACTAAATTTCATCAAAATCGGTCCACTAGTTTTATGTTTAATCTTTACTGGTTTTTAGTATTTGTTGTTATAGCGGCAACAGAGGTACATCATCTGTGAAAATTTCAACTATCTAGCTACCACGGTTCATGAGATACAGGCTGGTGACAGATAGACGAACGGACAGACAGACAGACAGATGGACAGACAGCGGAGGCTTAGTAATAGGGTCCCGTTGACACCCTCGGATATGACGGAACCCCGTGGGAAAATCGTATAAAAACTTTTCTAGGTAATATAACATAGAATAAAATTACATCGATATAAGAAACCACGAAGAAATATTACATAGGTCAAACAAACATCGACAGGACAAGCTGTCGAAGTAAGATTTTCGAAGTAACGTGACAGTGAATAAAAGATACCCCTACATGGGTCCCCTACTTGATTTCGAAACTTGATTATACGAAAATTCGAAGTAACGTGACAGTGAATAAAAGATACACCGAAGAAGCAGTGTATCGCATTAACAAAGTATCGGTGAATGGTCATCGATGTAAAAATTTTCGTATAATCAAGTTTCGAAATCAAGTAGGGGACCCATGTAGAGGGAGGTGACCTATAAGTACCTGCACAACCTTTTTTTTCAAAATGTTGTTGAACAGTTTGTCGGCGTGATCAATATGTATGAGACCATGCCTTACAGCTTTGTAGAACCAAGGGTCTCTGAGAAAAACCACGGACAGACGTACATAGCGAACTATAAAGGCAATGCGTAACTTAGACGGTAATGTAATAGATTTTATACACCACGTGCATCTGGAGCCCGTATTATACGTCAAGTATTCTATATTACAAAGTAAGCCATTAAAGCTTAAGGGAAATAAAATTTTATGGAACTTCCCTTGGGCATTAATGACATTTAAATATGGAACGCCAAAATTTCAACAAACACCTCTATCAAAAATAATTTCGAAAAAAAAAAAACAAAGCTATTGAAGGCTTAACTTCCTTGGTCCAAGGAGATTTTAACTATAAAATTTGACACATCAAAGAGATTTTACTTTTATGAAAAAATATTTAGTATAAAAACTTGGCTGCATGTCTTAGCTATTGACTTTCCTTTGCCTACGGAACTAAATATTATAAGAAAACGTCGTCGGTGATTTTGGATCTGTGATTTTTACCGCGAATTACTAAATTGTTTGGTAAGCTTTTTTAATAAATCTAAAAAAAAATCCAGTATGTAGGTAATTCCAGCGACTCTGACATAGAAACGGAGGCTCAAAACATTATGGATGGGATGAATTTATGATTTCTTTTTTATTTAACCTCACAGTAGGTGTATAAAGTAGAGTCAGCTCCTCGGGGATAAAAGTGTCTTCGCTTCATTCAGGATTCTTAACATAATTCCCTCGCACCGCTCGGGAATTAACATCTTAATTCCCTCACTACGTTTGGGAATGAACTACAGAATCCTTCATTTCGCTCAGGATTCAATATGCTGCCCGTGACATAATACACTGTTTTATCCCCTTGTTGCTTAATCTACTATTAGTAGAAACTTTATTGGCTTCTGTGTTAATTAAGTTGTTTATATCCAGTAGATTTACTTAATGCTGTATGTTTCCCAATTTGTTAAAAAAAATAAAAACATTTTTATTTTTTTATTTTAATTTTTATTATAAGATGGGTTAACTCTTGACCTCAATCTTAACTAAGGTCATAGATGAGGTCGACAATGGAGCGAGTTAGCTCAGAAAATGCCTATTAAGGCACTGGTACTCCCACGCACCGACGGAACACAGCAAGCTGTTTGGCGTCGGACTTCGGTAGGAGGATGGTCGCAAACCAGACCGCCCTTCAAACAGCCTATACCATCACCTCATGAGACCATAGGACAGCACCTCAGATTCAGAACAAATTGAGGTGTCGTTGACTGGGGTGGATTAATAGGAAGCACCACGCCTCTTACGACACCCATGGCAAGAAATGGGGTGGTGTTATTCCCAATCGATCACCTGACGGCAAAAATATAGTTTCTAAAGAACCCTATAACTGTTATTATAAATAATTTATAACTATAACTGTTAATTAGGTATATTGGGTATTTCTTCGAAATCGCATTCTTCGCCCGATTCCCGTGGTCGTTTTCATTTCTCAAGATATGGTGTACTAGCTTTCCGCCCGCGGCTTCGCCCGCGTGGACTTCGGGAACAGCGTGAAGTTTTTTCCCGCTAACTCCCGTTCCCGTAGGAATTTTGCAATATCCTGTTGCAACTAAGCTTTAAGTTTACTAAGGTACCTGCATGCCAAATTTAAAGCGTCTAACTTAAGCGGTTTAGATTTTTCATACAAAAGGATTTTCCCGCTAATTCCCGTTCCCGTGGGAATTTCTTGAATTCCTTTCTTAGTGAACCTCTACGATACCTAAGCTACGTCCCTTCCCAATTTCAAGTGCCTACGTTTAGCCGTTTAGGCTGTGCGTTGATATGTCAGTCAGTCAGTCAGTCAGTTTCTCCTTTTATATATTTAGATTATGAAAGTGTTAGTCAAATTACAGTACAAATCAAAGGTATTTAATGAATAGGCACGCATTTATAATGAAAAGATTTCGAGATATTGACATTCAAAAATTAACTAGCATGGGAATCAGATTTGGTGACATGGGAATCAGGAAATATGATTCTGTCCGTCCATAATTGAGTTAAAAAATTATATTATAATAAGATTTTAACGTATTAAAGGTTTTCGATTTCGAAGAAATACCCGATTTGTATTGTATTGTTATTTTTGTTTCCAGTTAAGGAGCAGTCCTTCTGTCAACATTTTGTTTGCTCCAATAAATCGTTTATCGGAAATTCTTATGCTGGACATTTGTAGTGAACAAGACGTGAGACCGGGTCACATGGGTGTGTATTTTTTACCAGCCCATATACGTCCTCCTTCGAAACACGAGCCTCCCTTCGAAACACGAAGGGAATTTAGGCCATAGTCCACCACGCTGGCCCAATGCGGGTTGGCGGACCGCTCGTCTTTCGAAAAAATTCTTGGACGGGCGGGTTTCATCACGATGTTTTCCTTCACCGTTGAGCAAGTGATAATTAGAAATCCGTACATAAATCCAAAAAGACGAATTTAGTGGTACAGGCCCGCACCAGGATTTGAACCCACGACCTTCGGATTACAAGTCTGGCTCATTACCAACTGGGCTATCACCGCCTCACATACATGAGTATGTATGGGTATGTATGATAAATGATAACTCTAAAATATAAAAAAAAGTGTGACCCCCGAAAAAAAGTATTAAACCAGTGGTTTTGAACCTGGGGTTAAATCACCTATTATATGGGGGTAACAAAGAACCTAACAATTAAAACCTTATCTAATAAAATACGTAAATAAGAAAGATAACCGTGCTTGTGATTAATATTAATTATATTACTATGTGCTTTTGGTGATGAATAAAGAATTTGTTTTTAGTGATAACTTTTTAAGGTCGGGGTAAAATCATTTTTTCTTGTAAGTCACAGGGGTAACAATATTGAAAAGGTTAAGAACCACTGGTTGTTCTATATTTTAGTATTTATTGTCTCTTTCTCTCACCATCAAAATGACAAAGACGACTGTTACTTAAGTATAGATCAGAGTCTGAGTCGCATTCTGTAATACGGACCTTAAACAGCTGAACCAATTTTGAACAAGTATAAACTAAAAACCATCTCGACTACGTAAGCTTTCAAATAAAAAACCGTGTCGAAATCGCTCCATCTACAACATACACAGACATATATTTACACACGTCAAACTTATAACACCCCTCTTTGACATTGCTGTATTTGGTTTACACCTTCAGTTAAAATTACATTAAGTAAATAAAAAATAAAATTATTTATTTCTTTTTTCACAAGACAAGCTTACTACTAGCGGTAAGTGACTCCTAGTAAGCTCATCGCCTGTGTCAGGAGTCGCTCTTCTAGAGGCAATGTAATTATAACTCCCGGACTGAGTCCCACGTCAAAAACTAACGTCTGTGTCCCCAATCCCATTAACGGAACAACTCTCTCCTGGACGCAACCTGCCTTGGCCAACGTGGAGGTCGTTAAATTGGGTCCAAGTCGGTCGATGCAAAGAAAACCTGTGCTAGCGGGGGTATAGTACAGAAAATAACTGCGAGTGTGGTTTCTCCCCTCAGACAATGGCGCATATCATGTCATGCTCAGCGAGTCCGACCGCCTGTACTCGTGAAGACCTGTACAATGCCACGAATGACGCTGTGCGCGTGGCTGAGTACTGATCAAGTAAAATTTGAAATTAGCCATATGACCGACTCGATACGAAGAAGAAGAACTATTTCATGTTAAATTACCATTACACAGCTGTTTTTTTTTCAGGTGAATTAATCTACTGTTATGGTTTCCCAACTGTCGAAGAAGAAGCACAATTTTTAGACGAATACAATTTCCCTGCAAACGAATCTATTTATGTTATTTATTTTGAGGTTTGTTGAAAAAAAAATTCTCGATAGACAATTGATTGCCTAGATCAGTGCTTCCAAAACTATATTATACATTTAAGTAATTCAACAATTTTTTTGAAAAAATGGCGTCGATAATCGTGATTTTGCCATGTCAATCAAAATTAAAGCAAATCGCTAATATAAAGTAAAGAAACCCTTGATGAGTTGTAGTACGTCAGGACCTCGTCCATGGATCAGCAGGGTACACCACAAACAGGTGATGATGACGATTAGGAGCTCTAAGATGTTTTAACTCCATACACCCCTATAAAGTAATATCGTAGCCGAAATATAGTAACATTAGTAAATAAGATCAATGTTGCTAGATCTCCAAAAACAAACATGCTCCTAAAAAACCACCCAATCTACCAATTTACCTATTATAAATTATACTTAATTAATACTTATATTGACATACCTAATTTCCATTCTTTCTTACCTTTTTACCCATTAAATATTATAATATCATTCTTATACAACATACCTACTTACTCTACATCACCTTACACTCTCTTCTATTTCAAATTTTCACCTTCACTGCCAGTCTTGCTAAAACTACATCTAGGTCCTGACGGAAGATCAGCGCTGTAGTCTTTGTCTGCAGCATAATGCTGAGTCAGCGCCTCTTCACTCCTGTGACTGATTCTTACTATTTTTAATTTTATTTTTTTATCTTTTAACTTTTTCTTATTGCTTTGTTTAAGTGTTTTGATGTGTGTTATTGGAGTGAATAAAGCTGCTATCTTATCTATCTATCTATTTTTCCGAGCCAATCATAGGGTAGATTCCACCATTTAAGTATTTGCTAAGCTGTTCCGTACTTCAAACTCTTCAAAGACTTTTATAAATACAGGGTGTATTTATGGAAGTCTTTCAACTTCTTTGATCAAAATATGTCGCCGTAAAATTGTCTAACCCGTAATTTTGTAATTTGACTCATTAAGATTATAAGCTCTCGGTACTTTGTGAACTGCCCATTTTTTTTTCCAATTGATGGAGTTTTTTATAATATTAATTATGCAACTTCACCTAATCAAACCGAATCTAAAAAAGCCTAACTTAGCCTAAAATAATCTACTTATCCTTATTTTATGCAGGCCCTTAAAGTTTAGTTTAACAGTTTTAGTTTAATTTAGTTTTTTTGTAAATTTATAATTTTACTAGGCAAATTGTAATATCACAGGAGATTAATTATCACTAGTGAAATAGTAACATTATGGTTACTAAATTTCCTGGTAATATACACGGTGATAAAAAACCTCCTAGCTATATTCAAAATCCTGAACCAGTATCACTCAAAGAAAATATAATTTATGAAAAAAAAATATTTAAAAAAAATATTTTTTCAATGGGAATAGTTCATTTTTTGCCTAAACGTAGACATTACTCCTACACCAAGTACGCGAGGGGTGCGGGTAGCGCTCGGGGGGTGCACCCGAGTGGTGTCTACGTTAAGGAAAAAACAAAAAATTCCCAACGAAAAAAAAAAGTGTTCTGTAAGTGATACTGGTTCAGGATTTTGAATATACCTAGGAGGTTTTTATCACCCTGTATACATTGGACCAAGTTCTATGATGAGTGAAATGCTATCCCAGTTTGAATCTTTTCGTGAATTCTTTTTGATTTTCCAGAATTTAAACGGTACAAATTTCCATTCTTCCTTGAATTATACTATTAGTTTCGTGAGAGGTTCAGAGAGGTACAAGTCGAGATTTTATGATTTGGACAGAATGGATCACTTAAGAACTGGTAAGATAGATATAGTCATATCTGTGGATACTTCGTAAAATTCTCTGTTCTTTGCCTACGTTATAAAATAAACATTGGTGCTTTGCAACTATTTAAGAAGGTCCAAGGTCTTGGGCTGGGCGTTGATGAATCAGTGAATAAGTCAGGACCCTGGATTTTTTCTATACCCCACATCATTATCATTATATATAATAAAACTAAGTTAATAAAATGTGCGTGCCGATAAAACTTAAAAAGGAGTCCCAGCACGATAAAGGGACTTATATAGTGTGATAGCCCTTTATCCCCCTCGAACGAGAAAGTTCCCGTTTTAACCTAAAGGGCGTGTTTTTAAAGATATAAGGGCTTTTCCAACCCTAAAACTTGGAAATTAAGTGTAGTGGCGCCATCTGTTGTCGAGTATTTAAACTTCATTCAGAACAACGATTATTTGTGTTGCATTTCGAAAGGCGCTGCGAGCAATTGCAGCACGTGTAGAAATGACGTGAAATTTAAAATTATTTGTTACTATAAGACACTGGACTAACACTTAGGCTACATAATTTTCCGCAAATTCCCACGGGAACGAAGTCCCGGGCGGAATCCTAGTATATTATAAATGTGAAAGTTTGTGAGGATGTATGGATGTTTGTTACTCTTTGACGCTGAAGTGGCTTGACCAATTTTGATAACATTTGGTATGAAAGTAGCTGACACCCTGGATAGGCTACATAATTTTCCCAAATGAAACAAAGTCCCGGGCAAAAAGCTAGTTAAGAATAAACGTATTAATTTGAGTTGACTTCAGCAAAAATATACAAAGGCCTACATACCTTGTGTCTTGGGGCCATGTGGGCTACACACAAAGACAAACACGAACGCCCGAGCCCAGACCAAACATCTGTTGTTTTATCCATCCATCCATTGTTTTATCCATCCGGGGTAGGCAGATCATCATGTGAATAAAGTTAGAATATAATAAAGTTTTATTCAGTTACAATACAGCGTAATGCAGAGGTGGCCTGGTAGTCGTCTCAGCGCTGATTTTTAGCTGTTCCCTGAACAGGGTACCTACCACGATCGTTTAAAAGCATTTCTGTTTAGGATCCAACTTTGAACTGCTTCGCAATTGGAATGTTTTTTAAAATGGTACCATGATGGCGCTGCTTTTGAATTGCTCGGTTGTCTATGGTCCATTTTAAATGTCTACATAAATTGTCGCTGGTTTGCCTTTGAATCGCAACAGCGCCAAAATTGAATCGCTTATAAGCCATCATGGTACGAATAAGCGTTGCAGACTTGTTTAGGTCCTAAATTGGACCGCGCTAAGCGATCATGGTAAGCCTCCAGCTATAAATTAATGAATTAAACTTAATTTAGAAGACACAGATTTTTACATAATATTAAATACAAAAAATACTGCAGTGTCATCCAAAAAGGCGCTTTCCCAGCATTTGATATAGAGGCGAGGCTGTAGCAATGATGATATTCCTAAATAAAGAAGTATGATAGATAAAGAAGTAGTAATTTGAATTTGAATTCAATTTCAGAATCAAACGCAACATTATATGGGAATCTGCAATGGTCTATTGATAAGACGTACTTAGAAAGCCAATCAGGAGAAATGATAAACCACGTAAGTGCTTTGTTATATGTAGATGGAAATAGAACTACGCGAATTCTGGGCTGCTCTTCCCTCAATGGTGATGAAATTAAAATGGTGACCATTTTATCCGTTCGGGTAAAGAAATTGAAAAGTATCAAAGCCTATTTAATGACAGCTACCTTGACTGGCAAGTGATGAAAGAGACTCAGTCTTTTAAGGCTTTTAACAAATACTCGCCTTATTTTTGACGCCTCACGACTGACTCAGTCTTTTAGTCCCCAACCTTTACTCATAAGACTAGCTTTTTAAGTCGAAATCTTTTAACTTAAAAAACTGAGCTGTTACTTAAACAGCTTAAAGGACTTAAAAGACTGGCGACTCATTGTTGACAGTCGTAAGGCATGTGTTGATAGAATGTAAATATATAATTTTGTCCCCTTGTCAAATTTTATCAAAATGTGTTTAGTGGTTTAGGCGTGAATTATTCCTTTTGGTTGATAGGTTACAAAAGATATATTGAATATCACACGGCGTTCTCAGGAAAAAAAAGATACAATGACCACGTCAGAAAGACAAGCAGCAGCAGTTGAGCTGTTCACGAAAAGCCCTCCTAAGAGACATCCAGTAAACCCCTCTTCCATCCGAACAAAAGCCGATATGGGGCAAGTAGATCCGCCTACCCTCAGACAGGCAGAGTCTCCCCGCGACCACATGGCGAATGCATTCCTTGAGTTCAAAGCAGTCATTAAAGCGACCAGACAGGTCAATCTCAGAACCTGCGAGAACATCTTGCATTCGTTCCATTTAGGAAATGAAGGACTGCTTAAGGTAAGACTCGAGGAAGCAGATGCAACCATATATAACAACGACACCTGCCAAGTCCTTAAAGGCAAAGAAATAAGTCGGCATATGGTTGCATATAGCAAGACTGGTGGCTTTGTGCCTCTGGACGAAGAAAAAACTAGAATATCGGGAGTAATAACGTTTGAAACCCCTTCAGAAGATCCTATAGTCGTTACAGCCCGATGCACGAAGGTAATGCTAGACGACAGGATCCTTGAAACGTCTGATAAGGTTTCGAGAGGTTCTTCCGATGACATAGCTTTCGAGTCCTGGGAGGCGCCAAACATATCATGGATAAATGGAGTTCCTGGATGTGGCAAAACAACCTGGGTTGTAAACCGTTTTGAGGTTGAACAAGACCTGGTAGTCACAACTACAACCGAAGCGGCAAAAGACCTTAGAGACAAACTTGCAAGCCGTATTGGAGGCTTCGCCAGATCCAAGGTGCGTACTCTTGCATCTGTTCTAGTTACTGGCCTTAGAGAACCGAATAAGGACAGGTGCAAGTGACTCATTGTGGACGAAGCACTCATGAACCACTTTGGAGCTATTATTATGGCTGCCCAAATTGTCAAGGCAAGCGAGTTGCTGCTTATCGGTGATAGAAACCAACTACCCTATATTGACCGACACAATCTTTTTCCTTTAAAATACACCCGCCCTGAAATAATGAGTACCATAACGCAGGAGCTTCTGTGTACCCATAGGAACCCTCTTGACGTAGCATTTGCCCTTAGAGAAGTCTACAGTGGTATTTACTCGTCGAAAATTCGTACGGCTTCCTTAAAACTCGAAAGGTATTCAGATGCACAGGTCGATCGAACCCAGTCCGAAACCCTGTACCTTGTTCATACAAAGGTAGAAAAGACTACTCTACAAAACCAGGTATACGGATCGGGCACCGGGTCACGCATCCTCACCATACACGAGGCTCAAGGGTTGACGTACGAAAAGGTGGTGATCGTGCGTACTACAACGACCAGGCAGGAGCTACACGACAGTATCCCACATGCTGTAGTTGCCATATCACGTCATACCGCCAGTTGCAAATATTATGCGGATGATGGTAACGATGCGATAGGCAGATTCATCAAAGAAGCAGAGGCGGCAGGCAGGGAAAAAGTGGTCAATTACAACCTCAAAATGGCGATCAAAAGTCGAGACAAAGCCGTCATGGATGTCTTGAGATCTGAATGCAACAGCGAAGAACCGTCACTCGCTTAAATATATATTATATACATTATGCATTCATATATTTATTATACTTATTTATAAATTGTAAACCTCTATGGAAAGTAATGTATTATAGTTAAAATCAAGTATTAACAAGAAAACTTAATCTAGACAAAGGCACGGACATAAAGTCTGTGGATGCTAATAATAACACTTCAAAAAAAAAAATATATCACACAAAACTGCGGTGCGAGCCCTTTTACATAAAAGAACTCGAGTCGTTTAAGCCTTTTAAAATCAGCTGGAGTCGGTTAAGTCTTTCAGTCTTTTGAAAACGACTCGAGTCGTTTCAGTTTTTAGTCATTTAATAAAATGACTGTCATGGACTAATTATCTCTAGAGATAATAATTAGTCCATGCGACTGGCTTATTAATAAAAAACTCGAACCTTCAGTCGCAGAGGCAAATCTTTTTAATAATCCTTAAAAGACTAAGTCTTTTTCATCTCGGCAGCCCAACCGCCACGCCAACTGAAAGAGGTTGCTAGGTAGTTTGGTACTTAGTTTGCAGTTGGCAGTGGCGCTGTTGGCCGGACGGTTGTCATCCAGCATAAATGCTTTCCATAGTTCTCAACTTAGCCACCTGCAACTTCCTAAGATTTTCTGAATACGCTTGAGTATGATTCAGGATTTGACAGATCTGGTAAAAGATCCGTGACCTTGGTAACCGAGGAAATAGATCAGATTTGATCATGGTTTAGTTACACAGCTTCTTGAATATGGAGGTTTCCTCACGATGTTTTCCTTCGCCGTAAGAGAGCAACGTACACAAAGGCCAGGAACCTGATGGGTGACCAAAGTGGCTATTTGTCACGAACGATTCCTTGCTTTGGAGGACACGTTAAGCTGTCGGTCCCGGCTGTTGACGATTGACTACAGTCGTTAAAACCAAGTCAGAGGTCATTGTGCGGTTTGAAAACTCTTGACTATACCTACACGAAAGCAATATTTGCGCTACAAAGACGTGCTAAGCATCGTCTGTCAGCTTGTGGCATACCCAGAGACCCATGGGAGCAGCTTGCGCGCCTCAGACCCGAATGGTGCTCCACAGTAAGTCGTGGTATCAAAAGTTTTGAATCAAAGCGTCTCGAAAATCTTGACGCTAAACGCGCAGAAAGAAAGACTCGCCCTAAGCTAAAGTACATGTACACGTATAACAATTTTGACCAGATTTTCTGCATAATTAAATTCTAAAACGGGTCTAAATTCGCGTATATATATTTATTTACCTATTCCCGATGTTTCGACGCGGTTGCACGCGCCGTGGTCTCGGGTCACGGATCTTCTGCATCCCATGTATTAGGACTTTTGTATGACTAAATTTGGATTTGCAAGCCACACTAGAGCGTACCATCGCGACATCAATCCGAACTGAACGAACTGGAGTCGCCTTAGCCGGACACGGCGTGGAGAACATTATTAGGTATATTACCTACACGATAAGAAGAATACCCTATAAGTGCGACTCCATATACCTTACTTCATTAATATTTTCAGACGCTTAGGATTGCTGAAAGTGGAGCGAAACCTCTTTCACTAGATAGTCGACTAATACTTTCTTTATTGATTTTGAGCACTATCGTGGCTCCTCTTCCCTTTTTTCTGTACGAAAACTCCAAGATTATTTCTGAGAAAACCTCAGGAATGAAGGTTAGTCGTTTTTTTAAATTATTTTTAATTAACTTTAATTGATGTTTAGTGCTTCTTATACACACATCAACACGTTCTAGGGATATTGCACGATTTTTCATACAAAAGAGGCCTGTTTGAGAAGCTTTAA